>CM062804.1:1369967225-1371241286 GCA_031772625.1 Pinus tabuliformis | reverse complement strand
ATTTGTGGATGACACCATGCTGCAGGGTATCCCCATGGTCAAGGAAGCTACAGCGTACAAAAAATCTTAAATGACTTCGCCTTGGCTTCAGGTATGGAAGTCAATCTCTCCAAATCAAAAATTATTTTCTTTAACACTAACATTGATTTTCAAAGGAACATCTCCAGAAATTTGGGCTTCCAAAGGAAGGTCCTCCTGTCAAAGTATTTGGGAATCCCCCTTACAGATAAACCTATGTGCAAAAGTATCTGGGAATCAGTGCTCAACAAGATGCAAGACAAGATCAAAAAATGGACTTATAGAGCGCTGAACCTAGCTGGAAGATTGGTTTTGATGAAGGCTGTTCTCCAATCCATCCCCATTTTCTTTCTATCAACCCTGCCAGCCCCCAAAGGGGATTTACAGCAACTCAGGAACATTCAGAGAGACTTCCTTTGGGGCAAGGAGGAGACAAAAAAGAAATGGGCCCTCATTTCTTGGGATAAAATCTGTAAACCCAAAAGTCATGGTGGCCTAGGCTTAGACGATCAGGAGATTCTAAGTAATGTTATAGGAGCCAAACTCTGGTGGAGATGGGTTAAAGAACCAGAGACGCAATGGCTAAAACCTGTAAAGAAAAATATGGCAGCTCCTGGCAAACAAGTGATCTCATTAGAATGTCAGGGAACATAAAAGGCTGTCATATTTGGAACAAAGCCTGGGATAACAGAAGCCTAGTTCAGAACAACAGCTTCTGGGAAATTAGAGCGGGTGAACAAGCTCTCTTTTGGGAAGACAAATGACAACAAGAACCAATGTTGTTAAGGGAGGACTTTATTAGCATCAAGCAGGAAACTGATTCCCAAGGACTAATAAAAGTCAGGGATTTTTGGAATCTTCCTCATGACACTAAGAAATGGAGAAGCTGGAGGAGAATAGAATGCAGAGGGGTAGGCACCACAAAGACAAAAACAGAAGAACTTATGAAAATTTTAGAACAGAGAAATATCTGGGTCACAGATGGGCAGGATCAGTTAAGATGGGGACAAAACAAAGAAGGAATCTTTAACATCCATGAAGCTGAAAGAATTTCCCTTAACCTAGATCCCTGTGTTTCGGCAAATTCCTGGCAAAAACTCTGGAGCCATCGAGGATGGATGAAGATCAAACTGCTTATGTGATTAGTTCATCACAAAAAAATATTAACTTGGGATAACATTCAAAAGAGGGGAGTTATTGGGCCCTCTAGATGCCCATTTTGTGAGGCTCAAGAGGAAACAACAGAACATATTCTCAACAACTGTACCTATATCAACTAGCTGTGGGATTCTTTCAACATCATTTTTCAAAAGACAGACAGAGATAAAGGTAGCATCAGTAATACCCTGAACAAGTGGAGAAAAAACTTTTCAGAGAACGAAATCCTCAATTTGGCCTGGATCTTGACACCGAGCTTCATCATCTAGAATGTTTGGAAGGAAAGGAATAAAAGAATTTTCAAGGATGAAAAAACTACTACCATTTTCCTAATGGAATTAATCTTAAAACAGATTAAAGAGACTGTCTCTACCACTGTGCACAGTTACCCCTCGAATCCCCCCACTGCGCGTGAATTGAGAACTCTCAAGCAGCTGGGAATTCATGAGATCATTCTCCAGGGTCTTAGCAAAAAAGTAAGAGTGTTGGAAAGGGAAAAGGATTTCTGGCATCCTCCACCAAAAGGGTATCTGAAATGCAACATTGATGGGGCTTCAAAAAGCAACCCAGGAACAACAGGTTATGGAGGTGTGTTAAGAGACGAAGAAGGAAAAATAATTTTCACTTTCCACTGCCATTTAGGCAAAGCCACCAACAATATGGCTGAATTAATGGTGTTGGAACATTGTCTGGAGTTGCTTAAACTCAATCACAGCTCAAATGTTCTCATAGAAGCAGACTCAGAGATTTCCATAAATGCAGTTAAGAAAATCAGCTATGGAACAACGCTTGAAAGGGCTAGACTTTTACAAGTGTACTAGAGAATTCATAAATATCTCTAATGCCTTCAAACTGTTAGCTTCAATCATGTTCGGAGGAAGGCCAACAAACTTGCAGATCTACTAGCCAACCAAGGAGTGATTAATTTTGAGTGCAGAATAGACATGAAATGGCAGGAGATGGCTCCTAGTAGGCTAAAAGCTATTTGTGAGGCTCAAGCCACCGAGGATAAGGAAATTTATGATTTCTGGGCTCGCGGAGGAGGGAATGAGTAATAGAAGATTGAGAGGCGGTTTTCTCTGCTATTCAGAGTGAGTGTAATGGTAACCACAATTCCTTCTTTAATGGAGTGCTCCTTTTCTGTAATAGATTCCAAGTTCAGGCGTGGAGATACAGTTAGCGCGGGAGGAATCCCGGGTCTCCCGGCAGCAGGGTTTTTTCGTTTTTTGGGGTTTGGAGGGATAAACTGCTTCACCGACGGTTTTCATCCGATCGCACAGCTTTTACTCGGGAAGTGGTATTCTCTTTTTTGGAGTGATCTCAATCAGATTCCGCCACGTGGTAGGATGGTGGTTTGGAAACCGCCCTTCCTCGCTTACTATCGCGGGGTATTTTTGTACGGTGCAATTTTAATCTCCACCGTTGGATGCAACACAGGTTAATCAACGGTCTTGTTTCTCCGTGCAGCTTTGAGGTTTGGTCCTGCTAATCTTCGGAGGTCTTGTCGGTGTGTTTTCATCCTCAACCATCGATTTTCTTGTGGATTGAATGACCCAGGTTGATGGGCTCTATTGCCAGTTTTTTAGTTGTTCTCTGTTTAGCTTAAACGCTTGCCCTTGGGCTTGTCCTTAGTTTTCTTGTCTTCTCAGCGACGGGGAGATATTTTTTCATATTGTAAACTATTGGTTATTTAATACAAGAGAAGGTCCGACATTTTCCTCAGCAAAAAAGAAAATGACAAAGTAAATATATAAGAAACATTTATCAATCCTAGTCTAAGTAGGGCCAAATTAAGGAGATGAAAAACTATTTTCAGAGACAAAACATCATTGATATTCAGCAACTAATTCAAACAAGATAAAATTGGCAAAAACTTTCAGTTCCTAGATGGGGAACTGACCCTTAAGGGATCAACGCATGCAACAATTAGAGACAATGCACTGAATCACTCTGTATCTATGCGGAAAGTGCACTGCAGCGCACTGTGTCCTTCATTAGACTGTGCTGATGACAGTGAGCAATTATAAAGGCAATTTTGACACAGTTTTGACCAATTTTGAATGAAAGAGGACTGAAATTCAATGAACGACCACAAGTATAGTATGTAGAAATATCTTAAGAGGCTGATAAGCTATTAAGATGGATAATTGTTCCCCAGCGGAATCGCCAAATTTTTTTGGGAAAATTTAGTGTTCTTGGACAAACGCTTAACCCTCTAGACTCTTTAGCAGGTCTAGAAACAACAGACAAAGTAATCTCTACCTTTTCTATAATCAATAGATAAAACAAGAAAGAAGAGAAACCTACTTGTAGTTTTCGCTAGCTCCTTGTCTCCCTTGATAGATCTTGCCACTCATTTCCATACTTAAGTCGCTTGAAAAGTACTTGCACAAACACAGAGACAAAAACCCATCAAAGCAAATGATCTATTGCTTATAAATAACATGGAATTGAGAACATGATATACATATGAAAGCATCAACATATAACACAAGAATAAGGAAAAAGTTTTGAAGACTTTATTGATAAGAGGAAGAATTACAACCCATATGTGCTCAATCCAGTGACACTCTTCCAATTCAATCCCATCCTCTTCACCTCATGACAAGCAAGAAACTTCAACACTATTACAATACTTGCAATCAATTCTAATCTCATATCACCAGCATCTCCCTACAACTCAATAATTTCCAGCCCTTGATCTCTTAGATGAGTGATCTTTTTATAGGTGAATGAAGGAGGTTACGCCATCAATGGTGATAATGAATTCCTTTCTAAATTTAGAAATTAGTTCCATGGAAGAAGGGATAGGAGATTGATGTTCCTTAACTCCCTTCCTCATCCAAATGCGAACTCAAAGGAGTAGGTGGCATTGAGAAACTTCTAGAGGCTTCCAATGGATAAGGAATCTTCAAACCCTCATGGAAGTTCGCTCAAATTCGCTCAGCACAGGCCAAAGAGGGACCAAGTGCGCTGCATAGCACCCTAACAGTGTATGGTTTGTATTGCAACACTCTAAAGAAGGCCTACCTGCGCTGATCTTCTTAGAGGCATTTTTTGGATGTTTTCAATGATGGAACTTTTTGGGAAGTGAGGCATTCTGATGTTCAACTTATTTAGGGCATGTAACAACTTCATTAGGGGTTGATGGGCCCTAATAGTATCAATCTGTAAGTTGGGGTTGATGTGCCCAAATGGATTTGTAATAGTTGCCCCCTAAAGCATGAAGTCGAAAATATATATGTCGAGTGAAATGCTTTATCACGAGGAGAGGAGGTTTTGAAATGGAAGGTGACCTGCATCAATTACAATACATATATCATGATAATTTGATTTTTCTCATGAACTAGCTGAGGGAAGTCATACCCATGCTTAACTTATAAACTTTCATTACATGTACAAATATAGTCGTCTACAGATATAGAACTATGAATGGTTGACCATGAATGTAAGGCCATTGTACATTTGATTTAGTACTCCTGAAAATATTGCAGCTCGGATGGATGGAACTAGATCCGGGGTCTTCAATCTCGTTCAATATTTTTCTCAAGTACAAGTCTAACCATGTGAATAGATGTTTTGAAGTCAAACATGGAAAGACATCGTTTGATTACCGGCCAATGATGTAAGTCGTTAACCGACGCGAGAGGAATCAGCGATAATGATAATGATCCTCAAGGTACTATAGTACATTTCGCATGGTGTGAATAAATTATTTGATGTTGAAAACCATACAAAGTCTTTCGGTCGAAGGCCATTGATGTCAACCTATCACCGGAAGCGACAAACCTGCCATTGATGTATGCAAGCTTCAAGGTACTGAAGGGGTGTTTCTAAGTCAACTTCTTGGATGATGTGCTGATGTCGACAAGAATAAACTCGTCGTAGGAGGGCCTTGATGTATCCCACATCTACAACACGAAATGAGATAAATGATTTTGGAGATGAAAACTCAATTGACGACACAAGGTTCAGGAATGGCGGTCATGAAAATGAAGGTTTATGATATTGCAAAGGATGAAGTTTGAACTGAATGACTTCCCTTGAACATATTAGCGACACTGAATGAATTGGCAGCATTGACCCAAAACCAAGTAATGGATGGTATGATAGACCAACAGTGTGATAACCATCAAGCTGAATGAGCCAACTCACATAGTCACAGTGATGAGGTGAAAGTGTCATGTTCAAGAGCAACTTGCTACCATAAAGTTTTCTCGGCTTTTTCCCTTTTTCCCTAGTCATTGCTGACCAATACCTCTTTATTTTTTATCAAGCTTGAGGAGGATAACATATGCTTGTTGTATAATTTCACCCTTTGGGCGAATCCATTGTTATTTTATGCTTTAACGAGTCTAGCGAAGGTGAAACTTGGCCTTGTCTTGATGGACAAGGTTGTCGCTATTTGATGTTTTTAACGAGTTTAACGACAAAGACAACTCGGTCCTTTTCATGTTTAGAGAGTTTGAAAAGGGATGAAAAGAAAACTCCATAAGTTATTTTTTGTAAAATAATCTCTCAAGTCCAAAAAAGTGTAAAATAATACAAGAGAGATATCATTTCCAATCCGTTAACGAGATGGAATAGACAAGCGCTCGACAATATTTTCATTTTTAGAGAGTCTGAAAAGAGTTTAAAGAGGACTCCATTTTGAGGAACGAGTGGTGTCTAGGATAGCAACTGGTTCTGGTGATGTTGGAACTTCTCAAAACATGTTGATTTATGTGAAGAGGCTGGCTAATAAGACTACTCATTGCAACTGTTCCTCAAAAAAGGTAAAACAACCAAGTGAAAGCGTATGATCGGCCAAAGGGATGGTGGCGATGGGATGAAAACAACCAAGGCTCATTTGATGAAAAGGATGATAGAATGGAAATAACGAGGATTAAAAATGGAAATGGGTTCATTTTTACACAAGCTTGAACCTGTTGGGTCCCTATAATACTAGTGATTACCCCTTTACTATTGTAGTTATACCCCTTATTTATATTGTTGTGCCCCTATTACCCCCATGTTGTTATTTTTGTGCCCCATAGAATCCCTCTATTGTTATTTTTTTGTGGCTTTATATTATTATTGTTAGGTCGGTTGGATTATATTGTGATTCCTTAGACTCCTATATATAGAAAGGAGGTTTTATCATTTGTATCATCGAAGAATTGTTCATTTATGTAATGTAAAGGAGGTTTCCCCCTCGAAGAGGCTGAATCCTAAGGCATTGATCTATCTTTTCTATCTTTTCTTGAGCTGGTTTCATAACATTTGGTATCAGAGCTTTGGATTGTAGGGTTTCGCTGCTCCAAACAGGTCATCGTGGAATTTTCGCTATAACGTTTTTTCTGTGACGTTTCAGAAGTCGCAAGAAAAACCCATTTGAGAAGGAATCGCGCTGAACCTTGGGTCCAAATTTCAGAGCTTTTCGCGGGATATTTGCAGAGATATGATCTGAGGAAGTTGGTCTTTTTGAAGACTCCTGAATTACATTCAAAACAGGTGACCCGGGGAAAATCGTCATAACTTTCTCTTTAGGGATCGGATTGAAATTTCGTAATAAGGTACAGAAAGAGGATGGACTATAGTTTTTTTGTGTATCTTTTGCAGATCCAAAGGTCAAAACAGTGACACGTGGCACTTCATACAAGTTCGCCCTTCTGGAAAGGTCTATAATCAGGTAATCTTGGGAGATTGTTCATAACTCTTTCTTAGAGAATCCAAATTGGGTCAGACTTGTGGCATTGGAAAGAGGACACAGAAGGCTACTAAAGGTAGAAATTTCAAAATTGGAGGATCTGGAATTACAGAGATACATCAGATTCAATATCAGGCTTCTACAAAGTGAAAAAAGGTGTGTAGTTTTAATTTTTTAATTTTTGTGTAAGCTGGGTTTGAAGGAATTCAAAGGGCATAGTAAAGAAATATTATCGGTAATTGATGCCCCAAGGAAAGAAAATGCAAACACCTAGTAAGGAACCTGAAAGCTCTAGCATGACTCATGAAGAAGAGGAAGAAATGCTACATGATATATCAAAATTACAAGAACAAGTGCAACAAATGTCACGCTCACAAAAGTTAACAGAAGCTAAGATAAGTGGCGTGGAAGCTAAGATGGAAAATTTGAAGATAGATTTGAACACAAATTTGAAGACAGGCATGGCAGATTTGAAGACAGATTTGAAAACAGACATGACAGATTTGAAGACAGATTTGACAAATTTTCTACAAGAAATACTTACTAATGGTGAAAAGGTTGTGTTAACTCCCAGGTTGTTCCCTTTGACTCCTGAGGGAATACGGCCGGGGTAACCACTAACCAAGCTTTGGATTACTGGTTCTAGCCTACCTGTAATCAGAGAGGGCTCTCTCTTTTAGTTTTAACTTTGTTTTTTGAGGATTTTAGGCTAGTTATGAGGTGAGAGTTTTGTTTGAAATTTGGTTGCAGGTTATTGTTCAAAGAAGGGCATGCAATCATCAAAGAAAGTTCAGTCCATTGGGCATGTGGAGTCCAGAAATGAATAGGATTTTCTGTTTGTGATAAAGAGAGGTTCACTGCAAGGCTAGATGGGTATTCATGATACAAACTTTGATTTTTAGAAAAGTAACAGCATAAATTACACCAGGAAAGGCAATCAAGAGTTCTTTCATAGTGCAATACGAAATGAAGAATAAATCCTACTCAGCAGCAAAAGAGAATTACTGAATAAAGACTTATCATGTGATTAGAGCAAATAGGAGCATTTAAGAATTCCATAGTTGCAGCTAACCCTGAAGAAAACATATTTAGTAGTAAGGATTGAGTTTAGGGTGTCTTTAATGGACAAATCCTGAACTAGTCTTTTACCTTTCTACTAAGATTAATCACCATATATCAGAGACAGATTATACAAGAAATGAAACACAAATACAGTTAGAGAACACTTATTGTATCACGCCATAACACGAGAATCCTGCAGCAGTCAATAGTTTCATCACAACACTTCCAAGCCAAACTCATTCCTTTGGAAACCAACAGCTCCTTTGTATTATATCTTTCAGAGGAAATACAGCCGAGTTCTCTTGAACAAATCAGTAACAACAACAACCCCCAATAAGCTATGCGGGGGTGCATATATACAAAATATCACAAAAATATCTCAGTTCTGAGTTATTGCACAATAACTGCTCTTACCAACTTTCAAAGATATTTCTTACAAAATTAAAAGCTACTTTAATGAATATACAACAGCTGCTTGCTGTTTGTCAGAAGTTCTTGACTTTTGAGGGCAACTGGGTCTGCCGGGTGCTTTGTGTTGATTCTGAGTAATACGCCTTTATTGCTTTGTCGTGCTGTAGCTATCTCAGCCTTGTCATCTGCATCTGTCGGTGTTGCTTTAGTGTCCAAATTTGTTTGCTGAGTTGGCTCTGTCCACTCTTCTTCAGTCATAATGAATATATCAATTTTCTGAACATGATGACTTATAATTGATGTGCAAAAATTTGGTGAACAATCCGTTTCTTCACAGCAATGTCTGTATCATGCTTGTCCACCATTCCTGAGTAGGCAACTGATGTCTCAAAATTATGCCTAAGGTTTCATCTGCCTTAGTATATTTGTAGTAATTTGGAGGCACCTCAAATAGATTTCTAATCTCATTCATGATAAAAAACAAATTCTCTATTCTGTCATAGAGACGCTGCCCAGATGCAGGCCCTGTTTCCTCTGGGGCACTTGATGCTGCAGTGATCTGATTTGTAGCAAATGTATTTACCCTCTTGGCATAGTTTTCATGAGATAATAACCTTCCTGCACTGTTTAGTAAGCTGGGAAGGCCTCTGTTATGCAATGCTGTAAATTTCTCCATGAATTTGTTCACCTTTGTCTGCATTTCCTGGCACCTTCTATCCAATGTTTGCACATGATTTCTCAAAGTGAGCACCCTTTTTACTAGTAGAATGGTATCAGTTCTGTTAGAGATACCCATGGCTGCCAACTGAGGGCCTGTGCGGTTATTAAGGACATTGATCATCCTATTGGCTATCTCAGGCATATTGCCTAGAGATACCCTTGCTCTTTGACTTTCTTTTTGGGCCCTGCCTATGAGATCTATATGCTCATGGATGGTTTCAATATATTGCCATTGATCTGTTATAGACTGACAAATATTGGCCCACAAGACTTTCTTGATTTCAGCTACAACTTTATCAAGAGAGAGCTCTTTCTCCAGTTCTTTTATCTTCTTCTCAAGAGCCCTTACCTCTCTTGTTTTTTCAGCTACACTTTGCTTTGATTTATCATATTTTTCATTAAGTGTAGCCAATTTTTCCTTGGCTTCATTTAGTTCTGCCATCTGGGCCTCCAGAGCTTGAAGTTCTTTCATCATATTTTGCATATCAAGGCTGGGTGTCTGTCCTGATGTTGTTGCTGGTGCTGAAGGGCCTGCCTCTGGTGTTTGTCCTGTGGGAGGACTTATAATTTGAGGAGGTTCCTCAAGGTTAATTACTAGCTGAGGGGGCTGAGATATCTGCCCTCCTTCTTTCTGTTTCAGGGCTGCCTGTAATGCACCCTCTGTTGCTACCAATCGTCCTTCTGTTTCTACTAATTGCTTGTGTAGTGTCAACAACATGGCTGCTACATCTTGATCCTTTCTTTGCTGAGCAACATCTTCTGTTTGGGGGTGAAGGGTTGCTGGAATTTTGACCATCTTCCTCAAAGCTGCTATATCTTCATCCTTTTTCTTCATTAGTGCCTGCACAGCTTTGGTATCACTTGGGTCATGCCCAAGCTCTATAATGATATCTTCCAAAGACCTATTCCTGTTGTCTTTGGCTTGAGAAGAAGCTTTCTCCAATTCTAGTTGGGCAGTAGTATTGTGGAGAGATTTCTGTAGTTTGTGGGCTAGAAATGTTTTATCTGCAAGAGTAGAGTAGACCATCTCACCCGTTTGCTTATGTATCTCTATTTGGTCCATTGGGTGGATTTCCTTTGCAAACACTTCTAGGTTAGTTCTGATGTAATCTGCAGCTGACTGTGGCTGCAGCATGGTAGGCATGAAATGGCTCATAGTCATCTTCCCCTCTGTAATGTCATATGCTGACATGAGCCTCTGTTGGTTGGTGGGAGCCATCTTGAGCAAATGATTGTAAAGCTGGAGTCTGACTGGCTCATTCCTTTTCTTAATATCAATAAATTGCTGCTTAATGCTAGATTCTGCCCTTCTTTGCTGGCTTGAGGAGCTGACCTCTCCTCCAAGTGGTCTTTCTTGTTCCTGTTGGAAGGAACTGGCTGATGCTTCCATGCTAGGGGGGCCCATACCCATGGATGGTCCAATAGGCATCTCTTCTTCAGAAAAAGGGTTTAATCTTTGCCTTTTCTCCCCTTGTTGACTTGTTGATGTAGTGAGGGGAGTTTCTTGCTGTCTATCCCTCTTCCTGGTTCTCTCTTCATTTAACGGGGTTTGGAGCACTGAGGTATCCACTGCTGTTTCCTGCCTTGGGGGCACACTTTCTTGAGCCTATTGCTCTGTAGATACAGGGGCCTCAGCCATTTCTTCGTGCTGTTCAGTCTGTTCTTTCTGCTGTTCTGTTGTTGGGAGTGTCTGCTCCTGCTCCATTTCTTTTCCCTTATCTGTGCTAGCTGCTTGAGGAGTAGTTGGAGCTGCTTGCTGGGGAGCTGTAGAAGATGAGGTAGCTGCTCCAAGTTGAGTACGATAAGAAGAAGACACCTGTCCACAATATTCCAAGTCAACTTCCTTCTCAAGTTTCTTTGCTTCTTTTTGTGCTATTTCCTCTTTAGTACTTGCCTCTTCTAGGGTGCCCTCTTTCCATCTTAACAGATTTGCATATTTTTCAATATGAGGCAACCTGACATGATCATAGCTAGCCAACTTATATTTGACCCTTCTAAGACTAATGAAATGATTGGGATCATAGGGTATCCAGAGGAAACTGGTTTGCAACTCGAGGCACTTTAGCATCTTATCTGCTTCTTGCCATGCCTCTTCTCTTTTATTATAAATAAATGGGCCTAGCTGGTTTCTGACTTTGAGTTGTACCTTCTTATTTTTGCTGTGGAAATGGACCATGTCTGCATTTCCAAATTGTCTAAAATATTCTAAAGCAAAAAGTCTCATAGGGACATATCTTGGTAGCCTATATGGGGTTAACTCACAACCATATATTCTGATCACTGTATGGTGTTGGTAAAAGTACCATTCCCCAATGCTGTAGGCCTTTGAGAGCTGGAGGATTCTTTGCATCTCATCTGTCAATCTTGGAGGAGGAGAGCTCAACAACAAGGACATGGCTGGATGGATAAAAAGGTCTATGAATTCACAGTAGCTGTATGGTGAAAAAGATGTGTGATGAAAGATTGAAGACCAAAATACCACAGACCTTTGTTTTCCCTGAGCATCAAACTTCTTGAGAGTAATAGGGAAGCTATCAGGCTGGTAAAATAGGAACAAGTGATAGATGTAAGAAGTGTATCTAAATATCCTTTCCCTCTCTAGATTCATCAATTGCTCATGAATTTTATTGGCAATGTATGCAGCATAATCATAGTGAACAGAAGGAGGCTTTCCAGGGGAGAAGATAGACATCATTGCCAGAATGGTTTCATCAGCATCCTCAGTTGACCTGTAACCCAGGACATAACTGATCATATCCATAAGCAACCTGCCCAACTCATTGAAATATACATTTCCTATAGGAGGGGTCCTCACAGTTTGAGAGCCTGATTCAATGAATAGCTGATTAATCTTTATGATTTGGGCACTGGACAGCTTGCCTCCTTGGTCTATTAAGTGCATCATGGACAGAGGAGTCAATGGCTTTGTAGTGTGAAAGTGCAGCATTTGATTTATAGCCTCAGGGGTGACATGGAACAAAACTGAACCTGAGGGACTGAGGACAGCTCTTTGACATGGATCATAGTTGGCACTGCATCGATGAATTAAATCTGGGAGGACATTGACTTGAGGAAGATTGAAAATGGGCAAATTGGAGTCCCAAATCCCTAGAATATCAGTTCCATTGAGATGTTTGGCTTTCAGCTCATTGAGTACATGAATATGATATTTGCTGTACTGTGGAATTACTTCTGCCATCTGGTAGTCTCTGTTAGCCAGGGCCAGCCATTCTAGCTCTCTTTGTGGGGCATTTAAGGGTGCAATGTTCAATGCCACTGGAGTTTCCATGGTCAATTGGTACTTTGAATTGTATTTGAACTTGTTTTTCTGGGCACAACAACACAGAGCAATGAATTTTGCAGGAGCAGGGAAATTTGCAGAGGGGAAGAGGCAAACTGGGGTGAAAATAAGTCAAATTGCTCCTAAGATAGATTCAGAGAGCAAATGCCAGGATTTGGGACTTGCTTTCCCGGTGAATTCATCTAGCAGAGGTTCAGATTTGCGAATGCGCCAACAGACTACGAATTTGTGGAATTTCGGCACAATGGGGACTTCTGTGAGGGAAATTGGGCTTATAGAGTGGAAGAGGATCACTGGTTCATGAGAATTTCTTAAACTTACTGTGTTCTTCTTTTCTTAGCTTCTTCAGTGAATTATGTGAAAAACTAGGCGCGGAGGGGAAATTTTGATAAATACCTGGTGTACTCGGGCAATGGTGGAGGCTTATCCAAGCTAAATTCTGGGCGGCCACGGCTTTGAATCAACTTTTTGCAGGTTGGCGGCGAGGACGACGTGAAATTGCATGCAGGAGGCGCAACAGTCTTTTGGTGAAAAAATGCGAAAAACGTGATTTTTGGCGAAAATATAGGAAATTTGGCCTTTGGCGCGCTTTTCTTGGATGACGTCATAGATGGGGTCATGGTATGGAATGATGACGTGGCGGTCTGTGAGTGGTCCGCATGGATGGGGGACGTGGCGGACAGCTCAGGGCGATGGCGGATGGAGCTGTGATGCGACGCTGAGGTGGCAGTGACGTACGCGTGACATGGACGTGACGTATGGCGGAGAAACAAAGGCGGTAAGTGGTAATTTCGGACCGCTTATTGTACGGGAGCGGTTTTGGCAGGCAGCCTCCCGATATAATCTGGGAACGACACGCGTCCGAGCCCTGACATCATGGTCTGACAAATTTCGGGCGCTATCGTCCGGGCATCGGAGGCGGTCCGATATTGATGTGAGCCGTCGGATGGGAGGGCCCAGATCCGACGGGCGACGAGAGAGAAAATTGCCAATAGGATACGGCAGGACCCAACGGCATTTAAATAATATTTCTCCTTTGTTTTTTATGGTGAGCGCGCCGAGAGGTAAGGACTTAGGATAAGCGGAGGAAATGGGTTTTAACCAGGTTTTATGCAAATAGCGCGGGTTAGACATCATAGTGGGCTTTTGGGTTTTTCCAATGTTTTGTGGGTGAAAATGGGTTTATTGCTGTTTATTCACAACAAGGGGTTAGGGTTGTTAAACCAAGCGGACCTTGGTTTAATCCCAGGACATTATATTAGCGCTGTTTTGCCTTTAGCGCCTTAATTTCTTTGCACTCTGACTTTTTAGAACTATAAGGCTATATTGCCTAAGGGAAGGGATATATACATATTTTGGGTTTTTTATACACAATAGTGATATAGTAATAGGGAAAGGGGAACATAGGGAGTTAAGTATAGATAGAGTTAGTAGTTAGTATTGGGTGGGAGATATGGAAGGGAGGAGGCAAACACTAAGTTTTTAGGGAACAAACTTAGTTAGGAGAGTAGATCAAAATGAAAAGATTTTTACACAAGAAATGTGGCTCTTTATGTAACAAGAATCAACAAAAGAGTTTGACTTCTGCAATGAACAAAGGTAACAGTGGGATGTTAGTAAGGAGTTTGACAGGGAATGAATGGGAAGTTAGACATGCTTCACTTTGTTGCTACACAACTGCTGAATAGGAAGATCTGCACTAGCCACCATGTGTTTCCTTTGCTTAGGCCAATGATATGAAAGAAATCATGCTTCTGCAACCCCATCTACCTACCCATTCTATTGCCTAGCATTTTTTATTACTTTCAAGGAGGGTGCACTTAGACTAGAAAACCCTCAATTGCTCTTTTTCTTTTCTTTTTCCATTTTCTTTTGATTTTCTATCTAAGGCTAGCCTTATTACTTCCAAGGCCCCAGATTAAGTAGTTGGGAACCTTCATTCTCTACCTAACTACTCATCTGCCAAGATTGAACAGTTTGGACAAATTTCTTTCTCTAGTCTACAACAAAAATTGAAATTTGGCATGACCCAGCTTAGACTGTTGGATCACCCATTCAGAAGTAGGACATCATCAAACAACTGCAGATAGGTTTTTCCACAAAATATGATATCTTTGCATCACCAAAGTAGAACATATTGGCACTTCCCCAGCCAATCATGAAAAATGAAACCTATTGGTATAGGTAGCTAACAGTGGCTCCACTTGGGGATGGTTTTTCTGCTTGAAAGACCAAGAACAGCAGGTCAAACTGCCTTGGCTCTTGACTTCTCATCAAAACTTGAAAGCTTTCTCTTTTGATTTCAAAACTGGAATCTTCCACCATTGTGGAACTTCTGAAATAAAAAGCCTTTTCCTGCTTATTTACAAACTTCTGAAGCTGAACTATCTATATGCTGAAAGAAAATACTATATACAACTGATAATGTACAGGGCAAGGCCATGCTATATACATGGAAAGTAGTCAAAATAATGCTTTAACATCCGGCCATTCACAGGGCCCTCTTCAGCTTCAGTTTCATCTAAATTCTTCAAGAAATAAGTGTTATTTCCTTGTACTGCTTGAATTACAAAGGGTCCCCTCCAAAGGGAGTCAAATTTGCCATGCTTTCCTTTGTCTTCTCTTCTTGAATCCCATTTAAGCACTTTATCACCAATAAAGAAATCTTCAGCCTTGGTTCTTCTATCAAAGGCTTTCTTCAGCTTCTCTTGTAGGACTTGAACTCTGTTGTACACTTGATCTCTGGTTTGCTGTAAACAAATTATCTGGTTGATTCTTCTTTGCATGTTATTTGGTTCAGCCTGACTTTCTTGAAGTAGCCTCATGACAGGGACCCCTAATGATGAAGGGAATTTGGCTTCCATTCCATAAACCAACTCATATGGGCTGACCCCAATAGATCTTTTGGTTGTTAGCCTGTCTGCCCACAAGGCATTTACAAGCTTCTTATGCCAATTTTTCTTATTCTCTTCCAATATCTTCTTAATGATGTTGATAAGGCTTTTGTTAGATGATTCAGCCAAACCGTTACCTTGAGGGTAGTATGCAGTAGAATGGCCCAAAGTGATATGGAATTTGTGACAAAAGTTCACCATCTTCTTGGATCTAAAAGCAGCAGCATTGTCTGTGATAATCTTGTCAGGACAACCAAATCTGGAAAGAATATTAGTTTCAAGGAACTGAATGATAGTAGAATCATTTGCTTGTCTGCATGGAACAGCCTCAATCCATTTAGTAAAGTAATCTGTGGCTGTTATAATCCATTTATGTTGGCTTGAAGATGAAGGATGAATTTCCCCAATGAAATCCAAGCCCCATTGCTGAAAGGGCCTTTCTGTTGCAATAGGCTTTAAGGGAAGTGGTAGTAACTTTCTTTTTGCCTCAAACACTTGACACTTGTGACATGTAGTGGTGAAATTTTTAACATCAGAGAACAGAGTGGGCCAATAGTAACCTGCCCTTAATATCTTATCCACAGTGGACTTCCAGTACAAATGTCCACCACAATCACCTGCATGGAATTATTTCATAACATTGTTAGTCTCATCAATATTCAAGCAATTCAGCAGTATACCTTCATGATTTTTCCATAGTAAATTACCATCTATAACACAAAACCTTGAAGCTTTCATTTTTAGAAATCTAGATTTGGTTTTGGACAATCCTGGGGGAGCACACAGGTTTTGCAATATATAACAGATATCAGAATACCACAGCGATTGTTCAAAGGCTGTATTGATCTTTGGAGTCGCCAGCTCCGGTTCATTGTCCAGTTGGTTAATATCCAAGGCTTGGAAGTTTGCTTCTGACATCAATTTAGCCAAACCTTGCCCTTTTATCAGTTTTGTAGGTCTTATTTCAATGTCAAATTCCAAAATGTTAGCAATCCATTTTCCTCTTCTGCCCTCTAAACTTTCTTGAGTCAGTATGTCTTTCACAATGGGATTTGGTACATAAGCAATAACATGGGATTATAGGATGTAGATCCTAAAGTCTTTGATGGCCTTGACCAAAGCATAAGCTTGCTTTTCCATGATCTGATATTTCAGAGGTGCATCTCTAAGGGCTCTACTAAAGAAAGCAATAGGTTTTTCATTCCCTTGATCATCTTTCTGCAATAAGACAGCAGCAATGGTATGCTGGGAGGCAAAAGAGAAAATGATAAATTCTCTGTCAAATTGAGGATTTGTTAAGACTGGGGTTTGGGTAAGGGCCAATTTAATACCTTCAAAAGCTTGATTTTCTTCTACTGTCCACTTTACTTTTGAATCCTTTTTTAGCATGTTGTTTAGTAATCTGATCAATTCTGCTAAGTTTGGGATGAATCTCCTTAAAAAGTTGATCTTTCCCAAGAAGGCTTGTAATTCTTTAATATTTCTTGGATGGGGCATTTGCAAGATGGCCTGTATTCTGTCTGGATCGATTCTAATGCCATCCTTTGAAATGATATGACCCAATAGCTTACCTTCTTCCAAACCAAATAGAGACTTCTTGGGATTTAAGGAAATCCCATATTTCCTACATGTTATGAATATTTATCTCAAGTGTTTCAGATGTTCTTGGTCAGACTTTGAGAAAGGTGTGAGGTCATCTAAGTAAACAATAAGGAAGTCCCGAATCTCTTTAGCAAAAGCAATATCCATTGCTCTCTGAAATGTAGCTCCTGCATTTTTCAACCCAAAAGGCATTTTGACATACTTGAAAGTTCCCCATGGGGTTGTGAATGCTGTTTTATCTTGATCATCAGGGTGGACTAGGATCTGATTAAAGCCTGAAAACCCATCAAGTAATGAGATTCTTGAAGCCCCCACCACTCTTTGGAGAATGTGATCCATTTTAGGTAAGGGATAATTGTCTTTGAGGGATACTTGATTCAAATTCCTTAGATCAACACAAAGCCTAATCTCACTAGTTTTCTTTCTTGTGGGGACCAAATTTGAAATCCAGTCTGAAAACCTGATTGGTGCTATGATACCAGCTTTAAACATTTTTTGTACCTCTTTCTCAATTGAAGGGAGAAGCATGGGATTGATTCTTCTTAATTTTTGCTTGAATGGCTTTTGATTAGGCTTGAGAGGGATGGTGTGTTGAATAACAGAGGTGTCATAGGATTTCAAATCCTCATAACTCCATGCAAACACATCTTGGAACTCTTTAAAGAGGTCAATGTATTTGGGCTTCTGGTCAGGAGGTAAAGATGCAGACAATTTTATTATCTTGGGTTTTTCAGTAGTTCCAATGTTGCATTCTTCAATAGCAGCATTAAGGGGTTGCATTTTTGGTTTTCTAGGAACATCATTTGAGTCAAAAATGTCCTCCAACGGAGTCAGGCCTGTTGGTAGAAAATTGTCTTTTAGTTGTATGACTTCTGCCTCTGCACCAGCTATTTCATCAAAATGCAATTGTTTGAGCTCATGTATATTTACCTTGTCAAAGGTTGTTGGGCAAAGTATATGATTTGCTGTTTTGGGTGATATAGCTATTTGGTTCTATTCACTTAGTGGTTGTGTGTCTTTTATAGAATCAACATCAATGTTCAAACCTGAAAATTCATGCTGCAAGGTCAAGAAACTATTTATCTGTGTGTCATCCTCAAATACTTGCCAATCTTTAACATTGTTTGGGATAGAAGGTCTGTGTTTTATCTCAGCTGTAAAACAATGGTTGGGTTCAAAAGGAAATTTACATGTACTGGCAAATGTAGCTAAACTATGTGCATGAAGGTTGTGGGTCCTAGGTATTTTGGTCATTTGAAATTCAGTGAAAGCTTTGAATATTTCAATAGCAGCAGACCTGTATGATCTTAGTCTTTTGTCATTGGTGACAAAATTGCCTTTCACTTGTTGAATAATGAGGTCTGAGTCTCCCAAGATTGAAACTTTTGTGGCCTGTAAGGATCTTACCAATTTGAGGCCTAGCAAGAGCGCCTCATACTCTGCAATATTATTAGTACATCTGAAATTAAGCCTATAGGCTCGACCTTCTGCATGATTGCTTTGTTTGTTATGAATCCACACTCCAGCTCCTGCCCCTAATTTGTTGATTGTTCCATCAAACTCAAGAAACCAAAGGGTTTCTTGATTTAGGGGAAATTTAACAGCCTCTCTATGATTTGGAATTATAAGTTGGAGTTCTTGTTTTTCATCTGGTTTTCCTTCTAGAACGGTCTCATCAATTGGTTTCCTAACCTGGATTTCTTGGGAATTTGATTGCTCATTCATATGCAGGTCTTGTTCAAGTAAGACAGATTTGTCTCCACATATTGGACTTATATCATCATTGAACAGAATGAAGGAATCCATGTCAGAATGGACTGCATAAATGGGAAATTTTGAGGTTTTTCTTCACTGCTCACCATGTATTTCATGAGTGATTCTCTGTATAGTCTCTTTGGCTGTCCAAAGACAGAGATGGTGGCATATGACATGTCCAATTGTAGGGAACCTTGGATTTTAGCTCCCCATGATCTTGATAACAACATTCCGTATTTAGGTGGGATATCAGCAACTACAACATCCATTAAGATTGTTTTATTTGGGTACTTGACAAGGGAAACACATAAATCTTTTATCAAGCCTAAACACTTAACTTGGCTGGAGTTAAATGAAAATAGGTCCTTATATGGTCTTGTGATGTCTAGATTCAATCTCTCCATTACTGACTTAGGCATAAGGTTATGAGAGGCGCCAGAATCAAACATTGCATTGTGTAATATCTTATCATGAATATGCAAGCTGACATAAAAAGGTAAGATTCCAGTAGCTCCTGCCTTTCCATCAACCTCTGGACCGAAAAGAAATTCTGGGGTGTCATCCAACACATTGACATCATCTTCGTTGTGGGTCAGTTGAAGGGACTTCTTGATTTGTTGTTTGTAGATGTTATGTTTAGCTAGCTCTGAAAGAGGAATGGCTATCTTTAATTTACCAATTTCAGCTTCTAAGTCAAAAGGTTTTTCAGATTGGATCTTGGTGTTCTGGTTAACAACCTTTTCTTTCTCAATTGAGTTTTTGGAGACTTCTTCTTGACTTTCAATCTGATCTTGAGGTTTGTCCTTTTTGCTTACTTTTTGAAAAGTGTTACTTGGATTGTGCTGTAAAGGCGGTGTAGCCAATGGTTGTTGATTTGAGGGAAATTCTTCGGTTACCTCTTCAACTGTTACTTCATTTGTAATTGAATCAGTTTTGTCAATTGGCTCTGTGACAATAGCCTTCTTAGGAAGTGGGGTGTCCTTTGTTTTCTCAGGCTGTGTCACATTTATAGTTCTGCTTCTCAATTTGTATTGCTTATGAACTTCAAAAACAGCTGTGTCATAACCTTGTTTGAAATCAAATGATTCACCTGATTTGGTTGGAACTGATTAATGTCATCATCTTTGTGATCCTCTTGACTCAGAAAAACTTGCTGATCATCATTGAGGCCCATCAAGTTAATGTGGGTATCATCTATCTGCTCACTAGAAGTGGATGCTTCAGCATAGTTTTCATGGAACGGAGGCCTAATCTCTGGTTCAAGGTTGGCCTTGCCAACGTTAGGATTTTGATTTCTTCTAAAATTGGGATTCCTGATAGGGTTATTCTATGGTGCTTCCCATGATGACTTCCTCTCAACTGATTCTACTCTGTCACCTAACCTATGCATACCAGTGATTATTGCATCTAATTTCTGATCCCAGTTTGAAGGCTCTTCTTTGAAGGTAGTCTTTCTTTCAGTTCTGGTCCTATTTCTCTTAGCTATCAGGTTGGCTTCTACACTAACTGCTATGTCTTGCATCTCAGCTAAAGTTCGGGGAGCCCTTTCTCTTAATTGGTATGCCATATCTGAATCAAACCCATCAGGAAAGGTGTATAGAGCTAGATCAGGTGGGGGTCTAAGATTTTGGGGAATAGCATTGTAGACATTGTTGAACCGAGCACAATAGTCCAAGACAGTTTCTTGGGGACCTCTTTTGATAGTATTGTATTCAGATAAAATATGAAGTGGATCCTTTTTCTTCTCCCATCTGTTGATAAAGGTTTGATACAGGGCTTCAGGGTCAGCTATGGAGTTTGTTGGGAGTGACCTAAACCATGATCTTACATCTCCTGTTAGGCTTTGCACAAAAATTTTCATTCTAACCCCATCATCATCTATCTCATAATTTTCAAAACAGTCCTGCATTTTCTTAGTATGTTGAAGGGCTGGATAAGAGCCAGTACCATCAAAATATGAAATCTTTCTTTGGTAATCTTGAGGCATAGGCCCTGGATTGGCAGGTAACTATAATGGAGCATATATATTAGCCATGTTTGGTGGAACAATAGGGATAACAGGAATGAATGGGACAAGTGGAGGAAAGGGGATGAGAAGGGTATGTGTAGATGATGGAGGGGTTGAAAGGACACCTTGTGAAGTGGATGAAGCACTAGGAGATTGTGGAACGGTGGTATGAGGGTGTAGAGAAACCTTAGCAGGGGTTGGAGTATTAGTTTGAAATCCTGCTTCAGAACTTGAATCTGATAAAGTCCCTTCTGTTTTGTGTTTCTTAAGGATTCTTGGAATCAAGTTTGGGTTTTGGAACTCAGGTGATGGATCCGGATTTGGGTTAGATCTTGTATAGCGAGTTTTCTTCTTAGGAGCCAGTTTCTGTGATTTTCTTTAGGAGAATTTTCTAAGAAGTATTGATATTTGACAAGGACTGATCAAGTATGGCACAACTGTATGGAACTTAAGACTGAATAAAGATTGACTGAGGCAGCTTTTATATACTCCTGCAAATGCAAAGCGGAGGCAGTTTCTAAGGCTGTCTGGCTGTCACTCAGGCTTTATCTACAGTATTAAGGATCAGACAGGGGTTTATGAATTTCATTCAGTCCCCAGTGGAGTCGCCATTTATGTTAACTCCCAGGTTATTCCCTTTGACTCCTGAGGGAATACGGCCGGGGTAACCACTAACCAAGCTTTGGATTACTGGTTCTAGCCTACCTGTAATCAGAGAGGGCTCTCTCTTTTAGTTTTAACTTTGTTTTTTGAGGATTTTAGGCTAGTTATGAGGTGAGAGTTTTGTTTGAAATTTGGTTGCAGGCTATTGTTCAAATAAGGGCATGCAATCATCAAAGAAAGTTCAGTCCATTGGGCATGTGGAGTCCAGAAATGAATAGGATTTGCTGTTTGTGATAAAGAGAGGTTCACTGCAAGGCTAGATGGGTATTCATGATACAAACTTTGATTTTTAGAAAAGTAACAACATAAATTACACCAGGAAAGGCAATCAAGAGTTCTTTCACAGTGCAATACGAAATGAAGAATAAATCCTACTCAGAAGCAAAAGAGAATTACTGAATAAAGACTTATCATGTGATTAGAGCAAATAGGAGCATTTAAGAATTCCATAGTTGCAGCTAACCCTGAAGAAAACATATTTAGTAGTAAGGATTGAGTTTAGGGTGTCTTTAATGGACAAATCCTGAACTAGTCTTTTACCTTTCTACTAAGATTAATCACCATATATCAGAGACAGATTATACAAGAAATGAAACACAAATACAGTTAGAGAACACTTATTGTATCACGCCATAACACGAGAATCCTGTAGCAGTCAATAGTTTCATCACAGCACTTCCAAGACAAACTCATTCCTTTGGAAACCAACAGCTCCTTTGTATTATATCTTTCAGAGGAAATACAGCCGAGTTCTCTTGAACAAATCAGTAACAACAACCCCCAATAAGCTATGCGGGGGTGCATATATACAAAATATCACAAAAATATCTCAGTTCTGAGTTATTGCACAATAACTGCTCTTACCAACTTTCAAAGATATTTCTTACAAAATTAAAAGCTACTTTAATGAATATACAACAGCTGCTTGCTGTTTGTCAGAAGTTCTTGACTTTTGAGGGCAACTGGGTCTGCCGGGTGCTTTGTATTGATTCTGAGTAATACGCCTTTATTGCTTTGTCGTGCTGTAGCTATCTCAGCCCTGTCATCTGCATCTGTCGGTGTTGCTTTAGTGTCCAAATTTGTTTGCTGAGTTGGCTCTGTCCACTCCTCTTCAGTCATAATGAATATATCAATTTTCTGAACATGATGACTTATAATTGATGTGCAAAAATTTGGTGAACAATCTGTTTCTTCACAGTAATGTCTGTATCATGCTTGTCCACCATTCCTGAGTAGGCAACTGATGTCTCAAAATTATGCCTAAGGTTTCATTTGCCTCAGTATATTTGTAGTAATTTGGAGGCACCTCAAATAGATGTCTAATCTCATTCATGATAAAAAACAAATTCTCTATTCTGTCATAGAGACTCTGCCCAGATGCAGGCCCTGTTTCCTCTGGGGCACTTGATGCTGCAGTGATCTGATTTGTAGCAAATGTATTTACCCTATTGGCATAGTTTTCATGAGATAATAACCTTCCTTCACTGTTTAGTAAGCTGGGAAGGCCTCTGTTATGCAATGTTGTAAATTTCTCCATGAATTTGTTCACCTCTGTCTGCATTTCCTGGCACCTTCTATCCAATGTTTGCACATGATTTCTCAAAGTGAGCACCCTTTTTACTAGTAGAATGGTATCAGTTCTGTTAGAGATACCCATGGCTGCCAGCTGAGGGCCTGTGCGGTTATTAAGGACATTGATCATCCTATTGGCTATCTCAGGCATATTGCCTAGAGATGCCCTTGCTCTTTGACTTTCTTTTTGGGCCCTGCCTATGAGATCTATATGCTCATGGATGGTTTCAATATATTGCCATTGATCTGTTATAGACTTACCAATACTGGCCCACAGGACTTTCTTGATTTCAGCTACAACTTTATCAAGAGAGAGCTCTTTCTCCAGTTCTTTTATCTTCTTCTCAAGAGCCCTTACCTCTCTTGTTTTTTCAGCTACACTTTGCTTTGATTTATCATATTTTTCATTAAGTGTAGCCAATTTTTCCTTGGCCTCATTTAGTTTTGCCATCTGGGCCTCCAGAGCTTGAAGTTCTTTCATCATATTTTGCATATCAAGGCTGGGTGTCTGTCCTGATGTTGTTGCTGGTGCTGAAGGGCTTGCCTCTAGTGTTTGTCCTGTGGGAGGACTTATAATTTGAGGAGGTTCCTCAAGGTTAATTACTGGCTGAGGGGGCTAAGATATCTGCCCTCCTTCTTTCTGTTTCAGGGCTGCCTGTAATGCACCCTCTGTTGCTACCAATCGTCCTTCTGTTTCTACTAATTGCTTGTGTAGTGTCAACAGCATGGCTGCTACATCTTGATCCTTTCTCTGCTGAGCAACATCTTCTGTTTGGGGGTGAAGGGTTGCTGGAATTTTGACCATCTTCCTCAAAGCTGCTATATCTTCATCCTTTTTCTTCATTAGTGCCTGCACAGCTTTGGGATCACTTGGGTCATGCCCAAGCTCTATAATGATATCTTCCAAAGACCTAATCCTGTTGTCTTTGGCTTGAGAAGAAGCTTTCTCCAATTCTAGTTGGGCAGTAGTATTGTGGAGAGAGTTATGCAGTTTGTGGGCTAGAAATGTTTTATCTGCAAGAGTAGAGTAGACCATCTCACTCGTTTGCTTATGTAGCTCTATTTGGTCCATTGGGTGGATGTCCTTTGCAAACACTTCTAGGTTGGTTCTGATGTAATCTGCAGTTGATTGTGGCTGCAGCATGGTAGGCATGAAATGGCTCATAGTCATCTTCCCCTCTTTAATGTCATATGCTGACATGAGCCTCTGTTGGTTGGTGGGAGCCATCTTGAGCAAATGATTGTAAAGCTGGAGTCTGACTGGCTCATTCCTTTTCTTAATATCAATAAATTGCTGCTTAATGCTGGATTCTGCCCTTCTTTGCTGGCTTGAGGAGCTGACCTCTCCTCCAAGTGGTCTTTCTTGTTCCTGTTGGAAGGAACTGGCTGATGCTTCCATGCTAGGGGGGGCCATACCCATGGATGGTCCAATAGGCATCTCTTCTTCAGAAAAAGGGTTTAATCTTTACCTTTTCTCCCCTTGTTGACTTGCTGATGTAGTGAGGGGAGTTTCTTGTTGTCTATCCCTCTTCCTGGTTCTCTCTTCATTTAATGGGGTTTGGAGCACTGAGGTATCCACTGTTGTTTCCTGCCTTGGGGGCACACTTTCTTGAGCCTGTTGCTCTGTAGATACAGGGGCCTCAGCCATTTCTTCTTGTTGTTCAGTCTGTTCTTTCTGCTGTTCTGTTGTTGGGAGTGTCTGCTCCTGCTCCATTTCTTTTCCCTTATCTGTGCTAGCTGCTTGAGGAGTAGTTGGAGCTGCTTGCTGGGGAGCTGTAGAAGATGAGGCAGCTACTCCAAGTTGAGTACGATAAGAAGAAGAAACCTGTCCACAATATTCCAAGTCAGCTTCCTTCTCAAGTTTCTTTGCTTCTTTTTGTGCTATTTCCTCTTTAGTACTTGCCTCTTCTAGGGTGCCCTCTTTCCATCTTAACAGATTTGCATATTTTTCAATATGAGGCAACCTGACATGATCATAGCTAGCCAACTTATATTTGACCCTTCTAAGACTAATGAAATGATTGGGATCATAGGGTATCCAGAGGAAACTGGTTTGCAACTCGAGGCACTTTAGGATCTTATCTGCTTCTTGCCATGCCTCTTCTCTTTTATTATAAATAAATGGGCCTAGCTGGTTTCTGACTTTGAGTTGTACCTTCTTATTTTTGCTGTGGAAATGGACCATGTCTGCATTTCCAAATTGTCTGAAATATTCTAAAGCAAAAAGTCTCATAGGGACATATCTTGGTAGCCTATATGGGGCTAACTCACAACCATTTATTCTGATCACTGTATGGTGTTGGTAAAAGTACCAATCCCCAATGCTGTAGGTCTTTGAGAGCTGGAGGATTCTTTGCATCTCATCTGTCAATCTTGGAGGAGGAGAGCTCAAACAAGGACATGGCTGGATGGATAAAAAGGTCTATGAATTCACAGTAGCTGTATGGTGAAAAAGATGTGTGATGAAAGATTGAAGACCAAAATACCACAGACCTTTGTTTTCCCTGAGCATCAAACTTCTTGAGAGTAATAGGGAAGCTATCAGGCTGGTAAAATAGGAACAAGTGATAGATGTAAGAAGTGTATCTAAATATCCTTTCCCTCTCTAGATTCATCAATTGCTCATGAATTTTATTGGCAATGTATGCAGCATAATCATAGTGAACAGAAGGAGGCTTTCCAGGGGAGAAGATAGACATCATTGCTAGAATGGTTTCATCAGCATCCTCAGTTGACCTGTAACCCAGGACATAACTGATCATATCCACAAGCAACCTGCCCAACTCATTGAAATATACATTTCCTATAGGAGGGGTCCTCACAGTTTGAGAGCCTGATTCAATGAATAGCTGATTAATATTTATGATTTGGGCACTGGACAACTTGCCTCCTTGGTCTATTAAGTGCATCATGGACAGAGGAGTCAATGGCTTTGTAGTGTGAAAGTGCAGCATTTGATTTATAGCCTCAGGGGTGACATGGAACAAAACTGAACCTGAGGGACTGAGGACAGCTCTTTGACATGGATCATAGTTGGCACTGCATCGATGAATTAAATCTGGGAGGACATTGACTTGAGGAAGATTGAAAATGGGCAAATTGGAGTCCCAAATCCCTAGAATATCAGTTCCATTGAGATGTTTGGCTTTCAGCTCATTGAGTACATGAATATGATACTTGTTGTACTGTGGAATTACTTCTGCCATCTGGTAGTCTCTGTCAGCCAGGGCCAGCCATTCTAGCTCTCTTTGTGGGGCATTTAAGGGTGCAATGTTCAATGCCACTGGAGTTTCCATGGTCAATTGGTACTTTGAATTGTATTTGAACTTGTTTTTCTGGGCACAGCAACACAGAGCAATGAATTTTGCAAGAGCAGGGCAATTTGCAGAGGGGAAGAGGCAAACTGGGGTGAAAATAAGTCAAATTGCTCCTAAGATAGATTCAGAGAGAAAATGCCAGGATTTGGGACTTGCTTTCCCGGTGAATTCATCTAGCAGAGGTTCAGATTTGCGAATGCGCCAACAGACTGCGAATTTGTGGAATTTCGGCACAATGGGGACTTCTGTGAGGGAAATTGGGCTTATAGAGTGGAAGAGGATCACTGGTTCATGAGAATTTATTAAACTTACTGTGTTCTTCTTTTCTTAGTTTCTTCAGTGAATTATGTGAAAAACCAGGTGCGGAGGGGAAATTTTGATAAATACCTAGTGTACTCGGGCAATGGTGGAGGCTTATCCAAGCTAAATTCTGGGCGGCCACGGCTTTGAATCAACTTTTTGCAGGTTGGCGGCGAGGACGACGTGAAATTGCATGCAGGAGGCGCAACAGTATTTTGGTGAAAAAATGCGAAAAAACGTGATTTTTGGCGAAAATATAGGAAATTTGGCCTTTGGCGCGCTTTTCTTGGATGATGTCAGCATGACGTCATAGGTGGGGTCATGGTACGGAATGATGACATGGCGGTCTGTGAGTGGTCCGCGTGGATGGGGGACGTGGCGGACAGCTCAGGGCGATGGCGGATGGAGCTGTGATGCGACGCTGAGGTGGTAGTGACGTACACGTGACATGGACGTGACGTATGACGGAGAAACAAAGGCGGTAAGTGGTAATTTCGGACTGCTTATTGTACAAGAGCGGTTTTGGCAAGCGGCCTCCCGATATAATCTTGGAACAACACGCGTCTGAGCCCTGACGTCATGGTCTGACAAATTTCGGGCGCTATCGTCCGGGCATCGGAGGCGGTCCGATATTGATGTGAGCTGTCGGATGGGAGGGCCCAGATCCGACGGACGACGGGAGAGCAAATTTCCAATAGGATACGGTGGGATCCAGTGGCATTTAAATAATATTTCTCCTTTGTTTTTTATGGTGAGCGCTCCGAGAGGTAAGTACTTAGGATAAGCGGAGGAAATGGGTTTTAACCAGGTTTTATGCAAATAGCGCGGGTTAGACATCATAGTGGGCTTTTGGGTTTTTCCAATGTTTTGTGGGTGAAAATGGGTTTATTGTTGTTTATTCACAACAAGGGGTTAGGGCTGTTAAACCAAGCGGACCTTGGTTTAATCCCAAGACATTATATTAGCGCTGTTTTGCCTTTAGCACCTTAATTTCTTTGCACTCTGACTTTTTAGAACTATAAGGCTATATTGCCTAAGGGAAGGGATATATACATATTTTGGGTTTTTTATACACAATAGTGATATAGTAATAGGGAAAGGGGAACATAGGGAGTTAAGTATAGATAGAGTTAGTAGTTAGTATTGGGTGGGAGATATGGAAGGGAGGAGGCAAACACTAAGTTTTTAGGGAACAAACTTAGTTAGGAGAGTAGATCAAAATGAAAAGATTTTTACACAAGAAATGTGGCTCTTTATGTAACAAGAATCAACAAAAGAGTTTGACTTCTGCAGTGAACAAAGGTAACAGTGGGATGTTAGTAAGGAGTTTGACAGGGAATGAATGGGAAGTTAGACATGCTTCACTTTGTTGCTACACAACTGCTGAATAGGAAGATCTGCACTAGCCACCATGTGTTTCCTTTGCTTAGGCTAGTGATATGAAAGAAATCATGCTTCTGCAACCCCATCTACCTACCCATTCTATTGCCTAGCATTTTTTATTACTTTCAAGGAGGGTGCACTTAGAATAGCAAACCCTCAATTGCTCTTTTTCTTTTCTTTTTCCATTTTCTTTTGATTTTCTATCTAAGGCTAGCCTTATTACTTCCAAGGCCCCAGATTAAGCAGTTGGGAACCTTCATTCTCTACCTAACTACTCATGTGCCAAGATTGAACAGTTTGGACAGATTTCTTTCTCTAGTCTACAACAAAAATTGAAATGTGGCATGATCCAGCTTAGACTGTTGGATCACCCATTCAGAAGTAGGACATCATCAAACAACTGTAGATAGATTTTTCCACAAAATATGAGATCTTTGCATCACCAAAGTAGAACATATTGGCACTTCCCCAGCCAATCATGAAAAATGAAACCTATTGGTATAGGTAGCTAACAGGTTGTAAAGGAAACTCATGATGTGAACAAAAGCAATGTTAATCATGATTCCATAGACTCTAATGTTGGATCGAAGACCCAGCATATTCCAAAAATCGATATGATTAAGTTTGATGGCAAGGATCCCGCCACATGGATATTACAGATGGAGCAGTTCTTCGATCTCAATAATGTGCAAAACACACAAAAGGTACGTATGGCAACTGTATATTTGGAACCAAATCAGTTTGTATTGTATCAATGGCTTTTCTCTCGTAAAAAAATTATCACTTGGGCAATTTTTACGGAAGAATTGATAGCACATTATGAAGATACAAAAAGCAACACCTTTTTTAGCCAATTGATAAGTCTCAAACAAAAGGGTTCAATAATGGAGCACATTGAGGAGTTCCAAAAATTGAACATAAGGGTAAAAGATATTCCAGAGGAGCATAGGATTGATGTGTTCATAGGGTCTTTAAAGGATAATATCCAACATGATGTTCGCCTTTGGGAACCTGATTCATTAGAAAAGGCATTCAGGTTAGCAAGAAAAATGGAAAGCAAAATTATGGCAACCAGGAAGCATACCACTCACAACTATAAAGACGGAAGTGTGGTTGCCCCTAGTCTTCCACAGCATATAACGTTGACACCACAACAATTAGAAGAAAAAAGAGCAAAAGGGCTTTGTTACAGTTGTGATAGCAAATACACTAAAGGTCATAAGTGTGCTGACAAGAAATTATTCTACATAGATTATGAAGAGGAAGAAGAAAAGGAGCAAGAAAGGTCAAAAGAAGAAGATATACTCCAGGAAAAAAGCCTAGATGAAGAAAAAATAAATCCTACCATATCTTGTAATGCATTGGCGGGAATTAACACTCCTCAAACCATCAAGATAGAAGGACAAATCAAGAAGAAAAAGGTAATAGTGTTGATTGATTCAGGAAGCACCCACAATTTTATTCATTGTAGGGTAGAAAAAGAATTGAATTGCTTCCTATATCCAGCACCAGAGTGTCAAGTGATGATTGCAAATGGAGGAACAATAAATTGCTCTGGAATGTGCCATAATATCAAGCTATCCATGGGAGAATATGTATTGACTAGCCCAATGCTTTCCATTCCAATGGGAGGTGCTGATGTTGTACTAGGAGTCCAATGGCTACAATCCTTGGGTACAATAGCTTTTAATTTTCAAGAACTTTTCATCAAATTTTCTACGGAAGGAAAGGAAGTTGAATTAAGGGGTATTACAGGGAAAACAGGAAAGATAATCAGCTCTCATGGTATGAAAAAGCTTCTAAAAAAGGAGCAAAGAGGTGTAATTGCACAATTATGCTTGCTAGATGTTTCCACATTGGAATCATCTATTTCTCCAGATCTCCAAAAAGTCCTGGACAATCATTCCAAGGTATTTGAGACTCCCAAGGGTCTCCCACCTATGCGTGATCATGATCATGCTATTCATCTGATTCCAGGAAGTGTTCCTCCAAACATCAGGCCGTATAGATATCCCTATGTCCAAAAAAGTGAAATTGAACGTATGGTTGCAGAAATGTTAGACACTAGGATAATTCAACCAAGTCAAAGTTCTTTCTCTGCTCCAGTAGTATTGGTGCACAAGAAGGATGGATCATGGTGCATGTGTCCAGATTATAGGGAGCTCAACAAGCTCACTATTAAAGATAAGTTCCCCATTCCTGTCATTGATGAATTACTGGATGAATTGCATGGATCAATTTACTTCACCAAGTTGGATCTTTGTTCAGGATATCATCAAATCAGAATGAAGATTGAAGACATTCCGAAAACGGCATTTAGAACTCATGAGGGTCATTATGAATTTTTGGTCATGCCTTTTGGCCTTACCAATGCACCTTCAACATTTCAAGGTTTGATGAATTCAATTTTCAAACCATTCCTTAGAAAATTTGTGTTAGTATTTTTTGATGATATACTAATCTACAGCAAGTCTTGGAAGGATCATGTTGAACATGTTGACAGGGTGCTACAACTATTGGAGGAGAAACAATTATATGCAAAAAGATCCAAATGTTTCTTTGGAGTCCAGGAGGTGGAATATTTGGGTCATATTGTATCTCATGAAGGAGTTAAGGTAGACCCTAGCAAAATTAAAGCCATTAAGGAATGGAAAATCCCCACATCCATAAAGCATCTGCGAGGATTTCTTGGGTTGACAGGGTATTATCGCAAGTTTGTTAAGAATTATGGGAGAATAGCAGCACCTCTAACAACATTATTGAAGAAAGATTCATTTTCATGGACTCCGGAAGCAACAAAGGCCTTTGAACATCTTAAAGAGGCAATGTGCCAAGCACCGGTCTTAGCTACACCGGACTTCACAAAAACCTTTATTGTGGAATGTGATGCTTCAGGAAATGGAATTGGTGCTGTTCTAATGCAAGATGAAAGACCCATTGCTTTTGAAAGTCGTCCAATCAAGGGAAAGTTTTTAAGCAAAGCTATTTATGAGAAGGAAATGTTGGCAATACTCCATGCACTTAAGAAATGGCGACCCTACCTAATGGGAAGACACTTCAAGGTAAAAACGGATCATGATAGCCTTAAATACTTTTTAGAACAAAGATTATCCTCTGAAGAGCAACAAAAGTGGGTCACAAAGATGTTGGGTTATGACTTTGAAATCATCTACAAAAAAGGGAAGCAAAATGTGGTGGCAGATGCACTCTCAAGAAAGGATGAGGATGTGGAAGCATTGTTGTGTGCCATTTCTATTATCCAACCAGATTGGATAAACGAAGCAAGGGAGGAATGGAAGAATGACGAAGAAGTGTGGGCACTTATTCGAAAGCTACAACAAGATTCCAGTACTTCTGATACATTTAGCTGGCAAAATGATTCGTTATGGTACAAAGATCGCTTATACCTCTGTAAGAATTCCCAGCTAAAACAAAAGATTCTTATGGAATTGCACACTTCTCCCTTAGGAGGGCACTCAGGATTTTTAAAAACTTACCATAGGGTTAAGAAGGAATTTTTTTGGGATGGCCTTAAATCAGATATTCAAAAGTTTGTGGCGGAATGTTTGGTTTGCCAACAAAATAAAGTTGAAACAATTAAGACACCAGGTCTATTACAACCTTTATCCATTCCAAGCCAACGTTGGGAGGAGGTTTCAATGGATTTTATCACAGGTTTACCCAAGTCTGAGGGAAAGAGTGTAATCATGGTGGTAGTTGACAGACTTACCAAGTATGCACACTTTTGTGCATTATCACATCCATTTAAAGCCAGTACAGTTTCTACTGCATTTATGGAAACAATTCAAAAGCTACATGGAAACCCAGAGATTATTGTAAGTGATAGAGATCCCATTTTCACTGGAAATTTTTGGACAGAATTATTTTCTTGTCTTGGTACTCAGTTAGCTCATATCTCATCTTATCATCCTCAATCTGATGGGCAAACTGAGATAGTAAACAAATGTTTGGAAGGATATCTTCGTTGCTTTGTTTCTGATAAACAGATACAATGGGTCAAATGGTTGCCTCTGGCTGAATGGTGGTATAACACTTCCTTCCATACAGCAACAAAAATGACCCCATTTATGGCACTTTATGGGTATCAACCACCATCCATCACATCATATTTAAGAGAAAATTCTAAGGTTCAGGCAGTGGAACATCACATCGAACATCAACAACAAGTCCTCCAACTCTTAAAGGATAACCTCGTGTTGTCACAAAATAGAATGAAACAACAGGCAAATCAACATCGCAGTGAAAGAAGTTTTGATGTAGGTGATTGGGTATTCCTACGGCTACAACCATATAAGCAAATGTCCCTAAAGCAAGCTAAGAAGGATAATAAATTATCACCAAAGTATTATGGTCCGTACAAGGTGTTGCAAAAGATTGGTACTATGGCATACAAATTGGAGCTTCCTGCAGCTTCTCGATTGCACCCAATTTTCCATGTTTCATGTTTAAAGAAGGTTATAGGCGACAAGCTCCCAATTCAAACAATATTGCCAGAACTTGATGAGGAAGGAAAAATTATATTGGAACCAGAAGCAGTCACAGAAACAAGAACTCGACAGCTACGAAATCGATCAATTTCAGAGTATCTTATCAAGTGGAAGAACTTATCCGCTGAAGACTCCACATGGGAGGATGAAAATTTTATGCAGAAGTATCCAGAACTACTCAAGCGTTGAGGACAACACTTTTTTGAAGGAGAGGGGCATGTTGGGTCCCTATAATACTAGTGATTACCCCTTTACTATTGTAGTTATACCCCTTATTTATATTGTTGTGCCCCTATTACCCCCATGTTGTTATTTCTGTACCCCATAGAATCCCTCTATTGTTATTTTTTGTGGCTTTATATTATTATTGTTAGGTTGGCTGGATTATATTGTGACTCCTTAGACTCCTATATATAGAAAGGAGGTTTTCTCATTTGTATCATCGAAGAATTGTTCATTTATGTAATGTAAAGGAGGTTGCCCCCTCGAAGAGGCTGAATCCTAAGGCGTTGATCTATCTTTTCTATCTTTTCTTGAGCTGGTTTCATAACAGAACCATAAGGAACTATGCTTGGATTTAGTTTCATGTTTACACAAGCTTGAAACGAAAAACTATGCTTGAATTTCAGTTTCATTTTTTAATGAGATTGACACAAGACAATGAACTATGATTTGGGCTTGTTTCATTTTTTAACGAGTTTGACACAGTAAAAGAACCATCCTCATACCCCTTGTTTCATTTTTTAACGAGGTTAACACAAGACAAAGACTATCCTCGTGGACCTGTTTCATTTTTAACGAGGTTGACACAGTAAAAGAACTATCCTCATGGACCCTTGTTTCATTTTTTAACAAGGTTGACACAAGACAATGAGATATCCTCAGACTCCTTATTTCATTTTTTTAATGAGGTTTACACAAGACCAGGAACTATCCTTGGACCTATTTCATTTTTCAACGAGGTTGACACAATAAAAGAACCATCCTCATTTCCTTGGTTTAATTTTTTAACGAGGTTGACACAAGACAAAGAACTATCCTCATGGGCCTTGTTTATTTTTTTAATGAGGTTGACACAAGACCAGGAATTGTCCTTGTATCTTTCGATCACAACTCATAAGTGGTCATGAAGGAGAGACCTAGTTCCAATGCCCCCAGTACATGATGTACAACATCACTGAATTGATCGTCAGTTGATGTAGGTATGGAAGAGGTTGCCACATAATTAACCCGTGGCGGGGATGATACCATTGGTACAAAAGGACCAATTAGGGAAGATGGTTGACTGGAAGCCATATTTGGATCAGGAAATGAAAGCTGGTCAACAATGACAATTCTTCCTTCATGCGGGAAACACATCACTCGAAAGAGTGTTGAAACAATAGCTCCCATGTCATAAACATAGTTATGCCCTAGAAGTAAATTGTAATCTAAAGGTCCTGGGACTACCATCACGTTCAGATAAACGATTTTTCCTCCCAAAGTAATAGGTAATTGTGGAAGGATCCCTAATGGTCAACTAGTTCCTCTGTTAAAAGCCAACAGATTCTGGGTAACTAGCATAAGTGGTGGCAAACCGAGCGCTTGCTAAGCAGTTGAGGAAATGATGCTCACTGATGCACCTTCATCTATAATAGTGCCAGATACAATCATATTACAAAATTGTACTATGATCTGGAAAGGCACATAAGAAGGAAGGCGAAATCCTGCCAGTCGATTCCAATCAAAGGAAGTGACTAGACTACTTGGAGGGGGTACCGTAGAAACGGGAGAATTAACCCCTTAAGTTATGAGAGTGGGAGGATTTTCCTCCTGTCTTGATGGAACAGGCGGATTGCCCCCAAGCTCATTAGAATTTGAAGAAACAAAAAGAACTTAAGCAGTACCATATTCACTCTCTTCGGGAAAGGTACGATTTACTGAAGGTGAAATCGGGTCAACTGTTACCTCGACCTGTTGATTTGGGTCAGGTATAGACTCATAGGATTCACTTTCAGAGAGTGGGTTTGACCAACGGTTGATTTGAGTCAGTCAATTCATCCACTAGTGAAGGATTAAGGGATAGTTTCCTGTAACCAGATGGAAGTCGCTGCGGTGAAGCAGGACGGTTATCCAACACTCTTTTGGCTTCATCCGAATAGCGGCAAAGGTGAATGGGGTGATTCCCTTCACATAACCTACATGGAAAATTAACCTTACCCTTCTTTCCATGAAATTTACTATCACTAGTTGATGGTGTGTCACCAACATGATCTCCAAAATTTGATGACACAACATGATGTGAACGGGAAGACCATTCTTCTAAGATCTGAGGAATGCCAGGACAATTTCGAAGAACATGGTCTCTCGCATAAATTTTGCAAGGATATCAAACTTTGTGAGGCTTGATGGACAATTTCTCATCAGTTGTTTCATTCAAATCAATGGTTGCTTGGTTGCCCCTTTGCTGAATTTGCTTCTTCTTCTTCTTCTTAGCCACCTGGTTACTAGTACCAATACTTTCACCAGGCGAAGAGGAAGAAGGCAAAGGGTCAATTTTAGGATCAACTGGAGGTTGATTTTGTCTAGTTGGAGGTGTACTCGATTGCAGAGGAATCACGACATTTTGAGCCAAGGATGTTGAAAACAACCATACTAGCAAGCCAATGGTAAATCCCAGAAGGGACAATGTAGCCATATAAGGAGCATCAATATTTCCGAAAGAAGGAAAAGGATTAGGATTCCCATCAAAAGGAATTCCTTGATCAGTGGACTCTGTATTTGTCGCCATATGTTTCAACCTAAGATCAACTAAGGAGTGAGCGAGGAGGATGTTATCCATGGTCAATTAATTTTTTTTTAATCAAATTAACATAACAAAACAAAAGAGGGATAATCTAGGGAAAAAGGTTTACCAAGCAACTGTGAACTGCAGAATACCTCCTGGCGAACCAAGAAGTACAGGCAGGCAATCTCCCCAAATGTTGTGTTCGGTGTATCACAGTGTACAAGGCGGCCAATTCGGTTACCTAAGGATGGATAGCAACCTAGAGTTGTCCTCCCATATATACCCGAAGGTACGTGGAGGCCCATTCCGTATAAGCGTTGTCTAATTCAAAAACCGCAAAGTGAGAGAATTCCCATATACTTTACGTACTGTAACACCACCCTATATACCCAAAGGTACGTGGACGAGCTATGATATACTCACGTACGTGGAATGAGGTATCACACTCGGGATGCTCAGTAAGAAGTTGCGATGTTGTTTGGCTTCTTTTGGCTTGTAGAAGAGATGATGAATGGGCATGGGAAAGGGATTAGGAAAATTGTTTTAAAGGTGGATATTGTTAAATAATGACAACAATTAATGTTAATATTGTAATTATTTGAGTAAATATATTTTACCGTTCAGTCAGTTTTTATAACGAAAGGAAGTTATGTAACGAAATAATCCATATTAATTAGTGATTGCCCGAGAGGGTTGTTGTAACTTAGAGAGTCATTTTAAGCAATAAGAATTCCAATCTCTTGCCTAGTGGAGGTTTCTTTGACTCACTATCAGGGTTTTACCACGTAATTCCTTGTGTTAATTTGTGTGATTCAGTTTCCTATTTTTATGCATTTATTTCTTTTTTGAATTTTAATGAATCCAAAATACCAACATAAACTGGGCACATTTTTCCTCCAATTTTCTTTTACTAAGCCAATTTGAGCACAACCTCATTGACATGTTTTTGTAGGTTTTGTTGGACCAAGAATGGAATAGAACCCACTCTAGGAGGAATAGGTAGGAAGACTATGTCACAATGTAAGAGGTCAAGGATGGAAATTTTTGGTAGATGTTTTATGGCTAGCATATGGAATATAACTTCTTTTAGGAGGAAGAGGTAGAAAGACTATGTTACAATATAAAAGGGAAAGGATGCATATGTTTTTGTAGATGTTTTTGGGCCAAGGATGGAATAGAAGCTGATCTAGGAGGAAGAGATAGAAAGACTATGTTACAGTAGAAGGGGCCAACTAACCCTAGGAATGGGATAGGAAAGGAAATAAAATGAAACCCTTAGGGAAGTATGAAAACTCCCTAACATAGCTAGGATGGCTAGTTTAAATGGAGGTGGAGTCACCACAAAGTTTATAGAAAAAGCAGGGAAGCTAGGAAGGGAAGCGAGGGAAAGGATCACTAAGTTGATTGGGGTTAATTATTTTAATGTTAAATGGTTGTTATGGATTGATATGTGATTTGTATTAGGTTACTTTTCAATGGAAAATCAATTATATCCAAGCAAAATAAGCAAACCAAATTATACTAGGCCGTTAACTTTTGTCGTTCTACTTAAACTACAAGTTGAAAGTAAATTTGAAAATAAAGGAAGAAAAATTGAAATGAAACATTATTTTTAATTCCAACCTTAATAAAAGCAATGAATAAGAAGCATTAGGGTTTATTCCCACCTTTTTATGGTGTTTGAGCAATTAGAAAGGAAAACAAAGTGGTGAATTGACTCTGTAGGAGGGTGAGAGCCCTTAAATATGTGTAACCCTAACTAACAATGTTCTTTAAATTTACATGAGAAAGTAAACACATAATAAACACAAATAAAAGAGAGGTTAGACCTCCTTAGTATAACTGGTTTTCTAAGATCCTTCTACAAAATCAATAAGTTTTCCCAATCCCTAGAAATATATGTAACAAAAATTAAGCAAAGAAGTGATGCATAAACAAATCTACACTACTAACTATAAAACAAGGAAAGAGAGTATGCTCATTCACCCTTGATAGAAGGAAGCCTCCTACCTCACAAGCTAATTTCTAAAGGAACCCCTCAAAGTTATAGGGAAGAGACCAATTGAAGTGTAGGGAGAGGAATGCTTGAAATCATTGTACGTTGCAATTGCAAAGCTGAAAAGCAAAAGGGAAGACTCAAATCAACATATGAAGGTTGTGGATGAAAACAATAGGACCTCCTTGAGCAATGAGAATGAAGGAGAGCATTGATGGAGATCCAAGAGACTATGAGATATATAATATTATATTCTACAAAGTAAGCTAATTAGAGTTGAGAGAGCAAGTTTGAAGAGTGAATGAATGAGAGAAGTAATCTATTTATGCAAATCTATTTGTCAGGAAACACCAATAAAAACCATAATTAATGGGTATAGAATCTTCCTTGTTTAATGAAATTGTGGGTGCTTACTCCCTAAGCATACAAAAATTGGACCAACAACATGAATTAAGAAAAAAAAAAAATTAGATAGTTAGTGTAACTTTTGAAATATAAACCTAGTAAGAACGAAATAATTCACATCAAGCAAGCCACAAAAAGGAGGCTAAAGTAAATATCCCAGTTAAACAAGTTTGACTCATGAAGAAATCATGTTTTCCAAGGACAAGGGTGGAAGTCGTCTCAGACATGAATTCCTAGCTAACTTTGGCAATATTTCGGTGCAAGGATCCCAACAATGCTAAGTAGACCAGAGACAAATTCAAATGGGAATTTATGCAAGGAAAAGTGATTAACTGGGACATGAGACTAAGGCAAAGACCAAGAGAGACCTTTTATGACTTAAAAAGTATTCAAGCAAGACATTAAGACTAGGGTAGTAACTCCTAATCACTTGTTTGAATCATAAGAGTGAAACTTTATTATGAACCCAATGCATAAAATAACATAAGAAACTAGATCACACACAATATACACCAAATATTATGAACCCAATGCATAAAATAACATAAGAAACTAGATCTCACACAATATACACCAAATATGTGTGAGGAGCACAACTCCCAAAGTGATAATAGAGACAAGTTGCACAATAACTCATTATCCATTAAGGGAACTTCCTCCAAATAACCCTTGTGCATCCATATGGCCAAATCACAAATTGATGTCTACAAAAATGACAATATTGACCTTTATGTGGGCCTCCTATTAGGTCAAACCCTATTACATATTCATTTAACTCCATTACACACACACAAACACCTATTAGTGATCTGGATTTATGCAGGAATGAAAAGAAATACAGATATAAAAACACACACACACACACAAAGCTACAATGAAAACAAAACTTTAATTCATTAATAACAAAGTACCGAAAATTGTTACATGTAGAATGGAGATAAACTAGTTCGGGTGATGGTAGTTTATCTCTGAGAAGAGATGTGGTGGCTACAAACCTTTTGAGCATGTTACAATGAGGATCAGTGGCCTTGTTATCATGAAGAAACAATGGGAAACCCTAAACATCCAAAAACCTAACCCTAGGAGATGAAACGTCAAAAGCTTGTGGGTCTCGTTGGGGTTAGTTGGAATGTTAACTTCTTGGGGTCCTAACTTTGGCATATGATCTCTGTTTGACTATCATAATACCTCTTTTTGAAGATCTACAAGAGGAGGCAAAAAATAAATAGTAAAATGGTATTGCACTTTTCTTGTCTCTCTATTTTCCCAAAAAAAAAAAACGCCTTTTAGGCCTTCAAAACGGATTCGAAATTTTAAAACCCGAAAAATTGCCAAAAATAGTAAGTTGTGCTACAATTAAGGAAACTGAAAGAAACAACAGTGGGGTTCCAAGTGGAATAGGTGGGTGCCACCAATATCCACATGGATCAATTAGGGTCATAACATAGTAGCCTCCTACAAAAAATTGTCTTCAAAACTTTATAGCCATGGGTTTTCATGTGATGAGACTAAGTAATAGGATTTCCTTATTTCTTGCTTTCTTTCTATCACTAATATTATCCACCCGTCTGTATTGAATTTTTTGGCATCAACTTTTAGTAGTTTGCTATTATATAATTTATTTTCCTTTAATTGCATGCATTGTTGTTAAGTTTGTTAGTTGTTTCTATTTGGTAATATCTTAGTGCATAATGGTTCCTTCATTATTTATTCCACAAATCTTACAAACACTACCATCTTATTCCTTGGTAATGTTGATGTTGATTTTCTTGCCAAATTTCTTGGTACGAGGGTGTTGATAAATTTCCATGTTTGATGGTTTTTCTTAGATTTCTAGATCCTTATCATCCATCTTCTTTTCACATACAATGACATGCTCCATTTGTTGTGTTTGATTTTTAGTTGCCCATGCTTTTGAGATAATAACATCATATTTTATTCTTCCATCGTTGAACTAGAGTTCAACTTCTTTAAGTGTTTTATGGTGGCCTTCTTGTATTTGAGAGTTCCTTATTTTGCAACTTTTTACTTTCTTTCTTTTTTTGTTTTATTTATTTATTTGTATCTAGAGGAATTGGCAACTGGGTCCATTTTGTACTTGCATGACATGAGGTCAATTTTGACCACTACCACTATAACCTCTAGGTGCCTATGTACAACCCTTCTGTAGACACAAATTAATTGAGGGGATCTAAACCTTGAATCTCAAAGTTTACATAATACTCCATAACACAATTATCACCAATTGAGCTACCCCCGAGGAATTTCTCCTTTTGCAACTTAGGGTTATTGTTCTACTTCAAATTGTATTGTCCTTATATAATTTTGGATTGCATTTTTTATTTGATGCCTTCCATAATTAGTGGTTCTTCAACCTTCTTGCAAATTTCCTCTTCAAGTCTTTTGGTAGTCTCTTCATCTAATATCCTTGGTTTCCCTTGGTTTTTTTTGACATTAAAGCTTTTGTTGACTATTAATATAACAAATGAGTTGCATGTGAAATAGCCAAAAGATGTTGGCAAACCAAAACATCCAACAACAAACTAGATCAAGAACTTAAAAAGGGTGTTGACAAGCCAAAACACCACATAACAAACTTAAAATAATTTTCAAAGTGAAGAACTCCATAAAGTCAATTCCCAAAATAGAAAGTAAACAAATATTCCCACAACAAGATGGGGTTTATCATCACTTTGTAATGTCCTCTTCTAATTAAATTGCCTAAGGGAGGACAAAGTATCCTAGTTAACTTCGTAGGCTATAGTCATTTGTAGAGAGGGAAGCCCAATTATTTAATGTTGTTGGGATAACATTATATAATTTGGGGTAAATAAAGGATAAAATTGCAATGGAAGCCAAATTTGGGGGAAAATATAGGGAATTCTTGGGAGACACTCAAAATTAAGAGGGAAAAATCCTAAAGAAAATCTATAAAAAGGAGGTAGGAGATGTTTAATATTGTAGCTCGGACATGTGTTCTAGCCTTAAGAGGTGCCATTGAGGCTATGAACAAAAGGTAATTAATTATCTCCAAGCACATGTAATTTTTCCTTAGTTTCACCTAAGGAAAATATCACAATTACGTCAATTAGTGATTTTTAAACATTTCCTATGTCTAAACTTAGGGAAAAGTGGACAATTAATTAACATTAGTTGAGATAAGATCGATTTTTACCTCTAGAAGCTTGTAGAAATTTCGTAAGTTGATATTAGTCATCAATTGGATCAAGTTAATTTCTAATCATAGCCATTCTTTTGTGAATAAGAGATTATAAAGGGATATCGATGAGAAACATTTGAGACAGATCAGATCATAGATATCATTCAAGTTGGGTGAGTTTTAGTAAGAAACTAGGAGGCTTTCAGCATCAATGGTTGGCAAGATATTTTCCAGAGTTATTCTTCTTCCGAGAGACTTCTAGCTTTTGAGTTTCAAAGGGAGATTTTTACTATCAGTTTATTTTCTACAGAAGTGGGTCAAGTTAATTTTCTAGAGAAAGTGTGAGATTTCTAGAGGTACGAGTTCTTCAGGAGGTAGTGTTAATTTCCTAGAAGACACATCAATTTTTTGGGAAGGAAGATTAAGCTTTAGAAAATTTAACGTGTGAGTGGTGCAAGTTTGTCAAAGAGCCAATGCGAGTTGGTGGAGGCAGTGCATATTGCAGGAAAGCGGCCAAAGCGTTATTCCCCTAGTCATTTTGATTAGCAGAGGTGGATATTAATGATTTGTCGGAGATTTTCCAGTGAGAGGAAAGAAATTTTTGTATTTTATCAATAGTATTTTTTGTTGAAGATAATAATATAAACCCTCATACTGAAAATTGGTTTCTCTGCATTGTGGTTTTTCCAAGTATGTTTGTCCAAAAATACTTGTGTCAATTGTGTGATTGGTTTCTCGTGTATCCCTCTACAAATATTATTTGGTGAATGGTGTTGTTCATTTTTTTATTTATTAATTTTAGCTTAAGATTGAAATGTCTTGTGTATAAGTAATAGAAATAATAAACTGGTTTAATAACACCTCGTGGGTAACCAGAAAATTTCAAGGGAGAATCAATTTTCTCATCATGGATCTTTTTGAATTTCAGCTGAGGCTCTTGGAGGGTTTTGGGACAACTTTTTTTATTGGTTTCAATGGTGAAAGATTCCACTGTACTGAATCCCTTCTATCTATTTTGTTTAGCATAATTTCTGAAGCATCTTTAAATTATTTGTGGTAATCAAGGTTTTTTGCGGGAGTAAATATGTGGCGGCGAGGTCATGTGGCATTGTTTCAGGAGAAAAGGTATGTTGGGACAACGTAAGTTGGGCACTGTCTCACTCTGTGACATTCCCTAAGGAATTTTTGTGGCAACGTGTTAACTCTAAGGCTTTCCCTGGGAAGGGGATTACCCTTGTAACGTTACCATAAGTAATCTAAGGCAACACTTTAGACATGAAGGCCTATTTGAGGCAATGGCTATCTTAAGGAATGTCTAGTGACAACACAATAGTTCTGAAGTAGTGAAGTTCCGTACGCTAATTCTAAGGCACCTACTTGAGCAAGCGAATACCCCAAAGGAATTTTTTGTGACAACGCAGGTTAAATTCTTTAGTAGAGCGATCTTCAGAGGTTTGAATCGGGGCAACGATGGTTTGAGTGAGCCACCTTGTGGTTATGGCCACATATGAATCCTTTCTTATGAAAATAGACCCTATCTAAGGCAACATCTAGTGCAACAAATTGGAGTCAGGGAAACAAAGCGCTAAGGAAAGTTAGGGTAGCAATGACCCAATCTAGGCAACAACGAAGGCCTTATGACATATTTAGGTTGCAACAAGGCTTATTAGGACAACAACAATTTTTTTGCGACTATATAATGATTACAAGGCAACAACTTCAGAGGAAACGACACTGTGAAGGAAAATTGAGTAGTAATATAAAGATCTTGTAAGGTGGTTAGTTGTGTTGTTAATAGGGAAATTAATATTGTAATCCCTATAAAATAGTGCTACTATTTCTAAATTGTTGAGAGTTGTATCACAAAATTTGCTGGAGTAATAGCCCTAGGAGTGAGACTATGAAATTGTAACTTGCTATGTATTGTTGGTATTATTGAAAAATCATCTACTTGTTTACAATGTTGTGCATTCAATGTCTTCTTTGTTGAATTGAAAGAGTTATTGTGGTACTAGTGCAATTTTTCATATGCTTCTTATAACCCGAAGGGTAATTTTCCCTACGGGATACTACAATGGTATTAGAGCCACCTCTCCTACCATCTTGGAGGTTTTATTTAAAAATGTGGCAACTGGATTAGTTCCCCCTTTGGTGAAAATGCAAGGATCATAATAGGGGCCTAATAAAAAGGATAGAATGAGCTTAATCTTGGGTGAAGGCACACCCATGTTATTTTACATGGTTAGCGCTTTCTAACAAGGTTCGAACAAGTGCCCACATAAATCAAGCAAGGGAGACCCCTGTACATTCTTCTTCTATACTCTCTCAAGCAAGAAACATAAAGGAAGTAGGTGTTTGGTTTCTACTAGTGCTTGATGTTTTTTCATCAACAAAACGTATTATACAGACATTGGAACAAAACAAGGTCAAAATATCTATAGAGAATAATTCTTCTAAAGTCGAGGTTAAATATTTATCTGAAAAGAGTAACCTTGAAGAAAATCTTCAAACATTTCAAATAGATTTATTTGTTCCATAAAAAGGTGGGGAACAACAAGACAATAAATTGGTCATTAAAGATGCGGAAATCAAAGGTTTTGATGTGTTAGGAAATGACCTAGAAAAGAACAGAGATAGAGGCTTCTACAAAGAAGAAATCCCAAGGTAGGATGATTAAGGAAAAATCCAATTTCAATAAATAATGAGCATACTAAACGTGGAGGAACCGAAAATAATCTTATAGAAACTAAGAAGTGTGAATGTGGAGTGGAAGAAAAGGCTACTATTTTTTACTAGCATTAAAGATCAAGAGTGAATGAGATAAACAGTAATAAAGAATCTAAGAGTTATGATACAAAGAAGCCCATTTTGGAGAAAGGTAAAAGATATATGCCAAATAATATCTTTGAGAGGTTACAACAATGCTTTGAGTCTTTACCTAAAGAGGGTGAAAGTAACATGAAAGATAATTTTCGAGGAGAAGTTGAAATTGCATTTTGTGAAGATGGAAAAAATGATATTGTGATTGTGCCTTAACTTTACAAGAATTATTTGGAAATAGTTTGTCAATGTGATAAATTGAAAAAGGCTAAATGTAAATCTTGTATTTATAATGTTATTAATAAAATAAATATCTGGAAACTGATGTTGAAGTTACACTTGGTTGAATGAGTTACGGTCGTAAGTTAATTATTGATATTGATTACCACTCAATAAGTCCTAGGCATTTAATCTAAATGATTAAATTATTAATGATCATGGAAGTAATTTATCACTAACTTCCTTAAAAGACATGAAGTTGTCTTTGAGAGTGGGGAAGTGGAGCTCATAAATGCACAAATAACTACCTTCCACTTGTTGGGTGAGGTCGAGGTAGTTACCAACTACCAACTAATTGGTAAGGGGATAATCCACTTTTGTGATCTTGCTAGAAACAAAAAGAATCATGTGGAGCTAATATCGTGAGAGGAAAGAAAGGACAAAAGTAAACAGAATTGATTACTTACAGACCTAAGTGCTTGGGGGGATACCATTGGGGAAGAGAGGTATCAAAGGTTGGGTGGAGCTAGTGAACTACTGTATCAGTTCAAGACTTAAATTTTCAAGTTGATGTTCTTAACCCTTTGAGTTTTTTAGGAAAAAAGGAAATTTTATGCTTTATTTAAATCTTTGTGCAAGTTCAAACTTATAGTATGATGTTAAATTTAACAACAAAGAATTGAAAATTTCAAAAAGTATTAAGTATAGTTTTCAGATTTATTCATGAAAATAGTTTACTAGTAAATCTACAGTAGAATATGTAAAGGTAGAAAAAAGAGCCAAGGAAATTTATTTTGTGTTAGATGATATTTAAAATAAAAAAATAAATTATCTTACTGCACAATTTTCGAGAAAAGTAGGAATGTCTAGTTATTATCATAGATTTCTAGACTTCTTGTATCAGTAAATTGGAAGTACTAGAATACAGAAGAAGCATAAGCATTTATAGGCTAGAATTAAAACAAGACTTATGAAAAGTTGTCTATGTTGAATGGAAGAAATATAGTCTCAAGATGAAGAGTCATATATATATATATATATATATATATATATATATATATATATATATATATCCTAAACTTTTATAATATAGTTGTTAATAAAAAAAGGAAATTAATATTAGTCCATTACTTGAGTTAATATTTAAAAAGATTATATATATATATATATATATATATATATATATATAATGCAACGAGAAAAGGTTATTGTAATGTACATGGATATCGATATAATAATTGCAGTAGTGAGAATTACATTGTAGTATTGACTATATAAACCTAGAAAAATTTATTTCATAATGGTTATTGGAAAAGACCAATAACTATAGAAATTTGCATGAAATATAAGAAGGTCATAGAGACTTGAACACTTTAGTCTCATAAGAGAAACAATTTAAATAAACTACTATACAGGAGACAAAATATCTCAAATATTAAGGGAACAAATACATCTAAGTAAAGTAAATGTCTACAACAAAGTCTGGTAGATATATATAAAATAGTCATACAAATGGGTTAATTAGTTTATACAACGAGAGAAAGAGAAACCATGAACAATTGTTGAAAGATAGGAGAATATGAGCACATGAAGAGAATTGTTTAGTCATACAATTGAAAATATAATAATTTCAGTATTGTATTAATAAAATGAAAGCTTCCCAAGTAGCAGAATGGGTCAATAAAATTGACTTTAATACATTTAAATGACAATAGTTATGGATTGAGAACACCCATAATTAGATTACATATGCATGAATAGAAGATTGATGATTCATAATCTTCCAGAATGGAGGTGGAAATTAATAATAACAGTTTACAAACCAAAACAGTTGACATAAATCTTGGTAGTTTTGCCTCGAATAACAGAAACCGCGTGAAAGAAAACATGATTCCAAGGGTACATGAACATACAACCTAGTAAAGGAAATTGAATTTCCAATAAGTTGTTGAAGCGTCTCGATTTGGAAACATTGAAGGAAAAGAATTAACAAACTTGCAAAAGTATTACCTAGATAAACAATAGGAAATAGATAAAATGTGTCAATATTTATTAATATAAATTCCAAAAGAAATGAAGGAGAAGAAAAGGAAGGGAAATTGTAATGTATTTACCTGAGTAAAGATGTAACCCTTGCGCTTCGCTAAAACCCTATGTAATAAGGTAACTATGCTTTAGTACATGGCATTGTTATCTCTTATGTTATCGAAGGAAGAAAGCATGGAAAATAAACTAAAACTTATCAAAATTTAAAATCTTGTAACAACATTTAAATGACAGGGTTACGGAAGAAGAATGTAAACATTCATAAAAGAAATATAAAACCCTAAAGGACAAAAACCCTAAGGACTGTAGAATTTAAATCATTATACTGACAGTAATAAGTAAAAAGAAACTACAATCATGATTGTAAAATAGTTATAATAATCATAAATAATAGGGCTTATAAACAACCCATTTGTATTCCATCAATAACTCGTACAGGGGTAGCGTTTCAACCTAGAGAGCCCAACTATGACTGGAGATAATCTCATATTCAACAGGCCAACTTATAAATGGAATGATTAAAATTTATATATAACTAAATTTAAAAACAAAATGAGATATTCCATATATATATATATATATATATATATATATATTTGTTAGGTCCCTATACTACTAGTGTAACCCCTTATTGTTATTAGTGCAACCCCCTTATTATATTGGTGTGCCCATGCAATCCCATATTGTTATTATTGTGCCCCATAGAAGCCCACTATTGTTATTGTTGTGCCCTTACATTATTATTGTTATGTCGACTCTGATTATATTATGACCCCTTAGACTCCTATATATAGAAAGGAGGTCTTGTCATTTGTATCATCCAAGAAATGTTCATTTGTGTAATGTAAAGGAGGTTTCCCCCTCGAAGAGGCTTATTTTGAAGGCATTTATCTATCTTTTTGTGAGCTGGTTTCATAACATTTGGTATCAAAGCTTTGGATTCTAGGGTTTTGCTGCTCCAAATAGGTCATCATGGAATTTTCGCTATAACTTTTTTTCTGCGCTGTTTCAGAAGAAAAAAAAAAACCCATTTGAGACAAACTCTCGTTGAAGCTACCTTCCAAATTTAAGATCTTGTCTCATTATACTTTCAGATATATGATCTGAGGAAATTAGGGTTTCTGCAGACTCCCAAATTACATTCCAAACAGGTGACCTTGGTAAAATCGTCATAACTTTTTCTCTGAGCATCAGGTTGAAATTTCGTAAGAAGTTACAGAGAGAGGACAGACTGTAGTTTTTTCTGTATCAGTTTCAGATCTGAAGGTTGAACAGTGAAACGTGGTACTTTGTACAAGTTTGCTCTACTAAAAAAAGTGTATAATCAGGTCATCTTGGGATATCGGGCATAACTCTTTATTGGAGAACCCAATTTCGATCACACTGGTGGAATTGGAAAGAGGACACAGAGGGCTATTGTAAGTTGCAAGTTTAGACCTTGGAGAGCTGAAATTTTGAGAGATACAACATATTAAAGATCGAGCTACTAAAAGCAAGAAAAAGAATGACTCGAATCAAGAAAATAGAAACACTTAGTAATCAAAATTCGATGGATGATTTGAAGAATGTGATCGAAGCTAAGATAAATAATTTTATCTATGCTATGGAATCTGATATCAGTGGTATGAAATCATCTTGGAAGAAATACGTGGAATATTTTAAGAAAGATATGGAAGGTTGAAGGAAGGTGGGACAAAGCTACTACAAGAAAGGCTTCCTAATGACGAAAAGGTAGTAGAGGAAACTCATGATGAGAAAAAAATAAATGTTAATCATGATTTCATAGAATCTAACATTGGATTGAAGACCCACCATATTCCAAATATTGATATGAGGATGTTTGATGGCAAGGATCCCATAACATGGATACTACATATGGAGAAATATTTTGATCTACATGATGTGCAACCTTTACAAAAGGTACGTATTGCATCTTTATATTTAGAACCGAAGCAATTTTTATCGTATAAAGGGCTTTGAGCTTGTAAACCACTTCTCACTTGGTCAATTTTTACAAATTAAACGATAGCACATTATGAGGATACAAAGAGAAACACCTTCTTTAGTCAAATGATAAATCTCAAACAAAAGGGTTCAATGGTAGAGCACATTGAGGAATTCCAAAAATTGAATATAAGGGTAAATGACATTCCAGAGAAGCAGAGGATTGATGTCTTCATAGGGACTTTAAATGATAACATTAAACATGAGGTTCTTATTTGGAAACCTGATTCATTGGAGAAGGAATTCAGGCTGGAAACAAAAATTGAAAGCAAAATTATGGCAACAAGGAATCCTACCACTCACAATTATAAAGATGGAAGTGTTGTTGCTCCTAGCCTTCCACAACCTATAAGGTTGACACCACAACAATTGGAAGAAAAAGGATAAAATGACCTTTGTTACAGTTGTGATAACAAATACACTAAAGGTCATAAGTGTGCTAAGAAGAAATTATTTTATGTTGATCAATGTGAATAGAAGGAAGAAAAGGATCAAGAAACGTCAAAAGAAGAGGATATACACCAGGAACCAACCCCAAGAAAGAAGAAGTGAATCTGACAATATCTTGTAATGAATTGGCAGGAATTACCACTCCTCAAACTCTCAAGATAGAAGGACATATGAAGAAGAAAAAGGATAACCTCACTTTCGCACATAAATGAATGAAACAATAGGCAGATCAACATCGTAACGAAAGAAGTTTTGATATAGGTGACTGGGTATTTTTACGAATACAACCATACAAACAAAAGTCCCTCAAGTAATATAAGAAGGATAATAAATTATCACCAAAGTACTATGGTCCTTACAAGGTGCTGGAACAGATTGGTACTATGGAATACAAATTGGAGCTTCCTGCATCTTCCCAAGTGCCCCCAGTTTTCCATGTTTCATGCTTAAAGAAGGTTATAAGTGACAAGCTCCCGATTCAAACAATATTGTCGAAACTTAACAAGGAAGGAAAAATCATATTGGAACCTGAATCAGTCACGGAAACAAGAACTCGACATCTACGCAATCAATCAATTTCAGAGTATCTCATCAAGTGGAAGAACTTACTCGCTGAATATTCCACATGGGAGTACGAGAATTTTATACAGAAGCATCCAAAACTACTCAAGCATTGAGGACAACACTTTTTGAATGAGAGGGGCATGTTATGTCCCTATACTACTAGTCTAACCCCTTATTTTATTTTTGTGCCTATGTAGTCACCATATTGCTATTATTGTGCCCCATAAAAGCCCATTATTGTTATTGTTGTGACCTTACATTATTATTGTTATGTCGGCTCTGATTATATTATGACTCCTTAGACTCCTATATATAGAAAGTAGGTCTTGTCATTTGTATCATCCATGAATTGTTCATTTGTGTAATGTAAAGGAGGTTTCCCCCTCGAAGAGGCTTATTTTGAAGGCATTTATCTATCTTTTATCTCTTTTTGTGAGCTGGTTTCATAACATCTCTCTCTCTCTCTCTCTCTCTCTCTCTCTCTCTATATATATATATATATATATATATATATATATATATATATATATATATATAGATATATATAGATACGAGTCTCAAAAGGGAAATACCCCAAATGTCATAACATAGGTGACTAGAAGATTTATATATAATTCTGAAATAGAAATTGTGACTTGATAACTAATCTCTTTTTGTAATTGGGAAAAGAGATAAGATGAGGGTTTATATAATACCTACTAGAAAAATGGTGAAACCATAAATGCAAGGTTATCCTCAACCTCTAGTATATGATGGAAACCCAATAGTAAAGGACTCAAAAAGGATCCGTAGCCATAACACAGAAACCACTCAAGACAAATTGCTCCTTGCAACCAAACAAAAGCACAGTCCTTAAATTATTTAAGAGGAAATATATATAAGAACTAACAAATAGTATTCTTGTCTATTTTCAAGCATAAAAACCTTGCATAAACAATAAATTATACCTATAATAGAAACCCTCAACATAGAGGAACAAATTCTGGTTACGAGTACTAGGAATTGGAAACACTTGAGCCAGAGAATTATAGCCCTGGAACCAGTTACAAGAAAAATAAAAACCAAATGTTAAGGGATGGAAACCAAACAAGTCTTGAAGCTTGCAGGGCTTTGTCTGAATAGCACAGAGACGAGTGAATGAAATTTCTAGGATGATAGTAAGGTGTAGTCATCAAAACCATAACTTAACCCTAATCAATGTGAGTCATAGATATTTCAAAAAGTAATATCGCCCATTGATCATAGGGTTTGAAATTAGCACCATGTCAACATAATACAACAACGCGTGGAGGTAAACATGGGTGGCATAAATTCGTAAATGATCCAGAAAGTCCCTAAGAAATATACCACATGGCACAAGTAACCAAGATTTGTCTCATATAATATCAAACCTTGAATTAATATAGTTATATAATATTCCTTTGGGGTGGTTAATATATATATATATATGTGTGTGTGTGTGTGTGTGTGTGTCGATATGTGCTAGACTCAATACTATTAAACAATGGAAGTGGTATAATCATAACCTCTTGTAAGCCATATTTTAATATAAAGGAAGGGATATATACATATATTTATGTATAAAGGGATGCTAAATATATCTTTAAAATAAGAAAAGATGGAGTTAAATTAAAGTATGGAGAATATTTAATAAATGTAACATGTATTAATACAAATGAGGTGGCTTGGAGATCTGATCCAGGGTGAACATCTGATACGAACTTGATCTAGATTTGGCTCACTTAAAAGGATTAGATTTATAGGACCATTTTAATTGAATGTGATTGCATTTGAAGGCTTGAATCCAATTTGAATTAAAACATCATTTAATTATGTTTTTTCTTTCTTTATCATCACTTAATGCATCTCACCATAATTGCAGAATGTAGAAATACATGCATCAGAAAACATGAGACAAGATATAAAAAACATAAGGGAAAATATCACCAAGTTGGTAATGGAGTTCACCCAGTGTGGGCTACATCTCCGGTCTCATGAATCCATGAACCACTTCATTCTCTTCATCAAAGATACTCACCTTTACAAAGTGTTGAATTCCCACATGTTCAAGTGGCGGTAGAATTCCTATAACAGTGGAAGTATTGAAGAGATTCTCTTATACACAATTCCAAGAGCTAATTCTCACAAGCATGTGGCATAAACTATACTCTCTCACATGAAGTGGGAACAGGTCCTTTTGAATCTGTTGTTCAGTTTCAAACTATGCTCATCATCATCATACTAGTCTCATAATTATGAGGCCAATGACTATAAACATGACTACTTTATGACGGAGTGTCAAAGTGGTGTTTTCTTAACTTCACACCATCCTGATTTGTGGGCAAGCCTCAAATTATGATTTCCCTATGATGATTTTGATCTTGTTGCCTTGCTACAACATACGAAGATCACCAAATCCTACAACATACATTCATCTCTTCGCAATATCTAAAAAGAGACAAAATCCATAAATGCATAAAGCTTACATCGGTTCTCGTTCCAAGGCGGTCACAGTGTTGCTCAAAACACGGCTAACACATCACCAATATGTTCCTCTCATCATTTTGTGAATTTTGACTATAGAATCAACCACCTTCTGGAAAGTGCATTGTTTCCTTGAACCTCGTGCCAAACATTAATGGAAAAAATGGCCTTCTACCATGAACCCTTAGATATATTGCTCAAATCTCCATTATGACTGCACCGATGAATTCCTTGTGAAATTCTAAGTAAAATGAGTATAAACACAGATAGAGTCTGACACTGTCAATTCTAGATCCCTTAAGAATCTCCAAGATTCATGATAGTAGAATTCCCAAGGAATATTCTCTACAATACACTATAGAATATTTTATGAAATATTCTTGCCTCGGTATTTGTTTTTGGGTAGGGTTCCAAATACTTGTTCCACCCACTCGTTGTTCCGGTGCTACATGGTTTTTCTCCCCTTGTCATGCAAATAGATGGTTATATATATATATATATATATATATATATATATATATATAGATAGATAGATAGATAGATAGATATATAAAATACAAACTTGAACTGGATTTGGCTGACTTAAAAGGACTAGTTTTATATGACCGTTTTAATTGAACTTAATTGCATTTGAAGGCTTGAACCCAATTTGAATTAAAACATCATTTCACTGTGCTTTCTCTCTCTCTATAATCACTTAATGCATCTCAACATAATTGCAGAAAGTAGAAATACATGCATAAGAAAACTAGAAGATATCAAACACATAAGGGAAGATATCTCCAAGTTGGTAACGGAGTTCACTTGATGTTGGCTATGTCTCCACGCTCATGAATCCATGAACCACTTCATTCTCTTCTCTTCAAAGATAGTCTCCTTTACAAAGAAGTAGAATTCTCACAATAGTGACAGTATCGAAGAAATATTCTCATACACAATTCCAAGAGCTTATTCTCACAAGTAAGTGGCCATGTCTCTCTTACAAGGAAATGATCTCCTTTGAATGGGTTGATATATCACAAGCATGTGACGTAAACTGGACTCTCTCACATAAAGTGGCAACAGGTCCTCTTGAATTCGCTGTTGAAATTGACATCATAATTATCATCATCATACTAGTCTCACAATTTTGAGACCAATTAGTGTAAACATGACTACTTTTTGACGAAGTATCAAGTGGCATTTTTATAGGATTGTACCACCTCAGTTTGTGTGCAAAGGCTCAAATGATGAATTCCCTTCTATGATTCAAATCTCATTGCCTTTTTGTAGCATACGAAGATCACCAGAACCTGCAACATACATTCATCCTTTCACATTATCCAAAAAGAGACAAACCATAAATGCATAAATCTTGCATCGGTTCTTGTGCCAAGGGGACCATAATTATTCTTAGACTTTTTCAAACACATCACCAACACATATGTCTTGTCATTCTATGAATTTTGACTGTAAACTTGACCCCTTTCCGAAGAGTGTAATCTTGCCTCGTTAAGCATGCAAAACAGTCACTATCAAATGTGAGCTCCAACCATGAGCTCTGAATTTTTCTACTCAAACTACAACATAATCCATACCAGCAAATTTGTCTCAAAATTCTACAACTTTAGAGTATAAACATGACCAACTTCTGACATGTGCAAGGCTCCCTCAAATCTCGTGCCAAACATTAATGGAAAACATGGGCTTTCTTCCATGAGCCCTCAAATATGCTGCTCAAAAATTAATTCTAACTGCACCATTCAATTCCTTACAAAATTTTGAGTAAAATAAATATAAACTCAACTAGGTTCTGACACTGTCAATTCTGGACCCCTTGAGAATCTCCAAGATTCCACAGTGGAAAAAATATTTTTCAGAATATTCATTAGGAATATCCTTTGGAATATTCTGCACTATATATTATGGAATATTCTCCTTGAATTTTGTGCCCGAGCAAGGTTCTGAATCCCTTTTTTGCTTGCACGCACTAAGTTCCACTTCCACGGTCCAACCTTCCTCCCACTAGTGGAATGGCAAGTGTTTAAATAAAATTTTGTGGGAAAATTTTATGGAGGCCATGGCTGGCATGTTGGTTGGCAATGATAAATTAAGGTGTTTGTTATATGGGGGAGGTCTTGGGGTTAAACATGTGGGCCTCCCATTTTGGCTCAAATATAATACAATATAGTTGTACATACGTTGTCCATATGTTTAATATAGTTTGTTTGGTTTCTTTGTTATAAAAACCATATGTATATGTTTAGAAAAACAAACAAGCGATGCAATCAAAGACAAAGAAACCATTGCACATACTTCTAGGCCACATGGCCTAATTTGAGGTGCCACATGGAATTTTGTCATTGGGCCACATTATGCCACTTCAACCATTGATTAGGTAGGATGTGTCAAGCTCTGAACCTACAACTTATCCATAGCATCAGAGCCATGTCCTGCCATGTCATATTTTGTGGGTCCCACCAGCTACTAACTGGGTTTCCACGTGTCATCTATATGTCCTACCACATGGAAAAGGTTGAATTTGACATTTTGTCTAATTTGACCAAAACTTTGACTAGCCATAACTATGTCCGACATACTCAGATTGAAGTGTTGTTTATTGCGTTTGAATCGGCTTGTTGAGCTCTATGACTCGGTGATGTTTCCATTGAATTTTGAACATGTTGAATTTTGAGGTTTTTTGAGCCACCTAGATCATTTATCCCCATTGAATGAATTTTGGACCCTAAAAGTTTACATCATGATATTAGTCATATTTCTGTGATTTACAATAAAACTCATACTCTTTGTTATCTAGCAAAGGTCCAAAATATCACTATGTTACATTCAAAACTGATGTTATATATTTCATCACTTTTACAAGTTCTCCCCACCTATGAGGTCTCTAAAAAGCAACATGTTATTTACAATGATTGTCAGGCCAGGCAGTAACTCCACAAAACAAAAATTGATTTGTGTATTATTCCATAGTTAGGTCATTGTTATATACAATAGGGAGTGACTGTTCAGTTCATCTCCCGATGACTGTTCACATTCCTAATTTAATTATTTACATAAAATTCACCCAATCATGAAGATTAGGTGTCAACATTCCCCCCCTTAATCTGAAGGGATGTTGGTGAGTCCAAGCATCATTCTGAATCGTTCAAGCTTTTCCCTTCCAAGTGCTTTGGTGAAGATGTCTGCAATTTCCTCATTTGTGGAACAATGATGGAGATGGATTGTTTTGGCCTCAACATGATGTCGAATCAGATGATATTTAGTATTGATATGCTTCGTTCGATCATAGACCTTTGGGTTCTTGGCCAACTTTATTGCAGAGGTGTTGTCAATCATGAGTGGAGTTGATTGTACTTGTTTTACCTGCAAATCTTCAAGAATTTTCCTGAGGCACACAATTTCTTTTGTTGCTTCAGCTGCTGCCACGTATTCTGCTTCTATTGTGGAATCTGCTGGAACTGATTGTTTCTGTTATCTCCAAGAGACAGCTCCTGATCCAAGACTCATAGCATATCCTGAAGTTGATACCCCAGTTTATTTGTCTCCATCAAAGTCTGAATCAGAGTATCCAATCAATCTGAAGTCGTCCACCTGTGTATATTTGATTCCAAAGTCTTGAGTTCCCTTCAAGTACCTTATAACTCTTTTTGCAGCAGACCAATGTCCCTCACAAGGCTTTTGCATAAACCTGGAGAGGATTCCAACAGAAAATGAAATGTCTGGTCTGGTAGTAGTTAGGTAGTTGAGACTTCCTACAAGATGTCTATACTTTGTTGCATCCTCAAATTCCTTTCCTTCAATAGATGTGAGCTTTAAGTTTTGTTCCATTGGAGTAGTAAGAGGATTGCACTCTGTCATGCCAAACTTGTTCAATAGATCTCCAATGTATTTCTTTTGAGAAAGAAATATGGAATTTGGATGTTGGGTTACTTCAATGCCAAGATAGTAATGAACATAGCCCAAGTCAGTCATTTCAAAACTTTTCCCCAATTCCTTCTTTATGGATGCAATGTAGCTTTCATTGTTCCCTGTCATCAAAAGATCATCTACATATACCATAAGATATACAACTTTTTTTCCAACTTTCTTGACAAATAAAGTTGCATCATCAAGATCAAAATCTTTGAAATTGAGTTTTAGAAGATGCTCAGTGAGTTTTTCATACCAGGCTCGCGATGCTTGTTTGAGGCCATACAAGGACTTCACAAGTTTGCATACTTTATGTTCATGTCCTTTCACAGCAAATCCTTCAGGCTGGGACATAAAAACATTCTCTTTTAGATCTCCATTCAAGAAAGCAGTTTTTACATCCATTTGATGGACTTTCCAACCGTTCTGAGCTGCTAGTCCAAAGAGTGTCCGGATGGTAGCCCATTTTGCTGTGGGGGAAAAAGTCTCCTCATAATCGACCCCTTCCTTCTGTGCAAAATATTTTGCCACAAGCCTAGTTTTGTGCTTGTCAAGTGAGCCATCAGCTTTATACTTGTTCTTGTAGACCCACTTGCAGCCAATTGGTTTGGTTCCAAATGGAGTATCAACCAGCTTCCAAGTGTCGTTCTTTATGAGGGCATCATACTCCTTTTGCATCACTTCTTTCCATTCATCATGAGAAGCAGCTTATTTGAAGGAAGTTGGTTCAAAATCTGTAGACAAGTTCAATTCATAATCATAAGAAACATCCATATCAACAGGTGAATTAGAGTCATCTACATCACCTCCATTTTGTCGGTTTGAATTTCTGGTTCCTGTTTTTCCAATTTCATCAGGATGAACACTTTCAAGTGTCTTCGTCAGCCACTTTCGGGGACCTTTTTGAGATAGTCCAGGCTACTCTGTTGATTGAGTTGGGACTGAATCAATATTGAGTCTCCCAATTCTATCAATTGCATCACTTAAAGCATCATCCGTTGTTGGAGTTTCATGCGGGGGAGAGTGTTCTTCAGAAGAAGATTCCACATGTTGATCTAGTATAGGATCCCCCCTTCAAGATGTGGAATCTGATTATCAAATTCTTGAAATGATTTTGTTTTTGCGAATCTATCCAAGTGATCAAGTTGTCGCTCAACAACATTGTCAGTTTTGGATGATTCAAGAAAAATTACATCTCTAGATACAATAAACTTTTTATTTACTTCATCACAGAGGCAGTATGCTTTGGAGGTGTTTGAATACCCCAGGAAGATACACTTACGACTTCTAGCACCAAGTTTGTTTCTATGTACCTTTGGTATCAAAGCATAACAGGTGGAACTAAAGACCCTGAGATGTTTTACCGAAGGAACATGTCCGTACCACAATTCATAAGGAGTCTTGTTTCTTATAGCATTAGATGGACATCTATTCTTTATATATGCAACACATAGAACAACATCAGCCCAAAACATTATCTCCGCTTGTTGAAGAAAAATGGTGTTGCTGGTTTGCCTACAATTCCTAGGAAACTTAAGCAATGTGATGCTTGCATTCTAGGAAAGCATAGCAAACAGGCTTTTCATGATTCGCATTCAAGAGCACATAGGAAACTTGAAATTATTCCAAAATCTTTCTCTCGTTTAGCAAAATTTTTCACAAGAGAGTCAAAGGTTATATCTTTGAGATTTCCATTTGCTTGCAAAGACTCAAGATAATTGGAGTAAGTAGGATAAAGTGCCTTGAGAAAAGCAATAAGAGGGATATCTAGCTCAACCTTAGTGGAATTGATATCATGCATTATAGACTTTACTTCAGATGCAAGGGCAAGAGGGTCATTATTTTGCAGTTCAAGAGTGAAGAGTTTAATCATGAGTTGAACAACTTCAATTGAAGAATGTGAGTCATAGAGTTCTTTCAGCTTTTGTAAGGCTTCAAAGGCAGTTGAATATGACGAAATATGGCGACTCACCTCTTCATTTACAGATGCTGCGATTAATGCATAGGCTTTGTTGTTCTTGTTTTCCCAAATGACGAGCTCTTTGTCTGAGGTAGGTTGTACTGGGTCATTGTCTCCTTCTCTGACACACACTCCTTTCCACAAATGATTGAAGATGAGGGTGTGTTTTATCATCCGGGACCATTCAGGATAGTTCTCCTTGCCAGTGAGAACTATTCCTACCATGGATATGATTGAATGCATTCTGTAAAAAACTTTTGCTGATAGAAAAAAATACTTCTGCCAATATACAATAAAAATGTACTCAAAATGGCATTCTCAGAAGATTTCAAATCCACAATGTGACCCATATAAATCCATCATTATATAAATCCACCTCACATAAACCTCATATAAGTTTCATATATATCCACCATATAAATCTCATAAAACTTCACCATATAAATCTTATATAAATTTCCTATAAACTTCATATATAAATACCATGGTCATGACCATGTAGGTCAACGCATTCTTTGAACTGTAATTTACAGCGGTTAACCTCGGCAAATACTCCTGTGTAAAAGTTCTTTAACCCCTCGGAAAAAAAAAAATGGCACCAGAAATCAAATCGGACCCAACTGTAGGGACAGAAGCACAGGCTCTCGGCCGAAAGTGAAAAAATGTGCACAGAAATTTCACCCAATTTGCAGAGGCATACACACATACGTCAATTAGTTCGATGTAATATTTACAATTTGGAGAAAAATACAGAAGCGTAAGTGTGGAACGGATCTTTAAAGCCTGAAAAATTATCAGCTTTCATTCGATTGCATTCTTCAAAACACCAAAATCCCCAATGTCTTCTCTTTTCTGTACATCACGAGGACATGAAATCAGTAAAATTACACTTTCATCGGTCTCTGGATTCTCCACGCATGAAAAGGTCAGCACATCTCCACGCATCTCAGGTATTATCACCACAATAGCCACGCATATCAGATTCATTAACAAAACATGAGCAGGCATATCATGTTGTCTCAAATATTCACACGCAGTGTTAATATCTCTCACGCACAGTGTTAATATCTCTCAGGCGTATTAACAACAACAGTGTTTTCATTGAAAAAGAAACTATATGCGTATAACAACGTTCAAATATATGAAACTTCCATCGTTCAAACATATGAAACTGATACCAGGTCAGATACCATGTCAGCCGTTCAAACATCACTCAATTATTACCATGACCAGCGTTCAAACAACATTCAATTATTACAACAGCGTTCAATGACCAGCGTTCAAACAACGTTCAATTATTACCATGCGCATCGCCTTAATACCATGTCCAGGCAGAGAGCGCAGGTACAAGGACAGCGCAAACGTTCCCATGTCAGATGAATGTCAGACAAAGAGCGCAGGTACAGAGAGCGTAGGGATGGCAGACAGAAGCAGGTAATCAGTTACTGAATTATATGGGGAGCAGTGGAGCAGACCAGGAGTTACAAGGACATAAAGGCTAAAAAAAGGAGTTGGCTCTGATACCATGTCAGGCCAGGCAGTAACTCCACAAAACAAAAACTGATTCGTGTATTATTCCATAGGTAGGTCATTGTTATATACAATAGGGAGTGACTGTTCAGTTCATCTCCCGATGACTATTCACATTCCTAATTTAATTATTTACATAAAATTCACCCAATCATGAAGATTAGGTGTCAACAATGATGGCAACATATCAAATAAATCTACAAAGTGATTCATTATTTTAGTGATCAAGGAAAAAATTATATCCCTTTCAACTTGTCTCTATGGTTGGCATTCTTCCTGTAGCTGACCTGCCTCATGGGCTGCTTCACTGGTTGGTTCCTTCACAACCCTATTATCCTTCTTGGGACACAACTCTAGATTGAGTGTCCAACATGTGGCTTCCTGATGTCCACCCTTGTTGTAATGGTTGCAATAGCCTTTCTTCTTCTAGGTTTTATTTCCCTTCCTTTTCTCTTGATGTGGAGAAGAGTCTTCATGACTTGGCTTCTTCCTTGTTTTCATAACTTTCTTGTATGATGTCATTCTTTTCCAATACTTGGCAATGCCATGGTTATTCAAACCATAAAATGGTACATGGTTTTGTACGCCATAATTTTTCCTTGTCATTACCAATTTGCATGTAATTAAAATAAACATTAGAATAATGAGACTTTTTGTTTTCTTGGTTGTCTCTGGTGCAAGCCTAGCAAGGAGAGCTTACCTTAGCTCTTTCTTTGAAATTCTCACTATCACTAGAATGTTGTGATGTGCTCTTAACATCATGCACTAACTCGGACTTGTTGCTTGAAGAATCTTATGTCTTTATGGTTTTGGAGTGTCTTTCATTAGTGGTCTTGGAACTTTCTCCGACTTCATCTCGGACGTAGCCTAGTCCAGAATATTGAGGTAGTTCCACCACTTGGATGGGATTCATAATTCCTTGACCATTAGCTCCAAGGCCTCCTCCTTCATATCCCATTTTCTTTAGTAGCTTCAAACCAATTCCTATATTGTGCTTTTCAAAAGCACCAAAATCATTATCATGAAATGAAGTAATTGCACAAGGAGAATTATTTACCTCCATTCTTGTATGTGACACTTGGTCCTCTTCTGGGAGTTTTACCAATTCCCCATATTTCCCTACTTTGGATGATGTTGAAGTCGAAGCTTCTAGGAAACCACCTTGGTTACCTGATATATAGGAGGTATCATCAGATGTGCATATATTCATATCTTCTTAACATGAACCATGATAGATATACCGATCATGGCCACCAGTTGGCCTGATCTTGGAGGGGCTTTTTTCCTCCCCTGTAATGGAACATTCTCCAACTTTTTCCTCCACAACCTACTCTAACATGAGTCTCAAATTTTTCTTCTCATCCTCTACTTCTCACTGCATCCTCTTCAACTCAACATTCTCTGCGAGAATGCATTGTTTATCACTTTGAGCTCTAGAAACCTCACTCACTTCAATCCTTTTCCCATATATGATTCAACACTTGCAATATTTTTTCAATGTTACTCTGATACCAAACTTGATCTGATCCTAGGTGAGCCTCTAATACGAACTTGATATGGATTTGGCTCACTTAAAAGGATTATATTTATAGGACTGTTTTAATTGAACTTGATTTCATTTGAAGGCTTGAAACTAATTTGAATAAAAAAATAATTTAATTTGTGATTTTTTCTCTCTCTATCATCACTTAGTGCATCTCAACATAATTGCGGAAAGTATAAAGACATGCATAAGAAAACATGAGACAGGATATCAAACACATAAGGAAGATATCACCAAGTTGGTAATAGAGTTCATCTAGTGTGGGCTACGTCTCCAAGCTCATGAATCCATGAACCAATTCATTCTCTTCTTCAAAGATACTCTCCTTTACAAATGGTTGAATTAACACATCATCAAGTGGAAGTATCAAACAGATGTTATCCTTCACAATTCCAAGAGTCGATTCTCACAATAAAGTGGCCATGTCTCTCTTACAAATATATAATCTCCTCTAAATGGGTTGATCTCTCACAAGCATGTGGCATAAACTGGACTCTCTCAAATAAAGTGGCAATAGATCCTCTTGAATTTTCTATTCATATTCAAATAATACTCATCATCATCATACTAGCCTCAAAATTTTGAGACCAATCACTATAAACATGACTACTTTCTGACGAAGTGTCAAAGTGGCTTTTTTTAGCACCGCACCTCCTCGATTTGTGTGCAAAGTGATGCTAATACCATATGAGGAAATTTCTCATTAAAACAAACATAATATTTTATTAAATTAGTTTATCTCCAAAACTTGGTTTTTCAAATGAATTACATGGCTATTTATTTTGGAGGAAGAAAACTCTCGAATTCCTCAAGAGAGAACTACTTCTTATATATTTGGAGGAAGTTGAGAGAAATCCTCTCAATTCTAGGAATCTATCCTAACTACTTAATCTCTAGAAAATTCTATAAGTCTCCATAAAATCTAGAATTTCTAAGATTCTCCAAATTAAATAAACAAATAAATACAAAATAGGATATGCTCCTGCATCAAACTATTGGGGAGGAAAAGATACATTTATATGTTTTGCTTATGGAGTTCTTCAATACTAGTACCATATTTTTAAATCTTTGTTGTTGTCAACCAAGTAACATCTTCAACTGGTTAATTCTTCCATTTAACGAAGTATTGAAAATACTTTTTATTTTTCGTCCTTTTAGCCAACCTTTTATCGAGGATTAATTAAATTTGCTTTGCTGGTGCTGAAGGTAGTTGCTTCTCCCACTGAACTTTATCATTAACGGGTGCATATTTAGGATCGTTTACTAGTTCCTTAAAGGGGTATAGATTTGAAACATTAAATATTGATGAGATGCCAAATCCTTTGGGTAGTTCTATTTCATAAGCATTTGAGGAAAATTTCCTCAAAAATTTTCATGGTCCGATCTTTTTCAGTTTTAACTTATTATATTCCCCTTTAGGAAATATTTATTTCTGAAGATGTTCCATAACCAAGTCCCCAAATTCAAAATCCAATTGTCTTCTTTTGGAGTCTACTCTTCATTTATACTTGTTGCTGCTTTCTTGTAACTGTGGCTTGACTCGGTCTTGTATTTCCTGCATACTGACTGCAAAATATTCACCATATACACTTTTATGTTCTTGTTTTCCAAGGTTCCTTAACTCATAAATTCCTCTTGAATTCATTCCATAAACAATTTGGAATGGAATTAATCATGTGCTTATGTTAGGTGAGTCGTTATATGGAAATTCTGCCTAAGTACCTAGTCCCATTGTTTGGGATGTTCACTTACCAAACTTCTCAAGATATTTCCAAGACTTCTATTTACCACCTCTGTCTGACCATCAGTCTAGCAATGATACGCTGAACTAAAGCTGAGATTGCTTCCTAAATTTTTCCATAAAGTTATCCAAAAATGGCCCACAAACCTGGTGTCTCTGTCAGAAGCAATACTTGTAGGTACTCCATGCAATCTAACTAATTATTTGAAGAACAAGTCTTATATGTTAGTTGCATCATTTATCTTTTTACAGGCTATAAATTGTGCCAATTTTTTAGAATCTATCAACAACAACAAATATTGAGTCACTTCTTTTTTGTGTTTTGGGAAATCCTAGTATAAAATCCATGCTTATAGAGTGCCATGGTCAATTTGGTATTGGTAAGGGTTGATACAATCTAGTGTTATGAATTCTTCCTTTTGCATATTGACATATCCTGCATCTTTCAACAAATATTCTTACATTTTCTTGCATAAGAGGCCAATAGTACAATGCTTGTAACTATGCTAGAGTTTTATCTTGCCCAAAATGTCTTGCTAAGCCTCCACTATGTTTTCCATTTTACAAAGTTTCTCTCATCAGACATCTTGGAATGCATAACTGACTTCCTTTGAATAGAAGTCCTTCCTGTATCATGTAATCTAACCATGGAGTTATGTCTCTACTTACAGGATTTTCACAAGCTGCATAAGCTTCTTTGAAATATGGATCATCTTTATACATATCTTTTAGCTCATCAAATCCTAAGACATTCACTTGGAATTCTTGCAAAATTAAGTTGATATGCTTAGTGCATCTCCTACTTTATTTGAATGCCCACTTTTATGTTTGATAACAAATGTAAAATTTTGTAAGAATTCAATGATCAATCCATTAAACGTGTCTTTGACTCAATTTTGTCTGATTATTGATAAATTGTACACCATGATTATATGTGTAAAGGATGAACTCTTTTGGCATAAGATAATGTGTCCATTTTTTTAAATTTTGTATGATGGCATATAATTCTTTATCATAAGAAGAGTATTTTGTTTGGCTTCATTGAGTTTTTCGCTATAGTAGGTGATTAGTCTTCCTTCTTGACTTAGAATAGCTCCTGTTGCAGTTCCACTGGCGTCAATCTCAACTTGAAACAACTTGATGAAATTTGTCAATGCCAAAATAGGTTCTTCAGTAATCTTTTTCTTTGATAATTTGAAACTTGTATTAGTTGCTTTTGTCCAATGGAATGGTTGATTGCTTTCTTTGATGGTTTCTACGATTGGGGCACATATACCATTGAAATTCTTGATAAATGTTCTGTAAAATCTTGCCAATCCATGAAAACTTCTTACCTTTTAAATTCTTCTTGGGGTTGGACAATTGATTATGAACTTCACTTTATCCTAATCCATCTTTAAGCCTTCCTTTGAAATCACAAAACCCAAGTACAATAATTTTGTTTTCATGAAACTACACTTTTTTAAATTGATTAACATTTTTTCTTGTTGTAACTTCTTCAAAACCATCTTAAGATGTCTTAAGTGATCTTCTTTTGACTGACTGTAAATTAGGATATCATCAAGATAAACTATAACAAATTTTCCAATGAATTATTTTAAGACCTCATTCATTAACCTCATAAAGGTACTAGGAGCATTGGTAAGTCCAAAAGGAATTACCAACCATTCATATAAGCCATTATTAGTTTTAAATGTTGTTTTCCATTCGTCACCTTCTCTGATTCTGATATGATGATATCCACTTTTTAAATCTATTTTAGAAAATATGCAGCACCACTTAAACAATCTATGAGATCATCAATACGAGGCAATGGAAACTTGTACCTGATTGTGATTTTGTTGATTGCTCGAGAGTCTATACACATTCTCCATTTGTCATCCTTCTTTGGAGTTAACGTTGTTGGAACTACACATGAACTTAAGCTTTCTTGGATGAGACCATTATCCAACAACTCCTGCACTTGATTTTTAATCTCTTCATTCTCCCTTGGAGTCATTTTGTAGGCGGGTTTGTTTGGAGTACTAGCACCTGGAATGAGATCAATATTTTCCAAAATGATAAATGACATCAAGATGAATACATTCATAAAAAATTTGCTCAAAGACTTGACCTAACCAGGCCTAACCATGACAGTCATTTCATCAAACATATTGAGAACATGTAATATATAAGTCATGAATGCATATTTAAACATAGGGTCTGATACTTATCTGAAAATTGTCAAGAAGGTCTAATGCCCTGTCATAATAGTTGCAATAACATTTATTAGATCATGCATTAAATAACCATTCATTTACCAATCAAAACATGTTAAGAGCCATCTAGAACCTGTTATGAATTCATGCTTATAACCAACATATGACCAGAATAAATACCATGATAGAACAACCATCAAAGCCACATAATAACAAGTACAAATACTCATGAAATACAAGAGGAAACAGTCTCTTATTAACATATGCAAAAGCCAACCAAGTCAGGGACTTCCACGTACCACCCGAACATAGATTGAACCAAAATTTTCTTTTAGCCAATCACCCCCATGCCATATTCCAAGCATGAATGTGTGACTCACAACAAAACAACCAGGGCGTCCTAAGTCTTTACTGCAATCTCGCCAAAACCGGTCAAGAGACTCCTAGGCGTGAAACAAGCACCTACACAACCAGGCTTTACCACAATCCCACCAAAATTGATTGAGGGATCACTAGGCCCAAAACAATAACATACATTACTAGGCTTTACCGCAATCTTGCCAACATTGGTCAAGGGATTCCTGAGCCCAAACAAGCTTGGATGCTTCCAGATTTCTTCACCAATACCCTAAGGAATTTTCCTGTCTCCACCCTCGGGCTTTACAACAATATTGCCGAAAACGGTCAAGGGATTCTTAGGCCCTTAGGAATTTTCCTAAGACCACCTCACTCGGTTCCAAAGCCATCTGGAAATCCAAAGCTCAACAAAATGAAAGAACCCCAATATAGAAATTATGGTGTATATTTGCAACTACTCATGAAATCAAAATCACAAGACACAAACCTTCTTTATTGCTTTGTGGAAGTTAATTCAGAATTTAGAACAAAAATTTTAGACATGCAATAAGAAATAACACACATGCACACAATATTTTCCTTGGGGAAAGAAAACTGCTAAAAACCACAATGTGTGCTTGCATTAATATGATGAATAGAGATGTATTACAATTTCTTTTCTTAGTTGAGCATAACCTACAAGTGAACAATCTATCTCTCTGCTCACTAAGAAGCTCTAACATAGACTTAGTCAAATTATGCCTGTGCTTGAACCCCTATTTCTTTACTCAATTCCTGAGAAATTAGGCCCCTATTATTTAGGAATTTCTCCAAACTGAATTTCACAATTCCCAAGTTTGATCATCTAACTACATGAAACACCTATACACTCAACACTAGTCCACAACTGATGTTACACTACCTTGTAATCTCCACCACGACTGAGGAACTCGAATTTACTACATGTACTATCTATTTTGGGTTGATTGATCAGTTAAATGGATGATCACTAAGTTTGATTGAAGTCCCACTTCACAATTGGGCTTCCTCTAGTTCCTCCCACAGTTGGAACTAATTTAACTGAAAAAAATTGAGATAATTGACTTTGATTGCTACAAATTTGCAATCACACATGCTTGACACAACTCTAACGCCTCCAACTCTAATTTACTGAGTAAATTGGGTGACATAAGCCATGTCACACAAGTTAATTGCATCCAAGTTGTCTGATGATGTGGAAATTAGAATTTTCTCAATTTAATCAAGGAAAAATCAAATTGAGAATTTCTTGTTGCATTTTTAAATACTCCCTCTCAGCAAGAAAGGGATTATCAACCACCTCTATCTTTCACTTGTGGAACTCAAACTTCCCTCTTGACAAGTACTTTGTCAAAATGTCAGCATCTTGTTCCTCTGTCGGAATGCAATGAAGCAAGATTATCTACCTCTGGACATAGTACTGGAAATGGTGATACCAAATATCTATATGCTTGGATCGATCATGAAGAAATGGATTCTCAAAAACCTTGATGCAACTCTTATTATCACAATAGATCACAGTTGGATCCATCATCTGACCAAATAGTCCAACAATTATCTTTCTCATCCATATCACCTCACATGTTGCTTGACTTGTAGCCATTTATTCCACTTCTGTCGAGTTGAGTGCCACAAATATTTACTTCTTGTTGTATTAGGAAACAGTCGCAGACCCAACACTGAAAATTCCATTTGATGTAATATTTCAGTTTGAAGAACTCCTCGCCTAATCTGTATCTGTGAAGCACAACTTCACTCCCTCTGTCAGTCTATACCATAGTCCAAACTGGGTAGTGCCTTTGAAGTACCATAAAACGTGCTTAGTTGCCTTCCAAAATAATTTAGTTGGCCTAACGATAGCTTGGCTCAGTTAGTTGAACGCATAGAACATATTTGGTACTGTGTTCACAAGATACATGAGTGAACCCACTAGCCATCGATAAATGGTAGCATCAACTTCTTCACCTGAAGTGGCATCCTCCTTCCTCCAATTGGTCGTTAGAGGTGTCTCCATGGGTTTGAAACCCTCCATGTGGAATCTTTGAAGTATCTCGTTGGCATACTTTCCTTGAGAGACAAACTATTATGTAACTAGCTCACAAAAAGATAGATCAAAGATACAAATGAAAAGACATTACATAAATGAACAATTCTTGGATGATACAAATGAAAAGACATCCTTTGTATATATGAGTCTAAGGGGCCACAATATAATCATATCCTACATAAAAATAATAATGTAAGGGCACAATAATAACAATAGTGGGCTTCTATGGGGCACAACAATAACATTATCGGCCTACATGGGCACAACAATAGTATTATGGGGGTTACACTAACAATAACACTAAGGGATCTACACTAGTATTATAGGGACCTAACATGACCCTCTCCTTCAAAAAAAATTCGTCCTCAAAGCTTGAGTAGTTTTGGATGATTTTGTATAAATTCTCATCCTCCATGTGGAATATTCAGCGGGTAAGTTCTTCCACTTAATGACATATTCTGAAATTGTTCGATTCTATAGTTGTTGGGTTCTTGTTTTCGTGACTGCTTCATGTTCAAATATGATTTTTCCTTTCGTCAAGTTTTTGCAACACTGTTTGAACTAGAAGCTTGTCATCGATAACCTTCTTTAAGCATGAAACATAGAAAATTGGGTGTACTTGGGAAGATGCAGGAAACTCCAATTTGTATGTCATGGTACCAATATTTTGCAACACCTTGTAAGGACCATAGTACTCGGGTGATAATTTATTATCCTTATTAGCTTACTTGAGAGACATTTGTTTGTATGGTTGTAGCCATAAAAATACCCAGTCACCTACATCAAAACTTCTTTCACTGTGATGTTGATCTGCCTATTGTTTCATTCGATTTTGTGCCATAGTTAGGTTATCCTTTAAGATTTGGAGAACTTGTTGTCGATGCTTGATGTGATCTTCCACTTCTTGAACCTTAGAATTTTCTCTTAAATATGATGTGATGGATAGTGGATGATATCCATAAAGCACCATAAATGGGGTCATTTTTGTTGTAGTATGGAAGGAAGTGTTATACCACCATTCAGCTAGAGGTAACCACTTGATCGATTGTGTTTGTTTCTCAAATACAAAGCAACAAAGATATCCTTCCAAACATTTGTTCACTATCTCAGTTTTCCCATTAGATTGAGGATGATAAGATGAGCTATGAGATAATTGAATACCAAGACAAGAAAATAATTTCGTCAAAAAAATTCCAGTGAAAATGGGATCTCTGTCACTTACTATAGTTTTTGGGTTTCCATGAAGCTTTTGAATTGTTTCCATAAATACATTAGAAAATGTATTGGTTTTAAAAGGATGAGATAATGCACAAAAGTGTGCATACTTGGTAAGTCTATTAACTACCACCATGATGACACTCTTTCCTTAAGACTTGCGTAAACGCGTGATAAAATCCATTGATATCACCTCCCAATGCTGACTTAGAATGGATAAAGGTTGTAACAGACCCGAGGTCTTAATTGTCTCAATTTTAATTTGTTGGCAAACCAAACATTCTACCACAAACTTCTAAATATGAGATTTAACACCCTCCCAAAAAAACTCCTTCTTGACCCTATGGTAAGTCTTTTAAAATCTTGAGTGCCCTCCTAAGGGAGAGGTGTTCAATTCCAAAAGAATATTTTGTTTGAGTTGGGAATTCTTACAAAGATATAAGCGATCTTTGTACCATAATGAATCATTTTTCCAGCTAAGTGTATCAGATGTATTGGGATCTTGCTGCAACTTTTGAATGAGTTACCACACCTCTTCATCATTCTTCCATTTATCCCTTGCTTCAGTTATCCACTCAGGTTGGATAATAAAAATGGCACGAAGCAATGCTTCCACATCCTCATCCTTTCTTGAGAGTGCATTTACAACAACATTTTGCTTCCATTTTTTGTAGATGATTTCAAAGTCATAACCCAAAATCTTTTTCACCCATTTTTGTTGCTCTTCTAAAGATAATCTTTGTTCCAAAAAGTATTTAAGACTATCATGATATGTTTTACCTTGAACTGTCTTCCCCTTAGGGAAGGTCACCATTGCCTTAGTGCATGTAGTATTGCCAACATTTCCTTATCATAAATAGGTTTGTGTAAATACTTTCCTTTGATTAGGTAAATTTCAAAAGTAATGGGCCTTCCTTCTTGCATTAAAACAACACCAATTCCATTTCATGAGGCATTAAATTCCACAATAAAAAAAATTGTGAAGTCTGGTGTAGCTAAGACCGATGCCACATTTCCTCTTTAAGATGTTCAAAGGCCTTCGTTGCTTCTGGAGTCTAAGAAAATGAATCTTTCTTTAGTAATGATGTTAGAGGTGCCGATATTCACCCATAATTATTAGCAAACTTGCGATCATACCCTGTCAACTCGAGAAAAGCTCGAATATGCTTTATGGTTGTGGGGATTTTCCATTCCTTAATGGATTTAATTTTGTTAGGGTCTACCATAACACCCTCATGAGATACAATATGTTGGCATTATGATTCAGGTGTTGTACTTGATGGCAAACGCTTTCAGGTGGTAAATCAAGAAGGACGCAGGAAATTTTGTTCAGCAAGTGCGTCCCCGCAGGTATTCCATACAGAACCCGCGTCCAGGGACGCCGGCCAGCCGTTCAGAAGGTGCGTCCGCCCAGTGCACACATTTCAAGGTAGAGAAAAGCTCGTGGGGGGCTTCTTGTGTGGTATCTTGCCGACGGTTGCGTGTTTCTATGGTGTCGGCTCGTGGTATTGTTCCACGCTTTGGGGAGAAGCTTGCCTATATAAAGCCAAGGAGTTCATTTGGATTAAGGATCATCTTGGTTGATCATCTCTTGGTGTGATCTAGTCCATATCTTTAAGGGTAAATCTTCTAATGGACTACGATCTATATGGCGCATGATCAGATCTGTGGATCTGAGTGTTTGGGTTGTTTCTGAAGTCCTCTTATCTTCTATATCTAAAGGGACGCAGATTCAGTGAAGGGAAAGTGCGCCGGGACGCAGTACAGTAAAGGATCAGGTGCGTCTCTGAAGCGAAGGACGCGGCGCGACTGTGGTATTGGGTGCGTCTCTGAAGCGAAAGACGCGGCGCGATAGTGTTGATGTGTGCGTCGGTCGCAGACAAGAAAAAGGAACAGTGCGTCTGCACGCAGAACAACATAAGGTATACTGCGTCCAGTCGCAGGCCACAGAAAGAAAATATGCGTCCCTGTCTCAAGATGATCTGTTAACTGTATATTTCTGTTCATAAGGTGTTATGGGTTGTTTCTGTAATTACTGATCTGATATCTGTAGTAGACTGTATCTGTTGTATACTTGTCGATCTTTTTGAAAAGAAGTAGGGGGTTGTAGCTCCCTTCCAGGAGAAGTCTGGAAAACGAGAAAGAGTTGTAGCTCTTTGCAGGTTGCAGCCTGCGTGCTGGTAAAGGACTGCACCAGTACAAAATCATTGTAAAAAGAATTTCTTGAAAGAAGATAGAGACATTATTGCAGCAGGTGGTTTTTCTCCCGCATTGGGTTTCCACCTTACATCTTGTGTTCTTTGGTGTGACTGTCTATTTTCTTTATTCATGCTCATTGTTTTATGGTACTGATATACAAGAATATTTCAAAAGATCAAATAAGGAAGATTTGGTAAATTGCTAGATAATACTGATTCCCCCCCCCCTCAGTATTATTTCCAACAATTGGTATCAGAGCAAGGTCCTTCAGAACAGCTTGATCGCTTGAAGGTAGATCGTTCATCATGAGCAACTACGAGAGAGAAGCATCAATCAGGCCACCCGTCTTCGATGGAACAAACTTCAATTATTGGAAGGTAAGAGTTACTGCATATCTTCAATCTCTTGGTACAGAAGTTTGGAACATTGTAGAATCAGGCTATGCCTTTCCTTCAGTTACTCCTACAGATCCAGCTGAGAAAAAGCAGTATGAAACAAATGCAAAAGCAGTCAGTACTCTATTAGGAAGTATATCTCAAACAGAGTTCATGAAGGTCATGCACTTCAAATCAGCAAAAGAGATATGGGACAAAATGATCACTAGCTATGAAGGAGATGAACAGGTAAAAGAAGCTAAACTTCAAACTCTCAGGATTCAATATGAGACTCTCAAGATGTATAATGATGAAAGTGTGGCTAATTATTTTCTTCGAGTAGATGAGATTGTTAATTGTATGAAAAATTTGGGTGAAGAAATAAAAGAGACTATAGTAGTTCAAAAGATTCTAAGATCTTTATCTCCCAAGTTTGAATCTAAAGTATCTGCAGTAGAAGAAAAGGAAAATCTCCGTGTTCTCACTATGTCTCAGCTGCATGGAATTCTAACTGCTTATGAAATGAGAAAGGGAGGTCCATCAGATAGAAGGGAAGCTGCTTTTAAAGCATCAGGCAAAGAAGATCACTATGAAGCATGTCATGTTCCAGAAGAAGAGGAAGAAGAATCAAACTTTGTCAGAAATCTTCAAAGGGGTTCTGGAAGGTTCAGAGGTAAGCTACCTTTCAAATGTTTTGCTTGTGGAAGAGTAGGTCATTATGCTGCAAAATGCTCTTATAAGGATAAAGGAAAGGAACCAGTTAGATGGAACAAGAAACAGGGTACAAATAAGAAAAGCTACTACACCCATGAAGATAGCGATGGCTTATCAAACAGTGATGAAGATGAACAAGGTAACAAATATAGATTGTTAATGGCATTTGAAGATGATAATTATGAGGATGCTATAGATGTGGATAACCTTTATGATGAAATTACTAGACTCAAGAGATGTATAGAAGAAAAGAACATGATTATTGATACTCTACAATTTCAGATTGATGAAAAGGAAAAACATCTTGAAAAATTAGAAGGTGAAATTGTTGGTCTTAGAAAAGAAATTGAGAAAACAAAAACTATTAATCTCAAGTTTGTCAAAGGATCTGAAACGTTGAATGAGATTATCAGTGTGCAGCGATCTCCTCTAAATAAGACAGGTCTGGGCTACAATGGAGAAACTTCTCAAGCTTCCACTTCAAAAAGTTATCTTGATGCCGCAAGAAGAAATGAGCAAGAACACAAGGAAGATCATCAGGTAAAGCAGGGACAAACTTCAAACTATCAGGGGCAATCCAGCTTAAGGGTGAACAAAAGTCACAACCAGCCACAGGTAAAACCTTCTCAATTTGGTTCAAGAATAGATGAAAATAGAAATTACAATCAGTCGGCTGGTAGATTCAATAATCGCAGAAACTTCTTCAATGGACAATGCTTTTCTTGCCATAACTTTGGTCACAAAGCAGCCCAATGTGTTGCGTATAAAACAATCATGACTAGGGAAGCTCAAAAACAAAGAAGCATGACAGAGAATACAAAAAGGACCTATAACAATTTTTCAGCTCTTGAAAATGAAGTTGAATGCTCTATTTGCAATAATTTTGGACATGAAGATGTTGAATGCAGAAGCAGGTTTCCGGAAAGAAAGGTACAAGAACAAAAAAGGGAACAAACCTCAGGCACCAAAACATGGAAAATAAAGGAACCTCAAACAGAAAGATGTGGGATAGCATTCTATGCAGAAGGACAAGAAAATCTATGGTACATTGACAGTGGATGTTCAAAGCACATGACAGGTGATAAAGAAAAACTTGAATCTTATTCTAATTTAGAAAAGGGAAAGAAAGTCTCTTTTGGAAATGATACTCCTGCAACTATAAAAGGAAAAGGTATTGCTCCTTTAAAAGAAGATGTTAAGGCTGGAAATGTTTTGTTTGTTGATGGACTAAAACATAATCTTCTAAGTGTAAGCCAGATGTGTGATCAAAGAACCGAGGTTATATTCAGATCAAATGGATGTCTTGTTCGTGATCTTGATACAGGTAAAACAGTTCTCAAAGGAAAAAGAACTTCAAATAATCTATACATTTTTGATGAAGAACAACAACAATGCTATTTAAGCAAGGATGAAGAGCACTGGTTATGGCATCGAAGATTGGGACATCTAAGTTTCTCACAAATAAGGAAAGCTTGCAAATATCAGGCAGTTCGCGATCTTCCAGATATCAAAATTCCTGACAACACCATGTGCAGATCATGTCAGTTTGGAAAACAGACTAGAACTAACTTTCCAGAGAAAGAAGGATCAGCCAGTATGCCTCTGGAGCTAGTACATACAGATGTATGTGGACCATTCAGAAAAAGAACACCTAGAGGAGAGGAATACTTGATATTATTTATTGACGATTTCTCCAGGTTTGTTTGGTTGGGACTTATGAAGCACAAAGATGAAGCTTTCGAAAAATTCAAATCCTTCAAAGCCTTGGCTGAAAATGAATCAGGTCACAAAATTAAGTGCCTCAGATCCGACAGAGGTGGAGAATTTACTTCAAATGAATTTTTCGATTTCTGTGATGAACATGGAATAAGGAGAGAATTTTCTACAGCTAGAACTCCTCAGCAAAATGGAGTAGTGGAAAGAATGAACAGAACAGTCCAGCAAATGGCTCGTGCTATGCTTGATGAATCAGGAACTCCTGCAACCTTCTGGGGTGAAGCTGCACATGCGGCAGTTATTATTCTCAACAAGACAAATGTCCGAGTGAACAGCACTCAAACTCCTCATGAGCTCTGGAGTGGTAAAACTCCTTCAGTAAAGCACTTCAAAATCTTTGGGAGCAAATGCTATATCAAAAATACTGAGGAGCAGCTTGGCAAACTTGATCCTAGAGCAGATGAAGGAATTCTTCTTGGCTACTCTCCACATAGCAAAGCATACAAATGCTACAATAAAAGACTTGGCAGAATTGTTGAAAGCATTGATGTAGTGGTTGATGAGAAAGGATACATTCCTAGGCAAATACATCGTGAAGACATTGAAGAAGATGAAAGCTACCCTCAAAGACAGAATGATGAAGAAGAAGAACCGCAAGAACAATTTCAAGACGGACCTCACGAAGAAGCAGAAGAAAGAACAAGAATAGAAGAAAAGACTCCATCCAGATATGTTCAAAAGAACCATCCAGAATCTCAGATCATGGGACAAAAGGAAGCAGGTATACAAACTAGAAGAACAGTTGCAGAAGCTTCAAGTTATTTGGCATTACTCTCCTCTACTGAACCACAAAATGTGAAAGAAGCATGCAAAGATGAATGTTGGGTGAAAGCAATGGATGAAGAACTTGAGCAAATCGAAAAGAACAATACTTGGGAGCTGGTTCCTAGACCAAAGGATAAGAATGTTATCGGAACAAAATGGGTTTTCAAAAATAAATTGAATGAAAATGGAGAAGTAATTAGAAACAAAGCCAGACTTGTTTGTAAAGGGTATGCACAGCAAGAAGGAATAGACTTTGAAGAAACTTTTGCTCCTGTTGCAAGACTTGAGGCCATCCGAATGTTTCTTGCTCTCTCAAGTTGTCAGAACTTCAAAGTATTTCAAATGGATGTGAAATCAGCTTTTCTGAACGGAGACTTGGATGAAGAAGTGTACATTGAACAGCCAGATGGTTTCATCCTTGGAAACGATCCAAATCTTGTATGCCGATTAAAAAAGGCTCTCTATGGTCTCAAACAAGCTCCAAGGGCTTGGTACTACCGGTTGGACAAATATCTTCATCAACAAGGTTTTTCAAAAGGTTCAGCAGATAGCAATCTTTATATAAAAGTTGAAAATGACAAATTACTAATACTTGTTGTGTATGTAGATGACATTATTTTTGGCAGTAATGAAGAAGCTATGAGTCAAAGCTTTGCCTCAGTCATGCAGAAAGAATTTGAGATGTCCTTGCTAGGAGAACTGACATACTTTCTTGGTTTGCAAATCCAACAAAAGAAAGGAGGAATCCTTTTATCTCAAACCAAGTATCTCAAGCAGATTTTGAAGAAATATGGCATGGAAGATGCAAAACCAGTATGTACACCCATGGTTACAGGATGTAGTCTCAGTGCAAATGACGAATCTGCAGCAGTTCATCAACCAACCTACAGATCTATGATTGGAAGTCTACTATATCTGACAGGTACCCGACCAGACATCATGCATGCAGTTGGAATAGTTGGAAGGTTTCAGGCAAATCCAAAGGAGACTCATCTTCAAGCAGTAAAGAGAATCTTCAAATATCTTCAAGGGACTCAAAATTATGGCCTATGGTATCCTAGAGATACAGATCTCACTCTTCATGCTTATACAGATGCAGATTGGGCCGGAAGCGTGGATGACAGGAAAAGCACAAGTGGTGGTGCATTCTTTATGGGTTCTAGACTGGTATCTTGGTTCAGCAAGAAACAGAGTTCAGTTGCCTTGTCTACAGCTGAAGCGGAATATGTTGCGGCTGCATCTTGTTGCACCCAACTTCTTTGGATGATGCAGACTTTGCAGGATTATCAAATCACTTGTACACCTCCTATTCCTATCTTATGTGACAACACAAGTGCAATCAGCATCTCAAAGAATCCGGTTATGCATTCAAAAACCAAGCACATACCAATCAAGTACCATTTTCTCTGGGAACAAGTACTTGAACAGAAGGTCAAGTTGGAGTATGTTCCTTCTAAGGAACAAGTTGCTGATATTTTCACCAAACCGTTGCCCAGGGACACTTTTGAATACCTCAGGCAAAAGCTGGGGGTTGTTGATGCATCATCTCACTGTTGACCATCTTCCTATTGATGGTATAGGCTCAGGGGGAGCACATAATGCATTGTTGGCATTATGGAGAAGGAGATCTTGGAAATAGCTGCAATATGTCTCTGTCTCCTTCATGATGGATTTCTGGTTACAATTCTGGAGAAGCATGAGCATAGGGGGAGCATACCCTTTGCTCTTGATGTCAAAGGGGGAGAATGATGAAGCTGAAGATTATGTGGTTGCCATCAAGTCCAAAGGGGGAGTTTGTTGGCATTATGATTCAGGTGTTGTACTTGATGGCAAACGCTTTCAGGTGGTAAATCAAGAAGGACGCAGGAAATTTTGTTCAGCAAGTGCGTCCCCGCAGGTATTCCATACAGAACCCGCGTCCAGGGACGCCGGCCAGCCGTTCAGAAGGTGCGTCCGCCCAGTGCACACATTTCAAGGTAGAGAAAAGCTCGTGGGGGGCTTCTTGTGTGGTATCTTGCCGACGGTTGCGTGTTTCTATGGTGTCGGCTCGTGGTATTGTTCCACGCTTTGGGGAGAAGCTTGCCTATATAAAGCCAAGGAGTTCATTTGGATTAAGTATCATCTTGGTTGATCATCTCTTGGTGTGATCTAGTCCATATCTTTAAGGGTAAATCTTCTAATGGACTACGATCTATATGGCGCATGATCAGATCTGTGGATCTGAGTGTTTGGGTTGTTTCTGAAGTCCTCTTATCTTCTATATCTAAAGGGACGCAGATTCAGTGAAGGGAAAGTGCGCCGGGACGCAGTACAGTAAAGGATCAGGTGCGTCTCTGAAGCGAAGGACGCGGCGCGACTGTGGTATTGGGTGCGTCTCTGAAGCGAAAGACGCGGCGCGATAGTGTTGATGTGTGCGTCGGTCGCAGACAAGAAAAAGGAACAGTGCGTCTGCACGCAGAACAACATAAGGTATACTGCGTCCAGTCGCAGGCCACAGAAAGAAAATATGCGTCCCTGTCTCAAGATGATCTGTTAACTGTATATTTCTGTTCATAAGGTGTTCTGGGTTGTTTCTGTAATTACTGATCTGATATCTGTAGTAGACTGTATCTGTTGTATACTTGTCGATCTTTTTGAAAAGAAGTAGGGGGTTGTAGCTCCCTTCCAGGAGAAGTCTGGAAAACGAGAAAGAGTTGTAGCTCTTTGCAGGTTGCAGCCTGCGTGCTGGTAAAGGACTGCACCAGTACAAAATCATTGTAAAAAGAATTTCTTGAAAGAAGATAGAGACATTATTGCAGCAGGTGGTTTTTCTCCCGCATTGGGTTTCCACCTTACATCTTGTGTTCTTTGGTGTGACTGTCTATTTTCTTTATTCATGCTCATTGTTTTATGGTACTGATATACAAGAATATTTCAAAAGATCAAATAAGGAAGATTTGGTAAATTGCTAGATAATACTGATTCCCCCCCCCCCTCAGTATTATTTCCAACACAATATGGCCTAAATATTCCACCTCCTATACTCCAAAGAAACATTGGGAGGTTTTTGCATATAATTGTTTCTCCTCCAATAGTTTGAGCACACTTTCAACATGTTGAACATGATCCTTCCAAGGCTTTTTATATATTAGTATATAATCAAAAAATACTAACACAAATTTTCTAAGGAAGGGTTTGAAAATGGAATTCATCAAACCTTGAAATGTGGAAGGTGCATTAGTAAGGCCAAAAGGCATGACCAAAAATTCATAATGACCCTCATGAGTTATTAATGTTGTTTTCAAAATGTCTTTAGTCTTCATTCTAATTTGATGATGTCCTGAATGAAGATCGAGCTTGGTGAAGTAAAATTCTCCATGTAATTCATCCAGCAATTCATCCATGACACAAATGGGAAATTTATCTTTAATAGTGAGATTGTTGAGCTCCCTATAATCCGGACACATACACCATGATCCATCCTTCTTGTGCACCAATACTACTGGAGTAGAGAAAGAACTTTGGTTAGGTTGAATTATACCAACCTCTAGCATTTCTGCAACCATACATTCGATTTCACTCTTTTGGACATAAGGATATCTGTAAGGCCTGATGTTTGGAGGAACACTTCCTGGAATCAAATGAATATCATGATCATGATCACAAATAGGTGGGAGGCCTTCAGGAGTCTCAAACACCTTGGAATGATTATCCAAGACTTTTTGGAGATTTGGAGAAATAAATTATTTCGATGGTTTAACCTCTAGTGAGCATAATTGTGCAATTACGCCTCGTTGTTATTTCTTCAGAAGCTTTGTCATGACATTAGAGCTTATTATCTTTCGTGGTTTCCCTATGATACCCCTGAATTCAACTTCCTTTCCTTCCCAAAAAAACATCATGAAAGTTTCTTGAAAATTGAAAGTTATTGTCCCCAAATATTGTAACCATTGGACTCCTAGTACAACATCCACACCACCCACTGGAATGGAAAGTAGTTGACTATTCAATACATATTTCCCCATGGTTAGCTTGACATTATGGCACTTTCCAGAGCAATTTATAGTTCCTTCATTTGCAACCATCACTTGACACTCCAGTGTTGTAAATAGCAAGCAATTCAATTCCTTGGCTATCTTACAATGAATAAAATTATGGGTACTACCTGAATCAATAAGCACTATTACCTTTTTCTTCTTGATATATCCTTTTATATTGAGAGTTTGAGGAATGGTAAATATTTCCAATGCATTACCATATATATTCGGATTCATTTCTTCTTTCTTGGGGGTTGGTTCCTGGTGTATATCCTCCTCTTTTGATGTTTCTTATTCATTTTCTTCCTCCTCTTCACAATCTATGTAGAATAATTTATTCTCAACACACTTATGACCTTTAGTGTATTTTCTATCAAAACTATAACAAAGCCCTTTTTCTCTTTTTCACTCCAATTGTTGTGGCGTCAACCTTGTATTTTGTAGAAGACTAGGAGCAACAACACTTCCATATTTATAGTTGTGAGTGGTAGACTTCCTTGTTGCCATAATTTTGCTTTCAACTTTTCTTGCCACCCCGAATGCATTCTCCAATGAATCAGGTTCCCAAAAGCGAACCTAATGTTGGATGTTGTATTTTAAATTCCATATGAAGACATCAACCCTATGCTCCTCTAGAATATCGGTTACCCTAATATTCAATTTTTGGAAGTCTTCAATGTGCTCTGCCATTGAACCCTTTTGTTTGAGATTTATCAATTGACTAAAGAAGTGTTTCTCTTTGTATTTTCATAATGTGCTATCATTTCCTCCATAAGAAAATCCATCTATACCATACAAACTGATTGGGTTCTAAATATAAATATGCAATACGTACCTTTTGTGAGGGTTGCACATCCTGTAGATCAAAATATTGTTCCATCTATAGTATCCATGTTACTGGATTCTTGCCATAAAACTTCCTCATATCTATATTTGGAATGTTTTGGTTCTTAAACCCCACATTGGAGTCTCTAAAATCATAATTCATATTCTTTTTGTCCTCATCATGATTTTCATGGATTATCTTATCACCACCGGGAAGCATTTCTTGCAACAATTTTGTCAACCCTTCCAACTTGACATTCATCGCATCCATGTCTACTTTAAAAACATCCATGTTTCCTTTTATACCATCCATGTCCTCTTTTAATCCATATATATTTCCTTTTATACCATCCATGTCCCCTTTTAAGCCATTCATGTCATATTTGGTTGCTCTTTGTGAGAGTGAAATTTGTTGCACTTGGTCCCTTAACTTTGATATATCATGTTGCAATTATTCTTCTTCATGTGTCATAGTAGAGCTTTCTGAGGGATTAATGGGTGTAGAATTCTTTTGTTTGGGATGAATTTAGAACCAAATATTGATATCTATGCTTCAATATTCCCTTTGAATCCTTTCAAACTGATTTTTCAAATAGAAGTTATGCAAAATTAAAAAATACACACCTTTTTCTTGCTTTTTAGGAGCTCGATATTGAAACAGTTGTAAACATGTAATTTTGGATCTCCAAAGTATAAAATTTGGTCCTATGTTAGCCCTTTGAATCTTATTTCCAATTCCATAAGTCAGACCAATATTGGATTCTTCAATATAGAGTTATGTCAAATCTCCCACGATGACCTGATTATGGACTAATTCAATAGAGCAAAGTCGTATGGGATGCCACAGGTCATAACCTTTGGCCCTGAAATTTATACACTCCAAACTAAAGTTTGTGTACTTTCAACCACTTTTTATAGAATTCAAATCTGATGTCTGAAATGAAAGTTATGACGATTTTCCCTAGGCCACCTGTTTGAGACTGAATTCTGGAGCATGAAAAAACCCCAACTTATTTGGACCATATCTCAAAAAATATAGAGAACTGAGATTTGAAATTCTGGCACAAATTTCACCAAGATTTTCGCTCCATGTGGTCACGATTTCAACTTATGAAGCTTCATAGAAAAATGTTATACCAAAAATTCCACATTGACCTGTTTGAAGCAGTGAAACCCTAGAATCCAAAGCTCTAATACCAAATGTTATGCAACCATCTAACAAAAAGATAGATCAACGACTTAAAAAGTATCCTCTTCGAGGAAGAAACCTCATTTACATTACATAAACGAACAATTTTTGGATGATACAAATGAAAATACCTCCTTTGTATATATATGGGTCTAAGGGGTCACAATATAATCAGAGCCCACATAACAATAATAATGTAAGGGCATAACAATAACAATAGTGGGATTCTATGGGGCACAATAATGACAATAGTGGGATTCTATGGGGCACAACAATAACAATATGGGGGCTACACTAACAATAACAATAATGGTGCTACACTAGTATTATAGGGACCTAACAAAAACAATTCCCCATCGCCTTTCCACACTTCCAGACCGAGGAAGTAGTGCATGAAACCCATGTATTTAATTTCAAACTCCCTTGCAAGGTCTTCCTTGCAAGATCTGATCAGTTGTTCATCACTAGTTGAAATAAAATCATCAACATATAAGACAATAATAAGAAATTTACCTTCTACGAAAATTTGATAGAGGTTTTCATTTGCTTCACTTTTGGTGAAGCCCAAACCAGTGAGATAGTTATCGATCCTGGTGTACCAAGCACGAGGTGCTTGTTTGAGACCGTACATTTCTCACTTGAGTCTACACACATGAGACTCCCGATCAAATTTCTGAAATACTTCTAGTTTATCGATGTACACCTCGTCCTCAATAACCCCATTGAGAAAAATTTCTTTTACATCCATATGGTGGATCTTCCACCCCATCTGTGCAGCTAGTGCAATATTTGATCTAATGGATGAGTACCTTGCTACAGGAGAAAAAGTCTCCTCATAGCCAATTCTGTCAACTTGAGAGTACCCCGTGGCCACAAATCTAGCCTTATACTTCTATATGCTTATGTTTGTTGCATGCTTCACCTTGAATATCCATCTCAAACCCACAACTGATTTATCTGTTGGTCTTGGGAGCACTTCCCAAACACCGTTCTTTACAATGGATTCATATTCATCCACCATTGCATCAACCCATACAGGTTTCTTCACTTATTCCTTGAAAGAGGATGACTCAGACTCTACAAGCTTAGTCATTAGAGCCATGTAGCCAGTGTACCGATCAAGTGAACTCTCTACTTGCACAAATTTGAAGGAGCACCCACATTCTCCCTCGCATCCTACACAAGTCTCTCAGCTTCCCTGGTCCTTTTTCTACCTTCTCTGGATGGTTTTTCTTGAGTGGCTGTCTCCACTCTCTGCTCCTCAATTTGTTGCTACTCTATAACTTCCTGAGGTTCCTCCTTTGGATCTAAAATCTCCTCTTCTAGTGGGATTTGAAGCTCCCTCTTAAGAGGGCAATGCATCACTTTCTCCTCATAAAACTTTACATCCCTTCGCACAAATTTCATTCTAAGGGATGGAAAGTACACACAGTAGTTGTGAGGAGTTTCTGTGTAACCCACAAATACCCCCAATTCTATGGTCAGCTCGAGCTTCTTCCTTGATTGTTTGGAGACATGGCAATAAATAGATGCTCCAAAAACCCTGAAGTGCGACACATCCGACTTTCTCCCCGAGAAAACCTCCTCCAATATAAACATGCCCATAATTCGATGAGGACTCTGGTTTTGCAAATAGACTATTGTGTTGCATGCCTTAGCCCACAAATGTAGAGGCATGCCTTGGTCATGCAACATCACCCTCGTTGCTCCCAAAATGCTATGGTTCCTTCTCGCAACTGCACATTCTATTGTGGGTTGTGGGGTGTTCTCAACTCTCTTTGAATGCCTTCTTTTGCACAAATTTTTTTAAATTCATTCGACATGTACTCACCTCCATTATCACTCCTGAGAGCCTTCACCTTCTTGTCAGTTTATTTCTCAACTAGTGCCTTGAATTCTACGAACTTGGGGAATGTTTCATATTTTTTCCGCATGAAGAAGATCCAACACTTCTATGAGAAGTCATCAATAAAAATGAAAAAATATTTGTGTCTGGTAGTGGAGGTTGTCGAGAAAGTTCCAAAGACATCAGAGTGGATCCTTTCCAAGACTACATGTGCTTTGTTGTCCCGATCGTGGATTGTGGATTTCATGTATTTCCCTAAAGTAAATCCTTTGCCTACATCCTGCTGCTCAAGTGCTCTTTTGGGGAGGCTTGTGGTTATTTGTTGCATAATCTTCAGGGCACCATGATGCAAATGGCTAAGTCTTATGTGCCAAATTTCACTGACATCACGACTTTGTGCCTTCTCCGCCTTAGTTCTTAATGTAGCACAGTCTTCCACATCTAGCTTATACAAGTTCTTCACACGAACCTTGATCTGCGTCATGTGTCCCGTGGCTATGTGTCTCAGGAATTCCTTTCCTTTGTTGAAGATCACATCATAACCATGGTCTTCCAAAACTGCAGCAAAGACGATATTTTTCTTTAGGCCCAGAATGAACACGACATCCTTGAGCCTGAGAGGGGAGCCCAACTCCCTCTGAAAGGTGATTTTACGGAACCTGATCGAATTGTATCTTTTGTCACCCCTCATATCAATGTGAATCTAGAGATATTTCTCCTCCAGGTCACTAAAAAAATTTCTACACCTTGTCATGTGGAACGATGCATCTGAGTCCACGTACCACACGCTCCCCATCATTGTGTTGGTCATGCATGCGATAAGGGTAAAGTCAAACTTGAACTATGAAGCCAAGGATTCACCTGTTTCTCCTCCTAAGGTCTTCTTGCTTTCCTTTTTGTGTGGAAACTTCGTAGCATAGTGCCTGAATTCATGAAAATGGAAGATTCAATTTTGGACAAATCTTTCTTCTTGTCCCCTTGGCTAGATTCTGGTTTGGATTGATATTTCTTCCCTTTTCCCTTCTTTCATTTTCTAACCAATGAAAAATTTTCTTCATCCTTGCCTTTGGATGAAGTCCCATCTATGGTATTCCGCCTTATTTACTCTTACACCAAATCAGACCAGAAGCGTTCCTAATTTGGTAGTTTCTCCCTCTCGTTCACTGAATCTTGATAGTTATGCTAGCTCTAGCGAAGGCCTAAAAGGGTTAGGCTTACCAAGTCCTCTTCTACAACATTAACACCAACCCCACCAAGTTCATCATGACATTATGCGAACCTGCTCGAATATTGTGGAATAGCGTCATTCTTCTACATCGTGATACTTCAAAGTGTTGCAAAATGTAACTAGATTCGGTCTTCATAATTGTATTTGAGTCATAATGAAATGTGTTTATCAAAAGAAAGAAAAATAAATTATTATTATTATTATTATTATTATTACTTATTAAAGCATGGGTTTCATGCTTGGGTCATCATGTTATAATTCAAAGTCCCCATTGAGGACTTCTATGTTTTGTCATGATTCATTCGAGTCATTGTCCATTTTATGAGACCCTTCAAGGGCTTTGGATCATGTAAAAAGAATTTTTATTAAGTCAAATAAGTCATTTGTCACCTCCACACCAAGTTGGCCCTTTCCTTATGAAGTCGACCTACATTAGGGAGATTTGACCCACATAAGAGGCTATATATAAAAAGTGCAGTTCGATCCATTTTCTCACTCACTCAACAAGTTCGATACACAAGATGGAAGAGCAGAAAAAGTTTGAAATTCCAAGAGAAGAAGGATAATTGAAGGAGAAGCATAAAATCAAAGTTTTTGGCTATCTCTCTCTCATTCATACGAAGTTACTGGGTTGTTGCTAGGATCGAAGTTTTGTTGTTGGGGAGGTCAAAGTTTTGCTGCTGCAAGGTCGAAGATATAGATCAAAGTTGCTGGAAGGAAGGGATGACTTGGTGATTAGAGGAAGTTTATGTCTAGGTCAAAGAGTCTTGGATTATCTCATATTATCTTGTGAAAGCTACTGAAGGAAGAGGTTTGACTGGGTTTTCCCATAGATAGGGGTTTTGCCCTGGCTGAGTGCCTATATCTTGTGTCTCTTGTTCTTTTGATATTCATACACACATAATCTGGTAACTGCATGATGAAATATAATCTAATAAATTAGTAAATAAATCAACATAATTCACAAGTAATTATCAAGAAAGAGGAATCAAACCCTAATTATACTAGCATTGATTTCTCAACATGGTATAAGAGCTAAGGTCAAGGAAGATTGGAGATCACTATGTTGGCTTGACAGAAAATATTACTCCCTCTATAATAATATACTTGAAAATGAGATTCAATATTGCAGGAAGATCGATCAAAAGAATCATCTACAACTTATTCAATAAGGTCAAAAGCAAAGGGTTCTTGGTTGCACTCGCAGGTTCACTCAATGATGAAAATGCATGGATTATTGATAGTGGAGAATCAAGGCACATGATAGGAGAGAGTCAATAACTTCACAATCTATCAAAGGAACCATATTCTCATGTTTTGGAGTTGGGAGACAACAATAGTTATGCAGTTGAAGGCCTGGGATCAACTTCATTGAAGCTAGAAAATGGAGAAAAGCTACACCTCAACAATATACTCTATGTTCCAAGTTTGAAAAATAATTTACTTTCAATTTCTTGCTTAGAAGATAAAGGAGATAGAATTTATTTTATAGATGGAAAGGTTCTAATTTGGGGTAAATATTCAAGCATCAATAAATCTTGGGTTATTGGATTACGTGAACGAAGTATATATAGAGTTATAACAACATCTCCTCAAGCCCTAGTTCACGTGGAAATCAATCTGATTGAGCTATGGAATATACGATATGGACATATACATTATAAGGTCATCCCCTCCCTTAACCAAATGGTAAGTGGCATCCCGAATATCAAAGAAGATCGTGAAGGAATATGCAAGGGATGTGCTTTAGGAAAGAATACAAGGAAGCCCTTTATAAGCAGTGGAACAAGGTCTAAAGAAATATTGGAAATCATTCATTCATATGTGTGTGGGCCTATGTCTTACAAATCACTTGGAAGTCATCTTTATTATGTAACATTCATTGATGATCACTCTAGAAATACATGGCTCTATCCACTCAAATCAAAGGACAAAGTTTTGAAAAGTTAAAGGAATTTATATCTAAAGTGGAGACCTTAACTGAAAGACTTTGAGATCCAATAATGGTGGGGAATACACTTCAAAAGAAATAATTTCATATTACAAAGAAGCAGGAATTAAGAGGGAGCTTATTGTTCCCTACAATCCCAAGAAAAATGGAGTTACAAAAAGGAAAAATAGAGCACTTGAAGAATGTATACGAACAATGATTTTTTATCAAGATCTACCAAAATTTCTATAGGGAGAAGCAGCAATGACCGCAATTTATATACAAAATAGAAGTCCTCATAGAATCCTTGATAATATGACACCCGAAGAAGCATTCATAAGGAAGAAGCCATGTGTTGACCATCTTTCAATCTTTAGATGTCCCACATATATCCAAGTTCCAAAGGACAAGTGAAAGAAGTTATAATCTACAAGTATTAAATGGATCTTTGTTGGCTACAATCTTTCTTCAAAAGTATATAGAATCTACATCAAGGAAGGAAGACAAATTGAAGTAAGCAGGGAGGTTATATTTGATTAAAATCATGCCTACAAAAGATCCAAAGATATTTATATTGATTATGGTGAAGAAGAAGAAGAAGAAGAAGGACCAAGTGAGCCTATTCAACCCGTGATCATACCCAACAAAAGGAAAAGGCCAAATTGGTTAAAAGTTACTCTTGAAGATGTCGAAGTACATGGAGCTGCGAAAGGAAATTCTAAAGAAAGCAAAAGACCAAAAAGTTATTTAGGATATGTTGCATACATAACAAAACTAATATAAGTTGAACCAACTACATTTCAAACAATTTTCTCATCAAGAATTATGGAAGAAGGCTATACACGAAGAATATCAATCCATCATAAGGAATGGGGTTTGGGAAATCATTCCTAGACCAAGTGACAAATCGGTTGTCACTTCAAATTGGATCTACAAAATCAAACACGTTGTTGATGGAAGCATAGAAAATTACAAAGCTAGATTCGTTGCAAGGGGTTTCTCTCAAAAAGAAGGCATAGAATATGAAGAAACCTTTGCACCTACCACAATATATACTACTATAAGATCCTTGGTTTCGTTGGCTGCAACAATGGGATGGAATATCCATCAAATGGATGTAAAAACATCATTTCTGAATGGAACCATCGATGAAGAAGTATACATTGAACAACCTAAATGATTTGAAATAAATAACAAGGAAACTCATGTTTGCTGACTCAAGAAGGCCCTATATGGCTTGAAGCAAGCTCCTAGGGAATGGTATGCAAGAATGGATGCATATTTTCTAAGAATCAAGTACGTCAAAAGTATTGTTGATCTAAACTTATACATCAAAGTTGTGGATAATGATCCAGTCATTATTCTACTATATGTGGATGATCTATTTATTACAAGTGTGGAGACAAGGATACAAGAATGTAGGAAGATGTTGGCAGTCGAGTTTGAGATGAAGTATTTGGGACTTATGCATTATTAGCTAGGTTTGGAAGTATGGTAGAAACCTGGGGAGATACATCTAGGGCAAGGAAAGTATATAATCAAGTTATTGCAGAAATTTGGTATGATGTATTTCAAGCCCACGACTACTCCCATGATCACCAATCTCAATAATTTGAGAAGCTATGACTCCAGTCTCGTAGATCCTACTACCTATCGTAAGTTGGTAGGTTTCTCATATGTTGGACTAGGAGAAACCTTGTTTGCTCAGTTTGGAACTTGCTAAATCTTTTTCCACAACATCATATGTTTATTCATGTCCATAATCCTTCCTTCAACATTTAAGTGTCTTCTATTCATTTTCTGCAAATAATAGGTGTTGGGATCTTATGGAGATTTTCTCCCTTTGAATGGGAAGCCACTTCAATCAACATTAATCAAAACATCAACCTGTATATCATAATGTTTTCATGCATTAGTAGAATTGTTAGATCACGATATCAAACTATATCATATATGCATCATAGTCATAATATATCAACATCATCTACTTTATCATTACACATGACATGACATCTAACATTCATCAAGGGTTAGTGTCATCATAATTTGGGCAACTAACAAGTGTATCTTCATACTACAAAAATCATAATGACAACATCACCTTTTTATGGCATCCATTCATATTTTCTAAGCTTATCAAAAACTAAACAAGATCAACAAGAAGATCTTGAGTATCAATATTATTGTTACACTCTTATCATCAAGGTTACCATGCTTATCACAAGCATTAACAATAGTATCAAATCACAATATATCAAAATCAATGCATCTAGGAAATTTATCATGTCTAAAATGTAAGATACTTTCCAAATGTCAAGCACACCAATATATGCATGAGTCATTTATGAAGGTGATATTCTCATCATACCTTAGGGATTAACTTGCCTTCCAATATTGCAACTGAATCACAACATTGAAACAATACACCATACATACCTTGTAGTATTCAGATACCTATGCAACTTTTAGCTCCTATTTGTCATTTGCAACTGTATTTTTCGGATGCCACTTTGAAACCTTTTCATTTGTTACCTTCTTTTGTACTAGCTCTGTTTTCCTGCAATGTAGATGATCCTCAAGAAGGATTTTCTTATCACATCTCATCATGAGGTTAGAAGTATTCAAATACTCAAATACGCAAGAAGTATACGCAATAATAAAAACAAGAATAGTGTTACAAAAAAATAACATACATCTAAAAGGTACTTATCTCTAACAAGAAGTGATCATCTCCCTCTTGAACTAGTGTTCAAGAGTCATTACCATCCACTATCCATATAACAATGTTTCCTTGAATATTTCCATCGACTTAATCAATAACCAAGGCCTAATTGAGGCTTAGACCAACTAAGGTTATGCTATAACAATTCCCCACTGATCACGCTAGGGTTTCTAGACTGCAAAACTCAAGCCTTTATCATATTCCAAGGTTTCTTACAAAACCTAACCTGATGATATCCATCAAACCCTAATAATCAGATTTCCTAGGGTTTCCTTCAAACCCTAGAATTATTTTATGTCTCCTCCATCTTTTGTTGCTTCCATTAATGGCATCTATATAGGGGTGATCTTCAATTACTTTTCTTTAGCCCAGCTCTAATAACATGTTAATTTTTCTTAGGGCTATATTGTTCTTTGCTTAGATAATTACATTTCATCATTTACACATTGAATTCACCCCACAACATTATAGCATTATTCATCAACATATGAAATTAGGTAGAAAGAAAAATATCATCAACAGTGCAATGGAACATAAAGGAATAATAGAAGAAAATCATTCACACATAGAGACATTAGGATTGGCTGAACACCAGGGGAAAAGCCCACCCAAGGGGGAAAACCCTTTCAAATTCTTCTTCTTATTAGATTGTCATTGAATGTTTCAGCAAAGAGAGAGTACAATGGTTCATATCTTCAACCACAAAACTATCCAGAAAAATCAACTAAACAAAATACAAGAGATGAACCCAATGATGCTAATAATCAAAACCTTGATTTAGAAGCATGTGGTCAATTGTCATCAACTATCGAAATTTGTGGTCAACTGTCAAAATCAAACCCTAGGTTAAAATCGCATGGAAAGAGAGATGTGTGTGCGGCTAAACCCCTACAACCGCACTCATAGGCTTGCGTGCTTGCGGTTGCAACCAAAAATATCATATAGCATCCTTGCGGCTAAGAACCAAAAACCCTAATCACATGCATGAGATTTGAACCCTGCAATTTTGAACCTATGCGAACCAACTTTTGCAAACCAACCTCAGACCTGTGCGAGCCAATATAAAGAAAGAAGAATGATTGATGATCTCCAAATGAGGGTCACTTGACTTATATTTATAGCCATCCAAGGGTGTCCAATTTCACTTTTGGGTCGACCCATCCTTTTTGTGCACATGGGGGTTTCCATATTAAAATAATTTTTTTCTTAACCAAATTAAATTCTTCCAAGGGATAGTAGGGCTCTTCCTTGATGAGGAAGATTGTCCAAAGGATGGAATTTGTCCTTGAGATGTCAAAATTAACACTAGCAGTTTGAATTTGGTTTGAAGTTGGGAATTATTGTGTATGCTTCATCATTTTGAATTGAACAGATGTAAGTTTCATTGAATATCCTTTTGTAAGTGGGTCATTGTGCCTGGTGCAGGAGTCTACAGTTATTTCTCTGTCCTTTATATTTTAGGGTGTTTGGGTGGTGCAAGGTAGGAGATTGAATTTTCTTTGTTGTAGCCTGAAAATACTTCAAGGTGGTTGGGTGGTGCTAGGGCAAGTTGTAGCTTGTATGGTATTGGAGCATCCTATCAGTGGCAGCTAATAAAACCAGGGAATTGGAGTGTCCTTATAGTTGGAGCTAGTAAATTGAATGCTTTTCTAGAGTACTAGAGAGTTTTGGCTTCCCATTTCTGTTGGAGCTTAAGCATATTTTGTACTCATAAAAATTACTAGAAAATTGTTCAATGGTTTTTCTCTTGGAAGGGTTTCCATCTGAAAAATTCTTGTGCATTTTTCTCTTGATGTGTTGATGTTTACTTCTTTTTAATGCTCTGAAAATTAATAGATTTACTAATTGGTAAGAAATATTTATTCACACCTTGTCAATATTTCTAATAATTGGAATCAAAGACAAGTTCCTTCACAAAGAATTTAATAACTCGAAGGAATATCATGGATTGTACGAAGAATGGAACCCCACTCCTCAATTGAAAAAACTATGCATTTTAGAATGGAAGGATGAAGGCATTCATTCAAGCATAAGGATTTGATGTATGGAACATTGTGTTAAGTGAGTACAAAGAACCTTTGACCCCTCCTTCGGATGTTATTGGCTTGAAAATTTATGAAACTAATGCCAAATCTAGAAGTGTTATTCTAGTGGTTTAACAAAGTCAGTATATATTAAAGTGATGCATTGCAAATCAATAAATAATTGTGGGACAAGCTCCAAAATATATATGAAGGGGAAAGGAATGTTAAGGAGGCCAAGCTTTAGACCTAGCGAGGAAAATTTGAGCAGTTGAAAACGAATGAAGAAGAAAAAATTGCAACTTATTTCTTCATGCTAATGAAGTAGTAAATGCCATAGAAGGATTGGAAGAACTAATGGAGAACAAGGTAGTTGTCTGAAAAATACCAAGATCACCTTTGATGAGATTTCATGCTAAATTCTCAGTGCTAGAAAAAAGGGAGGATTTAGAAAATTTTAGCATGGATGAGTTGCATGGAATACTTACAACTTACGAAATGAGAATTGAACAAGAAAGTCCATCCAACAGAGAAGAAATCTTTAGAGCATCCAAGAAGGTTGAGAAAAACAAACAACAATCAAATCCAATCTCCAGTTGCTACGATGACAAAATTACAGATGAAGAAATAGCTAACTTTGTGAGAAAGTTCAAAACAGGTACATGAAAATACAAAGGTACACTCCCCTTAATATGTTTCAATTACGGTGAGATTGGTAATTTCACCTCCAAATGTCCTCATGCAAGGAACTATGATGACGAAGAAGAAGCTCCCAGGAAAGCAAAGAAGAATCAAAGAAGCTACAACAAGAAAGGCAAAAAGAAAGGTTTAAGTGAAGCTTCTAATAAAAATAAGACAACTCCTCATCTAAAAAGAGAGTGATAGTGACGAAAACAATGATATAGGAAGATTGTTATTCATGAAGGGAGAACAGGAAGGAAACTCTTAAAGAGGAAGAAGATGATGATGAAGAGGTAGACAAGCTTGATTATGAAAAAGAGATTATTGGAATTTTAAATGATTTCAAGGTTGAAAGAGGGAATGTAAAAGCACTGGAAGCTGAGCTAAAAGAATTGAAGGAACATGCCAAATGCCTCAATAAGAAGACTAGAAAATAAGAAAAGATCATCATCGATCTTAAGGTACAGTTAGAAGAAGCCAAAAAAATTTAAGAATCGCTCAAAAGAGATCTGGAAGAAAGTAGCAAGTCAAGAGAAGATTTAGAAGCAGAGATTGTCTCTCTACAAAAGGAAGCATGTAAAAGAAATGTCCAACAAAACTTTGCAAACAACTCCAAAGCATTGGATGAACTCATCAGCAGTCAAATGCCATGCAATGACAAGATAGGATTTGGCTACAAGGAAACATTTGTGAAAGGTTCAAGTTCCTCAATGACAAAAAATGGAGATGAACAAAAAATCTATGCAGAAATTATTAAAGGACTCGTAAAGAAGGAAGAAAGAATCCCAACAAAACCAAAGGTTCAAGAGACACAAAATATACAACCCACATTGAATAAGTCTCAAGAAGAAGGTCATTAGAGAACATCATCATGAATAATATCTCCCCCTCTCAGGTATCAAACCATATTTCTTAGTGTTTTCTATTCTTGAAACAATTTTGGACAATAAACTTTAAATTGTAAAGCTTATGCTAGGAACAAAAGCAACTTTGGAAGATACTCCAGGAATGATTTTTCTAGAAAATCTCAAGAAGATTACAAGAAAAATTATAACATGTTTAGATTCTTGAGTAATGAAATAGAATGCTACAATAAAACAATTTTGGACATTTGGCTAAAGATTACAAGTTAACCACTCCTTCAAGGGAATCCATGCAAAACCAAAATGCTCCTCCAAAAGTATGCATGAAGAAAATTTAAAGTTGTGTACTTGCTCTAAAATATCAAATCAAGAAGAATGTATGGTATGTTGAAAGTGGTGGCTCAACACATACGACCAGAGATAAAAATTAATGTATATCTCTAAAAGAAGGAAGTGATGGAGTGCTCTCTTTTGGGAATGATGGTTCTACAAACATTATGGGAAAAGGAACAATTAAGCTTGGAGGCAAGGAGGCTACAAGGAAAAATGTACTACTCATAGAAAACATGAATCATAGTCTGCTAAGTGTAACTCAAATGTGTGATGAAGGAAACACATTGTTATTTGACACAAAGAAATGTGAAATAAGGAAGGAGAAATCTAGCAAGTTGGTGGCAACTGCAACTAGGACTCCAAATGACATATACACATTGGATGAGATTATAAACAAAGGTTCTTTCTCGAAAAAAGAGGATGAAATTTGGTTGTGGCATAGAAGGATGGGATGCATAAACTATGACAAACTTGTCATAATTATTAAAAAGGAAGTTGTGAGGGAATTTTCATAGGTTTCAAAACCAACTAGCACATCATGCAAGAATCGCAAACATGGAAAATAGACAAGAGTTGAATTCAAGACCAAGGAACACTCCTCATCAAAAACATTAGAGTTGGTACACATTGATCTGTGTGGACCAATGAAGATCAAAGGAATGAATGGTGAATGGTACTTCATGTTGATGATTGACGATTATACCAGGATGATTGTAGTCCTTTTTCTAAAGAAAAAGCCAGAAGCTTTTGAATGTTTCAGAATATACAAAGAAATGGTTGAGAATGAAAATATCAATTATTTGAGATCAAATAATGGAGGGGAATTCACATCTAAATAATTTCAACACTTCTCTAAGGAACACAGAATAAAGAGGCAATTCTCAACAGCTAGGACATCACAACAAAATGGGGTCATCGAAAGGAAGAATATAACAATAGAAGAAATCGCTAGAACTGTTGAAAATAGCAACAAGAAATGCTAAAAATAGCATTGCTATAAATAGCAGTTCGGGTACCAGTGTTGGACATAGAAGCAAGGAATGAAAAATGGAAGTGCTAGAAATAGCATTGATAAAAATAGCAGTTGAGGATAGATTCCTATTTTAGTTAGTCCCTAAACTAAAATAGTGAAGTAAAATTCGAATTTGATCTTAGCAGCTGTTTGTAAAATAATTAATTAATTCATCTTGAGTTAATTAGTTGGAGAAAATCAAACATGAAGTCTATGTGAAGACATGCAACAGTTTCTCCATTAATTGAGGAATTTATACTTAGTTAAAGAGATAAGGATGAGTTGTAATTTGTCGGCTTAGTTAACTGAGTCAAGTCGAGTTAGATTAATTTAAATAGTTTGTTTAAATTAATGTGAGTTCAGTTAGTTAATGCATGCTTGCATATAATTGCTGCACTTCAAATAATTGAATATTCTCTCATGAATAACTCATGCATGTCAGTTCAAACAGAGACCCAGTTGAGATCAGAGGAGGGACAGTGTACTATCAGTTGGATGGATTTTTCCTATAAAGGAAACTCATCCATGGAGAAGGATTTATCTCCTTCAGGATTGCGCAGTTGGATCAGAGGTTAGTGAGTGTGTGAAGAGGTCAATTCACACAAGTGGCTACACTGGACCCCAAAGAAAATTGCGCAAAGAAATAGGAGGCTTGGAGGGCAGAGGATAAGGTTTGAGAGAGGCCTTTGACTGTCTATGAGCAACAGAGGGATTGCAGAGAGAGTAGGATAGCTTGTGAGCTGATTCTTTTTGTAATCCGGACTATATTTCCACTTGTATGATAATACAGAGTTGGGGTTTTAGGCTGAGGCTTTCCTCGGGTTATTTCTTCTGTGTTATGTGTGATTGATTTCTTCTTATCAGTTATGTGTGTTCTCTTGATCTTTCTCAATTCGATTAAGCTTCCGCAAAGTGTTGTAGAAGTAGATCTTGTATTGTGTTTTAGTACATTGCATAATCTGTTGATCTATAGTAGGAATTTCTACAAGAACTATGTTGAATGATTCAAAATTAAGCGATGTATTTTGGGTCCAAGAAGTAGGTAAGATAGTGTACATTTTGAACGGATGGTTGGTTAGAAGCAACTGTGATAAGACTATGTATGAATTATGGAAGAAGAGATGAACAAATGTCAAGCATTTCAGAGACTTTGGAAGCAAATGTTACATTAAATGGAGGGCCAAAAGATTGGAAAATTTGATTCTTGGGTAGACAAGGGCATATTTGTTGGGTTCTCATGCAAAGTAAAGCATATAGATGCTATAATTTGAAACACAATCAGATAGTCGAAATAATCAATGTAACTTTTGATGATCCTCGTGTACCAAAGTCCAAACAAGGAAGTTCATCCTCAAATGAAATAGAGACAAAGGAAGCAAAACAAGAAAATGTTAAATAGGAATCCCGAGAGCAAGAACAATCAAATGAAGAAACAATTGTCAACCAGGACAAGACCAAAGATGATCAACATGCATCTTCTAATACTCCTAAAATATGGTATCAAAAAAACCATCCTTCATATCAATCATTGGGGACATAAATGTAGGTATAGGAACTAATTAAAATCAACAAATGTGCATGCCAGAACAAGTGCATCTTGCTCTCCTATCCACATTTGAACCTAACAACTTTGAAGAAGCTAGTAATGATGAGAAATGAATAACAACCATTAAGGAAGAATTGGATAAGATTGGAAAGCATGACACATGGGAATTGGTTCAACGACCAAAGAACAAAAATTTCAACACAAAATTGGTTTTTAGGAAGAGGTTGAATGAGGATGGACAGGTCAGTAGGAATGAGGCAAGATTGGTTTGTAAAGGGTATGCACAGGTTGAAGGAATATATTTTGAAGAGATATTTGCACCCATCACTAGGATGGAAACCATCAATATGTCCTTGGCCTATGCTTTTTTGAGAAGGATCAAGGTGTATTAGATGGACATAAAGTCAACTTTCCTAAATAGAGAAATGGAAGAAATCTACATAGAACAACCTGAAGGATTTTTGCTTACTAACAAGAAGGATTATGTTTGTAGGTTAAATAAGGCTTTATATGGTCTCAAATAGGCTCCTAGAGCTTGGTATTCTTGTCTCAACGGGTACTTGCACAAAAAAGGGTTCAAAAGAGGAAATGTTTATAGAAACCTATATGTAACGGTTGAACACGATAGTTTTGCTATCATCGAAGTGTATGTGGAAAACATAATCTTTGGAAGGGACAATGACAAGCTAAGAAAGAAGTTCGCAAAAGATATGCAGAATGAGTTTGAAATGTCGTTACTTGGTGAGTTGACTTTATTCATTTGACTTCAGATATCTTATGAAGATTATGGCATATTCATCTATCAAACCAAGTACATTAATGAAATGTTGAAGATATTTTAGATGGAAGACAACAAACTTGTTAGCACTCTGATGGTCACTGGTTGCAAGCTAAGCATGGATGATATGTCCAAGGATTTAAACCAAAAAATGTATAGATCTATGATCGACAACCTATTGTACGTGATAGCTTCAAGGCCAGATGTGATGCAAGCAGTTGGACAAGTAGCATGTTTTCAAGAAACACCAAAAGGATCCCATGTTGTTGTAGTAAAGAGAATTTTTTGATACCTCAAGAGAACAACATATTTTGCGCTATGGTATCCAAAAGGAAATGATTTATCACAACTTATACAAATTCATATTAGGCAAGCAGTGTTGATGATCATAAAAGCACCAATGGAGCAGCCTTCTACTTAAGTGGTTGTCATGTATCATGGCTAAGCAAGAAGCAGTCTTCAGTATCCTTATCCACATTAGAAGCAAAATACATAGTAGCAATGACATGTTGTACTCAGGTCCTCTGGATGAAACAAACTTTGTAGGATCCATAAGTGAAGTTCAATGAACCCATTCTGAAGTTCTATGACAACACCAATGCCATCAGCATATCCAAGAATCATGTCATGCATTCGAAAACAAAACACATTCCTATCATATACCACTTTGTTCGAGAATAGGTTGCTGAAAAAACATCAAGGTCGAATACATTGGGACAAAAGAACAAATTGTTGACATTTTTAACAAACCTCTAAGTTTAGATACTTTTGAGTATCTTCAGAAGAAGCTTGGGATTCTACCAGTTGCACACAGATATGCATTCACATGTTACAGGAAAAGAAAATAAGGTATATTTTCAGGGGGAACCACCCTTTTCCATGAATGTCAAAGGGGAGAGAAAATAGGTTAGGAAGATCTGAGGTGTGGAGTCAAAGGGAGAAGTGATAACATGGGGAGTACCTATGTTGTCATCAATGACAAAGGGGGAGAATGTTGAAATGTGGTTTTTATTGATGTCAACCCAAGCAGTTCCAGAAGAAGCCTCATCTTTGATGGGGGGGGTCCTAAGTCATCATCATTGGATGGTCCTCGTCATGCTGATTCCAATGGTATGGGGCACATAACGAGACTCATAATGGTTTGAAAGTGACGTTGAATTAAAGTTGATACCCCCTTCTTATGGTCAAAAACTCCATCATGTCATATGATGTGGCAAGATTATTTTTTATTGGTCCACTTATGATGGTCAAAGGATAATAACTAAAAATTAATTCTAAGAATAAATTTTGTTTTCCAGAGAAAGTCGGTTTCCAAAAAGGGGGATAAATAATTTGTCTCCAAGATAAATTTCAAAATTCAATTAAAAAATGTTATAGGTCAACCCCATTTAATGTTTGTCTCCAACACAAATTTAATTTGAATTTTGTTTCCCTCCTATGGTCAAGTCAACCTTCTAAGGGTTCATTTTTCACTATAAATGTGGATTGATTCCTCTCTTTGAAGGACAAGAGAGATATCTCACTCAATCCATCTGTTCTATCTGTGGCCTATGAGGAATCTCGAATATCTTGAAGAGGTTGAATATTGTTGGCTTATGCATATTCTGGATAATTTTGTTATGGAGGTCTGCAATCCCCTGAGGCACTTCGGCCCTCCTAGAAGGGAAAATTTGGAGGTTATATTGGGCTTATTATTTATGTGCTTGCGCTTCGTTTTTCTTCAGGATAATGAATTTATTTGCAAGTGAAATTTTCAAGTAAGTCGATTTAAAAGACCTTATTCAGATCTACAGCACATATTTTCTCTGGAAGTTTATGTGGTTCAAATCTCTATGGTTGGCTTGATGGATTGATCTAATTTATGTGCCATTTCGTAGTCTATGTAATGTTTGACCTGGAGCCGCCTTTTCTTGAAGCCTCGTTGAAGACTAATCCCTGTTAGAGGCATCCAAAATATCTACATCAAAGGAAAGGTGATTCCATTTTTAAAGGGCTACAACTTTACATATCCCCTATGAAAAATCACTATGCAAGAACCTTCTCTTGGATTTTCGTATCTCGACTGTGTAGTAGGGAATCTATTCAGCTAACTATAGTGTGATGATAGCTAGACCCTTTTATGTTGCATGGAAGATTGTGACACTTGCTAGACTAAGTTGAAGTAAGGCTTATCTAAAGCTAATCTGTGTAAATATCAGAAGTACTATCTTTGTACTAGAATACTCCTTTATCCCTCTCTAAAAGTATTTTTTCTTAACAAGTCAAGGGATATTTGGTGATTGAAGTCTTTGGGTTTCTTGTGATCACAATCAAATCTGAAGTATTATGACCATGAAACCTAGTCTATATTTGTGCACTAATTGTGAAATCCTTCAAGCCCTATTCTAATAAGCTCCTGAAGCAACTTTGAAACAAGGTATGAGATCAGTACTATTGTGGAAGTGCATCTGAAGCAGAACTTTTGTGAAGAGAAAATAAAGGCAAAGAAAAGGAAGTGAAGAATGAATCCAACATTCGACAAAGTTATAAATAGGTGTAACAGTGACAATGATCTTTCATCTTTAGGGAAAAGTCATCAACATAAGGTGACATTGAAAATAAGGAATGATGTGTTTCATGAAAACAACAGTTTTTTTGGTTTGAAGTTGGGAATTTTTTGCATCTTCGAGTAGTTTGAATTTGGTTTGAATTTTGGCATTATTGTGTATTATTCGTCAGTTTGAATTGGACAGTTGTAAGTTTTCATTGAATATCCTTTTGTAAGTGGGTCATTGTCCCTGGTACAGGAGCCCATAGTTATTTATCTGTCCTTTATATTTTATGATGGTTTGATGGTGCAAGGCAGGAGATTGAAGTCTCTTTCAGGTTGTAGTCTAAAAATAGTTCAAGGTAGTTGGGTGGTGCTAGGTAAAGCTTGCAGGGTGTTGGAGCATCCTATTAGTGGAAGCTGATAAAATTAGGGTGGTAGAGTGTCCTTCCAGTTGGAGCTGGTAAGTTTAACACTTTTCTAGAATAATAGGGAGTTTGGGCTTCCCTTTTCAATTGGAGTTGAAGCATCTTTTGTACTCATAAAAACTACTAGAACAGTGTTTGGTGATTTTTATCCTAGAAGGGTTTCCACCTAAAAAATTCTTATGAATTTTCCTCTTCATGTGTTGATGTTTACTTATTGTTAATGCTCTAAAAATTAATAAATTTACTAATTGGTAATAAATATCGATTCACCCCCCTCTTAGTGTTTCCAGCAGAGAGTGCCACCACAAACTATCTCTTGCTCATCCAAGTGAATGCCCCTCCAAATAAGTTAAACACCTACCCACTTGTATATCTTATACAATTTATATCTCCATCCCAATTTGCATCAACAAAGCCATATATTTCCAATACTCTATTGAGTCTCAATCTTCCTTGATACCACAATCCATAATCAATAGTTCCATGCAAATACCTAAAAACACTCTTTAAAATTGTCCAATGCCCCTTCCCTGGTTTTTACATATACTTGCTTAATACTCCCACTGTATGTGCAATGTATGGTTTGGTACAGACCATTGCATACATCAAACTTCCAATCGCACTAGCATATTGAAACAGGACATGTCCTTTGCCTCTTCATGTGTCTTGAGACATTTATTTACAGATAACTTTACACCTACGTGAATAACAACTTTTACCAGTTTATATTGTTACATATCAAAATTCCTATTGAGTCTCAATCTTCCTTGATACCACAATCCATAATCAATAGTTCCACGCAAATATCTAAAAACACTCTTTAAAATTGTCCATTGCTCCTTTCCTGGTTTTTACATATACTTGCTTAATACTCCCACTGTATGTGCAATGTATGGTTTGGTAGAGACCATTGCATACATCAAACTTCCAATCGCACTAGCATATTGAAAATGGGACATGTCCTTTGCCTCTTCATGTGTCTTGAGACATTTATTTGTAGATTACTTTACACCTACATGAATAACAACTTTTACCAGTTTATATTGCTACATATCAAAATTTTGCAATATTTTCTAGACGTACTTCCTCTGATTTAATGTGAGTTTCCTCTTCTCGCAATCTCTTTAATTTCCATGTCCAAAATGAAATTTGCAACACCAATATCCTTCATGTCAAATTTAGAGAACAATTGAGTTTTCACATCATTAATAATTTCATTGTCCTTTCCAATTATCAACATATCCTCGAAATACAAGACCAAATAAATAATATTGTCACCAAATAATATAAAATATACATAGTGATGTGCTTTGGTCATTGTGAATCCAAGTCCTAAGATATATGTATCAAATTTTTTATACCACATCCTTGGTGATTACTTTAACCCATGCAAGAACTTTTTCAACCTTCATACCAACTCTTTATTTCCCTTCACTGCAAATCCTTATAGTTGCTTCATGTAGATCTCTTCTTCCAAATCCCCATGTAGGAATGTTGCCTTCACATTGATATATTCTACTTCAAAATCAAAAGCAACAACAACAAATAAAAGAAATTTAATAGAAACTAAATTGGAAACATTAGAATAAAATATCATCAAAGTCAATTCCCTAGATTGATTAATAACCTTTTTCTACTAGCCAAGCTTTGTATTCATCCACTTTGCCTTTTAATTTCAACTTTCTCTTAAAAACCCATTTTTTACCAATGGGTTTTCTTCTAGTTGGCAACTCCACTATTTCCTAAGCCTCATTCTTGTCCAAGGCTATCATTTCTTCAACCATGGTCTTTTTCCAAAGTTTTCCATCATCTTAAATCCATTGCCTCCCACACATTTCTAGGATCATCATTAGTAATAAACAAACCATAATTTGAACTAAAATTAGGTGGAGTATTCCTTTCTAGTTGCCCTCTTTCCCGAACTGATCTCCTCAAAACTAGAGTGTGTTGTTCTTTTTCTTATTATTCTTGTTCTGCCATAGAGTTTGATTCATTATCCTTCAGTTCAAACTCTATCTTCTCTAGCTCTTTCTCCCATGGTAGGACTTCTTATTTGATAACATCTTTCACTTTTCTAAATACCACATATAGACTATACACAACCTTCTTAGTTTCTAGTTTCCAAAGCTTATAAACTTTCAAACCATATATATAATAAATAAAGATTCACTTTTCATATTTACTATCCAGCTTAGTTATATTTTCCTTTCGAACATGCACATATGCATCACATCTAAATAACTGGAGGTTTGTGAGAGAGGGTTTCTTACCAGTCTATATTTTTTGTGCAATATTATCATCGAATGCTGACGTGGGTGATTTATTTACTAGGTTACATGTAGTATCCATTACCTCTGCCTAAAATTCTTGTCCTAACCCAACACCACCAAGCATGCTCCTTGCTTTTTCCATCAACATCTTGTTCATCATTTCTACAACTCCATTTGGCTAAGGTGTGTATGAAGTAGTAATTTGTTGTGCGATACCACACTTCTTATAAAACTCTTCAAATTCCTTCCCACAAAATTCTCCACCATTATCTCTCCACAATATATTTATTTTCTTATATGTATGATTTTCCACTAAAGCCTTAAACTCTTTAAATCTATCAAAGCCTAGATTTATTCCTAAGGAAATATACCCATGTATTCCTCAAGAAGGAATCCATTAATGAGACATAGTACACAAATTTATAAAGTGATGAAACTAACATAGGTCCAAGCACATCACTATGAACTAGTTGTAGTATTCCCTCTATTCTTTTAGCACCAGAGGGGAATCTCACATGATTTTGTTTCCCATATATACAATGTCCTTATAAATCAAAATCCAAAGAGAAATTTGACATACATTCCACCATACCATTACCATGTAAAATTCAAAGGCTCTTCTCTCCGATATGCCATGAATATTTGATTCCACAACATATTCTTTTCCCTAGACGCTACATGAGTTCTTCCTTCTTCTACTCCACTCTCAAGAACAACAAAACTATTTTACCCATCACTAACAGTACTTCTTGATATCTTATACAAAGTTTCAATATGAAGTGTCCTTTGAAATTCCGTTTCCCCTCAAATCATACTCCATGCATCCTTTTCAAACATTATTTTTACACCTATGTCGTTCATCCTGCTTACAAAAATCAAATTTCTGGCCAAACCTAGAATGTCTAGAACACCAAGGGGTGTTATAATCCTTCCACCCATGAGCTTCAACTTGAATCTTCCTTGTCCTATAATTATGGCTATCAAGTTATCTCCTAAGAAAACATTAGCACCATCATATATTTCATACTTGCACAACCACTCCCTTTGGGGAGTCATATGGAAGGATGCACTTGCGTCAACTAACCATGCCTCATGATCTACATGTGTAGCTGAAGAGGCCCAGCGCACATTGTATCCTTCATCCAACGAGGTTTTTTCTTCTGTAGAATGAGCATCATCACATCCATTCCTTTTCTTAGTAGTTTTATATCTATAATCTTTGTTGTAATTCCATTCTTTTCCATGTTTACAACATGTTGATTTGTGTAGATTGGAAAATACTCCCACAACCCTAGGGTATTGGGTTTGGGAGGAGTTGACCCACAAAGGGATTTGTGGGAAATGTACCCAAGCAGTGGGTTTTTTACCCAAAGTTGTGGGAAAAGAACCAAGAGGAAATTATTTGTTTAATCATTGAAATCAAGGGGGGAACTCTTGAAGGGAAAAGGGACACTTAAGGGTTTGATGATGTGGAAAAATCAAATGAAAGAGATCTCATTTCTTATGATAATTGAGTTTTTTTCTAGAAATTAAGTCAGCTTCGACTTAAGTGATGCCCTTGAGGGCTAGTCATTACCCTCATAGAAAAATTTATATAAGAAGGGAGAAGGTAAGCTCATTTGGACACATCCTAAGAAGCATTTTCTCTCAAGTAATATATTCAAGAAAGGTGTGAATTATCTTAGGAGTTACGGAGCTAAGGAGGACGAGTTGGAGAAAAAGGGTTTGGATCAAGTCTGGAATATTAGGCCAAGTCTTCTCAAGTTTGGAGAGGTGTATCTCTATGATACTCAACCCTCAAGTAGGTGTCTCCTGCAAAAAAATTTGGAGGTACTTCTGCGTAAATTTTGTGCCCTAGTTAAGGGTTATATCCATGGAAAATCAACACTTATGTTTTTTTCTTAAAGTCTATGTTAAGTGCGCTCAATTTTGTGTTGGAGGGAAGGGTCGTGACCCTTTGACAGAGACCATAACCCTGTGATAAGGCCATTGATCTGTGTGCATATCTTTGTGGTATGATCCAAAGTTTAGGGTGGTTGAAACCTATGAACAGGAGTGTGAGTTCTAGGACAGAGGAGAAGGTTGATGCAACATGTGGAAAGAAGGGCCAACATGGATTAGAATCAAGGAGAGAAGTGTTGAAGTGGATGAGAAGGAGATTTTTCCTAAAGAGTTTAGGACAAGATTTTATGTGCCCTAGTTAGGGCATCTTCTATGCAGGACAACCACATTGAGGTTGCACAAATTTTTGTGATGTTTGCTATGGTTAAGGACATGGAGGAAGGGGCATCTTGGCACTAAAGGAGGCCTAAAAGACCAAGTTTGTTGACAGTGTGAAGGTTGTAGGGTCTTAAGTAATGCGAGCTATTTTTCTGGTGTAATAGGCTAAGAATATTGCCTTATGTTCTTGAACAGAGATGTGTGAAGGGATTGTATTGAAGTGAAGAGAGGAAGGAATATTTGATAATGTGAAAGTTTTTTCAATAGGTCATTGGACAGTGTGATGGGTTGCCCAATTACAGTGATGGTTGAGGATCAACTATTAGGTGGTTGCGTATTGGTTGCCCTAGTTTAGTGACCTTACATGGTGTTAAGGGACTAAGTGTGGGCCCTAATTTATGTGGTTGGTGTTATAAGTTGCAGATATGTGCATTGTGACAAGAGCCCTAGATCAATCGGTTTATTGTACTGTGCAAGGGAAGATCTATATGACCCAAGAAATGATATTTTGAAGGAGAAGAAGTAAATTAGTGGGAAGATTTTGGTGATCCAATAGTTCAAGGATTTAATGGTGAAAATCACTGATAAGAGGGCAGACTTGAAGTTCCTAAGAGTAGAGATAGTGGAGTAGACCTTTCTATTCTAGAAGCTAGTTTGGTGAAGACCCCAAGAGTTGACTATCTTTTAGGACCAAGAAAGAAACTAGAGGGTAGTTCGGTTGAACCTATGTTCAATCATATTAGAGTAGTGAAGAGAGATTGATAGTGGTAGTTTGAGTAGTTGAAGATGCAAGCATATCTAAAATGGTTGAACCAATCGTGAGCAGCAGAAGAGGTGGCAATGGACCTACCATATGTGTTCAAGGTACGTGGACTGAAACGGTTGAGTGAATGCTCCTTCAGTAAGTAATTCAAGTGTTCTTTGCTCAAGGACAGATTGGTAGTCATGGGTTGTTGACTCCAAGTCCTAGTCATCCTTATATCAGAGCTTATTGTAAGGGCCATGATCCCTGATATGGGATTTGTGTGTTTGTTGTATTAATAATTGTAATATAACAAGTTTTTGGTTAAAAATTGTCTTGTGCATGAGATTGATTCATTGTTGTATATTTTCCATTGTGCAAAGTGCTAGTGTTGTGGTATTTAAGTGTGTTTATGATAATGTTTTTACACATAGACCTACTTTTGAAGTGTTGTGGAAAAATGAACATGGTATTAGAGATACTTTGAAGGGACTGTAGACTAGAGTGTGCACAATGAAGTAGATCAAAGGGAGCTGAGAAAGTGCCTAGAGCATGGAGCAAAAGGTTCAACTGAGGACATGGAAGTGCGGTCTCGGCTGGCTAGGTGGAAAGATGGGATGAGACTTGTAGTGGATTGGTGGAGAACCTGGTGAATAACAATTTGTTATGTGAAAAGTTTTAAATCATGGACTTTTGATGACTTGTCACGGATCATTACGATTGCACCAGGGATGCTTTGGCATGGACGAGTTGTCTCCATGTGAAGGACAAGATGATGGCCGGCTAGTATCTTCATTGGGTTATGGTGTTGCACATTCGAGGTTGGAATCATGTGCATGTGAGGTATTAAACCTAGGAGGATGAGATCGCTTGCTGAGTTGAGTTGTGGTGGTCTAGATGTGGCCTAGAGTTTGACAGTAGCTTAGACTGACCTTGGAAGGACATAACTTAAATATCAGTGTGGGCTATTAGAGGTTGTGTAGACTCAAAGGGAGTCTAACTTCAGAAGGAGTATACCTATGGAAGTTTGAATCTTCAGGTTCTAATGAGATTGAGGTAGAGACACTACCTAGATGAGTGTTGCTCATTCTATAGGTTATGATGTAGTGGTGAATTCCAGAGATTAGGCTAGTGTCACTGACGATGATGAGATACTTGGTGGAAGTACCTCCCCCACTAAGAGGGAGAGTTGATTAGCTTGGGAGGTACTCCCAGAACCCTAGGGTATTGGGTTTGGGAGGAGTTGACCCACAAAAGGGATTTGTGGACAATGTACCCAAGCAATGGATTTTGTACCCAAAGTTGTGGGAAAATACCTAAGAGGAAATTATTTGTTTAATCTTCGAAATCAAGAGGGGCACCTTTTAAGGGATAAGGGGCGCCTAAGGATTTGGCAATGTGGTGAAATTAAATGAAATATATCTCATTTCTTATGATAGCTGGGGTTTTTTCTAGAAAGTTCAAGTCAACTTGGGATTAAGTGCTTCCCCTTAAGGGCTTGTCATTACCCTCATAGAAAACTATAAGAAGGGATGAGGAAAGTTCATTTGGACACATCCTAAGAAGCATTTTATCTCAAGTGATATGTACAAGAAAAGGTGTGAATTACCTGAGGAGCCATAGAGCCCTAAGGAGGACGAGTTGGAGCACAAGGGTCTAGTTAAAGCCTATAATATTAGGTTGGGTCTACTCAAGTTTGGAGAGGTGTATCTCTATGATACTCAACTAGGTGTCTTATGCACAAGTTTTTGGAATTACTTCTTTGTAAAGTTTGTGCCCTAGTTAAGGCTTATATCCATGGAAACTCAACCCTTATGTTTCTCTCCTAAATTCTTGTTAAGTGCTCTCAATTATGTTCTAGAGGGAAGGGTCAAGATCTTTAGAAAGAGACCATAATCCTATTATAAGGTTGTTAATCCATGTGCATATCTCTGTGGTGTGATATGAATTTTAGGTGGCCAAAACCTGTGAACAAGAATGTGAGTTCAAGGATAGAGGAGAGGGTGATATAACGTGTGGAAAGAAGGGCTAGCATGGATCAGAATCAAGGAGAGAAGTGTTGAAGTGGATGAGAAAGAGGTCTATCCTAAATGATTTAGGACAACAATTTATGTGCCCTAGTTATGGCATCTTAAATGTAGGACAACCACGTTGAGGTTGCACAAAGTTCTATGATGTTTTCTCTGGGTTAGTGCATGGAGGAAGGCATAGTGTGGGACTAAAGGAGGCCTAAAAAATGCAGGTTTGTTGACTGCGTAAGGGCCATAGGGTCTCAAGTAATGAAAGCTTTTTTTGTGGTGTAATAGGATGAGAATATTTCCTAAGGTTGTTGAATAGAGATGTTTGAAGGGGTTATCTTGAAGTGAAGAGAGAAAGAAAGATTTGTTGATGTGGAAGTCCATTCAATAGGTCATTGGATAGTGTGATGGGTTGCCAAGTACAATGATGGTTGAGGGTCAACATCATTTTTAGTTGGTTGTGCATTGGTTGCCCTAGTTTAGTCATCTTATGTGGTGTTAAGAGACTGAGTGTGGGTTGATATGTGTAAGTCCTATGTTCCATGGTTGGTGTTACAATTTGCAGATATGTGGGCGGTGAAAAGAGCCATAGGTCATTCAGTTTGTTAGACTATGTGAGGACAGATCCGTGTGCCCTGTTAGCCTTGTTGGCATTTGGCCCAAAAATGGATCCAAAGAACTCCCAAAGTCTTTGAAATTTGCTTAAGGATCATTCAAAGATCAAAACCAGCGCAGGAGGAGAGCCCTTAAAAGGGAGGAAAAGCACTATCAGGAGGCTGAAACACTCAAAAACCATGACAAAATAGAGTATTGAAGGCATAGACAGTGCAATGCACAACAGCTGTTAGATATGGCCGATCAACTGCCCAGATCTAAGCGGAAAATCACAATCGGCCTAACACAAAGGACGACTTAAAGATTGGTAGAAGACACCCCCGATCAACGATCTCCGATGATCGGATCGGCAGGTCGCAATCGGCGGGGACATACACTGTGTTATATGGAAAGACCTCTGGCTTGGGCGATATGCGTTTGCGACAAGTCACATCGCAATATCGCATCGGAACATTGCGAAGGAGTGGGGCCTTTATACATGCATATGCGCGATGTGATGATGTGGACCCAACGGTATTCTAAATATTATTTGATAATATTTGAGGTCCGCAGAAAGTCCAGTTTCAATGCATTTTTGCAGTTTTTTACGTAGTTATAAAATACAAAGGGAGGCTTGGATTTGCGATATACGATAAGACCCAGACCTGAAAGGCTCTGGGAAGGGAAATATATAATATTTGAGGTCTGCAGAAAGTCCAGTTTTAATGCATTTTCATAGTTTTTTACGTATTTATAAAATACAAAGGGAAGCTTGGATTTGCGATATGCGATAAGACCCAGACCCGAAAGGGTCCAGGAAGGGAAATATATAATATTTGAGGTCCGCGAGAAAGCTATTTTCAATGCATTTTCGTGTATTTCGTTATTTAACGAAATACAAAGGGAACCAAGGGGCAGTGACGATGCGATAGGTCCCAGACCCAAAAGGGTTCGAGAATGAAAATTTATAATGTTTTCAAGTCCGCCAAATCCATTTTTCATGTATTTTCAGTGTTTTTTTTAACACATTCCAGAATACAAAGTGAACGCAGGAACAAGCCGTCTGCAACATGCAATAGCGACCCTAAGGGCGGACCCGATAGAGGGATAGGCCATGATTAAGGACTTTTGAAGTCTTAAACATTGAAAGCTTGGCGGGATTTCTCACAGTTGTAGCGTTTTCTGTTTAAAACAGAAAACAGTCATTGTTCACATTTAAAAGATAACAGAGGCGCGAAGACCCATTCTATCACATAACAGAGGCCGGGAAATAACTGTCGAGAGACAGAGGTTGAGAAGCGATCATCGGCATCGACAGCGCAGCTCAAAAAACCAACAGAATTGATTGTGGGGCATCTTTGGCATGAGAAATCTCCCTACTAGCGCAACAACACACCCGAATGCGGTTATTCTTCTGTCAGAAGAAGAAAACTCCGAGCCCATGCTTGCCTAGTCAGGGCATCAAATAGTTAAAGGATAGAGAGGATAGATTAGGGCACTCCTATCCTTTGAGAGCTCAGGAGCATTGTAAAAGGCCTATAAAAGGTTGAAATATAAATGTATGAAAGGTTCAACTTCTGGAGATTGTTGCTACTCTGTTCCTTCAAGCTTCTCATCTTCATTCTAGCAATTTAAGCTTCTTTTGTTGTTATATGTTCAATGTCCATTTTCTCTTCTGTTCTAAGCTTTCACTTGAACAGGTTGTTCATGTTTCTTTTGTGTCTAAGGCCAGATAATTGTCATCTTATCTCTGCTTTGATAAATTAGATTTGCAAGCTTATTTTACTTCCTGCAGCTGGCCATTCATATGTGATTATATATATGCATTGTCTGGTACAGTTGGTATTCTCCATCTATCCATTGAATCTACAAACTATTGAGCATTAGTGGTCTAAAGCCTTGTAAAGTTGAGGGTGTTCATGCATGTCTTGAGTGAAAAATAGAGTTGAAATGGTTATCTGGCTTGATCCAAACCATCATCCATTCCAATAGTTCCGAGAACAATATTGAAGATTATATGTTACCAGGCATCTCCGAGCTGCAACCTAGGAGAGTTTCCTGGAGTGATAACATAATTGGCGTCGTTTTCGGGGAGAGGAAACTGAAGCTCAGCTTCCCTGGGAGACGACACAATTCCAGCTTTGATGATAGACAAAGTCTGGGCACTTTTTTGGTTGTAATCATCTATCTAGCAACTCTACTGGAGGTCGAACCTTTTTGGCGACTCCACTTCATAGTTCTAGTTCAGTTTGTGAGGCATACTCGGAGAAATCCTCATAAGTTACAAGCTGACCCAGTATTTGATCCTGAAGAAATCATCAAAGAAAGAAAGGTATTGCAGAAAGGAGCATCAGGTTCAAGTAAATCTAAACAATCTTCTATATCTCTTCAAGAAAATCTTGCAATAGAACAAATACATGTTGAGAGTATAGCATCTAATACTAGCAGTGAATAAAAACTCTCAGAGATTCATAAAGCTCCTTATTCCTTAGGTTCTCCTTTTGTTGTAAACCTAAAGGAAACCTCACCTCCTATCCATCATACCCCTTTAGTCTTATCAGTCACTCCTCAGCCCTCTGTCATTCAGACTTCCAGTACCCTAATAGCCACCACAGCTATGGCAGACCCACAATCACCCACCAAAATGGAAAGAATCATAGCTGCTAGGTATGGACCTCTAGTACTGCCCACTCCTTTGAATGCCATGCCTACAGGAGAATGTCAGAAATATAGGCCTAAGTTCACTGGGACTGAAGGTGGTACAGCTGAAGAACATCTTGAGTCATTCTATAGCTATGTTGAGAACCTAGACATTAGTGAAGATGATGTGTGGATGAGAGTCTTTGTCCAAAGCCTAGATGGAGAGGCTAGAAAATGGTTCAGAGAACTGACCCAAAGATCTATAGCTGATATTGAGGCTTTAGATGATGCATTCCTAAAGCATTGGGGGGATAAGAAGGATCTCCTCTACTACCACACTGAGTTTGGGAACTTAAAGAGGGAAAATTTTAAGTTGTTGTCCGATTTTAATAAGAGGTTTAACCGCATGTACAACAAGATACCAGCTGAAGTAAAACCCACCACTACCTCTGCTAAACTCACCTATGCCAGTGCTTTTGATTCTGACTTCTGCCTACTGTTGAGGGAGAGGTGATGTGCTACTTTGGCTGATATGCAGGATGCAGCCTTGGAAGTAGAATCAAACATCATGGCTGCAGAAAAGCTAAAAGGAAGTGTTGATAGAAGGAGACAGAGAGGTGAGTCTTCATCATCTTCAGATCCCAAGATAGATAAAATGACTAAGATGATAGAGTCATTAGCCTCTGAGATCTCCAAATTAAAGGTTGAGTAGCACCATGGGAAAGGAAGAGTTCCTAACACCTTTGCTCCTCCAAATCCAAATCCATATAGAAAAGCAAATGAGCAGTTGCAGATTTTGCAAAGAAGCAAAGATGCCAATGAAGACCAAAGGGTGAAGACCCCTTTTCAAAATGCAGTCATGGAAGAAGAGCAGTTTGAAGAAGATGATGAGATTCATTGTATGGAAGACAAAGGGGATGCCCCTTTTTTGACCTTAACTGCCTATGAAAGGTCATTATTCAATGACCAGATCAGCCAAGAGTGGGACAGTGAAGCTGTTCTACAAACTGAAGATCAACAAAGATATAATCTGAGGTCGAAGCTGAATAATGCCAAGGAAACTCATGTTCAAAGAGTTGTTGTCCCTGCAATACAGCAAGATAATAAGCAGAAGCAACCGGCTGTTGATCCCATCATCCTCAAAGCTCCAGCTCATGAGGTAAGAGACCTTGACAAGTCTCCTTCTCCTTTAAGTTTTCAATCAGAAATTCAGAAGCTAAGAATACCTATGCCTCTTATTGAACTAGTGAAGAATGAGTCATCCAAAAGATCCATCCTCGAGGCCCTTGAGCCTAAAGCCATCCAAGCCTCCACTGACTATGTAAATCTGCAAGATGACCAACTTACTTTTATTCTTAGCTCAATGATTGAAAATTTTGAAGACGGCTCCCCATCATTCTATGTCTCTCTGACTATTCATGATAAAAGCCTTCACAATTGCCTTCTGGACACTGGAGCCAGCCATAATCTAATGCCCAAGGTTGTCATGGATAAACTGGGTCTTGACATTAGCAAGCTTTATCATGACCTATTTTCTTTTGACTCTAGAAAAGTGAAATGTCTGGGATTAATCAAGGACATAGCCATCACTTTGTCTCAGCTGCCCATGAAAAGCATGATGATGGATATTGTGGTAGCAGATGTACCCCCCAAGTTTGGCATGTTTCTTTCCAGAGGTTGGATCAAGAGATTAGGTGGAACATTGAAAAATGATTTGTCCTATGCTACTGTCCCAGTTTTTGGAGGTGAAAATAGGAGATTGTACATAGAGGCTTAGTTGGCTTATAGCATTAGCGATGAAAGGAATCCCATTAATCATCCCATCTATTCTATAGACACTGATTTTGGAGCTTGTTTTCTTCAGATTGAAGAATCTCAGTTGGCCTCCACGCAGCTTAAAAAACTAGTGTTCCAGATCACAGAGGAAGCAGGCCCACAAATTTGGGACATGTTCTTTGATGGGGCTTGCTCTAAGGAAGTTGTAGGAGCAGGTGTAATCCTTGTGTCCCCCACACAGGAATGCATTAATTCATCTTTCATATTAACTTTTCAGGTCAACAAAACCTTCCAAGCAAAACATCCAAGGCCAAAAGCATACAGATATGAGGTGAAATATAGACCATCTCTGCCTGACAAAGTCAAATGCTGCAAAGTTTTTGAAGAGGATGATCAAATTAATAGGCTTTTACAAGTCATTGATAGCCCAGTCAATGGGTGATTTTTGAAACTTTATTTCATTTAAGGCTTTAAAGCCTTAGTATTGTAAATATGTTTTTTTCCAGTTTTTATTTCATTCAAAATAGACTCCATGCTCAATGGAACACTAGAAGGAAAATTTGATTTTGGTTTTACAGGAAAGGCATTGTTCTTTAGTTCTTGAAACCTCAGAGGGAGGCTTTCATCCCCAGAAGGAGCCAATGTTAGCCTTGTTGGCATTTGGCCCAAAAATGGATCCAAAGCACTCCCAAAGTCTTCGAAATTTTCTTAAGGATCATTCAAATATCAAAACCAACGCAGGAGGAGAGCCCTTAAAAGGGATGAAAAGCAATATCGGGAGGATAAAACACTCAAAAACCATGAAAAATAGAGTATTGAAGGCATAGACAGTGCAATGCATAGCAGCCGTTAGATCTGGCCGATCAACGGCCCAGATCTAAGTGGCAAATCACAATTGGCCTAGCATATAGGATGACTTAAAGATTGGCAGAAGACACCCCCGATCAGCAATCTCCAATGATTGATCGGTGGGTCACAATCGGCGAATCGCAATCGGCGGGGACATACGTTATGTTATATGGGAAGACCTCTAGCTTGGGCGATATGCGATTGCGACAAGTCGCATTGCAATATCGCGTCGGAACATTGCGAAGGAGCAGGGCCTTTATACAAGCATATGTGCGATGCGATGATGTGAACCCAATGATATTCTAAATATTATTTTATAATATTTGAGGTCCGCAGAAAGTCCAGTTTCAATGCATTTTCGCAGTTTTTTACGTATTTATAAAATACAAAGGGAAGCTTGGATTTACGATATGCGATAAGACCCGGACCCAAAAGGGTCCGGGAAGGGAAATATATAATATGTGAGGTCCGCAGAAAGTCTAGTTTCAATGCATTTTCGTAGTTTTTTACGTATTTATAAAATCCAAAGGGAAGCTTAGATTTGCAATATTTCGGGTCCGGGAAGGGAAATATATAATATTTGAGGTCCGCGGGAAAGCTATTTTCAATGCATTTTCATGTATTTCATTATTTAACAAAATACAAAGGGAACCAAGGGGCAGTGATGATGTGATAGGTCCCAGACCTGAAAGGGTTCGGGAATGAAAATTTATAATGTTTTCAGGTTTTCCAAAGCCATTTTTCATGTATTTTTAGTGTTTTTTTAACACATTCCAGAATACAAAGGGAACACAAGAATAGGTCATTTGTGACATGCGATAGCGACCCTAAGGGCGGACCCGATAGAGGGATAGGCCATGATTAAGGACTTTTGAAGTCCGAAATGTTGAAAGCTTGGCGGGATTTCTCACAGTTGCAGCGTTTTTTGTTTAAAACAGAAAATAGTCATTGTTCACATCTAAAAGATAACAGAGGCCCGAAGACCCATTCTATCACATAACGGAGGTCGGGAAATAACTACCGAGAGACAAAGGCCGAGAAGCGATCATGGGCATCGACAGCGCAGCTCAGCAAACCAATAGAATCGATTGTGGGGCATCTCTGGCACGAGAAATCTCCCTGCCAGCGCAGCAACACACCCGAATGCAGTTATTCTTCTGTCAGAAGAAGAAACCTCCGAGCCCATGCTTGCCTAGTCAGGGCATCAAACAATTAAAGGACAGAGAGGATAGATTAGGACACTCTGAGCCTTTGAGAGCTTAGGGGCATTGTAAAAGGCCTATAAAAGGCCTATAAAAGGCTGAAAGCTAAGTGTATGAAAGGTTCAACTTCTGGAGATTGTTGCTACTCTATTCCTTCAATCTTCTCATCTTCATTCTAGTAATATAAGCTTCTTTTGTTGTTATATGTTCAATGTCCATTTTCTCTTCTGTTCTAAGCTTGCACTTGAACAGGTTATTCATGTTTCTTTTGTGTCTAAGGCCAAATAACTGTCATCTTATCTCTGCTTTGATAAATTAGATTTGCAAGCTTCTTTTTTTCCTGTAGCTGGCCATTCATATGTGTTTATATATATGCATCTGCTGGTACAGTCAGTATTCTCCATCTATCCATTGAATCTACGAACTATTGAGCATTAGTGGTCTAAAGCCTTGTAAATTTGACGGTGTTCATGCATGTCTTAAGTGAAAAATAGAGTTGAAATGGTTATCTGGCTTGATCCAAACCATCATCCAACAGTTCCGAGAACAATATTGAAGATTATATGTCACCAGGCATCTCCAAGCTGCAACCTAGGAGAGTTTCCTAGAGTAGTAACATGCCCTAACAATTGATCATTTGAAGCAGCAAAAGTCAGTTAGTGGGAATATTTTGGTGATGCCCTGGTTCATGGATTCGATGGTGCAAACCACTGATAAGAGGGCAGACTTGAAGTCCCTAAGAGCAGAGATAGTGGCGCAGCCTTGTCTATGTTGGTGGGCAGTTTGGTGAAGACCCTAAGAGTTGTCTATATTGGATGAGTAAGATAGAACTGGTACCAGTAGATGAATATGATGTCTCAGAAACAACAATTACTAGATAGAGTGGTCCGGTTTCCCTAAAACTAAAACGCTTTTTTCCTCTCATCACGATCCAATTATGACTTTTTGTCGTTCTCTCATTTTTCAAGAGCGTTCCTTTTTTTTTATCGAACTTATTATAGCCACTACCCACATTGAACAAAATTGTGCACCACAAATAAGAGCTAATGAACAGACCTGCAATACCATAAAAACACATTACAATTCCTTGTGGAACAAAGAGTATTTGCTGAGATGACAATAGGGTAGTTGAGCATATGTTCAGTGATCTTGGAGTAGCCAAGAGAGATTAATAGTAAAGTTTGAGTGACTGAATATGAAAGCAAATTTGAAGCAGCAAAACTACTTTTGAGTAGCAGAAGAGGTGGAAAACGACCAGCCATATGTGTTCAAGGTACATGGAATGAAAGGGTTGAGTGAGTGCTTCTTCAGCAAGTAAGTCAAATGTACTTTGTTCAAGGACAAATTGATATTCATAGGTTGTTGAATCCAAGCCCTAGTCATCCTTTTATCAGGGTTGATTGTAAGGGCCATGATCCCTAGAATGGGAGCCCTATGTTTGTTGTTTTGAGATTTGTAATATAACAAGTTTTGGATTAAAAATTGTCTTATGCATGAGATTTAATCACTGTTGTATATTTTCCGTTGTGTAAAGTGCTAGTGTTGTTGTATTTTAGTGTTTTTATGATCGTGTTTTTAGTCATAGACCTACTTTTGAAGTGCCATGGAAAAAATAACACAACATACCTTTATAATTTTTACTGGAGATTTAGATCTCCCACTTGAGGACTTTTTTTTTCTATTTTAGGAGCGTTCTCTTACATATAAGGCATCTCCATTTTGACTTTCCATGTTTTTTTGTCTCATTGCCTCCAACAATAAGGATGAGAATATATCATTAAAACTTAAAGTAGTTGCATTACTACCTATGGAAACAACTAGACTATCCCATGAACGTGGTAGAGAACATAATAAACTAATGCACTTGTCTTCATATGGAATATTAATGTCAATAGATAATAGATAACTCACCAATGTATTGAAGGTGTTTATATGATATATCACCAAGTCTCCGTCCTTCATCCTTAAGTTATACAACTTTCACAAGAATAATTTGTTCACCCGATACTTAGATTGATGCAAAGTCCCTAACTTGTCCACAATGTCTTCGCTATAGCTTCACCTGAAACATTCAACAATATTGAATCTGAGAGACACAAGCATATTGTTCTCTTTGCCTTCTCTTTTCCATCTAATCCAGCTTGGTCCAATCTTATGTCAAACTTGTTCTTGGTCTAATACATGGATCCACTACAATCTGTTGACCTTTATCTACCAATAGATCTCTTGATCTTGAGCTTCCATAGCTCAAATATTTTCCCATTGAATTTCTCAATCTCTATCTTTGCATTGCTCACCATTTTCTTTCACCATAAGAATCAATTCTGCAGATCTCCCACTATAACAGGGTATACCGCAAGCCTAAGAAAAACCCCTTAGTCACTTTCAGACTAAGGGCCACTCAAAAACTCTAATGTATTATTCATGAACGAGAGGCACAAACTTATTAAAAAGGAGAAATGGTTCTCCAACTACGTGGGTTATTGGTTTCCTAGCGAAATTTCAATTTCATATTTACAACTATTTACAATTCACCATTATCCCATAGGATTAAGTGTCTAACATTACCCTTTTTAATCTAAAGGGGTGTTTGTGAGCCCAAACATCGTTTTGAACTTTTCAAAATTGTCTCTTCCAAGTTCTTTGGTGAAGTTATCTGTAGTTTTCTCATATGTGGAACAATGTCTTAAATGAATAGTTTTGGCATCTACACGGTATCAAATCAAATGATATTTAGTGCCAATATGCTTGGTTCAATCATGGATTTGGGATTCTTGGTCAAATTGATTGTAGAAGTATTGCCAACAAGTAAAAGAGTTGATTTCACTTGTTTCTCATGTAAGTCTTCAAGTATTTTCTTAAGCCACACAATTTCCTTTCTTACTTTTATAATTGTGACATATTCTACCTCTATTGTGGAATTTGTTAACACCAGGTTTGCACCTTTCCTAAAGTTCCAAAGGTTATGATCATTAGTTTATTGTGGAAGGGTTATGGTATGAAAATATTTTGTGGAAAGGTGACATTTCAAAAAGAGTTATTTGACTTAATACTAAGTGTTCCCTAAGTTTAGCAACAAAAAATAACCTATTGGAAGCCTACAACTAATTATACGAAATATTTTTGTAGCACCTACAACATGGGCTACGAAATATGTTCGTAGTGCCCACAGAAAAAATTTAAAATATAAGTTTTCAAACCGCATTTCCTATCATTTCAAGTGCCCAAGTGGTTTTCCAAGAGGTTTTATCCTTATTAAACCTTGATGTGACATTTAGTAGCATTTCTAGGACTAAGAAAAAATTATAAACTAAACCCTAAACACTATAGTTTACTCTAAAGCGGAAATTTCCAACATTTCCATAAAATAGTTTGTAGTGCACAGGAAGGTTTTGAAGGTGTCTACAACATGCAACCAGGAGGTTAGAGGCATTGGCAGTTGAGAATGTTTGCAAGATGGGAAAATCAAGCCATGTAAAACGGTATGAACCATATGACCTATATCTTAAGATTTATTAAGAAATTTTACCACTATTCATAAATGCAAGCTGGGAGTCAATCTTTAATCGCTTTAATGGGTATAACTTAAGTTGGTGCCACGACTTCATTTGCTCTATTGATGGCAACACAACACGAATAATACTTTGCACTTTCCAATCATCGAAGAATCTATTGCAGACGCTACGGGGTTGCCTATGGATGGGGAGATTTGGTCTAAGAAACATAGGTTGCGGAATGTAGACTTAAAATTCTTCTTAAAGGAAGGTTATGTTGTGGTAAAACACAACCCCCCCATTTTTTACTTGTTCACTTCAAATAATGGGGACCCTTTCTATAAATTTTTGGCTAAACGCCTTTTAGGATTTTTATTAAGTTGATTATCTTACGATTTTGTTAATTTTTCATTTTCTTTAGATTCTTGTTTTGATTGCTTTGTTAAAATCGATTTTTCATAAGCTTCCCATTGATGCTTGTTTTACCTCATTTGGACAACTAGTTTGTAAATGACACTCCTTTGAAGTCTAATCATTTATGTCGCCTGGGTTAAAAATGCATAAAATGTAAATATTTCATTTTTGTAAATAAATTAGTTCAATAATGCATTTATTTTAAATATTAACCCCTAATTAGTTATTACTAACATTTTTCATTTTTTTACTTATACAGCCAAATCATGAAGCATCAGAATTTCAGTAATTTACTCCAATTTTCAAAATAGATCACTAATCTCGAAAACCCAAATATCAAAGTCGTTGTAGTTTATATTTTTTTTTATCAAAGTGGTTGTAGTTTAGATAAGATAAATACATTGTAGATAATTTCATAATTTAAAAAAAAAAACAAAACAAAATAAAACAAAACAAAAAAACAAACAAACAAACTGATATTTAACATTAAATTTTAAAATTAATTAAATTAATCAATATATAAAATTTAATTAATTTTAATTAAATTAAAATTTAATATTAGATATATATATATATAAAATAAAATAACCTCGCAATATAGGATCCATCACAATTTTCATAACACTAACATCTTAAAAACCCCGATACAAAATTCTTGCGATATGCGATGGCTAAAAGCAAAGCGCTTAAGGGATTAACCAAGTCTATTTATAAGGCTTGATCTTTGTTTTTGAATTTCAACTATCACTCATACGTATGAGGGAAGTGAAGGTAGTGTAGGTTAGTGTTTTTATTATTAGTTTAGAATATTTAATATTTAAATTAAATATTAGATTAATTAATTTAAATAATATATAAAAGTTAATTAATTTAATTTAATTAAAATTTAAATATTATTTAGATTAATATTAATGAGTTATAAATAGTTAATTATGTTAATTAATTAGATTAATATTAATTAATAATAGTTTATTAAATAATTAGTTTAATTTATGATTAAAAATTAAATTAGAATTAATTATTAGTTAATTAGAATTCTAATTTAGGATTAAATTGTTAACAAAAATTCTAATTTTAGTCCAGCAACAGAAATTCCAGAATTATGCCAGATTTGACTCATCAACTTTGGAAGCTCATAGATTGAGTTATACTTGGCCAAATGGGGCCCAGGACGGCTCATTAGAAAGATAAAATCAAGGAGAACATTTCTGAAGAGGTTTCACTAACAGATTTGGTCATTTATTGGGTCAAAAATCAAACAGAAGGTCAAGATCCGAATTTTGAAAACAAAATCAATTTTCTGAGTTTTATTTTCTTCATTTTCATTTGCCCAAGCCTCTTCTAATTGCATATTCGCTTATCAATAATAGCTTTGTTCAATTAAATCATCACAGGAATCAATAGAGAGCTCATATTTATTTTCAATTATTTATTTAAATAGAATTTGATTGGATTTATTTTTAATACCAGAAATGATATTTTGATTTTATTGTTGCATCTTAATTCATTTTTTATTTCTTTTTGCAGGAAAGCAGTAGAAGAGATATGAAGAAAAGATCTCAATTAATGATAATGCTCTTGCAATTAAAAATAAGAATTATGAGCAAATAAAATTGATTGGACAGATTTTTCTTCAACAAACTTTCCTCTCAAGAATTCCTTTGCAAATATTATAAATAGCAAATTGCAGAATGTAATAAGGGCTGCTCTCCTCTGCAATTTTGGAATTCTAAAAACACTTTTGTAATAGAGATTTAGAGTTGTAGGTGGGAGTGGAAATCTCAGATTTGGAGATTATTGAGGTTTTTCTTTTACATTCTGAGTTATGTATAATGAACAGAGTTTGCACTATTGTAGCTCTACTTTTGAAAGCAGAAGCTCAGGAATTGTAGAGGACTATTAGAGACTGGAGCTGAAGAAATGGATTCAATAAATTGGTATTTCGAATACTATTATTTTAAATTCTAGTTTCATTTTATGATGACAAGAATGTGTCAATTTACTTATATATTTGTGCACTTTTGTCGGTATGGGTAATTTATCTCTATTTTATGTTATTATTTATCTCTCCTCTTATGAGCTAAATTCTGATTTCTGAGTAACTATTTACCCATAAATCTGTCTTTTAACACTGGTTTAATAAATAGTGATATGTTGTGAACTTCTTCCACATATTATTGTTTAATAATTCAAGTTACTGATTAAATGATCAATATCATTTTGTGAACTTCTTCCTGAGTGTTGTTGATTGATTTTTTCAGTTAAGAGGTCTCAATAAGATGTGTTTTGGTATCCATAATGTCAGTTAATTGAACTACTTCATTAACTTGATATTCATTATAAATAATACATATTTAAATCTCAATACTTTAAATATCTTACTCTTAGTTGGGTTATATCTATGTCTGCCTAATTGAGATAGGATTAAAATAGTTTTTCCTGCTTGCATCTTAGAATAAGTTTGCATTTAGAATAATTTCTACATTTTTTTAAGTCCTCTTCCCAAAGAGGCAAACTTTAGTAGTGGATTGGCTGAGCTCTAAATCAGCTTAAGGATCAATTTCTTCCCTGATCAGCAAGAGGGTTGATCTGATGTCTCTTCTCTATTGGTGAATGAAAGTCATATTTTAAAGTCATTAGAGATTGAGAGAAGGTAATTGTACCTAGTTGAACCAGTTGAAACCACCATTCCAAACGGAAAAGGAGTTGCTTTAAGGTTCGGACTGGGTGGTCATCCCCCATGTTGTTGCAGTGATTTTCGAGGCTTCAACATAATGGCGCTAGAAGGAGGGCCTGAAATTGGTTGTATGTTGGAGTCTTTTCAATTTTAACATTTTATTTAATCACGATGGCTCCTCTTAAACTTCCAATTTGGAGTTGTATCCATGGACGTGCATCTTCCAATACTCCACCCGAAGTGGTAAGACTCTTGTCTCAGGTAAAGTTTAACGGTAAGAGGAATTCTTCTACTTTCAATCATGTCTTTCAATTTATTCAAAATGTTTCAAACTATGATTTTCAAGAAATTGATGAAGGCATTTTATGCAGAATTTTTACACTCACATTTGCAGTAAAAGCCAGAAACTGGTGTAGAACTCTTCTGGTTGCCTCAATACACAACTGGGATCAATTTGTTACAATTTTCATTTCTAAATTTGGCGGCTATGATTATGAACAGGTATGTGATGAAATTGAATATCTACGAAGGTTTGAGAATGAGTATGTTAAAGATTTTAATATTTGATTTCATTTGAATTGTTTAAGATTTAAAGTCGAAGATAAACCTAGGGAAGAAGAATCACTAGATTGGTTTGAATATATTTTCTCTCTTCCTCTCATTCCTAATCCATAAGAAATTAGTTCAAGCTTTGTTCCATCCCCTTCTAATATAAATGATAATCCCAATTTGGATGTGCAAATAAATTGTGATGAAGTGATTTCACAAAGCCTGGAAAATATTTATATTCAAATGCAAGAAGACAACAACAGCAATTTTGGAGAAAGAGTTGCCTTGGAATCTGAAAATTACTCTGCATTAAATTCAGAAAATCAAATTTCAAATCATCAAGTACAAGCAGCAATCAAAGTAAATAATAGCATGCAAACTATTGTACAAATTTCTGAATTTTTCCATGATGAACAAATGCCGAAATCAAAGTAGCAAAGCAGCCTTCTTCAAAAAAGCATGAGTACGCAAAGGAATGATCTGCAATCTGAAATTTACAATGAGCAAAATACACAAGAGTTCTCAGACAGAGACATTTTTAAATGCATTGCTTTAGGTTCACATTTTTCCCTTTATTCTGATATTTTTAATAATGGTAATTTTTCTTCTCTTGGTATTAATGATATTTCAGAAAATAAAGAGGATGATCTAAATGAATTACCAATAAGTTTTTATCAAGATAGAGAAACAATTATTGATCATTCTTTCGCCATCAATAAACACGAAATTTTTACTCCTTGTTTTGATATATTGGATGAGATCGAAAGGAATTCTAGAGAATATTGTGAAGTCATTTATGATAATTACTCTGACATTGAGGAGGTCGATTTCTATTCTTCTAAAGAGAGTCTTCATGACAAAATTCAAATAACATCTGAGAATGAGGAACATTTTAATTTAGAAATTATCCTAACCAATCCTCATTCTAGAGCAGAAAATTATCTTCATGATTTCACCATTCGAGAAAACATTCATATCATGATCAAGCTCTTATTCCTACTTGTAGGTTTTAACCCTGTACAGAAATTACCTACATACGAATTCTAAAACACAGAAAATAAAAATGTGAGAGCATAACACATAAAATACATATACACATATTTTCCCCTGGATCCCATAACCGGGACTACCAGCTTGATTTTTCATTTATGTTCCTTTCAATGTTACAATACATATTTATACATGCCGAAGCATCCAATACCATGGACCAAAAAACCATCACATCCAAAACCATGGACCGAAAACCATCGCATCCAAAAAACATGTGCGAAAATCATGCACAAAACCATAGGTGGGTTCGCCCAACCTAACATAGGGCCCAAAACCAAAAATTTTCGGGGCGCTGCCCTGGACCCCATAAAGTGGGGTTATGGGTGCCCTTCAAACCCCCTGTGACCTCCCCCCCTCTAACCCCAGTTAACTACGTGGGCTAGTCGTGGAAAGAATATAACACAACCCAACATTCTCCCACTTGTTATTTTCTTTCCACGGGGGGCCACAAGAGAGCTTAGTCATTTATCCAGCCCTGCAACGCCCATTGTTTCTCTACACCAAGAGAACTTCTCAGAGCTCAAATATTTTTCAATGCATCTGCAGTATTCTTAAAAGTGTCCACCTTTACCAGCAACACCTTTTTGTCTTCTATCATATCCCTCACAAAGTGATATTGAACATCAATGTGCTTTGTCTTTGAATGATATGCGGGGTTCTTTGTCAAGAAAATTGCACTTTGGCTGTCACAGTCTCTCCTTATAGCTCCCTGTACTAACCCCATATTTGAACACAATCTCTGCAACCAAACTGCTTCCTTGCCTGCATGAGTGGCTACCATGTATTCTGCCTCTGTAGTTGATAGTGCCACTACAGATTGTTTCTTACTCATCCAACTAACTGCACCTCCAAATAGATTAAACACATACCCATTTGTAGATCTTCTCTGATCCAGATCTTCAGCCCAGTCTGCATCAACAAAGCTATGAATATCCAACATTCTATCCAATCCTGGTCTTGCTTGGTAGCACAAACCATAATCACTAGTGCCACGTAAATACCTGAAAACCCGTTTCACTGCTTTCCAATGCTCATTTCCTGGTTTTGACATAAACCTGCCCAATACTCCCACTGCATGTGTAATGTCTGGTCTAGTACAGACCATTGCATACATCCGGCTACCGACTGCACTTGCATATGGAACACGGGACATGTTCTCTTCCTCTTCTTGTGTCTTAGGACACTGTTTAGCAGATAACCTCACACCTACAGGAATAGAAACCTTCATCGGTTTACTATCCTGCATATTAAACCTCTGCAATATTGTCTCGACATACTTCCTCTAGTTTAACCAGAGCTTCCTCTTTGCACGATCTCTTTTAATTTCCATGCCCAAAATATAGTTTGCAGCACCAAGATCTTTCATGTCGAATTTGGAGGACAATTGAGTCTTCAAATCCTGAATAACTTCTTTGTCATTTCCAACCAGCAACATATCATCCACATACAAGACCAGATAAATAACACGGTCACCAATTAATTTAAAATACACACAGTGATCTGCTTTGCTTCTGGTGAAGCCAATTCCCCGTATAAATGTATCAAATTTTTGATACCATATCCTTGGTGACTGTTTTAACCCATACAAAGACTTCTTTAACTTGCATACCAGTTCTTTCTTACCCTTCGCTGCAAAGCCTTCAGGGTGCTTCATGTAGATCTCCTCTTCTAGATCCCCATGAAGAAATGTTGTCTTCACATCCATCTGTTCTACCTCAAAATCAAAAGCAGTAGCAACAGATAAAAATAATCTAATAGAAGTTACCTTGGCAACGAGAGAAAAAATATCACCAAAATCAATTCCCGGCACTTGGGAATAACCTTTTGCTATCAACCGAGCTTTGTATTTCTCCACTTTTCCTTCTGCATTTGTCTTCTTTTTGAACACCCATTTGCTACCAATGGGTTTCCTTCCATCCGGAAACTCCACCAGATACCAAGCGTCATTTTTGTGCAAAAATGCCATTTCATCAACCATGGCCTCTTTCCAGAGTTTTTCATCCTTTGAATCCACTGCTTCCTTCACAGTTCTGGGATCATCATCAGTAATAAACAAAGCAAAATTTGAATAGACAGCAGATGGACTATTCCTTTCTGGCTATCTTCTTTCTCGAACTGATCTTGTCACAGCCGGAGTTTATGGCTCTTCATCTTCTGATTCATCCTCCGTTGTAGAGTCTGATTCTTCTTCCTTTAGCTCAAACTCTATCTTCTGAGGTTCCTTTGGTTGAACTTCATGTTTAATAACATCTTTCACCTCTCTAAACACGACATCTCGATTGTACACAACCTTCCTTGTTACTGAGTTCCAAAGCTTATAACCCTTTACACCATCCTTATACCCAATAAAGACGCACTTTTCAGATTTACTATCCAACTTGGTTTGTTTCTCCTTTGGAACATGTACGCATCACATCCAAATACCCTCAGATGTGAAAGAGGGGGAGGGTTTCTTACCAGTCCATACCTCTTATGGAGTCTTATCCTCCAACACTAATGAAGGTGACATGTTGACCAGGTAATATGCAATATCCACCGCCTCTGCCCAAAATTCTTGTCCTAACCCGGCACCACTAAGCATGCTTCTTGCCCTTTCCATCAACGTCTTGTTCATTCTTTTTGTAACTCCATTTTGCTGAGGTGTATATGGAGTAGTATTTTGCCATGCTATACCACACTTCTTACAGAATTCTTCAAATTCCTTACTGCAAAACTCTCCAACGTTATCTGTCCTCAACACCTTTATCTTCTTCTCTGTCTGGTTTTCCACTAGAGCCTTAAATTTTTTAAACCTGTCAAAGACTTAATATTTCTTCTTAAGGAAATATATCCATGTATTCCTTGAAAAGTCATCTATAAATGATACATAGTGCACAGACTTACATAGTGATGGAACCTTCACAGGTCCAAACACATCACTGTGCACGAGCTCTAATATTTGTTTCGCCCTCTTACCACTAGAGGGGAAACTCACCCGATTCTGCTTCCCATATACACAATTTTCACAGAAATCAAAATTCAAAGAGCTATTACTCATACTTTCTACCATACTTTACCATGAAGTATTCGAAGGCCCTTCTCTCCAATATGTCCAAGCCTTTGATGTCACAGCATGGTCTTCTCTCCAGAGACCACTAGATTTTCTGCTCCACTTTTAGGAACCACAGAATTGTTGCACCCATCAACAACAGTGCTACCTTGCAATTTGTACAGAGTTCCAGTCTGAACTCCCCCCATTAATACCAGTGCTCCTCAAACCATCTTGTAGGTATCCTTCTCGAACACTGTTTTTACACCTGCATCTTCCAACTTACTTACAGAAATCAAATTTTTAGCTAATGCAAGAATATGCAAAACATCCAGAAGTGTTCTAACCCTTCCACCTTGCAACTTCAACTTTACTTTTCCAAGACCAACGATTCTAGCCTTCCTATCATCCCCTAAGAATACATCACCACCATCGTATTTCTCATACTTGCAGAACCACTCTCTATGGGGAGTGAAGTGAAAGGATGCACCTGAGTCAATCAACCATGCCTCATGATCTACATGTGTACTTGAAGAAGCCAAGTACACATCCCCACCTTCATCTGAGGTGGTTTTCGCCTTTGTAGAAGGAGCCTCATTAGATCCTTTTCCTTTGTTAGGAGCTTTAGATTTACAATCCCTTTTATAGTGGCCTTCCTTTCCGCATTTCCAGCACACCACCTTTACAGGTTTTCCTAGAGATTTAGATCTCCCACTCGATGACATATTTTTGTTTATGTTCTGGGACCTTCCTCGTATAGACAAGGCATCACCATTCTGGCTCTCCATATTTTTCCGTCTCATCTCTTTCGTCAGCAAGGCTGAGACTATTTCATCAAACTACAAGGCAGTTTTATTGCTACCTATTGCAATAACTAGACTATCCCACGAATCTAGTAGAGAACACAACAAACTAATGCACTTATCTTCATCTGAAATTTTAATATCAACAAATGCTAACTGACTTACCACAGTATTAAATGCGTTCAAATGCTCTGTCACCGAGTCTCCATCTTTCATCCTCAGGTTATACAACTTTTTCTACAGGAACAGTTTATTCACCAAAGACTTAGATTGGTACAAAGTCCCTAACTTGTCCCACAAAGCCTTCGTCGTAGCTTCCCCTGATACATTCAACAATATTGAATCTAAGACACACAATCGTATTGTGCTCTTTGCCTTCTGATCCAACTTCTTCCATTCTTCATCGGTCACTCCCGTTGGTTTAGTATCCGGATTTACCGCAATCCACTGATCTTTATCCATTAACATATCCTCCATCTTGAGTTTCCACAACTCAAAATTTTGACCATTAAATTTCTCGATCTCTATCTTTCCACTGCTCGCCATCTTCTTTCACCACCAGAATCGATCTCGCAGATCTCCCACTGAACAGGGTCTACCACAGGCCCGAGCGAAACCCCTCAGCAACAAAGGCATCCCCTTGAAGCCAAAACAACTCTGATTTCAACTGTAGGTTTTAACCTTGTACAGAAATTACTTGCATACGAATTCTAAAACACAGAAAATAAAAATGCGAGAGCATAACACATATACACAGAGATTTTCTCCTGGATCCCAAAACCGAGACTACCAGCTCGATTTTTCATTATGTTCCTTTCAATGTTACAATACATATTTATACATGCCGAAGCATCCAATACCATGGACCGAAAAACCATCGCGTCCAAAAAACATGTGCGAAAATCATGCACAAAACCATAGGTGGGTCCACCCAACCTAACATAGGGTCCAAAACCAAAATTTTCCGGGGCGCTGCCCCGAACCCCATAAAATGGGGTTACGGGTGCCCCTCAAACCCCCTGTGACCTCCCCTCCAAACCCTCGGTTAACTACATGGGCTAGTCGTGGAAAGAATATAACACAACCCGACACTACTCATAATCATAATTCTCCTTCTAATTCACAAGTTGAAATTCGAAATTACTCAAATTCCATAATTCTAGCCAATCCTTGTGAAAAAAGAAATTATTTCAAAACGATCCCAATTGTGCTGTAACATTAGTTGTAACAATAGCGATTTCATTTTATTTTTGTTTCCACACTTCTTTTGTTTAAAATCATATTTTATTTCTAATTTTATTTTTCAAATATTTAATACTTTACGCTGGCATATTGAGCACTTTAATATTAAACACTCAATTGATGCATTGCCCTATTGGAAAATTAAAGTTTCATATTATAATCATGAGCATCAAAAGCTATTTCAATTTCAATTTCAATCAATGCTAATGTTTCATCAAAAGTTTCTATCTTCTCAAAGGCAATATCAACAAGAGAATGTATCTTTACAATTTGGCCAGCAATCCAATTCAATTAATAATCTTTCATTATATCTAACAGATTTCTATCTATTTTGCATTAACTCATTTGAAAAATGTTTGGAAATTTTTCCTTCATGGAAGATTGTCAATAATTTAACATTTGTAAATAACACTAACAATTTTTTCCAAGACTTTGAATCTAAAAGCTCAACTCCACAATCTAGGCTATCATCTCCTCTTTTGAACATTTTCCAATCCATAATGGACACTCATCCAGGTTTCTATGATCCAAATGGTACTCAACTGGAAAGGAAATTTCAAGAAAAGGGGATTGTGAATAAGTTTCTAACAATAACTGTACATTCTGATTTCATATTTAAGTTTCTTAGTTCAATTAGATTTGTATTTTTATTACTAACATTTGAACTGTACATATATGCAGGAATAAAATGAGAGAATGGTTACACTGGAAATATGACTGTACCTAGTCATTTTCATGTATATGGTTAGAATAGAAGTAGAAGTAATTTAGTTAGTGTGTTTTATGTAGTTAATTTATTTTTAATAGTTCTGCAGATAAAAAATAAAGGAAGTAATCAGCCCTTTTCATATCATATACATGTTCAGGGAAATATTTGCCTCTCATCAGAAAATTTCTAATTCTTCCTTTCCATTTTTAAATCAAAATCTATTGCAGCAATACCTCTACTCTGCTTATTTTGAATAATGTCTTAACTAAATTCAATTGAGTTTTCACCTAGAACATTTAAATCTATGTCGATATTCTTCCACAATTAGTGGCTTTATCCCATTCGAATCTTTAGTTTATTATCTGATGTTATAATACGCATCATATTCATTTACTAAAGGCATTATTGAGCAGTCACTATAACAATACAGATTCTTCTCAAGTTATTCGGAATAAGCAGAGGTAATAAATTGATGTTTCAATTCAAAAGGGAATACTATTTTCATATGTATTTCTGGTAAATTTTATATTTCCTGGCGAAGCAGATTTTTTTAGGCTGATTGCACACTCCGATTTAAAATAAATAATGATTTGATTTTGAACAAAGTTAGAATTTTGATAAATCAAAGGAAGAATTGGAAGATTCATGAGGTAAAAGCTACAGAGAATTTCCTTCCAGGTACGCATTTACAAGTTCATTTTCATCTATTATTAGTTTCTTTTTCCTTAGTTTATTTTCTTGTTCTGTTTTATTTGCAGATTTTCATTTGTTTTCAAAACTTGAAGTAAACAACAAACCCGGTTCAAATTTGCAACAGGTTCAGGGAAATTTTATTTGTGATTCATTAGAATTTGGGCATTCTTTAACTTTGTTTATATTCATTTAGAAAACCCAATTGAAATTAAACAGTATCATAAGATTTCATCAGAAGTAGCTCTTAGCATTTTTTATAACAAATTGTTCATAAAAGATCTCCGATGTATTACCTCATTCATATGCCATATCGCATTTCGCATATCAGAGGTTTGCAGTTGAAGTATACTTCCATTATCATGAATCGCCGATCTCCGATAATCGACTTTAGCAATATTGCGACGACGACATAATTCCGAACCCGATATGAAATTCAAATCAAATTCATAAAAAATATCGCATCCGCTCAATTGCAATAATGGTAGGAGCATAACTTTAAAAGGGTCGATGTCTCGAATCCGATATGTTATTAAATTTTCATCATAAAGTTATCGGATCCACTCTTCATCGCATATCGACATTGCAAGAATCATATTGTGTTACATCGGGTACCTAAAGTTTGCCAATCGCTGATTAACTACCTCATTCATCGCATATCGACGTCGCAAGAATCATAAAATTATTAGGTCCACTCTTCATCGCATATCAGTGTATCAATAATTGTTACTTCATGTGCTTAAGATCGTCGATTGCCAATTAGCCACGCCATCCATCGCATCGCTGATATCGCATTTTTACTTATACTCACATCACAATTTCGAATCTGCGATGTGGGAAGCACAATGTAAATATTCCCCGATCCCTGATATAATATTTCTTCAATGATCTGATCGCTCCATCTCATCGCATGTTTTCATATCGGCAATTTTCCATTGCAAGCTCCGATGCGATAGCTTCCAATGCATGTCTCTAAGCCATTAATATTTAATCGATATATGGCATAGCAACAAAGGTGAAGTCTTGCAAATTAAACTTGAAGCATGGTGAAGAAACATGTGATGCGAATCATCCGATACGGCGATGTGTTATTTTTAAAGCGAGCTTGGGTAACCACTATGGTAAGAAAGCAGTTAATGACCAATTTGTAGCATATTTAAATCATTTCGATTTCTCATATATTTCAGTTTTAAATATATAATTCCATAATTAAAAATGGAATTCAAGACTTCTCTATCTTCATATTTAAATTTTATTATCTTGGATTTGGTCTTGATTCTGGACAATTTATAAAAATTATGGAGTTTATATGAAACTTATAATATTTTGAGAACATTCATTACTGCAAATTCTCTTTCTTATTTCTGATGCATTTGTTTTAATTCCCTTGAATGCAAAGCATTCCACTTTTACATTTTATTCCTTATTCTAGTTTAAATCAAATAAATAATGATTTTGGGTTATAGAATTTTGGCTAGTTTGCCTTCTTCATGTTTTAATGTTAACTAAAAGAAGAAGTCAGTTAGTATTGAAGAAACTGATACCTTTCAGGTAAGATCAAATGCAATTATCTAATGGTAAGATCCATGTACCCACTTTCATTAATTTCCATTTCATTACTTTAGTTTTGTTTTTAAAGTATGCTGATATAAAAAAACATGTTTTGTTGTTCTCCATTTGAAGCTTTCAATCCTCCACCAGATAATATTTTCGAAGTCCTATACTCTTCTCCTTGTTTTATTTCAAGAAACAGTGATAATCTTCGTTGAAACAATTACGCTAGGAAGTTTCTGAACTTTTAATCTGTTTCTTTAAGCATTCTTTTTTAGAAAATGATTAAGATGATGCTTTGAAACAAGAAGATTGACATCATACATAAATTTGTCAATGTGGCTGAGTTTTATCATCACTGCTATCTAAAGCCTGAAACATTTACAACCCTGCAAGATATAATCTTTCTAAATCTCAACATAAGAAGGAATGATTATATGATTATTTTCTTTTACTTCATGTTGTTGAGACATTGGTATAACCATTCTTGTTAGAGTTTGTATTTCAAAACTAGGATTTTCCTTTCACTTCTCAAATTTCTTCATTTTTATTTTTGTTTGCTGATTTCTTTTCTTACTTTGGCTTAAAAATTCTTTTCCTTTGGTTTTCAGTTTTGATTTTGGTGACTTTTTCATGATTTATATGGAAGGTATTCTTGTTACCTAACAATGGTCCGCATACATAGGAAAAAATTGTTAATAGTCTACTATTAGCTTTTTTTTTAATCTCTTAATAAAATTTGTTTTCCTTATTATAAAGGTAGACATACTTAAGGAAGAGATTACAAAACAAGAGAAGTTGACAAAGTATCATAAAATATGAGAAATCTATTTTTCATCAAAATTGTAATCATTTTGAAATTTCAATACTTTATTAAGATCTTTCAAACTTCTATTATCAGTCAAGAAAAGTTATTTTTAACCAAGTGAAGACATTTTACAACAAAGCACCTTTTAACTCTGAAATTGTCATTCTTAACTCTTAAGGAGTCAATGATTCTCCCTGTCCCAAAGAGTCTTATTTTTCTAAAGTATAATCCAAAGATATATTTAAACTTAAAAGATAAGAGGTCTCATCATGAGCATGCTTACCATAATCATAGAAGAAAAATAGGCTGACATTACCAACACTGCTAAACAAACCAGGCTAATGGCTTATAATTGCAAACAATTATAAGACAAAGGGTTTCATCACGAGTCAGCTTGTTCAGTCTAATTATAACCAGTGAATGGCATTGTCAACTATCTAGGTACCAAACCAGGACAATGGCTTTTAAAAACTAAAAAAGTAAAAAAATAAACATATATAAATGGATTTATCTCTAGGTTAATAATTCTTATAGAGATGGGATTCTGAATCATTGGTGATTAAAAGGGAACCCTGTCGAGACTATAGATGTTTGTTGGCAGCAGTGGCTCTTCTTGTGACAGATGAGTATATTTTGAAAGCTAAGATGTAAAGTGACTCCTGCTTTATCTCTACAACTAATTAAGGACTAATATAGCATTTTGAAATATTTTAATTTATGAGGAATTTTAAGAAACATTACAGTAAGATGATTCCTGCTTTTATTCAGATTAATGAACCTAGTCAAGCATCTCAAAAAATAATTTTCTCTTCTTTAATTATTTTTACTTTGATTTTAGGAAAAATCTTATTCATATTAAACAGAGATAATTGGTTCTTCTCCCGTGTGTCGCCATTGTTGTGGTAAAACACAATCCCCCCATTTTTGACTTGTTCACTTCAAATAATGGGGACCCTTTCTATAATTTTTTGGCTAAACGCCTTTTAGGATTTTTATTAAGTTGATTATCTTATGATTTTGTTAATTTTTCATTTTCTTTAGATGCTTATTTTGATTGCTTTGTTAAAATTGTTTTTTCATAAACTTACCATTGATGCTTGTTTTACCTCATTTGGACAATTGGTTTGTAAATGACACTCTTTTGAAGTTTAATCATTTATGTCACCTGGATTAAAAATGCATAAAATGTAAATATTCCATTTTTGTAAATAAATTAGTTCAATAATGCATTTATTTTAAATATTAACTCCTAATTAGTTATTACTAACATTTTTCATTCTTTTACTTATACAGCCAAATCATGAAGCATCGAGATTTTAGTAATTTACTCAAATTTTCAAAATAGATCACTAATCTCGAAAACCCAAATATCAAAGTGGCTATAGTTTTTTTTTTTTTTTTTTTTTTTTTTTTTTTTTTTTTTTTTTTTATTTAGATAAAATAAATACATTGTGGATAATTTCATAATTTAATTAAACATAAAAAAATCAAACCAAAACAAAAAACTGATATTTAACATTAAATTTTAAAATTAATTAAATTAATCAATATATAAAATATAATTAATTTTAATTAAATTAAAATTTAATATTAAAATATATATATATATATATATATATATAAAATAAAATTAAAAACCTTGCAATATTAGATCCATCGCAATTTTCATAACACGAACATCTTAAAAACCTTAATCCAAAATTCGTGATGGGCTAAAAGCGAAGGGCTTAAGGGATTAACCAAGGTCTATTTATTATAAAAGTATACTTTCGGGGAGAGAGCCGAGGAGCGAAGCGGGAAAATTCTCGGTGCAGTGAAGCCATGGCCATGGTAACAGGTTCGGAAATTTCAAAGCCTGACGGGCTTCTCCCCCTCCTGCTGAGATCTTCAGCATCTTCAAGCGGCCTACTGTGCGTTGCCCACGGAAGCGCTTGGAGGTCTCAAGTCAATACTGCAGTGCTTGCCGGTGTTCACAGTCCGAATGCTCCATCGGGCAAGAGTGAGAACCCGATGAAAGCCATATTTGAAGTCAGTTGGAAGCCTGGGACGGGTTCATATGGGCGGAGAACGGCGGTCGGAGGAGCAGGCGGCTCTAGGAAAAAGTCCAAATCGCGCAGCAGGGTATGGCTGGGAGGGCGTAACTTGGTAGAGTCGGCGGCCAGTTCCCATGATGCAGCTGCCATAAGGACCCAAAAGGAGATAAAATGGAGAGTGTTGGAAAACAAGACCGCGGATATTCAGAACCAGCAAAGAAAGATATCACATCTCAGATCCAAGAAGATTGCGAGGCAAGTGTTTGACGAAAAGCCTCACCTAGATTTGGTCCCAAAAAGGGGTCTGTTCTCAGTCCATGCTCAGATAGATTGTGCTGATGAGGTTTTAGGAATCCGGCATAAATCGCAAGGTCCAGATGACGATTGGCCTTTGCACGGTCATGCAGATTTAAAAGCTGGGAGTTTCAGGGGGGCCTCATCCCCATGCAAGCTGAACACAGCGGTGAAAATCACAGGCTCCACTGTGCAAAAATTAACATATTTAGCACAGGTTGGGTCATCAGCTGGTTGTGCACGCACCAGCCTCCACTTGCATCAGGAGTTCAGCGGCAAGAAGAAAACAGATATCTCCGCACCTTTCCAGATTTTGATTGTGCTCCTATCCGGCAAATCCATGCTTCAGTGGGTGAGATCTTCAGATCTAGTGCAGGACCTCAAGCAAATCTTGGAAGATAAAGAGGGAATTCCCACAGCCTCTCAGCGTCTCCTATTCGAAGGTAAACAACTGGAGGATTTTTGTCCCCTTTCCTTTTACAACATTCAAAGAAATGCTTCCATTACTTTTTCCCTGCGGTTGAGAGGGGGAGCTGTTGGACAATCATCCTCTGCTGCAGTGTTTGACAAAACACCCCTTCGAGATTTTCTCCCAAACAGAGGCCTGCTCTCTGTTTCAGCCCAAACGGAATGCGCTGGAAAGCACAGCAGCAAGCAGAAAATAGATGACTCAGCACCTTATCAGATTCTGATTGTGCTCCTCTCCGGCAACACTTTGCTACAGTGGGTGAAACCTTCAGATCTAGTGCAGGACCTTAAGCAGAAATTGGAAGATAAAGAGGGGATTCCTACTGCCCTTCAGCGTCTCCTCCTCAAAGGAAAACAATTGGAGGACTCATGCCCCCTTTCCTGTTATAACATTCAGAGAAATGCTTCCATCACATTATCCCTTCGACTGCAAGGGGGAGCTATTGGACAGTCTTCCTCTGCTGCAGCATTTTCCTATAAGGATGTTGTCCATGCTCAGAAGCCCAAGGAAAAAGTCTCACCAGTCCAAGCTCCTAAGCCATTCTTAGTAGACAAGTTGGAGGAAACCCCATCCATTGAAATAAATGATCCTTCGCTGGAAAGGACTCACCATGTGTTTGCAGAGACAGGCATCATATGCAGGTTCAATGGTCTCTGGCCTCGCACAGCAGATCTGTATCAATGGATTCACTCAAATTGGACCAAGAATTGCAAGGTCATTCTTTGTTCAAAAGGATTTTTCATCACCCTGTTTGTTGACAGTAAGGACTACCAAAGAGTTCTAACAGAAGGTCCATGGTTTTGGAATTCTGCGGGTTTATTCCTCACTCCATGGTTCCAAGACTTCGATCCATCCACAGCAGTCATTACCAAACTGCCAATCTGGGTTAGACTTCCCAACCTTCCAGCGCATCTATGGCACTTTGCTGTTTTTGAAGGAATCGGTAATTCCTTAGGACGTTTCCTCAACACAGATGCCTCAAGAGGGCAAAAAGGAATTTACACCTACGCCAGAATCTGCGCAGAAATAGACATAAGCAAAGGACTACCCGATCAAATCATTCTAAAAATAGGAGACTTCCATTGGACTCAATCCCTGGATTTCGAGAATACAGCCTTTCGCTGCCGCAATTGCCATCTCACATGGCACCTTCAAAATTCTTATCCTTCACTGCCCCCCCAAAAAAAGAAGGCCAACTCTAAGCCAAAATCCAAAAGCTGGAAACCTCATGATCCTCCCCCATTGGATGTCTTTTCCAGCTCAGATGAAGAGGACGAGGACGAGGAGATAGATGAGGAAATCATGGACGAAACGCCAGCACAGGTTTCAACATCGGTTTGTCATGAGGAAGCCACAGTCCCTCCTATTTCTCAGAAACGTACTCATGAGGCTTCTCCTTCGGATTCAGACAAGGAGCTATCGCCCTCAGCCCAACACAGTCTACAAATCATACCAAACCTTCAGAGTCCAAGTGGTTGGGTCAAAGTAGGTAAAAAGAAAGGGAAAAAAGGACGACCAAATGATTCCACCCTCGTTGTGTAGAATCTTTGGTTTTGGCCGGTCTTCTCTCTTCTTCTGGTTTCTGTTTGTTTAGCTCTGCTCTAGTCTTTTCCTCCCTTGGGAGCCGAGGTGGTTATTTTATCCTTTCCGGCTGCCCACTCAGTCTAGTGGTTCTATGCCGCCCTGCGTGGTGGGCTGTCTTTTCTTTTTAGTCTACTGAAGCTAGGCCTGCTGTTTAGCGGCCCGTTTTCTGCAGCTGCAGAAGTTTTGTACTATATTTTCCTTTTAATACAAATGCTTACTTACACAAAAAAAAACCAAGGTCTATTTATAAGCCTTGATTTTTGTTTTGAATTTCAACTATCATTCATAGGTATGAGTGAAGTGAAGGTAGTGTAATTTAGTTTTTTTATTATTAGTTTAGAATATTTAAATATTAAATATTAAACTAATTAATTTAATTAATATATAAAAGTTAATTAATTTAATTTAATTAAAATTTAAATATTATTTAGATTAATATTAATGAGTTATAAATAGTTAATTATATTAATTAGTTAGATTAACATTAATTAATAATAGTTTATTAAATAATTAGTTTAATTTATGATTAACAATTAAAGTAGAATTAATTATTAGTGAGTTAGAATTCTAATTTAGGATTAAATTTTTAATAAAAATTTTGGTTTTTAGCCCAACAACAGAAATTTCAAAATTATGTCAGATTTGACTCATCAACTTTGAAGGCTCATAGATTGAGTTATACTTGGCCAAATGAGGCTCAAAACCGCTTATTATAAAGATAAAATAAATGAGAACATTTCTGAGGAGATTTCACTAACAGATTTGGTCAATTATTGGGTCAAAAATCAAGCAGAAGATCAAGCTCCAAATTTTGAAAACAAAATCAATTTTCTGAGTTTTATTTTCTTCATTATCATTTAACCAAGCCTTTTCTAATTGCAGAATCGCTCATCAATAATATCCTTGGCCAATTAAACCATCCCATACATCAATAGAGAGCTTATATTTTATTTTCAATTATTTATTTAAATAGAATTTGATTGGATTTATTTTAATACCAGAAATGATATTTTGATTTTATTGTTGCATCTTAATTCATTTTTTATTTCTTTTTGCAGGAAAGCAGTAGAAGAGATATGGAAAAAAGATCTCAATCAATGAGAATGCTCCAGCAATTAAAGATGGGAATTTTGAGCAAATAAAATTGATTGGATAGATTTTTCTTCAACAAACTTTCCTCTCAAGAATTCCTTTGCAAATATTATAAATAGCAGATTGCAGAATGTAATAAGGGCTGCTCTCCTCTGCAATTCTGGAATTCTAAAAGCACTTATGTAATAGGGATTTAGAGTTGTAGGTGGGAGGAGTGGAAATCTCAGATCTGGGGATTATTGAGGTTTTTCTTTTACATTCTGAGTTATGTATAATGAACAGAGTTTACACTATTGTAGCTCTACTTTTGAAAGTAGAAACTCGGGAATTGTAAAGGACTATTAGAGACCGGAGCTGGAGAAATGGATTCAATAAATTGGTATTTCGAATACTATTATTTTAAATGCTAGTTTAATTTTATGATGACAAGCATGTGTCCATTTATTTACATATTTGTGCACTTTTGTCGGTATGGGTAATTTGCCTCTATTTTATGTTATTATTTATCTCTGCTCTTATGGGCTGAATTCTTATTTTTGAGTAACTATTTACTCATAAATCTGTCTTTTAATACTGGTTTAATAAATAGTGATATGTTGTGAACTTCTTCCACATATTATTGTTTAATAATTCAAGTTACTGATTAAATGATCAATATCATTTTGTGAACTTCTTCCTGAGTGTTGTTGATTGATTATTTCAGTTAAGAGGTCTCAATAGGATGTGTTTTGGTATCCATAATTTCAGTTAATTGAACTACTTCATTAACTTGATATTCATTATAAACAAGACATATTTAAATCTCAATACTTTAAATATCTTGCTCTTGATTGGGTTATATTCATATCTGCCTAATTGTGATAGGATTAAGATAGGTTTTTTTGTTTGCGTCTTAGAATAAATTTGCATTTAGAATAATTTCTACATTCTTTTAAGTCCTCTTCCCAAAGAGACAAACTTTAGTAGTGGATTGACTGAGCCCTAAATCAGCTTAAGGATCACTTTCTTCCCTAATCAGCAAGAGGGTTGATCTGATGTCTCTTCTCCATTGGTGAATGAAAGTTAAATTTTAACGTCATTAAAGATTAAGAGAAGGTAACTGGACCTAGTTGAACCAGTCAGAACCACCATTCCAAACGGAAAAGGAGCTGCTTTAAGGTCCGAACCGGGTGGTCATCCCCCATGTTGTTGCAGCGATTTTCGAGGCTTTAACGGGTTGGAAAATCCATTATTGGAGCATGGGAGTACCCCATACACAAGAGCTTCAATGTGGGGGCAATACCATACCACGTGCATTCATATTGGGGGGTATATATTGAGGAAAAAATGACATAATATATTGGGGGATATATGGGGGGAAAGGATTTTTATATTGGAAAGTATAAAAAAAGGAGCTCAAAGTTAATGAAAAATGTTAAAGGGTATGAGAAATGTTAATGAAAAACTCGATACCTACAATATCTAGTGAAAGTAGGGGTTTTTTTTTAATTGGGAAGTCGTATTGGGTTCATATTGGTAGGGGCTTAAATAATTTGATTTTTAGAGCTATTTTCTAATATGTGGTCAAATTAGGGGTATTGTTTAGTATGCCACGAACGCACGTGATATATCAGAGGTTCATTAAGTGAAACCCCCATGACCCCATAACATGTTGAAGCCTGAATGGTCTAGTGCTCTAAGAACCGTGTAAATTTTCTTTACTTGTGAAGGAAGGTACTCTAAAGCTTATTTATCTCACATGAGGTTTTTGTGTCCTTTAGTAGGTTTCGGTAGGATGAATTTACCTTATTTCCTTCATCCAAATTTGCTCAAAATGGCTACCAAGGCTAGAACTAGACCTAATTTGTTACCTCATGACATATGACTTCATGTTTTAATCAAGATATTATATACCCATGAATTAAACAAGCAAGTAGAAAAATTGAGGCAAAGAAATCTGAGGAATCTTGCACCCATAAAGTAGAAAAGGAGTAAAACTAAATTTTTTGTCAAAACCCTGGCTCAAGAAATGAAGACTAGATCCAGTGATATTCCTAATGAAGAAACTATAGAAAACCCTGTAAATGAACCAGAAATTAGTGTTTGTGGGAGGAGAACAAGAAGGAAATAGAAACAAATGGGGGAAGATGAGGAGGCATGGCATAAAGCAGCAGAGAGTGAAAAGGGGAAACAAAGCATGAAAATAGAAGATACAGACCAAGAAATAGAGCCTAGGGTTTACAGTAGAAAACATCATACTCATCCTACTAACAAATTGAGGTTAAAACTTAAATCAAAGATTCATCCTAAGCTAAAGGAACAAGTGATAATTGATGAAGAGAAAAATGTACAGTCTTCAAAGGGCAAAAAGAAAGCTACAGGACAAAGGAAAACAGAGTCTTCAAAAACAAAAGAAAAACCAAACCCAGTAGCTAGCAGGATTATCCAAGAGGGTAACATAAGGGTTACAAGATCAACAACAACCTAAGACAAATTGAATCTACTTGCTTAGGTTGTAGAAGCTATGGAAGAATGATCATGTTACCTCTATCAACTACTTGGTTGACATAGAAATATATGAAACCCTAGTTTTGCTAGAAAAAAAAACCCTATTTTTACCTCAGTGCTTTAGTATGCTTCAGTTTATTTTTTTGATAGCCAGTTTACCTTTAGTATATTATAGCAATATGTCACAAAGGTTTTGTAATTGAATAAATGCAAAGGATGTGAATCAACAAGAGAAAGAACCTTGGAAAGTGAGAACAGTTACATAAACCAATCACACAGTTTGAGGCAATTTTACATGTTCATGCATCGGAGGATACAGTTTCTACAAAGGAGGATTACGAATTACATGTCATATATGATCCTACAAGTTTGTGAGTAGTTCTATATCCTAAAAATATAGATATAGGACTCGTCCTTTTTCCAGAAAAATAGTAGGGGGATGCATATAACAGTCTCAAGAATGCTTTGACCAATGTTTATATGTCAAAATAAGGTTTCGAATAGCTAGAATAATAAGATTGACTTGTATTTTCTGAATTATATTATGAGATAATTGTAATATTGTTACATTTCCAGACTTCGTGGATCTTGGAACTTATGTATTTTTCCTATAAAAAATCAAAAAGAAGGAAAAAATGTTGGAATCTAAAACAAAGTACTCCCTTTTTGTTGTGTGTGATCAAATTACTTATCTCTTTCAAGTGCCAAGAAGACTAGGATATTATGTTCAATGATACAGAGATTCCTATAATTGTGTAGTCAAACAGTTTTCTTCTTTGATGGTTTCCTTTCTATGTGGTGTCATTTATCTTTTATCTTTTGATGTTTAAATAAGATTATGTGACAACATTCATTATTTAATGCTCTAGTTCATGTTAGTTTCTGTAGCATTGGATGTGTTCTAAATCGTTTCTGGAAATTCCACCTAGAGATGACTTAATTAGATTATTAATCAATTTTTTAATGTTTCTTAAGTCTAAAGTTAGGAAAATTGGTTAATTAATCAAAATTAATTAAGTCAAGGTGAGAATAGTCTCGAAACTCACATGGATTGACTTCAAGATGATCTTATCCCTAGATTAAGTTTTAATCTTGGTCTTTGGTGGTCCAACAGAGGATTATAAGAAGAAGTCAATGGGAACTTGGAGAATACACTAGAGACACCTCAGCAGCATTTCCTTGTGCAGATCGAGCTAGCAACAAGAGTTCGAGCTAGAGAGGGATGCGGTGTCAGTGAGGGGCAGGGACAGTGATCCGAGGAATATTTCCAGATCCGGAGAGACAACAACAAGAGGTCGTGTTATTCTTGGTACAGACAACTCGAGTGTCGACAACACGAGTATAGGCAGAAGCTCGAGTATGGGCAATCGCGCGAGTATGGGCAGAAGCGCTAGTACAGAAATAAGTGTGAGTACATGAAGTCATGTGAGTGCAGGAACAACGAGTGTCAAGGTTTCTTATGGAGGAAGGGAAATTCCCTTAGATAATTTCGGTTGGATTTTCTTGTTGTGGATTGCCAGTTTCGGGCATCTAGATTGTACTCAGAATTTCACTATCATTTAATAATAAAAAATTTAGTTGGCACTGATTTTCTCAAGTTGGATTTTTCTGGCGGCATTTGTCCAAAAATTATTGTGTCATATTTTATGTGTGTGTGTGTGTTAGATTTTCTCATATTCTAGCGCTAGTTTCCTTCCGAAGTATTTATTTTTGAAAATCACAATATAAATTATTTGGTATTTGTCGTAGAAAACTGCAAATAAATTGTTAAATAAATTAAAAAATAGGAAAATAATTTCTAATTGTTGCAATAGAGTTGAAAATTTCACATGGTATCAAAGTGTGAGTGATCAACCAGGAAGCTTAGAAGTGGAGAAGGGAATTTCACTGTTCAGAGGGAACAACGGGGCAAAATTCTCAAAGGTTGCACGATACCCACACACGCAGATCGAATTGTTGGGCAAGGGTTTGATTTTCAGTTGCAGGTTTGCAGAAAAATCAATTTACCCAGAATAGTAACTTCCAGCAATCAGAGGGAGTAGCAGCAGTTTAGATTTTCAATAAGTAGATTTATGGTTGGACGCAGAGGATTTTGCAGTAGCAAAACCAACGTCACATGGAAGACAAAATCACACACAACAGGGGGAAATTTCTCTCAGGGGAATTTGAGTTTTAGAGGTTCATTTTTCTTTTTACAGATTGGCAGTAGCCATGAGAAGATTTTCTCACTCCATCAGGGGATGTGAATAACATTTCCAGCAGCCGAACGGGTGAAAGAGGGAGATTTCCAGCAGCAGTATCCAGATTATTTGAGTTTCACAAATTTTACAGCTTTCTAGAGATGGTTATACGAGATTTCTAGAGGAGTATGTGCGAGTTAGCCAGAATGCATATCTGGAAGCATATTGAATTCCAATAGCCATAGTAATCTACTAGAGGAAGTACAAGTTATCCAGTGTGAGTTGTAAAGTGAAAGGTCCCAGCTAGGGAATAGGCTTAAAAGGATATAGTGGGGCACCAGATCCAAGAGGAGGAGGAGTATAAGAATCCAATGTTCCATGTTGTGCAGGGTTCAACGCAGTTGCAATAAGGAGATTAGTCAAATCAATTCTGGATTGTTGCAGTGGGACCATCACCTTTGCTACAGGAGCCCACATTATCATAGTAGCAAGTTCAGTGTCAATAGACGTAGCTAGTTATTCAAATGACAGTTGCATAGCTAATTATAGTTAGTACCCGGGAGACGGTTATAGAACTATTCCAATGACATAAGGAGTGTGAATTTCCCAGTTGCAGTATGTAGGTACAGTTCTAACCAGAAGATTCCCAGTGCAAAGCTATGCAGTTTAGCTTCCAGTGCAGGAGGAGAGTGTGAGTTTCCAGGAGGAAGAAGAGAGATTTCCCAAAGGGAGATCGAGACTCAAAGGGAGTCTAGCTTCAGAGGGAGTAGCCCTATGGAAGCTAGTGCTTCAGGATCTAAGATATAAGACTCATTATTACAGTATTTGCAACAGCATTGCAGAGATTGCAATAGAGCAATAGTAGTAGCAGTGCAGAGATAGCAACAGAGCAGTGGAAACAATAGTATGAGTAGATCAGATTTCACGATGTTTGCAGTTATACCTCTAGGAGAGAGGGGGGACGACATCGAGTTGTAGTCCGAGAGTTGCAGAGATTTGGGCAGGGTCCACTGAGGTGTCCTCTTCATGGATCATTACCTAGCTATGGGGGCCCACAATATTCAGTAGCAGGATGGAACAATGTCAGTGATGCAGTCAAATTCCGAGTGACAGTTGTAGACTAATAGCAATGAAGTGTTGAGGAGCACAGTGCAGTGCTGATAGCAGAGGAGGTGGCTCAGATGCAGAGTTGGAAATAACGCAAATTCTTCAATAGACAGTGCAACTGCTAGTAGAAATCAGTACTTGGGAGACAGATGCAACATACACAATTGATTCAGTATTTAGTATGGCTTCTCAGTTGCACTTGTTGCAGTTGCAATAGCAATAGATGAGAGGGAGTTGTAGTGCAGATGCAGTGTTGGCAGCAGTATAGCAGGGTCAGCAACATCACATATGTAGAATTAGAGTTGTGCAGTGGTTGGTGGGTAGCAACAGCGAGACATCAACAGCATAACAGAGGATGATATAATGATGGAGTGTTGTGGCAGGATGTGCAGCACTAGAACACAGTCCTCACTAAGAGGAAGTGTTAGTTTCTATAGCATCGGATGTGTTCTGGCCACGAAATTTCGTGGAGAGGCTAGAATACATGAGATCTCCAAAACCCAATAATAGTTTCTAGAAATTCCACCTAGATATGACTTAATTAGATTATTAACCTATTATTTAATGTTTATAATGTCTAAACTTACGAAAATTGGTTAATTAATCATAATTAATTAAGTCAAGGTGAGAATAGTCTAGAAACTCACACGAATTGACTTCAAGATTATCCTAGCCCTTTATTAAGTTTTAATCTTGTTCGTTGGTGCACCAATAGAGGATTATAAGAAGAAGTCAATGGGCACTTGGAGAATACACTAGAGACACTTGAGCAATAGTTCCTTGTGCAGATCGAGCTAGTAGCAAGAGTTCGAGCCAAAGAGGGACGCGGTGTCAATCAGGTGTAGGGACTATGATCTGAAGGAATATTTCTAGATCCGAAGAGGTAGTAGCAAGAGGCCGAGTTATTCCCCGTACAGGCAATGCGAGTGTGGGCAGGAGCCCGAGTATGGAATTCACGTGAGTACAGGAAGAATCCCGAGTACGGGAAGTAGTGTGAGTACAGGCGTGTGAGTACAGGCAGACGCGCGAGTGCTAGGGTTACTTGTGGAGGAAGGGAAATTCACTTAGAAAAATTCAGCCATATTTTCTTGTTGTGGATTGCCAATTTCAGGCATCCAGATTGTACTCATAATTTCACTGTTGCTTAATAATAAAAACCCTCAGCTGTTGCACTGGTTTTCCCAATTTGGGTTTTTCCTGGGACATTTTTCCAAAAAGAATTGTGTCATATTTTATGTGTGCGTCTGCTATATTTTCTCATATTCCAGGGCTCATTTCTTGCGCAATATTTATTTGTGAAAATCGCAGTAATTATTTGGTATTTGTCATAGCAAACTGCAAATAAATTGTTAAATAAATTAACAATTAGGAAAATAATTTCCAATTGTTGTAATAGATGAAATTTTCACTGTTCATATAGTTTAGAAATCTGCACTTTTTCTTTTAATACAGGATTCATGTTTTATGCCCTATTATAGTGATTGTTATCTCCTTTTACTACCATTCAGATGATTTTTGATATGTCTACAGTTTGCCATCTGCCTTGCCTTTATCCCTCTTGATTCACACAGACAATATCTTGGTAACTGCATCTAAAAACCTAATTTGTTGACCCCATTTCCCAATGGATTAATTGCTTCATCCCAACCAAACCCTATTTCCAGCACAACCCTACAGAAGATCTAGCCATTGTTTGAAAACACAATCAATTTCTAAGACTAATGATTAGGTTACCAGAGAGAGCCCTCTTTGGATTGAAGGGGATACCCTCCAATCTACAATATTATTTTGAAAAGATTATCTTAGGAATTTTTCTGTTGTAGCCAAGAAACTTTCTGAGTGTTAACATCTTGGTGACCATACTAGGGAAACGAAAGTACATATTCCCCAAGATTGTTTTTAATGATCAAATCTACTTTTTGAGGGAAAACAGAAAGTTAGATAGTAGTATTGGTTGTTCTATTTGTTGTGGTGACTCCACAGTTCAAAGTTCGAAGTGACTCTATTGGAAATTTTGGCACATAGAAGGATTCACACAAGGAGAAACCCTGATCCTAATCCACCAAAGATCTTGACAAGTCCTAAAAAACTCTTTAGAAAAAGGAAGTCTGCAAACGAAACAAGTACCAATCTTTTAGAAAAGTCTTTGTCTCTACATAAAGAGGTAAAACCTATTGAAGACATCCAATTTGATCTCAAGTTTGAGCATACTTTATTTAGGTCAAAATCAAAATCTAATTTGTCAGAAACAGTTCCTGATGAGACAAAATTTAAAACCTATATTCCTAGTACTTTTTCTCAAGAATTAAGTGTATCACAAGAAGAAAAATATATTTGGTTACATTTTCAGAAATTAGAGCATTTAGTTCATTAACTTCAAGTAGTTGTTCTAAATCCCATGCATTTCAGTATTTTGTCCCACCTTTTTCTACTCCACCTGTTTCATTTTCATTCTCCATTCCATATTGTTCTGCTCTAGTTGTTTCTATTGGATCTTATATCCATATTTCATTAATTGTTACAGCAATAGTTTCACTTCCTTTGCCATCTGCATTCCAAATTCCTAGTGTTGGTTTTTCAACCTCATCTCACACAACCATGGCTGCTAGATACACCCCTCTTAATCTCCAAGCTCCACTACATGATCTTCCTCTAAATTATGGTCAGTTTTTACTTCAGTTTGATGGGACAAGACCCCTTAAAGCTCAACAACACGTGGATAAATTTAATGACTTCTTAGATTTGGAGGAGGTAGATCATGAAGATGTTAACTTAAGACTTTTTGTGCAAAGACTCTCAGGAGAAGTTAAAAAATGGTTTAGTGGACTGCCAATAGAAGGCATTGAAAACTTTCAGTAGTTCGAGTAGATTTTTCTTGCTAGATAGGAGATAAAGAAAAACCCTTTACATATCTTGGCTAGATATGAAAATTTGAAGATAAACCTAGGGGAAACAGTGCAAGAATGTTCTGTTAGGTTTAACAATGTTTATAATTCTATTCCAACTGAGACTAAGCCACCTCGAGGACTATCCCTTCTACATTATCCCGATGCATTTGAAGCATAATTCTCCTTTCAGTTAAGAGAAAGAAATCCTACCACACTGGAAGCCCTACAAAACAATGTTATAGGAGTGGAAACTAATTTACTAGCTAAAATGGAAAACAATGAGGATTGAGAGGAAGGTAGCATTTAAGGATGAACCATCTTCTTCAACAGATACCAAATTTTATGCCATGCTAAAGACAATGGATAAATTGGTCGACAAGCTAACTCGTCCCAAGGGTGAGCCTCAACCCCAAGTTAGAAATCCGAATTTTAGAAGGCCACCTAGACCTCAGGTTCGTCAGAAAATTCCAAATGAATAACAAATAGTCAGACCTCCATTTCCTAAGAATTTTGTTGATGAGGAAGATAATGAAGAGACTGAACAGCATCAGATTAATTGTTTTGACGATCAAGAAACTCAGGTGTTTTTTACTAAAGAAGAGCATGACAAATATAATGAATGTTTAGAAGAAACAAATAGTAAGCAATTTATGTTTGACTCAGAGATATATTAGCAAGGTTACAATAATGTTGTCATTGATTTTCAGAGACGATATAACCTCAAAGTTTGAAATGTAGTTGTTATATCTCCTCCAGTAAAACCTGTAGTTAAGCAGAAACAAGCCAAACCTAAGAAGGCATATGAGCCTAAGAAAATAGTTGAATAAAAGAAGGATGCATCTAAGATGGGTGATGAAGGTAGAAAAGAGGGAAATGTAAAGGATTTGGAAAAAGTTCAGTCTTCTTTCTGTTTGGAAAATGAGATAGGAAAAGTTAAGATATCTATTCCTTTTGTTGAATTGTTAAAGAATATGCAGTATAAAGAACAACAGATTGTCAAGATGGTAAAGGGCTCACTAACTAATCAGACACTTATATCAATCCTTAGGATTCTTTGAGTATCCAAGATGATTCACCTACATTCTTATTTGGTCGTCATGTTACTAAGATAATTGAAGATGTGCCCCCCTTTTATGTCAACTTTAACATTCGTGATATGGTTTTGCATAATGCAATTTCCCTACTCAGGGGCTTCACAGAATTTGATACCCGAGATTGTTATGGATAATTTAGGGTTGGATATCACTAGACCTTATAAAGATTTGTTTTTCATCTGATTCAAGAAAGGTACAATGTTTAGCGCTGATTAAATATTTGGTTTTAAATTTGACTCAAATTTTGGCAAAGAGTATTGTGATGAATGTTGTGATGGAAGATATACCGCCAAGATTTGGAATGTCACTTTCTCGTTCTTGGGCAACCAAAGTGGGTGGTACTCTGCAAATGGACATGTCCTATGCTTCCATCCCTATTTTTGGAGAAACAAGGAGACTCTACAGGGAATTCCAAATGAAATATGTGGTAAGTAGTAAGGTTGAACCAGAGAATCATCCTATTTATGTTGTAGATATTGATTTGGGCTCGACAATTCTATATAATGACTTAAATTTGGAAAAAGAAAACCAACAGCATGTGGAAGATCAAGTTCAAATAGAAAATGAGCAAGTACCTGACAAGATTTAGACATGGAACATGCATTTTGACGGCTCTATTTGCAGAGATGGATAAGGGGTTGGTATATGGATCATTACACCAGATGGAGATAGTCAAGTGCATTCTTTCAATTTGTATTTTGAATGCTCTAATAACGTAGCTGAATATGAGGCTTTAACCATTAGCTTGAACAAACTCAAGGAACAAAGAGCTAAAAGGATCTGCGTTTTTTAGGGAATCGAAGCTAATTATAAATCAGGTCAAAGCAAGATATCAGATGAAGCACCCAAGGATGAGAGCTTATAGAAATTAAGTTTGGGACTTATTTGGTAATTTCTTTTTCGAAACTAAAATTTCAACAATTTCTAAACAAGAAAATTGTGTTTTTGATTCACTAGCTAGTGCAGTCAGTATGTTCAAAAATCCTATTTACCCAAATAAGAAATATCAGATAGAAGTGAGACATAGACCATCCATTCCAAACAACATTAAACACTGACAGGTATTCGAAGATTACTAGCAAATAAAGAGATTTTTGGAAATGACCGATGAGTTTTCCAACAGTCTGATTGATGATGATAGAGATTCAGATGACAAGGTTGATACAGATGGTTTTCTAAATGCTATATGTGATCAGAAAATAATTAAACTAAGCAATAATTTCCTTCTAGTGGGTTAGTGCCTCTAGAAAAATTATTTGCAGTAATGATGTGGCTGTTAAACCAAAGATAAAGCCTAATAGTAGTGAATTACAAGGTTGTAATTTAGGGATAGAAAAGGAGCCAAAATTTGTCAAAATTTCCAATTCTTTAAATGGTGAGAAGAAGGAAAAATATTTTGTTTAATTGAAAGATTTTTCTGATGCTTTCGCATAGAGATATGAAGATTTAAGTGTTTATGATAGAAGTATAATTCAACACATTGTACCCTTAAAGGAAAATGAGAAGGCTTTCAATCAAAATCTGAAAGAATAAATCCATAGTTGTTGCCATTAATAGAGAAGGAGGTTAAAAAGTTGTTGGATTTTGATTATGAGATCTCGAAACTTCCACATTATTCATTTTGAGTTTTTGACATTTTGAATCAATACCATGACCCATCATCAGGAAAAACCTGCAGAGAAGAGAAGAGAAATGGAGGGATAAATAGGAGAAGGACGAGAAAAAAGAGAAAAGAGTCGACCAACAGATTGACCTAAAGAGTAAAACAGATTATTTATTAAAGATTTTAATTATTTTATTTTTAATTTAATAATAATAAATTTATTTATATAAAGTAGAATATTATTAAAGCTTAACCTAATTATTTTTATTTTTATTTAATAATAAATTTAAAGTTACTTTCATAATTTAATGATCGAATTACAATCTTATTAATAATATTAATATGAATAATGAGGAAAGATTTGATTAATACATCTAATTAATAGGATACTTCTAACTTTATATATAATCAAAAATCTAAGAAAATATCAAGGTATATGATTCAAATTTCAATCTTATTAATAATATTAATGTCAATAGAGAGGAGTGATTTAATTAATATGTTTAATTACTATGATACTTCTAACTATATAATTATAAATCTAAGAACTTAATAAGGTATATTTTAATTAATAATCCTATGATATAACTAAAGAAATAAAATACCTAGAGTTAATCATGATATTAATATTATTGATGTACTATTATAATTGTTAATAAGGTAGTTAATAAGTTAATAATAAGTTATTTTGTTATTAATATGTGGGGTTTTTAAGATTAATAAATTGACAAAGGGAGCTATACTAAATCAATGGTGTTATTAATATGAGGTGTATATTATGATTAATATGGGGTTATTAATATGCGGTGGTATTATGATTAATAATAAATTATAATTTGTTGGATGTTAAGATTATAATTTCCTTTAGATTCTCCAAATGGATTGTTAACCTTGTACTAGTGAGAAATAAGAATGGGAAGATTCAATTGTGTGTGGATTTCAGAAATCTAAATGAAGTATCTTTGAAGGATAATTACCCACTGCCCAAGATGGAGCATATATTGCAAACTATTGTTGATTCAGAGAGGATTTTAATGTTAGATGGTTTCTCAGGGTACAATCAGATATTGGTGCATCTGGAAGACCAAGAAAAGACATCTTTCACTATGCCATGGGGAACGTTCATGTACTCCAAAATGCATTTTGGATTGATGAACATAGGAGCTACATTTCAAAGGGAAATGGACATAGCCTTTGCAGGGGAGAAGAATAAGTTTGTGGTAGTCTAGCTGAATGATATCTCAATATATTCAACATCTGATTTGGAGCACTTAAAACATCTCATACAAATATTTTTGAAGTGCAAAAAATTTGGTATTTCACTCAACCCCAAAAAATCACATTTTTCTATGAAAGAAGGTAAACTATTCGGTAACATAGAATCCAAAGATGGTATCTGAATTGATCCAGAAAGAGTTGAAGCAATATAGAAGCTCAAGTTACCTAGAAGTAAAATGGAGGTCTAGTCTTTCCTTGGTAGAGTAAATTTCCTACAAAGATTCATTCCAAATTTTGTTGGAATCTTAAGGGTAATTAATAGCATGTTAAAGAAGAATAGTGAAGTCAAGTGGACAATTGTAGCTAAGCAATCTTTTGAAGAAATCAAATCAGCAATAACTAAAGCCCATGTTCTTATCAACCCAAATTTCTCAAAAGAATTCCTAGTATTTTCTTTTGCTTCAAAACACGCAAATTCATGAGTATTGTTGCAGAAGTATAAAGACAATCAAGAGTTGCCTATTTCGTTTTTTAGCAGAACTTTAAGAGATGTAGAACTAAAGTACAACATTATGGAAAAACAGGTCTTTCCACTAGTGAAAGCACTAAAGGATTTCAAGGTATATATTCTGCTTTCTAATGCAATAGATTTTGTCCTCAATGTTTTTGTAAAGGATATCCTAAGTCAACCTGATAGTGATGGAAAAATGGGCAAGTGGATAGCAAGATTGTTAGAATATGAACTAGATTAAACCCACCAAGTTAACCAAAGGTCAGGGTTTAGCAAAACTGATGGTTGAGACCAATTGTGACACTTTGGGTATAGTTTTTTTTTCAATATTTTCCAATGACTCAGAAAAAAGATTGGTTTTTAAAGTATCTAATGAACTTATAACTTTCCCCTTGTACAACGACATAATATATGTTTGCAGAATTTGGAAGCCCCACCTGGGATGAATAAAACCAGAGCATGGTCATTGAATTTGAAAGTTGTTAAGTTTTGTTGTCCCTATAGCTATTTATATTGGAAAGATCAAGCACGAACACTTTTGAAGAAGAATTTCATCAAGTAGTGTGTGGAGGGCATCACTATTGAAAAGCTACAACAAATAAAATCCTTAGGGCAGGCTACTATTTGCCAACCTTTTTTGCATATGTACACAGAGAAGTGGCAACTTGTTTCAAATGTCATATTTTTGAAGGGAAAATAAAATTGTCTTCGTTACCTCTGAAACCCATCTTGGTATAAACTCCTTTTCAACAATGGGGTTTCGTCTTTATTGGAGAAATTCATCCACATTATTCAGGACAACATAAATGGATATTAACTGCCACATATTACTGCACTAAATGGATTGAAACCATACCAACAAGACATGCTACTGATAATGTGGTGATTCAATTTTTAGAAAATATTTTTTCAAGATTTGGTTGCCCTAGAAAAATCATAATAGGTAATGCTCAGTATCTTAAATCTCACAAAATTTGCCCTAGAAAAATCATAATAGGTAATGCTCAGTATTTTAAATCTCACAAAATGATCAAATTTTGTGAGAATTATCATGTTACTTTAGATCATTCAACAAACTATTAACCTAAGCGTAATGCATTGGCTGAATCATCTAACAATAGTCTAGTCAGAATCATTAAGAAATTGTCAGACGAAAACAAAAAGGGTTGGAATACCAAGTTGAAGTGTGCACTATAGGTAGACAGAATCAACACCAAAAAGTACATTGGCACATCACCATTTTAAACGGTCTATGGCACAGAAGTATTTTTCCCAGTATCTTTGAGTATACTCGTGATGAGACTATTGTAGGAACATGATGCAAAACCTTATGATTTGCAGAGAAGGACTATTCAGCGTATTAAAGTACAAGAGATAAGAGAAAAATATATAATCAGTCTCAGTTGTTCTAGGACAAAATCAAGCAAATTCATGATAAGAACGTAAAGGAGGATGATTTTAAGATTCAAGATTTAGTCTTAAAGTGGGGTGCTAGTTTTGAGGAAAAGGAGAAGCATGGGAAGTTTTATCATTTACGGAACGGACCTTAAAGTATTGCTACTTTCTGAGGTAAGAATGCTTTTATTTTGGAAGACCTAAATGAGGTTTTGTTGAGTGTAGGTCCAGTAAATGAACGCTTCTTTAAACATTTCCTGGTTTGAGAAAGATCAATTTTCACAGTTCATTGTACATATCCATGTCCAGAGCACTTTGCAGATTTGGACAACAACTTTGAAGGATTTGAAGCCTGAGGTGAAGGCCATAAGAGGTTTTATCCTTAGTCAGACTTGATGTGACATTTGGTAGTGTTATCATGCCTAAGAAAGAATTATAAAACTAAACCCTAAAAACTACAGTTTACCCTAAAGCAGTAATTTCCAACATTTCTAGAAACCAGTTTGCAGTGCACGGGAAGGTTTTGAAGGTGTCTACATAATGCGACCATGAGGTTAGAGGCATTGGTATTTTAGAACATTTGCAAGATGGGAAAATCAAGTTATGTAAAGCAGTATGAACCAGATGACCTATACCTTAAGATTTATCAAGAAATGTTGTCATTGTTCATAAATGCAGGTTGGGAGTCAATATTTAATCGCTTTAATGGGTATAACTTGAGTTGGTGGCACAACTTCAACTGCTCTTTTAATGGCAGCACAACACGAATATGGAATTTTCAATTTCCAGTCACAGAAGAATCCATTACAGAAGCTACGGGGTTGCCTATGCATGGGGAGAATTAGTTCAAGAAATAAAGGTTGCAAAATGTAGACTTAAATTTCTTCTTAAAGGAAGGTTGTCAAAACCCTTATTGAAGTGTGGGAGTCCCCTAAAACATGTTCAAGCCTGAATGGTCTAGCGCTCTAAGAATTATGCAACTTTTCTTTACCTATGAATGCAGGTACTCTAAAGCTTATTTATATCACATGAGGTTTTTGTGTCAATAAGAAAGTTTCAATAGGATGAATTTGCCTTATTTCCTTCATCAAAATTTGATCAAAATAGCTACCAAGGATAGAACTAGGCATAAGTTGTTAGCTCATGACATATGCCACCATGGTTTAATCAAGATATTGTATACCAATGAATTAAACAAGCATGTAGAAAAATTGAGGCAAAGAAATGTGAGGAACCCTACACCTAAAAGGTAAAAAAGGAGTAAAGCTAAAATTTCTATCAAAACCCTGGCTCAAGAAACAGAGACCAGATCCAGTCATATTCCTAATGAAGAAACTACAGAAAACCATGTAAATGAACCAGAAATTAGGGTTTATGAGAGTAGAACAATAAGGCAGCAAAAAAAAATGTGGAAAGATGAGAATATATGGCATAAAGAAAAAGAGAGTGAAAATGGAAATAAAGCATGAAAATAGAAGATATATACCAAGAAACATAGCCTAGGGTTTACAGTAGAAAACCTCATACCGGCCTACTAAAAAATTGAGGTTAAAACTTAAAGCAAAGCTTGATGCTAAGCTAAAGGAACCAGTGATGATTGATGAAGAGAAAATTTTAGAGTCTTCAAAGGGCAAGAAGAAAGATACAAGATAGAGGAAAATGGAGTCTGCAAAAAGAAAAGAAAAAGAAAACCTAGTAGCTAGTAGGACTATCGAAGAGGGTAACACAAGGGTTACAAGATCAACAACAAGCCAAGACAAGTTGAACCTACTTGCTCAGGCATCAGAAGCTATGGAAGAATGATCATGTTACCTCTGTCAACTACTTGGTTGACAGAGCAATATATGAAACCCTTGTTTTGCTAAAGAAAATTGTAGTTCTACCTCATCGCTTTAGTATGGTTCAGTTTATCTTTTTGACAGTCAGTTCACCTTCAATATATTATAACAATATGTCACAAAGGTTTTGTAATTGAAGAAATGCAGAGGATATGAATCAACAAGAGAAAGAACCTTGCAAAGTGGAAACAATTACATAAACCAATCACACAGCTTGAGGCAGTATGACAAGTTCATGCATCAGAGGATACAGTTGCTACAAAGGAGGATTATGAATTGCAGTGTTATATATGATCCAACAAGTTTGTGTGCAGTTCCATATCCTGGAATATAGATATATGACTCACCCTTTTTTTAGAAAAACAACAGGGGGATGTGTACAACAGTCTCAATGAATTGACCAATGTTTAGATGCCAAAAGAAGGTTTCAAATAGATAGAATAATAATATTGACTTATATTTTGTGAATCATATTATGAAATAATCGTAATATTGCTACATTTATAGACTTTGTGGATCTTGAAACTTATGTACTTTTTGATATAACATATCAAAAAAAAGGAAAAAAATTTGGACTCTGAAACAAATTACTATTTTTTTTTGTGTGATCAAATTACTTATCTCTTTCAAGTGCCAAGAAGACTAGGATATTATGTTCAATGATACATAGATTCTTATGATGGTATACTCAGTCAATTTTATTCTGTGATAGTTTCCTTTCTATGTGATGTCATTTATATTTTATCTTCTGATGTTTAAATTGTTGGGTGTGGAGCATGATTTTATTCTTTATTCTTTATTGGATCCTAGTTCATATTGTGGCAGAAACACTGCCCATAAATGTGCGCCGTCGGGGGGCCCAATGTAAAATTGCCTTGTCAAATGTTGTAATTTCGTAGTCAATCTGGGCCATTCATTAGGAGGAAATCTGACAGTAGAAATTATGTTTAATTTAGATTTTTTTTGCCCTAGAAAGCAACCCCTTGCTATATATGAGGGAATTGTATTATGACTATGTAGATCTGTATTATGAGTAAGAAAGAGAGAGGAGATTGTGTGAGAGAGAAGAGGGAATTATAGCAGATCTGTTGTAGGTTGTATCTCTTCATTTTGCTGGATAATATAAAAGGATGGACTGGTTGTTTCTCCGTGGACGTAGCCTAAATTGGGTGAACCACGTATATCTGTGTCTCTCTTGTTTTATGTGTTTTCTGTGTTTATATTTTTGCAATATATTCTATGTGTTCCATTGCTCTGTAATATATAAGTTTCTAACATAAATGAGATTATGTAACATAATTCATTAGTTAATGCTTCAGTTCATATGGTTTAGACATCTACATTTTTTCTTCGAAAGTTTGCATGATTCATGTTCCATGCCTTGCTATAGTGGATTGTTATCTCCTCTACTACCATTCAGATGATGTTTGATATGTCTACAGTTTTCCTGTTAGGTCCCTATAATACTAGTGATTACCCCATTACTATTGTAGTTGTATCCCTTATTAATATTGTTGTTCCCCTATTGCCCCCATATTGTTATTACTATGCCCCATAGAATCCCTCTATTGTTATTTTTGTGGCTTTATATTATTATTGATAGGTCGGTTGGGTTATATTGTGACTCCTTAGACTCCTATATATAGAAAGGAGGTTTTATCATTTGAATCATTAAGGAATCATTCATTTGTGTAATGTAAAGGAGGTTTCCCCCTCGAAGAGGCTGAATTATAAGGCGTTGATCTATCTTTTCTATCTTTTTGTGAGCTGGTTTCATAACATTTGGTATCAGAGCTTTGGATTCTAGGGTTTTGCTGCTCCAAACAGGTCATCGTGGAATTTTCGCTATAACTTTTTTTTACGAAGTTTCAGAAGCTAAAAAAAAAAACCCATTTGAGAAGAGATCGCAGTGAAGCTTGGGTCCGAACTTCAGAGCTTTTCGCAATAGTTGCGGAGATATGATCTGAGGAAGTTGGTCTTTTTGCAGACTCCTGAATTACATTCCAAACAGGTGACCTGGGGAAAATTGTCATAACTTTATCTCTGGGCATCGGATTGAAAATTCATAAGAAGGTGCAAAAAGAGGATGGACTGTAGTTTCTTATATATATTTTTCACAGCCAAAGGTCTAAACAGGGACACGTGGCATGTCGTACAAGTTTGCTCTACTGAACTAATCTATAATCAGGTCACTGTGGGAGATTTGGCATAACTCTTCTTTGGAGAATCCAATTGGGATCAGACTGGTGGCATTGGAAAGACGACATAGAGGGCTACTACAGGTTGCAATTTCAGAACTGGATGATCTGAAATTACAGAGATACATCAGAGGCAATATCGAGCTCCTACAAAGTGAAAAAAGGTGTGTAGATTTTTTAAAATTTTTGCTTAAGCTTGGTTTGAAAAATTATTTTGAAGGAATTCAAAGGGCATAGTAGAGCATTATTATCGGTAACTGATGCCCCGAGGAAAGAAAATGCAAACACCTAGTAAGCAACCTGAAAGCTCTAGCATGACTCATGAAAAAGAGGAAGAAATGCTACATGATATATCAAAATTACAAAACCAAGTGCAACAAATTTCACTCTCACAAAAGCTAACAGAAGCTAAGATAAATGGCGTGGAATCTAAGATAAAGGGTGTGGCCCCCTAAAGGGTCCTTATCAGTCGAGTCACTAACGTACCTCTCCCGCTGGTCGAGTCACTAACGTACCTCTCCTGCTGGTCGAGTCACTAACGTACCTCTCCTCACCATATGAATAGTGAGCCCCCTAAAGGGTCCTCTCCTCTCCTCTCCCTCTTGGGTTTACTTATTGGGTGGGGGGCTTATGGTCGAGCACCTAAAGGTAAGTAGGTTAGGAAGATAGGGATATAGGCCAGATAGATAGATAGAGCTAGCTGTGGTCTAGATGTGTATAGCTAGCTAGAAGGTAGGATGGGTATGAAGCTAAGATTGACGATTTGAAGAAAGATTTTAAGGCATATTTGACAAATTTTCTACAAGAAATACTTACTAATGGTGAAAGGGTAGTAAAGGAAACTCATGATGTGAACAAAAGAAATGTTAATCATGATTTCATAGACTCTAATGTTGGATCGAAGACCCACCATATTCCAAAAATCGATATGAGGAAGTTTGATGGCAAGGATCTCGTGACATGGATATTATAGATGGAGCAATTTTTCGATCTCAATAATGTGCAAAACACACAAAAGGTACGTATTGCAACTTAATATTTGGAACCAAATCAGTTTGTATGGTATCAATGGCTTTGCTCTCGTAAACAAATTATCACTTGGGAAATTTTACAGAAGAATTGACAGCACATTATGAGGATACAAAAAGCAACACTTTTTTTAGCCAATTGATAAGTCTCAACCAAAAGGGTTCAATAATGGAGCACATTGAGGAGTTCCAAAAATTGAACATAAGGGTAAAAAATATTCCAGAGGAGCATAGGATTGATGTTTGCATAGGGACTTTAAAGGATTATCCAACATGATGTTCGCCTTTGGGAACCTGATTCATTAGAGAAGGCATTCAGGTTAGCAAGAAAAATGGAAAGCAAAATTATGGCAACCATGAAGCATACCACTCACAACTATAAAGATGGAAGTGTTGTTGCCCCTAGTCTTCCACAACCAATAAGGTTGACACCACAAACCATCAAACCACCAAGATAGAAGGACAAATCAAGAAGAAAAAGGTAATAGTGTTGATTGATTCGGGAAGTACCCACAATTTTATTCATTGTAAGGTAGCAAAAGAATTGAATTGCTTCCTATATCCAGCACCAAAGTGCCAAGTGATGGTTGCAAATGGAGGAACAATAAATTGCTCTGGAAAGTGCCATAATATCAAGCTATCCATGGGAGAATATGTATTGACTAGCCCAATGCTTTCCATTCCAATGGGAGGTGTTGATGTTGTACTAGGAGTCCAATGGCTACAATCCTTGGGTACAATAGCTTTTAATATTCAAGAACTTTTAATGAAATTTTATGCGGAAGGAAATGTAGAAACTTTTTCTACAATTATCTAGCTCCCTTTGATACCATGTAGAAACTTTTTCTACAAATCATCTAGCTCCGATACCATGTAGAAATTTTGAATAATTTAACACATATTCAATGGAGATTATCCTGATCATGTACTAATGCGGAAAACATACACAATACATAAGCTCCTCTACGTTGATCAAGAATATAGCAGCATCAATAACAATAAAACATCAAGAGCATTCACACATTAACACAGTATGTATCACGGGGAAAGCATCTCGCTAAAAACCCCACACTATCTGTATATTAATGATTGAGTCATGTAACATTACACAGCATAATACTTCTCACAAGTATCTCCACCTCTGTTACACACAATACAGCTTAGATCTGATCTCCAAATCTCTTCCACTGCTTGCCTGCCTCCACTGCTCAATACCTGCTCAAGAACTGATGAGAATTGCTTCCCAAACTCGATTTTCACCTGCAAAATAGTCACTCACTCTTTGTGGACGTGAGCAAAGGCTAAAATGTGGGCCAAATACGTGAGCAAACTCATTGGCATACTCAATCCTTTGATTGTGCAAGATCTGGTGCACAACTATAGTCACAACTGATAGCAATCTGATTCTCTACCACCTGTCCCTGTTGAACTGAACATGCACTGACATGCAACTGAGTTAACTGATGTATTCTTTAGTTGTATTATGAGTTAATAATTAGTTTAACAACTCATCATTAGTCTATCTGCAGTTAGACTAACTACAACCAGTTTAACTAAGTTAAACTGAACACAACTCCATCAACTGTACCTCCAGTCCACTAAACTCAACTCACATGAGTTCTAACTGAAGTCATGCATGCAACAACTCAACTGACTCATAAGAAAAACGAATTTCCTTCTGACAGCTGCATGTGCCACTTCCGTAGCTCAAACTGAAGTGCTCCAAGAGAATAAGATTAAGTTTATAGTCCAAATATTATTGTGAGATAATAATATTTGACTTTTCTATTTTTGACAGCCGGTCTAAAAATAGACTTGATCACTCACACTTTCATCAAAAATAGAAGTCCATCTATTTTCCCAACTTGATCAATCATCCATAAACATAGACATGATCCATATGTCTAAAAATAGACATAGTCTAAAAATAGACTTGCGCCAAAAATAGCCTGCGGGCCCACTTAGTGAAGGCGACTCTTTTCACTAAGCTCCATCATCTTGTTGCAATCTCAACACTCCCTCTCGACAAGATATGGATTATCAGCAACCCCTATCCTGCCTCGGTGGTACTCGAATTTGCTCCTGTTGAGAGCCTTCGTCAGAATATCAGCATCCTGATCCTCCGTTGGAATGTACGAAAGTAACATGATCCTCCGCTGCACACAATCTCTGATATGATGGTACCTGATGTCAATATGTTTAGATCTATCATGAAATACAGGATTAGCCGAGAGTTTAATGCAACTCTGGTTATCACAGTAAATCACAGTAGGATCCAAATGAGAACCGAACAAACCAACCAGGATCTTCCTCATCCATATAGCCTCGCATGCAGCCAAACTTGCTGCCATATACTCGGCCTCCGCTGAACTGAGTGCCACAGATCTCTGCTTCCTGCTGTACCAAGAAACTGTTGTCGATCCGATACTGAAGACCCCTCCTAATGTGCTCTTTCTGTCTGTTGGGCTCCCTGCCCAATCTGCATCCGTGAAGCCACATAGCTTCACCTCATCCTCCTGTCTGTACCACAAACCATATCCCGATGTGCCTCTCAAGTAGCGCAATACATGCTTGCCCGCCTTCCAGAAGAGCTTGGTAGGCTTAACCATAGCTTGTGAAAGCTGGTTAACTGCATAGCATATATCAGGTCGTGTATTGACCAAATACATCAGCGACCCCACCAACTGTCGATAAACAGTGGCATCCACTTCTTCTCCCGAAGTGGCATCCTCCTTCCTCCAACCTCCAGGAAGAGGAGTATCAACAGGCTTGCAGCCATGCATGTTGAACTTCTCCAGTATCTCCCGAGCATACTTGCCCTGAGAAACAAACAGTCCACCACTGCGCTGCCATATTTCCAATCCTAGGAAATAGTGAAGGAGGCCCAAATCCTTCATCTCAAACTCTGTAGCAAGATCCTTCTTGCATGACAGTATCAACAGCTCATCACCCGTTAGAATCAAATCATCAACATACAGTACAATGATAAGCAACTTACCCTCCACCACAATCTGGTATAGGTTCGGATCCGCCTCGCTCTTGGAGAATCCAAGTCCTGTGAAATAGCTGTCTATCCGTGTGTACCAAGCACGTGGTTCTTGCTTCAACCCATACAGCGCTCTCTTGAGCCTGCACACATGCGACTCGCTGCTGAAGATTTCAAAGCCTTCGGGTTGCTCAATGTACACCTCCTCCTCAATGACTCCGTTGAGGAACGCAGTCTTCACATCCATCTGATGAATGTGCCATCCCATCTGCGCTGAGAGAGCAAGAATCGTCCGTATGGAAGAATACCTTGCGACAGGTGCAAAGGTCTCCTCATAATCGATCCCCTCAATCCGTGAAAAGCCTCGGGCAACAAATCTTGCCTTGTACTTCTCCACACTCCCGTCAGCTGCCTGCTTAACTTTGTAGATCCATCTCGAACCTACCACTGATTTCCCTTCCGGTCTAGGAACAATCTCCCATGCACTGTTTCTGACAATAGAATCATACTCTTCCACCATGGCGTCTACCCATGCGGGATCCTCCACAGCTTCCTCGAAAGAGGATGGCTCAGTCACAACACACTTGCTCATAAGAGGCATGTATCCAGTGTACCGATCAGGTGACTGTCTCTGCCTGCGTTGGGCTGTAGGTGGTCCTACAACTTTCTCTGCATCTTGAGCCAGTCGCTCAGCTTCTGTCAAGCGCTTTCGCCCTCTGATGGTTGGCGCTGCATGAGTGGTCTCTTCCACTCCATGAACCTCGTCCTGTGGCTGATCCACGTCCTGAAGCTCATCCTTAGGAACTAATAGCTCCTCATCTGCATGCAAGTGTAGCTCCCTCTCAAGCGAACACTTCATGGCTTTCTCCTCCTGAAATTTTATATCCCGTCGCACAACAGTTTTACCACTGTCTGGCAAATACACACGATAGTTGTGGGGCGTATCAGTGTACCCCACAAATATCCCAACCTCTGCAGTTGGTTCCAACTTCTTTCTGGCATCCTTCGTCACATGCATGTAAACGTTAGCACCAAAAATCCTCAAATGAGAAAGATCAGGCTTCTTACCAGAATAAGCCTCCTCGGGTGTACTCATGCCAAGTATCCTATGAGGACAACGGTTCTGCACCTAAACTGCTGTATTGCATGCTTCCGCCCACAAGTGAAGGGGTAGGCCCTGATCATGCAACATTGCCTGTGCAGCACCCACAATCGTTCTGTTCTTCCGCTCAGCTACCCCGTTCTGCTGTGGGTTATGGGGAGCTATGAGCTCTCTACGAATCCCTTCTGCCTTGCAGAAATCCTTGAACTCGTCCGAGATGTATTCACCACCATTATCGCTCCTAAGAGCCTTCACCTTCTTCCCCGACTCCTTCTCGACCAGTGCTTTGAATTCACAGAACTTTGAATATGTCTCGCTCTTCTTCTGCATGAAGAAGATCCAGCACTTACGAGAGAAATCATCAACAAAAATCACATAATACCTGTGTTTTGCTGTCGAAGCAACTGAGAAAGGTCCACACACGTCTGTGTGAATTCTCTCAAGGATCGTCGTGGCGCGACTATCCTTCTCGTGAAAGGTGGCTTTCACAAACTTCCCCAAAGTACACCCCTTGCATTGATCTGACTGCGCAAGTGTGCCTTTAGGAAGCCCTGTAGTGATCTGTTGCAGTATCTTCAAGGCTCCATGGTGAAGGTGACCCAATCTCCTGTGCCACAACTCGCCATCATCTCGGCTCACCAATCCTTCTGCCTTGCCTGCCATTGCTGCGCATCCATCTACATGCAACTGATAAAGGTTCCTCACTCGAACCCCTATCTTCCGGGTCTCACCAGTTGTCTTACTGCGCAGGAAGGCCTTTCCCTCGCTGAAAACAACGTCATACCCCTTGTCTTCTAACATCGCCACTGAGATGAGATTCTTCTTCAATCCTGGAACATGCATGACTTCCTTCAATACAAAGGGTTTACCAGACTCCCTCTCAAAGGAAATGGTACCGATACCGGTCGCACTGTATCTACCATCATCGCCCATCTCGATGTGCACTCCAAGATCTTTGTCCTCCAGATCAGAGAACAAATCTCTATCTCCCGTCATGTGAAAAGACGCACCACTGTCCAGAAACCACATTGATCCCATCACACTTGAAACCAAGCATGCGATCAATGAAAAATCAAGCTCAAACTGAGAAGCTAAAGCCTCTCCCCCTACAGATCCAGCAGCTTGCTTGTTCTTCTTCTTCTGCGGACAATTTGTGGCATAGTGTCCATGCTGGTGACAGTGAAAACACTTCACCTTGGACATATCCTGTTTCTTGCCTTTCGCACCAGACTGAGAAGCTTTCTTGCTCTTCCCTTTCTTTGCTTTGGCAGCCAAAGCACAATTCTCTTCATCAGCTCCCTTTGACGAAGATCCGTCCCTGGTACTCCGCCTGATCTCCTCCTGCACAAGATCTGACCATAGTCTTTCCCATCCTGGCAACTTCTCCTGACCATTGACAGAGTCCTGATAGGAATGCCAACTCTTCGGAAGACCAAGGAGAGCCAAGCTCACCAAGTCCTCATCATCGACAGTAACCCCCACACTTCCCAGCTCATCTCGACACTGAGTGAACTTCGTGAGATACTTGGGAATACTGTCTCCCTTCTCGCATTTGATGTTTCTGAGTTTATCTTTGAGCGCCAGCTTCCTCTGATCGCTCTTGCTTTGGAATAATTCTGTTAATGATTTCCACATCAAATATGGAGTAGCCTTTCCATGGAGGCTGGACACAATGTGATCCTTCACGCCCTCCAACAGAATTCTTCGACATTTTGTGATCTTCTTTTGCCAAGCATCAGCTTGAGTAGCATCAGTAGGCTTTGGGATATCCGTATCTATGAATTCCTTCAGCCCGTTATCATCCAATACTGCCTCCATCCTGTCCTTCCATGCAATATAGTTTGAGCTGCAAGAGCATACTCCAATCGCAATCCGTTGAAAGACATTGTTGCGTTGTCACCAAGAAAACACTGCTGCAAATTCGAATTCTACCAGCAACCAACTCAACTGCTTCCGATCAACCCTCGCTTGATATCCTGTAAAAATCTCTTCTACAAATCAAGCAGCTCCGATACCATGTAGAAACTTTTTCTACAATTATCTAGCTCCCTCTGATACCATGTAGAAACTTTTTCTACAAATCATCTAGCTCCGATACCATGTAGAAATTTTGAATAATTTAACACATATTCAATGGAGATTATCCTGATCATGTACTAATGCGGAAAACATACACAATACATAAGCTCCTCTACGTTGATCAAGAATATAGCAGCATCAATAACAATAAAACATCAAGAGCATTCACACATTAACACAGTATGTATCACGGGGAAAGCATCTCGCTAAAAACCCCACACTATCTGTATATTAATGATTGAGTCATGTAACATTACACAGCATAATACTTCTCACAAGTATCTCCACCTCTGTTACACACAATATAGCTCAGATCTGATCTCCAAATCTCTTTCACTGCTTGCCTGCCTCCACTGCTCAATACCTGCTCAAGAACTGATGAGAATTGCTTCCCAAACTTGATTTTCACCTGCAAAATAGTCACTCACTCTTTGTGGACGTGAGCAAAGGCTAAAATGCGGGCCAAATACGTGAGCAAACTCATTGGCATACTCAATCCTTTGATTGTGCAAGATCTGGTGCACAACTATAGTCACAACTGATAGCAATCTGATTCTCTACCACCTGTCCCTGTTGAACTGAACATGCACTGACATGCAACTGAGTTAACTGATGTATTCTTTAGTTGTATTATGAGTTAATAATTAGTTTAACAATTCATCATTAGTCTATCTGCAGTTAGACTAACTACAACCAGTTTAACTAAGTTAAACTAAACACAACTCCATCAACTGTACCTCCAGTCCACTAAACTCAACTCACTTGAGTTCTAACTGAAGTCATGCATGCAACAACTCAACTGACTCATAAGAAAAACGAATTTCCTTCTGACAGCTGCATGTGCCACTTCCGTAGCTCAAACTGAAGTGCTCCAAGAGAATAAGATTAAGTTTATAGTCCAAATATTATTGTGAGATAATAATATTTGACTTTTCTATTTTTGACAGCCAGTCTAAAAATAGACTTGATCACTCACACTGTGATCACTCACACTTTCATCAAAAATAGAAGTCCGTCTATTTTCCCAACTTGATCAATCATCCATAAACATAGACATGATCCATATGTCTAAAAATAGACATAGTCTAAAAATAGACTTGCGCCAAAAATAGCCTGCGGGCCCACTTAGTGAAGGCGACTCTTTTCACTAAGCTCCATCATCTTGTTGCAATCTCAACAGGAAAGGAAGTTGAATTAAGGGGTATTGCAGGGAAACTGGAAAAGATAATCAACTCTAACGGTATGACAAAGCTTCTAAAAAAGGAACAAAGAGGTGTAATTGCACAATTATGTTCGCTAGATGTTTCCACATCGAAATCATCTATTTCTCTAGATCTCCAAAAAGTCTTGGACAATCATTCCAAGGTATTTGAGACTCCCAAAGGTCTCCCACCTATTTTTGATCATGATCATGCTATTCATCTGATTCCAGGAAGTGTTAATCCAAACATCAGGCCGTACAGATATCCCTATGCCCAAAAGAGTGAAATTGAACATATGGTTGCAGAAATGCTAGAGGCTGGTATAATTCAACCTAGTCAAAGTTCTTTCTCTGCTCCAGTAGTATTGGTGCACAAGAAGGATGGATCAAGGCGCATGTGTCCGGATTATAGGGAGCTCAACAATCTCACTATTAAAGATAAGTTTCCCATTCCTATCATTGATGAATTACTGGATGAATTGCATGGATCAATTTACTTCACCAAGTTGGATCTTCATTCAGGATATCATCAAATCAGAATGAAGACTGAAGACGTTCTGAAAACAGCATTTAGAACTCAAGAGGGTCATTATGAATTTTTGGTCATGCCTTTTGTCCTTACCAATTCACCTTCTACATTTCAAGGTTTGATGAATTCCATTTTCAAACCCTTCCTTAGAAAGTTTGTGTTAGTATTTTTTGATGATATACTAATCTACAGCAAGTCGTGGAAGGATCATGTTGAACATGTTGACAGGGTACTACAACTATTGGAGGAGAAACAATTATATGCAAAAAGATCCAAATGTTTCTTTGGAGTACAAGAGGTGGAATATCTGGGTCATATTGTATCTCATGAAGGAGTTAAGGTAGACCCTAGCAAAATAAAAGCCATTAAGGAATGGAAAATACCCACATCCATAAAGCATCTGTGAGGATTTCTCGGGTTGACAGGGTATTATCGCAAGTTTGTTAAGAAATATGGGAGAATAGCAGCACCTCTAACAACATTATTGAAGAAAGATGTGTTTTCATGGACTCTAGAAGCAACAAAGGCCTTCGAACATCTTAAAGAGGCAATGTGCCAAGCACCAGTCTTAGCTACACTGGACTTCACAAAAACCTTTATTGTGGAATGTGATGCTTCAGGAAATGGAATTGGTGTTGTTTTAATGCAAGATGAAAGACCCATTGCTTTTGAAAGTCGTCCAATCAAGGGAAAGTTTTTACACAAAGCTATTTATGAGAAAGAAATGTTGGCAATACTACATGCACTTAAGAAATGGCGACCCTACCTAATGGGAAGACACTTCAAGGTAAAAACGGATCACGATAACCTTACATACTTTTTAGAACAAAGATTATCATCTGAAGAGCAACAAAAGTGGGTCACAAAGATGTTTGGTTATGACTTTGAAATCATCTACAAAAAAGGGAAGCAAAATGTGGTGGCAGATGCACTCTCAAGAAAGGATGATGATGTGGAAGCATTATTGTGCGCCATTTCTATTATCCAACCAGATTGGATAAACGAAGCAAGGGAGGAATGGAAGAATGATGAAGAAGTGTGGGCACTTATTCAAAAGTTACAACAAGATTCCAGTACATCTGATACATTTAGCTGGCAAAATGATTCGTTATGGTACAAAGATCGCTTATACCTTTGTAAGAATTCCCAACTCAAACAAAAGATTCTTATGGAATTGCACACTTCTCCCTTAGGAGGGCACTCGGGATTTTTAAAAACTTACCACAAGGTTAAGAAGGAATTTTTTTGGGATGGCCTTAAATCAGATATTCAAAAGTTTGTGGCGGAATGTTTGGTTTGCCAACAAAATAAAGTTGAAACAATTAAGACCCCGGGTCTATTACAACCTTTATCCATTCCAAGCCAACGTTGGGAGGAGGTTTCAATGGATTTTATCACAAGTTTACCCAAGTCTGAGGGAAAGAGTGTCATCATGGTGGTAGTTGACAGACTTACCAAGTATGCACACTTTTGTGCATTACAACATCCATTTAAAGCCAATACATTTTTTACTGCATTTATGGAAACAATTCAAAAGCTACACGGAAACCCAAAGATTATTGTAAGTGACAGAGATCCCATTTTCACTGGAAATTTTTGGACAGAATTATTTTCTTGTCTCGGTACTCAGTTAGCTCATAGCTCATCTTATCATCCTCAATCTAATGGGAAAACTGAGATAGTAAACAAATGTTTGGAATGATATATTTGTTGCTTTGTATCTGATAAACGGACACAATGGGTCAAATGGTTTCCTTTGGCTGAATGGTGGTATAACACTTCCTTCCATATAGCAACAAAAATGACCCCTTTTATGGCACTTTATGGATATCAGCCACCATCCCTCACATCATATTTAAGAGAAAACTCTAAGGTTCAAGCAGTGGAAAATCACATCGAGCATCAACAACAAGTCCTCCAACTCTTAAAGGATAACCTCGTGTTGGCGCAAAATAGAATGAAACAACAGGCAGATCAACATCGCAGTGAAAGAAGTTCTGATGTAGGTGATTGGGTATTCCTACGGCTACAACCATATAAACAAATGTCCCTCAAGCAAGCTAAGAAGGATAATAAATTATCACCAAAGTATTATGGTCTGTACAAGGTGTTGCAAAAGATTGGTATGATGGCATACAAATTGGAGCTTCTTGCAGCTTCTCGAGTGCACCTAGTTTTCCATTGTTTTATGTTTAAAGAAGGTTATAGGCGACAAGCTCCCAGTTCAAACAATATTGCCAGAACTTGATGAGGAAGGAAAAATTATATTGGAACTGGAAGCAATCACAGAAACAAGAACTCGATGGCTACGAAATCGATCAATTTCGGAGTATCTCATCAAGTGGAAGAACTTATCCGCTGAAGATTCCACATGGGAGGATGAGAATTTTATATAGAAGCATCCAGAACTACTCAAGCGTTGAGGATAACACTTTTTTGAAGGAGAGGGGCATGTTAGGTCCCTATAATACTAGTGATTACCCCATTACTATTGTAGTTGTATCCCTTATTAATATTGTTGTGCCCCTATTGCCCCCATATTGTTATTACTGTGCCCCAAAGAATCCCTCTATTGTTACTTTTGTGGGTTTATATTATTATTGATAGTTCGGCTGGGTTATATTTGTAGGAATTTACAGGGTAAGTTCCTCAGAAAGAATACCAAAAGGACACCGCTCACAACCAGATCTCAAATCAATACACCAGTATTTTTGACGTGGTTAAAACCCTCAGAGTGCAAGGAGGGAAACAGTCCACGGCCTGTCCCAACGTGGGTACAGACAATTTATTAATCAAAGAATGAAAATTTACATAAGCTTCTCTCATGCACGGATTACCCGAACAATGACCCTCCATGCGCTTTAAATAGAACTCATGGACCAATCGGGTGTCAAGCCACGGATCAAGTGTCGGTAATACCGAGGTGAGAGTGAACCGTCGGATCACTACATATCGTGACCGTCGGATTGTAAGTTACAAAATGTACAACGGTAAAGAAACACACTTTACCTAACTCTAACCTAACTCTATGCTAGACCAAGTTGAACTTAATTATATCCTATGTGTCGGAATATCCTAACATCCCCCCTTAAGAACAACTTGGGATAGGATTGAAGGATTTACAAATATGACACAATAGGAGAAGGAAGGAGGCACTAGAGCCTATCCCCCCTTAGTGACAACTTCCTGAACTCCAAGCATATATCGAAGTTTAGTGAACTTCGCCTCTGTGAGAGCCTTTGTGAAGATGTCTGCAACCTGATCATCCGTTGGACAATATTGCACTTCAAGAACATGGTCATGAATGAGCTTTCTGATGAAGTGCATGTGTAGTTCAATGTGTTTGCTGCGCTGATGCTGGACTGGATCTTTGCATAGCTGAATGGCACTTTGATTATCACACCAAAGTGTGGTTGGATGCTGCTGCTCAAAGCCAAATTCTGATAGGATCTGACGAAGCCACAAGGCTTCCTTACTAGCTTCCACGGCACCACGATACTCTGCTTCTGCTGACGAAAGAGAAATGGCAGCCTGTTTCTTACAAGCCCATGTAATAGGTCCTGAACCAAGAGTGAAGACATAACCGGCAGTAGACTTCCGATCATCAAGGTCACCAGCCCAATCAAAATCAGTGAAACCAACTAACAGAGGAGCTGCTTTGGCACTGTAATGAATCCCAAACTGTACTGTACCTCGAACATAACGAAGTATTCTTTTAGCTGCTTTCCAATGACTTTCACGGGGGTTTTGCATAAAACGAGCAACAAGGCCAACAGCAAAGGAAAGATCAGGACGAGTATGGGTTAAATACAAGAGTTTTCCGACAAGTTGACGGTATAAGGTAGCATCAACTTCAGGAGAAGTACAAGAGACTGAAAGTTTGACTCCAGACTGAAAGGGAGAAGGGGCTGGCTTACAGTCTTCCATGTGAAAATGACGAAGAATATCACAAGCATACTTGGACTGGGAAAGGAAAATACCTTCTTGGGATTGCAAGACTTGAAGACCGAGAAAATAGTGTAAGTGTCCTAAGTCTGTCATTTCAAATTTCTTTTTAAGGCTGGACTTCACATGGTTTATAAGGTTGGGATCACTACCAGTAAGAATAAGATCATCAACATAAAGAACAAGGATGATAAGAGAGTTGCCCACTTTCTTGGTGTAGACAGTATTGTCAGAATGACACCTAGAAAAGCCAGATTCTAAAAGAAAGTTATCCATTTTGGCATACCAAGCCCGAGGAGCTTGTTTGAGGCCATAAAGGGATTTCTTAAGTCGACAAACGAGGCTGGAGTCTGTTTGTATGAAGCCAATGGGTTGTTCCATATAGATTTCTTCCTGCAAGTCCCCATGCAAGAAGGCAGATTTAACATCCATTTGATGGACTTCCCATTTTAAAGAGGCAGCAAGGGAAAGAACAAGGCGGATAGAGTTCATTTTGGCAACTGGAGAGAAGGTTTCAGTGTAGTCAATGCCTTCAACCTGTGAAAAGCCCTTAGCAACTAGACGAGCCTTATGTTTATCAACTTTCCCATCTGGTCCATACTTGGTTCTGTAAACCCATTTGCATCTAACAAGTTTGCGTCCCTTTGGTAGAGGAACAAGATCCCATGTATCATTTGTCATCAATGAATGATATTCTTCATTCATAGCTGCTTCCCAATGTGGATGGCCTGAAGCTTCTGCAAAAGTGTCAGGATCATGATTTACTGGAGCTTGAGCCAGTAAAGAAGAGGCTCTTTCAAACTGAGAACGTGTACGTCGCTGATCTGTAGGATCACCGGCAAGATCACCTGCTGCATCCCGAGTAGCACGGACCCATCTTGGAAGTTGAGGATCCTGAGAAGGTGGGGGAGGATTATCATCCTCGCTTTCATCATCAGAAGAAGAAATGTTTTCAAAGATAGAAGAGATAGGAAGAGGTGGCACATCCGCCGGACTAGGCTCGCAGGCCGATTTATTTTCATCAAATTTTACATCTCTTCTAATGATAACATTTTTGGACTTAAATGGAATAAGTCTATAACCTTTTACATCTTCAGAATATCCAACAAAAGTACATTTCTCACTCTTAGGTTCTAAAGCTTTATGCTTTTCATCTGGAATATGGGCCCATGCTTCACTTCCAAACACACGAAAGTGACTTACATCTGGTTTAATGGAACTCCAAGCTTCTTCTGGAGTGATATTCTCTAGAACCTTAGTAGGAGTGCGATTGATTATATAATTTGCACAATTAATTGCTTCGGCCCAAAAACTAAGACTGAGTCCTTTAGATTGCAGCATACAATTAGCCATTTCCTTTAAGGTGCGATTTTTCCTTTCAGCTACACCATTTTGTTGTGGAGTGTATGGAACAGTATGTTGCATTTGAATTCCATTTTCGGTGCAAAAGTTGATGAATGCGTTTTTAACATATTCTCCACCATTATCAGTTCTTAGCTTAAGAATTTGATGTCCAGATTGTTTTTCAACAAATGCTTTGAAGGCCAAAAAAGTGCTAAATACTTCGCTCTTGAGTTTTAAGAAGTATACCCAAGTGCGTCTAGAGAAATCATCAATGAAAGTTAAGAAGTACTTGCAGCCAGAGAATGAAGCAACAGGAAGAGGACCACATAAATCACTGTGCACAAGCTGTAAAGGGGCTGAGGCGTGCCAAGAGGCACGTTTGTCAAAACTGTCCCGATGATGTTTTCCGAGTACACATCCGGAACAAACACCATCTTTGCAAGATACCATAGGAAGACCTGTCACCATATTTTCTTTACATAGATGCTGAAGGGAGCGATAGTTTAAGTGACCAAACCGCTCATGCCAAAGTTTGCTCACTTCATCATTATGAGCAACAAACACTGAGGGAAGATGGGATGACCCAAAGTTGTGAAACTTATACAACCTTTTGGAATCATCAGCAAGACCAGTAGCTAGAATCTGTTTAGGATCTTTTAGATCCTTGATTACAACATCATGAGGTGAAAATTCAACAATTTTACCTTCACCTGAATGAGTTATCTGATAGACAGATAGAAGGTTGCAGGATAAGTTTGGAACACATAATACATCATTGAACTGACCATTGTCTAGATGAACAGTTCCAGTCCCTACAACATTAAGAGATCTATCATCACCAACATATATATTTTTGGTGTTACAATCATTTAAAGAAGAAAACATGGCTTGGTTTTTGGCCATGTGACAAGAGGCTCCAGAATCAATGAGCCACTCATGAGAATGAGAAGAAGAAGAAGATACATTTAATGCATAACCAGACTGAGATGATTGACGATGACATGCAGAAAGTGCCGTTCCGGAAGTTGAAGTTGAAGTAGGCTCCAGATGGATGTTATGTTTCTTCATTGCGGCTTCCAAGGCTTCCATCTTCTTAAAGCATTTAGATTCTAAGTGGCCATCTCGATTACAAAAGTTACAATGTCTGTCAGTCCTCTTCCATTTGTTTTTATTGGTCTTGTCATTTTGCTGAAATGATCTTTCATCTTGAGGCTGAGTTGGTTTAGGACCATTCCTTTGAGGATAAGACTTCTTAGGATTCTTTGAATTTGGTTGCTGCTGGGCGGCTAACGCTTTCGAGGAAGAGTTTCCAAGATTAAGAAGACCAAGGTGTAAGAGTTTTTCTTGTTCTCTTATTAAGGAATCACAAAAGGAGTCAAAGGAAGGGGGTTTGTAGTCTTTGCCTTGACAAATGAAAGCTTCCCTTGTAGAATGGAAAGTGGAAACAAATACAGAGTAGGCTGGTCCCAACTTAGTAAGGATGGAATAAATAAGGTTACCATCTTCTTTCTTAACTTTAACACCTTCCAAGAGATATCTAAGGGTCTTGAATTTGGACAAGAAATCTTCAATGCAAGAAAAATTATTAGGATCCAAAGTAAGCAACTCATTCTCAAGTTGATGGGCTCTAATTTCATTTTTAATCCCAAAAACTTTAGCAAGTTTTTCTAATGCTTCATGAGGAGTTTCAATTTCTGCAATGTGGAATCTAAGATCAGGAGAAACAGACATTCCTATCAAACCACGTGCTTGATCTTGTCTATTTTCCCATTTTTCGGCCTTGTCTTCATCTTTGGGTTTCTTCTCTTGGTCTGTGGCTATTCTGAAGAGACCTTTACTTCTAAGTAAATCTCCCATGTAGGCTACCCATTGGAAGTAGTTAGTGCTGTCAAGAATGACTTGGCATGGACTTTCCATTTTTTGAGAAAAAAACCTGAAGCTGAAGATGCTGAAAGTAAGTGGTCCAATGGATAGATCTCGAAAAAATAGGCGGTTTTAAAAAAAACGGCTCTGAAAAAGGCTTCCGGATGAAGAAGTTATGGCTTTTTGAAAAAAAAAATTGTTGACGTTGCCGGCAAAGTGCGCGAATGTGCGGGAATGAAAAAATCCGCCCCCACAAAATGGAGACTTGAACCCAAGACCTCTACTCTCTTAAAAAGTCTTTGAACCAATTGATCTATACAAAATATTTGAGAGAGAGAGAGAGAGAGAGAGAGAGAGGGGGGGGGGGGGGGGCCTCGATTTGCGTGCTTGCCTTGGGAAGGCTCTTTTCCCCTACAAAACACAAAACACAAAACCCAACACGAATATGCAAAGAAAAACGAACCTTATGGCTCAAAGTTAGCTTTAGCCAAAAAACTAGAATTTAAAAAAAAATCTCAAAGTTAGCTTTTAACCGAAAAACTAAATATTTTTCTCAATGTTTCTGATTTTCCAAGATCACACTAAGGTGCAGGGAAAAGAGCATACGCATGAGAAAAATCCTTTCTTTCTGTTTCTGATTTGCCCAGATCGCACAGAGTCACAGGGCAAAGAGCATACGCAGAAATGAAAGGTATAGATCCGGGAAAAAAAAGGCTAAATAAACCGAAACCGAAATAAGCAGAGAGAAAATGACAGTAAACTGCAAAAAAAAACACTATATACCTCCCGATCTGAAAAATGACGCAGCTAGGGCTACCGGAAACCTTTTCGCGTGAAACGAAAGGGGTTCCTCACTGAAACAGATGCTCCGAACGCAACAGAGCAGTCCTCTCGGCCCGAAAGCAGTCAGAAACAGCAGATCTAGGAAACGACAGCCGCATGCAGTTCTACCGGCTTCAGATTTGGATCACCAACGGACGCGGCCCTCAAATAGCTCTGATACCATGTAGGAATTTACAGGGTAAGTTCCTCAGAAAGAATACCAAAAGGACACCGCTCACAACCAGATCTCAAATCAATACACCAGTATTTTTGACGTGGTTAAAACCCTCAGAGTGCAAGGAGGGAAACAGTCCACGGCCTGTCCCAACGTGGGTACAGACAATTTATTAATCAAAGAATGAAAATTTACATAAGCTTCTCTCATGCACGGATTACCCGAACAATGACCCTCCATGCGCTTTAAATAGAACTCATGGACCAATCGGGTGTCAAGCCACGGATCAAGTGTCGGTAATACCGAGGTGAGAGTGAACCGTCGGATCACTACATATCGTGACCGTCGGATTGTAAGTTACAAAATGTACAACGGTAAAGAAACACACTTTACCTAACTCTATGCTAGACCAAGTTGAACTTAACTATATCCTATGTGTCGGAATATCCTAACAATATTGTGACTCCTTAGACTCCTATATATAGAAATGAGCTTTTGTCATTGGAATCATCAAAGAATCATTCATTTGTGTAATGTAAAGGAGGTTGCCCCCTCGAAGAGGCTGAATTCTAAGGCGTTGATCTATCTTTTCTATCTTTTTGTGAGCTGGTTTCATAACATTTCCATCTACCTTGCCTCTGTCCCTCTTGATTCATACAGTCAATATATTGGTAATTGCATCTAAAAACCTGATTTTTGACCCCATTGCCCAATGGATTAATTGCTTCATCCTAACCAAACCCTATTTTCAGCACAACCCTACTGAAAATCTAGAAATTGTTTGAAGACACAGCGAGTTGCTAAGCTTAGTGATTAGGTTTTTAGAGAGAACGCTCTCTGGATTGAAGGGTCTAGCCTTCAATCTACAATATCGGTTTGAAAAGGTTACCTTAGGAAGTTTTATGTTACATCCAAGAAATTTTCTGAGTGTTAACAGAATATACTGCAATTGACTGTTTGTGTGACCTTCATGAGGTATCTGCTGATCCTAGACTCAAAATATATCCTGAGGTTAATACTCCATTTTCCTTGTCACCATAAAAGTCTGAATTAGAATGTCCAATCAGACCGAAGTTTTCCACCTTGGTGTACATGAATCCATAACCTTGAGTTCATTTTAAGTATCTGAAGACTCTTTTTGTTGTAGACCAATGTCCCTAAGATGATTTTTGCATGAATCTTTAAAGGATCCTAACAACATATGAGATATCTGGTCTCATTGTGGTGAGGTAGATGAGATTTCCTACAAGTTGTTTGTACTTCATTACATCCTCAAATTTGTTCCCTTCTTTCAATGTAAGCTTCAAATTATGTTCCATTGGAGAGGAGAGAGGATTGCATTCTACCATGCGAAGTATGTTCAATAGTTCTCCAATGTACTCATTTTCAGAAATGAATATGTATTTTGGATTTTCACTGACTTCAATGCCTAAGTAATAATGAAGATGTCCCAAGTCTGTCATTTCAAAGCCTCTCTTCAGTTCTTTCTTCACGGATGCAAAATAGGTTTCATTGTTTCCAGTTATTAACAGATCATCTACATATACTACAAGATATACAATTGTTTTTCTAGCCTTTTGACAAACAAATTTCATTCATCAAGATAGTAATGTTTGAAATTTAACTTTAAAAGATGCTCGATTAGTTTTTCATAAGATGCCCATGGTGCATGTTTTAGGCCATACAAGGATTTTATGAGCTTGCATACCTTTTATTCTTGTCCCTTCACAACAAAACCCTCAGGTTGGGACATAAAAACATTTTCTTTCAAATCCCCATTCAAGAAATTTGTATGCACATCCATTTGATGATTTTTCCATCCCTTCTATGCTACCAAAGAGAATACACTATAGATGGTCACCCATTTTGTTGTGGGAGTGAAGGTTTCATCATAGTCAACACCTTCTATTTGTAAAATCCTTTTGTGACAAGCCTTCCTTCATACTTGTCATGTGAGTCGTTGGATTTATACTAGTCCTTGAAGACCCATTTGTAGTGAATTGGTTTAGTTCCATATGGAGTGTCTACCAACTTCCAAGTCTCATTATTGATGTGTGCATGGCAGTGATAGTGCATGCAATGAAGATGTGGAGGCATTACCTCCTTAGAAGAAAGTTCATCTTGATGTCATATCATGTAGGGTTAAGTTATCTATTTGACCACCTTAAGTTGAATGCAAGATAGGCAAGATGGCTACCCTTGATTACAAAGTTTTATTTTGAAATCAAGTATATCAAAGGCAAGGAAAATAAAGTAGTTGATGCACTCAGTAGAAGGCTACAAGTAGCTCATGTGGTAGCCATATGTTCTTGTGAAGTTAACATCCAAGAAAAGAATAAAGATGTAACACAATAGGATGAACATTACTATAAAGTAAAAGAATGCTTGTAGCAAGATCCAAAAGGAATATTTAGCAAGAATTATACACTTACAAATGATGGTTTGATGAAATTTATAAGGAGGTGGTATATACCTTGCATGGGCGACTTGAAGAAAATCACGTTGGATGAATTTCATAAAAGACCATATTTTGGCCAACCCAGTTATCAAAAGATGTAACATCCATGACAAATAAATATTATTGGCTAGATATGAAAAAGGAGGTGGTTGAATATATTGTTAGGTGCTTAGAGTGCCAACATGTAAAAGTGGAATGTAGGGACCCAGCGGGATTGCTACAACCAATCCCCATTCCTAAGTGTAAGTGGAAATCCATTTCAATGGACTTCATCACTAGGATGTCAAGGACATCTAGGAAGCATGATTCCATAATGGTGGTGGTGGATAAGCTGAGAAAGGCGGTTCACTTCACAACTATTAAATCCACTTACAAGGCAATTGATATTGTTCAATTTTTTATGAAGGAGATATTTCGATTGCATAATATACCTAAGAAGATCATCTCGAACTGAGAATTTGAATTTACCTCCAAGTTTTGGAAAGTGTTGTTCGTTATCTTTGGGACAAAGTTAGCTTTCAGCACATTGAACCATCCTTAAATAGATGGGCAGATTGAAAGAGTCAAAAAAGTGTTGGAGGACATGCTCCTAATGTAAATTATACATTAGCCTAAAAAGTGGGAAGAGTCTCTTCCTTTGGTGGATTTTTCCTACAACAATAGTTACCAAGAATCATTGAAAATGAATCCTTTTGAGGCTCTATATGGTCAGAAATGTAACACACCTATCAGCTAGAATGATCCAGTGAACAAGGTACTTCTTGGGCCTGATATGTTCAAGGAAATGGAGCAAGAAATAGCCATTAGCAAGTAAAATTTAAAAACAACTCAAGACAAGCAAAAGAGCTATGCAAATCCACAAAGATTGCACAAGGAGTTCCAAGTGGCATAACATGTCTACCTCTGCTACAAACCAAGAAAGATTTCATGGAATATTGGGTCATGTGCAAAGTTAGCAGCTAGATTTTGCATACCATTTTAGATTTTTCGAAAGAGTGAGGCTAGTGGCCTAGAGAATTGGTTTGCCACCCATAGTGAAAGCACATGATGTTGTCCATATTTATTTATTTAAAAAGTATGTGCATGATGCTAATCATGTCGTGGACAGGTCTGTGATACAGGTGGAATTGCGGGAGAGTTCCACACAAACCATATTACATTTTGGATTAGAGGTAGATCGTGCTCTAGAATTGATAATCAAGCAAGTCAAGTTGTAGTGGAAGTACTTTGTACTATATGAAGCCACATGGGAGATGCCTGATTAGATGAGGGTATCATACCCATTTTTGTTTGTTGAGAAAGAAACTATAAATGTAATTGTAATTATGAACATAGTTGTGTCTATAAAGCTCATTGTAAATTCTATGTTCGAGTATAGAACACCGATGACAGTGTTCCTCTAATGGGGTGTGGTTTATAACAACCCTTTTTGTCACCCCTCATGCAAATATTATTATGAGAATTACTATTGTAAACTTACATAAATTGTAAATGATGATTGGGATGAGAGTGGACATGGTTTCAGAGTCTATGGAGGTGGAGTTGTTGGGACTGACTTGGAGAAATAGCCAAGCTCTAAATGTTGAAATTAATTCCCACCCATATCCCTATTGAATTAAAGAGAAAATATACATGCATTAAAAGTATTGTTTTGGTATTTGAGAAAAAAGGATGAGCTATATTGCTTGCTTGAGAGGATGTTGGCTTTAGTTAACAAGTGATCCTGTAGGAAGTGCACAGAGACAATATGATAGGCAGAGAATAGATAGGGATTACCTAGGAAATGTCATACAGACAAGATCATGCACCCAATAGAACCAGAAGAGAGTTGCGAAAATACATTACAGTGTGTGGACTACATTCAAGGAAGGGATGCACAGGAAAGAGATGTGTTGAGTAAGCATGGATAGCCAAAAGCAAAAGCATTCGAAGGAAGAAGAATAATAGGTGGAGCAAATGAAGGGTGCTCTGAATCCATGTATTATTGATTGGGTGGAGACTTAGCAATATGGATTCCAAAGTAATTCTTATCAGGTGGAGCCTTGAATAGTGTTATGCATTCCTATGTGTTTTTCCACAGGTGGAGGCTAAGATATCTGGATTCTTGTTGGGCCTATTAGGTGGAGTCATAGTGTGTTATTCCTATAGGAAACAAGTGGAGGCATTGTGCCTCTAGGATCTCGAAGTGTGAAGTGTGAAGCCGGTGGAGATTCTTTGGAACTCTAGTTTGTGTTAGTGTTTGATTAGGTGGAGCACTATGTGCTCTAGACTCCCTAAAGTATTGTTTGGGTGGATACACTGTGTCCTTTGGATTCTTGGATGTCAAATGGAGGAATTGTGTACTACGGATTCACATGTGATTATTCACTAAACTAGTGTTGATTTCCATTGAGTAATTCACTCCTCGGGATTTGAATTTGGCTAAGGGGTGGTTAACTACAAGAAAGAACAATAATGCAGTTGGCCTATGGTTGGGAGGAGAGTTGAAGTCCCTCTCTCAGTTTCCAGTCATCCAACTATTAAGATAAGTGACTTGTATTGTTGTGCAAAATGAATGTTGATTAATGTTGTTATTTAATAATGGTGGATAAATACTTATAAGGAGTAATGAGTATTCCTATATGTTTCATTAAGAAGGTTGTGTGAATGGTTTCCATCATTGTGATGGATTGCAAGTCCCTGCGTTGTTGATATGATCTTGAACTGTAGAGTGTTTATATGCTTATGCCTAATTATTTGACATGAGTAACTGGTTCGTAATGCTTTTGATTTCTTTATATGATATGCATGAAGACCATAAATATCTGTTATTTAAAGGTTGTTGAAGACCGATGGTCAATGTTGTGTATGAATGTTTTATGAATCCATTCAAGTGGTTATGGCTCATGCAATGCCTTAATTGTGTGCTATTATAATTTCAAAACTAGTTACTTAGTTATGCATGGTTGTTGTTTGGGAAAATTATAGACTTATAATTTGATGGACATAAATTATCGACCAAGGGTAGGTAAGCTTGTGAGATGATGCGAAAAATATATGCAAACTAATACTGTTATTATTGTTCTAAATAAAATCGTACGCACACACAGCTTCAAGAACTCTTTTCCTCATCAACACTTAGTAGCAAAGGCTATGGAGTAGATAATTCATCTCTCTACAACACCTACAATTTCTGATGCAGATCAAGAAAAGATACAAACCCAAACAACAACAATTAACTCAATTCACACTTTGCATAATAGAAATGAAAGCCTATTCAACAATTCCAAATCATTCATCAAATAAGCTCACATTTAACCATCATTCACAAGTTGTTACAAATTAGAAAAGAGAACTACAAATTGTGTACTAATTCTATTGATGCATGACAAGAATAAATGGAAATAAAACAAATCTGCAGCTACAGGAGTTGTGAGTAAAGGGGGGCCTCCCTTACTCACAACCCCTTCAACTAAGAAAGGAGTTACTCAATGAGATTCAGCAAAACATAAAGTAATGTATTAATTTGGAAAATATTCAATAATACAGGAGTTGATATGTTCAATTTCTCCTTCTCTATATCCCATGTTATCTATCTATATATGTAATATTCCTAATTAGCCATGGCTAATTGGAAAATTCAATTTTGCCCAATTTTTGCTTTCTATAGTTATTTATAAATAAAAAAGTGAGGACAGGGGACATAACTCACTTTAAGAATAAAAAGTCAATTCCTAGTAGCACAACGTTGTGACTTAAGGAGGAACCAAGGGGGCCAAAGGGGGACGCAGAAATGGGGCCCACGCAGACACATGGAGGGACTACGCAGGAGGGAAGAACACATGGCAAGAGGGGAATAACACAGGAGGAGGTGAGCCTAGGGATTGTGAGAGGCAGAGGCTACAAAATAGAGAGGAGCCCCCTCATTTTGGATCATTCTGGTTATGAGCATTTCTGATAGTCATTTTGACTTAGAGCATGCTAGCTGTTTAGCTAGTCTGCAGCACTGTTTAGTGCATTGAGTGTCTCCGTTCGGAGATCTCACCCTTAGCCCTGGGGGACTTCGAGTGCATGCTCGGGCAAGGTATTTCCATTGGCGTTCCAGCAGTAGATTCATCAGCATTTCAACTGCAGTTTCATCAACATTTCAGCAGTAGTTTCATCAACGTCTTTGAGGAACTGCGCAGAACCCCAAGGGGGTGATTTTAGGGGGTCGGCCATTTCAGAAAATCTTTCTGGGTTTTTCTGGGTTTTTCTGGGTTTTTTGAGTAAAGTTTGATTCCAATGTTTCAACCTTTTCTGAGGAGGGGACCAGCCCAAAATCCTCATTCGATTTCCAACAGCAACAGTAGTACGGAAATTTCCCAACAGCTGGGACGCAGATCAGCGTGAGGCCATTCCAGGAAAGCTTTCTGGGTTTTTCTGGGTTTCTTGAGTAAAGCCCGAATCCAAAGTTTCATCTTTTTCTGAGGAGGGGAGCAGCCCCAAGTCATCATTTGTTTTCTAGCAGCAACAGCAGCACAACAGCAACACAACAGTAGCATCCACGCAGAGAGGCCATTCTTGTCATTCTAAGAGTATTTCTTCACTTGCCTTGTGCAAGTCAAGGTGCCATCTGTCTAATCACCTCTTGTACTCATTTATTGCTCAGTATAATAAAATGGCTTAGCATTTCTCGATGCATTTCTTGTGTACCTTCTTATATTTCCGGTTTACATTATTATATGTTGTTCCACTATTATTTTATCACTTCTGGGTTATTATATCATTTTCACATATTTGGTTGGAGTTTTTTCTGGGGTTTGAGGAATATTCTGGGTTAGGAATACTACAGTGGTATCAGAGCATAGATCTGGCTCAGCCTGTGGAGCTAGCAATCTATGACGTAGGGGGAAAAACCCTATATCTGTTACAGAGGTCAGAGATACAGAGACACTAGGCGTAAGTTGGAGAACACTTACGGAGAGGGAGACTGTGTTCCGATGGTGGACACAGAACAGGAGGAGCCTGTGGTGGACGCGGAGCAGGAGGATCCGATGGTAGATGATGACGGGAAGAGATTTGCGGATATGCTCCTCAAATCCGTGCAGGACCTGTCGAGGCAGATTGAGGTGATGGCGCAGATATTCACGGCAGTAGAGGCCAGACAGTATGAGATCCCAAGGGTTTTTCAGGTTGGTGAGGGATCGGGCGCATCCCAACATTTTCCAGAGCAGCGTGATACTGCGCAGAAGGTGGCCTCACATGCCCCTACACGCTCTACCATGCCCACTTTCTTAGGAGCAGACACGGGGGTCGTAGCCCAGCAGGAGGTAGAGCCCGGACATATGGGTGACTATTTTGTAGAGTACCAGGCCTATGGGCAGGAGTTTAGGGAAGCCCTCTCATTCAAAGATTTTGTTCAGCTCCAGCGGGATAGTAGACCCCGCGATCATCACAGAGGGTACCGGCATTACCATGATGGCGACACCCACCGTGCAGCGAGAAGATTCCACTTGCCTACGTTTGATCGCTCATCAAATAGTTCGGCAAAGTCTTGGGTGGAGAAGCTGGACATTTATTTCTAGCTTAACCAGATGTCGAAGACAGAGGCCATCAAGGTGGCAACATTGCATTTGGATGGTGAGGCCCAGGATTGGTGGTTTCATGGGATGGTTACACTGGGGCACTCCACAGTGACGACGTATGCCTAGTTTACCAGGAGACTAATGGAACGATTTGATCGGAGGGATCCAGAGCAGCATTTTGTTGAGCTAACGAGGCTCAAACAGATAGGGAGCCCAGAGACCTACATTATGGATTTCTTGAGGGTCTCCGTGTTAGTGCCAGACCTATCCACGGCACAGAGGGTCTATATATATGTTGAGGGGTTAGCAGAGCCACTTCGGGGTTTAGTTCGATCCACTAGACCAGCCACACTCCAGGACGCTATCAACAAGACCCGAGACTTACAAGATGTCTTACCCAGGACCCGGACACCTTACCCCCAGAGACAGACTTTCCAGTCTAAGGGAAAGGATGTGAGAACTCCACCTCCAAAGGGGAATCCAGGATGAGTACAACTTGACGATGATGCTAGGAGGGAGTTGAAGAAGAAGCGGTTGTGCTTCACTTGTCAGGAGCCATGGGCACCAAGACATAGATGTTCTACTGGTAAAGCACATTTTATTGAGGTCTTCTCCGAGAGCAGTGGAGAGGAGGATGACAAGGATGATGCGGAGGCAAGAGATAGCCATGTCATACAGGGTCCTTTGCCACCACCACTGCCAGCAACAGGTGGTGTATCTTTTCCACCCACCGGAGGGGCCCTTGCAGCATTGCGAGGAGTTCCCAAGTATCTGACGCTACACGTACGAGGGGCAGTACATGGCCAAAGAGTATCAGTTTTGGTTGACAGTGGGGCGACCCACAACTTCATCAATGCCCAGATGGTTGAGCGAAGAGGTATACAGACAGAGAGCTTCAATGAGTTTTCAGTATTTGTCCGAGGAGATCAGACCATGATGTGTGCTTGTTATGTTCCAGAGCTTTCTGTGAAGATGGGAACCTACACATTGACTGACCACTTTTTCGTGGTCGATATTCCGGACACCAACATGATACTGGGTGTTCAGTGGCTTATTACTCTAGGGAAGGTCACGATGGATTGGAAGACCCTAGAGATGGAGTGGGATGATGAGAAGACAGGGAGGCATGAGAAGATACGGGGACAGCACACATAACCACCTCAGATTGTGTCAGCTCATCGGATGGAGGCAGTCTTCTGGAAGGGAGACATAGAGTGGGCAGTGGAGTTGCGTACATCATAGGCAGGGACTACAAGGCAGACGATACATCCAGAGATCCAGTCCATCCTTGATCGGTATGCCATAGTGTTTGGAGAGATTCCACTAGGAAAGCCACTGGATCGGGGGTTTGAGCACACTGTCGAGCTTGAGCAGGGCATCCAGGCAGTGATCACCACCCCCTATAGGCACCCCAATTCCTATCGGGACGAGATTGAGCGGCTATTTAGGAGATGCTGGCCATCATGCATGCATTGGCTAAGTACCAGCAGTATCTGGTGGGTAACAGGTTCAGGGTGAGGACTGATCACAACAGCCTCAGGTTATTTTTGGAGCAAAAGCAGTTACAGGAGAGGCAACAGAAGTGGATTAGCAAGATCCAAGCATATGACTTTGACATTGAGTATGTCAAGCGCAAGAACAATGTGGTCGCAGATGCCCTTTCACGTAGACTAGCCACGTTGTCTCTTATGAGCTTGGACATAGACTGGAGGGCTCGACTTTTAGTAGAGTACTCCAAGGACAGGTTTGCATGTGAGATTCTGGATGGGCAGGTGGCGGATGACAAGTACAGGGTGATTGATGAGATCATCTACTACAGGGACCGGATCTTCTTGATTGAGGGATCTCAGCTCAAGAAGAAGATACTTCAGGTGTCACATGACTCACCATTGGCAGGACATCAGGGGTTTACCAAAACTTACAGGGTCATCAAGGAGAAGTTCTCATGGAAGGGCCTCAAGGAGGACGTACTCCAACATATCTAGGAGTGTGACGTTTGCCAGAGGAACAAGGGGGAGATGAGCCATCCCGCTGGTTTATTGCAGCCTCTTCCCATTTCGGAGGGGAAATGGGAGAGCATTTCGATGGACTTCATCACAGGGTTGCCCATGGTACAAGGCAAGGATTGTATCTTTGTCGTCGTTGACCAACTGACGAAGTACGCCCATTTCTTTGCCATATCCGCACACTACACATCAACACAGGTGGCTGAGCTGTTCTTCAGAGAGGTTTTCAGGCTACATGGTCCTCCTAAGACCATCATCAGTGATAGGGACAGTCGTTTCTTGGGCGGGTTCTGGCAGGAGCTTTTTCGGCTAGTGGGGACAGAGTTGACACCGAGTACCAGTTACCACCCACAGACAGACGAATAGACAGAGATAGTTAACAAGTGGTTGGAGGGCTACTTGCGTAACTATGTCATTGGGTAGCAGAGGGCATGGCTGAAGTGGTTGCATCTGGGGGAGTACTGCTACAACACTACACATCACATGCCCATCGGCATGTCACCATTCTATGCTTTGTATGGATATCATCCTTTATCTTTTGCTGACGTGATGTTTGGTGCTAGCAAGGCTCCGAGAGCCAAGATTTGGATCCAAGAGAGTCAGGATATTCTTCGAGCTCTCAAGGATAACATGGCTACAGAACAGAACTAGCAAAAGTTGTATGCTAACAGGGGTCGGGTGGAGAGACAGTTTGAGGTAGGAGACTTGGTCTATCTAGGATTACAGCCATACCGACAGTCATCACTGAATCAAAAGGGGTATGAAAAGCTCAAGCCCCGCTTTTACGTGCCATAAAGGGTGATACGCAGGATTGGACAGGTAGCATATGAGTTGGAGCTGCCCCAAGGCAACTGCGGAGCCGAACGATCCGGGAATTCTTGGTGAGGTGGAAGAATTTACCGGATGAGGATGCCACTTGGGAGAGTGAGAAGATCTTGCAGCATCCATCACTTCAGTTGCTTGAGGACAAGCAAAATTTTGCCAGGGAGACTGTAATATTCCTATTTAGCCATGGCTAATTGGAATATTCGATTTTGCCCAATTTTTGCCTTCTATAGTTATTTATAAATAAAAAAGTGAGGACGATGGACATAACTCACTTTAAGAATAAAAAGTCACTTTCTAGTAGCACAACGTTGTGACTTAAGGAGGAGCCAAGGGGGCCAAAGGGGGACGCAGAAATGGGGCCCACGCAGACACATGGAGGGACTGCGCAAGAGGGAAGAACACATGGCAAGAGGGGAATCACGCAGGAGGAGGTGAGCCTAGGGATTGTGAGAGGCAGAGGATACAAAATAGAGAGGAGCCCCCTCATTTTGGATCATTCTGGTTATGAGCATTTGTGATAGTCATTTCGACTTAGAGCACGCTGGCTGTTTAGCTAGTCTGCAACACTGTTTAGTGCATTGAGTGTCTTCGTTCGAAGATCTCACCCTTAGCCCCGAGGGACTTCGAGTTCCTGCTTGGGCAAGGTATTTCCATTAGCATTCCAGCAGTAGATTCATCAGCTTTTCAGCAGCAGTTTCATCAGCATTTCAGCAGCAGTTTCATCAACGTCTTTGAGGAACTACACAGAACCCCAAGGGGGTGATTTTCGGGGGTCAGCCATTTTAGAAAAGCTTTCTGGGTTTTTCTGGGTTTTTTAGTAGATTCCAATTCCAGAGTTTCAGCCTTTTCTGAGGAGGGGAGCAGCCCCAAATCCTCATTCGATTTCCAGTAGCAGCAGTAGCACGATAGTTTCCCAACAGCTGGGACGCAGATCAGTGTGAGGCCATTCCAAGAAAGCTTTCTAGGTTTTTCTGGGTTTCTTGAGTAGAGCCCAAATCCAAAGTTTCAGCTTTTTCCAAGGAGGGGAGCAGCCCCAAATCATCATTTGTTTTCTAGCAGCAGCAACAACACAACAGCAGCATCCACGCAGAGAGGCCATTCTTGTCATTCTGAGAGTATTTCTTCACTTGCCTTGTGCAAGTCGAGATGCCATTTGTCTAATCACCTCTTATACTCATTTATCGCTCAGTATAATAAAATGGCTTAGCATTTCTCGCTGCATTTCTTGTGTATCTGCTTATATTTCCGGTTTACATTATTATATGTTGTTCCACTGTTATTTTATCACTTCTGGGTTATTATATCATTTGCACATATTTGGTTGGAGTTTTTGCTGGGGTTTGAGGAATATTCTGGGTTAGGAATACTACAATATATCCCCATTGCAATAAACATAAAGGTATTTTATACAGACGCATGGGAATAACTGCCTCCAATTAGAAAACTTAACACCCTACAACTATTGGCTAACAATAGTTGAACAAGAATAAGCACAATGAGTTTGATCCATGACTGAAAGCATGGATCGAACAGACTTTGTGAAGCTGCTGGAATTGTCTTTAAATATGGCCATTTGAGAAAGGAATGAAGATCTGGGCCGTTTCAATGGAAGTTCTTAGGCGAAAAATAGGATAGTATCCATATTGGTGACATTCTCAACAAAACCCATGTCTTTGTTCTCTTCAACACATAGCAGCCGGGTGGAGAAAGGAAACTGCCCATTTCGGGCAGGTATTCTCCAGGATTGTCCCACCCGAAAACCTTTGTAGATCATCTGATCTGAAAAGCACAAATCAACGGTGGAGATGAATTGGCAGGAAGTATGGCTTGGGAATTAAGTTGAGCCTGTATTGGAAGCGGAAAAGCATGTTTTATCATATATTTTCATTATAAAAGTTTTACCTATAATTCCAATATTTTCATAGTTATAGCGGCCAGGTGCATAAGTTAAGCTTTACAAGGATTTTCGGGCCGATTGTGATTTGCGATGGAATTCAACGGAGCGTTGAATGGTGGATTTGACAGGTTTATAAAGCAGGATTTACTCTTTTGAGTTCCGGATTAATCAGAAGTTCGTGTTAATTTCGCTGTGTAATGCGGAAAATCAGGGTTAGAGCCGAAGCTTAAGAGGAAGACAATCTGATATATTTCTTGGCATTTTGGCCAATTAGAATGCCCATGTAAGCCCAAGATTACACAAACTAAACGTATTTCATTACGGATAAGACGAATTAAGCATCATTAGGGCATTCACAGAGGAATTCGGCAGCGGATCAATGGAGCAAGCCAGCAGTTATCATCCCCTCCTAAATCTAGTTATGTTCTTGTTATTTCATGTTCTTTGAGGTGTATTTTGCCTTCTATAAAATTCTGTAATAGTTTTAACTTCATATAGTTAGACAAACAGTTAGATAATTTGGGCAGTTTCAGAAATCAACAACTGTTCCACAATGTATAAAAAGAGGAAATTTTACTAAGAAAGGGTTCAAACTTTGGAGAACCCGGAAACTAGGCCACTGTATTCCTAATGTCATCATTGATTGATGAAAGAATCAGAAGTTTCCATGAGTTGTTGCATATAATTTTGTAAGCTTCTTTGTCATGTGTCATGCTATGTTTTCTTCTTTTCAAGTATAGTAATGAAGTTGCAGGTCTTTATTTTCCTATGTAGATAAAGTTAAAATTCCTTAAAGAGCGCTTCTATACTCGAAGTCCTCATTTCCTTTCTAAGTTATAGATAATAGTTTCTGTGAAAGGCCAGCATATTGTCTATGATTTAGTTCTCATTATCATAGTTCTCCTAAGTTACAGATAGTAGTTTCTGTGAAAGATCAGCATATTATCTTTAACGTTTTCCCCAAGCTTTCTTCATTCATCATTTGTATCCAGCAACAAATGGCATTCTGAGATGTTTTGGTCATACGTGTATTAAGAGTAAAAAACCAAGTCCCTAGGTCCTTCATTTGAGAACACAACATATATCTAAGTGACAAACAAGTGACAGTAAATAATATTTATTAATGTCTTAAGCACAATTTCCCTACAACCAGGAAATTGGTTTCTTAAGGAACAACATTAATTGGTGCCATTGCCGGGGAGAGAAGATAAGAAGACTTTTCCCTGGGTTTCAATATTTTCCTCTGGTTGTTCAGTGAGGAGGAAATATTTGGTTGTTTTGAACCAAAGCAAAAACTCGGGCTTTAAGACGGCCCCATACAAGATCAGACACTTCAAAAAAGAAAGTTCAAGCTCTTTCAAATCATGAAAGGCTATTTTCTAAGAGGGTTGAAAGGTCTAAGATTCCAATTCCACCAATTCCTACATTGTCTACATCAGGCATCAATTCATTTGAACATTCATCTGATAAAGAGACATCTTTTTCATCATCTTCATTTCATGAACCTATCTGTCAAGACCAATCTTTTGAGTCTGTTACTTTTCATTTACCTGCTGTAATTATTCAACCTCAACCAATAACCACATTACCTCATTTGCACATTCCATTTACCTCTCAATCAAGTTCCACATCTAGTAGTAATCAAAGTTCAGTAAACATGGCAGTACCTGCGTTCTTGATGAATAGATATGCACCTCTTCAATTGCCACAACCATTAAATCAAATGCCACAGGATTACCTCAAAACTCTTCCTCATTTTACAGGGGAAGATGAACAAACTGCAGAGAATCATGTGTCAGTATTTTGCAATTTTGCAGCAAACAAAGACATTGAACATGTAGATGTTGCTCTAAGACTTTTTGTTTAGTCCTTGGATGGAGAAGCAAGGAAATGGTTTAAAGGACTTCCCAATAATACTATTCCTTCTTGGGAAGAGATGGAACATTTGTTTATTCAAATATGGGGAGAAAAAAGAGACCATGGGTATTCATTAACGGAGTTTAATGCCATAAAGAAGAAGTATGATGAAACTGTGGCTGAATTTGTCAGAATATTTAATAAATTGTACAATAGTCTCCCAACAGAGATTAAGCCTCCTCCTGCTGGTGCAAAATACTTTTGTAGGGGCTTTTGAATCAAATTTTGGATTCACATTAAGGGAGAGAAGAGCTCCAACCCTTGATCAAATCCAAACAGATGCAAATAGAAGTGAATCTGGTCGTTGCAGGAAAAGCACTAGAAACACAGCCTACCCAAGACAAGGGAAAGGCAAAGATGGAATCCTCTCAAAGTCAAACATTGGAGGATATGTGTGATGTAATTAAAATTTTGTTAGATAAGGTAAATAGATTAGAGTTAGAAAATAAGAACTCTCAGAGACAAACACAGTATAACAAGAACTTTAATCCCCAATACAGAAGACAACCTTTGCAAATCTTGCAAAGGGAAAGAAAAGATCAAGATCAAATTCAAGCACCATTATATATAGAGGCAGATCCTGTTGAAAAACAAGAGCATCCTGAGGTCAAATTTTTACATTATATGCAGTGGATGAAGATGAACTTGGTATCGAAGAAGAAGAGTATGAATATGATGAAACATATGCCATTCATGATAAAATTGATGAATATTGGAAGCAATTTTCTGATTTTATGCAAGCTGAACTACATAAGAAATATGACTTGAGATCGAGGAAGAGGTCAAGAAATCAAGAAAATGAAAGTGAGCAGCAAGTTTCAACTTCCTCACCAAAGGCGACTCCACAAGAATCTCAGTCTGCAAAACAAGTGAATAAAGGAAAGCAGCAACAGAATGCAAATGGCAAGACACAGATACTTCAAGGTGAGTCTTCTCAAGATCAAATTGGAAAAATTCCTTTGGAGAAACTTGTTTCAATTCCTCAAGTAATTCCAGTCATGAAGAAAGGTGAAGATGAGAATGAAAAGACTGCTAAACAGGGTTACTTGTTTAGTCTTACTAAGGAGTTGGAAAAGGTAAGAATTCAGGTTCCTCTTGCAAAGTTGACAAAAATACCTATTTATCAAAAGGAGATTGCTGAGTTTGTTAGTTTGAAAGAAAATGAGATTATAAATGATACTGTAAATCTGTAGGAAGACAAACCAATAGTGGTTTTTGGTGCACATGTAGAGGAAGTATACCCTTCAATACCTCTTTTTTATATTTCCTTATTGGTCCATGACTTCTTCTTACATAATTGTATGTTTGATTTGGGAGCTTCACACAATATTATGCCTTTGTCAGTAATGAAGCAACTAAATCTACAAGTTACCAAACCCTATAGGGACTTGTATTCTTTTGATTCGAACAAAGTCAAGTGTCTGGGGGTTATTAAGGATCTGGTAGTGTCACTAGCCCAAATTCTAGCTAGAAGCTTGGTCATGGATGTAGTAGTAGCAGATATCCCTGATAGATTTGGAATGCTTCTATCTAGGTCCTGGGGGGCTAAATTGGGTGGTGCTTTGAAACTGGATTTTACATATGCTGTTATACCAATTTTTGGTGGGGAAGAGAGGAGATTGTACAGAGAAACTAGATTTGTAAAAACAATTACAATAAATGGAGCAAGTAATTCACCTGTATATAGCCAAGAGAAGGATGAATTTGCTTGTTTCACACTGTATGATAATGCAGAGCTGGCTGAAGATAATCAGAAGCAGCTTGCTTCAGCCAATGTAATTACAGAGCTGCAAACTAAAGGAGTGTGGAAATGCTTCTTTGATGGAGCTTATTCCAAGGAAGGAACAGGTGTTGGTTTTCTTCTAATTGCACCTGGAGGTAATATGTTCCCTTTTTCTTTTAAATTAGAGTTTGAGGCAACTAACAATGTGGCAAAATATGAGTCCTTGATTATTTCTCTACAAACAGCCAAACAGATGGGAGTCAAGTCAATTTCTGCTTTTGGAGATTCAAAGCTAATTATTAAGCAGATAAGAGATCATTGTCAAACAAAGCATCCTAGGCTCTGGGCATATAGAAATGAGGTATGGGATTTGATTGAAAACTTCTTTGAAGCTTTTAACTTTCAGTTCATTCCAAGAGATGAGAATAGATTGGTAGATTCATTAGCTGTGGCTGCTAGCACTTTCAAGCCTCCTATTAATCCAAGACTAAGATATGAGGTAGGGATGAGACACGGACCCTCTATTCCTGATAATGTTAAAAATTGGCAAGATTTTGAAGATGATCAGTAGATTAAAGAATTTTTTACTATAGTTGAGGGGTTTCAGGGCATAGAAATTGATCAGGATAAAGAAGAAACAACAGAAGTTGCAGAAACCAGTGGTTTAAAATATTCAATAGCTAATCTGGAGATTTTTCAATTGAAGGATAATATTTTTCCAAAAGTGTTATGGTCTGGATCTACCTCAAGCTGAGAAAGGCAGAATCTAGGGTAACATCAAACCACGCTTAACTTGGTAACTAGCCCTACTAGGTCGGGAGAGGGCTCTCTCCTTGTCAATCTCACAAGAATATGGTCAATAGAGCTTGAGATGACTAATGTAAAGACTGATTTTAGGCTAGGTATATGATCAGAGGAGTTTGATTGAATTTAATTTTGATTCGTTGGCTCAAATGTGAAAGGCAGATTTGGGTCCGGGGAATGGACACAGTCTTGCAGAGATATCTATGGGGCGAGGTAGGCAAATGGTTTAGTACTTCAAATTGAGTGAGATGGAGAGCTTTAAGACTGCTGAGGAGTTGGAGAGGGCATGAAAATCTTAGGGATCCTCTGTTGGGTCCCTATAATACTAGTGATTACCCCATTACTATTATAGTTATACCCCTTATTTATATTGTTGTGCCCCTATTACCCCCTTATTGTTATTTATGTGCCCCATATAATCCCTCTATTGTTATTTTTGTGGCTTTATATTATTATTGTTAGGTCGGCTAGATTATATTGTGACTCCTTAGACTCCTATATATAGAAAGGAGGTTTTGTCATTTGAATCATCCAAGAATTGTTCATTTATGTACTTTAAAGGAGGTTTCCACCTCGAAGAGGCTGAATTCTAAGGTGTTGATCTATCTTTTCTATCTTTTCTTGAGCTGGTTTCATAACATTTGGTATCAGAGCTTTGGATCTAGGGTTTCGCTGCTCCAAACAGGTCATCGTGGCATTTTCGCTATAACTTTTTTTCTGTGATGTTTCAGAAGTTGCAAGAAAAACCCATTTGAGAAGAAATCGCGTTGAACCTTGGGTCCAAATTTCTGAGCTTTTCGCGTGATATTTTCGGAGATATGATCTGAGGAAATTGGTCTTTTTACAGACTCCTGAATTACATTCAAAACAGGTGACCTGGGGAAAATTGTCATAACTTTCTCTCTGGGAATCAGATTGAAATTTCATAAGAAGGTACAGAAAGAGGACAGACTGTAGTTTCTTGTATATCATTTTCAGAACCAAATATTGAAAATTGTACACGTGGCACTTCATACAACTTCGCTCTTCTGGAAAGGTCTATAATCAGGTCATCTTGGGAGATTGTGCATAACTCTTTCTTGGAGAATCCAATTTGGATCAGACTGGTGGCATTGGAAAGAGGACATAGAGAGCTACTACAGGTCACAAATTCAGAACTGGATGATTGGAAAGTACAGAGATACATCAGAGGCAATATCGAGCTCCTACAAAGTGAAAAAAGGTGTGTAGATTTATTTAAATTTTTGCTTAAGCTTGGTTTGAAAATTTATTTTGAAGGAATTCAAAGGGCATAGTAGAGCATTATTATCGGTAACTGATGCCTCGAGGAAAGAAAATGCAAACACCTAGTAAGGAACCTGAAAGCTCTAGCATGACTCATGAAGAAGAGGAAGAAATGCTACATGATATATCAAAATTACAAGAACAAGTGCAACAAATGTCACGCTCACAAAAGTTAACAGATGCTAAGATAAATGGCGTGGAAGCTAAGATGGAAAATTTGAAGATAGATTTGAACACAAATTTGAAGACAGGCATGGCAGATTTGAAGACAGATTTGACAAATTTTCTACAAGAAATACTTACTAATGGTGAAAAGGTAGTAAAGGAAACTCATGATGAGAACAAAAGAAATGTTAATCATGATTCCATAGACGCTAATGTTGGATCGAAGAATCACCATATTCCAAAAATCGATATGAGGAAGTTTGATGGCAAGGATCCCGCCACATGGATATTACAGATGGAGCAATTCTTCGATCTCAATAATGTGCAAAACGCACAAAAAGTACGTATGGCAACTGTATATTTGGAACCAAATCAGTTTGTATGGTATCAATGGCTTTGTTCTCGTAAACAATTTATCACTTGGGAAATTTTTACGGAAGAATTGATAGCACATTATGAGGATACAAAAAGCAACACTTTTTTTAGCCAATTGATAAGTCTCAAACAAAAGGGTTCAATAATGGAGCACATTGAGGAGTTCCAAAAATTGAACATAAGGGTAAAAGATATTCCAGAGGAGCATAGGATTGATGTGTTCATAGGGTCTTTAAAGGATAATATCCAACATGATGTTCGCCTTTGGGAACCTGATTCATTAGAGAAGGCATTCAGGTTAGCAAAAAAAATGGAAAGCAAAATTATGGCAACTAGGAAGCATACCACTCACAACTATAAAGACGGAAGTGTTGTTGCCCCTAGTCTTCCACAACCTACAAGGTTGACACCACAACAATTGGAAGAAAAAAGAGCAAAAGGGCTTTGTTACAATTGTGATAGCAAATACACAAAAGGTCATAAGTGTGCTGAGAAGAAATTATTCTACATAGATTGTGAAGAGGAAGAAGAAAAGGAGCAAGAAAGGTCAAAAGAAGAGGATATATTCCAGGAACAAAGCCTAGATGAAGAACAAATAAATCCGACCATATCTTGTAATGCATTGGTGGGAATTACCACTCCTCAAACCATCAAGATAGAAGGACAAATCAAGAAGAAAAAGGTAATAGTGTTGATTGATTCAGGAAGCACCCACAATTTTATTCATTGTAGGGTAGCAAAAGAATTGAATTGCTTCCTATATCCAGCACCAGAGTGTCAAGTGATGATTGCAAATGGAGGAACAATAAATTGCTCTGGAAAGTGCCATAATATCAAGCTATCCATGGGAGAATATGTATTGACTAGCCCAATGCTTTCCATTCCAATGGGAGGTGCTGATGTTGTACTAGGAGTCCAATGGCTACAATCCTTGGGTACAATAGCTTTTAATTTTCAAGAACTTTTCATGAAATTTTCTGTGGAAGGAAAGGAAGTTGAATTAAGGGGTATTGCAGGGAAACCAGGAAAGATAATCAGCTCTAATGGCATGACAAAGCTTCTAAAAAAGGAGCAAAGAGGTGTAATTGCACAATTATGTTCGCTAGATGTTTCCACATTGGAATCATCTATTTCTCCAGATCTCCAAAAAGTCCTGGACAATCATTCCAAGGTATTTGAGACTCCCAAAGGTCTCCCACCTATGCGTGATCATGATCATGCTATTCATCTGATTCCAGGAAGTGTTCCTCCAAACATCAGGCCGTACAGATATCCCTATGTCCAAAAAAGTGAAATTGAACGTATGGTTGCAGAAATGCTAGAGGCTGGTATAATTCAACCGAGTCAAAGTTCTTTCTCAGCTCCAGTAGTATTGGTGCACAAGAAGGATGGATCATGGCGCATGTGTCCGGATTATAGGGAGCTCAACAAGCTCACTATTAAAGATAAGTTCCCCATTCCTGTCATTGATGAATTACTGGATGAATTGCATGGATCAATTTACTTCACCAAGTTGGATCTTCGTTCGGGATATCATCAAATCAGAATGAAGATTGAAGACATTCCGAAAACGGCATTTAGAACTCATGAGGGTCATTATGAATTTTTGGTCATGCCTTTTGGCCTTACCAATGCACCTTCAACATTTCAAGGTTTGATGAATTCAATTTTCAAACCATTCCTTAGAAAATTTGTGTTAGTATTTTTTGATGATATACTAATCTACAGCAAGTCTTGGAAGGATCATGTTGAACATGTTGACAGGGTGCTACAACTATTGGAGGAGAAACAATTATATGCAAAAAGATCCAAATGTTTCTTTGGAGTCCAGGAGGTGGAATATTTGGGTCATATTGTATCTCATGAAGGAGTTAAGGTAGACCCTAGCAAAATTAAAGCCATTAAGGAATGGAAAATCCCCACATCCATAAAGCATCTGCGAGGATTTCTTGGGTTGACAGGGTATTATCGCAAGTTTGTTAAGAATTATGGGAGAATAGCAGCACCTCTAACAACATTATTGAAGAAAGATTCATTTTCATGGACTCCGGAAGCAACAAAGGCCTTTGAACATCTTAAAGAGGCAATGTGCCAAGCACCGGTCTTAGCTACACCGGACTTCACAAAAACCTTTATTGTGGAATGTGATGCTTCAGGAAATGGAATTGGTGCTGTTCTAATGCAAGATGAAAGACCCATTGCTTTTGAAAGTCGTCCAATCAAGGGAAAGTTTTTAAGCAAAGCTATTTATGAGAAGGAAATGTTGGCAATACTCCATGCACTTAAGAAATGGCGACCCTACCTAATGGGAAGACACTTCAAGGTAAAAACGGATCATGATAGCCTTAAATACTTTTTAGAACAAAGATTATCCTCTGAAGAGCAACAAAAGTGGGTCACAAAGATGTTGGGTTATGACTTTGAAATCATCTACAAAAAAGGGAAGCAAAATGTGGTGGCAGATGCACTCTCAAGAAAGGATGAGGATGTGGAAGCATTGTTGTGTGCCATTTCTATTATCCAACCAGATTGGATAAACGAAGCAAGGGAGGAATGGAAGAATGACGAAGAAGTGTGGGCACTTATTCGAAAGCTACAACAAGATTCCAGTACTTCTGATACATTTAGCTGGCAAAATGATTCGTTATGGTACAAAGATCGCTTATACCTCTGTAAGAATTCCCAGCTAAAACAAAAGATTCTTATGGAATTGCACACTTCTCCCTTAGGAGGGCACTCAGGATTTTTAAAAACTTACCACAGGGTTAAGAAGGAATTTTTTTGGGATGGCCTTAAATCAGATATTCAAAAGTTTGTGGCGGAATGTTTGGTTTGCCAACAAAATAAAGTTGAAACAATTAAGACACCAGGTCTATTACAACCTTTATCCATTCCAAGCCAACGTTGGGAGGAGGTTTCAATGGATTTTATCACAGGTTTACCCAAGTCTGAGGGAAAGAGTGTCATCATGGTGGTAGTTGACAGACTTACCAAGTATGCACACTTTTGTGCATTATCACATCCATTTAAAGCCAGTACAGTTTCTACTGCATTTATGGAAACAGTTCAAAAGCTACATGGAAACCCAAAGATTATTGTAAGTGACAGAGATCCCATTTTCACTGGAAATTTTTGGACAGAATTATTTTCTTGTCTTGGTACTCAGTTAGCTCATAGCTCATCTTATCATCCTCAATCTGATGGGAAAACTGAGATAGTAAACAAATGTTTGGAAGGATATCTTCGTTGCTTTGTATCTGATAAACAGACACAATGGGTCAAATGGTTGCCTCTGGCTGAATGGTGGTATAACACTTCCTTCCATACAGCAACAAAAATGACCCCATTTATGGCACTTTATGGGTATCAACCACCATCCATCACATCATATTTAAGAGAAAATTCTAAGGTTCAGGCAGTGGAACATCACATCGAACATCAACAACAAGTCCTCCAACTCTTAAAGGATAACCTTGTGTTGGCACAAAATAGAATGAAACAACAGGCAGATCAACATCGCAGTGAAAGAAGTTTTGATGTAGGTGATTGGGTATTCCTACGGCTACAACCATATAAGCAAATGTCCCTAAAGCAAGCTAAGAAGGATAATAAATTATCACCAAAGTATTATGTCCGTACAAGGTGTTGCAAAAGATTGGTACTATGGCATACAAATTGGAGCTTCCTGCAGCTTCTCGATTGCACCCAGTTTTCCATGTTTCATGTTTAAAGAAGGTTATAGGCAACAAGCTCCCAGTTCAAACAATATTGCCAGAACTTGACGAGGAAGGAAAAATTATATTGGAACCGGAAGCAGTCACAGAAACAAGAACTCGACAGCTACGAAATCGATCAATTTCAGAGTATCTTATCAAGTGGAAGAACTTATCCGCTGAAGATTCCACATGGGAGGATGAGAATTTTATGCAGAAGTATCCAGAATTACTCAAGCGTTGAGGACAACACTTTTTTGAAGGAGAGGGGCATGTTGGGTCCCTATAATACTAGTGATTACCCCATTACTATTATAGTTATACCCCTTATTTATATTGTTGTGCCCCTATTACCCCCTTATTGTTATTTCTGTGCCCCATAGAATCCCTCTATTGTTATTTTTGTGGCTTTATATTATTATTGTTAGGTCGGCTGGATTATATTGTGACTCCTTAGACTCCTATATATAGAAAGGAGGTTTTGTCATTTGAATCATCCAAGAATTGTTCATTTATGTAATGTAAAGGAGGTTTCCACCTCGAAGAGGCTGAATTCTAAGGCGTTGATCTATCTTTTCTATCTTTTCTTGAGCTGGTTTCATAACATCCTCTTCAAATATCTAAAAACACAAATAACTAAACAAACCCTAGGTAGAGCACTGCAAACATCAATGAATTCTACCTTTATCCTTGTTTCATTTAGTTAAGATGAACAGAGAGAGATGATGGCATACATAAACACATGTAAACTTCCATTACAGAAGGAAAAACAATACCAAATTAACTTGCCACAAGAATCCCACAAAGTGTTGCAAACCGTGGTCTATTCCTTTGCCAAACTGCAGAAATGAATATACAATAATGCTCAAAGCATTCACAGGAGTCCAACCTTTACTAATGACTAAAAAAATACTTGATATAGGCAAAAAACAACTCATGCTAGGCTTTAGGGATCGAATTCATGAGTTTAGGAGTTTTTTCAACAAGATCTAAACTAAGAACTGAAAAGTAGGAATTGGAATAGCTTGCCTCTAAAACCTAGGAAACGGATTCATTCAGTTGCAAACTATCTTTTTATGATGTATCTACCTCCATGAGTGAAATTTTAGCATATTTACATCAAAATCCATCAAGTTACATCAAATTACATCATGATTTTGACTACGAGAGAGATAAAAGTCAAACTGAGAAAAAACTAGGCAAAAAAATAGAGTTTTTTGGCAAAAATGACAAATTGTCATCCTGTGCGCCGCGCTCCTGTCCTTGTGCACCACACTCCTATCCTTGTGCACCGCTCTACTTTGCAACTAATTTTGGAGGTCTTCCCATGCACCCAATCTGCTCCAAGTGGGCTTGTTGGAAGGGTCTGGCTGTCTACTTTCTAGAACAAGTGGAAATTATGAATTTGGTGTCCATTTGCCCCTCCAAAAATGATTTCTCCCAACACTTCTTCCTGTGTGGCCAAAAAGGGGCAGAAAGGGCATTTTTGAGGTGTTTTTGACCCTTATGGAAGCTCAAAACTTGACAAAATTTCTTGGCCATGTGTGAGAATTCATATTTTTCCTGAGGAATCAAAAATGTTGAGTTTTCCTCCAAAGGAGGTCCCTAGCAAAAGCGCGCGCCGGGTGGCGCAGCGCACCAAGCAGAAAAACTTGTTTTTTACTCCAAAAAATCAAAATTTGCAAGAAGTATCCCAGATTTCTTGAAATTTGGGCTGAGTGTCCTGCATCAAGTGCTGTGTTAGGCTAAGGAAGCCTCAGCCAAGAATTGGAGCTTGTCTTGCTCTTTTTTCTTCCTCAATGCTTTCCTCAACTTGGCCTTCAAAGTCCTAATTCTTGCTTTGCAACTTTTGTTTCTTGCCAAATAGTGATATGCCATGTGCCTCAACACATTTTTCTATTTTTTGGCCTTCTCCAACATCTTTTCCAAGTGCATGTTTGTCCTCTAAGGCCAAGATTCACGATCAGCTTCAATTTCTTGTTCAAGTGGTGTCAACTTGACTTTCCTCCTCTTGGCAGCTTGTTGGTTTTCTCTTATGTTTTGGAACTCCATGATGGTTTGTTGATCCTCTAACTGTTTGTTCCTATGCTCCAGATAGTTGATTATCCACTTGGCTCTTTCCAGGTTTAGAGACAAGTGATTAATGTCATCTTGTTGTTCCCGAATGATCTCCTTGAGCTTTGAGCTTTGGGAGCCCAAATCAGTGTCATCCTCCTGAATGAGAATGAAATCTGCCTCTTGACCTTCTGAAGGTCCCTCATCATGCAATGGTTGCTTACCCTTGTCCTATACCTGCTCTGCTGTTTAAGGAAACGAGACCCCTTCCACCCTGGGTGGAGATAGTACTCGTTTTGTTGCTGCAAACAATCTCCTTGTGCCCTTTTGGTAAGTGACAAACACTGGCACACTAGTAGTTTGAGTCTCATGCACCTCTTGCTGATGTGAAGGCTCTCCTGCCTCATGAAAAACTGATGGGGGAACTTGAGGACCTGTAAAGACCTCATGTGAAATGAAATCCTCCCATGAAACATTCAGTAAACTAAGCTGATGCAAAACCACAATCTTGATTAATGCAAAGTGATAGATGTTGTTATACTGCTGATGAGGAGGTTTCCTTTGCACCAATGTGGTCATTTTCTCAATATTCCGGCAAATGAAATAGGGGAGGTTCATCATCCTCACCCTAGTAAAATGCATCAACAATCTGATATGATAGGTGTATAGGCGAGAAAATCTGCCTTCACAGCTGAAATATTTGATTATGAGTTTCATAAGGGGAGCATATGTGTCCTGTAGGTACCTGAAAAGGAAGAACCTACTGACATGCCTCTGAAGACTAGCCTTGATATAACGCTCATAATAATCTCTGTCCACCAACTGTCCCTTATTCCACTGCTCACCTACATTCGGAATATCGATTGCTCGAGCTATAGTCTCAAGTGTCAAGGTGAATGTCACACCTGCCAAATTGACCTGGCCATTGTGAAGATGGAGCACAAAAAGTTTGGCAAGCTCATGGTGGTATTTGACTCTTTCCACCATCTCACAAAATTGGTAACAAGATTGATGTTCGAAGCATGTGACAACAAGAGGGCAAGCCAACAGCTCGGTAAGTGTAGTAGGCTCCTCCCAGTTATGTTTTCCACTCTTGTGAGGTCCCCTTGGTGCATGAATTTCTTTGGAGGAGTCACTAACTGTTTCCTCATTTCTGTCATAAGAAGAATCTGACTCCATGTTTTCCAATGCTTGATTTTTCTTAGATGAGTATGAAGAGATTTTATAGTGTCAATAGGTATTTTTTGCTAGACAACAGGGATTTGATGATAAGGACTGTGAATAGGGGGTTTGGGACGCTGCTTGTTGAGTTATTGGAAATTGTAGGGTTTGGGGAATGATGTTTAAGGTTTTGGGATATCAATTTAGGGTTTGGGGTAGTGGGATTAGGGATTAGGGTTATTAGTTTTAGGGATAGGGGGAAGAGATAAGTGTGAATGAAAAAGGGGAGGAGAAAAGAGGTGAATGAAATGGTAGTAGGGGGATGTGAAAATGATAGGGGTGAATAGGACAGCAAAAACTGTAATTTGCAAACCCTAGGCAGCTTTTTTCAACTAACTATGCAAGGAACTAGGGTTTAATTTTTTCCCTATGAAACACTATAAACACTGATTAAAACTCATACATTGGAAATATGAAGGTGTTGACTTACTTGTGGAATGAAGAATTTGCGATTTGGGAGCTTTGAAGGAAGATTTGGATGATTCCAGGCCTTGAAGACTGGTGCGTCGTGCCCACTCACAGGTGCGTCGTGCCTCTCTGGTGCATTGCGCCAGTTAGAAACTTAGTGCAAATTTTCTCTGTGTGCGCCACGCAAGCCAGGGGCGCCGCGCCTTGACCCAAGTGCACCGCGCCTCCAAATTTTCACTGTTTGAATGCAAAATCGCTCCTTAGGCTTGAAAACACGATTTGCACTTGCTCTCTTCTCCTTTGGCATACAAATGAGCTTCCTTTGACATGAAAACACTTTATATACCAATGATTTTGATTTTTCACTTATGAAAACCCACTTTCCTAATGTTTGTCTTTCACTTGCTTTTTTAAAACTCTGTTTTGGGCAGTTTGTCTTACTTTTTGCCTTTGATGGACTAAATGCTTTGAAATTTTGTTTCTTTTGCAGGAACTGGAGTGCAGAGGCTTGGTAAGGTGACCAGGGCTGCCTTTTGAAATTATTACATATAGAAAAAATGAAATTACATGAAATTTTGTACATAAAACATAAAAAACTCTGTTTTTCGTTTTGAGGAAAAATCAATCACTGAGCATGTGATTATTGAAATTTTTGTTGCCGAAACTTTATTTGACCTCCTCATGTGCCTGCTGACCATTTTGAGCTTTTGCAAGACCTTATTGACAAAACCCTAGACCTAATGAGACCTAAAACCCTAAAAATGACTTTTACAGATTTAAAGACAAAAAATGACTGCAAATGACCTAAATGTATGAAAATGGGCCAGCAAGTAAAGATCATGAGGGAAAATTTATAATATGCCACTACCATCAGATGATCCATGACCCTAATGGAATGCAGCTGATCAGATGAGACACCTAACATGCAATGCAACAAGAGCATTTGATCACTGATGGAGGGATGAAGATACCGACACTAACAAAAGGGACTTGTTCCTCTTAAAAGGTTTTCTAACCCCAATTATGTGGCTGTTGACTCAGGGAAGATTTCACAGGATAAACACATTCAGGATCACAACATTGGAACTTAGGAGAAACTCAGAATGAATTGTTTTTTCAAGATTCATGGGCAGAATGGTTCAAGATTATGCACTCAAATGTTGATTCGGTATCATTGGAAGATTGATTTCACCTGATTGAGGTCAGTCATGTACATATGTAGGGACTTGTAAATAAATAAACTCAGGTGTTGAGCATTTGGTTTCCAGTTGTAGTTCTTCAGTTTAATTATTATTTGATGAATAAGGGGGGCTTTCCCAGTTGGAAACTGGTTTGCAGAGGTGTCAGACTTCAAGACTGTCAGGTTTCAGTTGTCAGATTTCAGGGTTTTCACAGTTTTGGACTCCATGCCCAACTAAGGCTACTAATCTACAATTTTCAATATTTTGTTATCAAAATGCAGGCATCTTATCACTGGAGATATCAGCGTGGGATCACAGTACAAAATTTTCACACAGTTAAGTTTGGAGAAGCAATATATGACTCCATGCCCAAGGGATAAGGCATTGATCTGCGGTTCTTAGTGCTTTTGTGGCAAAAGCACTATCCCCAAGTGGAGCCAGATGTTGTAACATGTATTTTGTTGTTTGTTTCATTCATTGTTTCATTCAAAATCACTTGAAAAATATTTTGAAAAAATATAAGGCAAATATATCGGAAATCAAAATATAAAATAAATGGAGATATATCGGATTTTACAAAGGAAAACAAAGGAACAAGTGTTAAAACATTAACACCGGACCCGATAATATATATGCCATATTTTATAATGATGGCGGGTCCGAAACAACGTAAAGCGCTTATATTACATGTATACGACCCCTCCGATTGTGATATGAGTGGGCTAGACACGAAATAATATATACAGTGTGTTTAAAAGTTTGCAGGTATGTTGTATCGAAAGTCCTTTATATACATACATATGGGTTCCGCCGATTGCGATTTGCAATGACGGACCCGAAATGATATATATATTATGTTTTCTAATTGTGGCGGGTTCGTCGTATCGCACAACATATGTATATGTATATGTATATGTATATGTATATGTATATGTATATGTATATGTATATGTATATTTATATGTATATGTATATGTATATGTATATATATATATATATATATGGAAAGCGTCGATTGCGATGAGTTTATGTGTTATATTTTAGAAGTCAGCGCGTCTGCCTTATCGCGATTTTTATTGATATTCATATATATTTGTTGTTTACGTTGTTTTATATGAATTTATATTATAAATAATTATAATAGAAAGGCCGAACTTTAAGCATATATATATATATATATACTATAATTAAAAGTCCGGCGGGTCCACAAGGCGTATTAAAAGGCAGATTTCGAGCTATAAGGCAGGATTTCGAGCGAAATGAAAATGGTAAATGGTTTTAGTGGAGATCGCCCGATCCCACTCATCATTCAACACGTAGCAGCCGGGTGGAGAGAGGAAACTGCCCATTTTGGGCGGGTATTCTCTGGGCTTATGTCCCACCCGAAAACCTTTGTAGATCGTCTGATCTGAAAAGCGCAGATCAACGGTGGAGATGAACTGGCGGGAAGTATGCCTTGGGAATTGTGTTGAGCCCGTATTGGAAGCGAAAAATCATATTTTATCATATACTTTCATTATAAAAGTTTTACACATAATTCCAATATTTTCATAGTTATTGCGACCGGGTGCATAAGTTAAGTTTTACAGGGATTTTCGGGCTGATTGCGATTTGCGATGGAAGTCAACGGAGCATTGAATGGGCGGATTTGACAGGTTTATAAAGCAGGTTTTACTCTTTTGAGTTCCTGATTAATCAGAAGTTTGTGTTAATTTCACTGTGTAATGTAGAAAATCAGGGTTAGAGCCGAATCTTAAGAGGAAGACAATCCGATATATTTCTTGGCATTTTGGCCAATCAAAATGCCCATGTAAGCCCGGGATTACACAAACTAAACATATTTCATTATGGATAAGATGAATTAAGTATCATTAGGGCATTCACAGAGGAATTCGGCAACGGATCAATGGAGCAAGCCAGCAGTTATCATCCCCTCCTGAATCCATTTATGTTCTTTTTATTTCATGTTCATTGAGGTGTCTTTTACCTTCTGTAAAATTCTATAATAGTTTTAACTTCATATAGTTAGAAAAACGGTTAGATAATTGGGCAGTTTCAGAAATCAACAACTGTTCCATGATGTATAAAAAGAGGAAATTTTACTAAGAAAGGGTTCGAACTTTGGAGAACCCGGAGACTAGACCACTGTATTCCTGATGTCATCGTTGATTAATGAAAGAATCAGAAGTTTCCATGAGTTGTTGCATATAATTTTGTAAGCTTCTCGCATGTGTCATGCTATGTTTTCTTCTTTTCAAGTATAGTAATGAAGCTGCGGGTCTTTATTTGCTTATGTAGATAAAGTTAAAATTCCTTAAAGAGCGCTCCTATACTCAAAGTCCTCATTTCCTTTCTAAGTTATAATTAATAGTTTATGTGAAAGACCAACATATTGTCTATGATTTAATTCTCATTATCATAGTTCACCTAAGTTACAAATAGTAGTTTCTGTGAAAGATCGGCATATTATCTTTAACTTTTCCCTCAAGCTTTCTTCATTCATCATTTGTATCCAGCAACAAATGGCATTCTGAGATGTTCTGGTCATACATGTCTTAAGAGTAAAAAACCAAGTCCTTAGGTCCTTCATTTGAGAACACAACATATATCTAAGTGACAAACAAGTGACAGTAAATAATGTTTATTAATGTATTAAGCACAATTTCCCTACAGCCAGGAAATTGGTTTCTTAAGGAACAACATTCACTGCAGGAAATCAAGGCGATTACAGGAAATCTCCGCATCTGCAGGAAATCAAGGTAGTTACAGGAAATATCCTTATCTGCAGGAAATAGGCTATTGCAGGAAATTGCGGAGTAGTTGCAGGAATCTCTAGATTTGCGCAAGATTTGGTCAACTCCTTTGACATTATAGGTGATTCGATTAGAAAACATTTAAATTATAAAATTACTTAGGAATTAAAGTAAAAATATACATTTTGAAATAATTTGCATTCTTTCAAGTTCATTGCACCCTCTTGGTCAAAACACACAAAGTGTATTAAAATAGGGTTTTTAAGGAAAAGAAGGGTTCAAAATAAGGGGGTTAAGGCCTTAGAAATATTATAAAAAATGAGCAAAATTGGGACTCAACATCTCCTCCAAACCTAGCTTCTTGCATGTCCCTTATGCAAGCAAAAAAGTTCCTCCAGGAAGAAAATTCAGTCCTTGCTTTGGGCCGCAGCTACTGCAGCCAGGTCGTCTAGGTGTGCCCTACTAGATTCTGCTTTCTATACCCTGCTATGATACTCTTCAATCTTCATCTGGAAATGATCAATTTGAACTTGATTTTTCTTCATAATACGATAGGTCTTTTGATGTTTCTTCATAATACGACAGGTCTTTTGATGTTTTTATTTCCATTCTTCCACCTCTTTCTGCAATCGCAGACTATTCTCATTCAAGTTTTTATTTTTTGTCCAGAGCACCCATTCAGGCACGGTGAGATCATTAATTCCTTATAGGTCCCCTCATCATTGCGTTATCCCTAGTATGACTACGTCAGACTTGGTTCCTCAATCTTGATGGGTTGTGCCCTTTCCTCTGTAGGTTCTTCAATCACTAGCTTTGCGGCCTGGATCCTCGTAAAGCGTTTAACATGAATAGAGGTCCCCTTCGATGCCTTAGGATTTTTCACCATAATTTCCTTGACTACCACCACTACTTCATCTTTCTTAACCTCCTCAGTTAACTGTTCGCGGGTCCAGGTTTATTTTTAGGCCTCTCCACTGATTCTGCTTCTTTAGTTTCAGGTACATCAGACATTTCTTCCTCTATAATCTCTTCAATATTTTCTGGTTGGGTCAACAGTTTTCCTAACCTTAGTTCAATTTCCTGCAGAGACACAGGAAACTCCTACATAAAAGGTACAGAAATTTCCTGCAAAAGGCTGAGGTGCAAGGCAATAGGTAGGATAAGTGGGATAAATGGCCATTCCAATATTTTGAGTAGATTGGATGGCTTTATTGTTGAGATTGAATATTGGCTAGGCAGGAAGTTGTTGTTGTACCATTCATTGTAAATGAAAGTTTTGAGGGGAATAATTTGGTGCAACAGGGTAAGGGAAATTCCCATGCTGAGGCCAGGGATTCCAAGGCATTGGAATGTTCCACATTTGATTTTGAGCATAATGAAATTGAAAATGTTGTTGTAACATACCCGCAAGACGTGTTTGCCATGGCCTTTGAGGTGCCATTGCAAATTTTGAATGAGAATCAACAGAGGGTTTTATGGCAAAAGAAGTTGATGTGGGAGTATTAGTTTGCTTAGGATCAACTATCAAACCCTGCTCAGAGTTGTAACCCCTTGTTGGATTCCTTTATCTCCTTTTCCTTGTTCTTTTATGAACTTCCTCTCCCTTACCAGCTTATTAGTGAATGAAGTGGTTCTCACACCACCACTAAAAATATTTGAAAATATTGGACCCTATTCATATAGAAAAGTTAAAAACTTCTACTACGAAAAAATCACGACATGGCTTTGGCGAATTATGATCTCCACAGGTGTGTAGGCCTTGCCTCACCCCACATCTTACCACTTCAACTCCCCTAGCCCTGAAAAATTCAAAAAAAACAAATCATACTAAAACATTTCCAATATCATCCCTTAGCACCTCCCCAACAACGACGCCAAAACATTTGGGCAAATTATAGACTTATAATTTCACAGACATAAATTATCGACCAAGGGTAGGTAAGCTAGTGAGATGTTGCACAAAATATATGCAAGCTAATACTCTAACTGTTGTTCTAAATAAAATCACACATACACAGCTTCAAGAACTATTTTCCTCATCAACACTTAGCAGCAAAGGCTATGGAGTAGATAATTCATCTCTCTACAACACCTAGAATTGCTTATGCAGATCAAGAAAAGATAGAACCTAAACAACATCAATTAATTCAATTCACACTTTGCATAACATAAATGAAAGCCTATTCAACAATTCCAAACCATTCATTAAATAAGCTCACATTTAACCATCATTCACAAGTTGTTACAAATTAGAAAAGAGAACTGCAAACTATGTACTAATTCTATTGATGCATGACAAGAATCAATGGAAATAAAACAAATATGCAGCTACAGGAGTTGTGAGTGAAGGGGGCCCTCCCTTACTCACAACCCCTTCAACTATGGAAGGAGTTACCTAAGGAGATTCAGGAAAACATAAAGTATTGTATTAATATGGAAAACATTCAATAATACAGGAGCTGATATGTTCAATCTATCCTTCTCTATATCCCCTGTTATCTATCTATATATCCCCATTGCAATAAACATAAAGGTCTTTTATACAAACGCATGGGAATAACTGCCTCAAATTAGAAAACTTAACACCCTACATCTGCTGGATAACAATAGCTGAACAAGAATAAGCATGATGAGTTTGATCCATGACTGAAAGCATGGATCGAACAGACTTTGTGAAGCTGCTGGAATTATCTTTAAATACGGTCATCTGAGAAAGGAATGAAGATTTGGGCAGTTTCAATGGCAGTTCTAAGGCGACCAATAGGACAACATCCATATTGGTGACTTTCTCAACAAAACCCATGTCTTTGTTCTCTTCAAGGCTGACTGGAACATGCTCAACCATGGATATTGCTGTAGGAAATCAAGTCAGTTACAGGAAAACTCTGCATCTACAGGAAATCAGGGAAGTTACAGGAAATCTTTGCATCTGCAGCAAATAGGCGATTGCAGGAAATTACGGAATAACTACAGGAATCTCGGAACTGCTTCAGAAAATGGTTGATCTAAGCAAGATTTGGTCAGCTCCTTTGACATTGTAGGTGATTCAATTAGATAACATTAAACTTCGAAAATACTTAGGAATTAAAGTAAAATGATACATTTTGAAATAATTTGCTTTCTTTCAAGTTCATAGCACCCTCTTGGTTAAAACACACAAAATGTAGTAAAAGAGGGTTTTTAAGGATAAGAAGCGTTTAAAATAAAGGGGTTAAGGCCTCAGAAATATTATAAAAAATGAGCAAAATTGGGACTCAACAATTGCTTACAATACTCAGTTGACTAACACTTTGGGTGATTTCATTGAATGATATATTGTGCATGCTAAGTACTCTTGGTGTGCTTAAATACGAGCTTGACAATCTCACTTCATGAAATTGAATGCACATATCACATTGAAAGTCTTGTGTTAGGAAGGGGGTTCATTCCTATAAAAAAACTATCGACACATAGATGATGCTTAGCCATGAACAAAGTTCAGACCAGTCATAAAAAATTGGGCATTGATGTTGCAATGGAGTGGTTTCAAAGTTAAGCCAATTGTGTCACATTAAAAATACAAAGGCCTTCAAAGAAATCACAAAGGAACAAAGGAAATTGTGCATTACATTAGTCATGAGTTTATCATCGCTTAAGTTGCTTAATCACAGAGTTTAGAGGTGCGTTGAGAGTTAATTCATGAATTAGTGCTAAACTATATGTCATGCCACATCATCGACTAGTAATTTCTTTGAAGTGGTGCAATGACTAAAGGTGCATGTTAAGGCATCCTCCTATCACATGGCGGAGTGTAATCTCCATCGCAACATGCACAGTTTGGGCCTAGACCTCCTTTGTGTCTCTGTGCGATGGTGTGATGATGCGCTGACATGGAGGCATGGCGAAAGGACAAGTGTGGACACCCTTTGAAATATTTATAATGTGAATTCACGGAAATACACAGAAGGACCGAGGCCCAGTGGAACCCTTGACTTATGCTAAGGTGGAAAAATCCACGTAGACCAGATAGACTACGTGAATGACACGAGGGTTGATGACATGGATAAAATGCCAACCTGGTGCCTTCGTGGAGTGACATGTCATAGGTGGAGTTGGCCCTATTGGATAGCAAAGTGACTGGTTTTTGGGTGACACATGGCACTTGCAAAAGACGCCACATGGCATGGTGACATCATCATGACTGATCCAAGTGGATCTCCAGACACTAGTGGCATGGAAAAGGTTCAAAATTCAAAGTGGCGGAAAGTCAATTAACTTGACATCAGATCGAAGTGCTCATCACCCTGATTCCAACGGTGTGAATGGCACTCCAATTCGAGTCTGGATGAGGAACATAGAGGCAGTCAAAGTTTTGGTTGACTTTTGCTGACTAGGAGGCTTAATGGAGACACAATTTGGAAGTTTTCCGGCGGACGGAATCCGACCAACTCCAGTCGGATTCTGGGTGAAATTAACGCCTCGTTAAAATGTCTCCTTCAGCCCAAATTTCAAATTTTTGAAAACAGCCATATTGTTATATAACAGAAAAATTATTTTAAAAAAGGGGGTGGCAAGCCATCAACCCCGTCACCCCAACCCTTATCACATATGTGTTATGGAAGGGTAGGCCACTACCCCCGGCCCCTCCCCCCATACCATGGGAACCGTTGCACATGGAGCAGGTGGTGGGCCGGCCCTTGGGGCACGGACCCAACCACAACCACCATTCAAATAAAGCTACCCACGTTGATAAGGTATGGGCCACCGTTGGAGTGAAGGTGGGGTGGGCGGGCCACCCAAGGTAGGCCAAACCTGACCTTCCTTCCAAAAAAATTATTTCGTTATGTAAAATGGGAGGGGGCGAGGTTTGACCACCTGACCCCCTACACAATGTTCGAATCTCTAACCACTCCGCCCTACGGAGTTTTTGAAAAGTCCACCCACCTGTTAATATTTAAACTCAGCTCACCATTACGCCCAGGCAACAGAGGAGCGTGCACGCAGTTCGAGGCAGACCAGTTTTGCAGGTGGCGGAACCATGAGCAGTGCAGAGAGGGGGGTGGAACCATGATTTGAGCAATTTCTCCGGGGGCCAGATTTTCACTTTGTCAGATTTAGACAAATTTTATATGGTTTCAACACTTCTCGATGCCACAAACGCAATGGTGTTGTTTGTTTCTCGAATAGAGTTCTAATTTTTTCAGCCATTTTCCAGAATGGAGGTATAAGACTCCTTTTTGTAAATGATGATTGTACTCTTCTTTCTCATGCCACTTAATGAATGAAGGCCTCCCCATTGATCGAGCAGGGCCCGGAGACGTAGTCCAAATTGGATGAACTCCATTATCAAGTCTCTTGTCTTCTTTCATGCTTTATGTGTTTCTCCTCTTCTCTCATGTGCACATTAAATTTCTATGTCTAAGCTACAATTTATGCATGTCATTTTTTAATACATCTATAAGCAAAAGTTCTTGGATCAATGACATAAGTATGATGTCAGCAGGGTAGGTTAGGTGTGGATTGACAGAAGGGGAAACATCAATTTTGACGTTGATAGATGGATAAATATTCATTGTGGCTTTTATCTAGCGCCAATAATCCACTATGATGTTCCGACATAGTTAATGGCCTAAGAGAAAACAACCAACGGAAAATTTGGTGTCAGTAAATGTGTTGCAAATGGTGAGTGTAGACCCCCCATCATTATCTACTTGAAGGCAAGGGAGGATGCACTTAATATAGGCCGCCAATCTGGTCACGTGGAGGAGTTTAGGTGGGGAGGAGTTACACAGCATTTAGTTGCATATGGGAAAAAGTGTGAACTGCAACCCCACCTCCACCATTATTTGCTAGAAGAAGGGGATCCGCACATTGCATACAAGATCTCAATGTGCCATTCAACCCATGTTCCGCCGAGTTGGTAAGTGTACAAATTTTAATCCATAGTTATTACAAGTTATTATAACATAAAATGTTAATTTTACACACTAGGGGACAAACATGTACTATGTGCCAAGTGACAAAGATCTTTTTGTTAGTTGACAAGGCTCATGCCCTCCATCTGGCACCTGGCTCTATTACACCCTTCTCGGGTTTGGGTGCAATGGCACTAGTGTGCTAATGAGGATGGGTACACTCTTATATGGCGTGCGATGTGGCACTACCACATATTCCAGTTAGTGGACCATGTGGGTGGCTTGTTGACGTGGCAAGAAAGTTAAAGGTAAACCTTTAAATGGTCATAAATTTTGATATGGACATCAGATCACGATAAAATTTATATCGACGGAAAGTTCTCGATGATTTTGATCCAACGATGATATTATAATTTGATTTTGAGAAATTTTGGAATTAATTATTTTTATAACCCCATCTTCATAATAAGACCATGGAGGTGGGGTTAATTAAAAATAACACCTCCCATTTGGCCTGTATTATCCAAGGGGGTGAGACGGAGCATTACAGAGTCAAAAATAGGTTGCTCTAAGAGGCCTTTCAAACTTTAGTTCTATTAAAAAAAGTCGGTAATATTAATCACCATTATAGCTCATAACACATTAAAGATTATCAATTATCAATATCAGTTCTCTCTGTTTTCATCCAAGGTGATTTTAGTGTTTGGATTTAGAATCAATCGAACCTTGCTCACCAAGCTTGGGTTAGTAAGGATAAATAGTTTGGAAATTGACAACATTCCCTAGCCTATTGTCACACTCAACACATGTTCATGGCAATAATTGACACCACTAGGCCTAATATTATTTTAATGATATACAATCGAGTTCAGTTTGGCCTTGTTCAATTTTCTTGATACGCACTATCGTTTGCCCTTTTCAGATCAACAATATATGTGTTATGGTTCATCATTTCAAATTTCATTATATGTAGGCACAATTTGCAAAAATTTCAAGATTGACGCCTTTTGCTAGTCACTAGACAGGTTCCATGTGAGCGAGAGATTTCAAAGAATATAAAATAATTTGTTCTCCCTTTTTGGGAAATTTAGTGGCTTTATTGTATAATGCTTTGAACTAGATATCCAACAAGCCATCATTTTCCTAATTTCGAGTTCATGTGGCTAGTCTACAAAGGGAAGAAGTTTCACATGTCCTAGGTGGCCAAATTTCACATTTATGACTTCTTGATGAAATTTAACTCTATTTTTTACCCATGAAGAAAATCAGGACAATGACGATGTATCATTGTCTAAGAATTTTTCAACAATGAAATTCCTAATTTGGACCCTTAGTTGATGGGAATGAACTTTCATGTTTGAGACTAGATTCAAGGCATTGGTTTGGTGGTAAAGATTTAGAATTTAAAAACTGTTATCAATAGGAAATTGAGTAGAAAATTAAAGTTTACCATATTCTAGTTAAACTTGATACCTTTCTAACAACAACTCATTTTCTTCATTCTAACATTAGATGACTCACTTAGATATATCACAAGTCTCCAAGTTGGTTCCAAAAGTGTGCCTTAGGCAACTTGCATGGAAGAGATTTATGGTAGTTGATCAGCTTTTCATAGCATCATATGAAAATTATGAGTTTACATTGTTGAAGTATTGATTAATACCTTTGAAATAATACTTAATTTGTATCAATTGGACATCGCATGACTACATGGAAACCTTCACAAAATTAAGTCTCTCGTGGGTCCCTTTGGCCAATCATTCTTTAGTGTCATATGTTCCTAGGCAAAATTGAAGGCCTAGTTGGCATGACATTGGGTTGTTGCTTACATATTTGAGAAGGGATCATCAAGGCATTTCTAATGATGTGCTCCATTTTTTATTGACTCTATCTCATCCATGTCCAATCTTGATCTCCTGTAGTCAACTTGCGTGGAAAAATTTAAAGAATGACACAAAGTTCAAGAAAATGGTAACAAATAATTTAAAAACAAGTAATAAAAAATCAAAACAAAATGGAAGCAATTGTAAAATTAACAAGGAAAAAAAGTGTGGATAGGCCACACATGACCTTCCATGCAAAATGTTAAAGGCCAAAATAAGAGAAGAGGGGGGGTATAAACTCCTTTTATTCCTTGGCCCATTATTCATTTGTTGAGTTCAGTGGTTGGAAAAGAGCAATGGTTTGTGGAAAAATTTTATTGTAGAAATTTCAGTGTGATCATCTCTCCATGAGTAGGGAAAAATATCCCTCTAGTTGTTAGTTTAATCATGCAATTCATGGTTATGAGTTTCATTATTTTGGTTACAGATGTATGATACAATAATTTCATTTTATTATGGTCTAGTTTATAAGGGTTAGAGTGCTAGCTGGTTTTTGAATACTTGTTGAAAGGTTGAAACAAAGGGGATGGGATGGGTGGGTGGTGTCGATCCCATAACTCCTACTCACCCCAATTTTTTCCTTTTCCCTATAGATCATTATCCTCTCCTTATCTCTTCATATCTTCACAATGGCCTTCTCTTTAAGCCTCACCATGGCCCACCTCCTTTTCTTACCTCCACCTCTTCCACAAGCTTGTACACTCCAATATACACACTCTCCTCCATCGCCTAAACACCATGACTTCACACCCCTTCCATTGTTTCCATAGCCCAAGGCCCTTCCCATTACCATAGCTACTCTCCACATGTCTACAATCCCATCCCTAAATATGTCGCCACTCTCAATATTCTTGACCTCCATCTAGGCTTGAACCAGTCTCGCTTAGAATTCAACATTCCATAACCACCAAGATATCACCTGTAATGATGCGTCCCCTCGAACCCTTGCACTAAGATACACAACCCCAATACTCATAAGTAGCCAAGACTGCATCTGTAAGTAGTGGGATCCTAATTTTCTAGTTCTCCACCTAAATTTTTATAATTTTTTTCCTTTGAAAGCATTCAGACATAAGTGGTGATGACATGGAAGGATAGTGGTGGCTTTTCCATAGTGGCAGGATAGCTCCCTACCCCTTTCTCTTGTAATTATTGGTTGAGGAGGGGAGGATCACCATTTTATGTGTGTGTGTGTGTGTGTGTGTGTGTGTGTGTGTGTGTGTGTGTGTGTGTGTGTGTGTTTGTGTGTGTAAGTATTGATAATTGCTCGCAAATAGATATTAAGCTAAATATGATAAATTCCTCATTCACAGTCATAATTGTTTCCAAAAAGACCCTAGACAGTTGAAGTATATATTACATTTACAATAGTCATAATTCAAAGAAGTTGTGTTTAGTTTTTTAGTGGAAAACTTGGGAGTGACCAAGACCCCTTTTCCATCTCTTTAAAACCAATGTAAAATGGGGCCTAATTGGATACCCCTATAGCCATTTTCTTTCAAAATGGAAAGGAATATTGTTAAGCTATAGACCAACAAGCCAAATTCAGTGTTGTTACACAGCATTTTGTCATTTTCCCTGTACTCCCCGTTCCTTGATCCTGGAGGACCTCTACAGTGAACCCCACATGCTTTGCCTTCATGGAGAAAGTCTCATTGTGTCCTTCTTCTTGAGCAGATCATATCCCTTTTGCACCATTTACCCATAAACTTATGTTTTGTCTAGTTTACAAGATTGGCTCTAATGGCCTTTGTCTCCCCCGTGCCTATGTGCAGAGATTAGCACTACTACTCACGCCAACCGAAGTGATTGAGTTGTGTTCCAGTGGCGTTGGTCCTGTTATGGAAAGTTTTTTAAATTAGAGCCGAAGCTTCCAACTCTAGAAGCTTCGTAACGAAAGTCTAGTAAATGGTTTGGCCGAATGGGGTCGAGGATGACAGATTGGGCTCCTTTCCCCTATAATGATGGAACTACCTCAAGGGATAAGTCATTCTCCCATGAGAAGAGGATCCATCTCCCATCCATTTTTCCTATATAAACCTCCCTTATTCCCAAGCACAAACTAGTTGCAGTCATAGTTTTTGGTTTAGTGTTGATGCTATTTTGGTTTGGAGTGGACAAGCAAGCTATTACTAGTTGTAGCTATCTAGTTGTGTGAGGGAGAAGTGTGTTTGGTTTGGAGTGAAGCCTAAAGGGAAGAGCTTTAAAACTATTGTTGTTTGAAGCCATCGTGGAATGCTAACATAAGTGTGTGGGAACCTGGTCTTGTCAGAGGAAGACTGCAATGTCAAGACGAATGGTTGTAATCTATCTTTGATATTAATATATGCAGCTATCAATTGATTTCCTACATGTTTTGTAATATTACATATTCATGGCTTAATGTTTCTTGACTTATTAAGTAGGTTGAATTGCAATTTGTCTTTTGTTATGTTTGTTGTCTGTTTTTGTTTACTTGTTTCAGCAGCTTGAAGAAGGAAGCGAGAGATAGCTGGAGCGAGCAAGCGAGGACATCATCAAACAGGATAAGCGACCAAGATGTAGGCCCCCTTGATTGATTCTAACCTAAGGAAATCTTCCATAGAATGTATCTGTTGTGGCTAGACCCATTATTGGGCAAGAGGAATTTGTTCGCATGCACACTTACAATTTTACTTCACCACAAATTAGTGACTCTGTTGGGGATCGCAATCCTTTTGTTTGTCTTGGATTTCATGATTTCGTGAGAACTTTTCTAGTTCCACTTTTTCCCTTTGGTTCTGTTTCTTTTCTCCTACTTACTGGCCTGAGTCTAAAATTAGTAGTAGCAGATTTGGTCCCTGTTTTAATTTATTTTTTTTCCTTAGCTACCTCGATCAGTGCGCTTAATCTGCTGACAGTCATGCCAACCAGCGATTTTCAAAGAAACAATCGTGCCGACCAGCCTCTGGCGCTTGTTTTCAATTAGGCAATCGCGCTGATGCTTGTAAGTGAAGATTAGGGCTTGACCCAAATCTTGGCCAGTGTGTTCTGCTCTTGTGGTTTTGGCCCCATAAGCTTTTTGGACCATTTTCTCCCTTATTAGAAAGCTACTTTTCATTTGGTTTTGTTTGCTTTTTGACTTGTCATCTTTCTACTTGATTGATTGAGTCAATGAGTGGCCAATGACACTAGGGCATCTAGTTGGTCGTCCATTCATCAGTTTGTGAACTCACTAAGTCGGGTTGTAGGTGTGCTTACTCTTTGCATTTTATTTTGGTCCTTTTTACGACTTTGACCTCTTTTTGCACAAGTTTGAAAAAGTTTTGTTTACTTGCCTAAACATTTCTTTTCCGGCATTATTGGTCTTGTGTTTGGTAAAGTCGGTGTTTCATTGAACCGAATGAACTTCTCTTTTCACGTTCCATCTGCTTGGAGATCTTATTGTCTCGAAAACTTTTTCACTGAAAGATTGTATGCAAAAAGCTTGTTTCATCGTTTCATGAAAAATATCAAATTATAGCTTGTTGCATCATTATGTTACGATAATTTGCATCCTTTAAAAGACTAGAATTGCATCAGCATTTGAAAAAGGAAGAGAATTTTTTGTTTTTAAAAGGACTAATAGATAAGTGCTTGTCAGGAAATTAGGAATTAGAATGCATTTTTCATTAGTTTATTTTTTTGAAAAAGTAAGGTAGTGAAAGATCATTTCGTTTTCAGTTGCTTGATTGTTTGCATTTGATTGAGTAGTTTCTACCCTATCTAGTGTAGGCATTTCATCGAATTGAAACGGTCTTTTCTCATTTAGTTGCATTTGAGGTTTTTCAAGTAGCATCTCTAAGTCCTGAAAACTAAAACTTAACTCAAGATCAACTTTAAAATTAATTCAATTAACCTAAGGCGCATTTGACATTAACGATCATATCTAGAAGGTCTAGGCTAGAGACGTGTTCTGGCATCTTTAAACCTAGCAGTTGTCGTTAGCTTCGGCATTAGATAGTACTATTACAGATTTCTGCTCCCCATACTGTCGAGTATATAACGGGAGATCCCACTAGGCTACAATCCTTTTATCCTTATGAAGTCGAGTCGGCTGGCTTACAAATGTGATACACCGAACAAAACATTCGGGGAAACTGCCTACTCGTACTTCGTGGTTCGCCGGGAGGTATTCTACAGTTCACGGCTGCTTGGTAATTCTGTTTACCTAGACCATCGAGAGCAATCATTTGATCTTTTTGACTCATTAAACTTAAAAGATCATTCAAGAAGTTGTCCTTTCGAGCTCATTTCCAATCGAAAGCGATAGAGTCATCTTTGTTTCTTTCTCGACTCTTAAAAAATGAAAGAGCATTTGTCTTTTATGCGTCTTAATAATTGATTGCCCACAATCCAAAACATCCTATTAGTCTTTTTGAGGCCAAATCGTGAGTTTCCTTAAAAGGACAGTTTAAAGCCTTGAAGCTATTTGTTCCATCGACAATGACAAGGTCATCATGGCTGAACCATCTGGTTCACCCAATTCCTCTTCCTCTCCTTTGTCTGAAAGATTATCTAAGGAGTCGTTTCCTGAGTTACCAGAGTCACTCGAGGACCAAAATGTTGAACTTGCAATCGTTTTGAGTGTTCAACCATTATCATCTCGTCCTCCACCTACTTTTGATACAGGGTCATCTGTTGTTCTTGGCCCGGAATCTACGGACAACACCGTTTGAACTCCAGAGAACTCGTTGACCACTGACGATCAGCTTGGACTGGTTATCTATCCTCCGAACCCTCTGTTTGACGTTGTTGAGATATCACCGCAGCATCCTTACAGTTCGTACAACCAGCAGGGTGTTCCTTTGGAACTATCCCCCAGTACTCGTTTGGACATTCGTTGTCATTTGTTTTCAAACATGGAACCCAAAGGCGATGCTCCAGTCACATCTCCGGACGAGTCTAAAGTTTCTACTCCACACACTGTTGAGGGGGAAGAATTGCAATTGTAGTTTCCTCCCGAGGGTTTCCCTTTTTCAGAAGGTATTCCCGCCAGTTTTCCACCCAACTATGTGTCTTTGTTGCACATGGTTTCAGGTACACCTAGTGCCTCATCACTTTATCATAATCCTGTATGGGTGTCAGGCATCCGGCCTATGCCAGGTCCGTTCATTACAAACAAGACTTCCCAACAGGCTATTACTTCAGTCCCAGTGCAACCCACCGTACCGAATACTCTTGTAACATCGATCCCAGTTACCCATCAGACACAACTAGCAGTTTCAAAGATTGTCTCTGTCAGTTCCTCCGCCTCGCTAGTCAGTGGCCAGATTGTGCCACCGCTTGGGAGCATAACCTGCATGTTTCTATGGTTTTAGGTGCCACTGATGTGAGCGGATCACAATCTCACATGCTTGGTATAAACCAGCCTTCTTCTAGTCTTATTTATAACCCTACTGATCCTACTGGGTCAAGCAATGTCCAGTACCAACAAGTTCATAATCTCGTTCGTTCGTCTGGATCGAGCAATGTTCAGTATCAGTAGCTCTATGGGGCTGAGGTCCAATACCAAAATCCTTACATTGAATATGGTTCTCAAGGATTGGTTAATCAACGTTACACCCTCCAATCTAGGCAATACATCTAGCCTTGCTACGGCTAGATTCAGTTCGGTAATTTCCCGGGCACTATTCAAGTACCCTTGCAACAGTAAGGACAACCTCTGCAACAATAAGGGCAGCCCTTATTACTGCAAGGGCAACTTTTGTTGCAGCAAGGGCTCTCCGCGCAACAGCAAGGGCTCTCCGCGCAACAACAAGGGCAAATTATCCTGCAGCAAGGTCACCTGCAACAACTGTAAGTCCAATCCTTACAACAGTTGCAGCATGCCGCGTAGCAGCAAATGCAATATGGTCTGCACACCTATCAGCCCATGTCCTCACAAGGCCAACCTCTGCAACCCCAGGGACAATTTTTGCAACCGCAAGGTCAACCCTTGCAACAGAAAAACCAACCAGGGCAGCAGTAACCCTTGTATACATATCAACAAGGTCAACTCTTGCCAAGGCAGGGTCAAGGTCAAGTCCTGCAGCAGCAGGCCCAAAATCCTCATGTCCTAGGTCAACAGGTTCATAATCCTGCCGGCCAAGGGCACCAAGTACAAAATCCCTACGTCCAAGGGCAACAAGTGTATCAACCTTATGCCCAAGGATTGCAAGTCCAAAATCCTCTTGTTCAAGGACAACAGGTTCATTAGTCATATGTTCCAAGACAACGGGTCCCATATCCATATGTCCAAGGTCAATAGGCTCAACAGCCTTTTAACCAGTACGTTTCTTATCAACAACCTATGACTAGACATTTTCAAGGTATTCAAGGTCAAATCCCTCCCTATGGTCAAGGTAATCCATAATGGGGACAGCCTCAGATGCCATATGGCCAAAATCCCCCATTGTGAGGCCAAAATCCTTACCATCAGGGATGGGCTCCTCCCTATGGGCCCCCGTATCGACCTCCCATGCCTTTTAACACCAAATTACCTTTCTTGGCTACACTGAAGTTGCCAGATGTTTCGCGGCTTACGAATGATCCAATCCTTCATTCGTCGTATTGGCCTCCGGTGTCATCCAAGATACCAAGTGGTTGTCCAAAGTTCAATGAAAAGCTAAAGAGGATCCTCAGGCCCATATGATGACATATCACCTTTGGTGCTTGTTGAACTCATACGTAGACAATTCCATTTGTCTTCGTCTTTTCCAAAGAACCCTCACGGGTGCTGCAATGAAATGGTACATCGAGCTACCTCGAAGTACTTACCATGACTTTAACTCGTTAGCCATGGCTTTTCTCACGCATTTTCAGTTGTCGGTTCGCTATGAAACTGGCACCTATTTTCTCACATTGCTTAAGCTAGATACCGCGACACTCATTTCTGATCACATCCATGAATGGAGACGTAGGCGTCGCCTCATCAAATTCGAGATTGTTGATCAGTTGCTCACTGAATGGTTTACCAAATCATTTGTAGCCCCAATTGCTCACGATATAGCTATGGGTGGATGTGTCACTGAAGAGCAGGCCATCGCTTGTGCCCAGTACTTGGATCTAGTTTACTCTTAGTCTGGCACTTTATATGAGTTATTACCCAATGCTCTGCGGCCATCATCCGATCCCGCAACATCAAAGTCACTAGTTGTTCCTCCCGTCGATGGAGTTATTGGTTCAGTATCCCAGACCCCTACTAAAACTTCTTCCAAATAGAAGTCGGTCTCAAATGTTGTACCTAATAGTTCATCTCAGAATCCACCTGGCCCTGGTAAAACCTCAGAGGTCCATGTTGTCCAGTCTACCACAGCGAAAAAATCCTCGAAAGGAAAAAAGAAATGCAAAGGTAAAACTAAAGACGATGCCCTGAAACAGGGTCCTCCCAAATCGTCTATTGGCGAATCTTCTCAACGGAAACCCAAGTATCCCTGCCTCATTTACGAGGAATATTACTACACTAAGGATTGTCCTCAACGATCCGAAGTTAGTCGCGTGCTCAAAGGGACCCCTGTTGTCGTCAAAGAGCTGTTTCCATCTCATCAGACCCAAATGGTAGACCAACCCCAATCTGCTTCCTCTGGATCTCAAGTGTTCATGATGAGCACACCTATTAATGTGGCTACCCGATCGAAAGACTATCAAAATCCAGCTCCGGGAGATAGGAAAGACAAAGAAGTTGCACCTTCATCTTCTACCCCTAGTTCTGGCCCTCTACAAATTGAGGCCCTAACCCTGATTTCGCGATGTAGCCACCCTCTCAAGGTGTGCTACAGAAATCCTCGTATAATCCCAACGCTCAAGCTGCTTAGCACTATAATATTGTTGAGGATTTGGCTCAGGCGCCGTCAGCCATGTTGGCTCTCGAGGTACTTCAACGCTGCCCATCGCAGCAGAAATCTTTGTTGTCAACTATCGGGGGCATTGATCACACCAATTCCAATTTGATATGTTTTGATCTAGAGAACCATGTTCCACGACTCCCTCATCAGATTGTCTTTCTTATTCAAGTAATCATCAATGAGAAGACCATCCATCGCACTGTCATTGATGAAGGTGCTTCCACCTGCATCATATCAACCACATGTTGGAAGGCTATTGGCTCCCCTGCATTGAAACAGTCTTCGAACACTTTGGAAGCTTTCGATGGGCAAGACTCACGAACCTTCGGTGTCTTACCTAACCTTGCCATCACCCTGGAAGGAAAGACAGTGCAAGTCGAAGTAGAAATTGTTGACGCCAATCTCAAATATAATATTCTACTCAGTTGAAGTTGGACTCCTGCCATGCATGCCATGGCCTCCTCTTTGTTTCACGTGATTGTTTTCCCCATCAAGGGAAAATTGTCACTATCAATCAGTTGTCTTTCTTTACCTCTTCCTCCTCGGATGGCAATGTTCCGTACGTCAAGCACTCTGGTGCTCCCTATGAGAGTGTGGGGGTAGGTCTCTTCAAAGATTCTTCCTTAATGGGAATTTTTCCACTTCCACCTCCTCATGTTGCCTCTATCAACATGACCTCGGTCAAATCTGATCCCTAGTTCATACCTGCACTAGATCTTATTGATACTTGGGGTGAGGTTATGCCACTTAGTCCCGTCGAAGTTAATTACGTGGAAATTGTTTCGGCTTCGAACTTTGCATCCTTTGATTCTCATATGTCGAAGACCTCTCTCAATATGTACTCTCAATTCCCTTGGCTTGGCACTTTGGAATCTTCAGATCCCTTAGTCGAGACCTTCCTTGTTCATGAAGGTATCATGGAAATCATGTCTCTCGAGGAACCACCATGGATCGATAATCATCATTGCTCCTTGTTCCTACCTCACCCGGCGGTCATGTCTACCGCTTTTAAAGAGTACTCTTCTCCATTATTTATTGACGTGTCAGTTTATCCTGACATTATCAAGATCTCTCAACCGAGGACACCTCTATCCCTTCATGGATTTAGGATTTTTCAACATCCCCGACTTTTCACTAATTGTCCTCTGACTCATAACCCTCCCTCGCCCAGGGGGCATGGGGGCAAAGCCTTATATGATTTCTGCTCTATTATTTGGCTGAGTCGATGCTTACTTGTCATGGCAACGGTAAAACTCTGGTATTCATCTGTGTTGATTGATTACCTTAGTCCCAAGATGGACTCCTACCTCAAAACGTACTATGCTTAGGTCATCTTGCATGGTTACTTATGTACATTAGTATGTGATTCATTTTTGTACATTGTGGTTTTGTGTGATAGTTTTCAAACAGCTCTCCTGTTTACTATGCTTTTCTTGCTTTGCATATGTCTGCAACTCCTCACGTTGGTTTCGATAATGGTGCTTGTAGTAGTACCCGAAACCTATCATCCACGGCATGGGCTATCTATGACCCTAATAGTGAGTTGATTGACCTTCAAGGTATCTGCCTATGTCGCACAACCAACAACATTGTTGAATACAGTGCAGTCATCGAAATGTTGTCAGAAGCCATCACTCTGGGCATCAGAGAATTGGTTGTCAATCTGGATTCACAGCTTTTCATCCTTCAACACAACGAGCAATATTCCGTCAGGAACCCTCAAATATTGACAATGTATCTCCATATCCGTCTATTGGAAAGGCGTTTTGATTATATTACATATCATCATATTCCTAGACACATGAATACATTGATAGATGCATTAGTTAATTACGTGTTGGATAAACATTTACGAAACATATAAAAGATAAAACAAACCATTTGTATGACAATAGACAGGAAAATACAACATATATATCTATATATATATATGGTGAGAATGTTTGATACATCAGAGCCCAAAAATTTAATATGTGTCTAAAATAACATTAGCAGCTCGCAGGCCTCAAAAAATATGTAAGTATTGGACCTAGGAACTAATCAGCATGGTGATCATGGTAGAACGCGACAGCTCATGTAACACGACTCAGCAATCAGCAGATCCGATCTGAGACTCCCACCGTGTGACTTTGGTACTGACGGGGAATGTCTCCTGTCCGAGCATACTCCAGGATACCATGAGTTAACCCTCAAGGTTCCTCGCAATATCCTCCTCATTGTCGCTCCCTTCCCGATAAGGGGTGACAACATCGATAGGGCGGGGGATGCACCTAGCTATCGGGGACATCCCAGCTGGCCTCTCTGGTCCAACGTCTGCATTAGCAAGAGAAATGTTATAAGCACATATATACCAAAAACAATTAGAAAATCTCAAAATTAAAAATTTGATTTTTTACCTTTGTCATCGAAGTCCTCTCCATCTAGTAAGTGCATGTCTGGATATCCACGGAAATTAGTGCCGCTATATGGCCAGTCCTCCATGACGATCTTCTATCATCGTAGCCATGAAAAGAATGCAGGTCGGTATGACATATGCTAACCCCCAGTTATCCTGGGCATCCGCGCATCACGTGGCATAGGACGATCTACCTCAGTCAGCTGATACTGGAAAAGTGGTACTCGTTCCAGGAAGATGGTCACAAGTACAGATCCGAAGCAAAATTTCTTTAGATTCCCCGCCTTAGCTTTGGACAACTAACACTTGATGTTCATCTTCATGGCCTCTGCCTAGTTGAAGATCATAGGAGATGTGCGGTCAATAGAATAAAGGAACTTCGACTTATTAGTCTCATGTTCCACCTAGGACCCTGCCACTCTGTTGATAGTCAATAGAAGCACCCTCATTGTCAAATCCCACACACTGGAAATCTATATCTTCCCACTCTTGGTTTTCAGGGCCTCAGGGCAGTGTTTGGCAAGCAAGGAAGATATACTTGCCCTGATCTAACGTAACCCATACAATTTCACTGGATTACCTCTGCGGGAAAGTCCAGTGATGAAGTAAATATTTGAAGTTTCCAACTCCAGCTCCTGGTCGCCAATGACAAAAATCTCCCAATTAATGTCCCAAAGGCTAATCAAGTATCGAAGCAACTCGAGCTGGGCCTGCATCCTTGGCGTAAGGAAGAATTTGACGAGCCCACAATCCCTCAAAGCCTCAAGGCAATTTGGTTCATTCATTGTCTGGGTGTCAACATCTTCATGTTCCTGTTCCTTCCAATCCACCATTTTCGGCGATTCTCTCCTGTAAAAGCCATTAATTTGAGTCAATAATCATCCTTGGCACATAAAATTCAAGTTTAAACGGTCAGTTTTTGAGAAAATAGGGTTTTTCCCTATCTAAGGCAACGACGCACCTGTTATAAAAGCAGTTGCGCCGATCAGCGCGGATGGCTTTGTTAATCATCCTTGGCCGGCACGATTCTGTGCCTGGAAATCACGTCGACCGAGGGCGAAAAATATCTTCAAAAACCTCCTTAAAAATCCAAAAAAATGCTAAAAGCATAAACAAATAGCATGGAAATGGAGCTCAGGGCTTCAGCTGTTACCTGGAACTGGCGACTTGTCAATTGACCTCCCGGATCTCCCGTAATCTGCTCCGAAACAATTAGGGCAAAAGTGGGTAAAAATTCTTCACAGCAAAGGTAAAATGGTAAATGGTAAAAATATATTTACTTTTCCCCTTTTTATTTCATTTTTTCCTGAAAATATCAGGTTTTGTAAATATTTTGACTTATTTTGCCTCAAGGACTCGATAATACACTTTACCTTACTTGTGCAATGACAGGTGATGGATGTTCGACGATGATGATGAGTCACGTTTCAACTCTTTTCTTGACTCGTTAAACTTATATGAAAAGATTGTCGAGTATTTTTTCCCTTTTTGACTTGTTAAAGAGAATAAAAATAGGGGATCCGCTTTCAACTCTTTTCCAACCCTTTAAAAGCGAAAAGATGGCCAAGCCCTTGTCGTTTCGAACTCGTTAACGGATGCGAAACGTCATGTGCCCAATATAAGTTTACCCCTTTTTCGGGTTGGGAGGCGCTATTTACAAAAAAGGTACTCCTTGACTAAAATCGTTAAGCGGTTCTCTCCAGTATTGTTTTCTACCTTTTTAGGCTCAAGAGACACAAATGTACGAAAAGGGACCATGTGGAGTTTCCTTTTACGTGCCTTTTTCAAACTCTTTAATCATGAAAAATATACTGAATTACACCTTTTTCAGACTCGTTAAACTATTAAACAACATCGGAATCGTCACCATGATGAAAATGAGCTTCTCTTTACAAGATCGGCGCTAATGGCCTTTGTCTCCCCGCGCTGATGTGCAGAGATTAGCACTACTCCTCGCACTGACCGGAGCGACTAAGCTGTGTTCCAATCACACTGGTCCTGTTACGGAAATTTTTTTAAATTAGAACCGAAGCTTCCAGCTCTAGAAGCTTCGTAACGGAAGTCTAGTAAATGGTTTGGCCGGATGGGGTCGAGGATGACAAATTGGGCTCCTTTCCCCTATAATGATGGAACTGCCTCAAGGGATAAGTCCTTCTCCCATGAGAAAAGGATCCATCTCCCATCCTTTTTTCCTATATAAACCTCCCTTCTTCCCAAGCACGGACTGGTTGCAGTCATAGTTTTTGGTTGAGTGTTGATGCTATTTTGGTTTGGAGTAGACAAGCAAGCTATTACTAGTTGTAGCTATCTAGTTGTGTGAGGGAGAAGTGTGTTTGGTTTGGAGTGAAGCCTAAAGGGAAGAGCTTTGAAACTATTGTTGTTTGAAGCCAACGTGGAATGCTAACATAAGTGTGTGGGAACCTGGTCTTGTCAAACGAAGACTGCAACGTCAAGACAAATGGTTGTAATCTCTCTTTGATATTAATATATGCAACTATCGATTGATTTCCTACATGTTTTGTAATATTACATATTCATGGCTTAATGTTTCTTGACTTGTTAAGTAGGTTGAATTGCAATTTGTCTATTATTATGTTTGTTGTCTATTGTTGTTTACTTGTTTCAGGAGCTTGAAGAAGGAAGCAAGAGATATCTGGAGCGAGCAAGCGAGGACATCATCAAACAGGATAAGCGACCAAGATGTAGCCCCCCTTGATTGATTCTAACCTAAGGAAATCTTCCATAGAATGTATCTGTTGTGGCTAGACCCATTATTGGGCTAGAGGAATTCGTTCGTGTCCGCACTTACAATTTTACTTCACCACAAATTGGCAACTCCGTTGGGGATCCCAATCCTTTTGTTTGTCTTGGATTTCATGATTCCGTGATAACTTTTCTAGTTCCACTTTTTCCCTTTGGTTATGTTTCTTTTCTCCTGCTTACTGGCCTGAGTCTAAAATTCATAGTAGCAGATCTGGTCCCCGTTTTATTTTATTTTTTTTCCTTAGCTACCTCGATCAACGCACTTAATCCACTAATAGTCGCGCCGAACAACGGAATTTGCTGAGAAACAGTTGCAATGACCAGCGCGATTTGCTGAGAAACAGTCGCACCGACCAGCCTCTGGCGCTTGTTGTCAGTTAGGCAGTCGCATCGATGCCTGTAAGTGAAGATTAGGGCTTGACCCCAATCTTGGCTAGTGTGTTTTAATCTTGTGGTTTTGACCCCGTAAGATTTTTGGACCGTTTTCTCCCTTATTAGAAAGCTACTTTTCATTTCGTTTTTTTGCTTGTTGACTTGCCATATTTCTACTTGATTGATTGAGTCATTGAGTGGCCAGCGACACTAGGGCATCTAGTTGGTCGTCCATTCATCAGTTTGTGAACTCACTAAGTTGGGTTGTAGGTGTGCTTACTCTTTGCATTTTGTTTTGGTCCCTTTTACAACTTTGACCTCTTTTTGCACAAGTTTGAAAAAGTTTCGTTTACTTGCCTAAACGTTTCTTTTCTGGCATTGTTGGTCTTGTGTTTGGTAAAGTCAGTGCTTCATTGAGCTGAATGAACTTCTCTTTTCACGTTTCATCTGCTTGGAGATCTTATTGTCTCGAAAACTTTTTCACTGAAAGATTGTATGTGAAAAGCTTGTTTCGTTGTTTCATGAAAAGTATGAAATTCTAGCTCGTTTCATCATTATGTTACGATAATTTGCATCCTTTAAAAGACTAGAATTGCATCAACATTTGAAAAAGGAAGAAAATTTTTTGTTTTTAAAAGGACTAATAGATAAGTGCTTGTCAGGAAATTAGGAATTGGAATGCATTTTTCATTAGTTTATTTTTTTGAAAAAGTAAGGTAGTGAAAGATCATTTCATTTTCAGTTGCTTGATTGTTTGCATTTGATTGAGTAGTTTCTACCCTCTCTAGTGTAGGCATTTCATCGAATTGAAAGGGCCTTGTCTCATTTAGTTGCATTTGAGGATTTTCAAGTAGCATCGCTAAGACCTGAAAATTGAAACTTAACTCAAGATCAACTTTAAAATGAATTCAATTAACCTAAGGTGCATTTAGCATTAACAATCATATCTAGAAGGTCTAGGCTAGAGACATGTTCTGGGGTCTTTAAACGTAGAAATTGTCGTTAGCTTCGGCATTAGATAGCGTTAGTATGGATTTGTGCTCCCAGTGTCATCGAGTATATAATGGGAGACCCCACTAGGCTGCAATCCTTTTATCCTTATGAAGTCGAGTCGGTTGCCTTGCAAACGTGATACACTAAACACAACATTCTGGGAGATTGCCTGCTCATACTTCTTGGTTTGCCAGGAGGTATTCTGTAGTTCACGGTTTCCTGGTAATCCTATTTACCTAGACCATCTAGAGTGGTCATTTGATATTTTTGACTCATTAAACTTAAAAAGATCATTCAAGCACTTGTCCTTTCGAGCTCGTTTCCAATCGAAAGTGATAGAGTCATCTTCGTTTCTTTCTCGACTCTTAAAAAATGAAAGAGCATCAGTCTTTTATGCGTATTAATAATTGATTGCCCACAATCCAAAACATCCTGTTAGTCTTTTTGAGACCAAATCGTGAGTTTCCTTAAAAGGACATTTTAAAGCCTTGAAGTTATTTGTTCCGTCGACTAAGACAAGGTCATCGTCGCTGAACCATCTGGTTCACCCAATTCCTCTTCCTCTCCTCTGTCTGAAAGATTGTCTGAGGAGTCATTTCCTAAGTTACCAGAGTCACTCGAGGACCAAAATGTTGAACTCGCAATCATTTTGAGTGTTCAACCATTGTCATCTCGTCCTTCACCTACTTTTGATACCGGGTCATCTGCTGATCTTGGCCCAGAATCTACGGACAACCCCGTTTGAACTCCAGAGAACACGTCGACCACTGACGGTCAGCTTGGACTGGTTATCTATCCTCTAAACCCTCTATTTGACGCTATTGAGATATCATCGCAGCATCCTTACAGTCCGTACGACCAGCCGGGTGTTCCTTTGGAACTATCCCCCAGTACTCATTTGGCCATTTGTCGTCGTTTGTTTTCAAACATGGAACCTGAAGACGATGCTCCAATCAGATATCCATATGAGTCTAAGGTTTCTACTCCACACACTGTTGAGGGGGAAGAATTGAAATAGCAGTTTCCCCCTGATGGTTTCCCTTTTTCAAAAGGTATTCCCCCCAGTTTGCCACCCAACTATGTGTTGAAAATACCAACAAGAAATGCTAAAAATAGAAATGCTATAAATAACATTGATATAAATAGCATTTCAGGTACCAATGTTGGAGATAGCAACAAGGAATGATAAAATACAAATGCTAAAAATAGCTTTGCTATAAATAGCATTTCGGGATAGATTCCAATTTTAGGTTAGTCCCTGAACTACAATTGAGAATTCAAATTCAAATTTGATCTTAGCAGATGTTTGTAAAATAATTAATTAATTCATATTGAGTTAATTAGTTGTAGAAAATCAAACATGAATTCTATGTGAAGACATGCAACAGTTTCCCCTTTGATTTAAGAAGTTATCCCTTGATTAAGGAGATTGGGATGAGTTGTACTTTAAGTTGTAATTAGTTAGCTCAATTAACTGAGTTAAGTCCAGTTAGATTAGTTCCAACAGTTTGTGGAACTGATTGTGAGTTCAGTTAGTTAAAGCATGCATGCATGTAACTGTTGCACTTCAGATAACTGAATATTCTCTTATAAATAACTCATGCATGTCAGTTCAGTCAGAGACCCAGTTGAGATCAAAGGAAGGGAGAGTGTACTATCAGTTGGAGGAATTTTCTCATATAGGAAACTCATGCATGCAGAAGGAATTATCTCCTTCAGGATTGCGCAGTTATTTCAGAGGTCAGTGTTTTGTGTGAGGTGAGAATCACATAGGTTGTAGCTGGAGGACCCAGGAGAAATTGCGCAAGGAAATAGGAGGCTTGGAGGACTGAAGGAAGGCATATGTTGTGTCTATTCAGTCTATGAGCGGCATTGAGAGATTGTACTAAGAGCTGGATATCTTGTGAGCTAAAGCTTTGTGTAATCTGGAGATATTTCCACTTGTATGATAATACAGAGATCGGGGTTTTTAGCTGAGGCTTTCCCTAGAGTATTCTTCTGTGTTCATATGTGATTGATTTCTCATTCTCTGTTATATGTGTTCTATTTGATCTTGCTCAAAATCGATTAAGCTTCTGCAAGTTTGTTTGTAGAAGTAGATAAAGTATTTTGCTTTAGTATATTGCATTATCAGGTGATCTACAGTGGGAATTTCTATATGGTATCAGAGCAAAGGTGATCAAAGCGAAGAACATTATACAAAGAAGGGAGAAGTTGGAAGTTTGAAGTCCCTAATTATAGAAATCGAAGTTCTTATCACATCTCAATTTCACCAATGGCATTTAGCGATTTGAGACTCGAGTATGCCCTTGATGGTAACTCGAATTATATAGCCTAGAAGGATCGCATGGAAGTGGTATTAGAGGACAATGGTTTGAAGGACTTCATTGATCAAGAAGTCCCCAAGCTTGCAGCAGCGAATGCCCGAGAATTGGCGGAATGGAAGAAATGTGTGGCTAGAGTGAGGAGAATCCTTCTGGAGGGAGTTCGAGACCACATAGTCTCGAGTCTCCATCGGAAGGAGACACCGTTTTCAATGTGGAAAACATTGGAAGATCTATATCGGAAACAACAACGATCAGAGGAAGCTGGCGCTGAGAGACAAGCTTCGAAAAATCAAGTGTGAAAAGGGTGACACGATCTCTACATATATGAACAAGCTCACCACTTGTAGGGATGAGCTTGGAAGTGTATGGATCACGACAGTCGATGATGACATGGTGAGTCTTACTCTCCTCGGTCTTCCTAAGAGCTGGCATAGCTACCAAGACTCGGTAAATGGAAGAGAGAAACTGCCAGATTGGGAACAACTTTGGTCGGATCTGATGCAAGAGGAGATAAGGAGAAGCACCAGAGATGGTTCTTCATCCAAGGAGGATGAAGAAAATTGCACCTTAGCGAGTAAGGAAAAGAAAGGGAAGGAGAAGGATTCTCATCCCAAATCAAGTTCTTCCTATGGCGGGAAGAAGTTTTACAAATCGAAAGTGCGATGCTTTCATTGTCATGAGGTGGTCCATTTTGCAACAAATTATCCACTGAAGAAATCCAAGGAGGGATCCAAGGAAGGATCAAAAGGTGAGGCACTAGCCTCATAGTTCGAGTTGGATTTCACCCTCATCACATGCATAGTTTCATCCATGGTGGGAAATGGTTGGTTTCTTGATAGTGGAGCTTCATTCCACATGACCGGTGATAAGAGTTTGTTTAGTACCTTGGAGGAGAAAGATCTCCATATACTCATAGAGATGGGTAATGATGAAAAGTATAGTGTCTCAAGAGTAGGCACAGTTGTTTTTCAGAGGGCGCATGGAGCTCATATTAGCTTGACAGATGTGAAGTATGTGCCAGGACTAAGGAAAAACTTGGTATCGATCGCAATGTTGGAAGACAAAGGCTATGATGTAGTCTTTAGTAAGGGAAAGGTTTTCCTTAGATACGTCACCACGAGACAGGTGAAGCAGATCAGTTCACAAGTCAAGAACCTGTATGATCTTGAGGTTCAAGATGCATGCAAAGCCTTGAAGAGCAAGGAAACTGTTGGAGACTTGGTGGTTGAGAGGGAGAGTACATTACCTCTCAACATGCAGCGCTAGAAGAAGTCTCAGACAATTATGAAGGAGCCACAGTTGGTGAAGCAGCTTCAGGAGGTTGTGGAGCTGCCATAATTGGAGAAGCCGAGAGGAGATCCAGTGGAGGCATCCACTCATGCAGAGACCTCCAGTAGGGGGAAATTTCGAGCCAAGTGGGCAGAGGAATCACATGCATCCATACCTTCAGGTCAGAGGTGGGGCGATGTGGAGTGATAGTCCCAAGAAGGCTGGAATAGGGGCAGGATCATTGAGGTACCAACCTCTTTAATTAGACCTTGCTATGAGAGCCCCGACGAAGAGTAGCAAGACTGGCTGAGTCGGTAGAGACAGATGCGGATGGAGTGGAAGAAGAAGCTTCAACATCAGAGGATGTTTCTAACCCAATAGGGAGGTCAATTGGGAGATCAATTACTTACTTCTCAGTAACTGAGTTGCAGTGCAGCATTGGGCAGCACGATGCAACATGATGAGAGGAGGTGAAGTGCGGATGCATGCTGGGAGATAGGACCAGTAGCAGCACGGATGCAGAAGCAAGAATCTGTGTGATTGATGCAGTCAGAGATCAAATTGACATAGGCTAGAGCAATCAAATACTGAAGAGCACAGAGGTGCAGAGTTTTCAGTCGACAGAGACAATAGCAGTCAGAGACTTTGATGATAGAGGCATCATTCTGATTCAGGTTGGATATTTTTTATTTCTAGAGTTGCTGGAGAAACAACACTAGGGAGAAGTTTTGCATGCAGAACATTCCAAAGTTTCAGGATCGGGTTCGAGTTAAATGCCTTTCTTGTTGAGAGGGAGTGTTGAAAATAGCAACAAGAAATTCTATAAATAGAATTGTTATAAATATCATTTCAGGTACCAGTGTTGGAGATAGCAACAAGGAATGATAAAATAGAAATGCTAAAAATAGCTTTGCTATAAATAACATTTCGGCATAGATTCCAAATTTAGTTAGTCCCTGAACTAAAATTGAGAATTAAAATTCGAATTTGATCTTAGTAGTTGTTTGTAAAATAATTAATTAATTCATATTGAGTTAATTTGTTGTAGAAAATCAAACATGAAGTATATGTGAAGACATGCAACAGTTTTCCCTTTGATTGAGGAAGTTATCCCTTGATTAAGGAGATCAGGATGAGTTGTACTTTGAGTTTTAATTAGTTAGCTCAATTAACTGAGTTAAGTCCAGTTAGATTAGTTCCAACAGTTTTTGGAACTAATTGTGAGTTCAGTTAATTAATGCATGCATGCATGTAACTTTTGCACTTCAGATAACTGAATATTCTCTCATAAATAACTCATGCATGTCAGTTTAGTCAGAGACCTAGTTGAGATCAGAGAAAGGGACAATGTACTATCAGTTGGAGGAATTTTCCTATATAGGAAACTCATCCATGCAGAAAAAAATTATCTCCTTCAGGATTGCGTAGTTATTTCAGAGGTCAGTGTTGTGTGTGAGGTGAGAATCACACAGGTTGTAGCTGGATGACCCAGGAGAAACTGCGCAAGGAAATAGGAGGCTTGGAGGACTGAAGGAAGGCATATGTTGTGTTTATTCAGTCTATGAGAAGCATTGAGGGATTGTACTGAGAGCTGGATAGCCTGTGAGCTAAAGCTTTATGTAATCCGGAGATATTTCCACTTGTATGATAATACAGAGATTGGGGTTTTTAGCTGAGGCTTTCCCTAGAGTATTCTTCTGTGTTCATATGTGATTGATTTCTCATTCTCTATTATATGTGTTCTATTTGATCTTGCTCAAAATCAGTTAATCTTCCGCAAGTTTTTTTGTACAAGTAGATCAAGTATTTTGCTTTAGTATATTGCATTATCAGGAGATCTACAGTGGGAATTTCTACAATATGTGTCTTTGGCGCACATGGTTTCAGGTACACCTAGTGCCTCATCACTTTACCATAATCCTGTATGGGTGTTAGGCATCAAGCCTATGCCAGGTCCATTCGTTACAAACACAACTTCCCAACAAGTTGTTACTTCAGTCCCGGTGCAACCCACCGTTCTGAATACTCTTGTATCATTAATCCCAGTTACCTGTTAGACACAACTGGCAGTTTCAAAGATTGTCTCTGTCAGTTCCTACGTCCCGCTAGTCAGTGGCTATATTATACCACCGCCTAGGGGCAGAACCTACATGTTTCTATGGTGTCAGGTGCCACTAATGTGAGTGGCTCACAATCTCACATGCTTGGTATAAACCAGCCTTCTTCTGGTCTTATTTATAACCCTGCTGATCCTACTGGGTCAAGCAATGTCCAGTACCAACAGGTTTAGAATCTCATTGGTCCGTCTGGATCGAGCAATGTTCAATATCAGCAACCCTATGGGGCTCAGGTCCAATACCAAAATCCTTATAGTCCATATGGTTCTCAAGGATTGGTTAATCAACCTTATACCTTCGAATATGGGCAGTACATCTAGCCTGGCTACGGCCAGATTCAGTTCGGTAATTTCCCGGGCACTATTCAAGTACCCTTACAACAGCAAGTACAACCTCTACAACAACAAGGGCAGCCTTTGTTACCGCAAGGGCAACCTTTGTTACAGCAAGGGCTCTCTGCGCAACAACAAGGGCAAATTATCCCGCAACAAGGTCACCTACAACAACCGCAATGTCAATCCTTAAAACAGTTGCAGCAAGCCGCATAGCAGCAAATGCAATATGCTTCGCACACCTATCAGCCCACGTCCTCGCAAGGCCAACCTCTGCAGCCCCAAGGACAAATTTTGCAATCGCAACGTCAACCCTTGCAATAGAAAAACCAACCAGGCCAGCAGCAACCCTTGTATACATATCAACAAGGTCAACCCTTGCCAGGGTAGGGTCAAGGTCAAGTCTTACAGCAGTAAGCCCAAAATCCTCATGTCCTAGGTCAACAGGTTCAAAATCCTGTCGGCCAAGGGCACCAGGTACAAAATCCCTATGTCCAAGGGCAACAAGTGCATCAACCTTATGCCCAAGGATTGCAAGTCCAGAATCCTCTTGTTCAGGGACAACAGGTTCATCAGTCGTATGTTCCAGGACAATGGGTCCCATATCCATATGTCCAAGGTCAACAAGCTCAACAGCCTTTTATCCCGTAGGTTGCTTATCAACAACCTATCCCTAGAAGGTATTCAAGGTCAAAATCCTACCTATGGTCAAGGTAATCCACAATGGGGGCAGCCTCATATGCCATATGGCCAAAATCCCCCACTGTGGGGCCAAAATCCTTACCATCAGGGATGGGCTCCTCCCTATGGGCCCCCTTATCGACCTCTTGTGCCTTTTAACACCAAATTACCTTTCTTGGCCACACTTGAGTTGTCGGATGTATCGCGCCATACGATTGATCCAATCCTTCATTTGTCGTACTGGCCTCTGGTGTCATCCAAGATACCAAGTGATTGCCCAAAGTTCGATCGAAAAGTTAAAGATGATCCTCGGGCCCATGTGATGACATATCACCTGTCGAACTCATACGTGGAAAATTCCATTTGTCTTTTCTAATGAACCCTCACGGGTGTTATAGTGAAATGGTACATCGAGCCACCTCGAAGTACTTACCATGACTTTAACTCGTTAGCCATGGCTTTCCTCATGCATTTTCAGTTACCGGTTCACTATGAAATTGGCACCTATTTGCTCACATCACTTAAGCAAGATACCGCGACACTCATCTCTGATCACATCCATGAGTGGAGACGTAGGCATCGCCTGATCAAATTTGAGATTATTAATCAGTTGCTCACTGAATGGTTTACCAAATCATTCGTAGCCCTAATTGCTCGCGATATAGCTATGGGTGGATGTGTCACTGAAGAGCAGGCCATTGCTCATGCCTTGTACTTGGATCTAGTTTACTCTCAGTCTGGCACTTTATACGAGTTATTACCCAATGCTCCACGGCCATCATCCAATCCCGCAGCATCAAAGTCACCAGTTGTTCCTCCTGTCGATGGAGTTATTGGTTCAGTATCCCAGACCCCTGCTAAAACTTCTTCCAAACAGAAGTTGGTCTCAAATTTTGTACCTAATAGTTCATCTCAGAATCCACCTAGCCCTAGTAAAACCTCAGAGGTCCAAACTTTCCAGTCTACCGCAATGGAAAAATCCTCGAAAGGAAAAAAGAAAGGCAAACACAAAACTAAAGCCGATGCCCCCAAACAGGGTCCTCCCAAATCGTTTGTTGGCGAATCTTCACACCGGAAACCTAAGTATCTCTACCTCATTTGCGAGGAAGATTACTACACTAAGGATTTTCCTCGATGATCTGAAGTTAGTCGCCTACTCAAAGGGACCCCTGTTGTCCTCAAAGAGTCATTTCTGTCTCAGCAGACCTAAATGGTAGAACAACCTTGATCTGCTTCCTCCGGATCTCAAGTGTTCACGATGAGCACGCCTATTAATGTGGCTACCCGATCGAAAGACTATCAAACTCCAACTCTGGCAGCTGGGAAAGAGAAAGAAGCTGCACCTTCTTCTTCTACCCCGAGTTCTGGCCCTCTACAAATTGAGCGCCCTAACGCTGATTCTGCAATGCAGCCACCCTCTCGAGGTGTGCTGCGGAAATCCTCGTATAATCCCAATGTCTGAGCTGCTCAGCACAGCAATATTGTTAAGGATTTGGCTCAGGCGCCATCAGCCACGTCGGCTCTCAAGGTACTCCAAAGCTGCCCATCGCAGTGGAAATCTTTGCTATCAACTATCGGGGGCATTGATCCCACTGATTCCAATTTGATATGTTTTGATTTGGAGAACCATGTTCCACGGCTCCCTCATCAGATTGCCTTTCTTATTCAGGTAATCATCAATGAGAAGACCATCCACCACACTGTCATCGATGAAGGTGCTTCCACCTGCATCATGTCAACCGCATGTTGGAAGGCTATTGGTTCCCCTGCACTGAACCAGTCTTCGAACACTTTGGAAGCTTTCGATGGGCGCGACTCACGACCCTTCGGTGTCTTACCTAACCTTGCCATCACCCTGGAAGGCAAGACAGTGCAAGTCGAAGTAGAAATTGTTGACACTAATCTCAGTTATAATCTTCTGCTCGGCAGAAGTTGGACTCATGCCATGCATGTCGTGGTCTCCTCTTTGTTTCGCATGATCTGTTTTTCCCATCAAGGGAAAATTGTCACTGTCGATCAGCTGTCTTTCTTTGCCTCTTCCTCCTCGAATGGCAATGTTTCGTATGTCAAGCACTCTGCTGCTCACTATGAGAGTGTGGGGGCAGGTCTCTTCAAAGATTCTTCCTTAATGGGAATTTTTCTACTCCCACCTCCTCATGTTGCCTCTGTCAACATGATCTCAGTCAAATCGAATCCTTAGGTCACACCTGCACCAAATCTTGTTGATACTTGAGGCGAGGTTGTGCCACTTATTCCCGCCAAAGTCAATTACGTGGAAATTGTTTCGGCTTCGAACTCTGCATCCTCTGATTCTCATATGTCGAAGACCTCTCTCGATATGTACTCTCAATCCCCTTGGCTTAGCACTCCGGAATCGTCAGATCCCTTAGCCGAGACCTTCCTTGTTGTTGAAGGTATCATGGAAATCATGTCTCTCGAGGAACCACCATGGATCGATACTCATCATCGCACCTCGTTCTTGCCTCGTCAGGCGGTCATGTCTATCTCTTTCAAAGAGTACTCTTCTACGTTATTTATTGACGTGTCAGTTTATCCTAACATAATGAAGATCTTTCAACTGAGGACACCTCTATCCCTTCATGGATTCAGGATTTTTGAACCTCCTCAAGTTTTCACCAATTGTCTTCTGACTCGTAACCCTCCCTCGCCCAGGGGGCATGAGGGCAAAGCCTCATATGAGTTCTACTCTATTATTTGACTGAGTCGATTCTTACACATCATGGCAACGGTAAAACTCTGATATTCATCTGTGTTGGTTGATTACCCGAGTCCCAACATGGACTCCTACCTCAAAAAGTACTATGCTTAGGTCATCTTGCATGGTTACTTATGTACATTAGTGTGTGATTCATTTTTGTACAACGTGGTTTTGTGTGATAGTTTTCAAACAACTTTCCTGTTTACTATGCTTTTCTTGCTTTGTAGATGTCTGCAACTCCTCAAGTTGGTTTCGCTGATGGTGCTTGCCATAGTACCCGAAACCTGTCATCCACGACATGAGCTATCTATGACCTTAACTGTGAGTTGATTGACCTTCAAGGTATCTGCCTATGTCGCACAACCAACAACATTGTTGAATACAATGCAGTCATCGAACTGTTGTCAGAAGCCATCACTCTGGGCATCAGAGAATTGGTTGTCAACCTGGATTCACAGCTTGTCGTCCTTCAACTCAACGGGCAATATTCCGTCAGGAACCCTCAAATATTGAGAATGTATCTTTGTATCCATCTATTGGAAAGGCATTTTGATTATATTACATATCATCATATTCCTAGACGCATGAATACATTGATAGATACATTAGCTAATTACGTGTTGGATAGACATTTACGAAACATGTAAAAGATAAAACAAACCATTTGTATGATAATAGACAAGAAAATACAACATATATATATATATATATGGTGAGAATGTTTGATACATCAGAACCCCAATATGTGTGTCTAAAATAACATCAGTGGCTCGCAGGCTTCATACATCCGTGGCATGTAGGCCTCAAAAAATATGTAAGTACTGGACCTAGGAAATAATGAGCATGGTGATCATGGTAGCACGAGACAACTCGTGCAACACGACTCAGCAATTGGCGGATCTGATCTGAGACTCCCATTGTGTGCCTCTGGTACTGACAGGGAATGTCTCCTATCTTAGCATACTCCGGGATACCATGAGTTAACCCCTCAAGGCTCCTCACAATCTCCTCCTCGTTGTCGCTCCCTTCCCGATAAGGGGCGACAACATCGATAGGGCGGGGGACGCGCTTGGCTATCGAGAACATCCCAGCTAGCCGCCTTGGTCCAACGTCTGCATTAACAAGAGAAATGTTATAAGCACATATATACCAAAAACAATTGGAAAATCTCAAAATTTAAAATTTGATTTTTTACCTTCGTCATCGAAGTCCTCTCCATCTGGTAAGGGCATGTCTGGATATCCATGGAAATTAGTGTCAGTGTATGGCCAGTCCTCCACGACGATCTTCTATCATCGTAGCCATGAAAAGAATGCAGGTCGGTATGACATATGCTAACCCCAGTGATCCTAGGCATTCGTGGATCGCGTGGCATAGGAGGATCTACCTCAGTCAGCTGATATTGGAACAGTGGTACTCGTTCCAGGAAGAAGGTCACAAGTGTTAGCGCTTGAAATTTCACCTAGGCTGAGATAGACAAATCTCAAGGCTACATCAAACCATTACACCTCGTAGCTAGCCCTACGAGGAAGGAGAAGGCTCTCTCCGGTCAGACTCAAGGTATTTTCTCAATGGGGTGAGCTGACCAATTAGGATCAAAGATATTAGGCTAGTAAACTGATAAGGAGGGTTGATTTAAAGTTTTTGGGGTTTTTGGTGGCAATTGGAGGGAGTGCAATTCAGGGTGTGGGGATTGAGCTCAGTTTTTGCGGGTGGATCTTTGGGGCAAGGAAGGAGTTTGTGCTGATGCCTTAAGTTGATATGGATGATCAAGGAAGAAAGAGAGGGAGCTAAAGAGGGAAAACAATGACTTTGAATCCTCTTTAGACAGTGGAAAACATAAATATTAAACAAAATTGAAAGCTGAGCATGGCATGCATGAATTCAAACTTTATCACTTCTTTTGTTTAATTAGCAGCAATAGAATAAGAGATGGAACACATAAACACACTTACAATGACAAGTAGGAAACACACCATCAACACAATAATCCACAAGAATCCACAATGATGTCTGCAAAACCCTGGCCTTCCTTTTCCTCAAATTGCAGAGATACAAGTAAAATATACAATAGAGCTTCTCCCTCAAGAGTCCAACCATGAAAATGAGCAAGAGAAGGCATAATATAGATCATCTAACTCCTTTCCCCACCTCTAGGGGTCGAGCTCAGCTTCCTAGGAGTAGTTTGAACTAATTCTAAACTGAGCACTAGATAATAGGCAGTCAAAACAACTTGCCACTAAAACTTAGGTAACCCATCCATGCATTTAATATTCACTATTTACATCAAGGAAACTTCTAGAAGTGTTAAAGGAGAGTAAATGTATCCATGTGCCATGAAAATTACCCAACAATCCATCATTTACATGCATTAAGAGTCAACCAAAGTAAAAACAGTGTTTTGCAGTCCGAAATAGTCAAAATGGTGAAATTTCCCTGAGTGGTCGCGCCCCTCCCTTGGAGTGGTCGCGCACATTGGCAGCTGTGTTTGAGGGCCTTCCTGGTGTCCAAATCAGGTGCAAGATAGCTTTTTGGAAAGGTCTATGAGTCTACTTTCCAACCCCACTAGAATTTCTGAATTTGAAGTTGATTTGACCCCTCAAAAGTCATTTCTCCCAAGGCAGCTTTCTGCAACTCAAAAAAGGGGCAGAAAGTCAAAATTTGCATGTATTTTGAGCTTTTGGAAGTCCAAATCTCCATAAAATTTGAAGTCCATCAATAGGCAAGTGTATTTTTGCATGAAAATTCCAAAAATGTAGAGTTTTCCCCGTTCTGAGCTGTCCCCACGAGTGGTCGCGCGCGGGGTGAGACCACTCCAACGGCCAAAACCTGTAAAATTCTCAAAAATGCCTCAAAACTCTCAAAATTTCTTGGGTTTGCTGCTAGGAGGAGGCTAATGAGTATCATGGTGAGTGAGAGAGGCCTCAGCCAAAATACGGAGCAGGTTGGTCTTCTTCCTCCTCTTGCGGGCCTCGGACAACTTCCTTTGGAGTATCTTCATTTTCGCCTTGCAAACATGCATTCTCGCCCAATAATGATTTTTCATGTTCCGTAGCAGCCTCTTGTCCTGGTTGGCTTTCTCCAACAGTCTCTCCAAGCGAGCATTTTCCTGAATGAGCAAAGACTCCCGGTCAGCAGGCAATGGGTCCCCAGGCCTCCTACGGTTCAAGCCTCTATTACCGCGGATCCTCCATAGCTCATCAAGTCCTTTCTCTGCCTCTAATTGTCTGTTGCGCTGCTCCAGATAAGTGATGGTCCATTGAGCCATTTCGAGCTTCTGTTGCAACACGAGGTTCTCCTCCTCTCTCTGTCTGATAAGCTCATAAAAATCTGAAGAAGGAGAGTGAGCGTCAAGGTCAATGAAATCATGATGTGTATCGCCAACTCTCTCATCCTCAATCATGGGCTGCTTGCCCTCCCGTACTGCCTCTGCTGATGAAGAATGTGAGGCCCCTTCCACCTGGTGTGGAGATAACACTCGCTGATCTGAAGAAGATGACGAGACCCCTTCCACCTGCTGTGGAGAAAATACTCGTCGAGCTGCTGCAAATAAGGTCCTATGACCCCTCTGATATGTAAGCTGCGGTGGGGAAGCAACATGTCTCGGAACAATAATCTTGGGCTGGTGTGATGGACCTCCCGCCTCATGAATGGCCTCTGGCTCTAGTTGTGGCTGTGGTGGCACTGTAAAAACCTCATGAGAAATGAAGTCTACCCATGGAATGCCCTGCTGACTCAACTGATGGGAAACAATGAGCTGAATGAGACCATGATGGCACAAACTCCTGTGCTGCTGAGCTGGGGACTGCCTCTGAAACACGGACACCATCCTCTGAAAGTCTTGGAAGAAGTAAACCGGGATGTTCATCATCCTCACTCGGGTAAAGTGCATCAACAGGCGAATGTGACAAGCAAAGACTCGTGAAAACCTTCCCTCACATGTGAAGTAATGCATGATAAGCCGCATGATCGGAGCATACTCCTCTCGGAGGAATCTGAAAGGAAAGTTCCCTGACAAGTGATGTACGAATGCTGGCCTGACATATGGCTCAAAATAAACAAAATCCAGCCATTTGCGCTTTGGCCACACCTCACCCACATTGGGTATCCCGGTAGCCTCTGAAATCATCTCAGGAGAAAACACAAAATTCACCCCTGCAAGAGTAACCTGCCCATCATGAAGGCGCAAAACAAATAGCCGGGCCAACTCCCTGTGGTGCTGAATCTAGGCAAGCCTCTCGCAAAACTGGAAACATGACATGTACTGGAAACAAGTCACTGCCAATGGGCAAGCCTGTAATTCTGCTAAAGATGTGGGCTCTTCTCTCCTATGATGACCACCTTTGCCACCCCTACGAGGCCTCTGCTGTGCCTCAACCTCCGTAGAAGAAGACCGGTCATCACCTTGCTCATTAGTTTCAGTGGTTGACATGGTGTTATTGAGCAAGGTGGAGAAAATAGACAAAGTTGACTGCTGCCCTGCCTGCAAAATGCTGAGAAGTATGTTGTTTTCAAGGGGAAAAAATCATGAGGGAAATGTTAGGGGAGGGACTTTTTCATAAGGAATGGGAAAATATATAAAAACAGGGAACTTTTAAGGAATAATTCACAAAATGTCAAACATGTTGTCTCATCTTCCATCATTAGGAAATCATTTGCAAAGAAATACTTTATTAGGGAAAATACGTATGATAGTCATCAAGGGAAAGGACATGCATTTGCAACAGGAGTATAGGACAGCATAGATAGCTTGCTCCTTTGAGTTTTTTGTTTTTTCAATGTACATCATAAGGTAAACAGTGTTTTTCAAAGGATTTTATGTACATTTAGTCATAGGGGAACAAGGCTTCTTTTACATCTTGTCATAAGGGAAAAGGGATCTTAATTGAACAGGATTTTAGGGAAGGGGTAGAGAGGAAAACAGGGCTTGGTTTTGGGGAGACACAACAATATTCTTTTGCAAACAATATTTACAGCAATATGTCCATTTTATACATATACACAGCTGCATTTTTCTTGTTTTTGCTATGGATATGCAATAGCAGTGTGTCTTCTATTTTCCAATGACTATGCCCAGCAATATTTTTTTTTTATTTGGTCATTTTGCCATATTATTGCTCTTTTCTCTTTTTACATAACATTTTTTATCCTTGCTGTTGTTCATTTATTTTCCTTGCCGTGTGGAGGGTATTAGGGTTTGGGTAGAATACATGAAAGGGCATTAGGGTTTTGTAAAGGGATTTGGGGGAGGGATAGGGTTTTAGGAATTTTGGGATGAGAGATTTAGTATTTATTGCAAATGTGATGAGATAGAGACACATTATGACAATTGTAAATCTAATAGGAGTAATGGAGGGAATAAAGAGGAATTAAAAACCTTGAAAGCAAACACCAACCTTAGCAAAATTGCCTACATGAACAAACAATCACTAAACCTATTTCTCTTCATATTTTTGATGGTAAAAATGCATGAACACAAGCTCATCATCCATGTTTCAAACATTCAATACATTAGAGAGGCCTACCTCGAGCAATTAGCAAACCAAAACGCGATTTGAGTGGATTTAGGAAGGTTCTGTGAGTGGGAGCCCGAGTGGTCGCGCGCAGGCTCCGAGTGGTCGCGCACACCCCGAGTGGTCGCGCGCGTTAGAAATTTGAACTGTGGAGGAGGCGCCGAGTGGTCGCGCACACTACCCGAGTGGTCGCGCAACAGAAATCTCCTTAATTTTTCTGCAATTCGCCCTCTTTCTCCCTTTCCGCCCTCTTGCTCTTCTTTGCTAGCTCATAGAGGCATAATGAAGATGTTTAGAGGGAAATTTACCTCTTGTAGGTTCAATTTGAAAAAACTAATTTACAAAACCCACTCTCTAATGTTCTATTTTGACATTCACTTTTAACACTGCTTTTTGAGTTGCTTTGTCCTGGATTTAGCTTTTGAGGCGCTTTAACTTCATTCTTTTTGCAGGTTGACCATCTAATGGACTCTGGCGAGGAGACCAGGGTTATTGCCGGCATTTTGAAGACTTTTGAAATTTTCCTTATTTTTTACAAATATTACATGACCTTGGGTTTAAAAACAGGGTTTTTAAATCCAAGGTATAAATGATCTGTACCTGATGAAAAATATCAATGGAACATATGTACATACCTCCTTCTGGCTTGCTGGGCACTCATGGACCTTTGACTCATGACCTTGCAGTGATTTTTGACCAAAACCCTAGACCTAAGACTTGGGACTTCAAGACAAAACAAAACAAGTATGACACAAGCTTAATACCTGACATGACCTGATCCAGCAAAGCCAAGAAGGGGACAAGGACCAGCTCCTCCATCAGTTTTATGGCATGCCTAACGGGATGCAAAACTGACACTGATGAGACACCTACCTATGCATATGCAAAGAGCTTTTGATCACCGATGGAGGGCTCAAGATCGACACTAACATTGGCTCCAATGGGGATGGTAGCTCCTTGGAGGTGCCAAGAACCTTAGACCTCTGGGAGAGCAGACCAGTGCTTTATTCATTGGGCAATGGAGTCAACTTGTACAAACGTGACCATACTCGAAATGACTTTATTTGACTTGGACTATAAACTGAAATTTTCAAAGGATTTTGACTCAAACAAACTAATTTTTGCAGAAAATAAACAACCTGAAAACTTCACACCAACCAATCCTCATCCTCAGAATTATAGCCTTCACCGCGGGCCCCAAACTAAGGATGAGAGATCAGTTCACACTTGCTGTAATGAAAGGAAAACGGTAATTACAATGAGGATGATTAGAGCAGCATTGCTCAAGCATGATATCTTTTCAGAAGCCGGCCATTCACCGACCCACCGGGACATTCATCCCCATTCAACTCTTTGAGAATGAAAGCATTGGGACCACGATATGCAGCAATCTTATAAGGACCTTTCCACAAATTATCAAATTTACCGTGCTTACCTTTGTCCTCATTTCGGGCATCCCACCTCAAAACAACATCCTCCAGCTGAAAGTTTTCCGACTTTGCCTTCTTGTCATAGATTTTCTTGATACGCTCTTGCAACCTTAAAGAATTTTGGAGAACCTCTTCCCTCGTTTGCTGTAAGTGAACCATTTGATTGATTCGCCTTTGCATTGGATCCGGATCTTCTCCCGCTTCTTGAAGCAATTTCGCGACCGGTACACTAAGTGATGTTGGAAACACTGCATCAATTCCATAAACAATCTCAAATGGCGACATGCCAATGGACTTCTTTTGACTCACCCGATCAGCCCATAGTGCATTTACCAATTTCTTGTGCCAACTTTTCTTGTTAATTTCCAGCATCTTCTTGATAATGTTCACTAGTGACTTATTTGACGATTCGGCCAGCCCATTGCCTTGCGGATGATAAGCGGTCGAGTGCCCCAAGCTGATGTTATACTTATAGCAAAAATCAACCATCTTTTTGGACGTAAAGGCTGCTGCATTATCTGTGATTAATTTGAATGGACAGCCGAAACGTGACAAGATATTATTTTCTAGAAAAGAGATGATTACCGAATCTGTGGCCTGCCGAGTGGGAATTGCCTCTATCCACTTTGTGAAGTAATCAGTGGCAGTTAGGATCCATCGATGCTGCCCGGATGATGCTGGGTGGATTTCGCCAATAAAATCTAAGCCCCACTGCTGAAATGGTGCGCTGATTTCCACCGGTTTGAGAGGCAATGGCTGCAACCTTTGTTTTCCTTGGAATATTTGGCATTCATGGCAGCTCTTCACTGCTTTGTATACATCAGAAAATATGGAAGGCCAATAGAAACCAGCTCGCAAGATCTTATTGGCTGTAGTTTTCCAAAACAAATGACCTCCACAGTCGCCTTTATGGAAATCTTCTACTGTTGCCTTTGCTTCCTCTTCAACCAAACAATTCAGCAAGATGCCACCGGGATCTTTCCAATAAAGTGCAGATTTCATAATACAAAACTTAGCAGCCTTTAGCTTTAATGTTCTTGCTTTGTTTCTTGACATTCCAGGAGGTGCGGATACATTTTGCAGCACATAAACTATATCAGCATACCAAGGAGAAGTAATAAAAATATCTGATACCTGAACCGCTGAATTTTCTTCATCACCATCAGATAAGGCAGCAATCAAGTTGATATCAAGGGCATGGAGGTTTGTTTCAGCCATCAATTTAGCGAGACCTTGTCCTTTAATCAGCTTGGTGGGCTTGATTTCAACATCATATTCTAAAAGAGCAGCAATCCACTTACCCCTCCTACCTTCCGGCTCCGTTTGTACCAAGACATGTTTTACGGCTGCACTAGGAACATATGCCAATACATGAGAGTTGAGTATGTATACCCGGAAATCTTTCAAAGCTTTAATCAGTGCCAACGCTTGTTTCTCAATGATGTTATAATTTAGCGCCCCATCTCTTATGATTCGGCTGAAAAATGCAATTGGCCTCTCAACTCCTTCTCTCTTTTGCATTAATACGGCTGCCAATGTATGCTCAGAAGCAAAAGAAAACAAAATGAAATCCTGAGTATAATCGGGGCTGATCAAGGTTGGGGCTGAAGACAAGATTACCTTGATTAAATTGAAAGATTTGACCGCCTCCTCGGTCCATTTGATCTCGCTGTCCTTCCGAAGCATATTGGTTATCTCTCTAAGGTGCTCTACAAGGTTAGGAATGAAGCGGCGCAGAAAATTTAATTTGCCATTAAAAGATTGTATTTCCTTCTTGTTCCGGGGCTGCTCTAGCTGCTGAATTGCCTCCACCCGTGCGGGGTCGATTCGTATGCCGTCTTTGGAAATGATATGTCCCAGCAACTTGCCTTCACTCATGGCAAAAAGACTCTTTTTTGGATTTAGAGAAATGCCATATTTTCTGCATTTTTGGAAAACTTTCGTCAAATGAAATAAATGCTCCTCATCTGATTTGGAAAATACGGTTAAGTCATCAAGATAAACAACTAAGAATATATCTTTTTCATTGGCAAAGGCCATATCCATAGCTCGCTGAAATGTAGCACCGGCATTCTTCAACCCAAATGGCATTTTGGCATAGTGAAACGTTCCCCAAGGTGTGGTGAAGGCTGTCTTGTCACGATCATCTTCGTGCACTAAAATCTGATTGTAGCCGGAGTATCCATCTAGCAATGACATCCTTGAGGCACCCACTACCCGCTGTAATATGTGGTCCATCTTGGGCAGCGGATAGTTGTCCTTGAGAGATACTTTGTTCAAATTTCTGAAATCTATGCATAAGCGTATTTCACCGGTCTTCTTTCTCACAGGCACTAGATTGGAGATCCAATCAGAAAAGCGAATAGGGACTATAATTCCAGACTTGTAGAGCCTATTGACTTCCTTCTCGATCAAAGGCAGCAACTTAGGATTAATTCTCCGCAACTTTTGTCGAAAAGGCTTTTGATTTGGCTTTATGGGAATAGTATGTTGAATAATGCTTGTATCATAGGTCTTTAAATCTGAATAATCCCAAGCAAACACATCAGAAAATGATGACAATAATCTAATGTATTGATTCTTTGCCTTGAGCGGCAATGCTTTTGATAATTTCACCATCTTTGGATTCTCGGCTGTCCCAAGATTCACATCTTCCACACCTTCTTCTGTTGGCATCAAAGTTGGCTTGCGAGCCACATCATCTTGATCAAAAAGTTCTTCTAAAGGAATCAGCCCTTTAGGAATATAGTTATCTTTCAGCTGCAAAACATCCATTTGATTCACTCCTTCAGGCTCCATATCTATTGAGATTTCTTCGAATTTACCTTCTCCATGCAAGAAGTCTTTGATTTCTTCGTCATCTTGGAAGACTTGCCAACACCTTTGATTATCCGGGATTGTAGGGCGATGCTTCACATAGATTTCGAACTTGTTGCTTGAATTCATTGGTATTTTCAAATTACTTGCTGCCTTGGCCAATGCATCCGCAACACCATTTTGAATCCGGGGCACACATGTCAAAGTATGTTCAGAAAATCTTTTCAGGATATCTAAAACAACATTTCTATAAGCTCTCATACGTGGGTGTTTGGCCTGAAATTCACCTTTGACTTGTTTGATAACTAGTTCGGAGTCGCCATATACCGCTATTTTCTTTGCCTTTAATTTCAGAAGGATTTTCAAACCAGCAATAAGAGCTTCATATTCTGCCTCATTATTTGAGCAATCAAATGCTAGTTTATAAGAACATACTTGTACCTTGCTTGGAATTCGATCTTGGGCTGAGAATGGACTTCGAATCCACACACCAATACCAGCACCATCGCTGCCCACTGCACCATCAAAATCCATAGTCCAAAGACCCTCTTCATCATCTTCTAGGTGCTGAAAATATGGTGTTGTTGCAGTCATGATTTGCTGCCCATTTGTTTCAGCGATTGACCTTATGACAGCAGTCCTTTCTTCACTTTCCATTCTCAATACTTCTCTGAAATTTTCTGGAACGCCTGGGATATCTTCTACCTGAACTAGCTGACTATCTATATCATTTAAATTTTCCGCAAACAAAACAAAAGATTCTAAATCTGTTTTTACATAATTTACAGGATGATTTACTGGCTTTTCCTTGCTAGTAATCATATACTTCATCTTTTGCTCTCGATACACTTTCCTCATTTGTCTAAACACCGAAATAGTAGCATATGAAAAATCCAGCTGAAGAGTACCTTTAAGCTTGGATCCCCATGACCTTGAGAGGAGCATGCCGAATCGTGGAGGAATGTCCGCCACTACCACATCCATCAATAGATTCTTTGCGGGAATTTGATCCAGACTAACAACCAAATCTTTAATTAAACCGATGCATCTAACCCGGCTGGAATCAAATGAATATAGATCATGGTACTTTCGAGTAATATCAAGCCCCAACTTCTCCATAATTGCCTTGGGCATTAAATTATGTGACGCTCCCGAATCGAACATAGCATTATGAAGCACATAATCATGAATTCTCAAGCTGATATAGAATGGAGGAACCTCACTCTCGGGGGACTCACCATTTAGAGCTGGCCCAAAGATCAATTCCGGCTGGTCATCCTCTACGTTCACCGCATCTAACATTGGGTCAATGTTGAATACTTTAGAAATTTGTGCTCGATATGTACTGTTCTTCATGACTTCTGTCAATGGAATGGTCAATTTCAATTTTGCAACTTCATTCTCAATGCTGAATGCTTGACTCTTTTCACCTTCCTTCGCCAGATTGTCTCGTTTTTCTGCTCTATCTTTGGGTACATTTGATGGCTGATCCATCTTGTTTGCTGGAACTGTTTGAGTTGATGAAGGATCCATGACTTCTTTACCTTTTCTCTGTGGAACAGCAGCACCATTTTTTGCCAAGTTTTCTGCCCTCTTTTGAATCGGATTTATGGGAATTGTCTGGTTTCTCAATTGCCTTTGCTGGCCTTGCTGAGCTGATAAAGCGTGTAAGTAACCTCTTTGATACTCTTCAGACTCATCTTGAAGTACAACATCATTAGATAAAATGTAATGCTCATCTTGAGGTGTATATGCATTACCTATCAGCTCTTCTTCCTCCGTGATGTATGTGGGCAGATCATCGGGAGTGAAGAAGTGATTTTCTTCACCCACACCTTCACCCTCATCGTCTGATTCTTGAGTGACATAATTTTGCTGAAATGGAGGTTGGATTGGCTGCTGCACGGCCGCCTCTTGTGCTCGTGTTTCCCGCTGCTTGATTCTATATTGGGGCTGCTGTTGTTGACCTCTGAAATTTGGGTTTCGAACTTGTGGTTCTGGTTTGCCAAGACTGAGATTTTGGAGTGCCTTTTTCACCTCCTCAACTGTACGAAGAACCTGAGAAGTGGATGCTGCCTCTTCTTTAATTGTGACCTTCTTTTCCGCCTTCATTCTTGCCCTTTTGTCATTCAAATTAGCCTCCACACTGACTGCAATTTTCTGCATTTCCTCCAAGGTAGGAGGATCTCGGTCCCGCAGCGAGTAGGCCATCTCCGGATCGAAACCATCCGGAACTTAAGCAATGCGGACTTTCTTGATGGTTTCAAATCATCGAGTATAGTGTTATACACTGAATTAAATCTAATTATATAGTCTTGAACCGACTCACCCGGATTTCGCTTGAGGTTGTTGTACTCGGCATTGATTTGCAGCGGGTCTTTTCTTATTTCCCATCGGTCCAAGAATTGATTCTCGAGTGCTTCCAAGGTGGTGATGCTGTTTGCTGCCAACCCTCTGAACCATTTTCTTGCTTCTCCAGCAAATGTTTGCACGAACAACCGCATGGTAACATCTTCTTCATCTAACTCATATAGATCAAAGAAAGTGGACATTTTATCGATATGTTGTTGTGCTGTAATACTTTGCGGAGTACCATCAAACATGGGAATTTTGCTTTGATAGTCAGCTGGCATGTCATGAAGATTAGCAGGCAATACAAGTGGGGCAAACCGGGCTGCCATTTTTCTAGGTAAGGTAGATCTTGGAGTAGCAGGCGGGGTAGGTGTAGCAATATGAGGAGTAAGAGGAGGAGAAGTAGTATGTGAAACCGAAGGCGAAACAACTGTAGATGGGGGATGAGTAACTATGGGAGTGATGGCAATATAAGGGGGATTTGCTTGTTCATGCGCCGTGATAGAAGATCCAATATGACTAGAGATATTTTCAAGGAAATCAGCAAGAGTTGTAGCTTGTACACGTGTCTGGAGATTCCTCAAAATGAAATTTTCAACTAATTTATTATGCCTCTCGAATTCAATAGCAGCTGTAAAATCAGGATTAGGAACTAGAGTAGCAAGTGCACTTTCAGATTTAGCTTTAAACAATGACAACTCAAAACCTTCATCGAAATCAAGATCTTCAAGATACTCAAAAATAGCTGGGCATGAATTAGATCTGACAATTGGTCTTGGATCAGTAGCCAGCTTGTTTTCGCGAATAGACTAGGAAAGGAAAAACCGCTCAGCCGTATGGAAACTCTTAGCCTATCATCCGAAGCTTAGAGTCCATAATGATACTGGGATAAAGATGTCACTGAAGTGAGGGTTTCAGAAGCTCACGGAGATTGACTGAAGCAGCGTTTATCTACTAACGCTGATGTAAAACAAGAGCGTGTTCAAAGGCTACCTGGCGTAACTTCAGGCTCCGTCTAAGACTTGCGAAACACACACATCAACACACAAACAAGTTTGTTCTCCCCAGTATGGTCGCCACTATGTTAGCGCTTGAAATTTCACCTAGGCTGAGATAGACAAATCTCAAGGCTACATCAAACCATTACACCTCGTAGCTAGCCCTACGAGGAAGGAGAAGGCTCTCTCCGGTCAGACTCAAGGTATTTTCTCAATGGGGTGAGCTGACCAATTAGGATCAAAGATATTAGGCTAGTAAACTGATAAGGAGGGTTGATTTAAAGTTTTTGGGGTTTTTGGTGGCAATTGGAGGGAGTGCAATTCAGGGTGTGGGGATTGAGCTCAGTTTTTGCAGATGGATCTTTGGGGCAAGGAAGGAGTTTGTGCTGGTGCCTTAAGCTGAGATGGATGATCAAGGAAGAAAGAGAGGGAGCTAAAGAGGGCAAACAATGACTTTGAATCCTCTTTAGACAGTGGAAAACATAAATATTAAACAAAATTGAAAGCTGAGCATGGCATGCATGAATTCAAACTTTATCACTTCTTTTGTTTAATTAGCAGCAATAGAATAAGATATGGAACACATAAACACACTTACAATGACAAGTAGGAAACACACCATCAACACAATAATCCACAAGAATCCACAATGATGTCTGCAAAACCCTGGCCTTCCTTTTCCTCAAATTGCAGAGATACAAGTAAAATATACAATAGAGCTTCTCCCTCAAGAGTCCAACCATGAAAATGAGCAAGAGAAGGCATAATATAGATCATCTAACTCCTTTCCCCACCTCTAGGGGTCGAGCTCAGCTTCCTAGGAGCAGTTTGAACTAATTCTAAACTGAGCACTAGATAATAGGCAGTCAAAACAACTTGCCACTAAAACTTAGGTAACCCATCCATGCATTTAATATTCACTATTTACATCAAGGAAACTTCTAGAAGTGTTAAAGGAGAGTAAATGTATCCATGTGCCATGAAAATTACCCAACAATCCATCATTTACATGCATTAAGAGTCAACCAAAGTAAAAACAGTGTTTTGCAGTCCGAAATAGTCAAAATGGTGAAATTTCCCTGAGTGGTCGCGCCCCTCCCTTGGAGTGGTCGCGCACATTGGCAGCTGTGTTTGAGGGCCTTCCTGGTGTCCACATCAGGTGCAAGATAGCTTGTTGGAAAGGTCTATGAGTCTACTTTCCAACCCCACTGGAATTTCTGAATTTGGAGTTGATTTGACCCCTCAAAAGTCATTTCTCCCAAGGCAGCTTTCTGCAACTCAAAAAAGGGGCAGAAAGTCAAAATTTGCATGTATTTTGAGCTTTTGGAAGTCCAAATCTCCATAAAATTTGAAGTCCATCCATAGGCAAGTGTATTTTTGCATGAAAATTCCAAAAATGTAGAGTTTTCCCCGTTCTGAGCTGTCCCCACGAGTGGTCGCGCGCGGGGTGAGACCACTCCAACGGCCAAAACCTGTAAAATTCTCAAAAATGCCCAAAATGCCTCAAAACTCTCAAAATTTCTTGGGTTTGCTGCTAGGAGGAGGCTAATGAGTATCATGGTGAGTGAGAGAGGCCTCAGCCAAAATACGGAGCGGGTTGGTCTTCTTCCTCCTCTTGCGGGCCTCGGACAACTTCCTTTGGAGTATCTTCATTTTCGCCTTGCAAACATGCATTCTCGCCCAATAATGATTTTTCATGTTCCGTAGCAGCCTCTTGTCCTGGTTGGATTTCTCCAACAGTCTCTCCAAGCGAGCATTTGCCTGAATGAGCAAAGACTCCCGGTCAGCAGGCAATGGGTCCCCAGGCCTCCTACGGTTCAAGCCTCTATTACCACGGATCCTCCATAGCTCATCAAGTTCTTTCTCCGCCTCTAATTGTCTGTTGCGCTGCTCCAGATAAGTGATGGTCCATTGAGCCATTTCGAGCTTCTACTGCAACACGAGGTTCTCCTCCTCTCTCTGTCTGATAAGCTCATAAAAATCTGAAGAAGGAGAGTGAGCGTCAAGGTCAATGAAATCATGATGTGTATCGCCAACTCTCTCATCCTCAATCATGGGCTGCTTGCCCTCCCGTACTGCCTCTGCTGATGAAGAATGCGAGGCCCCTTCCACCTGGTGTGGAGATAACACTCACTGATCTGAAGAAGATGACGAGACCCCTTCCACCTGTTGTGGAGAAAATACTCGTCGAGCTGCTGCAAATAAGGTCCTATGACCCCTCTGATATGTAAGCTGCGGTGGGGAAGCAACATGTCTCGGAACAATAATCTCGGGCTGGTGTGATGGACCTCCCGCCTCATGAATGGCCTCTGGCTCTGGTTGTGGCTGTGGTGGCACTGTAAAAACCTCATGAGAAATGAAGTCTGCCCATGGAATGCCCTGCTGACTCAACTGATGGGAAACAATGAGCTGAATGAGACCATGATGGCACAAACTCCTGTGCTGCTGAGCTGGGGACTGCCTCTGAAACACGGACACCATCCTCTGAAAGTCCTGGAAGAAGTAAACCGGGATGTTCATCATCCTCACTCGGGTAAAGTGCATCAACAGGCGAATGTGACAAGCAAAGACTCGTGAAAACCTTCCCTCACATGTGAAGTAATGCATGATAAGCCGCATGATCGGAGCATACTCCTCTCGGAGGAATCTGAAAGGAAAGTTCCCTGACAAGTGATGTACGAATGCTGGCCTGACATATGGCTCAAAATAAACAAAATCCAGCCATTTGCGCTTTGGCCACACCTCACCCACATTGGGTATCCCGGTAGCCTCTGAAATCATCTCAGGAGAAAACACAAAATTCACCCCTGCAAGAGTAACCTGCCCATCATGAAGGCGCAAAACAAATAGTCGGGCCAACTCCCTGTGGTGCTGAATCTGGGCAAGCCTCTCGCAAAACTGGAAACATGACATGTACTGGAAACAAGTCACTGCCAATGGGCAAGCCTGTAATTCTGCTAAAGATGTGGGCTCTTCTCTCCTATGATGACCACCTTTGCCACCCCTACGAGGCCTCTGCTGTGCCTCAACCTCCGTAGAAGAAGACCGGTCATCACCTTGCTCATTAGTTTCAGTGGTTGACATGGTGTTATTGAGCAAGGTGGAGAAAATAGACAAAGTTGACTGCTGCCCTGCCTGCAAAATGCTGAGAAGTATGCTGTTTTCAAGGGGAAAAAATCATGAGGGAAATGTTAGGGGAGGGACTTTTTCATAAGGAATGGGAAAATATATAAAAACAGGGAACTTTTAAGGAATAATTCACAAAATGTCAAACATGTTGTCTCATCTTCCATCATTAGGAAATCATTTGCAAAGAAATACTTTATTAGGGAAAATACGTATGATAGTCATCAAGGGAAAGGACATGCATTTGCAACAGGAGTATAGGACAGCATAGATAGCTTGCTCCTTTGAGTTTTTTGTTTTTTCAATGTACATCATAAGGTAAACAGTGTTTTTCAAAGGATTTTATGTACATTTAGTCATAGGGGAACAAGGCTTCTTTTACATCTTGTCATAAGGGAAAAGGGATCTTAATTGAACAGGATTTTAGGGAAGGGGTAGAGAGGAAAACAGGGCTTGGTTTTGGGGAGACACAACAATATTCTTTTGCAAACAATATTTACAGCAATATGTCCATTTTATACATATACACAGCTGCATTTTTCTTGTTTTTGCTATGGATATGCAATAGCAGTGTGTCTTCTATTTTCCAATGACTATGCCCAGCAATATTTTTTTTTTATTTGGTCATTTTGCCATATTATTGCTCTTTTCTCTTTTTACATAACATTTTTTATCCTTGCTGTTGTTCATTTATTTTCCTTGCCGTGTGGAGGGTATTAGGGTTTGGGTAGAATACATGAAAGGGCATTAGGGTTTTGTAAAGGGATTTGGGGGAGGGATAGGGTTTTAGGAATTTTGGGATGAGAGATTTAGTATTTATTGCAAATGTGATGAGATAGAGACACATTATGACAATTGTAAATCTAATAGGAGTAATGGAGGGAATAAAGAGGAATTAAAAACCTTGAAAGCAAACACCAACCTTAGCAAAATTGCCTACATGAACAAACAATCACTAAACCTATTTCTCTTCATATTTTTGATGGTAAAAATGCATGAACACAAGCTCATCATCCATGTTTCAAACATTCAATACATTAGAGAGGCCTACCTCGAGCAATTAGCAAACCAAAACGCGATTTGAGTGGATTTAGGAAGGTTCTGTGAGTGGGAGCCCGAGTGGTCGCGCGCAGGCTCCGAGTGGTCGCGCACACCCCGAGTGGTCGCGCGCGTTAGAAATTTGAACTGTGGAGGAGGCGCCGAGTGGTCGCGCACACCCTGCGCACACTGCCCGAGTGGTCGCGCACCAGAAATCTCCTTAATTTTTCTGCAATTCGCCCTCTTTCTCCCTTTCCGCCCTCTTGCTCTTCTTTGCTAGCTCATAGAGGCATAATGAAGATGTTTAGAGGGAAATTTACCTCTTGTAGGTTCAATTTGAAAAAACTAATTTACAAAACCCACTCTCTAATGTTCTATTTTGACATTCACTTTTAACACTGCTTTTTGAGTTGCTTTGTCCTGGATTTAGCTTTTGAGGCGCTTTAACTTCATTCTTTTTGCAGGTTGACCATCTAATGGACTCTGTCGAGGAGACCAGGGTTATTGCCGACATTTTGAAGACTTTTGAAATTTTCCTTATTTTTTACAAATATTACATGACCTTGGGTTTAAAAACAGGGTTTTTAAATCCAAGGTATAAATGATCTGTACCTGATGAAAAATATCAATGGAACATATGTACATACCTCCTTCTGGCTTGCTGGGCACTCATGGACCTTTGACTCATGACCTTGTAGTGATTTTTGACCAAAACCCTAGACCTAAGACTTGGGACTTCAAGACAAAACAAAACAAGTATGACACAAGCTTAATACCTGACATGACCTGATCCAGCAAAGCCAAGAAGGGGACAAGGACCAGCTCCTCCATCAGTTTTATGGCATGCCTAACGGGATGCAAAACTGACACTGATGAGACACCTACCTATGCATATGCAAAGAGCTTTTGATCACCGATGGAGGGCTCAAGACCGACACTAACAACAAGTACAAATCCGAAGCAAAATTGCTTCAGATTACCCGACTTAGCTTTGGAGAACTAGTGCTTGATGTTCATCTTCATGGCCTCTGCATAATTGAAGATTGTAGGAGTTGTGCAGTCAATAGCATAAAGGAACTTCGACTTGTTAGTCTCGTGTTTCACCTGGGAGCCCACCACTCTGTTGATAGTCAACAGAAGCACCCTTAGTGTCAGATCCCGCACACTGGAAATCTCTATCTTCCCACTCTTGGTTTTCAGGGCCTCAGGGCAGTGTTTGGCAAGCAAGGAAGATATACTTGCCCCGACCGGACGTGACCCATACAATTTCACTGGCTCACCTCTGCGAGAAAGTCCAGTGATGAAGTAAATATCTGAAGTTTCCAACTCCAGCTCCTAGTTGCCAATGAAAAAAATCTCCCAATTAATGTGCCAAAGGTTAATCAGGTATCGTAGCAACTCGGGCTGGGCCCGCATCCCTGGCGTAAGGAAGAATTTGAGTTGCCCGCAAGCCCTCAAAGCCTCCAAGAAATTTGCGTCATTCGTTTCCTAGGTGTCAACATCTTCATGTTCCCCTTCCTTCCAATCCACCATTTTCGACGATTCTCTCCTGCAAAAGCCATTAATTTGAGTCAATAATCATCCTTGGCACATAAAATTCAAGTTTAAACGGTCAGTTTTTTAGAAAATAGGGTTTTTCCCTATCCACGACACTGACACGCCTATTTTAAAAACAGTTACGTCGATCAGCGCGGATGGCTTTATTAATCACCCTCGGCCACCGCAATTCTGTGCCCGGAAATCGCGCCTACCGAGGGCGAAAAATATTTTCAAAAGCCTCCTTAAACATCCAAAAAAATGACTAAAAGCATAAATAAATAGCATGAAAATGGACCTAAGGGCTTCAGTTGTTGCCTAGAACTCGTGGCTTGTCGATTGACCTCTCAGATCTCCCGTAATCTGCTCCGGAACAATTAGGGCAAAAGTGGGTAAAAAGTCTTCACAACAAAGGTAAAATGGTAAATGGTAAAAATATATTTACTTTTCCCCGTTTTATTTCATTTTTTCATGAAAATATCAGGTTTTGTAAATATTTTGACCTATTTTGCCTCAAGGACTCGATAATACACTTTACCTTACTTGTGCAGCGACAGGTAATGCATGTTCGATGATGATAATGAGTCACATTTCAGCTCTTTTCTCGACTCGTTAAACTTATATGAAAATATTGCCGAGTATTTTTTCCCTTTTTGACTCGTTAAAGAGAATAAAAATGGGGGGTCCACTTTCAGCTCTTTTCCGACCCTTTAAAAGCGAAAATATGGCCAAGCCCTTGTCGTTTCGAACTCGTTAACGGATGCAAAACGTCATGTGCCCAATATAAGTTTACCCCTTTTTCGGGCTCGGAGACACTATTAACGAAAAAGGTACTCCTTGACTAAAATGGTCAAGCAGTTCTCTCCAGTATTTTTTTCTACCTTTTCGGGCTCAAGAGACACAAATGTACGAAAAGGGACCATGTGGAGTTTTCTTTTACGTGTCTTTTTCAAACTCTCTAAACATGAAAATATACCTAGGTACACCTTTGTCGGACTCGTTAAACTATTAAACAACATCGAAATCGTCACCATGACGAAAATGAGCTTCTCCTTCCTAGGGCTCATTAAATTTACTAGGTCGGATTCGTCCAAAGGATGAACTTACAATGCAAGCATATGTTATCCCCTTCAAGCTTGAAATTCAAAAATAATTGGGGTACTTGCCAGAAATGGTGGGGGAAATTTGGAAATCTATCAGTGGTGTCGGCAGCTCACTCTTAAACATGACACTCTTTGCTTCGTGTCAAGTTGGGACATCCTCCTTTTCATCATTGACCATCCTGGGTTTGGGCCGTTTATTTTTGCCTTCCATTTGATCTCTACCACATCATCATGACCACCGATCCCATGGATCCAAAAGCTGCCAAACTTCCAATTGTGTCGTCGATATGTTCAAGAGTTTTCCTTCTGTAGTTACACTTACCTCTTATTCTTTGTATCATCCAAAATCATTTTGCATCCCCTCGTCTCGCGTCAATGGTGTGGGATTCATTATGGCCCTCCTTCGACACGGTCGCTTTTCGTCGACTTCAACTCATTATTAGGGAAGTTGACCAAGAGACTCCCTTTCAGTACCTTAGAGCTTGCATGCCCTAATGGCAAGTTCTTTGCACTCGATGACAAGTTCACATCATTGGCTTTCGATCGAGTGATTCCACGGGTGTTCGACTTCAGTTCATCTATTCACATTCCGTGAATTATATAATAGTACCTTGAGGACCATTGTCATTATTGGTGGTTTCTCTCGCGCTTGTTAACAGTTTACATCATTGACTGATAATCAAGCGACTTTCTATCATGTTTGACGTCAACACATCTATTCGCATGCTAGGATTTGTACTTTGATCGGGTTGTGTTAGAGCACAAGACCCTGGACTCAGATCACAAAAGTCCAGGTTGTGAAGTGTTGTGACATGGTTATGATGATATGCATGTCTTTTTCAGATGGCTGGCTGCGACCACACCATGAGTTATCATGTGATCCTTCTCATTATTGGATGGTTGTGACCATACCTTGGTTTCATTATGATCCTCCTTGACGGATGGCTGCACCCATACCTGGATCCATTTACATGATCATTCTCTAGATGGTTGTGTCCATCCCACGATTCCTGTATCATTTGACAGAGATATCTGTTTATGTATGTGTATATGTACTTGCTTGCAGGTTTTCCAACAGCAGACTATGGTTCCCCACACTTATTTATAAAGCATTTCATCCCTCACTTCAACTCGGCCTTCACGCTTTAGGGGGCATCTATTACACAACATTTTGTCACTGTCCCTGTACTGCCCATTCCTTGATCCTAGAGGACCTCTAAAGTGAACCCCGCATGCTTTTCCTTCATGGAAAAACTCCCATTGTGTCCCTTTTCATGAGCAGATCATTTTCTTTTTGCACCATTTCCCCTTAAACTTTTGTTTTTCCCAGTTTACAAGACCGGCGCTAATTCCCTTTGTCTCTCCCATGCCGATGTGTAGAGATTAGCGCTACTCCTCGCGCTGATTGGAGTGATTGAGTTGTGTTCCAGTCGTGTCGGTCCTGTTATGGAAAGTTTTTTAAATTAGAGTCGAAGATTCTAGCTCTAGAAGTTTTGTAACTGAAGTCTGGTAAATGGTTTGGCCAGATGGGGTCGAGGATGCAAATTTGGGCTCCTTTCCCCTATAATGATAGAACTAACTCGAGGGATAAGTCCTTCTCCCATGAGAAGAGGATCCATCTCCCATCCATTTTTCCTATATAAACCTCCCTTCTTCTCAAGCACAAACTAGTTGCAGTCATAGTTTTTGGTTGAGTGTTGATGCTATTTTGGTTTGGAGTAGACAAACAAGCTATTACTAGTTGTAGCTATCTAGTTGTGTGAGGGAGAAGTGCATTTGGTTTAGAGTGAAGCCTAAAGGGAAGAGCTTTCAAACTATTATTGTTTGAAGCCATCGTGGAATGCTAACAGAAGTGTGTGGGAACCTGGTCTTGTCAGAGGAAGACTACAACGTCAAGACGAGTGCTTGTAATCTCTCTTTGATATTAATATATGCAATGATTAATTGATTTCCTACATGTTTTGTATTGTTATATATTCATGGCTTAATGTTTCTTGACTTGTTAAGTAGGTTGATTGCAATTTTTCTATTATTATGTTTGTTGTCTGTTGTTGTTTACTTGTTTTAGGAGCTTGATGAAGGAAGCGAGAGATAGCTGGAGTGATAAAGCGAGGACATCATCAAACAGGATAAGCAACCAAGAGGTAGGCCCTCTTGATTGATTCTAACCTAAGGAAATCTTCCATAGAATGTATCTATTATGGCTAGACCCATTATTGGGCTAGAGGAATTCGTTCGTGTCCGCACTTACAATTTTACTTCACCACAAGTGTCCCAGCTTCTTATTTGATTTAGATTTTGGTTTTTCCCCTTGATTCTCTTGATTGGACCCTCAAACCACATTGTTGGTAACTTCTATGGCTAAATATCACTCAATTTGAGCTTGATTTGCACAAAATGAAATGCATTGCAATGTTGATGTACAATAGACTCCTATAGGCACTTTCAAACTTATATTTAAAGCTATTAGCCTTGATGGAGCAACCATCATAAGTTTCAATCTTGAGGGAATTTTTTCCCCAGTTGAGCTCAATTTGAGGCAAGACTTTGCCAAATGTTGGGGAAACATTACAGCTAGCTAATCGAGTTAAATTGCTCAAACAATGAGTATTTACTTGTTTTTGGAAATCAATGCAAGACCCCCTCCTCCAAAGCGAAGTTTACATCTATTGACCTGTGATTCTTCTTTCTTGGTCAATCCAAAAGCCATTGATGGCTACTTTGACGCCAAAAACCACCTCAATTTGCACTATTTAAAGGATGACTGGAAACAATTGATGTCGGTCGAAGGCATGAATATGAGGTAGTAGTGATGGACAATCTATCTTTCCCTAAAAGTTTTTCTCAAAGATATTTTTTCTCTAAATTGTATTTTCTTTTGACGATTAAATATTGTAATTTATTTATCAAAAGAAATAAAACATAATTTGCCTTTTTGAATAGAAAAAATAAACTTCTAGGAGACACACTTGTCGCTTTTCCAAAAGTGACAAGTGTTGAAAAGTGTAACTAGGTTTGGTCTTCAAAATAACATGTGTAATTGTGATTTTTATGTAATTGATGTAAAGAAGAAAAACAAAATGACTGTATGCTTGATCCATGGGTTTCATGAGTAAGGATTTTATTTTTAGATGGCTCCCATTGTGAGCCTTTAGGATTTGTCATCTAGTCATAAAAGTCAAAGAGAGTCAATGTCATATATGAAGAACCCTTCTTGGGCATGTTACAAATGTGTATGAGTTAATAGAATGGTCTAGTAGCCCTCCAAGACAGCACAAGGTATCCTTCTTTATGTTGGCTTCAAAATGAAATGCAAAAACTCATGTTAGAAGACACAATGATTCATAATCTCATGTTGGCTAATTACATGGAAGGACTACTATAAATAGGAAACTCGACCTATTCCACAATCAACAAGTTCAGATCTCTCTGCAATTCAAATATATGTCATAGGGATAAGTTCAGTGCAATTACAGTAAGCTATTTTCGGTGCAATTACAGTAAGAAATGTTCGGTATCATCACAGAAAGGAGGTATATTTGTTTCAATGTTATTATAGTCCAGAAAACACAGTTTCAATGCCATATTAGTGTGATGAAAGTTTGTTGATATCACAGTCATGGTGAATATCTCAATATGCTCGGTTAGAAGATAATTCTAGTGAAATCACAGTTCGTTGATGATGTTATTATGTTTCAGTACCATCTCAGTGATAAAGGCTCAGTGCACCACATAACGAATCATTATTATCACGTGGAAAAAGAACTCGGTTCCATCACAAAAGTAAGGTCTCGATAATATGACAATGAGGAGGTCTCACAATAAAGGAGATCTCGATGTCAAGACAGTGATAAGATCTTGGTGGTGACAATGTATCGATGCTAAGAAGGTCAAAGTGGAAGAGGAGTCGAGAAGAAGGTTGACTGTCAAGAGAACTTATGTCTTGGCCTTGGAGTGGCAAATAGGTCAAGGGTCTTGATCTTGGTATTCATCAATTGGAATCTCTATAAGAGTAATTTTAGTGTGGGTTTTCCTCTCAAAGAGTGAGAAGTTTTGGCCCTAGCAGATAGCCTACATCTTGTGCCTCTTGTCTATTTATGTTCCTGCATTGGTAGTTGTTTGATGAAGAAGAACATTGATACCTTAAACAAAAGAAGATCCTAAACTAATGAAGTAAAAAGCATTCACAGGTAGTTACTAATTGAAGAGGAATCACCTAATCCTTGATGCCCTATATTTCTCAGCATGGTATCAAAGCTAAGGTAACTGAGTCAAGGAATGGCATATAATCAAGAGACACTTAAGGATCAAGTTTCAAGGAAGGCATCAAAGCAAAGATCATCGTGAAGTCAATATCTACAAAGGAAGCATCATAACCTTAGATTGAAGAAGAAGTCTACACAAGCAAAAGTATTTCTAGCCTCTAGTCATCATCAAAAGACCACAAAGATCCTTATCAAGTTGAAGAGATCTACTAATCAAGGTAGATTGAAGTCAATACATCTAAAAGAAGCACTTCAAGGACAAATATCACATCATCATCTTGAAGAAATTCAAAACCCTGGCTTGATTTAAGAAGCATTCCTGGGATCCACTATAGATCAATTTGAAGTTGAAGTATCTTGAAATCCAAAAGGAAGCTAGATCAAAAGGCGTTATCATCATAAAAGGGGAAATATCCTTTTATTGAAGAAGGGATTTCATTTGGAAGAAGATCATCCAAAAGGGCACTAATACATCTTCATCAACCATTATCTTCACTTGTCAAGTATGTATCTTTTATTCTATAATCTAATGTAGTAAAATGACTTCGTTTTGCAAGGTGATCTATAAGTTGGTTGGCTCATCAAACTTCCTTGCATGGAAAAGGAGGATAGACATAGTCCTCGAAGAAAATGATTGCATTGATCATATCAATGGAAAAGTCTCCAAACCATCCAAAGGTCAAGCATTATCTGAATACATGGAAAGGGATCAAAGGGCTCAAGGGATTCTTATGAAATCAGTCAAAGGTCCCTTCATTCCCTATATAGTAGGATTAGAGACATCAAAAGAGATATATGATAAGTTGGTAGAACTATTCTCTGAAGATGTGATAAGAAAGGTCATATCACTTAGATCTTATCTACACAAATTGCAAGTATCAAAGGATGAAGGGATATCTTCATAAGATCTCAACTACAAGATCTGGGAGAGATGATATCAAATAAGGAGAAAATATTCATTATTCTAAATGCACTAACTGATGAACAAGGTAACAAATGTATATGAGGATAAGAAAGTTATTCAACAACTTTTGGTTTCTATGTAAGATAGGAGATGACAGATTGAGGGAAAAAGTGTTGAAGGATCAAATGAAAGGATTCAAACATTTGCAGGAAGGAAAGGGAAGTTTGGAAAATTTGTTCCTCAGAAAGGAAAGAAGAAAATAGCTAAGATTCAATGCTATGAATGTAAAAATTATGGTCATTACAAGAAATATTTTCCTAAGCTTAAAAGGGACAATAACAAAAGAGGAAGATAAGAATCCCATATCTCCGAAGAAGTGGAGGAATTTGAAGAGAAGAAGTCCAAGAAAAGAGGAAGTAAGAGATCTCTACTATGGCTGAGATGGTATCCCTCACAAAAAGTCTTGTCATAGTTCCTAAATCTTGTGTTATACGATATGGCTATAATAAATAATGGGATGCATCGTGGCATTGTGGAAGAATTAGAAACAAGAGCTCATGACATCACCATAGGGAATCATGACGGATAACTGGAACAAAATCTAAGGCAGTCAACTATGAAGGATATAGTTCTTGGGAACCTCATTAAAAGTATAAGTGACACTTATAGAAGTCATCCAAGACAAGTCTCATCATACATCAGTCAAAAGGAAAAACATTTGTTGGATGGGGATATTCAAGATCCTCAAGATTCTCTGATGGAATCTTCATCTGAAGGTTCACCGATCTAGAAAGGAAGCAAAGTGTTTCATCAGGGATTCCAATTTGTGGAATTCATGGGAAGATGGTATGATGACATAAGAAATGAAGCAGATCAAGGGATTGAAGCCCTTGAAGGAAGCCTAGATTACCTAAAGGAAAAATGAGGTATGTATGCTTGTATTCAATTTTTGAAAGAGTCATGTCATATGGTTGCAAGTAACATGGATCAATGCTTCATCTTGAGAGCATGATCAAAAGAAAAGAATATCCCCCTTTTAAAGGATACAAGAAGGCATGGGTCACACTAGATGAAATCAACATAATATGTCCTAATATGGAATATGAGGCGGTTGACAGTAATTGAAGGAACTCTGATTAAAAGTTTCTGGGAATCAAATGTGTAAAGAAAGGAAGGAAAATATCGTGGACTATGCAACCATGGTAAAGGCAATCAACATTCGAAAGTCCAAGAAGATTTGACTACGATATCTCCCAAAAAGATATGAAGACTCTGATTGAAGTCTAATAAAGATGGAGACCCTTGACAATAGATATCTTTGGGAGATGTGTCAACATGTATGCAGGATGTTGATACCAACAGGAAGATGTCATGATGAAAGACCATCACAAAGGTAATTTTAATTTGAGTGTTCATTTCTTATTTTTGAACATATATCTGGATGGGCTTATGTAGGACTGTCAAGGGAAGAATCGTGGATGTCTTCTAAGAGGACCATGTAGAAGGATGATCCTACCGTAAAACATGGCATGAAGAAGGCAACATGGCATGAAGGAAGGCCATATATGGACTGATGGATCACTTTTCGATGAAGGAAACGATGACATGACTTAATCATAAATGAAAGTGATGGATGGTCTCTGCCATATGAAGAAGTCCTAGAAGATGAAGACTCCATGACGAAGAAGGAATTCATGACATCGAAGGAAGGAGTGCTTCAAGCGACTGGTTGTCCCAACATATCCACCTAAGAAGTTGCTATAGGTCCCTTATTAAGAGGGAACCTGGTAACATGTTTCTTACTTGGAAGAAACTTGGAAATTCCTAAGACAAGAAGCAGCTTAGGGACAAATATGTCCTCCCTAATTGAGCGGAAGAGATAGACACATCATTTTGGTCTTTGGAAGACAAAATGGAGGATTGGGTAAACATCTGGCATCCAATGCTCTTTGAGGATGAGATAGGGCATCATAGATAAGAGTAGTCGTAGAGGTTTAGTATTCTTTGAGGACTGGGAATCCAATATAAGAATAGACCTGGTGGAACACACCCTTGATAACCCACGTGGGGTATGTTCCAGGAGAGATAATGGTGAGGGTGTCTATAAATCATTGGTCTCACCAACATTGTGCTCGGATCTCATGGAGAGATAGAGTTGTTAGTTAAGGCCTTAATATGTGACAATGTTGGTTGATATGATGCTATACAGATGAGCTACCAATCTTATTCTTCTTATGAGAAATTGTTTAGATTAAGGATGACCAAGTACCATTATGAATACCTCCCTAGTTAAGAGAGAGTGTTGAAAAGTGTAACTAGGTTCAATCTTCATAATGACTTGTGTAATTGTGATTTTTATGTAATTCATGTAAAGAAGAAAAATAAAATGATTACATGCTTGAATCATGGGTTTCATGAGCAAGGATTTTATTTTTAGATGGCTCCCATTGTGAGCCTTTAGGATTTGTCATCTAGTCATAAAAGTCAAAGAGAGTCACTGTCATGTATGAAGAACCCTTCTTGGGCATGTTACAAATGTATATGACTCAATAGAATGGTTTAATAGCCCTCTAAGACAAGCACAAGGTATCTTTCTTCATGTCGGCTTCAAAATGAAATGCAAAAACTCATGTCAGAAGACACAACAATTCATAATCTCATGTCAGCTAATTACATGGATGAATTACTATAAATAGGCATATCGACCTATTCCACAGTCAACAAGTTCAGATCTCTCTGCAATTCAGATGTCTATCATAGGGATAAGTTCGGTGCAATTACAGTGAGCTATTTTCGGTGCAATTACAGTAAGCAAGGTTTGATATCATCACATAAAAGAGGTATCTTTGTTTCAGTGTTATTATAGTCCAAAAAACACAGTTTCAGTGCCATATTAGTGTGATGACAGTTCGTTGATATCACAGTCATGGTGAATATCTCAATATGCTCAGATAGAAGATAATTCCAGTGAAATCACAGTTCATTGATGATGTTATTATGTTTCAGTACCATCTAAGCGATAAAGGCTTGGTGCACCATAAAATGAATCAATGTTATCACGTGGAAAAAGGACTTGGTGCCATCACAAAAGTAAGGTCTCGATAATAGGACATCGAGGAGGTCTCATAGTAAAGGAGATCTTCGTGTCAAGATAGTGATAAGATCTCGGTGGTGACAATTTCTTGATGCTAAGAAGGTTGAAGTGGAAGAGAATTCAAGAAGAAGGTTGATTGTCAAGAGAACTTGTGTCTTGTTCTTAGAGTGGCAAATAGGTCAAGGGTCTTGGTATTGGTATTCGTCAATTGGAATCTCTACAAGAAGAATTTTTGTGCGGGTTTTCCTCTCAAAGAGTGAGAGGTTTTGGCCCTCGCAGATAGCCTACATGTTGTGTCTCTTGTCTATATATGTTCATGCATTGGTAATTGTTTGATGAAGAAGAATATTAATAAATTAAACAAAAGAATATCCTAAACTAATGAAGTAAAAATCATTCACAAGCAATTGCCAATTGAAGAGAAATCACCTAATCCTTGATGCCCTAGATTTCTCAACAACAAGTGCCTTGTCTCCCAAGATAACCTTTTGACCTTGGGATTTAGAAACCCAACCCTAGATTTCTATTTTTTTATAAAACAAGAAGAAGATGTGTGTAGTAAGGAGGACTTATTGAATGAAAATATCTAAGATCTATTGTTTTTTTCTTGAGGTTCTTAGTGCTTGTTGTTCACTTGTTCTCACTTTCAACCATTAAGATTGCATGTTTGCATGTTAAGGGTTGAGGCAAAGTTAGAGTATTGTATTATGTTAGTCATCTCCATGATGGATTAGCTAGATATGTTGATTTGTGCTATTTACTTGGGTCTAACTAATTAAGTTACACTTACCAACAACTTTTGCATAAATTATTGTGTGATCTTTTGTGAAAATTTCCTTAAAGAGAAATACTTACCTACTCTAGTTTGTATCCACAAGGTTTAGGAGCTCTTTTGGACAACCCATAAATGTAATGACCCGTCTATAAAAGTTAAGAAATAACAAAAATAATTAACTAATATAAAGTTCTAAACTTTATATAAAAATAAATACGAATAAATTTCATATTTAAAACATAAATATAAATCAGACCTTATATTAAAATACAAATCAAACTTTATCAATTTAAAATTAAACTTTATACCAAAATAAATGAAACCAAACTTTGTAAACATATATAAACAGTGTAATACGTTTTAAAGAAAAACAATATAATAATAATAACATATTGATAAAGCGTGAATGGGCATTATAAATATCTGATGGTCTGAAACGCATGCAAGGGCGTGGCGGGAGGAAGGAAAGCGGTGGCTGCAGGTGGGAGGTGGCCACCGCCAAGCCCGCAGTTATAAACCGCCGAACTGAGCTGAGAAAGGGGGTTGAACAACAGAGGTAAAAACCAGGAGGAGGAATTCAGAAGGGAAGAAGGTCTGCCATTGGAAGAGCTTTAATCAGTCTGAGGTTCTAGGCATGGGGGACAATGAGCTCCTGTGAGAAGCTTACTGAATTGAGCAGCCAGGCTCTGCTCAGTCTGGCTAGGTGGAATTGGTCTCCCGGTAATTGGAGCAGAGCAGTAGCAGCATCATCAACTACACCAGATCAGATAGGAGTTCAGGTAAGTACCTGCTTTAAATTTTTACTGTTTCTGCATTTCAGTTTTTTTTTGTTACTACAATAAATCCGACATTCTCGTTGTTATTTGGTGTGGTCACGCTCCTTTCTTCTTCTCTTATCTTTCTACATACTCTTTCTTGTTCTACTATTAATGTGCCAAATAGGCAAATTGACAATTTTTAGATGGTTTTCCCTTTGGGAAAAGCATATATGTTCATTGTTTTTTATTTATATGTTAATAATTTTCCATCATTTTTTTTTACCCATATGAGAACTAAAAAGAAGTTGTTAACTTGTCTAGGATCTACAAGTTACCCTGGATACTTCTCCCAAGTAGTAAGGAAGTTCTTGAAGACCTATATGAGGCTACTAAGTCGGTAGGGTGGCAAACAAAAATATAGGATAGCCAAATAAAAACTCTCTCCTTGCTCCCTTTTTACTTGTTTAAACTTATGTATATTTGGTAATTATTCACATATATCATAGCTACAATTGTATACATTCCAAATCATTTTGTATTTCACCTTTAATATTTCAACTCAAAAAATTTGATAGTAGAAACAAGCCTTTGATCATGTCTCATTGAAAGAATGTGAACCTTTGCTTGAAACTTATTGGGTGCAATGTTATTTAGTGAATATAGTGGTCTTAATTTAATATTTAATTACATCGGCATATGAACAAAAGTAATTTTCTTTATTTTGTCAATACTTTTACCCCATTAACCAAGGAACTAGTTGAAACCTTCTTTCCACATGGCAATTATGTGGTGCATAAAGAAATTAAACCCTATTATTTTGGGCTTTGTAATATTGCTTTTTTATTTTCATTGTAAAATATATGCATGCCGTGATACTGACTCAAAGGCTAAAGGCGATTAACTCAAAGGGTAGGTGATGGTTTGGTTTCCCTGCCCTCACATATGTTATGGTTGCATTCATCTTCTTTCTCTTATTACCTAGTATATGAGTACATGCTATACATCTAAACTATTTAAGATGATTGATATGGGGTTTCCTTCCTCACCATTTCTCGAGAGGAGTCATACCTCATAAAAATTTGGTCGAAATCATGTTCAAAAGGTAGTTTGAGCATTAAATAACCTTTGCCCAAAATCTAGTCGATATACCTTTGGGTTGCATTAAACATTGTGCCATTTCCACAAATATCTAATTATTTCTTTTGGAAACATCGTTCTACTAAGGTGTGTAAGGTGCAAACCTCTACCAAAAGATACCATGTTGTGCAATTAACTCTTAAAACCCTTACTCATGTGTTTTCCTCCATTCTCAAATTTTAGACATTTTATAGGTCAACTTTTTTCTTTCTAGCCAACACCTTAGATTCCTCAAAAATTTCAAAGACATGATCCTTCTTCGAGACATATACCCAAATATACCTATAAAAATCATCAATTAAGTTCAAGACATACCTTATAACAATTAATGATGGTTTATTCATCGTACAAAGGACACTATGAAAGTCCTAGCTAAGCCTTTGCTTTTTCATCCTTCCTTATCTCAAATGTAACCTAGTGATGCTTTCCACACACACGCCCTTTACATACACCATCAAGAGGAAATACCCTAGTTATTCCATTGCCTATATTGAACTTAATCATCAATTTCATACTTAGGAAATTTAGATCTTTAAGTCTCTCATGCCAAATTCTGCTCCAATCATTAGCCTTGGCTATGAGTGTAGTTGATTGTGGATATCACTCAGGGAAATTAAAAAAACATATACATTTTGTTTGTAACATTGAGAATGCCCTTAACAACAACAACAAAGTCATGATTAATGTCCTTCACTAAAAACATATTAGGATAGAATCAAACCTTGTTTCCAATCTTGGTTAATTGAGTTATACACAACAAATTGGCACTCAAACTTGGTACATGATACACATGAGCGATCACACCGTTTTTACATTCAAACCTAACACAACTAGCACAATAAGTGCATTATAATCTACAATTAGATATATTCTTCTAGAGTCTTATTTAATGAAGACAATTGAGAAGCATCCTTGGCCATATAATGGGAACAACCAAAGTCATCCATCTACTCATTATTAGAAAGGTGATGATCCAATCCTTGAGAAGTACTAATAGAGAAAGTATAGTTATCTCACATACCTTCTAAAAGTTGATGTTCTATGTTGATTGATCATTTAGCCAACACTTTACATTCAAGTGTCTTGACCTTATGCCCAAGATCATTAGTTTTCTTCTAGTAAGTCTTCCTGACATCTCTTGTGTTTTCATAATATCGACAATTCTTCTTACTTTTCTTAGTCAATGGTTGATCACCATGCCTTGTTTAGTCAATTTTATAGACAATCCTTATCATGGTAACTTCCATGATGTTACTCCCAATTGTATACTTGACCTCTTCTATCAACCTTTGCCCTCAAGGAGACGGTATTGTTATTTATTTCCAACTCTACCTTCATTGAGCAACCTTTCTTGTGCCATAACTAGTAAATCATAGAAAGAATCAATAGTATAGTCCTTACCACCTTGTTTTTTGGAAGTCAACTAGCATAGAACATCAAACAAAAAAACATCATAGGGTGTCTTTAAATTCACCAAAGATCAATTCTATAAGTTGATCATCTTTTTTTGGAAAATACTTTCCACATTCATCTAGTTTTAATTAAAGTCCTTTCGCATAAGTTGAATAGACTTAAATCCTATCAAATGAGAGAGAATGAAGAGATATAATGTCTTTCTCAACCTGTTGATTTTTTTGGTATTTTCAAACAAAGTTTTCAATTTATTCTAAGCTTGATTTAGACAAATGATCCTACTTTATGAAAGTGAATGTCCTTGCATATGTATGTCATCATGACCCCTACAACCTCATCCTTCTTCTAATTAATAATGAACTTCCCATTTTTTATCCTCGAAGTCTGAAATTGTAGTTATTGTAAACTACCAAAGAAATTGCTCTTTAATAGTATTTCCATATCTAATGGCTACATGCCATACTTATGTCTATTCATAACCACATGTTCTTGCTTAGAACTCATTACAACTCTATAAAATCCTAATCTAGAGTGTATGTTGAAACCCTAGTCAATCCACCAAAAATATTTGACTTGACAAGAGCATGTATTTGAGTGACAACTTCCAAAATTGACTTGTAGATAATAGGGTGGGCCTCAAGGCAACAATTTGATACCATGTTGGAGAAATCCAGATGAACCTTCAAATAAACCTTTTGATAAAAAATGAATGAACATAGGTAATGAAAGCTTTGGAAAAAAATGTCATTGTATTTTTCACATGGAATTCTAAAGTTTATATTCTATGATGTATGCATTATAACATGATGACAATTTAACAAAGAGAAAATGACATAAATAATGAAAGCATCAAACAAGTAAGTTGTTATTATTACTTCAATAATTTTTTATTTTTTGACTTGGAGCTTGTTACTATGATTCAATTTTGTAACCCTATCTAACAGAAAAATGTTAAAGTAAATCATTTGATGCGGCTTCATATAAATCCCACGAGATAGCCCATTGGCAAAAGAAAAAAATTATCCAATAAACGAATAGCGGGGATTTTAGGGTGAGGTATCCACAAAGAGGTATATTTTTTATATTTGATATCTACTATAGGCACATAAACTATAATTTTCTCCCATTGAGCCCATTGATCAAAATAAATCAATAAATATTCAAGCACAAATCTCTATGATAGTATAGGGAGCCACCCCTACCTGTGATCCTCGTATAATGCAAGCAAGTAGTCGTGCAAAAAATATAACATATACCCAACAATAAAGAGGTTTGTGTGACCACCATTATACTAATAAATGCTCATTGATACCTATAGAAATTGATAATTGTCTCAATGCATTGTAGATACCAATTGTAAAAATGCTCATTTACAAGGTTTACAGTTTGATCTATTGCAAGAGTGCTTTATACCATATAAATTCATTGATTTCATTGTAGAAACCAAATAATATGAATTGATCACACATTTATGTTTATACATAGGTTTTTGTGCAAGTGGAATCATTCATGAACACACTTCTACAGGTTAAAACCCATACCTAACTAGGTTTCTACAAATATAAACACATTCAATTTTTACTAACATGATCAATTTATTCAAGTTTCTACTACTTTATTTTAAATATCATCTATAGGTTTTCGACCTTTATTTTCTTTCCAAATTCAAAGTAGGGACTTTGAAATATCCAATTCAAATTGTATAAAAACTCATATTCAAAGATACAGAGTAATCTCTTCACAACTCAATCAATTAACATAAATCTAAGTTTACTTTAAAATGACTTGTATTTTTCTAACTCCAAAGCTAATTTGTATTAGTTTAATTTTCTAATGTAATGATATTTTTATTTTGTTTTTTTAATATAACGTTATCTAACACTAATTAAAGTGACAATATTTGTTGCATATTGGGTTGTAAAGTGCCTCTATGTGCAATAAATTCCAATTAAGACAAGGTTTTTTGACATGGAGGGATTCGACCCTTGGGCTTATAGAACAGGGGGGCTTGCCCCTCACCTCAAGACCACAATATTGCACACCGTGCAATGTACAATGTGTGCAGGTAGTCATGCAAAGAATATAACACATACCCAACAGTAAAGAAGCTTGTGTGACCAACACTATCTTAATAAATGCTCATTGATACCCATGAAATTGATCATTGACTCAATGCATTGTGGAAACCAATTGTAGAAATGCCAATTTACAGGTTCTACTATCGGAGAAGTGATTTCTACCATAGAAATTCGTTGATTTCAGTGTACAAAACAAATAATATGCATTGATCCACACATCGTACAAGTTTCTACATAGGCTTATGTGCAGGTGGAGTCCTTCAGGAACAAATTTCTACAATTTAAAACTCATTCCTAAAAAGGTTTCGACAAGTATCAACACATTCAATTTTTACTAACATGACCAATTTCTTCAAGTTTCTATTGATTTATTTAAAATAACATCTATAGTTTTTCAACCTTTATTTTATTTTCCAAATTCAAAATAGGGACTTTGAAATATCCAAATTCAAAATCTGTAAAACTCATATTCAAAGATCCAGAGCAATCTTTTTGAAACACAGTCAATTAATATAAACCTAAATTTATTTTATAGTGACTTCTATTTTTCTCACTGTAAAACTATCTTGTATTATTTTAGTTTTCTAACGTAAGGATTTTTTATTTTTTTAATGTAACATCATCTAACATCAGCTAAAGCGACAATGTTTATCCCATAGTGGGTTGTAGAGTACCTCTCGGTGTAATAAATTCCACTTATGACAAGGTTTTATGACACAATGGGATTTGACCCTTGGACTTATAGGGCCTGGGGCACCCCCCTATGACCCTCTTGTTTCACCTGGTGCACCGTACAATGCGTGCATGTAGTTGTGAAAATAATATAACACATACCCAATATTAAAGATGTTTGTGTGACCAACATTATCTTAATAAATGCTCATTGATCCATGTAGAAATTGATCATTATCTCAATGCACTTTAGAAACCATTTGTAGAAATTCTCATTTACATGCACTACAATTATAAACAAACGAGAGGAGTGATTTCTACCTATTGACACCTAATCATAGGGATTGGGTGAACAACTGTAATTAGTGTAAATAAATAATAGAGGAAATGGAGAGCCATCGGGAGATGAACTGAACAATCTCTCCCTCTTGTATATAATAATGAACAACCTGAATGAATAAATCAATCACATTTGAGGAGTTACCTCCTGGCCTAACATGGTATCAGAGCCAACCTCTATTTTTATTTTTCTGCATTGTAACTCCTATCAGTTTCCTGCCCTCTGTCTCTTTTCTCTCCCGAATCTCTGCGTTTGGACAGACCATCCGCATTCAATGTGTAACTCTCATAGAAGTTGTTTGGAGCGGACCTGCAAACAATAGCTGAAGTCTTAGTTGAATTCGTTGAAGCCTTGGTGCTGAGAGATGGAACATGTGCGTTAAAAGACTGTGAGCTGGGTCGAAACTTGGAGGTGTTGCGGCGTTTGGTAAGTGCTTTCAATAATCAGAATTCATTATCAAGCAGAAGATTGATGGTCAATGGCATATATGGTGAATGCATGAAGTTTTTAGTCGGTTGAATGGAGCTATACGCGGTCCCCCCGACTCCCACAAGTGTATTCACTATCCTGCAGTCCCCTCGCTCTCCTTCTGTTGCATTATATTAAACCACCTCTGCGCACTCCTCTCCACTATGCAACAGAGCCCTATGGTATCATATCCCGCACAACGTTTGGCTCCTACACTGTCCCATAAACACGTTGTTCCATATATATAAGGCTGGTATATATATACGTTGTCTCCTACGCTGTCTGGTATATAACATTGTTTCATATATAACACTTGCTGCGTTTGGCTCCTACGCTGACTCCTACACTGTTTGGTATATAACATTGTTTCATATATAACACTTGTTGCGTTTGGCTCTTATGTTGTCCCCCATATACCACCTCCCCCAAAATTCTCCCTTCCCCATATACCACCTTCCCTAAATATTCTCTTCCCCATATATTACCTCCCCAAAATAATACTTAGGTTTTTAATATATCAGGGTGCAATTTTTAACCACCAGAAGTGCATTTTTGTATATTGGCAGCAAGGTACATTTTTTTTTAAAATGCATTCATTGATATCTATTGTGGGAGTGGTTCTCACCGGGAAGGAGAACTATCTAGAATGATCGCGGAAAATCAAACACACTCTCATTTTTAATGAGCTGTGGAAAAGAATGTGTGTTGGAAACGGAGACAAAGAGCCAGAACAACCTACCTCAGACAAGGAATTTGCCATTTGGGAAAATAAGAATAGCAAGGTTTATGCATTGATTGCAGCATCATTAAATGAAGAGGTGAGTCACCATATTTTGCCATTTTCAAATGCTTTTGAAGCCTTACAAAAACTGAAGGAACTCTATGACTCACACTCTGCACTTGAAGTTGTTCAACTCATGATTAAACTCTTCACCCTTGAAATATAAAATAATGATCCTCTTGCTCTTGCATCAAAAGTAAAATCTATAATGCATGATATCAAAGTCACTAATGTTGAATTGGATATTCCTCTAATAGCTTTTCTCAAGGCACTTTATCCCACTTACTCAAATTATCTTGAGTCATTGCAAGCAAATAGAAACCTCAAAGATATTACCTTTGACTCCCTTGCGAAAAAATTTGTTGAAAGAGAGAAAGCTTTTGGGAAGAAGACAACTCCTGAGTCTTCTGAAGAAGTTGTGTGCCTTGCTCATAGAGAAAAGAATCTTTCTCAAGATTCTTCTAGAGGAAGAGGTGGTCGAAGAGGAAGAGGAAGAAATTTCAGAGGCAGGGGGGGCAGACACTCTCAAGGAGAAAAGTCAAATTTGCACTGCATATGCTGCAAAAGAGATGGATCACATGATGCATCCACATGCAAGTTGCCTTGGGACAGAATTGAGCAGGAAAGAAACCAACCCAAAGGTAAAACTAATGAAAAAGAGAAAGGTAAAGCACCTGAATCCGCTCACTATGTTGTGGCACAGTGTAATATTGGAGTAAATGAAGGCTTATTCAATGCTTCACTTGCTTCCTGGAAAAATGATTGGTTGCTTGATTCAGGAGCAACTTGCCACATGAATTTCAGAAGAGATTTTTTTGAAGAATTTACTAACAATGTTGATGGAGCAATATACTTTGTAGACAAATCAAAACTCAAGCCATCAGGGCTTGGCACAATCAGGCTTAAATTGCCTGGTCTTCCAGACTTTCTTTTGCATCATGTTCTATATCTCCCACAACTGAGGAGAAACTTGCTATCCTTGGTCCACATCTGCCAACAAGGACACTCCATTCATATGTTTGATGGCAAGCTTGAGGTGAGAAAAGCATCAGACCACTCACTTGTCATGATGGGGATAGAAGAAGAAAGGCTTCTCAAGTTGCAGGGTACCTCTGCTCATGCACAAAATTTCTCATACAATTCTCATTATGAAGAAGGTACATTTCCATCAAGTTTATTATGGCATGCTAGATTTGGACACTTTAACTATGACAGCCTCCGCTTGTTGAAGAAAAATGGTGTTATTGGTTTGCCTATAATTCTTAGGAAACTTAAGTAATGTGATGCTTCCATTCTAGGAAAGCATAGCAAACAACCTTTTCATGATTCACATTCCAGAGCACATAGAAAACTTGAACTCATTCATTCAGATTTATGTTGTCCAATGCGTGTTCCTTTTGCAAATGGAAATAAATATATGATGACATTTATTGATGACTACACCAAAATGTGTTGGGTTTATTTGTTGAAAAACAAATCTGATGCCTTTCAAACATTCAAGAACTTTCACACATGGATTGAAAATAATACACAATCTCATATTGGCTCTATTCGCACTGATAATGGAAAAGAATACACTTCAAATGAATTTTAAAACTATCTTCGCCAATATGGGATCAAACATCAAACAATTTTGCCTTATAAACCCAAACAGAACGGAGTAGCTGAAAGAATGAATAGGACAATCTTAAATATGGTGCGCTCCATGATGTTTTTCAAAAATGTAAAATTGATGTTTTTGGTTGATGCAGTTCTATGTGTTGTCTATGTAAAGAATAGATGTCCATCTAATACTATTAGAAACAAGACTCCCTATGAAATGTGGTATGGGCACATTCCTTTGGTAAAGCATCTCAGGGTCTTTGGTTCCATATGTTATGCCTTGATACCAAAGGTACATAGAAACAAACTTGGTGCAAGAAGTCGTAAGTGTATCTTCCTTGGGTATTTAAACACCTCCAAAGCATATCGTCTCTATGATGAATTCGATAAAAAATTTGTTGTATCTATACATGTAATCTTTCTTGAATCATCCAAAACTGACAATGTTGTTGAGCGGCAACTTGATCGCTTGGACAGATTCGCAAATGAAAAATCATTTCAAGAATTTGATAATTAGATTCCACATCTTGAAGGGGGGATTCCTATACTAGATCAACCTGTGGAATCTTGTTCTGAAGCACTCTCTCCCCCGCATGAAACTCCAACAACAGATGATACTTTGAGTGATGTGATTGACAGAATTGGGAGACTCAATCTTGATTCAGCCCCAACTCAATCAACGGAGCAACTTGGACCATCTGAGAAAGGTCCCCCAAAGTGGATGACAAAGACACTTGAAAGTGTTCATCCTGATGAGGTTGGAAAGATAGGAACTAGAAATTCAAACTAGCAAGATGGAGGTGATGTAGATGACTCTGATTCACCTGTTGATATGGATGTTTCTTATGATTGTGAATTGAATTTGTCTACAGATTTTGATCCAACTTCCTTCAAAGAAGCTGCTTCTCATGATGAATGGAAAGAAGCAATGCAAAAGGAGTATGATGCCTTAATAAAGAATGGCACTTGGAAGCTGGTTGATCCTCCATTGGGAACCAAACCAATTGGCTACAAGTGGGTCTATAAGAACAAGTATAAAGCTAATGGCTCACTTGACAAGCACAAAGCCAGGCTTGTGGCAAAAGGTTTTGCACAAAAGGAAGGGGTCGATTATGAGGAGACTTTTGCCCCCACAACAAAATGGGCTATCATCTGAACACTCTTTTCCCTAGCAGCTCAGAACGGTTGGAAAGTCCATCAAATGGATGTAAAAATTGCTTTCTTGAATGGAGATCTAAAAGAGAATGTTTTTATGTCCCACCCTGAAGGGTTTGCTGTAAAAGGACATGAACATAAAGTATGAAAACTTGTGAAATCCTTGTATGGCCTCAAACAAGCACCGTGAGCATGGTATGAAAAACTAATTGAGCATCTTCTGAAACTCAATTTCAAACATTATGATCTTGATGGTGCAACTTTGTTTGTCAAGAAGGTTGGCAAAACAGTTGTATATCTTGTATGATCTTTTGATGATAGGGAACAATGAGAGCTACATTGCATCCATAAAGAAGGAATTGAGGAAAGGTTTTGAAATGACTGATTTGGGCTATGTTCATTACTATCTTGGTATTGAAGTAACTCAACATCCAAAGTCCATATTCCTTTCTCAAAAGAAGTACATTGGAGATCTGTTGAACATATTTGGCATGACTGAATGCAATCCTCTGACTACTCCAATGGAACAAAACTTAAAGCTCACATCCATTGAGGGAAAAGAATTTGAGGATGCAACAAAGTATAGACAACTTGTAGGAAGTCTCAATTACCTAACTACTACCAGACCAGACATTTCGTTTGTTGTTGGAATCCAGGTTTGTGCAAAAGCCTTGTGAGGGACATTGGTTTGCTGCAAAAAGAGTTCTAAAGTACTTAAGGGAACTCAAGACTTTGGAATCAAGTATACACAGGTGGGAGACTTCAACTTGATTGGATATTCTGATTCATACTTTGATGGAGACAAAGAAATTGGGGTATCTACTTCAGGTTATGCTATGAGTCTTGGAATAGGAGTTGTCTCTTGGAGATCACATAAACAATCAGTTCCAGCAGATTCCACAACAGAGGCAAAATATGTGGCAGTAGCTGAGGCAACAAAAGAAATTGCGTGGCTCAGGAAAATTCTTGAATATTTGCAAGTAAAACAAGTACAATCAACTCCACTCATGATTAACGACACCTCGGCAATAAAGCTGGCCAAGAACCCAAAGTTCCATGATCGAACGAAGCACATCAATACAAAATATCATCTGATTCGACATCATGTTGAGGCCAAAACAATCCATCTCTGCCATTGTTCCACTAATTAATAGATTGCAGACATCTTCACCAAAGCGCTTGGAAGAGAAAAGCTTGAAAGATTCAGAATGATGCTTGGACTCACCAACATCCCTTTAGATTAAGGGGGGGAATGTTGACACCTAATTATAGGGATTGGCTGAATAGTTGTAATTAGTGTAAATAAATAATAGAGGAAATGGAGAGTCATCGAGAGATGAACTGAACAGTCTCTCCCTCTTGTATATAATAATGAACAACCTGAATGAATAAATCAATCACATTTGAGGAGTTACCTCCTGGCCTGACACTACCATATAAATTCATTGATTTTAGTGTAGAAACCAAATAATATGCATTAATATACACATTGTACAAGTCTCTAAATAGGTTTATATGCATGAGGAGTCATTCACAAACACATTTCTATAGGTTAAAATCCATACCTAAATAGGTTTCTACAAGTATTAACACATTCAATTTTTACTAACATGATCAATTTCTTTGAGCTTCTTCTACTTTATTTGAAATATCATCTATACTTGTTTTACTTTCATTTTTCTTTTTCAAATTCAAAATATGGACTTTGAAAAATCCAAGTTCGAATTGTGTAAAACTCATATTCAAAGATGCAGAACAACCTCTTCACAACTCGATCAATTGATATAAATCTAAATTTACTTAAAAGCAACTTGTATTTCTCTAACTCTAAGCTCAAGTTGTATTATTTTATTTTTCTAATATAAGGATTTTTTTTTTTAATGTAATGTTATCTAACATTAACTAAAGTGACAATATATGCCCCATACTGGGCTGGAGTACATATCGTAGTAATAAAATTCACTTATGACAAGGTTTTGTGACATAGTGGATTTGACTCTTGGACTTATAAGTTATAGAAAACATGAGGTAGAAGATTGCAAAAGGGTGTCACGACTACTTTGGGTTGCACAACCAAACTTCTTGTGAAGCTCCAAATAGGAGGCCATCCTACCACCAAGGGTGCTTTGTCACGACCAAAAAATCAATTGATCTCACGAAAAATGTGTTCCACACAAAATTTGAAAAATTGGAAAGGACAAAAAGTTATGTTGTGTAGCCCTGGGAAAGTTCCAGATTGCTTTGGAGTGTGCTTAGTATTAGCGGGCTTTAATATATTCTCAAAGGCATCAACACATGCTAACAATCTTTGGCTCTCATATGAAGCTTTGACTACAAATTGAGTGTTTGTGATAGATATAGTAACCCCCACAAATTGATTGTTGATTGTATTACTTGAAATCCCATTGGAAAATATAGCACTAGGATGTTATTGGAAATTCTACTGGTTTTTTTTGCCCTGATTGATTTCCCAAGGTTTGTAGAGCTACAATGTCATGTAATAACCCAAGAAAACATGAAAGGCCTTGAATACTCTTGGTTAAACTCCTTTGAGTCTAATTCTAGTAATCTAACGTCATAGTCGTTCATCAAATTCACTCCTAGAATATTAGAGAAACCTTGATTTGCTTTTGAAACAACACCCTTTAATGTCCTGTGAAAACCCATGTAATTACGCCGAAAGGCGCATTCTACAACCTAAAATGAGGGCAATGTATGATTACATTGGTGCTCAACGTGGAATTGACATGTGTCCCTTTTAAAATAAAAGTAAAATATTCTCTAATAAAAAAAAAATGTCAACGATAATAAAATACAAAAATAAATATACGGGGTTGGTATGATGGAGATGTGGTAAAAAATATTTCACTTTCTCTCAACCATAATAAATTATTTCAATGTACATGTGAAGTAACATAATTTTAGCTTTAAAGAAATAAAATCACTAAAATTAAAAAAACCATATATTTTAACTTTTGAGTTGGAGCAAGATGTAGAATTTTTATACATTTTAAAAATATTTTAATGCAACATTTAAATAGACTATTTGAATATCTATACTAACTAATTTATTTTAATATCAATTTCATATAATGTATGAGAGAGGAAGTATACAAAAATAAATAATAATAATAATGTTAACCATAATAAAATATTTCAATATACAAAGAAAATAAGTAAATTGAAAGTAAACAAATTCAATTATTTCCTCATAAAACTAATAAGAGCCGTATATGTAATTCTTTTAATTATTAATATAAAATTAATACGTGGCAATTAAAAACTATAAACAATGATAAAAAAAAATGCAAAGTGGATCATAGATAAAATAATCTATATCTATATTTTATATATATATATATATATATATATGTGTGTATGTGTGTGTGTGGTTAAACAAAAAAAAAATATATTATATAAAGCAATTGGAAAAAATAAAATATTATGGTTAAACATTTCAAACAATCTCACTGTTCTACATTTTGGTCCCTTTTCACGTATATTTTTTGGTCAATTTTGTATGCAATCCAACAATGAAAACTTAACTTATGTAGTCTATATTCTACACAATCCAAGTAGTCAGGGGAATTTTCAAGGCGTGAATCCATTTATGCATTACAAAAATGCAATTTAAACAACGGGAAAATATATATATATATGTGTGTGTGTGTGTGTGTGTGTGTGTCAAAAATATTTTGAGGTATGTTAGAATATTGTAGCTTGGATAGGCGTTCTAGTCTTGAGAGGTGTCATTGAGGCAAGAAACATATAGGAATTAATTATCTCCAAGCCCATGTAATTTTCCTAAGGGAAATATCTTAATTATCTCAATTAGTGATTTTTTTTATAATTATTTTGTATGTCTAGCTTAGGGCAAGTGGATAATTAATTGACATTAGTTGAATAGGGAATATGATTGATTTACCTCTAGAGGCTTGTAGAAACTTTATAAGATGATCTTAGCCATCAATTGGATCAAGTGAACTTATAATTGTGTCCATTCAGTCGTGAATGAGAGACTATAAAGGGAGATCGATAGGTAGCTTTGGAGACACATTGAGTGGGTGGTTTAAAGAGACAATGAGAGGGTTTCAATATTAGTGATTGGGAAGAAATTGATAGTTTATTCCTCACAAAGATTTCTAGTTTCTAAGTATTAGAAGGAGAGCGAATTATTTCTGTAGAAGGAGGTCAAATTTGCCATTTTATCAGTGCAATTTTCCAGAGAGAATTCCCAGAGGCAGTGTAAGCTACCGGAAAATCCAGATCAAGTTTCCAGAGGCAGTTGAATTGCAAGAAAGGTGCATTGCAGGAAGTGTGAATTGCAGGAAAGGGAGATTAAATTTTTTAGGGTTGCTAAATTGCCCGTGCGAATTGTTGGAGGTTGCTAGTGCGAGTTCCAAAGGAGGTGTGAATTGCAAGAAAGGGCCAAGTTAATTTGTCGAGGGAGATAGTGAAGTTTCCTAAATCAATTTGTTCAGTGGTGGAGATAAAAATATTGCCAAATCTTTGCCAATGTCAAGAAAGCAGTTATAATTTTTTAATAAGCAATTATGTTGAATATATTAATAAAAAGCCCTTAGATATGAAAAGTAGATTTCCCCACATTAGGGTTTTTCTAAGGATGTCTTTGTCCAAAAATATTGGTGTAAATTGTGTGATTTGTTTCTCGAATATTTCCTATAATTTTATTTTTTGTGATTCTTGTTGTTCATATTATTGTTCATTACTTCCCATGGAAGAATTAATTTGCAATGAATAAGTAACATGAAATAATTAACTAGGTTAATAACACCTTCTAGGTAGACAAAAAATTCACATGGTATGAGAGCAATGAAGTGCTCAATTTATTGGTGATTTGAGCATGAGGGTTTCGAAGGAGAAATCAAAGGTTTTATCACACATATTTTCTCTTGAGATCTATTGAAAATTATTAGAGTTTATTGTTCAAGGGTTTCAGAAATGGCTTCAGCTGGATTGAGATATCAAAGTAGATTTAATGGTGCATCAAACTTTGGCACTTGGAAATCGAGAATTTTATTATTGTTGGAGTAGCATGGACTAAAGATTATGTTATGACAATTGTCGTTGTACTAACAAATTCGTTGTAGTTAGCAGCATACCGCAAGGAGGATGCCAAAGCTAAGCATATTATCCAAGACAGGGTCAAAGATCACATTGTTCCCCATATTATAGAATTGGATATAATGAAGGTGTGGGATGCCATCCTAAAGTTGTTCCAGAATGCTACTATAAACATGAAGTTGATCCTTAGAGAGAATCTATGAAACACTAGATTGAATAAGGGAGAAGGCGTAGTCAGTTACCTCACCAAGATCAGACATGTCAATGATGAGTTAGTAGCTATCAAAGAGAAGATAGATGATGATGAGCTAGCGAGAGCTACTCTAAATGGGTTCTCAAAGCAGTGGGATGTGTTTGTCTAAGCGATCAATGGACGATAGGACCTACCTAACTGGGATTGTTTATGGAGCGATTTCACTAAGGGAGATCTTAGGCCGACCCTTGTTAGTGACAACATCAATAAAATTCAAAAATATTAGGATGACAAGATTATTGCTCTTGCAGGAAAGGGCAAAGTCAAGAAGGGCTCAAGTAAAGGGCCTAACTCTAAGGGAGAGAGGAAAAAGAAGGACTTAAGTAAAATAAAGTGTTTTGGATACGGTCAACATGGACACTATGTCAGTTAATGTTTGAATAGGAAGAAGGGTGACAAGAGAAGAAGCAACAAACAATAACTTCAATAGATATTGATGGACTATCTTCAAGAATTGAAGATGAGTTTTCTCTCATAACTTGTTTATCTACCTCAACCATCACATAAATTTGGTAAATTGATAGTGTGGCATCATGTCACATGATGGTGGTTAGATATTATTTCTCTAGCTACAAAGCAGAGGAGATAGGCTTCCAAATTTATATGGGAAATAAGTCCAAGTGTACTCCATTTGGGAGATGGACTATTACATTTCAGAGGGAGTCAAGCAAGAGTACTCATGTTACAGATGTGTTGCATGTTCTAGGTTTAGGAATGAACCTGGTTTCAATTTTTGCTCTTTAGGATAAGGGGTATGATGTGTACTTTTGAGGACAAAGGGTGTACATAAAACATCAGGATTGGAAATTAGTTGGAGTGAGAAGCAACAAGTTGTACAAGTTGCATTTGGACGCTCCAAAGGCAATAGTGAGCAACATTAGTAATATATGGGAGAGTAATGGCATAGGAGGATGGGTCATATCCATCATGGAGCAATTAAGTTGCTTGGGGAGACCATGACAAATGTTCTAGAAGTAAGCACAAAACATGATGATGTGTGCCTAACGTGTGTACTTTGGAAGTTCGCAAAGGCAACATTTCCAAGGAGTGACAATAGAGCCAAGGGTGTTAGAGACTTGATACATTCTGATTTTTGTGGTCCATTGTCCACTAAGTCTCTTAGTGGTTATGAGTACTTCATGACATTTATTGATAACTTCCCCATGAAGACTTGGATTTACTTCTTGAAGACAAGGGATAAAGTCTTCAGTTGCTTCTAAGAGTTTAAGGCTCTTATGGAGAATTTGATAAGCATGAAGATAAAGGTCCTTCAGACAGATAATGAAGGTGAGTACATTGACAAAGCCTTCAAGGATTTATGCGCAAATGAATGAATAAAGAGGGATAGCTCTCTACAACTTGCAGCAGAATGGGCAATGCTATATGATCAGAACATGCCTAGATAATTGTGGGCAGAGGCATGTAGCACAAAAATGTACATTCATAATAGGGTCTCGCACAAGGTGTTGGGAAAGATGACGCCCGAAGAGGCATTTACAAGAAGGAAGCTAGAATTCAGTCATTTTAGGAATTTTGGTAATATCACTTATTGTCACATTCCAGATGAGAAGTACACCAAGCTAGATGCAATTTCAGAGTTGGGATATTTCATTCGTTAGAATGAAACTTCCAAGGCATAGAGGATCTACATTCCAAGTAACAGGGATATTATCATGAGATGCAACATAAAGTTCCAGGAGGAGAAAGCCTTCAAGAGATCTTGCGAGTTACCAGTAGTTGATCACTGTCAGCTAGTGGAAGCTCCAAGGGTTGAATAGAAATCTTAGGCTCAAGGCACTAGTACAAGTATAATGACTAGTATGGGTATAGGTACAAGTGCATAGGAGAGTTCACAACATGCAGAGCATCAACAACAAGATGAGGAGCTTGAAGCTCCACCCACCACTCATGGGTGAAGGAATAGAGAGGTGCTTTAAATGTTAAGAGATGCACAAGAGTTTGTGGGAGCTCCTAGATCAATCACCAGGGACAATAAACCACCAAAGAGATATTCCAAGTACAAGGAGTTGATGAGTGAGCTCATTGATAGTCAACCTTCCAACTATCAGGAGACTGAACAACACGAGGTGTGGTAGGATGTGATGGTGGAGGAGTACAACTCCATCATGCTGAATGATGTTTAGGAGGTGGTGCCTAGACTGTTGGATAGAGCAATGGTTAGTTGCCACTGGATCTACAAGATCAAGCACACTACAGATGGTAGTGTATAAAAATTTAAGGAAAGGTTTGAGGCCAAGCGGTTCTCTCAAAAAGAGGGAATAGTTTATGAGGAGATATTTTCTCTTATGGCCAGGTATACTTCCATTAGGGACGTGATCTCACTTGTAACATAGATGGGATGGAAAATCCATCATATGGATGTCAAGACGATGTTTCTAAACAAAGTCATAGAGGAGGAGGTGTAAATCAAACAACTAGAGGGTTTTGAGATGCATGGGAAGGAAACCATGTATATAGGTTGAAGAGAGAATTATGTGGACTCAAGCAAACTCCCAAAGCATAGTACGGTTAGATTGACAACTAATTGCACGAATGGGCTCCGTGAAGAGTGAGGACGATTCAAACCTATATTATCTTATGGTTGGAGGTGAGCCTCTCATTCTCGTGTTATATGTGGATGATCTATTTTTGACTAGGTCACCAAGGCTCATCAAGGGTTGCAAGAGGGACTTAGCAACAAAGTTTAAGATGAAGGATTTGGGGTTGATGCATTATTTTATACGGCTTGAGGTGTGGCGGACATATGGGGAGATCTTACTTGGACAAGGGAGATACACTATGGAGATATTAAAGAAATGTAGGATGTTGGACTGGACCCATGTCTACACCTATGATAACGAATTGGAAGAAGATTGATGCGTCTAAGCAAGAGGAAATGGATCCCACCTTATATAAACAACTTATTGGCTCTCTCATGTATATGGTCAACACAAGGTTGGACATTTGCTTTGTGGTCAACACTCCTAGTTAGTTCACGGTGGATCCAAAGAGGGTGCATTGGACAACAACGAAGCATGTGCTATGATATCTACAAGGTACAATTGAGTATGGGTTAAGGTATACTCAGGGTGATGGTGTTAGGTTGATGGGATACCCTGACGCAGACTGGGTAAGTAATGTAATGGATAGGAAAAGCACTTTAGGGTGTTGCTTCAACATTGGATCAGGGGTTGTCTCTTGGTACAATAAGAAGTAGAATTTGGTTGCATTAAGCTCTGTAGAAGCAGAGTACATGGCAGTGAGCATGAATACATGTGAGGCCATATGGCTTTGGAAGCTGCTAGTTGCACTATTTGGTCAAAGGATGGAGTTGACCAATATCTACTTTGATAATTAGAGTTGCGTCAAGCTATATGAGAATCTAGGGTTTCATGATAGGTTAAGGCACATCGACATTAGATACCATTTCATCAGGGATTGTGTACAACATCGATTAGTTCGAATACAATATGTGCCTATAGATTAGTAGGTGGCAAATACTTTGATGAGGGCCTTGAATAAAGGAAAGTTTGTTTTCTTCAGGGATAAGTTGGGTGTTGTGGAGGTCACCTTCCTCGCTAAGAGGGAGTGTTAGAATATTGTAGCTCAGACAAATGTTATAGTCTTGAGAGATGTCATTGAGGTTAGAAACACAAAGGAATTAATTATCTCCAAGCCCATGTAATTTTTCCTAAGGGAAATATCTTAGTCACACGAATTAGTGATTTTTATTTAAATAACTTCCTAAGTCTAACTTAGGGAAAGTGGATAATTTATTGACATTGGTTGGGTATGATCAATTTACCTCTTGAAACTCATATAAAGTTTCTAAGACGATCTTAGTCATCGATTAGATCAAGTGAACTTCTAATCATAGCCATTCATTTATGAATGAACGATTATAAATTGAGATCGATGCACAACATTGAAGACACATTAAGTGGCTAATTTTTAGAGACACCAAGAGCGTTTTAGTAACAATGATTAGGAAGAAATTGCCAGAGTTTATTCTTCACAAAGGTTTTAGTTTTTGAGTATCATAAGGAGAGAAAATTATTTTTGCAGAAGCCAGTTGAATTTGATAGTTTGAGTTTGCTAGTTTTTTGGAGGCTACAAATGTGAGTTCCAAAGGAGGTGCGGATTGCTGGAAAGGGCCAAGTTAATTTGCAGTGGGAGATAGTGAAGTTTCTCAGATTGGTTTGTTTAGAGGTGGAGATAAAAATATTGTCAGAGCTTTGCTAGTGTTAAGCAAGCAGTTGCAATTTCTCAATAAGAAGTTTTGCTGAAGATATTAATAAAAAGCACTCCGATATGAAAATTGGTTTTCCCCACATTGGGGTTTTTCCAGGGATGTTTTTGTCCAAATATACTGGAATTTGTGTGATTGGTTTCTTGTATATTTCCTGTAATTTTATTTCTTTGTGATTGGTGTTTTATTCATGTTATTATTCGTTACTTCCCTAGAGAAGAATTAAGTTGCAGTGAATAAGTAACGGAAAATAATGAACTGGGTTAATAACACCTTCTGGGTAACCAAAAATTTCATAAGGTGCAAGTTTTTTTATAGTGCAAAACTTGAAAAAAGATTTGCAGCTATAGAGATTTGGTCCCTCTTGCCCTCTCATATAAAATATTATATTAGGGGGCAAGAGGGACCAAATCTTTATAGTTGCAAATATTTTTCCAAGTTTTGCACTATAAAAAAATTTGCACCTCATATATATATATATATATATATCAGGGGCAGGTGGACCAAATCTCTCCAGCTACAAAACGTTTTTTAAGTTTTTCCCTTTAAAAACCTTAAAAGATTTGATCCCTCTTGGTGTTACTAGATCCGTGATTAAGATGGATTTATACTATTTATAATCTCACATAACATGAGAAAATTTCATAGTTCAACAAACTCAACTAATGTTTTCGAGCCCCCTATGTTAGGTGAATTGAGAATCATATGTCACTAAGCATAAATAAAAATAAGATTTTGATATTGAAAATGAGTGGTAATTTGATACAAAAATATGGGTAATAACTTCCACTTAATGCTAAAACATAGCTCAACATATGAACTCTTAATCACATATGGTAAATGAGCAGATTATACCTTTTTTTAACCAAGGGAATCAATAACTCATAAAAGTGATTTAGGCTAGGCTTGGGACTATATCTATTCGTTGCCACTATAACCCAAAGAGTATATCCAATAGGCCACAAGCTAGATATACCATGAACTTGTGACTAAGTAAGGGCCAAATTGTCCCAAGGCACAATAGAGTGGACCTCTATTTCTGGGGGTGTCTACCCTTCTATCTTTATCACAATGTGCCAATATGTCACTATGTGGAATTTGAACACAGGTGGGAAGGAGAACAAACAATTGTCCTAACTACCCAAGCTAAACCCTTGTACAACTTGATTGGACCTAATAGTTAAGAACACATGCTTCCTCGTAAAAGGTTATAGGTTCAAATCCAAAGGGGGGCAAAGTATGCACAACTTCATAAACTTTAGCAATCAAATCACTGCACGGAGGCGGTCCTTGTCCCACAAATAAAGGGGTCTCATAAACCAGTTTGGTGTCTCGCTTGTCCATGACCTTAAAATTAAATTATTATTAATATTATTACATTTAAAAAATTGAAGGACATGGGGGTGGGCTTTGATCCACTCATGTCTACAAAGATCACGAGACCATTAAATATAATCTCTTTAGGTATAACCACATGTTAGATCACTACCTCAAAGTGACTCATAACTAAGCCCTTATGAGAATTAAACAAATAAATTATATTACAAAACAAATTATGTTCGATCAATACCTCAAGGTGACCCATAACTTTGATAAAAGCATTTATAAGAATTAAGCAAATAAACTATACCACAAAACAAACTATATATCGTCAAAATGACACAACATAGATACCTATCACTTCTAAACAATGGGAAAACCTATCATAACTCAATTATCAAACCAACAGTGGGACAACTACCATCCACTGCTATTTGTGAATGAAGGTTGACTCATCATTGTTAGTTAAGGAAAACCACACCACTTGTAATTACCCATTGGTGATCCGTAAGGGGGCAGGCTTTCACTCCTACTAGATGCCTTTGGGTCTTGGATTGTTAAACTATTTCCTTACATGCAAGAAAGACAAGCTCTTAACCAAGCAAAAGTAATTTTACAGCATACCTGAGACCAAATAAATCCCTTTCAACACTCTTTCTTGCAAACCAAAATATTATCTCAAACAATGACATTTCAATATATATATATATAATTACAAAATATCTTTTTGAAAGAATAAAGTTCAAGTTCGACTTTGGGAAATTGAAACATCATTGCCAACCTTATTAAAAGTCAATCAACTTTGGGCAGCTATCTCTTAGGGATCAAAGATAAATGTACAATATGATTAGATGTTACACCTGAGTGAGTGTCCGCCCAGGAGGACAGGAACAACAGTAAACGCTCGTGGTACCGAATGAGATATGCCATATGATTTCAAAAGCGTTGAGATCTGAGAGATTACGGTGAAGATGGGAATGATATTGGCATGTACGTGGTGGAGATTTTTGGTGTGTTTGGCATTTATTTGCATGATATTGGTGGTTAATGGATCAGCTGATACAGAGGAGGGCGGGAGTGGATTTGAACCCAGATGGCAGCTCCTCACTCGGAAGAATTTCTCTTCTCAGATCCGCCAACATGAATTTGCGCTGCTCATGGTCACCTATCCATGTGAGTGATGATTTATTACTTCTTTGTTTATTTGTCACTGAATGATTCCGTGGACATATATTTGACTAGACTCAGTGTTTCTTTGCGATGATTCAATTCAAATATAAACATAAATGTTTCTAAATCTCTGAAATAAGCTGCGTAAAAAGCTTCTTTATGTTAATTGGTCATATGTGGGCATTGGAGAAGATGTAATCTATGTTTAACAGGAAAACAATTATAATTAAGTACATTTGAGGAACCCTAGGATTCATACTTTGTCTATAGAAAGATTCAGAATATCTGCACATAATTTCGCAGAGTTTTTATTTATACTGGAAGTGCTTCCTTCTAAGCTCCAGAAACATTATACTGGCCAGAACAGGTCCTATGCAACAATCAGAATCACTTATGACCTGCAACTGGCCCGATATGCTTATTCATGTCTTCGAGGCCTTGCACCTGGCCGCAAGTACTTATTCCTGCTTTCGATGGCTTGCACCTGGCCCCAGCTGGTTATTATTGCTTTCCAGGACTTGAAACTGAGCCCAACTGCTGCCTTCCAGGACTTGAAACTGAGCCCAACGGCTGCCTTCCAGGACTGGCGTCTGACCCCAACTACATATTTGTGTATCCAGGAAAATTGGGCCTAAAATGCCACTATCTTAACCGCTGAAACATGACCCCATGGGCAAATTTCACTCGGGTTTGAAGAAATGATATCATAATTTTTGATGTGGCCCTTCAACATAACAGACCACATGCTCTTGTGATTTTTAGGAGGTGAAACACGCGGATCCGTGCAAAGGAGAAAGAAACTAGTGCTGCAGCGTTCTGCAAACATGAACAAGCTGATTACTTATTCAAGCGACAATGGCAGTTGTGTTCGTCAAACTGCCTACAGATACCAAATTGCATAATAATCATTTTATATGTCATTCTGTTGATGCCTACAATGCTCTGTAACAGCTCAGACCATGGCCAACACGATTTATCATTTGATTATTTTACTGTTCCGTGTTTTCGTATACTAATTTTTAGCTGTTACTGGGTTTATGAATAGCAAGGAACTCAGTGCAACCAATGTTATCAAAAGCAGCCAACATGGTTGATGAACAAGTCCACCAAAACCATTAAACACCATATTTCCAAGGTTTGCTTTGTTGATATTCATAAGAGAGTGAAGGGATTGGATGAAGCCAACCTTCAAACCCTAATTCATGCAATAAACAAGGAGAAAGGCAGCACTAGGGCGGTGCAGGATAAAACCCTAACAAGTGTGCCCTAGAACTGATCCATAAATGCACTAGAGAGCTAATCCATAAGTGTGCTAGAGAGAAGAAAACACAACACAAGAATAAGAGACAAACTCTTGATAGGGTACCCATAGGCTAAAGAATGGATTGCCATTTTGGTCTAGCTCGAGTGGTTGTGGGATGGATTGTTATCATCCCCACCTTGGTTCTATTCCTATAAGTGATATGCTGAGCTCATTATGAGTATATTGTTGTAATGGCTTTGAACCTTGTTGACCTGGCCCGACACCATGTTAGTTTTTCCTCAACCTATCACTCGACATTCTATTTACCTAGTAGATTACAAATCTACTGAACACATGCACCACTAGATTCTTAACACAATTAGTGGAAGCAAAAATTACACCAATCTCAATCACAAGTGACTAACGGATTCTACCCAATCAACAGTTCTTCATTAATAACTTAGAACCTACTTTGTCTTATGTCCTCGGATAATTGCCCAACTGAAGAAAAGTACAGTTAGAAGATACCCTGGATATGATACAACAAATCAAGCCCTAGATCTGTCATCGATCTCCTTGGCTGATATGGATCTCCAATGCTGCACTTTTGCAATTTCCTCGTACCTCACACACTTGAGTATCACACCCACTTGAGAAAATCCCTCTCTCAATGGCTTGTGCCACGGAATGGTGTGTTTTTCACCTCTCCATAGCCTTGCTTTTGTAACTTCACATTGCGCTAAATCCTAACCCTAATCTCCAAAGTGATTGACAACCGATATTAGATCTCACTTCACTTGAGATCAATGATTAAGATTAAAACATAGTCAATAAAGTAAAGTACTTTATTTTTCCTAAGTTTCATTAACTCAATAGCCAACATAATTAATTATGTGCTTTACCTAAGTTAGATTTAGGGTAAGTTACAATAGCAACTTGCTCACACTTGAGCACAATGTTAGTTGGGAGCAAGAGCGAAAGCGGGGAGCGGGAGCGACATTTTCAGTAGCTCCTGGTTTGGGAGTGAATCTTGGAGCAATTTTTAAAAAATTGTAGGAATTTACAGGGTAAATTCCTTAGACCGAACACCAAAGGACACCGCTCACAAAAAGATCACAGATCAATACACCAGTACTTTTGACGTGGTTAAAACCCTCAAAGAGGGAAACAGTCCACGGCCTGAGCCAATGCGGCCACTTCAGGCAATTTATTAATAAAAGAATGAAAATTTACATAAGCTTCTCTCATGGACGGTTAACCTACAAATGACCCTCCATGCTCTTTAAATAGAGATCATGGACCAATCGGGTGTTAAGCCACGAATCAAGTGTCGGTAATACCGAGGAGAGAATGAACCGTCAGATCACTACATATCGTGACCGTCGGATTGTAAGTTACAAAATGTACATAGTAAAGAAACACACTTTACCTAAGTCTATACTAGACCAAGTTATACTTAACTATTTCCTATGTGTCGGAATATCCTAACATCCCCCCTTAAGAACAACTTGGGATAGGATTGAAGGATTTACAAATATGACACAATAGGAGAAGGAAGGAGGCACTAGAACCTATCCCCCCTTAGTGACAACTTCTTGAACTCCAACCATAAATCAAAGTTTAGTGAACTTCGCCTCTGTGAGAGCCTTTGTAAAGATGTCTGCAACTTGATCATCTGTTGAACAATATTGCACTTCAAGAACATGATCGTGAATGAGCTTTCCGATGAAGTGCATGTGTAGTTCAATGTGTTTGCTTCGCTGATGTTGGACTGGATCTTTGCATAGTTGAATGGCACTTTGATTATCACACCAAAATGTAGTTGGATGTTGCTGCTGAAAGCCAAACTTTGACAGGATCTGACGAAGCCACAAGGCTTCCTTACTAGCTTCTACGGCACCACGATACTCTGCTTCTGCTGAAGAAAGAGAAATGGCACCTTGTTTCTTGCAAGCCCATGTAATAGGTCCTGAATCAAGAGTGAACACATAACCTGCAGTAGACTTCCGATCGTCAGGGTCACCAACCCAATCGGAATCAGTGAAACCAACAATTAGAGGAGATGCTTCGGCACTGTAATGAATCCCAAACTGAAATGTACCTCGAACATAACGAAGTATTCTTTTAGCTGCTTTCCAATGACTTTCACGTGGGTTTTGCATAAACCGAGCAACAAGGCCAACAACAAAGGAAAGGTCAGGACGAGTATGGGTTAGATGCAAAAGTTTTCCTACAAGTTGACGGTATAAGGTAGCATCAACTTCAGGAGAAGTACAAGTGACTGAAAGTTTGACTCCAGACTGAAAGGGAGAAGGGGCTGGCTTATAGTCTTCCATGTGAAAATGGCGTAGAATATCACAGGCATATTTGGACTGGGAAATGGAAATACCTTTCTTGGATTGCAAGACTTGAAGACCAAGAAAATAATGTAAGTGTCCTAAGTCTGTCATTTCAAACTTCCTTTTAAGGCTAGACTTCACATGGTTTATAAGGTTGGGATCACTACCAGTCAGGATAAGATCATCAACATAAAGAACAAGAATGATAAGAGATTTGCTCACTTTCTTGGTGTAGACAGTATTGTCAAAATGACACCTAGAAAAGCCATTTTCTAAAAGAAAGTTATCCATTTTGGCATACCAAGCTCGAGCAGCTTGCTTGATACCATAAAGGGATTTCTTAAGCAGACATACAAGGCTGGAGTCTGTTTGTATAAAGCCAATAGGTTGTTCCATATAGATTTCTTCATGCAAGTCCCCATGCAAGAAGGCAGATTTAACATCCATCTGATGGACTTCCCATTTGAAAGAGGCAACAAGGGAAAGAACAAGGCGGATAGAGTTCATTTTGGCAACAGGGGAGAAGGTTTCAGTGTAGTCAATGCCTTCAACTTGTGGAAAACCCTTAGCAACAAGACGAGCTTTATGTTTATCAACTTTCCCATCTGGTCCATACTTGGTTCTGTAAACCCATTTGCATCTAACAAGTTTTCGTCCCTTTGGTAGAGGAACAAGATCCCATGTATCATTTGCCAATAATGAATGATATTCTTCATTCATAGCTGCTTCTCAATCTGGATGGCCTGAAGCTTCTGCAAAGGTGTCAGGATCATAATTCACTGAAGCTTGAGCCAATAAAGAAGAGGCTCTCTCGAACTGAGAACGTGTACGTCGCTGATATGTAGGATCACCGGCAAGATCACCTGCTGCATCCCGAGTAGCACGGACCCATTTTGGAATCTAAGGAGCTGAAGGAGGATCCTGAGAAGGTGGGGGAGGATTTTTATCCTCGCTTTCATCATCTGAAGAAGAAATATTTTCAAAAGTAGAAGAGATAGGAAGAGGTGGCACATCCGCCAAACTAGGCTCGTAGGCCGATATATTTTCAGCAAACTTTACATCTCTTCTAATGATAACATTTTTGGACTTAAGTGGAATAAGTCTATATCCTTTGACATCTTCAGAATATCCAACAAAAATACATTTTTCACTCTTAGGTTCTAAAGCTTTATGTTTCTCATCTGGAATATGGGCCCATGCTTCACTTCCAAAAACACGAAAGTGACTTACATCTAGTTTAATTGAGCTCCATGCTTCTTCTGGAGTGATATTCTTTAAAACCTTAATAGGAGTGCGATTTATTATGTAATTTGCACAGTTAATTGCTTCTGCCCAATAATTAAGACTAAGTCCTTTAGATTGAAGCATACAATTAGCTATTTCCTTTAAGGTGCGATTCTTCCTTTCAGCTACACCATTTTGTTGTGGAGTGTATGGAACAGTATGTTGCATTTGAATTCCATTCTCAGTGCAAAAGTTGATGAATTTTTTGTTGACATATTCTCTGCCATTATCAGATCTTAGCTTAAGAATTTGATGTCCAGATTGTTTTTCAACAAAGAACATGTTAAATACTTCCCTCTTGAGTTTTAAGAAGTATACCCAAGTGCGTCTGGAGAAATCATCAATGAAAGTTAAGAAATACTTGTAGCCAAAGAATGAAACAACTGGAAGTGGACCACATAAATCACTATGCACGAGCTGTAAAGGGGCTGAGGCGTGCCAAGAGGCACGTTTTTCAAAACTGTCTCGATGATGTTTTCCGAGTACACATCCGGAACAAGCACCATCTCTGCAAGATACCATTGGAAGACCTGTCACCATATTTTCTTTACATAGATTCTGAAAGGAGCGATAGTTTAAGTGACCAAATCGCTCATGCCAAAGTTTGCTAACTTCATCGTTATGAGCAACAAATACTGAGGGAAGATTTGATGACCCAAAGTTGTGAAACTTATACAACCTTGTAGAATCATCAGCAATGCCAGTAGCTAAAATCTGTCTAGGATCTCTTAGGTCCTTAATTACAACATCGTGAGGTGAAAATTCAACGATTTTACCTTCACTTGAATGAGTTATTTGATATACAGATAGAAGGTTTCAGGATAAGGTTGGAACACATAATACATCATTAAACTAACCATTGTCTATATGAACAGTTCCAGTCCCTACAACACTAAGAGATCTATCATCACCAACATATATATTTTTGGTGTTACAATCATTTAAAGAAGAAAACATGGCTTTGTTTTTGGCCATGTGATAAGAAGCTCCAGAATCAATGAGCCACTCATGAGAATGAGAAGAAGAAGATACATTTAGTGCATAGCCAGACCGAGATGCTTGACAACCACATGCAGAAAGTGCCATTCCTGAAGATGAAGTTGAAGTTGAAGAGTGCTCCAAATGGATGTTATGCTTCTTCATTGCTGCTTCCAAGGCTTCCATCTTCTTAAAGCATTTGGATTCTAAGTGGCCATCTCGATTACAAAAGTTGCAATGTCTATCAGTCTTCTTCCCTTTGTTTTTATTTGTCTTATCATTTTGTTGAAATGATTTTTCATTTTGAGGCTGAAATTGCTTAGGACCCTTGTTTGGTTTAGGACCATTCCTTTTAGGATACAACTTCTTAGGATTCTTTGGATTTGGTTGCTGCTGGGTGGCTAACGCTTTCTTGGAAGAGTTTCCAAGATTAAGAAGACCAAGGTGTAAGAGTTTTTCTTGTTCTCTTATTAGAGAATCACAAAAAGAATCAAAGGAAGGGGACTTGTAGTCTTGTCCTTGAGAAATGAAGGCTTCTCTTGTAGAATGGAAGGTGGAAACAAACACAGAGTAGGCTGGTCCCAACTTAGTAAGAATGGAATAGATAAGGTTACTATCTTCTTTCTTAACCTTAACACCTTCCAAGAGAAGTCTAAGGGTCTTGAACTTGGACAAAAAATCTTAAATGCAAGAAAAATTATTGGGGTCCAATGTAAGCAACTCATTTTCAAGTTGATGGGCTCTAAGTTCATTTTTTTATTCCAAAAACTTTAGTAATCTGTTTCAATGCTTCATCAGGAGTATCAAGTTCTGCAATATGGAATCTAAGATCTAGAGAAATAGACATCCCTATCAACCCACGTGCTTGATCTTGCCAATTTTCCCATTTAGCTGCCTTATCTTCATCTTTCGGTTTGGTTTCTTGGCCTGAGGCTATTCTGTAGAGACCTTTACTTCTAAGTAAATCCACAATGTAGGACCACCATTGAAAGTAGTTGGTGCTGTCAAGAATAACTTGGCATGGACTTTCCATTTTAACAGAAACTGAAGCTATAGATGTTGAGACTAAGTGTTCCAATGGAAAGATCTCGAAAAATTAGGCTGGTTAAAAAAAAATGGCTCTGAAAACGGCTTCCGGATGAAGAAGTTATGGCTTTTTGAAGAAAATTTGATAAAGATGCCGACAAACTCAAGACCTCTACTCTCATAAATTAGCTTTGGACCAAGTGAGCTATACAAAAAGTTTGAGAGAGAGAGGGGGGTTGAAGCTTTGGGTTGCGTGCTTGTTTTGAGAAAGCTCTTTTTCCCTACAAAACAAAAAACACAAAACCCAACACGGACATACAAAAAAAAACGAACCTTGCGGCTCGAAGTTAGCTTTAGCTGGAAACTAAATATTTTCCTCAATGTTTCTGATTTTCCGAGATCACACTAAGGCGCAGCGGAAAAGAGCATACACATGAGAAAAATCCTTCCTTTCTGTTTCTGATTTGCCCAGATCGCACAGAGTCGCGGGGCAAAGAGCATACGCAGAAATGAAAGGTATAGATCCGGTAATAAAAAAGGCTAAATAAACCGAAACCGAAATAAACAGAGAGAAAATAACTGTAAACTGCAAATAAACACTGTATACCTCCAGATCTTAAAAATGACGCAGCTAGGGCTACCAGAAACCTTTTCGCATGAAACGAAAGGGGTTCCTCACTGGAACAGATGCTCCCAACACAATAGAGCAGTCTTCTCGGTCCGAGAGTAGTCAGAAACAATAGATCTAGGAAACGGCAGTCGGATGCAGTTCTACCGGCTTCAGATTTGGATCACCAACGGACGCGGCCCTCAAATAGCTCTGATACCATGTAGGAATTTACAGGGTAAGTTCCTAAGACAGAACACCAAAGGACACCGCTCTCAAACAGATCACAGATCAATACACCAGTACTTTTGACGTGGTTAAAACCCTCAAAGAGGGAAACAGTCCACGGCCTGAGCCAACGCGGCCACTTCAGGCAATTTATTAATAAAAGAATGAAAATTTACATAAGCTTCTCTCATGGACGGTTAACCTACAAATGACCCTCCATGCTCTTTAAATAGAGATTATGGACCAATCGGGTGTTAAGCCACGGATCAAGTGTCGGTAATACCGAGGAGAGAATGAACCGTCGGATCACTACATATCGTGACCGTCGGATTGTAAGTTACAAAATGTACATAGTAAAGAAACACACTTTACCTAACTCTATACTAGACCAAGTTATACTTAACTATTTCCTATGTGTCGGAATATCCTAACAAATATATATATATATATATATATATTTTTATATTTTGATACATATATGTCAACAAAAACATGTAGAATGATGAATTAGATATAAAAAACATAAAAAAGCATAGATTGATCATTGAACCATATCACATCAATCATCTAGAAGTTATAATCTTCAATGTTCATCAACCATGTCCACAAGTTAGTAACATACATATTACCACTGCAACATATTGAGTCTCGTGAATCATGATTCATCAAATTCAATCTTAAAGTTTCAACTTCAAGCTTTCAAAATTGAAAATTCAATATATAACATTTATCATCATTGATCACCAAAGTTGTACTTGTAAGCTAAGTTTAACCATTACAAGAAATAATATCTAAGTTTCTAACTGTTAACATGAAATGAAATGTTATAAAATGAATTATGAAATGAAATGAAACAACTTTAGTCTTTCACGAAGCATCATATTCATAATTCACAATCATTACCAATGAGTTATAATTGCCAACTTCAAATTTCAAACTTTCATTGTCACAGTCATATATTGTTTACAAAAAATATCATTATGATATGAAAGAGTCAAGAGTCGAGTCAAGGACTCAAGACTCAACAGTTATGAAAACTAATAGAAACTAGAAAAGACAAGTAAACTGTAAATCTATTATCTACTACTGCATGTGGCCCTTGCCATGAGAGTCTACTGTATGAGCAGGTCGTGGTGGTCTTCTAGGAGTCTCCCGCACAGACCGACGACCAGAACTAGAAGGCACATGCCCTCCACGTGAGGGTGTAGATGGAGGTGGCGACAACAAAGGAACAAGACTTGAAACTCGAGCACTGCTACTGGATGGTGGAGGTGGCATGTCTGCTGCAGCTGCTTCATCTTCATCCCTTATAAGTTCCTCTTCCAGTTCTTCAAGATGTATAGTGCCATCCTCCAAATTGTCATCCTCTGGGTGGTTGTCCCAAATTTTATATGTTGGATCCTTATAAGCTCGATCACATTAATGACTCAATAACCCTAAAGTTGTTGTGCACATAAACCAAGCTTTCTGCCTGGTTTTCATTGAGTCTGTTTCTTTTCACATTATGTATGAAGCTGTAGGTGCTCCAACACCTCTCTGCAGAAGAAGTATTTACAACCTGTGATAGAAATTTTTTTGCCAATTTTGGCAAAAGTCCCTGGCCGCCATATGATTCCCACCATGTGAGAGCATCAAATCTGTCTCTGTCTTCCATTGCATGGAAGGTACCAAACAAACCAGTGCCACTGAAGTATCTGCCTATTTCAAGGCGCACACTAGCACATTCCTCCCTGTCAGGTATCAACTTTTCTAATGCATCCAAATATCCTCTAGTTACCTCTTCATCTAAATGGGGTTTGGTCCTAACCCCACCCCCTGGTGCAGGTTGGCCCAACCAAGATGTAGAGTAGTATTTTGGCGTAAGGATATATGCCAAGCAATGTAGTGGAAGATTAAGTTTATTCCACCGTACACACACACAATCGTGAATCAGTTTGTACAAGTCGGGATTATTGTTATGAACAATATCTTTTATTTGCCCCAACATGGTATCCATCTGCTCATACACTTCGCCAATCACTGGTTTATCTGTATCTGCAAATCGAATCATGTGATAAGTGGGCTTGGTGAAATCCAATACTTGCCTCACACTTGCCCAAAACATACCATCAAGAGCGGCCTCCTCCACCAGTTCAAAACCTCGCCTGTCAGCTGCATTTGTAGCCCTTTCTTTTAATACCTGCCAGTGTGGACTTGATACCATGCTAGCCAATGACTCTCTTACCTTCAAAAAGCGCCTAAAGGTGAGGTAATAGCTACCAAATCTAGTCCTCACAATCTTCAACAACTCCAATCTTGAGTGGCTGTGGAAAAGGCCATGGGTATTGCTATGATTTGTAATAAATTTTATCATTTGTTTGCCTTTCTTGTACAAATCACTAGTCCATTTGTATTGTTCATTTTTGTTCTTAACAACATAATGCATCAAAAGGTTCAATGTGTGAACCAAACACCCAGACCAAAATATGTTGGGGTATTTATCCTCAATAATTGCTTTCGCTGACTTACAATTAGGAGCATTATTAGTGATGACTTGGATGATATTGTATGGCCTAATACGGTCAATTGTTTCAAGTAATGCTTCTGCAATGTTGATGCCGGTCTTGAACTTCTCTGAGTAATCATATGCATTTAGAAAGATGGCACCACTAACAGACACAACAAGAACACTTATCAATGGCTTGCGTTTTACATTTGTCCATCCATCAGATACAATGGACACCCCATGGTCAGTCCAAGAACTTGTCATTCTATTCAAAGAATGTGATATTTTTGCTTTTTCATGATCAAGTCCAACGGTTCTTGCCTTGTCATACCCAGGGCTCTTGTATCCTTTAGGGGCATCATTTATGGCAGAAACCATTTCGTGCCAATAAGGTGAGCGAAGAACATTGAATGGTATCCCACATGAATATAAAAACCTGTAAACTTTTGAATCCACATCATTCCTACACCCCTCATCAAGGAAATCTGATATGGTTCTACGTCTTAAAGCTGATGACCCTATGCCTCCATATCCACTGCCTTGGGAGGATGCTGAAGGAGTTCTTTGTGATTGTGATTGTGAGCTTGGTTCAAAGAAACCCCTTGATTTTTTAGATTTGTATTGGGCTTCCTCCTCTTCCTTTATGTATTTGGCTCTATTTGCTGCTGACACAGCTGCACAAGTTTTGATTCCTATTTGTTTATCTCCATCCCATGGCCTTTTCCCGCAGAGGTGTTATCTGGCATGGGTGTGTGAACTTGTGTAATTATTGTTGCAATGGGGGTTTTGAAATTTAGTGGTTCCACCCTCTTTCCCTGCTTCAGGCCTGTTAACATATTTCCACAATGGGGTTTGGTCTTGTTTAGTTTTTTCAGTTGTTGAATCATGTTCACCCTCCTCCAACTCCTCCTCACTGGGGTTTTCATCAAATCCACTTTGTCCCCCTTCTTCATCCCCCTCTTCATTTTGACCCCTCCTTTCCCTACTCTCCAGCACCATAATAACCAGAAAAGGAACCAAGAAGAAGAAAATGCCAAGAAATATAACCAGGTCCATGATGTTTGAAATTTGTAGTTTTGAATCTGCAAAATTTAATGGGAATGGGAAAATTAAAAATGTATTTACTATTTATTAATTTTATTTATTTAGATTCATCATTCTAGAAATAAGTTACTAAGTTACCAAGTTACTAACCTACTAAATTACTAAGTTACTAACCTACCTCAAATCCAAGACTCCTTGCAGGCTTGCTCCTTGCTCCTCGGCGCTCGCTCCTCCTCGGCGCTCGCTCCTCGCTCCTCGGCGCTCGCTCCTCGCTCCTTCGCAAAAGCTCCTTGGCTCTCCTCCAACTCTCTCAAGTCACAATGACTTACAAAAGCCCTCCAAGCCTTTATATAACAAAAACATTTCTTAAAACAATATATATATATATATATATATATTTTGGTTTACGCGCGGATTTTTTTTCTGCCAGTTTCGCTCCCGGCGGCAGTGCGTGTCGCTCCGGGAGCGAAAAATAAAGCCCGGGAACATATTTTTTTTTTTTGTTCCCCAGTAATGCGCTCCCAAAATTGCTGCCGTTTGAGAGTGATTTCAGGAGTGCGCTTTCGACCCGCTCCCGAGCCACACCCGTCCGGAGCGCGGATTGGGAGCGGGTTCGGGGGGGGGGGGGGGCGCTCCTCCGCAACACTGCTTGAGCAAGTGTCCTAAAGAGACTTTGGTCGACTTCTGCATGCCTAGATAGTTAGGCTTGTGCAAAAGTACCTACTCTAGCTACAAACATCAACCAAATTGAACTCCAACATCCATTCTTATAACTAGAGGATGAAGCATCCCAAGGGGGGATGACTTGTAGCATGTGTTGATTTTTGTAGCATCGAATGTGCTCTAGCCTTGAAACTTTGCAGAGAGGCTAAGACACATTTATTCTCCAAAACCCATAAATCGTTTATGGAAATTCCACCTAGAGATGATTTAATTAAAATAATTAACTTTTTAAAATGATCCCTAAGTTTAAACTTAGGAAATCTGGTTAATTAAAGGGTATTAATTAAATCAGGTGTGAATCTTCTAGAAGAAGACGAGGATCAACTCCAAGTTAATCTTAGCCATCGATTATGTTTTAATCCTGGCCGTTGGAGCTCCAATGAGAGATTATAAGGAGTTCGATGTGGTTGGAGAAATACACTTGAGCAGTTCGATTTTGCTAGAGAATTGATTTCCTGAGTAGCAGCTGTGAGTTGCCGGAAGTGATTTAGTAAAGTCGAAGCAGTGAGAGAGGGGCAGGGATAGTAGACCGGAGGAAGTTTTCCAGATCCGAGGAGTGCAAGGCAGAGAAGGCAGAGAGCAGTTCAGTGAGGTAGTGTAGTGCCACGTAGAGGCAACGCAGAGCTTTAGAGGGAGTTCAAAATCCAGCTGGGAGAGACGAGATTCAGCACCAGCAGCCAAGGTGTGAGACCGGAGGGCCAGGAGGTCAAATTTCTAGACAGCCAGAGGTCAGCAGAGGAGGTGACGCAGAGCCCAGCCAGGGTGACGCAAAAGCTGCACAAAGGCAGTGTGGGGCCAGCCAGCCAACCCCTGATTAGTGTCGGATCTCCTGAATTAGTGTGAGATTTTTCTCACTAACTTTTTGCTAGTATTTTTCTGTATCGGATAGCTAGTTTGGGCATCCAATGATTTGTACTTAGATTTACTACTGCATAATAATTAAACCCTCAATTGCTGCATCAGTTTTCCCAAGTTGGGTTTTTCCGGGGACATTGCTAAAAAACAACTATGTTGATGTGTGTGTTTATTGCTCTCTAGTGCATTATTTAGTTTTTGCAGTATTTTATTTTGTGTAGGATCAATATATGTATTTCAGTGTTTGCTGTAGAAAATTGCAAGTAACTTGTTCAAGTAATTTAACAAGTAGGTGAAATATTATCAGTTTGCTGTAGTAGGAATCGGGTAACTGATTTTTCACATGGTATCAGAGCATAGATCGTGAGCAGGAGAGCTCAAAGCAGAAAGGAAAAGGGAGTTCAAATTTACTGTAGAGGCAACAATTCAAAACCCCAGAAGGCAACACAGTCCTTGGGCCAAAGAGGTCGAAGTTTTGAGTGAGATTGATTTCTCTGAGTGAGTCAACAGAGAAATTCGATTCTCCAGATCGAAGCTTTCTAGAGGCAGAAGGGAGAAACGCTGTTTCCTTGCAGAGCAGATCTTAAGTTGGGATGTAGATATATTGTAGCAGTTGCTGGCATAATAGGTCAGAGGGAGAAAATAACACATACTGAGGGAATTTCTTCCTCAGAGGACTTCCAACCAAGAAGTTCAAACTTTTCTAGTAGAGCAACAGTAGTTGTGTGCGAGATTTCTCACTCCAGAAGGGAGTGCAAATAGCTAGGCAACAGCTGCGTAGAGAAGAAGAGGGAGCAGTTCGACTTTTTTTGGAGAGATGGCATCAACAGGATTGAGAGATCAAGATCGGTTGGACAGAGCCTCCAACTATGTGATCTGGAAGGCTAGGATTTCCTGCCTTCTAGATGAGCATGATCTCAAGATGTATGTCAATAGTGTGGTAGTTGTGCCCGCCGATGCAGATCCACTCAAGAAGTACAAGGTTGAGATGGCGAAGACTAAGAGGATCATTCTCGACAGGGTTCGAGATCATGTAGTATCCCATATAGCTGACAAGGATACTGCTCGACAGATGTGGGAAGCCTTAGCCACGCTATACGAAGGATCTTCCGAGCAGCGAAAGATGTACTTAGAAGAGAAGTTGAGATGCACGAGGATGCAGAAAGGGGAGCGAATAGACCCCTTCCTTAAGAGGCTTCAGGAAGTCCAAGATCAGTTGGCTTCAATAGGGTTAGGGCCCCAACCTACAAAGTTTGTTCGATTAGCATTGAATAACGTTTCTGAAGATTGGCAAGTGTTTGTCTAGAGCATCCTGGGCAGAGAACACCTGCCAGATTGGGAATGTGTATGGGCTGATCTGTAGCAGGAGGAGATGAGGTGTGATCTGGTGAAGGCCACAATCAGTGGCAGTAGCAGCAGTGGGATGAAGGTCGTGAAGGAAGAGGAGGACGTGGCCCTTGCATCAAAGGGGCAGCAGGAGGAAAAATGACATTTCAAAGATCAAGTGCTTTAGGTGTGGTGAGATGGGCCACTACAACACTCAGTGTCCTCTTAGAAAGAGGGACAAGGAGGAGAAGTAGGATCAGTAAGTTGCATCCGCTGATATTGACAGGCTTTCCTCTATATCGGAGGAAGAGTTTGCCATGATTGTTGAGATGCCTCTAGGGGTGAGGTGGGGTGATCTAGAGTTGTAGCCTCATAGAGCTACAGGGTAGGCAGGATCCTTGAGGAGTCCACCTCTTGGATCAAGACCTTGCTACGAGAGCCCATAGTTAACAGTAGCAGGATGGACCAGTGTAAGGTGGTGCAGTAAGGTGCCAGAGTGATAGATGCAGTGGCTATTATAGCGGTTAGATACTGAGCAACTCAAAGCAGAGTTGGCAGCAGTGCAGTTGGCACAAAGCAGAGTTAGCAGTGACGTAGAGGCTTCAGTGACAACGCAAAGTCTAGCAGTAGTCGGAACTTAGACGACAAATGCATCGTACTGAACACTGTTAGTTTAGTATTTTGGATGTTTTTTCGTTGCAGATGTTGCAGTTGCAGCGACAACAAATGGAGAGAGGGTTGCATTGCAAGTAGTTGACAACAATTCAGCAGGGTCAGTAGCAACACAGATGCAACTCATATCAGAGTTACGCAGTAGTTGGTGGGCAGTAGAGCCAGACATCAACAATGTAGTAGGAGGTGTTGCAGAGTCAGAGTGATGCTCTAGTGGGTTGCAACACTAGAGCACATTCCTCGCTAAGAGGGAGTGTTGATTTTTGTAGCATCAGATGTGCTCTAGCCTTGAAACTTTGCAGAGAGGCTAAGACACATGCATTCTCCAAAACCCATAAATTGTTTATGGAAATTCCACCTAGAGATGATTTAATTAAAATAATTAACTTTTTTAAATGGTTCCCTAAGTCTAAACTTAGGAAATCTGGTTAATTAAAGGGTATTAATTAAATCAGGTGTGAATCTTCTAGAAGAAGACGAGGATCAACTCCAAGTTAATCTTAGCCATCGATTATGTTTTAATCCTGGCCATTGGAGCTCCAACGAGAGATTATAAGGAGTTCGATGTGGTTGGAGAAATACACTTGAGCAGTTCGATTTTGCTAGAGAATCGATTTCTTGAGTAGCAACTGTAAGTTGTCGGAAGTGATTCAGTAAAGTCGAAGTTTTCCAAATCCGGGGAGTGCAAGGCAGAGAAGGCAGAGAGCAGTTCAGTGAGGCAGCATAGTGCTACGCAAAGGCAGTGCAGAGCTTCAGAGGGAGTTCAAAATCCAGTTGGGAGAGGCAAGCTTCAGTGCCAAAAGCCGGGGTGTGAGACCGAAGGGCCAGGAGGTCGAATTTCCAGACAACAGGAGGTCAGAAGAGGAGGTGATGCAGAGCCCAGCCAGGATGATGCAAAGCTGCGCAAGATTGACGCAGAAGCTGCGCAGAGGCAACATGGGGCCAGCCAGCCAGCCCTTGATCAGTGTCGGATCTCCCGAATCAGTGTGAGATTTTTCTCACTAAATTTTTGCCAATATTTCTTTGTATCGGATAGCCAATTTGGGCATCCAACGATTTGTACTCAGATTTACTACTGCATAATAATTAAAACCCTCAGCTACTGCACCGATTTTCCCAAGTTGGGTTTTTCCGGGGACATTGTCCAAAAACAACTGTGTTGATGTGTGTGTTTATTTCTCTCCAGTGCAATATTTAGTTTCCGCAGTATTTTATTTTGTGTAGGCTGTAGTGTATGTATTTCAGTATTTGCCGTAGAAAACTGCAAGTAAATTTTTCAAGTAATTTAACAAGTAGGTGAAATATTATCAGTTTATTGCAGTAGGAATCATGTAACCGATTTTTCACAGCATGCATATATATATATATATTGTTGATTTTCTAGGGCACCTGCTAGAATAAAGTTTTTCTTTACCTGATAACTACTTCAATGATTAATTAAATATTAGTTTTACATAGCATTAAATTCAATATCATTTAGGCAGTTATACAGAAGAAAAACATCAACTAATAAACATGAAAGAGCAGTAAAGTAACCATGAAACAGTGAGATAAGAGACACAAAATTAGGCACACATCCAGGGCAAAACCCACAAGGGGAAAACCCAGAAAAAGTTCTTCCTTAGATGTATGTGGTTCAATGCCATTAGTCTCTTTGAGTGGGTATGATTATAGATGATTTCTCCAAGAAGGACTAGATTTACATCATGAAGACCAAGAGTCAAGTCTTCAGCTGGTTCCAAGAGTTCAAAGCTCTTGTGGAGAACCAAACAAGGAGGAAAATTTGGGTTTTGAGGTCAGATAATGGGGGTGAGTATACCTCCAATGACTTCAAGAATTTCTATGCGCAGGAGGGCATTAAAAGAGAGTTGACAGTTCTGTACAACCTGCAACAAAATGGGGTTGCTGAGAGAAAGAACAGGTTCATTGTTGGGGAACAAGAGGCATGTTACATGATCAAGGTCTACCTTTTTTCCTTTGGGTTGAGGCATGCAACATAACTGTTTATATTTAAAACAAGAGTCCTCATAAGGTATTGGGGAGTAAAACTCCTAAGGAGGCTTTTACAGGGAAGAAGCCTAAAGTTGGGCACTTGAGGATTTTTGGGTGCTTGACTTACTCACATGTCCCTTCAGAGAAGAGGACAAAGCTAGAGCCCACAATAGAAAAGGGAATTCTTGTTGGGTATTGCGAGACTTCAAAGGCTTACTGCATATACATTCTTGCTTTGGAGAAAACAATAGTTAGGTAGGATGTGAAATTTGAGGAGGCTCAAGCCTTTAGCAAGTTGTATGTGTTAGAAAAGGGGGAGCAATAGGTTCCAAAATCTCAAGTGGATATACCACAAGTTATAGGGTCACAAAGTACAGGTTCACAGGTTTTAGAAGTTACAAATTCCTAGGTTATAAGTTCACAGACCATTGGTGCACAGTCTTTGGATACATGGTCTTCACTTGAGAGGGATGACCAGTGAGATTTCGCTCCATAGGAGGTTGCATCAGGGAAGAGGAAGCCAAGATGGCTTCAACACATCTTGAAGGAGGCCCAAGAATCTATGGGGAGTCCTAGGTGGGTTGTTAGGGACAGTAAGGCACATGAGAGGTTTTGCAACTATATGGCTTTGGTGAGCAACATCAATGAGTTCGAGCCTTCTACTTTTGAGGAGGCAACAAACCAACAGGTTTGGAGGGATGCCATGGTGGAAGAGTACAATTCCATCATGAAGAATGATGTGTGGGAGGTTGTACCAAGACCTAAGGGGAAGTTAATGGTGACTTCGAAGTGGCTCTACAAAATCAAGTATGTTGCGGATGGCAACATTGAGAAGTACAAAGCACGGTATGTGGGAGAGTAATTCGCATAGATAGAGGGAATAGACTATTAGGAGACCTTGGCCCAGTTGTGAGATACACTTCGATCAGGGCAATCATTTCTATTGCAGCATAAATGGGCTGGAGGATATATCAGATGGATGTAAAGACAACTTTTTTGAATGGAATTATATAGGAGGAAGTGTATATTGAGTAACCATAGGGCTTTGAAGTGCATGGGAGAGAGTCTCATGTGTGCAGGCTGAAAAAAGGCCTTATATGGACTGAAGCAAGCTCCCAGAGCTTGGTATTCAAGGATTGATACCTACTTGTTGCAGATGGGTTTTGAGAAGAGTGAGGCGGATCCCAACCTATACTACATAGTGGTTGGTGGAGATCCTCTTATTCTCGTACTATATGTGGATGATTTGTTCATTACAGGTGCAGAGAGACTCATAGTTGGTTGCAAGCAAGATCTTGCTTCAGAGTTTGAGATGAAAGACATCGGTTTGATGCATTACTTTTTGAGATTGGAAGTTTGGTAGGAATCAAGGCACAATTTTTTGGGACGGGGCAAATATGCAGTTCACATCCTAAAGAGATTTCAGATGGAGGATTGCAAGCTTATGTTAACACCTAAGATCACCAATTGGAAGAAGCTAAGTGCTTATGGGGGTGAATTGGTGAATCCCACATTGTATCGTCAGCTGATAGGTTCATTGAAGTATCTAGTCAACACTAAGCTAGATCTATGTTTTGCTGTCAACACTCTCAGTTAGTATATGGTTGAACCTACGAGAGTGCATTGGGTTGCAACAAAACATGTGTTCAAGTACTTATAGGGTACGATGGATTATGGATTGGACTATGTGAGCGGGGATGGAGTCAGTTTGGCTGGCTATACAAGTTCTGATTGGGTAGGTAGTGTAGTGGAAAAAAAAGAACTTTCGGGTGGTGCTTTAGTTTGGGCTCGATAGTTTTTGTTAAATTTCTAATACCAGCCAGATTTATTTTCTCACGACAATTTAATTTATCCCCATTTTATTATTTATTTACCCAAATAATAATTGAATCACTGAAAAGTAAAATCACTGGTATCTTTAACTTCTAGAATATGCAGTGGAAATAAACCAGAGAGATCAATCACACATTGCAAAATTAATTAACCCACAAACAATTTTTTGTCATTTCATTATCTGGAAAATCTGGATTTTTCGACCCATAAAGATACAAGGAAAAATATAATCTGGAACCTACAACTCGGTTCCCTCAGAATGAATTCGACCCAGGTAAATCAACCTCAAGGAAATTTGCCTCTAGATGAAATCGCTCTGAAGAAATTGACCTCCCAATAATTAGATATGCGCCCACCAACAATTCGATCCGCGCATTGCCACTAATGCGAACTGGAAAAACTTGTAGGAATTTATAGGGTAAGTTCCTCAGACAGAACACCAAAGGACACCGCTCACAAACAGATCACAGATCAATACACCGGTATTTTTGACGTGGTTAAAACCCTAAAAGAGGGAAACAGTCCACGGCCTGAGCCAACGCGGCCACTTCAGGCAATATATTAAAAAAGAACGAAAATTTACATAAGCTTCTCTCATGAACGGTTACCCTACAAATGACCCTTCATGCTCTTTAAATAGAGATCATGGACCAATCGGGTGTTAAGCCACGGATCAAGTGTCGGTAATACCGAGGAGAGAATGAACCGTCGGATCACTACATATCGTGACTGTGGGATTGTAAGTTACAAAATGTACATAGTAAAGAAACACACTTTACCTAAGTCTATACTAGACCAAGTTATACGTAACTATTTCCTATGTGTCGGAATATCCTAACATCCCCCCTTAAGAACAACTTGGGATAGGATTGAAGGATTTACAAATATGACACAATAGGAGAAGGAAGGAGGCACTAGAGCCTATCCCCCCTTAGTGACAACTTCCTGAACTCCAACCATAAATTGAAGTTTAGTAAACTTCGCCTCTGTGAGAGCCTTTGTAAAGATGTCTGCAACTTGATCATCTGTTGAACAATATTGCACTTCAAGAACATGGTCATGAATGAGCTTTCTGATGAAGTGCATGTGCAGTTCAATGTGTTTGCTGCGCTGATGTTGGAATGGATCTTTGCATAGTTGAATGGCACTTTGATTATCACACCAAAGTGTAGTCGGATGCTGCTGCTGAAAGCCAAACTCTGACAGGATCTGACGAAGCCACAAGGCTTCCTTACTAGCTTCTACGACACCACGATACTCTGCTTCTGCTGAAGAAAGAGAAATGGCACCTTGTTTCTTGCAAGCCCATGTAATAGGTCCTGAACCAAGAGTGAACACATAACCTGCAGTAGACTTCCGATCATCAGGGTCACAAGCCCAATCGGAATCAGTGAAACCAACCAATAGAGGAGCTGCTTCGGCACTGTAATGAATCCCAAACTGAACTGTACCTTGAATATAATGAAGTATTCTTTATGTTCTAGTATAGAGTTAGGTAAAGTGTGTTTCTTTACTATGTACATTTTGTAACTTACAATTCGACGGTCACGATATGTAGTGATCCGACGGTTCATGTTCTGATACCATATAGGAATTTACAGGGTAAGTTCCTCAGACAGAACACCAAAGGACACCGCTCACAAACAGATCACAGATCAATACACCAGTATTTTTGACGTGGTTAAAACCCTCAAAGAGGGAAACAGTCCACGGCTTGAGCCAACGCGGCCACTTCAGGCAATATATTAAAAAATAATGAAAATTTACATAAGCTTCTCTCATGAACGGTTACCCTACAAATGACCCTCCATGCTCTTTAAATAGAGATCATGGACCAATTAGGTGTTAAGCCATGGATCAAGTGTCGGTAATACCGAGGAGAAAATGAACCGTCGGATCACTACATATCATGACTGTCGGATTGTAAGTTACAAAATGTACGTAGTAAAGAAACACACTTTACCTAACTCTATACTAGACCAAGTTATACTTAACTATTTCCTATGTGTCGTAATATCCTAACAAAACTCCAACACTCCAACAACTTGCCCTCCTCTAGACAAACTTGATGTCCTTTCAACAACTCGGTTCTACAATCTCCTCCAACATGGCCCACCTGGATTCGCTCAAACGCACTTGTACTTCTCCTTCTCTGCGCACTTGTCACTGAGCCACTCGCACTATAGAGAGAATCACTCTCTCTTGTGTGTTGAAAAGTGTAACTAGGATCGGTCTTCATAATGACATGTAAATATGATTTTATGTAATGGGATGTAAACAAGAAAAATAAAATTATTTTATTGACTTGCTTAATGGGTTTCATGAGTAAGAGATTTTGTTTTTGAGTCAAGACTCCCATTGAGAGTCTTTAGGATTTATGTGTCATCTCGTCATAAAATATTAGAGTCATTGTCTTGTAATGAAGTCATGTTACACTTTGTAAAAGGTCAATCTTGTCTATGTAAAGTATCCTCCAAGAGCTTGTCATCTATCCTCTTCAAGTCGGCCTACAAATAATGAAGGAACTCTCTAGAACAAGTTGACCTACCTCCAACAGTCATGTCAACCTAAAGGACTTGTGGTGAGGTGTATATAGAGACACACTCGTCCTCCATTTGAAGTAAGTAACTCAATAAGCTTTCGCTCAAAGAGAAGTGCGAAGAAAGGGTGAAGAAGAAGTACAAAAAATGAGCTGCAAAGAGAAGTGCAATGGAAGGACAAGAAAGGGTTCTTCTGGGTATAATGAAGGAGACTTTCTTCGGGGAAATATGAAGGAGTTTCTTTTGGGAAGTACGAAGGAAGGGTTTCTTCTGGAAGTGCAAAGATAAGGATTCTTCTGGGCAGTGTGAAGATAGGGCAGCGAAGGAGTTTCTTCTGGGGCAGTGTGAAGAAGAGTTTCTTCTAGGGCAACAAAGGGAAGGATTCTTCTGGGAGGTTGAGATAGAAATCTAGAGACCGAGTTTCTCTAGAGGAGACCATTGAAGACCTAGAGACCGAGATTCTCTAGAGGAAGTCAAGAAAAGGCAGTGTGAAGGATAGAGATCGAATTTCTCTAGAAGGAGCCGAGGAGAGCAGTTCAAGATTAAGAAGAAAGGCAAGGAAGGGAAGAGGCAGAGCATCAAGGTTAGTGACATGGTTCGTGGGAGGATATTAGAGTCAAGGGTCTGTGTCATGATCTTGGTTCTTATCAATTGAAGATCTAGAAGAAGAATTTTGATCGGGTTTTCCTCTCAAGAGGTGAGAGGTTTTGGCCCTAGCTAAGAAGCCTACATACTGTGTCACTTGTCTTTTATTGTGCATATTGGTAATCGCCTTGATGAAGAGAACACAATATTAACATAACAAAGAAAAGATTATCAACTAAGAAGTAAAAGTGTATCACAAGCAGTTATCAAGCAGAGAAATCTTGTAACTCTGAATGCCCTAGATTTCTCAACATGGTATTAGAGCTTAGGTGCTGAAGACAAGAAGGGGTAGTCAAAGCAAGTAGACACACGAGAATCAAACTTCAAAGAAGGATCAAAGCAAGTCAAAGAACACCAAGTAAGAGATCTAGATCTTCAACAAACCGAAACCCTAGAAGCACTTCAAAGATCATCACTTATACATCATCAAAGGAGTGGAAGCTCTTCAAGAAAGAAGGAAGACTAGAACATTCAAGAAGGATCGTGAATCAAGCTCTCCCTCATCAATCACTCAAGAAGCAGATCCTCTATCAACATCGAGATTAAGGAGGAAGCAAGCAACAATCACTCAAGAAGCAGATCCTCTATCAACATCGAGATTAAGGAGGAAGCAAGCAACAATCACTCAAGTAAGTCTATGACTATATCTGATAATATCAAAATGTCTTTTTGCAAGGAAAGCAATAAATTGGTTGGGGCTGTAAATTACCTTGCATGGAAGAAAAGGACAAACCTAAATCTTATTGAAAATGAGGTCATGGATCACATCAAGGGATCGGTAACCCAACCTCCAAAGGAAGATACTCAAGCACATGTTAGATACATGAAGGGAGAAGTGAGAGCCCAAAGGATTCTTATAGAATCTATAAAAGACTCTCTAATCCCATGTGTATCAAAGTTGGAAATTGCAAAAGCTATATATGACAAATTGGTAGAGTTGTTTTCCGTAAATGCTGCAGGAGAAGTAATCTCATTAAGGCAAGAACTCTACAAATTGAAGATGTCCAAGGAAGATGGAATAGCCTCATACTTCATGAGGATATAAGAAATTCGAGATCAACTACTAGAATTAGGAGAAGCCATGTCTGATAGGGAGATGACCACAGTGGTACTAAATGCACTACCGGAAGAATGGGGTAACTTCACTTCAAGCTTATATGGGAAGAAAGAGACTAATCCATTTCAAGATCTATGGTCACTCTGAAAAATCGAAGAAAACAGACTGAAGGCAAAGGTTGATGTCGGGTCAAATGAGCAGAATCAAGCATACGCTGCTATGACAAGAAAGAAAGTGAAATTTGGAAAATTCGGTCCTCAAAAGAAAAAGAGGAACATGGATAAGATAAGATGCTATGGATGTCAAGAACTTGGGCACTATAGAAGAGATTGTCCTAAACGTAGTAAGGACAAGAGGAATAGGGAAGAAGCCCACATTACTGAAGAAGTGAAAGAGCCTGAGTCAAAGAAATGTAAGAATGAAGAAGTAAAATATCTCTACTATGACTGAGATGATCTTCTTCATTGAAAGGTACTTTTCACTTGTAAATTATATATAGGAAGCAATGTATATAAGATATGATGCATCTGATTAGAAAATAGCATCATGATAGAAGCATTAGAAGTAAGAGCTCGTGACATGAGTAGCAGAAATAATGTCTGAAAGAAATTCTATTTACAAAGAATGGGAGCTCTTGGAAACCTCATTGAAATAGAAAGGAGTAGAGGTCATCATCGATTGGGATCATCATACAATAAGTCAATAAAGAAACATATGCTAGGTAAGGATATGAGAGATCCTCAAGTTTTGCTGATGAAATCCTCATTGAAGGATTCACCGATCTAGAAAGAAAGCAAGAGTTTCATCAGGAATTCCAACTCGTGGGATTCAAGGGATGATGGTATGATGACATAACAAGAAAGCAGGTCTAAACTATAAAGTTATTTTGAATGAAGCTGCTACAAGAAGTCTGGATAATCGAAAGGAAGATCAGGTATGTATGCCTATATAGGATGTTATGAAAGTCATGTCATATGGTTGCAGATAATATGGATCACTATCTTGGGAAATATGATCAAGAGAAGAAGGGATCTCCTCCTCCAAGAGATTGCAGAAAATCATAAATCACGCTAGATGAAATCAACATAATATGTTCTCATATGAATCATTAGGAAGCTGACTAGAATCAAGGAACTATGATTGGAAGCTCCTGGGAATGAAGTGTGTTAAGATAGGAAGAGATCGTGATAATATGCAACGAAGGCAGAAGGCATTCAACATCCGAAGTCCAAGAAAATTTGACTAGAATATCTCCCGGAAAGATGTGAAGTCTTTGATAGAAGTCGGAAAAAGATAGAGACCCTTGAAAATGGATATCAGTGGGATATGTATCAATTTGCATGCAAGATGCTGATACCTACAGGAAGATGTCATGGTGAAAGATCATCACAAAGGTAATTTTGGTTTAAAGTGTTCATTTATTATTTGAACTAATATCTGGATGGGCTTGTGTAGCATTGCCAAAGGGAAATCTGTGGATTACTTCCAAGTGGACCATATAGAAGGATGTAATGTGCTTTCGAAATATGGCATGGAAGCAGTATGTCATGAAGCAAAGATAGATGAAAAAACTAATGGATCACTTTCTGATGAGTTGAGGACATGACTAACTCATGGATAAAAGTGATGGATGATCTGTGCCTTATGTAGAAGTCCCCGTAAGAAGAAGACTCCTTAACGAAGAAGAAATTCATGACATCGAAGGACAAAGCTCTTCGAGCAACTGGTTGTTTCAGGATCGCCACATGAGGAGTTGCGGTACGTCCCTAGTTGAGAGGGAGCTTGAAAATAAATTTCTTACTTGGAAGAAACTTGGGAATTCCTAAGCAGGGAGGTTAGGTACATTCCTTTGTGATAGGAATGAGTACATTCCTTTATTGCAATATGTCCTCCTGGTTTGAAAAGGAGGGATGGACATATTGTTCTGTTCTTCACGTGAGAAGACAGAATGGAGGATTGTGTAATCATTTGGCATCCGATACTCTTTGGGGATGAGATAGGGCATCCCATGAAAGAGTAGTTGTGGAGGAATGATATTCTTTGAGGACTGGGGAGTCCAAGATAAGAATAGTCCTCATGGAACATATCCTGAGAGAACCCGGGTGGGGTATGTTCCGAGAGAGACAATGATGAGTGTGTCTATAAATCATTGGTCTTGCCAGCATTGAGCTCAGATCTTGTGGAGAGATGGAGCTGTTAGTCAAGGCCTTTCTATGTAACAATGCTGGTTGATATGATGATATACAAATGAGGTACAAATCCAAATTCTTCTTATGAGAGATTCTTTAGATTGAGAAAGTCCAAGTACCATTATGAATTCCTCCCTAGTTAAGAGGGAGTGTTGAAAAGTGTAACTAGATTCGGTCTTCATAATGACATGTAAATATGATTTTATGTCATGAGATATAAATAAGAAAAATAAAATTATTTTATCGACTTGCTTCATGGGCTTCATGAGCAAGGGATTTTGTTTTGAGTCAAGACTCCCATTGAGAGTCTTTAGGATTTATGTGTCATCTTGTCATAAAATATTAAAGTCATTGTCATGTAATGAAGTCATGTTACACTTTCTAAAAGGTCAATCTTTTCTATGTAAAGTATCCTCCAAGAACTTGTCATCTATCCTCTTCAAGTCGGCCTACAAACAATGAAGGAACTCTCTAGAACAAGTCGGCCTACCTCCAACAATCATGTTGGCCTAAAGGACATGTGGCGAGGTGTATATATACACACACTCGTCCTCCATTTGAAGTAAGTAACTCAACAAGCTTTCGGTCAAAGAGAAGTGTGAAGAAAGGGTGAAGAAGAAGTACGAAAAAGGAGCTACAAAGAGAAGTGTGAAAGAAGGACAAGAAAGGTTTCTTTTGGGTATAACGAAGGAGACTTTCTTCTGGGCAATACGAAGGAGTTTCTTCTGGGAAGTACGAAGGAAGGGTTTCTTCTGGAAGTGCGAAGATAAGGATTCTTCTGGGCAATGCAAATATAGGGCAGCGAAGGAGTTTCTTCGGGTTTGTGTGAAGAAGAAGTTTCTTCTGGGGCAACAAAATGATTCTTCTAGGAGGTCGAGATAGAAATCTAGAGACCCAGTTTCTCTAGAGGAGACCATTGAAGACCTAGAGACCGAGATTCTCTAGAGGAAGTCAAGAAAAGGTAGTGTGAAGGATAGAGACCGAGTTTCTCTAGAAGGAGTCGAGGGGAGCAGTTCAAGATCAAGAAGAAAGGCGAGGAAGGGATGTGGCAGAGCATCAAGGTTAGTGATGAGGTTCTTGGGAGGATACTAGAGTCAAGGGTCTGTGTCATGGTCTTGGTACTTATCAATTGAATATCTAGAAGAAGAATTTTGATTAGGTTTTCCTCTCAAGAGGTGAGAGGTTTTGGTCCTGGCTGAGAAGCCTACGTACTGTGTCACTTGTCTTTTATTGTGCATACTGGTAATTTTCTTGATGAAGAGAACACATTATTAACGTAACAAAGAAAAGATTATAAGCTAGGAAGTAAAAGTGTATCACAAGCAATTATCAAGCAGAGAAATTTTGTAACTCTAAATGCCCTAGATTCCTCAACAATGTGATGCCTCACCCACACACTTGTGCTCTTCGTTATGTCTTCACTTCCATCGCTAGTCTCCATTTATAATCTTCATTTAGTCCAAATCTCTAACCCTAATCTCCCCTCTAGAAACATCTTGAATCTTCCTTCTAGGAACATTTTGAAGATTCCTTCTAGAAACATCTTGAAGATCAGTAGTTGAGATTATTTCTAAGTCACTTAAATATTTAAATTATTTATCCTTAGAAAATAACCTAATAGTCCACAATAATTATTTGACTTTAATTATTGTACTTTTCCTAAGTTAAATTTAGCAAAGAAGACATAAATCACTAGAAGAGGCAAATAATGTCTTACACATGCTAAAACACCAAGCAATTATAGAAGACCTTTCGATGCTATTGTTAAAATTTGACAGCTCAGGGATGAATTTCTCCTAGAAGAAATCATATATTTTAGTTTTGTTTGAACTGCCTACAATAAAATTTCGTTTTTGGCAATTCTAATATGACTTTCCAAAAATAGTAAGTCACATCTCAATTTGAAGTGAATTTCCAAAAATAGAAAGTCATGTCTAAATGATTGAGGATGATCTCGACATATGGAATCCATTTTAAAATCGAATCAATCATGATTATACAAGTCAAGAACTAATATTTTTATCCTTACTAGTATTATTATTATTATGATCTATTATTTATAAAATAGTCTAAAGTCATCCACCTTTAATAGATTAATAAAAACGAATTCTCTTGTGAAATAAGTAAATTAAATTGAGAATCTCTTACTTGACAAATTGAACCTCTCTCTTGGAATAAAATAGTAACTCCACACTTCACTAATTCAATGTATTGCAAAAGTGTAACTCCTCCTCATTAAATGCACTTGTAACTCCCTCATTCAATTCAATTTGTAACTCTCACCAAATATTCTCTCATGTCTAAGTGTAACTCTCTCTCTCCTTAATTCAAATTGTAACTCCTCAAGACATGTGTACCTCTCTCTCTATTCTTGGGATGAGTTACATTTCTCCTCAAGTAACTCCTCCCTCATGGAATTCAATTCTCCTATTATTGGCTCAAGGCATGAATTCATTTTGTAACTCCTCTCCTTTCTCATCTATTTAAGCAAAAGCAAGTGAGAGTTGATGTAGCATGTTCATTGTGAAGAAGGAGAGCTAGTGTTGAGTGTGTGCAAGAGAAGTGTGAGATCAAGTGAAGAGTAAGAGCAAGGGAAGAGCTGGAGGAAGTGTGAAGGACAAGATCTGATCAAGAGAAGGAGGAGATCTTCAAGCAAAGAGCAAGAGCACTTCTGCTGCAAGTTGACCAGATATTGGTGACTTTATTCATTCTCTCTCTCTCTCTCTTTCTTTGTATTCTGCCAAACAATTGAAGAAATCGAATAGAAGAAGAATCATTTGGGTTTTCCCCCTGTGGGTTTTGCCTTAGTCATTGGACCTAACTTTTAGTGTCTCATATTTGTGCTTGGCTGTCTTCATATGATCCTTAAGTTTATGTTCTATCTACAATTGCTGATCTGAAAAGTTGTGAAGAAGAAATTTGCTTTCTGAGTAATTGTAACAACATAGAACATTCAGTTTTCTGCAAAGTACATTCAGATTTCTGCAAAGTATATTCAACTTTCTTCAAAGTACATTTAGTTTTCTGCAAAGTACATTGATCTTTCTACTAAGTTTATTCAGTTTTCAACAAAGTACATTCAACTTTCTGCAAGTACATTTAGTTTTTTGCATAGAACTTTTAGTTTCTGTAAATATTTTTTTAAGTTTTTGCATAGAACTTTCAGATTTTAATAACTACTCACATCAACACTCCCTCCTAGCAAGGAATGGATTCTCCAACACCCTCAACTTATCATGGTACTTCACAAATTTTGTTAATTTTTCCACTCCTCTGTGCTATGTCAATTACTTTAGTCCAATTCAATCATTCATTAAACAATCTTTTTAGTAACAATTAATTCTTCCAATAATCAATAGCAGTAAATGCAATGACAATAAGAGACAATCAAGAGCATCAACAAGAGACACCAATTTGGTCAAAGACCAGGAAAAAACCCAACAAGGGGGAAAACCCTTTGAAAATTATTCTTTTACTAGATTTTCATAAAATGTTCAGTAGAGAGTACAATGTTTCAAATCCATCAACCAAGAGTCAAATTCAAATCTTTGACCATCCAACAAAACCAATATCCAAAGTCCAATAGATGTCCCAAAAGTCAAATTTGGTCAAACTATCAAATCTGCAATTCTGGTCAAAGTCAACAATGTTAAAAAATACCCGCACACTTCTTGTTCCTCATGTGCACTTCCTGTGATAGCCTAGCACTTCTCGTGAAACCTTTGCACTTCTTGTGACAGCTTCGCACTTCCTGTGAAACCTTCAATTTTAGATAGAACGAACCTCCCAAAGAAGAATAAATGATATGTGATGATGATTTGCAAATGAGCTTGAGGTGTCCTTAATTTATAAGCCTTCGAGGAGGGCTAATTAGCTATGTCGACTTGATCAAATGACATATTGTGGGGTTCACTTCAAAAGTACACTTTCATTTATCCAAATCCAGTGCTTCAAAGGTCACATTTGGTCCTCTCGGAAAGAGGAATCTAGTCCAATGATTGGAATTTTTCACTGAGCTGCCAAAATAACAAACTTTCCCTTCACTAGAGGCTTCGTGAGAATGTCTGCCACCTACTCCTCTGTAGAAATGTATTGCAATCTCACAACACCCCTCTGGACCTTATCTTTGAGGAAGTGATATTTGATCTCGATATGCTTGGACTGATCATGAATCACAGGATTCTCAAAGAGCTTAATGTAACTCTTATAATCACAGTGTATCACCATTGGCCCCATTTGCAGATCAAAAATCTCGCAAGCATCTTGTGAAGCCACACATCCTCATAACTTGCTATACTCGTTGCCATGTACTCTGCCTTTGCAGACCTGATTGCCACTGACTGCTGCTTCTAGCTGAGCCATGAGATCACTACTGTTCCCAAACTGAAACAACATCCAGATGTGGACTTTTTGCCCACCACACTCCTTGCCCAATGAAAATCTGTGTACCCTTGCAACTCCACTCCTCCAACTCTGACATATCTTTGTCCAAAGTCTGCTATCCCTTGTAGGGATCTCAACACATGCTTCACTGCCACCCAATGAACCTGTCTCAACTCCTCCATGAACTAGCTGAGGGTATTCATAGTAAAACATATATTCAGTCTAGTGTTGACCAGACACATCAAAGAACCTATTAACTGCGTATACAGTGTGGGATCCACTAGTTCACTTTTAGAAGCGCTCAACGTCTTTATGTTAGTGATCATAGGTGTAGACATAGGCCTGAAAGTGTTGTTAGGAGCCTGCACATGCTCCTTAACATCTCTCAATGTTTGTTCGACCGTTCTTAGCCCCCTCCTAGTAGAACTCGAAGGAATATCTAACTCATCCTCTGAATCTATTGGTTGTGTCCCTGCCGGTGTTGTTGGTCCTTGCTCAGCCTTAGGAGCCCCTTGCTCTTTCTCCTCTACCACTGTTGGCTCTCGCCCACGAGAATTCGAGAACTCCTGAGGGTCCTATCCTCATCAAATTTGACATCCCGACTCAAGATCACCTTTTTCTATCCTGGAATGTAAACTCGGTAGGCCTTCAAGACATCACTATAGCCAAGGCCCAAAAAACATGCCCCTCTCAGATAAGGGCTCTAACTTAGTCCTTTTCTTTGTAGGCACATAGAAATAAACTGGACTACTGAATATGCACAAGTGACTCACATCTGGTTTTACTCCTGTAAATAACTTCTTAGGAGTCACGTCCTCCAACACCTTGTGAGGACTCCTACTCTACACATACACAACTATATTCCAGGTCTCTTCCCACAAAATCATAGGCAACTCCTGATTATATGTCATTGCCCTCACTGCCTCCATGATGGTCCTATTTTTCCTCTCGACAATCCCATTCTGCTGAGGGTTGTAGGGTACTGTGAGCTCCTTGATTCCTTCTTGCCTGCAAAAGTCTTGGAACTCATTGGAGATGTACTTGCCTCCATTATCTGATCTTAGCACCTTAATCTTCCTTCCTGTCTGGCTCTCCACAAGAGCCTTGAACTCTTGAAACCAGTTGAAGACCTCATCCTTGGTCTTCAGGAAGTAGATCCAAACCTTCCTGGAATAATCATCTATGAAAGTCGCAAAATATAACGACCCTGTGATATACCCCATGGACATAGGACCACATATATTAGAATGTACCCAGTCTAGCACACCCGTAGACTTGGTCTCACTATGAGGATACACATTCTTTCCCTACTTTCCAAGCGAACACCATTTACACACTCCATCCCACTCCACTCGAATCTTTGGAAAACCAGTAACCTTCCTCTGCACAATTGGAAGAGCTCTGTAGTGTAGGTGTCCTATCCTCCTATGCCAAATCTCACTCTGGCTGTCACTGTCATGGATGGGAGCTTTACCGGCTGTCGTCTCAACTGATAAAGATCTTTCTCCCTCCTATTGATCACCTGCTTCTTGCTGAAATCGATCTTATTACCCACCAAAAATGAGTGACCTCTAGGAGAAACTTTTCTCCTATTCATCTCTTCCAGCCATAGTCAGAAGCCGCTAAGATCCACTTTGTAGTTGATGCGACATGCCATTCATATCTCTGCCATTTGCATCTGTTACATGTTACCTCGCCAATTTGTCAAGAACACATGTTGGAAGGTTGCTTCTGATCAAAAGGTACTTTGTCCATTATGCAATTGGGTGCTTATGATTGTTTGTATTTGGGAATTTTGACATGGATTATGTGGTAACTTGGAAGAAAGAAGGGTCTTGGTCATAGTGTTGTTCCCTCACCTTAAATGGGGGGTTAATTTTCTATCCTAGTCCAGTGGGACCTCCCCTAATGGCCCATGGCTTTAGGAAGGGGCAGTTCTTGGGAAGCCATGATTGAGATATCGCAGCCCCATCCATCCTTATTCCATACATAGTAATTTACATCTTACATTATGAGCCAATATTCCACCTCCCTTCTTTGGGTCAATTGACCATTGGTGCATTGGGATTTGGCATCGATACATACTCATACCTTGGGTAGGGCCTAAAAATGCACCCTGGGAGGTGGATGCAGCTGAAAAAGAAAGAAAGAGCATATGATGGCCACAGGAAAAAGAAAATAAAAATCAAAATGCAAAAGATGGTAAAGACTTACAAATTAACATGTGGGCAAAATCCAAGCATGAGCTTTACCTCTATGATATGGCCATCACCCGATTCCTGGGCCAATGTTTCCCTATCTCATAGAAGATAAGGAACCCTTGCATGTCCCAACCCCTGATGGGCGATGAATTGCGCCATGCGAAAGGGGGTAATAACTACTATACATCGTATAAAGCAAGCTCTCATTCCTCGAGCTACGAGCAATAATATAAGGAAAATTCAAGAAAAAGTAAAAGGCAATATAGAGGGGTGGAAAAATGAAGGCACAGGTAACTCATTCATCCACGATTGCTCCCTCCTCACATCTATTCACCCAGGACGAGGTATTCCATCATAGCTGGTCCCTTTGACCACGGGACTTGGCCCTGGCGTTCTTTCCTCCTTCGTTTTGTTATTATTGACTTAGCACCTATCGATTGTAGGGTGGATTGAGGACATGTCACTTCCCTTTGGGGGTTGGGAACACCCGATAGGGTCATCTATTAACCACTCCTACTTAGGGAGGTAACACCATTAAGAGACTAAGGCCCCAATTTTGCAAGAGAAGCCACAAATGAAGTGTTATTATGCCCTTTTCATTCAAGCTTGGTTCGCTTAGATGCAATAATGATTAATGTACCTGTTACCCACCACTTGTGTGTGACCCCATAGGAGAATTTTTCTTTCCTAGATTCGTCTTCAGCTGGTAGCCAACAACTCCTGACAACCACCAGTGTAGCCGATATTGTGCTAGATGTCTCTACTCCCTGAGCCAGTCATGTCCCCTCGCCCATTTGTTGAGATTGTATGTTTGAAGGTGGGTCATCCAATCCTAAAGGTATGATTTTTCATTATGCAATTGGGTGCTTATGCTTGTTTTTCTTGGGCACACTTGGGTATGGATTACTGGGTGACTTGGAAGGAGGAAGGGTTTTGATTGTAGTCTTGTTCCCTTACCTTAACTGGGGGGTTAATCCTCAACCCTAGTCTTGTGGGATCTCCCCTACTCGCTTGCAGCTTTAGGATGGGCACTACTTGGGAAACCCCAATTTTGTTAGCATGGCCCCGTTTCCCTATTCCACATTTTTCACTCCCCTCCGCGCATTACATATCCTATTTCATCATTTTCCCTCTCTGGGGCCACAAGGCTCTGGTACTCCTCCCCTTGTCTACATGTCTGGGTTGGGCTTGGAACGATGCCCCATAGGTTGTTGCAGCTAAAAAAAAGAAGATAAATGCATAATACGACGACATACAAAAGGAAATAATACCACAAAATGCAAAAGATGGCTAGGACAATAAAATTTAACACATGGGCAAAAGCCAAACATGATCTCTACCCCCTTATCATTATGGCCATCACCCTGGTTCCTAGGGCCCCTATGAGTGCCCCTTGCATCATTAAGGAACCCATGTATGTCCCAACCTTTGGTGGGCGATGAACTGCCCCACCTTAAGGGGGTAATGACTGTTATATCAAACACGTCATGCTTTCATCCCTTGGAGCCCTAAGCAGTAAAATAAAGAAAACTCAATAAAAGGCAAAAGGAAAATGAAGAAGGGCGGAAAAACAAAGGCCAGGGTAACTCATGTACCACGATTGCTCCCTCCTACATTCATACGCCTAAATATGTGGAAATCCCTCATCATTACCACCCTTGAGCTCATGGAATTTGGCCTCGAGACCCTTGTGTCCCCATCCACCTCATCATTATCCACATGACACCTACCACTTGAAGGATGTTCCTTGGACAGGTCCTTTTGTTTAGGGGCTGGGAACACCTAAAAATGTTGTTAATTAACTACTCCTACCAAGGGAGTTAACACCATTAAATGTTCAAAGCCCCAAATTTGGAAGGGAAACCCACTATGAAGTCTCATTTCTGCCCTTGATTAATGAGCTTATTCACTCAATTACACTAATGAATTATTGTATTTGAAGATGAGGAGACGCATTGGATCTTATACAGGATTGGCAAGAGATTTCATCATGGGCTGGGCAACTTTACTGAAGTTCAAGCCCACTAGAGGATGATATCGACACTTGTAGGGGAAGCGTTGAGAACCATGGGTTTCCATCATGTGACAGAGCATTATCTCATGCCATGGGCAGCCTCAACACCTTCAACGACTTGTTCATTGCCCAACATTATATGCAAGATGATGCACTTGGACCAGTAGTGCCCCCAACCGACTTAGCATTGTATACAAGGCAATGTTATTAGAACTGAATTGCTGATCGAATCAAAAATCCCCGTGGACCAGGAATCGGTCAGAACTGGACTAGAACTAGTAAAAAAATCGGACCAAAAAACCAGTTGACCAAAAACACATAAAATATTCAAAATTTAAAGAAAAACATATATATACATGTGCATCCATATGAATCCAAACCATTTATACACAAATAAGCAAAAATTTTCATTGATATAGCATTTAAGGGTGCACATAGCCAAAATACAATTGAGTGCAATCCATCCCTGAATCGAAAATACATCAACAAATAGGCTCTAGATGGCCTCTAACACCAAAAAACTCATGCTACAACAAATACCTGCATATCATCATAATCATTGCCTATATTGGGATCTTCGTCATGAATATAACCCTCTAAGCATTAAAATAAGATAGAAAAACCTAGCATGTCAAGTCAAGATTTAGTTTGAGTGATAGGTACATTTTTAGTAGTCATCATAGAGGAGTTCGACAACCAATGCCAATAACATCAAAGTACATAGAGGGATTGGTGCTCTTTATTAAATACTAATTCCTTACCCTCGTATATGAAAAAATCCATTGGAAACATTGCAATCCCCGCAATCTTGAAATCTTGAAAAAATGTTAAGTTTGCTGGATTTTGAGTGAACTCTAAAATTCTAATTTCTCTATATGAAATCCAACGAGGTTGGAACCACTCTCAAACATCTTTGAGTCATTTCATGGGAATGTTAAATTTAAGTAAAATGATGGAAATGAAAAATTATGGAGAATGTCACTTTTACTTTAAGAATTTAACATTACCATGAATTGCATAATAATAATAATAGGACCATAGGCTTGAATCTTATGCAGAGGACCATAGGCTTGAATATTAGACCGACCTAGGGAAGAATTAGAAGTGGGCCAACCAAATGAAAAAATAAAAAAATAGGTAAATTTTTACGCCGACTTGGGAAGGTACAAACCACACGGAACTGGTCCCGAACCGATCGGTTTGGAGGCCTGGTTCGAACTGGTTTTGGTCCAAAAATGGCCAGACCTGAGGCCCATAGGAGGTTTGTCCCATCCTTGAGACATGGGGCGATAAGCACCATCTTCCGTGCCCTCATTTGGAACAATCTACAAGCTTATTTTACACGAGGAGACCCATGAGACCACTACTTGTGCCCCAGAGCCACTTTGGAGCACCACATGATGTTTTACTTGGAGATCAAGGGGCCACCTTCTTGACCATCATTCATGGAGACCTCTTCTTCATTGTGGCACCTTGGGGACTCGATTAGGCCTTCCAACGACCCTCCTACACCATTGCTTCATCATTCGGCTTTCATTTTAGATGGCTTATTCTACACCTTATGAGCTATTGGGTGGGCTTGTCACCAAAGTTATGTTATTTTGCACATTAAAATACTTTTAGGGGCATCTTAGTCTAATTCGACTTAGGAGAGGCTCATATAAATAAAGCTAAGCCTCATTTGTATCAAACATCATCATCACACTTGGATATCTCTCTCATGAGAATTTCACACTTTTCTTTGGAAGTCTATTGGAGCTCTTTTGATGCACTTCGATATATTTGGAAGTTGATGTCTTGTTCTTTCTTGGAGCCGTTATATTGATCTTGGATTGGATATATCTCTTATTATTTTGTAAGTAATCTTGTTGAAGATTTTTCCATGTACTAATGCCTACTGCCTACTGTGTGGAAATTTTGCAACTAGCTAGTTCTTCTTGTGCCCTAATTACTAAATATCATTGTAAAAAAAATTGATAGATTGCAAATTTGTGCATGTTACTCATGAATAACATGTAGATGAATGTTCCTAGTGTATTGAAATATAATTTTCTTCCATAAAGGTCCATAGATCTTGGGTAGTTAATTATTGAAAAGTAGGTGCTAGGGCATCACTTCTTAGCCTCCTTGAAGACAACTTTTGCCAAATTTCGAATCACATAGACTCCATAACCCAAGGATTTGGCATTGATCTAAGAAATTTGCTGATCACCCTTTCCTTTCCCTTTCTTTTTCTCTTCTCAAAATTTCAGCCCCCTTTTCCTAGAAGACCAGCTAGGGCACCCTGCAAAGTCCTTTGGAGGGAATATTTTTCAAATTCGTCTAGATAGGGATCTGCGATGATGTTTTTTCTAGAGGATCTCAAATTTTGAAGCAATTCTCACAATGGAATCTCAAGATATTTGATGCCCTAGTGGTTGCCCTAAAAAGGTAACCTAAGTAGTCCTTCTTTGACAAGGTGGCTTTCTTGAGGGTAGTATGAGCCTATGTATTCATTTGAATAAATCATAACGTCTTTCCCCTATCTTACCTTGTCCTAGAAAGTGCTTTGGAGGAAATTTCCTCCCATGATTATTTGAAAAACCCTAGGTCTAGTGTAATCCCTAACTAGGTTTCTCAAGAATAGTGAAATCCTACTTGAAGGTATATAATCATCTTTCAAAGCTTCTTGAGAGGTCCTATATCATATTGAGGGTCTTGACCATAAACATACTCATCATTGTTGAACATTCCTAAACCCTAGCCCTTGGCTCTCCTCTTAGGTCTTTCTCAGAGAGCCTTTAGCTTCTCTTAAAGCATTGAGCACTAATTGAGCCTCTCCTTGAATGAGCCTTTGAAATCACTTCATAATTGTCATTGATCCTATCATTTCGGGTGATTTCCTTCATACTGGGACTCCTCCCATCTTTGAAAGTCTGTAAAGAGCAGGGGACACTGACTGAGGTGACAGTGGGTATTTGTCCCATTGTTGTCATTTAGTCGAGTAGTTGTCCCATAGGTACCCCTCCTAGGATCCATGCTAGATTGTGTGGCAACATTTTTGGCGTTGTTGTTATCGAGGAAGTAGGTCTACCTCCTAGGTTTCTAATTTGAAGAGGTGATTCATCAAATGACGATATAAACCCTCTTCTGGCGACTCCATTAGAAGAACAAAGCCATTGTTCTTCATTGTGCTTCAAAGTTGAATGCTTGTAGGGTGAAGCAAGCATTCATTAAGGCAATTTTCTTTCACCATGGCGACTCCCATGTCATTAATATCCAAGAATCAACAAAATATGGATCAAGAATTTTCTTGCCTTAGACATACCATGTATCTCGCAATGGCCAGGTTTCAAAGACACAAGTGGTATGCGAGTATTCAATGGAGATCCAATTTCCGTAGCCAATCATGTAATAAAATTTATAAGCTATATTGCAAAACGCAATATAACTCAACTTCATGACATGATGGAATTGTTCATCCTATCTATTTTTTCGGATGATGACTAGCTTAAATCATGTGAACCTAAGAGCATCTCCTCTTTTTCTATGTTAATTGGATGTTTCTTATTGCATAAATGATATCAAACCATTGAAGAAGCATGCCAAATTTTGGCCATAACATTTGGCCGGTTCAAAGATACAAGGGGTATGCCAGTATTCAATGGAGATCCAATTTCCGTAGCCAATCATGTAATAAAATTTATAAGCTATATTGCAAAATGCAATATAACTCAGCTTCGTGACATGATGGAATTGTTCATCTTATCTATTTTTCTGGATGATGACTGGCTTAAATCATGTGAACCTAAGAGCATCTCCTCGTTTTCTATGTTAATTATATGTTTCTTATTGTATAAAGGATATCAAACCATTGAAGAAGCGTGTCAAATTTTGGACATAGCGTTTGAAAGAGCTTTTAGTGAACATGATGAAGACATCTTCATGAAAGAATGGGCTAATCAAAATCAAGCTAATGAAGTTTTGCCCTTTTACAGGATGATACACTTGTTTACAACCTTGAAATGGAAGTTGACCTCGATTCTTCCCTGGACCATCAAGATAAAGGCTTTGATGAAGACCTCAATGAAGGAGAGGATTATGAGCTAGAAAGTGTCTCTTCCGAGGATGATGATGAGATTCTGGATCCCGAAAGTCTCCAAATGTTGCAAGAAAGAATGGATGAATATAAGAAATCCTGCGGAAAGCTGATAGAAGAATGTAAGGACAAGGATCCCCTCTTCCACTTTTGTGAGCAAGGAGGAAAGCTCTACGAGATGAGACGTGAATATGAAGAGAATCCTTCAGATACCCTTCTCCTTGAAACTTTATTACTAAAACTACGTAGCAAACACTTTGTGTGATATAGTTCAAGAAAAACAGAAGGAAGAGAAGCCTTTTCTACCTAATCAAAGGGAAATAAAATTGGATGACCCTGAGGCTACAAATTTAAAGGAGCATGATAGTAAAGCCGATGAAGATTATATAGATGAATTTTGTTCTGCAAATTGGGAATGGAGTATGTATGATGATCAAGGAAAGGAGGATGTCATCCCCCTCTTGGTGGGTAATGTTGACCAAAATCAGGCACCTTCAGAGGCACTAAGTCACGAAGTCCATCTTGATGAATGGAAGGGTTTCCTCTTTATGTTTCAAAGCGATGCCAATTCTACCCAAAGGGAGGCTGCCATTGTTGAAGAAGAGTTTAGTAGCCCTAGTCTGGATAGGATTGAGGAGGATCCTTCCCCCTATGGTGTCATTGAAAATGGATGGTTCTTCATGTTTGAGCAACATAACCCTCAACATATTATTGATGATGATAGCCATGAAGCGGATGCATGCCTAGAGGCTCTTCTCCCTAGTTTGAAGGAGGAGCTGATGTCTGCATTCAAAGGAGGAGAGTTGTGCTTCTTCCTAAGATATGATGTAACTACCAGTGGGAAGGAGGCTGTTGATTTGTGTAGCTTGGGAGGTACTCCAAGCCCTAGGGTTCAGGGTTTGGAGGGCAAAGCGCCACAAGGGTCACATGTGGGCTTGGAACCCAAGTATGGGGTTTCACACCAAAAAGTGTTTTGGGCAATTCCGGGAGCACATTTCTACATGTGATGGCATGAGACGATAGAGGGCGGAAAGGAGAATTCAACGGTTTGTCGAATTCCGAATTGTAGAAGTGGAGATATTTGAATTTTTGAAGATATTTTTGGGGTTGACACCATAAGTGTCAAGGTCGGCCTAAGGTTATGTTAGGCTTATGACACTTAGACAACCCCAAAATGTGACGTTTTGGAGCCCTCTTTATGTGTATATATAAAGGTGGATTGGGAGGACTATTCCTCATCCAAGTGTGCAACATTCACACTTGAGAAAAACTCGTTGGAGAGGAGGATTACTTTTGATTTTGCTGCAACAAAGGAGACTGGACAACGAGGGCATTTGAGGTTTGTTTTAGGGGTCTTTTGGAGGGCCTAGTTTGTTGTAAGGGAGGCCAAGGTAGCTCCCTAGAGGGCTGATTCAAGGGAGGGCTGTTTCAGCCTGCATGGAGGTGATTTTTTGGGTACGGAGTCTTGGAGAGGTAGCCAAGTTTGCTGTAGGTGGGCCGTAGGCCCTATCTCATCTTTGGAGGGCAGCGTTGAGTTGTTTGAGGGTTGGCTATGCCCAAAATAACAACCAAGTGGATGAGCACTTCTCCAAGGGTGGGCTGCAGTCAAGGAAGGCTGTTTTGGTGACTTTTTAGGGGCTATTACAACGGTCAAAGATGCCCTAACCAATCATAGTCACAACAACAGTGACGCAGACTTGGACAACAATTTTGATGAGTGTTGGATCCTTGTTTTTGGGTCAGCTTTGGATCAGATTTGGAGAAGCCTGTGGGTGCCATTTTGTTAATTTTAGGTATGTTCTACGCTAGAGCAATTTATTTCAATTTTCACAGTTAGCTCAATACCTTTTCCAGATTAGCAATCACATTAACATTAAAGTAAACCGCAGATAGAACATAAATATAAATCGCAGAAGACAAGCCAAGACAAGAGGACATAAGATGTGGCGCTAGCCAGGGACAAACTCCAATGTGGGGAAACCCTTGATCAATTCTTCTTATATGTTCTTCAATAGTTCAGCATAGAGAGAGAGAGAGTACGTTTACAACAGAAGTCAACACTTTGACTTATCTAGATAAGAGCATAGATCATCTCTAAGAAGATGATACATGAGATCAGTTGAAGACATGTTACTTCAACTAATTCTCCAAGGTGACTCCTTCACTTATCGTTGTGCTGCATTTCGTCATCATGCTGCACCTCATCGCACTGCACCATGCTGCACCCATCATCACTATGTTGCATCTCATCACGCTTCATTAATCATGACTGTACCCATCGCTGCACTGCATTATGTGCCATTGTTGCACCATGTTTCCATCCTGACCTATGTGTTGGTTGCGCCTTGCTTGCTTGTTATCCCTTGCTTGCTTGTTGTCCCTAGCATGCTTGTTGTCCTTAGCATGCTTGCTGTTGCATGCTAGTTGTCCCTTGTATGCTAGCTGTAACATTGCATGCTTGGTGTAAATGTTGCTAAGTACCATATAATTGTCCCAATGTTAGTTAGTTGTCCCTTGTATGCTTCTCTCCTTCGGAGACAGATGCTCCGACTGTTTCGGCAGTTCCCGGCAGTTCCAACAGTTTCGGCTTTTTCGATAGTTCCGGCTTTTCCGGCAGTTCCGGTGTTTTTGGCTTTTCCAGCTTTTTTGGCAGTTCTGGCTTTTCCGGCTTTTCCTGCAGTTCCGACTTTTTTGGCTTTTCCGACAGTTCTGTCTTTTCCGGCTTTTCCACCAGTTCTGGCTTTTTTGGCTTTTCCGGTTTTTCTGGCAGTTCCAGCAGTTCCGGCTTTTTTGGCTTTTCCGGTAGTTCTGGCTTTTCCGGCATTTCCGACTTTTCCGGCAGTTCCAACTTTTCCGGCTTTTCCGGCTTTTTGAGCAACGTAGAGCTTATTCTCCCATGACTGCATTTAGATCTAGGGCATGTTATCTAGGGCAACGTATACCCTAGGGCTCTCCCTTTAGCTCTCATCTTCATCAAACCCAAAATAGGATGAAGTGAGATCACAAGAGTGAGTGTGTGTGTGACAAATGACTTCAAGTCCTCTTCTATTTATACTAAAACGTAGAGGTTGAATAGACATGACTGTTGGGCTTCTGAGCCTACATAAGCTGTTGGCCGACTTGACAATTTGTCCATAATCAAAATAAATTCATATCTTCATAAATACTTATTGGAATCGGATGATATTTAGATCAGTCCTACACCTCTCGATGAGAGGGATCCAAGAAAAATATCAGCTGCCATAAATAAGTTGACCCACATGGAGTTTGGCCCTAGTTGCCAATTTTAACACTCTCTCAACTAGGGAGAACTCCATCCGCTGATCCATATGTCTGACTGTACTATCTTTGCCATCAGTGCCCTGCACTGCTCTGCTCTGCTCTGATCTGCTGAACCATGAAGAAGAAGAATTGATTGAGAATGTCTCATACCATTCTCTACTGACCCGAAATTAGTCTCATCTGAAGAGAGTGTGTCACATTACTATTACTGACCCGAAGTCAATTTTATTGATCCCAGATCAATATCAGAAGAGAGTGTCTCAAACCACTCATACTGATTCCAGATCAGTTTCATTGATCCCAGATCAATGTCACAAGAGAGTGTCTCAAACTACCCATACTGATCCCAGATAAATGGAGGTCATCCTAGCATAGGGAGTACTGTAAATACAACGATGCGTCCATCTATAGTACTACTATGGTCCCTATCCTCATTTCCTTGCTCATTGATTAGATGAGAGGTACTTCCCATGAGTCCTAGACTGCATGGGTAGGATGCCTCGACAGGAGAACAAATCATCCTGTTCCACAGTCGCCACGGAGAACAAATCATCCTGGCCCATAGGAGAACTAATCATCATGTTCCATAGTCGCTGTAACGAATAAACTATATAAATAATATAAACATAATGTAAAAGATAATAATCATTAATAAGACATGACTCTTCATGAAGAGACATTTGCTTGGTATATAAGCAAACCTCTCGTTCTCATTTGTAAACCATTCATTCTTATTCTTATTCATTTTTAATATCTAATATTTGTATCCTCATGGATGTCTTGATATTCCAAGTCTTTGGAGTAATTAGTTTATAGGAGGAACTTTGTTTGCTTCAGTCGCCACGGAGATCAAATCATCCTGGCCCACAGGAGAACTAATCATCCCGTTCCATAATTGCCACGGGAGAACTAATCATCCTGTTCCACAGTTGCCACGGGAGAACTAATCATCCCGACCCACAGAAGAACTAATCATTTTGTTCATAGCGCACCACCAGGGGAGGGTGAGTCGCCCTATGGTCGTATGTTGCTCTAGTAAGTACCCCAAGCCCCCTAGAGCTCCCAGAGCTCAATGCATGCAACATGCAAGACCCTTATAAGAAGGTCTCTCAACGACTCCAAGTCGTTCATGAAAGTCACAGATTTGACCTTTCCTTGGGGCTTTGACAAAATGTCTGCGACCTGTACATCAGTCTCAATGCGATGGAGCCTCCTCGCTGATCGACTTACCATATCGCAGATAAGGTAGTATCTGATGTCTATCTGCTGGAGCAATCATCGAATATGGGATTCCTCAATAATCGAATCCCACCTCTGGTTGTCACAGAGAATCACAGTGGTATTCATCATCTGTACAAACAACTCACTTAAGAGCTTCTGCAACCATGCAGTTTCACACGAGATCATACTCGTAGCTGTGTATTCAGTCCCCTTGGTGCTTATAGCAATCGATTTCTGCTTCCTGCTCATCCATGATATCGAAGCAGAATCCAAAGAGAACCAACACTGAGAAGTGCTCTAGTGATCCTCCACACTGCCTGCCCAGTCAGCATTCTAATAATCATGCAGTTTCATATTTCCGGCAGTGTATCTCAATCCATGAGAGGTTGTGCCCCGAAGATATCTCAGAAGATTCTTGGCATCAATCCGGTGAGGCTCAACCAAATATGCGCTCACCATGCTAACTGAAAAACATATGTCCGGACAGAAGTTCACCAAGAACATCAACGCGAATGAGTTTATGGAACTCAGAGGCATTTCCCAAATCTGGTCTGACATAACTACCATATAACTTTTGAAAGTTAAGATCCTCGAGGTAGTCACAGGGTTCCAGTTTATCATTCCACATTCGGAATCCAACTCCCTCTTACTTTTGCAAATGAGAGGGTCTGCACCTGTCAGAAATAGGTCGTCCTCATAAGGTGCTGATATGAGAGGTCTATCATCCACAACCTTCAGGTAATGGTTTGGATCAGTTTCACTCCTTGTGAATCTCAGCTTCATCAGACAACTATCAATCCTCTCATACTACGCCCGGGGTGTTTTGCTTCAAGCCATAGAGGGCTTTCTTCCACCTGTATACATGAGATTCCCGATCATGAATCTCAAACTCCTCGGGTTGTTCCAAACCTGTGGACCTGCTGCATGAGGGGAATGGTCCCCTTATAAGATTTTCCTTCGGTACATCTCAGACATGTACCTTCATGCTCTACTTGAATTCAGACATCCTTATCACCATTTGACTCACATCAGGTAGGGCCCCATAGGTAGACCTCTGGTGTTATAGAGGTGATATGTCAATTGACATGATACCCAATGGACCATCCTGCAACTTGATACAATTGCCAACCCTGAACCCATGAGAAAAAGCATCTTTGAAAATTATATTTTTTTAACACGTACATTTCCATTGATGAATGCCACCCTGAAACCTTTGACTTCCATTTCCGAGATATCAGGTACATAAAACAGATTCTGTAAATGAATCAAGTTACCCTCATTCAATTGAGGGGTAACATTCCCTACACCCTTTCCGGGATAGGTGGCATCGACTCCTAGTATAATCCCACGGTTGTTTCCGTCTCTATCAAATTTGAGAGAGCACCCTTCTATCTGATGAGGTGCCTTGAAGCACTACGATCGATAAGCCAGATTCCAAAAGAATCTGAAGGAGAGGGCCAATACAAGATAACACTTCTTTATCTTATCAGAAACAACATTTGATTCTTCATACTTGGGGTTCCTTGCTTTCTATGAAGAGTCGGCCATTTCCTTGATGACCTGCATTACCTGTCATTCCTCTGATCATTGAAGATGTCCTTGGAATGATTGTTATCATCATCATGTGATGTGTCCCTACCTCAGACACTCCTTTGCATAATGACGAACTTATTACAACCAAGGCATCTGCCTTTCCTTCCACCCTTAGATCTGGGCTTCCCATTGAAGTGATCTTTAGGTAGGCCATCAGAAACTTCTGCTGCGCCATTCTGATAATATTCTCTGCTTCGACTTCACCCTTGGTGAGGAATCCATTGATCCTTTTGTCCTTTCCCAACTGTCTTCTGTGATTGCTCTTTCACTCTTGCTTGGGTAGTGTCTTCACCTCAGCTCTGATACCATGTTAATTTTAGGTATGTTCTATGCTAGAGCAATTTATTTCAATTTTCACAGTTAGCTCAATACCTTTTCCAGATTAGCAATCACATCAGCATTAAAGTAAATTGCAGATAGAACATAAATATAAATCGCAGAAGACAAGCCAAGACAAGAGGAAACAAGATGTGGCGCTAGCTAGGGACAAACCCCAATGTGGGGAAACCTTTGATCAATTCTTCTTATATGTTCTTCAATAGTTCAGTAGAGAGAGAGAGAGTACATTTACAACAGAAGTCAACACTTTGACTTATCTAGATAAGAGCATAGATCATCTCTAAGAAGATGATACATGAGATCAGTTGAAGACATGCTGCTTCAATTGATTCTCCAAGGTGACTTCACCTATCGTTGTGCTGCATTTCGTCATCATGCTGCACCTCACCGCACTGCACCCATCATCACTATGCTACATCTCATCACGCTTCATTAATCATGACTGTACCCATTGCTGTACTGCATTATGTGCCATTGTTGCACCATGTTTCCATCCTGACCCATGTGTTGGTTGCACCTTGCTTGCTTGTTGTCCCTAGCATGCTAGCTGTAACATTGCATGCTTGGCGTATTTGTTGCATGCTAGTTGTCCCTTGCATGCTAGCTGTAACATTGCATGCTTGGCGTATTTGTTGCTAAGTATTATATAACTGTCCCAATGTTAGTTAGTTGTCCCTTGCATGCTGCTCTCCTTTGGAGACAGATGCTCTGGCTGTTCTGACAGTTCCCGGCAGTTCCAACAGTTTCGGCTTTTTCGGCAGTTCTGGCTTTTCCGGCAGTTCCGACTTTTCTGGTTTTTCGGCATTTCCAGCTTTTCCATCTTTTCCTGCAGTTCCGATTTTTCCATCTTTTCCGGCTTTTCCAGTAGTTCTGGTAGTTCCGGCTTTTTTGGTAGTTCTGACAGTTCCGGCTTTTTCGATAGGTTTGGCTTTTTCGGCTTTTTGAGCAACGCATAGCTTATTCTCCCATGACTGCATTTAGATCTAGGGCATGTTATCTAGGGCAGTGTATACCCTAGGGCACTCCCTCTAGTTCTCATCTTCATCAAACCCAAAACAGGATGAAGTGAGATCACAAGAGTGAGTGTGTGTGTGACAAATGACTTCAAGTCCTCTTCTATTTATACTAAAACGTAGAGGTTGAATAGACACGACTATTGGGCTTCTAAGCCTACATAAGTTGCTGGCCGACTTGACAATTTGTCCATAATCAAAATAAATTCATATCTTCATAAATACTTATCGGAATCGGATAATCTTTAGATCAATCCTACATCTCTCGATGAGAAGGATCTAAGAAAAATATCCGCTGCCATAAATAAGATGACCCACATGGAGTTTGGCCCTAGTTGCCAATTTTAACACATTTGGAGGACTTTCCGTGGAGGTGAAAGGTCCATCCTAGTAGCAAAATCTACTGTGAAGGATTGGGCATCATTGGTCTGGTGGAGGGCAGTGTGTTGATAGCCCAAAGTAGCCCTAGACAAGCTATCTTAAAGTGATGAAGAGGGGCTGAAGGTTGGGTGAAGCTTGGTGCCGAAGTGCAGTATCTTGATGGACAAAGGTGATTGCTAGCTTGGCAGTTTGGAGCTCGGGAAGTGGCCAACCTAGAGAGCAGATTGATTAGCCCGTGTACATGCTACATAAGTGACTTGCAACAGTGTTAGGTGGCAGCCCTCCTGGAGTCTCGATGTGTTGTCCTTTGAAGGACTAAGGGACATCTAGTGAGCAGTACAGGAGCGAAGGACCAGCAAGACAAGATACGACATAGAAGCTGCAGCGAAGTTTGTCATTGTATCTTGTATACCATAGACTATTGTATTATTCAGATTTGGTTTAATATAACGAAGATTGGGTTGTACATTATTGTACAATTTTGTTAAAAATTGTGTATACTTGTGCATATGTGATTTACTGCTTTATATTTTCCGCTGTGCAAAGTAGTTCTTGTTGAGATTCTTGGTTTGGTAGCGTTAGTGATTTTAAGACTCTAACCTAGACCCAAGGTCGTGGAAATTCAACATGGTATCAGAGTGTTTTTGAGCTACTTTGGAAGTAAGTAAATCAGAGTTGTGCACAACAAAGTACAACTTAAGAGGGAGTTGGTCACATTGTAGGTGACAATGTCAAAGTTGCAGGTTGGTATCTGGTATGAGGATAGGTTGGAGGGGTTGTCCAACTATAGTCTTTGGAAGGAAAGGATCAAGTTGGTCTTGCAGGTCAACAGGATTTGGGAGTTTGCCGAGAAAGCCATCTGACCCGAAGTAGCTGGAAGTGTATGAGGATTTGGATACAAGGGCGAGATTGTTCATCCTAGATGGTGTGAAGGATGCCCTATTACCTTATTTGTCCGGGGAGAACACTGCACATGAGATGTGGACGACTCTTCAGAATTTGTTCTAGAAAAAGAACGAGAACCAAGTATTGGTATTGGAGGATAAGTTGAAGTCCACCAAGATGATAAAGGGTGAAGGCGTGACTTCTTATCTTACGAGATTGTCTCAGGTCAAAGATGAGCTTGTTGCCGTCGGTGTGACTATTTTAGATGGAGATATGGTGAGAATTGCCTTGAAAGGGTTCACCGAGGAATGGAAGCCCTTCAACAAAGGGGTTGTTACTAGACTGGAATAGGCTGTGGGATGACTTCATTCAAGAAGAGTTGCGAGAAGAGGATCTTCATCCAAAGAAAAAGACTTTTGATGATGACGTGGCACTTGTAGCGCAAATGAAGGTTAAGCAGAAGAAGGGCTTGAGTAAGGTCAAGTGTTTCAACTGTGGCGAGATGGGTCATTTTTCTTCAAGATGTCTGATGAAGAAGAAGGGAGACGACGAAAAGAAGAAAGGAAAGCAGGTCCCCTGTGTTGCCACTTCTGTTCAGATAGATGATCTTACCAAGAGATTGGAGGAGGAGGACTTTGCTATAATCTCTCATTTCTCGATGGGTACTGTCGATGATGATGGATGGTACGTGGACAGTGGTGCGACGAAGCATATGACAGGGTCATAGGAGGTTTTTGAGACTCTAGCTGAATGGGACTCAAAGTTGCACATGGTGTTGGGCGACAAGAGTCAGTTGGAGATCCGAGGATTGGGAGTTGTGCCATTCAGGATGGAGACAAGACGTGTGATGCAGGTCCAGGATGTACTTTTTGTATCAGGACTCCGATATAGCGTGATTTCCATCTCAGTGATTGAGAGGAAAGGGTTTGAGGTCTTGTTCTAGGATGGGAAGACAAGACATAGGCCCAAAGGCTCTACGTCTGATGGGATTGTACTCGGAGTTAGAGAACATGGTCTCTACAGGTTGACGGGCAAGCTTGTGGATCATGGAAAGAATCAGGTGGAGCAGGTGTAGGTTCCAGAGAAGCAGAAGCACGTGCAGGTGCAGGTGCAAGCTTTAGAGGAGTAGGTACAGGTTCCCGAGAAGAAGGTACACCTTCCCGAGAAGAAGGTCCAGGTTCCAGAGACTCAGAGGGAGTCGAGTTCGAGAGGGATCTTGCAGGTTCAGAGGGAGACTTTGCAACCCAAGAAGAGCGCGTGGTTAGTGGGGAGCAAGGGTGCTCCTACTACCAAGAAGGAATCATGGAGAGATTGGAAAGTGATACAGGAGAAGAAGAAGAAGCAGGATGCTTCCAGTGACAGCGACACTTTCGAGAAGGGCGTAGTTCACTGTACAGGGATTGCTGCGATTATGAGCGCCAAGAGTTGGGAAAGTGTTGCGGGCAGTGATGATTATGACGAGATACTTCCTAGACTTGGAAGTACCTCTCTCGCTAAGAGGGAGTGTTGATTTGTGTAGCTTGGGAGGTACTCTAAGCCCTAGGGTTCAGGGTTTGGAGGGCAAAGCGCCACAAGGGTCACTTGTGGGCTTGGAACCCAAGTATGGGGTTTTGAACCAAAACATGTTTTAGGCATTTCCAGGAACACATTTCTACATGTGATGGCATGAGACGAGAAAGGGCAGAAAGGAGAATCCAACGCTTCAAGAATCGTCGAATTTCGAGTTGTAGAAGTGGAGATATGAATTTTTGAAGATATTTTTGGGGTTGACGCCATTAGTGTCAAGGTCGACCTAAGGTTGTGTTAGGCTTATGACTGCTGGACAACCCCAAAATGTTAGGCTTATGACTACTGGGCAACCCCAAAATGTGACGTTTTGGAGTCCTCTGTATGTGTATATATAGAGGTGGATTGGGAGGACTATTCCTCATCCAATTGTGCAACACTCACGCTTGAGAAAAACTCGTTGGAGAGAAGGATTACTTTTGATTTGGCCGCAACAAAGGAGACTGGATAGCAAGGGTATTTGAGGTCTGTTGCAGGGGTCTTTTTGAGGGTCGAGTTTGATGTAAGGGAGGCCGAGGTAACTCCCTAGAGGGATGAGTCAAGGGAGGGCTGTTTCAGCCTGCGTGGAGGTGATTACTTGGTTGCTGAGTCTTGGAGAGGCAGCCAAGTTTGCTATAGGTGGGCCACAGACCCTACCTCATCTTTGGAGGGGAACGTTGAGTTGTTTGGGGGCTAGCTATGCCCAGAATAACAACCAAGTGGGTGAACACTTCTCCAAGGGTGGGCCGCAGTTAAGGAAGGTTGTTTTGGTCACTATATAGGGGCTATTACAATAGTCAAAGATGCCCTAACCAATCATAGTCACAACAACAGTGACACAAACTTGGACAACAATTTTGATGACTGTTGGATCCTTGTTTTTGGGTCAGATTTGGATTAGATTCAAAGAAGCCTGTGGGTGTTGTTTGGAGGACTTTTCGTGGAGGTGAAAGGTCCATCGTAGGAGCAAAATCTAGAGTGAAGGATTGGGCATCATTGGTCTGGTGGAGGGCAGCGTGTTGATAACCCAAAGTAGCCCTTGATGAGCTATTTTGAAGTGACGAAGAGGAGCTAAATCTTGGGTGAAGTTTGGTACCTGTTGACCACTGGAGTGGAACCTGATGATTATATGAAGACTCCATGCCCAAGGATGATCTAGAGAACACTTGTACCGTCAGATATCATCAGTCAACAGAGTTTTTTAATTCTACTTCTATCTTCTCATCATCTTTTTTGTACCCAGATTCCACACCCTACGGGGAATTGTAATAAGTGATACTAGTAATGATGAGTTTTGAGTCTATAACAGGCCTAGGATGTTGGGATTCGATCAACAAACGAGTACCTTTTGGAGTCTCGCAGTTCATGGAGGAATCACGCAGAGCTATCTGGGGATCATCTACATATGTGGCATGACTTAGTTCGAGTTTACATTTGTTCACTGCAGTTATCACGGTACTTGGATTCACTCATGGATGAGTTTACTATGCCATATTGGAATTCGATTTTCCTTCATGTGCACATATGGAATTCGATTTTGCTCTGATGTCTCTATCTTCTCCACATCGAACTTGACTTATCTTTCCTTGGGATTTGCTCCAAGTTCAGTTCTCACATGCATTCTTCCTTGGGATTTGATCGCAATATAATGAGGCTATATGCTCTCATATTGATCATGTAATACGAGCTATTGCGCTTGAGGAGACTTTGCGGGCTTGTATTCACTACTTGCAATATAATACAACAGTCTTTGGGGTAAAGCATGATGGTGTTCTTTCCTTTGCATGTGTGGTAAATTCTTGACTTGTTGTTATGCTTCTATTTATTTCCTCATGTCATTATTTCTTTCATGCTTGTTTCAAGTTATGTTAGTATGCAACTATCTCATATTAGCATAAGAATTAATTATTTGCTTTAGGAAAAGAAACCTTGTAGTGGATAATAGATGTATCTCTAGGAATTATTTCCACTGCACTTGTTTAATTTCATGTTGATTTAATGATTTGTGGTGAAGTTTTGTAGATGAATCATTATTTGGTCAAACTTTTCAAGCGTGGGGAAATTCTCGGAGAAATCAACCCATTCTTGAAAAATATTCAAGGAGAACCCGCATGTTTTGAATTCCAAAGTCTCATCTATATCTTATTTGTGTCTTGCAAAGATTCTTTCAAGTTTCTTAAAGCTTTTATTTCTTGTATCAAAATATCCAACTTGTAAAAATTGATTTTTTTACGTATTGTACTCCATTTATTAATATCTGACTATTTCAAAGAGCTAAGTCATGGCTAGTCAAAGAGGAGAGCATGTTCATACTCTTTGGCCTAACCTCTTGTAGATTATTTTTGTAACATACTTTGTAGTTATTTTGAGCTAACATTTGTTGTTGTAGATTTTCTTTTTATAACCTGTTCTCTTGCAGCTACTTACGGGATTCATCATCGGAAAATTACTTACAAGTTTGCACGCTAGACCTTGGGGTTCAAATTTAGTGATTACTTCCACCTTTTGGCCAGATTCATCTTAGATAAGTCCGTGTTCTGCTTGAGGAAGGTCGAGTTCATTTTGGCCATCTTTTGCTCTCTCTTGGCCATGGCCATAGAGGAGACTTATCTTCTCTTCTTCTTTGGAAAATCTGCATTTTGTTGAGCCTTTGTGGGCCTTAAATTGCAGAAATCTTCAGCGAGGAAAAGTCTATGGTTTGATTCGAATTTGTTAAGACTTTCCTTGGATTTAAGAAAAGACTTCATTGTCTTTTCCTTCTTGTAACAACTAATAAAATTTCTGATTTTGGGAGCGTGGGTTTTACCCTTTGGTATCCCTATGTCTCCACCTTTGAGAAAGGCTTGACGATTTGACTTTGTTGGTTTAGTTCATTTTGCATGCATATCATCTAATTGAGAAATTAACACAACATGCATCGCACTCATTTTGCATGCACTTTATTTTAACTTACTACATGTTTTAACCATAACAAGTTCATATTTTTTGCATGCAAACAATTTTTACTTGATCTTATTTGGCTTGAACATAGTTCCAAGTTTACTTATGCTTCACCATTAAGCACATTTACATGCATCAAGTATTCGGACAATTTTTTTCCATAAAGTAACATTTTATTTCATGTGAAGCAAAGTACATTTCAAGTAGAAGTTAATTCTCATTGTTTGGTTAATTTATTTGCATGCCCGAAGCATCACTAAAACTTACCTCCAACTTAAGTTGGTTGAATAAACTTTTAGGGACCCTCTATCTCTATTGACTCCTCATTGTGAGATCCAAATATTTAGGCGAGAATGAGATCTGAGGACTAGAGTTCAATTGTAACTATGCCTTAGCACCAGTGTTTTACGAAACGGCCGAACCGAAACGGAAACGGCCGTTTCAATCCGTTTCAATGCAAATTTTTTTGACCCGGCCCATGACCCGGTTCGGCTGGCCGAGTCAGCTATGACTCAGCCGAGTCAGCCAATGACTCGGCCGAGTCATAGCTGACTCGGTCAACCCGGCCGGGTCCCGTATTGACTCGGCCGAGTCATAGAAAGACGGCTGGGCAGCGTTTTGTAATAAAAAAAATCAATTTTTTGCTGATTTTTGGTAAAGTTAGTTAGGGTTTGTGGATTCTAAAGGGTTATTGTGATTTGTTTAATGCTTTTGGGGTCCATTTCCCCCTCCCAAACTCTATTTAAGACAGCCAAATGCTCTCATTTCACTCACAGCAGTCTTATGCATTTGAGTGAGAGTCTTCTTTGAGAGTTACTGAGCAGTTCTTGAGCTTGTTTTGGAGCAGCAGTGAGGAGTTTTGGAGGAGCATTGTAGCTGGAGTGAGGAGCTTCTTGGGCAGCCATTTGGAGCAGCATTGAGGAGCTGATTTTTGGAGCAAGCTTGAGGAGGCAGTTTGTGCCTGGAGGTATTTTTTTCCACCCTTACAAATCTGTTTTTGCTTAGTAAATTTTAGTTGCATATCAAGAAAGCTTAGAGAGTGTTTTTTGTCAAATAAATGAACATTGAATCAATTTTTTTTTTTTTTTTCATTTTCAGATTGTTTTCCTAGTCAAAAAATGGCACCTAGAGCAAAAGATCCTGCTTGGGCATATGTTGAAATGGTTGATAATCAGATGTGTTGCAAGTTTTGCCATAGGAAAATTAAGGAAGGTCCTGGGGGGATTAATAGGCTGAAACAACACTTGGCAGGGATTAAAGGCAATATTACTGCATGTAAATCTGATCAAATTGGGGAGATTAGAAAGAATTTGTTGGAAAGCTTTGAAAAATTTAAAGAAGAAAAGACTAGGCAAAAAGAGATACAGGCTGAAATTGGGAGGAAGAGGGAGATACAAAGAATGATGGCTGCCAACCCCCACTATGAGTTTGAGGGTTCTTCCTCTATCCCTCAAACTGATGCATCAAACCCTTTCCGTTATGTTCCTCCCTCTTTTGCTTCTGTTCAAGATAAGGGAAAGGGTAGAATGAAGGGTGATGGGACTATCAAAAGTTTTTTCACTCACTCAGGCTCCTCTCCATCAGATGCACATGGTCCTGAAGTTAGTATTAGTAAAGGTCTTGCTCAGCCCACTTTAGATGACCATTGGAAGAAAGAATTGAGGGAGACTGCTTGTGACTACATAGCTAGATGGTGGTATGATGCTGATATCCCCTTTAATGCTGCTCGTTCACCATATTATGAGCCTATGTTTGAGGCCATACATGCTGCTGGAAAAGGCTTCAAAGGCCCTACTATGCAAGAGCTAAGGGGGTTTCGTTTGCAGAAAGAAATTCAATCAATTAATGAGTATTTGCAAGATTTCAAGGAATCATGGGCAAGAACAGGGTGTACCATCATGTCAGATGGATGGACTGATCAAAGAAACCGTACCATCATAAACTTTCTTGCCTTCTGCCCACAGGGAACCATGTTTTTAAAATCAGTTGATGCATCTGATAAGGTAAAAGATGGCCACTTGTTGTTTCAGCTATTGGATGAGGTTATTGAGGGTGTGGGGGTGGCTAATGTTGTTCAAATCATCACAGACAATGCCTCTAACTATGTTCTTGCTGGTAGACTGTTAGAGGAAAAACACAAGACCATCTTTTGGACCCCATGCGCTGCACATTGCATAGACCTCATGCTTGAGGATATTGGAAAATTAGATTGGGTCAGAAACACTGTAGATAATGCCAAAAGCATAACAAAATCTATCTACAATCATACACTGGTTTTGAGTCTCATGAGGAAACACATTGGAGGCAAGGATATCATTAGGCCTGCCATCACTAGATTTGCTACACATTTTTTGACATTGCAATCTATGCTTTCCCAACATAGAAACTTGCAAAAGATGTTTTCCAGTGATGAATGGAATCAAAGCAGTTGGTCTAACAAACCAGAAGGCAGAGAATTGAAAAGGAAAGTCCATGATGAAACTTTTTGGAGAAAGGCAGCAGAGATTGTGAAGCTTGCTGAGCCACTAGTTAAGGTGTTGCGGTTGGTGGATGGGGAAAGGTTGGCTATGGGCTTCATTTATGAGGCTATGGATCAAGCAAAGGAGCAAATAAAGACAGCATACAAGGATAGAGTGGCAAAGTATGGGCCCATTTGGGCAATCATTGATGAAAGATGGAACAATCAACTCCATCGCCCTATACATGCAGCTGGGTATTTTTTGAACCCACGGTATCATTATAAAGCTAAGGAGTCAGGAGCTTTGAGGGGGGAGGTCAGAGATGGACTGGTTGATTGCATTGAGCGCATGGTCCCATCGGAGTCTGATCAGCTGCTGATACATCAGCAGGTCACATCCTTCAGCAATGCAACAGGTACCTTTGGGAAGAACCTAGCAAAGATTGCAAGAGAAGCAGATGAGCCAGGTAAACAAAAATTTCAATTTTCAATTTCTTAATGGTTTTACTTTTTTTATTAAAGTTTGTTAAATCATTTATAATTTGAAAGTTAGATATAATTTGTAATTTTGTTGAGCTTCAGCCTTCATCTAACTCATAATTCATTACACTCCTATGTTTTTTGCAGCACAATGGTGGGAGGCCTTTGGTGGCCAGTGCCCTGAATTGCAAAGGTTTGCAATTCGTATTTTGAGTCAAACTTGCAGTGCATCTGGGTGTGAGCGCAATTGGTCTGTCTTTGAGAGGATTCACACAAAGAAGAGAAACCGTTTGGAGCAAAAACGGTTGAATGATCTAGTTTTTGTCCAATACAACCTTCGGCTCAGACGGAACCAATTGCTGAACAAAAGACCTGATTCAGATCCCATTGTGTTGGAAGACATTGATCCAACATCTGATTGGGTAGTGGAGAGTCGTCTACCAGAGTTTGATCCTGATGAGGATCTTGATGAAATTGATGTTGGAGATCCACTGCAGCGTGTTCAGTTGAATGCAGATCCCAATCCACCAGCCTCAGTCTCACAGCCAGCTAGTAGGACTCCAGTTGTAGGTGCTTCCTCTGCTCAGCCACGACAGAAGCGCAGCCGCATTTGTACTCTATCTCAGCTTGCATCTGCTGCACAGCCTAGTGGTACTGGCACCACTTCTACAGTTGCAGTTGGAGACGATGATGATGAGGAGGAGCCATGGGGCCCCTTGTCTGACTCTGATGATGATGATCCAGAGATTGGTCGAGATGATCTTGGCTCCTCTGGCAGTAGCGACTAGCCTCCTTGGTTATTTGTATTTTGTTTTGACTCTTGAGTCTTTGATCATGTATGACAGACTACAGTTGACTATGTATTTACTATTGCCATTGGGTACACCGTACCATTTTGATATAATGGATTGGTTCATGAGCCTACTTTGATCATATGTTGTCTTCCATGTATATTATAATGTTGTGTGTTTGGAAACTTGAATGAAAATCTTTAAAATTATGTTTAAAATATTTAAAATTATGTTTTTTTATAAAAAAAATAAATATTTAATGTATTTTTTACAACGACCGAGTCATTGAAATCGAGCCGGCCGAGTCATTACCGAGTCCGAGTCCGAGTCCGAGTCGATCCTCGAGTCGAGTCCGAGTCCGAGTTGTAAAACATTGCTTAGCACTAAATTAATAAAATAAACCAAGAACAACATTCCATCACATTTGATTTGTTTGCAAAGTTCTTAAATTTCTTGCTATCCTGATGGTTTAAAGTCTCAAATTCAAATCTTATTTCAAGATACACTTTGGATGAAAGCATTGTAATCCCCTTAAATTTTGCAATAAGTTTTAATTTTCTTGTATTTGGAAATTGGCTTATTTTTGGTTTTAATTGCATATTGTCATGAATGGTTGATTTCACTTTCAAGTACTATTATTTTGGCTTGCAAACTTAATTGCATGTTGTCATCTTGGTCTAACATTTGAGTTATTTTTGTATCCTTTTGAGCAAGATAGTTTCCATGCTTTGATTTGTAGAATTATTCATCTTGAAAGCATTTATAATATCTTGTGCTAACAATTTAGTGTTTCACTTTTTAGGGTTATTTTGATTTTCCATTTGAAAGCATTTCACTTCGTTTTAAGCAAAATACAATTTCATTTCTTAAAGAGAAAATACTTGGAGGGCACTGGTTGTTTATGTATTTCATGCTTACCTTATGATGGTTATTGCTCATATTAATTTTTTTCTTATAAATCTTAAAAAGATAATCTATTTAACTCTAACAATTCTCCTAGAAACTCACATCCTTTTTTAACTTAACTTTTCATTAGGGACCACCCCCCTTAGCTAACTTAGGAGATAGCTCAAAAGAAGAGAGTTGGGATTAGTTTGACAACCCCTTCTCTAATTTTCCTGCCACCAACCACACCTTGTGGGATTGAAGGCTTTTCTCACTAACTTGTAGGTAGGTGTAGGCGGTAGGGTCAACATCTTTTGGCGTCGTTGTCAGGGACAAGCTTTCTTGTACTTGGGAAATCGATTAACCTTTTGGTTTTAACATTTTTGAACTTTATATTTAGATTCTTGCTCAAGTGGCGACTCTACTCAATCCAAATTTTGCAACAGTCTCTACTAGGAGAAATTCAAGTAGTCTAGTTAGCCCCTCTCCTGATCTTGAAAGGGTTTTTAGAGAGAGGTTGAATAGACTTTCTCATAGTAGAGCTCTTTCTAGTCGTGGGCAAGAGGCTATTTCTGATATTCATTTGCTTTTTCAAGAACAAGTAGAGCCTAACATCATGAATGATCTTTTTGTTCCTTGTGATTTCACTAACGTAAATGGCTATCCTCACAATATCCCTGACAAGGCTATTGAAAAGTTGCCTTCCTTTCAAGGTAACAATGACATTATTGCTACATCACATGTGAATAACTTTAATGTTTGTATCTTTAAATGGTGTAACACTGCTAATTATGAGGATGTGAAGATGAGACTTTTTGTTTTATCTTTAGAAGAGGATGCTCTTGATTAGCTCACTGAGCAACCTGCTAACTCATATAACTCTTTACAAGCCATTCTAATTGCATTTTTAGATAAGTTTGCAGAGAATAAGGAAAATAGGCATTTGATCAACGCCATTAGCAATATGAAGAAAAATGAGAATGAAACCTTGAAGGAGTTTAACAAGAGATTCAATGGATTAGTAAAAAGCATGCCTGCTACTGTTAAACCTCCTGATGAATTTCTTTTATGCTCATATCTGGATGCTTTTGGTGTTGACACTGCTTATGAGTTGAGGAGGAAGGAGCCTGTGAATTTAGGTGTAGCTCAAACTGAAGCCTTAAAAATGGAAAAGGCTAGAAAGCAATCAGGAAAGTCTGAACTTCCTGGATTCACTAGAGGGCTATTGAAACCGATTGATTCCAAAGGCAAGGCCAAAGAAGAGACTACACATGATCCTGTTAAGGAGTTAACCCAACTCATCAAGAGTATGGAGGCAAATCACACCAGTCAAATGAATGCTATCCAAAATCGATTAGTGGCCATGGAAAGAAATCAAGGTGGGAGATTCCCAAAGAGAGGAAATGATAGATGGCAAAAGAGAGGACCTCCCAACGATGATAGGCCACCTAATCCACTTGAGTCTACAAACGTAGTTGATGATACCATGCCTTATTGTAAACCTTGTGATGACATACATGATGAACCCACTTGTCCTTATGCAAGAAGGATCTTAGAAGGAGATATGGTGGGAGCAAGTGAGCAAATCAATGTAGTTGGAAAAGAGCATCATTTGCCCTTGGAAAATTGGATGGGAGTTATGGAGAGTAGTCAAAAGGTAGATAAAAAGTCTCCATCCTCCTATAGTATAAATAATTTTGAAGATTTGGATAGGATCACTGAGTTATATGGAGAGAAGCCTTCATCAACTCAGATTTTAGAGATAGCCAAGGATAAGGAAAGGGGAAATAATTAAGATAGAAATCATAGTAAAACTCTCACTCCACCCACATTGAAGTTGAATATTGACTTGGGAGGATGGATTAATAATGCTAAGATTTTAGTTCCTGTCATTGAAATCATGAAGATTCCCTCCCAAAGATATAAATTGTTGAAAGCCATTGATGCTCCCAATGGAAAAGAAATGTCTAATTTTTCTAAGGATAGATATGAGGATGCCCCTATCACTCTGCAAAGTAGTGATATGTGTAGAGATAACAGAGACCACCAACCTTTTTTCATCACTACGTTGGTCAATGGAATGTTTTTATACAATTGTATGTTTGACTCTGGGGCATCATCTTGTGTCATGACTAAGAAAGTCATGAATCAGTTAAATTTGAGGATTTCTAGACCCTACCACAACATTTGTGCAATGGATTCAAAGATCATTGAAGTTTGTGGTTTAATAAAAGATTTTCAAGTCCACTTAGCTGTACATCTTGACATTATGATTACTATGGATATTGTGGTGATTGATGTGCCTGATGCTTGGGGGATGTTATTGTCTAGAAAGTGGGGCGCTGATATTGGGGGTAGTTTGCAAATGGATTTAAGTTATGCTACCATCCTTAATAGTGAGGGCATCATGGTTAGATTGGATAGGGAATTGGAGAGAAAGTTTCATAGAGAAAATCCCAAGGAGCCTCATAATGAAATTGTGTATGAATCTAATAACTTGGGAAACTATGCTATCCTGGCTAATTCTTTTCCTCCTTTAGAGAAGGAGGTAGATTGTAAGAAAGATAGAGTTTGGCACATGAATTTTGATGGTGCCCATTCTAGGTATGGTAAGGGTGCTGGAATTGTCCTTACATCCCCGCTTGGTCACATATTCAAGTTTGCCTATAGATTGGAATTCGATGCAACCAACAATGTAGCAGAGTATGAGGCTCTATTGTTGGGTCTTGAGTTGGCAAAAGACTCGAGGATAAAGTTGCTTAGTATCAAGGGGGATTCTGATCTAGTCATTCTTCAAACTTAGAATCAATTTGCATGCAAGAATGATAGATTAAAGAAGTATCGAATGCTGTTTGGGATAATATGGAATATTTTGATGCATTAGACCTTCAAGCAATTCCTAGGGAAGGAAATAAACAAGCTGATCATCTGGTTGTTGCTGCATCTACATTACAGCGTGGAGAGAACTTGATGGATGATAAAATTAAGATGGAGATTATCTTTAGGCCATCAGTTCCTGATAATCTAGAGCATTGGCAAATCTTTAATGATGAAATCCAAGTGGTTCGTTTTTTAAATAACATGGAAGAATTTTATGAATTTACGGCTGGCTACAAAGAGGAAGGATGCGATTATGAGGAGTGTAATGTGGTGACAAATCCCACTCCTAGGGAACGTGTAGCCTTGGAGCAAGTGTTTGACAGACATAATGCATCAAAGAGAAAAGATGATAAGAAAATTGACCTAGGGGAATTCATTGAAGTGAATATTGGTACCCCTCATGATCCAAAGATAATTAAAATAGGCAAGGGCACCAATGAGCAAGAAAGGAAAAAATTGATAAATTTACTTCATGAATATAGAGATGTTTTGGCTTTTTCATATGATGAGTTGAAAGGTTATAGCGAAGATGTTATGGAACATACTATCCCTCTTAAAGATGAAAATGCCAAACCCTTTAGGCAGAAGCTTAGGCAAATCAATCCTAAGTTAGCTCCCTTGGTGCAAAAAGAATTGCAAAAGATGCTTCAAGTTGGTATTATTGCTCACACTAGGCATTCCACATGGTGTTCAAACTTGGTTATTGTAAGGAAGAAGAATGGATCAATCAGGCTATGTGTAGATTTTTGAAATCTTAATTTAGCTTGTAAAAAAGATAATTACCCTTTACCTAATATGAAAACATTATTACAAAGGGTAATAGGATCTGGAATGATGTCTTTGTTAGATGGATTTCCAGGATACAACCAGTCTTGGTGAAGAAGGAGGATAGACAAAAGACAACATTCACCACACCATGGGGCACTTTTGAATATTCGAGGATGCCTTTTGGATTAACGAATCTTGGAGCAACTTTTCAAAGGGCTATGGACTATGCCTTTAAGGGTCTAATTGGGAAATCTATTGAGATCTATCAAGATGATTTAATTGTTTTTATCTAAAACTGGAATTTCTCATATAGGCCACCTAAGGCAACTTTGTGATAGGTGTAGAGAGTATGGAATATTCTTAAAACCTACTAAATCTATTTTTGGAGTGACTGAAGGGAAGTTGCTTGGTCACATCATTTCAAAGGATGGGATCAAGATTGACCCTGAAAGAGTTGAGGCTATTCAAAAAATTCCTTTGTCTCATAATATTAAAACCCTTCAATCCTTCTTAGGAAAGATTAATTTTCATAGAATTTCATTCCAAATTATGTTGAGATTGCCAAACCCATACAAACCCTCTTAAAGAAAGATGTTTAAGTTTGTTTGGGGAAATGAGGGTAGAAAAGGTTTTCAGGATATAAAGGATTCTATTGTCAAAGCACCTGTTCTAGTGAGCCTTGATTATTCAAAGGAATTTTTGATTTTCTATTTTGCATCTGAAGATACTATTGCGGGGGTGTTGCTTCAAAAGAATAATGAAGGGCATGAGCAACCTATTGCTTTTATGAGTAGGTCCCTTCAAGGGTCTGAGTTGAAGTATATCACCATGGAGAAGCAAGCTTATGCTTTAGTCAAGTCTCTTAAACAATTCAGAGTTTATGTGGGGTATTCTAGGATAATTGCATTTGTTCCCCACTTTGCTGTAAATGATATTTTAGTCCGCGCTAATTTCTGAGAAACTCGAGCTAGGTGGGTCTAGAAGATTCAAGAGTATGATTTGGATATTAGACCTACCAAGCTTGTGAAAGATCAGGGATTGGCCAAAATCTTGATTGAAGGAAATGAGAAAGCGATAGGAATGATTTGTCAAAATGATTTGGAATTAGCTTCATCAGAACTTCAAATATTAGGTCAACTTGAATGGTATAAAGACATTATTTATTATTTGCAAAATTTATCATGGCCTAACCATTTAGTTGGCCACAAGAGAAGAGCATTAAGGCTTAGTGAAACTAAGTATTGCATTATGAAGGATGGTCTCGGTTGGAGAAATCCGGAGGGGGTAATACTTCGGTGTGTTGATGAAGTTGAAGCCAAAAAGCTTCTATCCGAGTTTCATTCAAGATTTTGTGGAGGGCATTATGCTGCTAAGACTAATACCCACAAAATCTTAAGAGCTGGTTATTTTTGGCCTTATATTTTTGCTGATGTGCACAAGTATGTTAGAGGTTGCCAAGCATGTCAACTATTCACTGGGAAGCAAATGTTAGCCTCTTTGCCTTTTCTGCCTGTGGTCGTGGAGGCTCCCTTTCAACATTGGGGGCTAGATTTTATAAGGAAATTTAATGAAAATTCGAGTAATGGCTACTCATGGATTATAATTGACATTGATTATTTTACTAAATGGGTAGAGGCCATCCCTACAAAACACGCCACCGAAAAAGTAGTGATAGATTTTCTTGAAGATAGGATTATCACTCGTTTTGGTGTCCTTGCCAAGATTACCACCGACAATGCCAAGGCTTTTAGCTCTGCTGAATTCTCATCGTTTTGCTTTAAGTATGACATTGTTTTATCCCATTCATCAAACTACTATCCTCAGGGTAATGGCTTAGCAGAGTCTAGTAATAAGAATTTGATAACCATAATCAAGAAGATAGTAGGGGATAACAAGCGGGCATGGGATAGTAAAATTAAATATGCTTTGTGGGCTGATAGGATAACAAAGAAGAGTTCAACTGGGAAGAGTCCCTTTGAGTTAGTTTATGGTTTGGATGTTACCATTCCTGTGCATTTAAGGCTACCAGCTTACCAATCGCTACAAAGTTTTACATCTGATAAAGATGCTGTGCAATGTAGGATTGACCAAATTGTAGAATTGGATGAAACCAAAAGAAGAGCCTTTGAGCATTGTTGTAAAAATCAAAGGTAAAAAGAAATTTTGGCAAATCATCTAGGAATAGAATGTTTTCTAACAATGATATGGTTTTGCTATGGGATCGCAGGAATGAAAAGCCAGGTAATTATGGTAAGTTTGACAGTTTGTGGCTTGGACCATACATTATCAGGGAAGTAGCTAGACAAAATTCCTACCATTTGAGCACTTTGGATGGAAAACCACTCCAGTTACCTGTGAACGACCAACTGCTCAAATTGTTCTACAAGGAAAATATTTGATGCCACGGGGCATCTTTTTGTATCATATTTCTAACCTTATCCCATGTCATTTTTATTTAATTAGTTTCATTTCATGAATAAATTGTCATTTATGCTCTTAGAATAAATTTCCATTTCTTTGTTTTTGTACTTTATTCCATTTGATGATATTTTGAATGGATACTGCTGATATATGTCTTTTGTCGGTGGATGCATATTCCAGGTTCTTGCACACTATCACTTTGTATCTAGCAGACATTCCCATATGGAGCCAAATGTTGACCATTGGAGTGGAACCTAATGATTATATGAAGACTCCATGCCCAAGGATGATTCAGAGAACACTTGTACCATCAGATATCATCAGTCAACAGAGTTTTTTAACTCTACTTCTATCTTCTCATCATCTTTCTTGTACCTAGATTCCACACCCTATGGGGAATTGTAATAAGTGATACTAGTAATGATGAGTTTTGAGTCTGTAACAGGCCTAGGATGTTGGGACTCGATCAGTAAACGAGTACACCTTGGAGTGTTTTTTTTATCTGGTTAATTATCCATTTTTTTCAGAGGCAGATAATTTTCTGGGTTTTTTCACTCATTTTTTACCCCAAAGTCGGGGTGACGTTTGAAGGTTGAACCCCTAACACATCTTAGTGTTTAGAGTCGATGTATATTACCATATTAGATTACACAAAAAATTTCGTGGAATTTGGTTAGCCCCGCAGGTCAAAGATTGCAAATAAAACTGTATTTAAATTGTTATAAGTGTAGTCTAAAGAAGTTGTATGGGGTATGAGCAATCAAAATTACACCTCTCATCCCCAACTTTCTACTATGACACACTTTGAGGGGTTAATAATGTGTTTTGGATCCTCAAAACCCACATTTCCTAAGTTTAGTGGAAATTGTGGCATTTAATTAGGTTAGAATTAAATAAAATAGAGAGAAATAAATTATTCAATGTGACAAAATGACGTGGAAATGACTTGAAAATTATCCTAAATCAAAGAGTTGAGTCAATGGATATGTGGAAGATGACTGAGCACACTTCATCATAAATACGCCATTATTTCATAGAATCGAATTTCCCAGAGATAAAGCAACAGTTGCACATGTGGAAAATCAAATTTATTAGAGGAACTCATGCACTGAAGGAATATTCCATGGTATATTTGCACTAAAGATTAGGAGGGGGCTCATCTCACAGTTATCTCAGGTTCTTCTACTCTTAGCACTCCCACTCCAGAGGACTATGAGTTGTTCATGGATGGAATCCCGCAATTTATGGAGGAATCACGTAGAGATATCTGGGGATCATCTACATATGTGGCATGACTTGGTTCTAGTTTACATTTGTTCACTGGAGTTATCATGGTACTTGGATTCACTCATGGATGAGTTTACTATGCCATATTGGAATTCGATTTTCTTTGATGTGCACATATGGAATTTGATTTTGCTTTGATGTCTCTATCTTCTCCACATCGAACTCTACTTATCCTTCCTTGGGATTTGCTTCAAGTTCAGTTCTCACATGGATTCTTCCTTGGGATTTGATCCCAACTCTCTATATAATGAGGCTATATGCTCTCATATTGATCATGTGATACGAGCTATTGTGTTTGAGGAGACTTTGCAGGATTGTATTCACTACTTGCAATATAATACAATAGCCTTTGGGGTAAAGCGTGATGGTGTTCTTCTCTTTGCATGTGTGGTAAATTCTTGGCTTGTTGTTATGTTTCTAATTATTTCCTCATGTCATTATTTCTTTTATGCTTGTTTCAAGTTATGTTAGTATACAACTATCTCATATTAGCATAAGAATTAATTATTTGCTTCAGGAAAAGAAATCTTCTAGTGGATAATAGATGTATCTCTAGGAATTATTTTCACTGCACTTATTTAATTTCATGTTGATTAAATGATTTATGGTGAAGTTTTGTAGATGAATCATTATTTGGTCAAGCTTTTCAAGCGTGAGGGGAAATTTTCGAAAGAATCAATCCATTCTTGAAAAATATTCAAGGAGAACCCACATGTTTTGAATTCCAAAGTTTTATCTATATCTTATTTGTGTCTTGCAGAGATTCTTTCAAGTTTCTTAAAGCTTTTATTTCTTGCATCAAAATATTGAACTTGTAAAAATTTATTGTTTACGTGTTGTACTTCATTTATCAATCTGGCTATTTCAAAGAGCTAAGTCATGGCTAGTCAAAGAGGAAAACTTGCTCATACTCTTTGGCCTAGACTTTTGTAGATTATTTCTGTAACATACTTTGTAGTTATCTTGAGCTAACATTTGTTGTTGTAGGTTTTTTTTTTAAATTTGTTCTCTTGCAGCTACTTGCGGGAGTCATTATCGGAAAATTACTTACAAGTTTGCATGTAGGACTTTGGGGCTTAGTTTTAGTGATTACTTCGACCTTTAGGCCAGATTCATCTTGGATAAGGCCATGTTCTTCTTGAGGAAGGTTGAGTTCATTTTGGCCATCTTTTGCTCTCTCTTGGTCGTGGCCATAGAGGAGGCTTATCTTCTCTTTTTTGCTTTGGAAAACATGCATTTTGTTGAGCCTTTGTGGGCCTCAAATTGCAGAAATCTTCAGCGAGGAAAAGTCTATGGTTTGATTCCAATTTGTTAAGACTTTCCTTGGATTTAAGAGAAGACTTCATTGTCTTTTCTTCCTTGTAAGAACTAATAAAATTTCTGATTTTGGGAGCGTGGGTTTTACCCATTGGTATACTTATCTCTCCAACTTTGGGAGAGACTTGGCAGTTTGACTTTGTTGGTTTATTTCATTTTGCATGCATATCATCTAATTGAGAAATTAACACAACATGCATCACACTCATTTTGCATGCACTTTATTTTAACTTACTACATGTTTTAAATCCATAACAAGTTCATATTTTTTGCATGCAAACACTTTTTACTTGATCTTATTTGGTTTGAACATAGTTCCAAGTTTACTTATGCTTCACCATTAAGCACATTTTACATGCATCAAGTATTTGGACAATTTTTTTCTCCATAAAGTAACATTTTATTTCATGTGAAGCAAGTACATTTCAAGTAGAAGTTAATTTTCATTGTTTGGTTAATTTATTTACATGCCCCAAGCATCATTAAAACTTAGTTCCAACTTCAGTTGGTTGAAACTTTTAGGGACCCTCTACCTCTATTGACTCCTCATCGTGAGATCCAAATATTTGGGCGAAGATGAGCACTGAGGACGAGAGTTCAATTGTAACTTTGTCTTAGCACTAAATTAATAATTTAAACCAAGAACAACATTCCATCACACTTGCCTTTTTTGCATAGTTCTTAAATTTCTTGCTATCCTGATGGTTTAAAATCTCAAATTCAAATCTTATTTCAAGAGACACTTTGGATGCAAGCATTGTAATCCCTTTAAATTTTGCAATAAGTTTTAATTTTCTTGTACTTGGAAATTGGCTTATCTTTGGGTTTAATTACATATTGTCATGAATGGTTGATTTCACTATCAAGTACTATTATTTTGGTTTGCAAACTTAATTGCATGTTGTCATTTTGCTCTAACATTTGAGTTATTTTTGTATCCTTTTGAGCAAGATAGTTTCCATGCTTTGATTTATACACTTATTCAACTTGAAAGCATTTATAATATTTTGTGCTAACAATTTAGTGTTTCACTTTTCAAGGTTATTTTGATTTTCCATTTGAAAGCATTTCACTTCATTTTAAACAAAATACATTTTCATTTCTTAAAGAGCAAATACTTGGAAGGCACTGGTTGTTTATGTATTTCATGCTTATCTTATGATGGTATTGCTCATATTAGTTTTTTGCTTAAAAATCTTAAAGGGTAATCTATTTAACTCTAACAATTCTCCTAGAAACTCACATCCTTTTTTAACTTAACTTTTCATTAGGGACTACCCCCCTTAGCTAACCTAGGAGATAGTTCAAATGGAGAGAGTTGGGATTCGTTCGACAACCCCTTCTCTGAGTTCCTTGCCACCAACCACACCTTGTGGGGTTGAAAGCTTTTCTCACTAAGTTGTAGGTAGGTGTAGGCGGTAGGGTCAACAATGTTGAAGCGTAGTACCTTGATGGACAAAGGTGATTGCTAGCCTAACAGTTTGGAGTTAGGGAAGTGGCTAGCCTAGAGAGCAGATTGATCAGCCCATGTACATGTTACAGAAGTGACTTGTAGCAGTGTTAGGTGGCAGCCCTCCTGGAGTCTCGATGTGTTGTCCTTTGAAGGACTAAGGGGCAGCTAGTGAGCAGTACGGGAGCGAAGGACCGACAAGACAAGATACGACATAGCAACTGCAATGAACTTGTTCATTGTATCTTGTATACCATAGACTGTTGTATTATTCAGATTTGGTTTAATATAACGAAGATTGGGTTGTACATTATTGTACAATTTTGTTAAAAATTGTGTATACTTGTGCATATGTGATTTATTGCTTTATATTTTCCACTGTGCAAAGTAGTTATTGTTGAGATTCTTGGTTTGGTAGAGTCAGTGATTTTAAGACTCTAACCTAGACCCAAGGTTGTGGAAATTCTGTTGGAAATACTGGGGGGGTGAATTAGTGTTTCTTTTTAATGGTTCTAGTTATTTCCAAAATCATATATATATGTGTGTGTGTGTGTGTGTGTATAGAACACATAAATCAACAACTAGAATTAATGCTTTTATTAAACACAACACAATGCAATTAAATAAATACAATATAAGAATATATATGATTGTGATTAGTTGCGAAGCTCCAACTTGGACTTCAGTGAGGCTCCAATTTCCAGAGCACCAGCTTTGTTTTGCAGTGGTTCTGCACTTAGGAGCACCTACCCCTAAGGACTTCAGTCCTGTTCATTTCTGAGGCTCCAACCTCTTGGGCTCCAACCCAACCTCGGTATAAAGTGGTATGCTGCTAATCTCTATTCAGTTGAGGTTCTCCTTCACTCCTACTCTCCTGCCTCTGCTGCTTTTGCTGCCTCTACTGCCTTTGCTCCTTCTGCTACCTCACACTCTAGTTCTTCACCACAACAACAACAACCATAGTTCTCTGTTTTTACTGTTTTATTCATTCCCATGCCTCTGTCCATTCATTTCCTCTTACACCGCCTCTTAGGCTTCCTCCTCGGTCATTGCGGCTTCCTCTGCGTTGTGCAAGTTTACTGACTTTCTGGGGACACGTAAATTCATTATACAGGTCCAAACGATCCACAGAGAACACATCTTCCCGGTTTACCGTAACAATGCTCCTTTAGGCAATGATTGCGGGCATACACAGAGTTCTTTCAGTTAAACAGAGATGTTTTGTCCCGGTCGCAATCATAATCGCCATGATTCACCCCTTTCAACTGACGTTCAGCCTTCTGAACCATCGGAACAACCATCGTAAGCCTTTCGGCTTAAAACACCCCACACAAGCCAAAAATTCCATTACACAGAGAATATGAGAAAAACAGTCAAACAGACTAAAAGGCGGACTTGAGGAAATATTACAATTGCACCTATTCCTGTATCGGGTCCGGTCCATATCGCAATCGGCGCTTTAGACTTCCGGAGGTCCTTTATACATCAAGACCATGGCATCGCCGATGGCCGATGGCCGATCCTCCACTGGACGCGATATTATATTAAGCCATGTTATAATGTTTAATTGGGTCCACATGCTTTATCACAATCGGCGCTTGTAGTCGGACAACCCTCTATGTAGCATTGCGATGGGCGGATGCGATATGGTATTAAACCATAGTTAATATGCCCGTCGGGTCCGCAGCCTTATCGCAATCGGCGCTTTCATGTGGCAAGGCTTTACGGCTTGCGATATAGCGACGGACGCGATAATGCATTAAGTCATATTACACTATCGTGGCGGGTCCACATACTTTATCGCAATCAGAGGTTTTAGTGTGGCAGGGCCTTAACCACTTGCGATATATAATCCCGACATGTCGATGCGATATGAGGTGCCGGACCCGATAGGATCCCAAAACTCCCGTGCATATATTTTCAAGTCCGTTTTCTGGACCCGATAGTGTATTTGCCTATACTTAGTCTTGCTGCCTTTTCCGCTTCCCGATAGTGTTAAGCCTATGTATATGGGCTTTCTGTCCGCCGATAGTGTAAAAACATGCATTCATGGGTTTTACGGGCCCGATAGCGTAAATGTATGTATATATCTATCTATATATATATATATATATACAAGTCTGCGCCTCCGATAATGTTAAAAATACATATGTATGATATATGCTCCTCCGCCTGTATCTGCATGCATATAATTCTTTTGTGGCCCGATAGCTCCCGATAATATAAATGCACCCATTGCTCCTCTGATAGCTCTGTCTGCTTCCTTATAGCTCTGCTTGTTCCTCTGTTGCTTCGATGGCTGTCTGCGTCCTCTGTTAGCTCTGTTTGCTCCTGTACTTTGGCATATATGGTCCCCGAACACTGTTTAAATGCATGCGCACACACACACACACACATATATATCTGAGTTCTGCTCCTCTTGGCTCCTCTTGGCTCCGTATGCTCCTTGAATATTGCCATATTGACATCAATGACAATCTGTGTCCAAAAATCTCCCCCTTTGTTATTGATAGCAATATTCTTCTGCTCTCCCCCTTTGACATCAATGGCAAAGGAATGCATACAGACTCCCCCTGTCCTACTACATCTTTATGAATGAACTTGAGTGATGATAAAGAAATAACCCCCATCTTTTGACGCAGATGTCGAATGCTTCTTTAGGAAGAGGTTTTGTGAAAATATCAGCTATCTGCTCCTTAGTACTGATATATTCCAGGACGATGTTTTGTTCAGCTACTTGCTCACGGAGGAAATGATACTTGATTGGTATGTGTTTGGTTCTTGAGTGCATCACTAGATTTTTGCTGAGACTGATAGCACTTGTGTTGTCACAATAGACGGTAATTGGTTGATCTGTACATATGTCGACATCTTTTAGAGCTTCCTTCATCCATAGTATCTGAGTACAACAGTCTGCTACAACAATATACTCGGCTTCGGCTGTGGATAATGATATGGATGACTGTTTTTTGTTGAGCTAGGATACGAAACAGTTTCCTAAGAAGAACGCATTTCCACTAGTACTTTTCCGATCATCTATATTTCCAGCCCAATCAGCATCAGTGTATGCAGTTACAGTCAATGTTGAGCTCTTTGGGTACCGAAGACCGAAATTAGAAGTTCCTTTCAGATATCTGAGAATTCTTTTTACAGCTAATAAATGGGATTGTTTGGGAGCAGATTGAAATCTTCCCACCATTCCTACTGCCTGCATTATGTCTGGTCTTGTAGTTGTTAAGTATAGAAGGGCTCCAATCATTGACCTGTAATGAGTTGCATCTACTAGAGGGGAGTCATCATCTTTGCTCAATTTGCAGTTTGTGGTCATAGGTGTGCTCATGGGTGCACAGTTCTCCATTCCATATTTTTTGAGCATGTCTTTTAGATATTTGGTTTGATATATACACAATCCTGCTCTAGTTTGAGATACTTGAAGTCCAAGGAAGTGAGACAATTCTTCTATCATTGACATCTCAAACTCTTTTGACATGTTTTGAGAAAATTCATGGCTCATTTCATCATTATTACTAGCAAAAATAAGATCATCGACATAAACAAGAGTAACTAGTAACTTACCTTCATCTGCCTTTATGTATAGATTACTTCCAGCCACTCCCTTTCTGAAGCCTTGTTGTTGTAGATAGTGATCCAATCTTGCATACCAAGCTCTAGGAGCTTGTTTCAACCCATATAAAGCCTTTTTCAACTTACAGACTAAGTCCTTTCTTGCTGTTAGATCAAACCCTTCTGTCTGCTCCATGTAGACTTCCTCCTTGAGTTCCCCATTTAGAAATGCTGATTTCACGTCCATTTGATAGATTTTGAATCCTTTTGAGCAAGCAAATGCCAAGAACATCTTGATAGCTTCCATACGGGCTACTGGTGCAAATGTCTCTTCAAAGTCAATTCCTTCAATTTGTGAATAGCCTTTGCAGACAAGCCTTGCCTTGTTTCTGATAACCTGTCCTTCCTCATTCATTTTGTTTTTGAACACCCATTTGGTTCCTATTATGTTTTTGTCATTTGGACGAGGTACCAGCTCCCATGTCTTGTTCTTCTCAATTTGGGACATTTCTTCTTCCATGGCTTTTACCTAATGAGGATCCTTGCTTCTGCAAATGTTTCTGGTTCTATCATAGATAGAAGGGCAATGACTTTTCTCTTGGGTGTAATTGTTATCCTTCTTCGAGTCTGCACACCTTCATCTCTGTCGCCAATAATCTGCTCTTCTGGATGATATCTTTGGACATACTTCATCTTTGAAGGGGTATGAGGTGGTTCTCTTTCCTCTTCTTCTTCTTCCTCATCTATTTCTTCTTCAATGAGAAAGTCATCTTCATGTTCTTCAATTTCCTTTTCTGGAAGATCTTCATCAACCTTTGCATCAATGCTTTCCACTATTTTCTTTAGTCGATAATTGTAGCACTTGTAAGCCTTGCTCCGTGTAGAGTATCCAAGAAATATCCCTTCATCAACCGGAGAATCAAACTTTCCTGGTGAACCATCATTGATTTTTATGAAGCACTTGCTTCCAAAGAACTTGAAGTACTTCACTGAAGCAGGTCTTCCTTTCCATAACTCATAAGGAGCTTTTTCACAATTTGGTCTTAACTGAGTTCGATTCAAAGTATAGACAGTTGTCCCTACTGCTTCTCTCCAGAATTTAGGCTGCAAGTTTGCTGACAATAACATTGTTCTTGCCATTTCTTGGACTGTTCGGTTTCTTCTTTCAACTACCCCATTTTGCTGAGGTGTTCTGGCAGTAGAGAATTCCCTTTTAATTCCATGAATATTACAGAACACACTAAACTCGTTTGATGTGAATTCTCCGCCTCTATCTGTTTTGAGGCACTTAATTTTTGAATCTTTTTCATTTTCTATAAGGGCTTTTAGATTCTTAAAACACAAAAGTTTCAGATTTATCCTTTATAAAATATATCCACATCATTCTAGTATAGTCATCAACAAATAACACAAAGTACCTTTCTCCTTGGAGTGCCTGATTTCTAGTTGGCCCACACACATCAGCATGGATGATCTCCAAGGGCTTCGATGTAGAGAGATCCTTTGTCTTGTGGCTGGTTCTGGTTTGCTTTCCATGTTGACATGGACCACATACTCCTTGATTTGGTTTGAACAACCTTGGGATGTCTCGTACAACTTTGATCTTGCTGATATTGATCAGATTTTCGAAGCTTGTATGTCAAAGTCGCTTGTGCCACAACCAACTTTCATCTGTCTGACTCAGGTAACATTTATTTTCTTGAATCTTGTCTAGAATGTAAATGTTGTCTGGTGTGCTCACCCCTTTTGCCACAAGTTTCCCTGAGGCAGAGTTCCTTATTTCACAACCTTTGGTGCTGAAGACAACCTTATGTCCTTGATCACAGATTTGGTTGACACTCAGGAGGTTGTGTTTGAGTCCGTCAACTAGCAGAGCATCTTGAGCTTTTCCTTTTCCATTGATCAGAGTAACAGTTCCTTTTCCTGCAATTCTGCCAGATCCGCTTCCAAAGGGCACATTCCCTTCCTTTTTGCTCAGTGAGACAAACTTCCTTTTGTCTCCTGTCATGTGTCTGGAGCACCCACTATGCACAAACCAATGGTTTCCATTATTTTGAGCATATAGAGCTAGGCCACATTTATCCATGCGGGAGTTCTTACTACTCGTCTTTCTTCCTTTGAGTGGGCAGTTTTGTTCATATTGTCCATTATTGTAGCAGAAAGAGCAAATCAAATCAAATTTGGTCAAGGGATCAAATGAGTTGAAGGTTTTGATTTGTCCTTGCCTTTTGGGGGCATATGAATTGATTATTTGGTCCTTTAGCTTTGGCGTTTTACTCTGGCGAGCCACGCAATGTTTGGCTTGCCGACCGAAGTTTTTACAGTGAAAACAGTGTCCAAGAAAGATGGTTTTGTACCTATTGAAGCAGCCACGGTTTGAGTCGATTTCCTTCCTGGGAATTACTCCTCCCTCATTCTTTGGATTTGCGATGGGCCCTTGGTGGAGTACAGGTTTGTATTTGTTGTAGTGTCCATGATTCGACTCCATGTTCTTCTTTGGAATAATTCTCTCTTCATTCTTTGGATCTGGGATGGACTTTTGATAACATACTTTTTCTTCTTTTGGATTGCAGGAAAGTGCATCGACATAGCTTTTTGCACTATTCTTAGTGCTTGAGGATTCTCCTTTGAAACCTATTCCAGACTTGTCATGTTGAGGTTTTTGATTTTTCAGAATAGTCTCAAGTATTTGAGAGCTTTTACAGCCCTTTTTAATTTGCTCCAACTCCTTTCTTAGAGACACTATTTCGGCCTCACGTTCTTCACAAGTCTCTTCTTTTTCTTTAAGCTTTGCTTCCAAGAGATCTTCTCTCCTTCTTGTTTCCTCGTTTTCCACTTTGAGAGAAATGATTTTGTTCCGTAGTTTCTCATTTTCTTCAATGGCGCTTATTAACAGTTCATCTACATTTCCTTCCAGCCCTGAGTCATCATCATCTGCGAGTGCCATGAATAATGTTTCTTGGCTTTCATCATGGTCACTTTCCTCATCTGATTTCTTTTTGATGACCATAAACTCATCCTCATCAGACTCATCTTGCTTAGAGAAGAAGTTCTTCTTATTGAACCCTTTCTTTTTGTGTGCCATTCTTTTAGAATTTCCTTCATCATCACTGTCATGTTTATGAGTACATTTTCCTGCATAATGACCTATTTTTCCACATTTAAAACAGATAAGGGGGTACTTGCCTTTAAGCTTAGATCCGTTCTTCAGTCTTCGTACAAATTGAGCCAATTCGGATTCCACATTTGACTCATCACTACAGTCATTCCTTTCTTTCCCCTTCTTTGACTTTGAGGCCTTGAATGCTGCATCTTTGGAGCTTGGGCCACCTTTCCTCATTTCATAGGCAGTGAGAATTCCATGGAGTTCATCCATTTTGAGGGTATCTAGATCCTTTGCTTCTTCTATAGCGTCTATTTTGGAGTCAAATCTATCTGGAAGAGATCTTAATACCTTTTGAACAATGGTACTTTCTTCAATTTTTTCGGCCAATCCTTTCAGGGAGTTTACCACTTCAGCTACTCGGAGGAGGTATGCTGCAATATCTTCTTCATCTTCCATCCTCAGACTTTCAAATTGTCTTATGTGAGTTTGAAGCTTCGCCCTCTTGACTTTTGAGTCTCCATCGTATAAGCCAACTAACTTCTTCCACATTTCTTTGGCAGAGGTACAATGCATGACTTTTGTAAACTCGGAATTAGTGATTTCACTAGTGATGGAGTTCAAGGCCTTTGCATTTGCGATATATGCTTTCCTCTCGTCTGGATCTGTTGGAAGAGTGGTAGTCATTTGGTATTCATTTTGAGCAAAATGCCAAACTTCAAGTCCAAGGGACATTAAGTAGTAGGTCATTCTTTTTTTCCAGAAACCAAAGTTAGTGCCATCGAACATAGGTCTTCCTGATGCTTCGTGATTTCTCATCATGGTTGCGGATCCTTCTTCAAGCTGTTAGGCTAGTATGAAGAAGCCCGCTCTGATACCAATTGTTGGAAATACTGAATCAATATTTCTTTTTAATTGTTCTAGTTATTTCCAAAAGCATATATATATATATATATATATAGAACACAGAAATCAACAGCTAGAATTAATGCTTTTATTAAACACAACACAGTGCAATGAAATAAATACAATATAAGAATATATCTGATTGTGATTAGTTGCCAAGCTCCAACTTGGACTTCAGTGAGGCTCCAACCTCCAGAGCACCAACTCTGTTTTGCAGTGGTTCTGCACTTAGGAGCACCTACCCCTAAGGACTTCAGTCCTGTTCAGTTCTGAGGCTCCAACCTCTTGGGCTCCAACCCAACCTTGGTATAAAGTGGTATGCTGCTAATCTCTATTCAGCTGAGGTTCTCCTTCACTCCTACTCTCCTGCCTCTGCTGCTTCTGCTGCCTCTACTGCCTCTGCTGCTTCTGCTACCTCACACTCTAGTTCTTCACCACAACAACAACAACCACAGTTCTCTGTTTTTACTGTTTTATTCATTCCCATGCCTCTGTCCATTCGTTTCCTCTTACACCGCCTCTTAGGCTTCCTCCTCGGTCGTTGCGGCTTCCTCTGCACTGTGCAAGTTTACTGACTTTCTAGGGACACGTAAATTCATTATACAGGTCCAAACGATCCACGGAGAACACATCTTCCTGGTTTACCGTAACAATGCTCCTTTAGGCAATGATTGCGGGCATACACAGAGTTATTTTAGTTAAACAAAGATGTTTTGTCCTGGTCGCAATCATAATCGCCATGATTCACCCCTTTCAACTGATGTTCAGCCTTCTGAACCATCGGAACAACCATCGTAAGCCTTTCGGCTTAAAACACCCTGCGCAAGCCAAAAATTCCATTACACAGAGAATATGAGAAAAACAGTCAAACAGACTAAAAGGCGGACTTGAGGAAATATTACAATCGCACCTATTCCTGTATCGGGTTCGGTCCATATCGCAATTGACGCTATAGACTTTCGGAGGTCTTTTATACATCAAGACCATGGCATCGCCGATGGCCGACAACCAATCCTCCACTGGACGCAATATTATATTAAGCCATGTTATAATGTTTAATCAGGTCCACATGCTTTATCGCAATCGGCGCTTGTAGTCGGACAACCCTCTATGTAGCATTGCGATGGGCGGATGCGATATGGTATTAAACCATAGTTAATATGCCCGTCGGGTCCACAACCTTATCGCAATCGGCGCTTTCATGTGGCAAGGCTTTACGACTTACAATATAGCGACGAACGCGATAATGCATTAAGTCATATTACACTGTCGTGGCGGGTCCACATACTTTATCGCAATCGGAGGTTTTAGTGTGGCAGGGCCTTAACCACTTGCGATATATAATTCCGACATGCCGATGCGATATGAGGTGCCAGACCCGATAGGATCCCAAAACTCCCATGCATATATTTTCAAGTCCGTTTTCTGGACCCGATAGTGTATTTGCCTATACTTAGTCTTGCTGCCTTTTCCGCTTCCCGATAGTGTTAAGCCTATGTATATGGGCTTTCTATCCGTCGATAGTGTAAAAAAATGCATTCCTAGGTTTTACGGGCCTGATAGCGTAAATATATATATCTATATCTATATATATATATATATATATATATATATATATATAAGTACGTGCCTCCGATAGTGTTAAAAACACATATGTATGATATATTTTCCTCCGCCTGTGTCTGCATGCATATAATTCTTTTGTGGCCCGATAGCTCCCGATAATATAAATGCACCCATTGCTCCTCTGATAGCTCTATCTGCTTCCTTGTAGCTCTGCTTGTTCCTTTGTTGCTTCGATGGCTGTCTACGTGCTCTGTTTGCTCCTGTACTTTGGCATATATGGTCCTCGAACACTGTTTAAATGCATGCACACACACACACACACACACACACATATATATATATATATATCTGAGTTCTGCTCCTCTTGGCTCCGTTTGCTCCTCTTGAATCCACCTGCTCCTCTTGGCTCCGTTTGCTCCTCGAATATTGCGATATTGACATCAATGACAATCTGTGTCCAACAAATTCAACAGAGGCTGCTAGGCATATAAGCCCTTTTTAGTATGATTCTAGTAGGGAGATACCTTGTCATAATGATTCCTCTTTCTCCCACCCCTTTCAACATGAACCTAGGAATATCAAGCAACAATATTTTAAGATAAGATTGTTGGATTTGATCATTGACTTTGCGATATTTAGCGTTGAGGTAATGGCCCAATGTGTTTAGCCTAATTCATGTTCTTTTTCCATGACCCCTCTCCATGATTCATGGTCATCCTATTTTTCAACCTCCCACCCTTATGACCTAGCACATGAAGGTCATTATTGTCATGCTTACTCTTGGGTTTATCTCATGATTGATTATAAGTATATGAAGTCTCATATTGATTTAATGATATGTTGGTTGCATTGACTCTATGATTATACTTAGCATTTGCATAATGTAGCCATGCATGTTAGAGTAGGGTGCATTGCATTTTGATTTTTCCATAGGTAATGTCATCATATCATGTTCTCATGCTAGATTAGATGCATTTAGATTAGACTTGCATTTAAGAGTAGATTTTATTTCCTGTATGGTTTATTATTATTTGATGAAAACATGGGCGATCAAAGTATGCCCAGGACAAATGCTTCCAATGTTTGTTTGTGATGTGCAGGATAACAGGTTTGCAGTCCCAAAGGATTGTTGGTGTTCTCATGACCTCCCCATTCGAGTACATGGTTTGTGCACTCCACATAGAGCTCATGTCCCAGTTGGAGCGAGATATTACCCACCACCTGTGGGTGACCCCATAGGATATTAATTTTCCTAGATTTGTCTTTAGCTAGTGGCCATTAGCCCTTGATAGCCACCAGTGTAGCTGGTATTGTGCTAGATGTCTCCAATTGTTGAGCCAAACATATGCCCCCTCTCCATCTGTCGAGATCGTATGTTTGATGGTGGGCCATCCAATCCTAAAGGTATGATTTTTCATTATGCAATCAGGTGCTTATGCTTGTTTTTCTTGGGCACACTTGGGTATGGATTACTAGGTGACTTGGAAGGAGGAAAGGTTTTCACTGTAGTCTTGTTCCCTTACCTTAATTGCTAGTCCCGTGGGATCTCCCCTATTGACTTGCAGCTTTAGGATGGGCACTACTTGGGAAACCCTGATTTTGGTAGCGCGGCCTGTTTCCCTATTCCACATTCTTCACTCCCCTCCGTGCATTACATGCCCTATTTGATCATTTTCCCTTTTTGGGTCCACAAGGCTCTGTTACTCCCCCTCTCCTGGTCCACATGTCTGGGTCAGGCCTGGAACGATGCCCCGGAGGTCGATGCACCTAAAGAAAAGATAAAAACATAATGGGGTGACATACAAAAGGAAATAATACCATAAAATGCAAAAGATGACCAGGACAATAATATTTAGCATGCGGGCAAAAACTAAACATGAGCTATATCCCCTTATCATTATGGGCATCACACTGGTTCCTAGGGCCCCTATGAGCGTCCCCTGCATCATTAAGGAACCCATGTATGTCCCAACCACTGGTGGGCGATGAACTGCCCCACCTTAAGGGGATAATCACTGTTATATCATACACATCATGCTCTCATCTCCTAGAGCCTTGAGCAGTAAAATAAAAGAAAAATTAATAAAAGGCAAGAGGAAAATAAAGAAGGGTGGAAAAACAAAGGCCAGAGTAACTCATACCACGATTGCTCCCTACTATTTTCATATACCTAAATATGTGGACATCCCTCATCATTACCACCCTTGAGCCTGTGGCTTTTGGCCTTGAGACCTTTGTGTCCCCATCGACCTCATCATTATCCACATGACACCTACCACTTGAAGGATGTACCTTGGACATGTCCTTCCCTTTAGGTGTTGGGAACACCTAATAGGGTTGTTCATTAACTACTCCTACCTAGGGAGGTAATGCCACTACACGTTCAAAGCCCCAAATTTGGAAAGGAAATCCACTATGAAGTCTCATTTTTGCCCTTGATTAACAAGCTTATTCACTCAATTGTGCTAATGAATTATTGTATTTGAAGGTGAGGAGACACATTGGATCCTATACATGATTGGCAGGTGGTTTAATTACGGGCTGGGCAACTTAACTGGGGCCCAAGCCCACCAGAGGATGATATCGACACTTGTAGGGGAAGCGTTGAGAGCCATGGGTTTCCATCATGTGACAAAGCATTATCTCAAGCCATGGGCAGCCTTAGCACCTTCAACGAGTTGTTCATTGCTCCACATTATATGTAAGATGATGCACTTGACCAGTTGTGTCCCCAACTCGCTTAGCATTGTATACAGGGTTTGGCAGCTGATTTGAGGCCCAAAGGAGGTTTTTCTCATCCTTGAGACATGGGAGGGCAAGCATCATCTTTTGTGCCCTCATTTGGGGTAGTATACAGGGTTATTTTACAGCAGGATACCTGTGAGACCACTGCTTGTGCCCCATTGTCACTTTGGAGTAGCACATGATGTGTTACTTGGAGATCAAGGGGCGACCCCCTTGACCATCATTCTTGGAGCCCTCTCTTCATCGTGGCACCTTGAGGACTTGATTAGGCCTTCCAATGGCCCTCCTACACCATTGCTTCGTCATTTCAACTTCATTTTGGATGGCTTATTCTACATCTTATGAGCTATTTGGTGGGCTTGTCACCAAAGTTATGTTATTTTTCACATTAAAGTATTTTATGGGGCATCTTAGGCTAATTCGACTTAGGAGAGGCTCAGATAAATAAAGCTAAGCCTCATTTGTATCAAATATCATCATCACACTTGGATATATCTCTCTTGAAAATTTCACACTTTTCTTTCAAAGTCTACTGGAGCTCTTTTGAAGCATTTTGATATATTTGGAAGCTGAAGTCTTATTCTTTCTTGGAGCCGCTATCTTGATCTTGGATTGGATATATCTCTTGTTATTTTGTAAGTAATCTTGTTGAAGATTTTTCCATGTAATAATGCCTAATGTGTGGAAATTTTGCAACTAGCTAGTTCTTCTTGTGTCCTAATTATTGAATATCATTGTAAAAAAATGTTAGATTGCGAATTTGTGCATGTTCCTCATTACATAAGAAGTTGATGAAAGTTCCTAGTGGATTGAAATATGATTTTCTTTCATAAAAGTCCATAGATATTGGGTGGGTAATTGTTGAAAAGTAGGCGCTAGGGCATCACTTTTTAGCTTCCTTGAAGACAACTTCGGCCAAATTTCGAATCACATCGAATCCGTAACCCAAGAATTTGGCACTGATCCAAGAAATTTGGTGATCACCCTCTCCTTTCTCTTTATTTTTCTCTTCTCAAAATTTTTGCCCCCTTTTCCTATAAGACTAGCTAGGGCACCGTGCGAAATCGTTTGGAGGGCATATTTTTCAAATTCGTCTGGATAGGGATCTGCGCTGATGTTTTCTCTAAAGGATTTCAAATTTTGAAGCAAATCTCACAGTGGAATCTCAAGATATTTGATGCCCTAGCGGTTGCCCTAAAAAGGTAACCTAAGTAGTCCTCCGTTTGACAAGGTTGCTTTCTTGAGGGTAGTTTGAGCCTATGTATTCATTTGAATAAATCATAAGAACCCCTTTCCTTTGTCTTACCTTTGACCCAGAAAGTGCTTTGGTGGGAAATTGCCTTCCACGATTATCCTTAAAACTCTAGGTCTAGTGCAATCACTAACTAGGTTTCTCAGGAATAGTGAAGGTCTACTTGAAGGTATATAATAATCTTTCAAAGCTTCTTGAGAGGCCCTATATTTAGACATACTCATAATTATTGAACATTCCTAAACCCTAGCTCTTGACTCTCCTCTTAGGTCTTTCTTGGATAGCCTTTAGTTTCTCTTGAAGCATTGAGCCCTAATTGAGCCTCTCCTTGAATGGGCCTCAAAAATCACTTCATACCTTGTCATTGATCCTATCATTTTAGGTGATTTCCTCATACCGAGACTCCTCATCAGTGAAAGTTTGTGAAGAGCAGGGGACACTGACTGAGGTGATAGTGGGTCTTTTTCCCATTGTTGTCATTTAGTCTAGTAGTGGTCCCTTAGGTACCCCTCCTAGGACTCCTACTAGATTGTGTGGCAATAGTGCCCGATGATGAAAGTTGCACCATTGGATATTGTGTGTGATTGGCAGGTGGTTCCATCTATAGGTCTGGGCAACTTAACTAGGGTCTAGGTCCTCTAGAGGGACATATTGACACCCACAGGTGATGTGTCAAGAGCCATGGGACTTTGGACAGTTGTAGAGCATTATTCATAACCATGGGCACCTTTAGCAACCACAACTTTTTCATTTTGCGCTATATTATTCATGGGATGATGCACTTGGACCAGTTTGCCCCTAGCTGGCTTAGAATATATATATATGGTGTGGCAGTTGATCTAGGGCCCAGATGAGGTTTGTCTCATGCCTTGAGACATGGGAGGGCTAGCACCATCTTCAATACCCATATCGTTGGAGCAGAGACAGAAATTTGTCTCTTGGAGACCCATGAGACCCAGTTTTGTGCCCTAAACAGACTTTTGGGGGCCACAGGGTGATACGAATCGAGATACAGGGGCCAACCCCTAGATCTTGATTTTAGAGGCCTTAACACTTGTTAGGGCACCAAAAGGCCTAAACATCAACCTCCTAGTAGCCCACAAAACCATGACGTCAACATTTCGGCTAGCATTTGTGGCCTAGGTTGGCTTGTGACCTAGGCCATCCTTTGGACATTATTTTATTACTAGAGGAGCTTGTATGCTAAAATGGGTTATGTAGGGCACATATATATTTGAGAGACCTCATTTGATCTCTCATCATCATCACATTTGAAATTCGGCCTCATAGAGGAAATTCACACTTGCTCTTTTGTGGATTATATTGGATCTTGGATGCATTTTGATGTTTGGAGCTGATTTTTGGACATTCTTTGGAGTTATTATTTGAATTAATGGATGGATCTCTTGCATATTGTCTTGTAAGTTGCTCTTAATTATTGAAGATCTTTTTCTATGTTTATTGTATGGAATGGTTGATTCCAGTTCATGCTAAAATTGTGCCCAAACTTTATTAAAGATTAATTGAATGCTAGGCTAGATGAGTATTGCATTCATTACTCATACATGACATGTAAGAATTATCCTAGTGGTGATCTACTTGTAGCTATCCCATAAATTTCCATTATTTCTTTGAGTGGGTAAATGCTTGAAGTTTGTTACTAGGGCATCTAATTTCAACCTCCTTAGAAGCAAGGTTAGCTAATCTAAGACATCCTTGACTCCATATACCCAAAGGACAAGGCACTAATCCAAATAATTGTTGATAAATCTCACTTTTCCTCCATATTTTCTCCCTCTTAAATTTTGATCCTTTCAAGGCTAGTGAAGGAGCTAGGGCTTGGTGCGAATCTTTATGCAGAGGGGATTTCAGTGATTAGAGAGCCTAAACATCAAGTAGATAGGGTTTGCACAAAACCTATCAATTTGGTGGGCATCCACTTCAATTTCATCCATAAATTCTCTTGCCTTAGGTATTTGCTTTAATAAGAGGGAAACCTTCATTTTTCTTCCTTCAACTTAAGGACTTTCTTGAATGTTTCATGAGCCTTTGCTTAACTAATGTACATTATAAGAGATCTTGTCTCCTCGCCTTGACCTTGAGTTACTCCTACACTCATCAAACCAACCAAACCCTAAGTCTAGCACTTTCCTTATTGGGAACCTTCTTAGAAAATGAATTACTTACTTGTGAAACCTTGTACCAAAATTGTGCCTTTGTAGAAGACCTCTTAGAGAGATCATTTAACACCTTAACCTTAGAATACCTATTCTAAGTGATCTTTTTCTTACTAGGACTGTCCCCATCGGTGAAAGTCTGTAAAGAGCAGGGGGTTTTGGCTGTGGTGACAGTGGGTTTCTATCCCATTATTGCTATTAGGTCTAGTTTATACCTAGTAGGGTTTTCTTCTCCTAGGCCTTCTAGATTTTGTGGCAATATTTTTGGCAACGTTGTCTGGGAGGAAGCAAATCTATCTTCTCCTAGATTGAAGCCTTTAGGATTCTCTCCATTTGAAGAGGTGGTTTCTCTAACGACAAGATAAATCCTCTTATGGCGACTCCTAATTTTCTTGGTTTCAAATATCCTAAGAACGAGCTTGAAGAAACCATAACTCCAAGAACTAGAGTGAATGTTAGAAGGGGTGAGCATAGTCCATCCCCTACTAGGGAACCTCTATTTCCAGAGACTATTCCTAATCCTACTATCCCAAAGAGGTGGTTTCTTTAACGACAAGGTAGATCCTCTTTTGGCGACTCCTAAATTTCTTGGTTTCAAATATCCTAAGAACGAGCTTGAAGAAACCATAGCTCCAAGAACTAGAGCTGATGTTGGAAGGGGTGATCATACTCCATCCCCTACTAGGCAACCTCTATTTCCTGAGACTAGTCCTAATCCTACGATCCCAAATCCCAATTGTAACATCCCAATGGCTAAAAGATGAAATCATGCATCCTTCAAACCTTTGAACTTTGCTAGCTTTTTTGGGGCCCCTCATCAATTACTCGATAAGCACCATGAATGGTTGCCCAAATTTGATGGAAGAGTTGCTGTGACCGCTAAGAAACATGTCAATAACTTCCTTTGGGCCATTCATCCTAAGAATGTTGAAGAGGAGGATGTAGTCATGATGCTGTTTGCACTGACATTTGTAGGAGATGCTAGGGACTCGTATCTTAGTTTACCTTAAGGGAGCATTGCTAATTTTGATCAATTTGAATATATTTTCAATAAGAGATGGACCTTTGATCTAGCTGGTGGTATGACCCTTAATAGGTTCGTGACTATGGCAAATACTGATAAAAATAATGCCAAGGAATACATCCAAAGATTTGACAACAAGCTTAGGGAGATCCCTCACACACTCAAACCTAATGATGCCATTATTTTAGAAAGGTTTACCAAATCATATCGTGGGCACTTGATATATGCTCTTAGAGATAAAAAGCCTAACACCTTGGCTGAGGCTAAAGAAACACTTATTGAGGTTGAAAGAAACATAAATGATGCACACATTGTAATGTTCAACTATCCTAGGGCCAAGATTTAGACCAAAGTAAAGTCAAAGTCAACAACTCAACTTGAGGAAGTGGTCTTGTCCTTGGCTAAACAAGTTGGCAAGCTATATGAATATGTTAATATTGGTAAAAAATCCATCATGAATATGTTGACTACTCTTGAGAGAGATAAGGGGTCAAAGTCAAATTATCTTCTTAAGAATCTCAATTCAACAAGGATAAGTCCTCTTATCAGAAGATTACTGAGGGAGATCTGTGAAATTTCCTTAATTGCAGTTACTGGAAATTATTCTTCTACCTAATACAAATTATTTGTCTTCAAAAATTAATTACGACAAATAATGAATAAAATCACTATTGCAATTTTCACCAACAATAGCAGGAACTGAGAAAATAATGCACACAAAAATTTTTGACACCAATATTTTTGGTCAATAGTCCTTGGAAAGACCCCAGTGTGGGGAAAAGAAATTTTGCAGATGAGGGTTTATATTATTAATAAATCTCCAACAAAAATCTGTGATTGCAAATTACAACTGCTTGCCATAAATTGGTAAAGCTTCGGCAAATATTTTTCTCCAATCCTACTTGCAAAATCGAATTGGGAAAACAAAAGTCTCCCTCTGCAAATCCACATAACATCTCCCAGGCTATTTGCTCCTCTAGAAATTCACATTGGCAGACTGAAGAGTACGAATTGGCCACCAATAAACTCGCACTTCCTCAGGGAAAATTAATCTCGTGTGTAATCTTGCCTCCAACAACCTGATAAACCCACTCGCTTTGCCTTTGGAAAGATATCCAACAACTGGCAACTGAATCGAGCCTCTGTCTACTCGCGTTGGCTGAATTGGCTACACACACTGCTTGATTCAGCCTTCTTTCTGCAGAATAATTTGACCTCCTTTCTCTTCTCAGAATATTGGAATCTCGGTGAAGAATTTCTCCGAAATCTCTCCCCAATTTCTCTACTGATACCTCACTGCTAGTGTCCTCCATGCTATCACTGCACCCTTGTTGTCATTGCAATTTTGTGTCTTGAATGTGTCCTCCAACTGCCCCATCGATTTGTTCTTATAATCTCTCGTTGATGAATCAACAACTATGATCTAACTCCAATCAATGGCTAAGATCATCTTGAGTCTTGACCCCTTCTCATGACATTTCTAGAAGTCACTAGAGCAAAATTGATTTGTCTCAGTTAATTTGGTTTAATTAACCACTTTTCCTAAGTTAGACTTAATAAAATAATTAAAAACTGGCTAATTAATCTAATTAAGGCATTTTTCCTTAGAAACTTTTTCTTGGTCTTGGAGATAATTCTCCTCCTATGTTCCTTAGCCTTACAGACACCAATATGTTGAAAAATGTGTAATTAGGTTCAGTCTTCATAAATATGAAATGTACTTTTGGTTCTTGTATATTGTAAAATGAAAGAAAATTATTATTATTATTTTTGGAGCATGGGTTTTGTTATGAAACGAGCTCAAGAAAAGATAGAAAAAGATAGATCAACGCCTTAGAATTCAGCCTCTTCGAGGGGGCAACCTCCTTTACATTACATAAATGAACAATTCCTGGATGACTCAAATGACAAAACCTCCTTTCTATATATAGGAGTCTAAGGAGTCACAATATAACCCAGCCGACCTAACAATAATAATATAAAGCCACAAAAATTACAATAGAGGGATTCTATGGGGCACAGTAATAACAATATGGGGGCAATAGGGGCACAACAATATTAATAAGGGGTATAACTACAATAGTAATGGGGTAATCACTAGTATTATAGGGAACCAACATGCCCTCTCTTTCAAAAAAGTGTTGTCCTCAACGCTTGAGTAGTCCTGGATACTTCTGCATAAAATTCGCATCCTCCCATGTGGAATCTTCAGCGGATAAGTTCTTCCACTTGATAAGATACTCTGAAATTGATCGATTTCGTAGCTGTCGAGTTCTTGTTTCTGTGACTGCTTCCGGTTCCAATATAATTTTTCCTTCCTCGTCAAGTTCTGGCAATATTGTTTGAACTGGGAGCTTGTCGCCTATAACCTTCTTTAAACATGAAACATGGAAAACTGGGTGCAATCGAGAAGCTGCAGGAAGCTCCAATTTGTATCCCATAGTACCAATCTTTTGCAACACCTTGTATGGACCATAATACTTTGGTGATAATTTATTATCCTTCTTAGCTTGCTTGAGGGACATTTGCTTATATGGTTGTAGCCGTAGGAGTACCCAATCACCTACATCAAAACTTCTTTCACTGTGATGTTGATCTGCCTGTTGTTTCATTCTATTCTGTGCCAACACGAGGTTATCCTTTAAGAGTTGGAGGACTTGTTGTTGATGTTCGATGTGATGTTCCACTGCCTGAACCTTAGAATTTTCTCTTAAATATGATGTGATGGATGGTGGTTGATACCCATAAAGTGCCATAAATGGGGTCATTTTTGTTGCTGTATGGAAGGAAGTGTTATACCACCATTCAGCCAGAGGCAACCATTTGACCCATTGTGTCTGTTTATCAGATACAAAGCAACGAAGATATCCTTCCAAACATTTGTTTACTATCTCAATTTGCCCATCAGATTGAGGATGATAAGATGAGCTATGAGCTAACTAAGTACCAAGACAAGAAAATAATCTTGTCCAAAAATTTCCAGTGAAAATGGGATCTCTGTCACTTACAATAATCTTTGGGTTTCCATGTAGCTTTTGAATTGTTTCCATAAATGCAGTAGAAACTGTATTGGCTTTAAATGGATGTGATAATGCACAAAAGTGTGCATACTTGGTAAGTCTGTCAACTACCACCATGATGACACTCTTTCCCTCAGACTTGGGTAAACCTGTGATAAAATCCATTGGAACCTCCTCCCAACGTTGGCTTGGAATGGATAAAGGTTGTAATAGACCCGGTGTCTTAATTGTTTCAACTTTATTTTGTTGGCAAACCAAATATTCCGCCACAAACTTTTGAATATCTAATTTAAGGCCATCCCAAAAAATTCCTTCTTAACCCTGTGGTAAGTTTTTAAAAATCCTGAGTGCCCTCCTAAGGGAGAAGTGTGCAATTCCATAAGAATATTTTGTTTTAGCTGGGAATTCTTACAGAGGTATAAGCGATCTTTGTACCATAATGAATCATTTTGCCAGCTAAATGTATCAGACGTACTGGAATCTTGTTGTAACTTTCGAATAAGTGCCCACACTTCTTCGTCATTCTTCCATTCCTCCCTTGCTTCGTTTATCCAATCTGGTTGGATAATAGAAATGGCGCACAACAATGCTTCCACATCCTCATCCTTTCTTGAGAGTGCATCTGCTACCTCATTTTGCTTCCCTTTTTTGTAGATGATTTCAAAGTCATAACCCAACATCTTTGTGACCCACTTTTGTTGCTCTTCCGAGGATAATCTTTGTTCTAAAAAGTATTTAAGGCTATCATGATCCGTTTTTACCTTGAAGTGTCTTCCCATTAGGTAGGGTTGGCATTTATTAAGTGCATGGAGTATTGCCAACATTTCCTTCTCATAAATAGCTTTGCTTAAAAACTTTTCCTTGATTGGACGACTTTCAAAAGCGATGGCTCTTTCATCTTGCATTAGAACAACACCAGTTCCATTTTATGAAGCATCACATTCCACAATAAAGGTTTTTGTGAAGTCCGATGTAGCTAAGACTGGTGCTTGGCACATTGCCTCTTTAAGATGTTCAAAGGCCTTTGTTGCTTCCGGAGTCCATGAAAATGCATCTTTCTTCAATAATGTTGTTAGAGGTGCTGCTATTCTCCCATAATTCTTAACAAACTTGCGATAATACCCTGTCAACCCGAGAAATCTTTGCAGATGCTTTATGGATGTGGGGATTTTCCATTCCTTAATGGCTTTAATTTTGCTAGGGTCTACCTTAACTCTTTCATGAGATACAATATGACCCAGATATTCCACCTCTTGGACTCCAAAGAAACATTTGGATCTTTTTGCATATAATTGTTTCTCCTCCAATAGTTGTGGCACCCTGTCAACATGTTCAACATGATCCTTCCAAGACTTGCTGTAGATTATTAGTATATCATCAAAAAATATTAACACAAATTTTCTAAGGAATGGTTTGAAAATTGAATTCATCAAACCTTGAAATGTTGAAGGTGCATTGGTAAGGCCAAAAGGCATGACCAAAAATTCATAATGACCCTCATGAGTTCTAAATGCTGTTTTCGGAATGTCTTCAGTCTTCATTCTGATTTGATGATATCCTGAACGAAGATCCAACTTGGTGAAGTAAATTGGTCCATGCAATTCATCCAGTGATTCATCAATGACAGGAATGGGGAACTTATCTTTAATAGTGAGCTTGTTGAGCTCCCTATAATCCGGACACATGCGCCATGATCCATTCTTCTTGTGAACCAATACTACTGGAGCAGAGAAAGAACTTTGACTCGGTTGAATTATACCAGCCTCTAGCATTTCTGCAGCCATACGTTCAATTTCACTCTTTTGGACATAGGGATATCTGTACGGCCTGATGTTTGGAGGAACACTTCCTGGAATCAGATGAATAGCATGATCATGATCACGCATAGGTGGGAGACCTTTAGGAGTCTCAAATACCTTGGAATGATTATCCAGGACTTTTTGGAGATCTGGAGAAATAGATGATTTCGATGTGGAAACATCTAGCGAACATAATTGTGCAATTACACCTCTTTGCTCCTTTTGTAGAAGCTTTGTCATACCATTAGATCTGATTATCTTTCCTGGTTTCCCTGCAATACCCCTTAATTCAACTTCCTTTCCTTCCGTAGAAAATTTGATGAAAAGTTCTTGAAAATTAAAAGCTTTTGTACCCAAGGATTGTAGCCATTGGACTCCTAGTACAACATCAACACCTCCCATTGGAATGGAAAGCATTGCGCTAGTCAATACATATTCTCCCATGGATAGCTTGATATTATGGCACTTTCCAGAGCAATTTATTGTTCCTCCATTTGCAATCATCACTTGACACTTTGGTGCTGGATATAGGAAACAATTCAATTCTTTTGCTACCTTACAATGAATAAAATTGTGGGTGCTTCCTGAATCAATCAACACTATTACCTTTTTCTTCTTGATTTGTCCTTCTATCTTGATGGTTTGAGGAGTGGTAATTCCCACCAATGCATTACAAAGATATGGTCGGATTTATTTGTTCTTCATCTAGGCTTTGTTCTTGGAGTATATCCTCTTCTTTTGACATTTCTTTGCTCTTTTTCTTCTTCCTCTTCACAATCTATGTAGAATAATTTCTTCTCAGCACAATTATGACCTTTAGTGTATTTGCTATCACAACTATAACAAAGCCCTTTTGCTATTTTTTCTTCCAATTGTTGTGGTGTCAACTTTATAGGTTGTGGAAGACTAGGGGAAACAACACTTCCGTCTTTATAGTAGTGAGTGGTATGCTTCCTGGTTGCCATAATTTTGCTTTCCATTTTTCTTGCTAACATGAATGCCTTCTCTAATGAATCAGGTTCCCAAAGGCAAACATCATGTTGGATATTATCCTTTGAAGACCCTATGAACACATCAATCCTATTGTCCTCTGGAATATCTTTTACCCTTATGTTCAATTTTTGGAACTCCTCAATGTGCTCCATTATTGAACCCTTTTGTTTGAGACTTATCAATGGGCTAAAAAAAGTGTTGCTTTTTGTATCCTCATAATGTGCTATCAATTCTTCTGTAAAAATTGCCCAAGTGATAAATTGTTTACGGGAGCAAAGCCATTGATACCATACAAACTGATTTGGTTCCAAATATGAAGTTGCCATACGTACCTTTTGTGTGTTTTGCACATTATTGAGATCGAAGAATTGCTCCATCTATGATATCCATGTGGCGGGATCCTTGCCATCAAACTTCCTCATATCGATTTTTGGAATATGGTGAGTCTTCGATCCAACATTAGAGTCTATGGAATCATGATTAACATTTCTTTTGTTCTCATCATGAGTTTCCTTTAGTACCCTTTCACCCTTAGTGACCATTTCTTGTAGCAACTTATTCATATTTATCTTCAATTCTTCCATTTATCATCCATGCCATCAATTTTAGCTTCTACGCCTTTCTTTAAACAATCCATCTTAGCTTCTACACCTTTCTTTAAACCATCCATCTTAGCTTCTACATCTTTCTTTAAACCATCCATCTTAGCTTCTGTTGCTTTTTGTGCAAGTGACATTTGTTGCACTTGTTCTTGTAATTTTGATATATCATATAGCATTTCTTCTTCTTCTTCATGAGTCATGCTAGAACTTTCAGGTTCCTTACTAGATGTTTGCATTTTCTTTCCTCAGGGCATCAGTTACCGATAGTAATGCTCTATTATGCCCTTTGAATTCCTTCAAAATAAATTTTCAAACCAAGCTTAAGCAAAAATTTAAGAAAATCTACACACCTTTTTTCACTTTGTAGGAGTTCGATATTGCCTTTGATGTATCTTTGTACTTTCCAATCATCTAGTTCTGAATTTGTGACCTGTAGTAGCCCTTTCTGTCATCTTTCCAATGCCACAAGTCTGACCCAAATTGGATTCTCCAAGGAAGAGTTATGCGAAATCTCCCACAGTGACTTGATTATAGACTAGTTCAGTAGAGTGAACTTGTACGACCTGCCACGAGTCACTGTTTCGACTTTTGATCTGAAAAATGCATACAAGAAACTACAGTCCGTCCTCTTTCTGTACCTTTTTACAAAATTTCAATCCGATCCCCAAAGAGAAAGTTATGACGATCCTCCCCAGGTCACCTGTTTGGAATGTAATTCAAGAGTCTGCAAAAAGACCAACTTCCTCAGATCATATTTCCGCAAATATAGCGCGAAAATTTCTGAAATTCGGGCCCGAGGTTCAGCACGATTTCTTCTCAAATGGGTTTTTTTTGCAACTTCTGAAACGTTGCGGAAAAAAAGTTATAGCGAAAATGCCACGATGACTTGTTTGGAACAACAAAACCCTAGAATCCAAAGCTCTGATACCAAATGTTATGAAACCAGCTCAAGAAAAGATAGAAAAGATAGATCAACGCCTTAGAATTCAGCCTTTTCGAGGGGGCAACCTCCTTTACATTACATAAATGAACAATTGTTGGATGATTCAAATGACAAAACCTCCTTTCTATATATAGGAGTCTAAGGAGTCACAATATAATCTAGTTGACCTAACAATAATAATATAAAGCCACAAAAATAATAATAGAGGGATTCTATGGGGCACAGTAATAACAATAGGGGGGTAATAGGGGCACAACAATATTAATAAGGGGTATAACTACAATAGTAATGGGGTAATCACTAGTATTATAGGGACCCAACAGGTTTCATGCTCAAGGTCTTTTATTTTATAGGTCAAGCACCCATTGAGTGCTTCTAGGGTTTGTCCTAGGTCAAGAAGTCAAAAGAGTCATTGTCATAAGTTGAAGACCCCATCGGGCACATTGTAACTTTTAAAGAAATTTTTTTTTGTCATTAAAAGTGTCAAAATACCCTTCAAGACCAAGTTGGCCTGGCAGCGGGTAAGTCGACCTTTTTTGAGGAGCCACGTCCACCTTGAGAAACCTATATAAAGGAGGGAACTCGACCTCCTTGAGACACATTCATCACTCATTGATTCAAGCAAAGGAGAAGAGCAAGAAGGCAAGCGAAGAAGGCAGATGACGAAGAAAGATTGTTTTGGGCTAATTCTCTCTCACAAGTGCAAAGAAAAGAAACTGGGGTTTTCTGCTTCAAGGTCGAAATTCTCTATCTGCTGGAAGAAGGGTCTATCAGGTCACTTACTAGCCCTAGAGAAGGAAGCAAGGCAAGCAAAGTTGTTGGGAGGACTTGGAAGGATAATTTTGCTAACACGTGTAGATGCAGTAGCAGTTGCAGGGGGCTGAAAATTTCAGACCTATAGTAGAGGCCAAAATTCTGAAGTTGGGGGTCGAAGTTGTGTTGTGGGAAGAGATTTGACTTGGATAAGGGAAGCACATCATTCACAAAGGTTGGACTTGGTCTTGGAGGGTATTGGTCTTGGTCTAGAGGTCTTGGAATTCGTCAATTGAAGAATCTATAAGAAGAGGAGATTTTGCAGGTTTTCCTCTCAAGTGCAGAGGTTTTGGCCCTGGCTTGCAACATACATTATTTGTTCTTGTTTTGGTAGCTGTTTGATGATATTTGAACATAATAATAAGTGAAGAAGCTAATAAAGTAAGAAAAAGTAAAAGGACACCACAAGCAATTATCATAGAAAGAGAAATCATATTAACTATTGCCCTATATATTTCTCAACACAATAGAGAGTAGAACACCTGTTTGAGCTACTAAAAATTAACACTTCCTCTTAGCGAGGAAGGTGTTCTCCACTACTCCCAACTTATCCCTGAAGTAGACAAACTTTGCCTTACCTAAGGTCTTCGTCAGAATATTTGCAACTTGCTGATCTGTGGAAACATACTATAGCCGAACTAATCCACACTATACACAGTCTCTAATGAAGTGGTATTCGATGTTGATATGTTTCAACCTATCATGGAACACTGGATTTTCAGAAAGCTTGATGCAACTCTGATTATCACAGTAGATACTAGTCAAATCCATTGTTTGACCAAATAGTGCCACTAGCAGCTTCTGACGCCAAATATCGTCACATGTGGTCATGATTACTGCCATGTATTTTGCTTCTATAGAACTTAGTGTCACGAACTTCTGCTTCCTACTGCACCAAGAGACAACCCTAATCCAATATTGAAGTAGCGCCTGGAGGTGTTTTTCTGATACATTGCATTACCTGCCCAATGTGCATCTTTGTATCACATCAATTCGACACCATCACCTTGAGTAAATCTCAAACCATACTCGATTGTACATCATAGATATTGTAGCACATGTCTCACTGCTGTCCAATGTACTCTCTTAGGTTCTACCATTAACTGGCTAAGAGTGTTGACTGCGAAACAAATGTATGGCCTTGTGTTGACCAGATACATAAGAGAGCCAATAAGTTGCCTATACAAGGTTTGGTCCACTACTGCGTCCTCTGATGCGTCTATCTTCTTCCAGTTGGTAATCATAGTCATAGACATGGGTCTACAGTCTTGCAACCTGAATCTCTTCAAGATCTCTGTAGTGTATCTCCGTTTCCCAAGGAAGATCTCCCCATATGTCTGCCATACCTCCAGTCCTAGGAAATAATACATCAATCTCAAATCCTTCATCTCAAACTCTACTGCTAAGTCCCTCTTGTAGTCCTCTATGAGCCCTGATGACACTGTTTGAAATAGATCATCCACATATAGTACGAGAATGGGTGGTTCACCTCCTACCGTCAAATAGTAGCGGTTGGAATCTGCCTTGCTCTTCATGAAGCCCATCAGCTCCAAGTAATTGTCGATCCGACCATACCATGCTTTGGGAGCTTGCTTGAGTTCGTATAGCACCCTCTTCAACCTACAAACATGAGTATCTTTCCCATGCATCTCAAATCCTTCTGGCTGATAAATATACACCTCCTCTTCATGACATCCACCATGTGAATCTGCCATCCCATCTGCACTGCTAGAGATATAACGACCCTAATAGAAGTGTATTTGGTCACTGGAGTGAATATCTCCTCATATTCTATGCCCTTTTTTCAGCAAAACCCTTGGCCAGGAACTTAGCCTTATATTTTTCTACACTGCCATTAACAACATATTTGATTTTGTATATCCAACGAGAGCCAACTGCTTCCCTGTGCATCAGTCTAGGCACGACTTCCCATATATCATTCAACATGATGGAGTTGTACTCCACCATTACATCCTGCCATACCTGATGTTGCACAACCTCTTGATAGTTGGAAGGTTCTTTCTCAATGACCTCTGTCACCAATGCCTTATACTTGTCTGGTTGTCTGTGCTTTGGTGCTCACTCTAGGAGCTCCCACGAACTCTTGCGCATCTCTCAATGTTTGAAGCACCTCCCTGTTTCTTCTTCCACTGGTGGTGGGTGGAGCTTCACACTCCTTATCCTACCTCTACTGCTCCTTCTGTCATGAACTCTCCTTTGCACCTGTACCTGCACCTGTATTGGTCACTGTACTTGTACTAGTACCCGAGACTGAGATCCCTGTTCAACTCTTGGAGCTTCTGCTGGCCCACTCTGATCATTTGCTGGAAACTTGCGAGACATTCTAAAGAATTTCTAAAGGCCCACAATGATCTTCTTGCTGCTAGGATCATAGATCCTATATGCCTTGGATTTTCGCTGTATCCAAAGAAATATCCCTTCTTCGCACTTTGATCCAACTTGGTGCGTTTGTAATCTGGCACATGACAATAATTTGTACTGCCAAATATTTTGAAGTATCCAACCTCTAGCATCTTCCCTGTAAAAGCCTCCTCAGGTGTCATCTTCCCCAACACCTTGTGAGGAACTCTATTATGAATATACATTGCTGTACTACATGCCTTTGCCCAGAGAAATCTAGGCATGTCCTTGTCATATAACATTGCCCTGGGTGCTCCAACTATCTATCTATTCTTTTGTTTTGCGACCCCATTCTGTTGTGGGTTATATGGCGTTGTCCATTCTCTCTTGATGCCCTGATTCACACATAATCCTGTGAAGACCTTATCTGTGTATTTGCCTCCATTATCTGTACAAAGAACCTTTATCTTTATTCCTGTCATGTTCTCCACAAGGGCCTCAAAATCTTGGAAGCGACTGAAGGTTTCATCCTTTGTCTTCAAGAAATAGATCTAGGTTTTCGTGGAGGAGTCATCGATGAAGGTTACAGAATACTCATAACCCCTGAGAGACTTTGTAGACAATGGGCCACATTTATCAGAATGTATCAACTCAAGCACACCCTTAACTCTACTGTCTCTCCTTGGGAACGTTGCTTTTGCAAGTTGCCCAAGTACTCACCCTTTGCACACATCATCATGTTTCGTGCTAATTTTTGGAACTCTTGTTATGGTCTCCCTGAGCAACCTAAGTGCTCCATGGTGTATGTGTCCCATCCTCCTATGCCATAATTTTCCCATGCCCTTGTTATTGTTGCTGCTAATTAGTGCCTTTGGAGTATCGAACCGCAACTTGTATATCTTGTTGCTCTTTACCCCAATTTGTTTCATTGTCTTCCAACTCTGGTGTTTAATGTACACCTTCTACCCTCAAAAGTAGACATCGTATCCCTATCTTGAAGTGTAGAAACTGAAATTAGGTTCATTCCTAAACCTGACACATGCAACACATCTGTAACACTAGTACTCTTGCCTGACTCCCTTTGAATGTTGATAGTCCCTCTCCCAATTGGAGTACACTTGGACTTGTTCCCCATTTGAATCTAGAAGTCCATCTCCTCTTCCTGATAAATGGAAAAGAATTCTCTGAGTCTCGTCATATGGCATGAGACTCCACTGTCAATATACTAGACACCTATAGATGTAGAAATAGAGAGGCAAGCTATGAGAGCAAACTTATCCTCTAGTCTTGAGGACAAATCCTCAATGTTCGCTAACGCTGTTGTTTACTGTTTCCCATTCTTTTCTCCCTTCTTCTAGTTTGGACATTAGCTGACATAGTGATCTTGCTAATTGCAACCAAAGCACTTGATTTTACTCAAGTCCTTTTACTTCTTCTCTCCCTTGAACTCGTTATTTGATCTGTTCTTGGCCTTGCCCTTTCCTGCTAGGGTCACGTTCTCATCATCTTCACGATTATATGCTTTACCACTGCTGTTGCCACTAATGAGGCTCAACCTAAGCTCCTTCTGAGTGAAATCATGGTGGTGTAGGATGCATTGCATGTTCCTTTTGCATAGCTAAGATCATCATCTCATGTCCTCATTCTAGATTAGATTGCATAGTAGATTAGACTTGCATTACATTTTTGTATGGATTATTATTATCGTGAAAAACATGGTCTATTATAGTGTGCCCAATGCACATGCTCTAAAACAGTTGTATTGTAATGTGTAGGTTACAAGTCTGCAGTCCTAGGAGATTCCTGGAGTTCTCATGAACTCCCTGTTCGAGTACATGGATCATGTGCTCTATGGTGACCTCATCTTCCAGTTGGAGCCAAATGTTACCCACCAAAAGTGAATGACCCTTAGGAGAAACTTTTCTTCTATTTATCTCTTCCAGCTGGCAGCCAACAACCCCTGAGATCCACTTTGTAGCTGATGCGACATGCATTCATATCTCTGCCATCTGCATCGATTATATGTTACCTCAGCCATTTGTCAAGAACACATGTTGGAAGGTGGACTTCTGATCAAAAGGTACTTTGTTCATTATGCAATCGGGTGCTTATGTTTGTTTGTATTTGGGCATTTTGATGTGGATTATGGGGTAGCTTGGAACAAAGAAGGGTCTTGGCCTTAGTCTTGTCCCCTCACCTTAAATGGGGGGTTAAATTTCTATCCTAGTCCAATGAGACCTCCCCTAATGTCCCAAGCACTAGGAAGGGGCATTACTTGGGAATCCATGATTGAGATAACATAGCCTCATCTATCCCTATTCCATACTTACTACTTTCCAACTTACATTATGAGCCCCTATTCCACCTCCCTTCTTCGGGTCAACTGACCATTAGTTCATTGGGATTTGGCATCCACACATCCTCATACCTTGGGTAGGGCCTGGAAATGCACCCTAGGAGGTTGATGCAGCTAAAAGAAAGAAAGAGCATATGATGGCGATAAGAAAAACAAAAGAAAAATCAAAATGCAAAAGTTGTCTAAGACTTGCAAATTAGCACGCGGGCAAATGAGCATGAGCTCTTCCTTTATGATATGGCCATCACCCAGTTCCTGAGCCAATGTTACCCTATCTCATAGAAGATAAGGAACCCTTGCATGTCCCAACTCCTGATGGGCGATGAACTGCCCCATCCTAAAGGGGGTAATAGCTGTTATATATCATACAAAGCAAGCTCTCATTCCTCGAGCTACGACTAATTATAAAAGGAAAATTCAAGAAAAAGTAAAAGACAATATAGAGGAATGTAAAAACAAAGGTCTAGGTAACTCATGCATCCACGATTGCTCCCTCCTCACATCTATACCCCTAGGATGAGGTACTCTGTCATCGCTGGTCCCTTTGACTATGGGACTTGTTGGCACCTATCGATTGAAGGGTTGATTGAGGACATGTCACTCCCTTTGGGGATTGAGAACACCTGATAGGTTTGTCTATTAACCACTCCTACCTAAGGAGGTAACACCATTAAGAGACTAAGGCCCCAATTTTGGAAGAGAAGCCAACCATGAAGTGTTATTATGACCATTTCTTTCAAGCTTGTTTCACTTAGATGAAATAATGATTAATGTATTGGGTGATGAAAGTTGCATTACTGGATATTGTGTGTGATTGGTAGGTGGTTCCATCTATAGGTTTGGGCAACTTAACTGGGGTCCAGGTCCTCTAGAGGGATATATTGACACCCACAGATGATGTGTTGAGAGCCATGTGACTCTGGACAGTTGTAGAGCCTTATTTATAGCCATGGGCACCTTTAGCACCCACAACTTCTGCGTTTTGTTCTATAGTATTCATGGGATGATGCACTTGGACCAGTTTTCCCCTAGCTGGCTTACATATATATATGGTGTGGTAGTTGATCCCGGGTCTAGATGGGGTTTGTCTCATGCCTTGAGACATGGGAGGGCTAGCAACACCTTTAGTACCCTCATCTTTGGAGCAAAGACAAAAACTTTGTCACTTGGAGACCCATGAGACCCAATTTTGTTCCCCAAACCCACTTTTGGGGGCCACATGATGATTTGCACCAAGATATAGAGACCAAATGCTAGATCTTGATTTTAGAGGCCTACACTTGTCATGGCACCAAAAGGCCTGAACATCAACCTCATAGCAGCCAACAAAACCATGATGTTAGCATTTTGGCTAGCATTTCTGGAGATAAAGTTAAAATTGCAAAAGCTACTAGGTCGACTTGTGACCTAGGCCATCATTTGCACATCATTTTATAACTAAAGGGGCTTGTAGGCTAAAATAGGCTTTGTTAGAGCACATATATATTGGAGAGACGTCATTTGATCTCTCATCATCATCATACTTGGAATTGATCCTCACAGAGGAAACTCACACGTGCTCTTTTGTGGATTATATTGGATATTGGATGCATTTTGATGTTTGGAGCTGTTTTTGGGACATTCTTTGGAGCTATTCTTTGGATTAATGGATGGATCTCTTGCATATTGTCTTGTAAGTACTCTTAATTATTGCAGATTTTTTTCTATATCTAATGTATGGAATGATTGATTCTAGTTCATGCTAAAATTGTGCCCTAATTTTATTGAAGATTAATTGAATGCTAAGCTAGATGAATATTGCATATATTACTCATACATGGCATGTAAGAATTATCCTAGTGATGAACTCCTATCAGCTCTCTCATAAATTTCCATTATTCATTTTGAGTGGGTAAATGCTCGAAGTTTGTTGCTAGAGCATCAAATTTCGACCTCCATAGAAGCAAGGTTAGCTAATCTAAGATATCCTTGACTCCATAGACCCAAAGGACAAGGCACTAATCCAAATGGTTGGTGATCAATCTCACTTTTCCTCCATATTTTCTCCCTCTTAAATTTCGATCCTTTCAAGGGTAGAGGAGCTAGGGCTTGGTGCGAATCTCTAGGGAGAGGGTATTTTGGTGATTGGAGAGCCTAAACATCAAGTAGATGGGGTTTTCCACATATCGATTTAGTAGGCGTCCAGTTCAATTTTATTCATAAATTCTCTTGCCTTAAGTGTTTTCCCTAAGAGGTAAACTCTAGTTTTTCTTTCCTCAACTTAAAGACTTTATTGGAGGTTTCATGAACCTTTTATCCTCGCGTTGACGTTCAGTGACTACAACACTCGTCAAATCAACCAAACCCTAGGTCTAGCACCTTCATTACTAGGAGCCTACTTGAAAGTGAATTGCTTCCTCGTGAATCCTTGTACCAAAATTGTGCCTTTCTAGAAGACCTCCTAGAGAGATCATTTAACACCTTAACCTTAGAATACCTATTCTAAGTGATCTCTTTCCTACGGGGACTTCCTTCCACGATGAAAGTCCGTAAAGAGCAGAGGATTTTGGCTGTGGTGACAATGGTCCCTTGCCCCATTGTTGCTAATAGGTTTAGTTTATACCTAGTAGGGTTTCCTTCTCCTAGGCCTGCTAGATTTTGTGGCAACAGGTTCCCTTTGGCCCAACAACCTCTTCACCTCCTCTAAAGCTCATCTCCATTCCTTTGTCATCCATGGCCAAAACTGAAAGGAGATTCTTCTCCAAACCCAATACATATAGTACTTTGTAGACCTCCATGATGCCCCCTAAGTCCATCTAGAACTCGATACTCCCAGTGCTCTCGACTGCATACTGGCATACTTGGCCTTGTCACCAAGTTTGACATTTACATCTCTGGGCTTCCTGGTCATGTTGGTGAAGAAGTCTCGTGATCACATCAGATGATGATATGCTTCACTGTCCACGAACTAGACACCTCTCATGACAGTTCTAGAAAGGTAAGATACTAGGACCAAGTTTTTATCGAACTTCTCTGCCATCTCCTTCATATGTAAATAGCTGCCATAGCAACCTTACCCTTGCCCTGCTTTTTGTTAGGACACTGGCTGGGAAAATGCCCGAACTTAAGACAAGCAAAACATTTAACTTTGCTCGTGTCCTTTTCCTTCTTGTTCTTTGAAGATGCTTCTCCACTTCGCTTTTGCTTGGCCATTGCTTTGTCCTTTTTCGCTTGTGCAGAAAGAGCAACTTCATCCTTCTCCTCACTGCCTTTTCACTGTGCTTTGGTTAATGAATTTTCCGAGATTTCCTTCTGGGTGAAATCGTCCCATAGCCGACTCCAATTAGTAAGCTGTTGACGAGCAAGAATCTTGTTAAGCACACACATGACGAAGACAAAATATGAAGGATAAGCATTGAATGCATCTATTATTCACATGATATATATTTATAATACATTGGTGTAACTCTTGGATTCATCTTCCAAGGTCTCTTGGACTCCTTTTGACTGTTCAAATTCCACACCATAACCCTTAGCGGATTAGGTGTCCAACATTCCCCCCTTTAATCTGAAGGGGTATATACGAGTCCAAGAAGAGAGCTCTAATATAAAATACAACAATGCATGACAACAATAAGCTGAATGTGCTCTCTGAGATGATGGCATAAGGTGGGAGAACTCGAGGTCTCAACCGTGGTGGTTTAAGGATGACCACCAACACTAGAACGCTTAGTGCAGTTCCCGAAACTCTTCCAAATCTGGCAAGAAGTTGAAATCTTCTGCTAGAGGAAGTGTCCTTAATGCTTTGAAGAGGGAGACCTTCAACCTGGAAAAAAGGGAGGTTCGAAACCTGTGGTGGTTTAAGGATGACCACCAACTTTGGAATGCTTAATGCAATTCCTGGAACTCTTCCAAAAATGGCAAGAAGTTGAAGTCATCTGCTAGAGGAAGTGTCCCCAATTCTTTGAAGAGGGAGAAACTCAATCTGAAAAGGGAGGTATCAACCCTGCATAGATGGTTTAAGGCTGACCACCAACCAAAGGCATGCTCAGGGGCATCTCTGTCTCTGGCTACAACTTTGAATCTGGTATGGCAGGTTGTGGTTCAGGCTCACTTGAACTTTTGTGTCTTTGGCTACAACTTTGAATTAGGTAGCAGGTTTAGGTTGTGGCTTAGGCTTGCTTGATGTGGCTTTGAAGCTTGTAGATGACCAACACTTACCCCCTTGTCAGGTAAAGGTGAGAAGATGGGGAAAACTCAATTGCAAGATTTTTTAATACTCTAGAAGAAATTTTGACATATGACTAAAATATCTTCTTGGCTGTTGAAGCCCTTGCGAAGAAGTGATCCATCCAAGGTGAATCTTTGTTCTTCCAGTAGGTTTGTTTCTTAAGCATCTATTTGAATGATGATTATGTTGACCACAATGCTCACACGGATGAAGATCAAAACAATGATCTTTCATATGGCTAACTCTGTCACAATGTTGGCATTTAAAAATCTGTTGTGACTGCTGTGGAAGAGGAGCAGAATCTGGAACAGCTGAAGGTGAACTATCATGAAGAAATCCAACACTATGAAAGTGAAATGGATTTGAGTAATTTGGAATATGAAAGGACACATCCTTGTCATATCCAAGACCAATTTTGTGCTTGTTATGGACAAGCTCTTCCCAAGGCCTGATGATGGGCTTGGGAAGTGTATGTTGAATTTCTGCATCTTTTTGCAAATTTACTCCTGAAATGTGTACTGCATCTACAATTTCTTGTTGCTGATGGGAGTTTGTCTCAATGTTTTGTGAAGAATTGCATTTGGACAAGTTCAGACATTTTGTTGAGATACTTGACTATTGGGTATGAATGCATATGCAAAGATCTGGATGTGTGATAAAGTGAATGTCCTTAGCATTGACTGAAGCAATAAGACAGTAGCAGCTTGTGACATTTTGTAGATCATTCTCTGCCTAAGTTTCATTACAGGAGAAGTAGAAGTGTCTATCCTCAATGTTGAAGTTTCATTACAGGAGAAGTAGAAGTGTCTATCCTCCATGCACTTTATCTGATTTATTCCTACCTACTTGTTCCATTACTTAACAAGCTATTTACAATGTAAATACTAAAGATAAACACTAGTGCATGCTCAACATATTACAGATCAACAACTGAAGTAAACAGAAACAATCACACCAAATGACAACGTTATTTTTGGACCAATGTCCTCGGAAAAACCCAATGTGGGAAAACTTGTGCAGCAATTTGAGGGTTTTCTTATTAAGAAATATCAAAGTACAATCTGGGTGCCAAATCCGGCGTACCCAACAGAGAATTTCCTTGGCAGTAATACCTCTCAGTTTGAGACAAATATTCTAGTTGAAACCCTGGAAACACCTTTCGGCAGCTCCTCAGCTCCAATCTACCCCAGAAACCCCAGCGTCTGCCTTTCTGGACTGCATCAGCCTCACTCTGCGCAGCGCTGGCCCTGCATCACCCTGAATGGGTATGCATCAGCCTCATGAGGCCCTGCGTCAGCCTTCTGGCCCTCTGCGTCAGCAACGCTGGCCTCTTTGAAGCACTGCACAGCTCCCAGTTGCCTCTGCGTGGCCTTGTGTGAGTCCTGGCTGCTAATGCGTCACTCTCTGGCTCCTGCGCTGCGCTGTCGACACTATCTCTACCTCTCTGTCTCTCTGTACTCAATGCCCCTTAGTTACAACTCTAATCATTGATTCTATCTCTCTTAGCAAACCCTGCTCTAGAGAATAGAATAATTGATCACTCTGGTGTGCTCTCCAAGTGACTCTCAAGCCTCCTCTTATACTTTTCTCGTTGACATATCAACGACCGAGATTAAGTCCCTAATCAATGGCTAAGATTAGATCTGGATGGATCCATGTCTTTTGGACCATTCTAACACAGTTTTATATTAATCTACATTAATATTTTCATTTTCCTAAGTTTAGACTTAGGGATTCCATTAAAAATATTAATTATTTTAATATCTCCCAACTGTTTAGAATCTGCCCAAACCCTTTCTGGGTATTGGAGATCTCATGTGCCCCAACCTCTCCACCAAATTTTGTGGCTAGAGCACATTCGATGCTACCACAAATAAACACTCCCTCTAGCGAGGACCATGCTCTAGCAATACTCCTTACTGAGTATTACTTTGATCATCCGCCATCAGTCCCTGTGCTGATGCTAGGCCTGCTGCCCACCATCCTCTGCACTGCTGTATCTTGTACTGTTGCCCATGGTTCTGCCACTGCCACTGCTACATCTGTACGACAGTTCCCTCTGCATTCGTGTTGTTGCTGGTCCTTTATCCCAACACTGCATCCGCACTGCAACTCCTCTCATCATGCTGCATTGTGCTGCCCACTGCTGCACTGCAACTTAGTTACTGAGAAGTAAGTAACTGATCTCCCAACTCTGACCTCTCTATTGGGCTAGAGACCCTCCTGATGCTGAAGCTCCCTATGCCGTTGACAAATGCTCCCTCTCTGACCTCTCTACTGTTGCAACAACTCCCTCAATCACGCACCGTTGCACACCTCTCTGTGCCATCCTGCATTGGTGCAACACTCTCGTGCCTCTCGCACTATTGCAGCCTGCTAGCCTCATGCTGTCTCGAGAATCCTGCATTGTAGCTCTCTCTGCCGCTCCATCTGCATCCATCTCTACCCACATTAGCCAGTCTTGCTACTCCTCTTCGGGGGCTCCCGTAGCAAGGTCTAATCCAAGAGGCTGGGTACCTCGAGGATCTTGCCCCTCATTGCCTGTAGTCCGCCTGAATACAGCTCGATGTCTCCCCACTTTCGCTCAAGTGGTGCGTGTGCACTCATGGCACAATCATCGTTTGTCAACACTTCCTTCTCTGCCCTTGCTGGCGCTGCCTTAGTCTTGGAAGACTCTCCCTTACTCTTCTTCCTTGGACACTAGGTCGCATAATGACCCAACTCCCCACAGTGGAAGCACTTGATCTTGGAGAGATCCTTCTTCTTCCGCTTTTCCTGCTTTCCCTCAGATGCTAGGGAAACATCTTCCTCCTCTTGTTTGACTTTGATCCCCTTGCTGCTGCTACCCATCTTTGATTGCCATCTGATCTCTTCTTGGCGAAGAGCCGCCCACATCTCATCCCAAGGTGGAAGTGTCCCTCTGCCCAGTATACTTTGGACAAATACCTCCCAGTCTTCTGAGACAACATTCAGGGCTGTCCTCACCATCAATTCCTGATCCGGCGTGGCTTCTATAGCAGTCAACTGATCTCAGATCTCATTCAGTCCTCCAAGGAAGGTGTCAATCGGTTCTCCCTTCTTCATCTGATACGACCTCAACTGATTCTCTAGTAACATTCTTCTCTGCACAGAAGTATGCTGGTACAATTTCTTGAGGGCCTCCCACATCTCATATGCTGTTTCCTTCTCAACAATGTGTGGTACTACATGGTCCTTGACCTCGTCAAGGATGATGCTCTTGGCCCTCGCCATTGCCTCCTCGTACTTGTCGTTATCATTTGGGTCGACTGGGATAGCTATAATCTTCAAGGCGAAGTTCTTGACACGATTTTTGTCAAGTACGGATAAGATTCTGGCCTTCCAGACTGTGAAGTTCGACGCTCCGTCCAGTCTGTCATGGTCCCTTACTTTGTGTAGTGTTGTGATGCTCTTCTACTTCCTTCCTGTAAGTTCTTGATCTGACTCCCTCTGAGTCTCGATTTCCCTCCTGGAAATCCTCCTGCTGATGTCGAGATGCCCCCTACTCTGATCGTCTGTGCAACTGCACCACTAATCCGGGTTTCTAGGTTAGAAACCCTCGGTAGCAACTCCCTCCTCTTGACCTTGCCCTGTTAGGTACTGTTCTGACTACAGTACCTCACTAACTCTACTCTGCAATGTTCCCACAGCCTTCTAAACCCCAACAATCTGAGGGTGAGAGCTCCTAGGCTTTGCGCAATCCTTGCACTAGCAACCCGACCTCCTCAGCCAACTGTGTTAGTCCTCCTAGCTTCTGCGTGGCTCTGCGTGAGTCTCCCTTAGCCTCCCTTAGCCTCTGTGCTGCCTCTTCCTGGCTCACCCTTGATGACGCAGGCACTGCGTCACCCTTCCCTTGTCGCTGCTCTACTAGAAACAACTTCTATCACCTCGGGACAACCGTTTTCTGCTTCTATTGCTCCGCTCGGTTGATGTCCTCAGTTCTCCTGTGATTTGCAACCATGCTCTGATACCATGTTGAAGTTTCTAAGTCTACCAGTTAGAAACCCTCCATGCACTTTATCTCATTTATTCCTACCTACTTGTTCCGTTACTTAACAAATTATATACAATGTAAATACTGAAAATAAACACTAGTGCATGCTCAACATATAACAGATCAACAACTGAAGGAAACAGAAACAATCGCACCAAATGACACCGTTATTTTTGGACCAATGTCCTTGGAAAAATCCAATGTGGGAAAACCTATGCAGCTATCTGAGGGTTTTCTTATTAAGCAATATCAAAGTACAATCTGGGTGCCAAATCTGGCTTACCCAACAGAGAATTTCCTTGGCAGTAATACCTCTCAGTTTGAGACAAATATTATGGCTGAAACCCTGGAAACACCTTCCGGCAGCTCCTCAGCTCCAATCTGCCCCAGAAACCCCAACGTCTGCCTTTCTGGATTGCATCAGCCTCACTCTGCCCAACGCTGGCCCTGCGTCACCCTGAATGGGTCTGCATCAGCATAAGGAGGCCCCGCGTCAGCCTTCTGGCCCTCTGCGTCAGCAATGCTGGCCTCTCTGAAGCACTGCGCAGCGACTGGCTGCCTCTGCGTGAGCCCTGGCTGCTACTACGTCACTCTCTCTGGCTCCTGTGTTGCTCTCTCGGCACTATCTCTGCCTCTCTGTCTCTTTGTACTCAATGACCCTCAGCTGCAACCCCGATCATTGATTCTATCTCTCTTAGCAAACCCCGTTCTAGAGAATAGAATGACTGATCACTCTGTTTTGCTCTCCAAGTGACCCTCAAGCCTCCTCTTATACTTTTCTCGTTGACATATCAATAGACGAGATTAAGTCCCTAATCAACGGCTAAGATTATATCTGGCTTGATCCATGTCTTTTGGACCATTCTAACACAGTTTTAGATTAATCCACATTCATATTTTAATTTCCCCAAGTTTAGACTTAGGGACTCCATTAAAATTATTAATTATTTTAATATCTCCTAAACTGTTTAGAATCTGCCCAAACCCTCTCTGGGTATTGGAGATCTGATGTGCCCTAACCTTTCCACCAAATTTCGTGGCTATAGCACATCCTATGCTACCACAAATTAACACTCAAAGACAAGTAGCTCTAGTGTATTCCTTTTGTCAACTTTGAAAACTTAAAAGGGCTCTATAAGTAAGAATTGATGATGAGCTGAGCAAGTGACTTTGCTCAGCTGTTTCGTTTTTTCTTAAACAACCGAATGCATTATTAACTAGCATTAGGAAGCAATTGAAAAACTGATTGAAGCATAGTAAACAACAAAGTATGAACAACACTTGAGCAACTTTTGATCGCAGGTCCATGGTGTCAATGAGCAGTGAGTTTGATAGTAGAGATAGTGGCAGTGACTGAGTTCATTTACTGAGACATTCAGGATTGGGCTCTATGATGTTTTTGTAACAGTTGAAGAAATAATTGACAGAGGATAGAAGTGGATTGAGGTCAGTTGTTGAAGTAATGACAATAATGGATATCCGTAGTGGAGACAATGGTAGCACCCGCAACAGTAGCAGTTGAGAGTTAAACATAAGTGGTTAAAGGACAACTGTGACCAGTGGCAACAATAGCAACAAAGAGAGGACAATGGCAGCAATAGTGGTTTGATGATGTGTATGGGCAGTAGCAGAGAGTTTTGCAGAAAAGGCAGTGAGTAGCAGTGATTGCAGCAACAACAACTGACATAGACAACATTAGTAGAGCTTGCAGGAGCAGTTCATTGTACTTGGGCTATTATCCTTGGTACGTGAACCCAATCCTGCAAGAAGCTTTTGCTTCCTTCCAACTTGACTGGTAAACCTTGGGAGTCTTATATGTCCTTCCAGATTTCTCTGGAAAACTGTTGTATGTACATTCATACATAACAGGACTTTGATTAAAGCCAAATCTTGAGCACTATGTTGATGTGATGTTTGTTTATATCCTGTCATTAATACTTTGAACGCTAAATGAACTAACCAATTGAAAAGAAAAGGGAAATACTGATTCACCCGTCTTAGTATTTGCAACATACACCACCATTCGTTCGATAGTTGCTCTTGCTGCAAATCAAGGATGGACCCTTCATCAATTGGACGTAAAAATGACATTCCTCCATGGCATGTTACAAGAGAAAGTTTACGTTGAGCAGCCACAGGGATTTGAAGTAGAGGATCGAAAGACACATGTTTGCGGGTTGAAGAAGACATTGTATGGCTTGAAGCAAACCCCCAGAGCATGGTACACCTACATAGATAGCTACCTGGTGAAGCTTGGATTCACAATAAGCAGACTCGATCCCAACCTCTACTTTAAGGTGGTCCAAGGTACGCCACTGATTTTAGTTTTATATGTTGACGATCTGTTCTTGATAGGTAGTGAGCCCCTGATGATCGAGTGTAAGAGGGAGCTGGCCTCTGAATTCGAGATGAAAGACCTTGGACTCATGCACTACTTCCTGGGCCTTGAGGTGTGGCAAAGGCCTGGTGAGATTTTCCTTTCACAAGGAAAATACGTTGCAAAGTTGTTGGAGAGATTTTGGAATGATAAAATGCAAGTCCCTGCCCACATTGATGGAAATGAATTTCAAGAAGCTATGTGGAGAAGCTACAGGACCCGATTTAGCGAATCCATCAGAGTATGGACAATTGATTGGGGCTCAGATGTTCCTTGTGAAAACTCGTCTGGACATATGCTATGCAGTGAATAGTAAATACGTTGAGTAAATTCATGACCGAGCCTCTCCATGCACATTGGGTTGCTGCCAAACACATTTTGAGATACTTGCATGGGACGATCACCCTTGGTCTGAGATCTTCTGCAGGAGACGTGAGACTTCATGGATATACCCATGTTGATTGTGCAGGAAACGTTATTGATAGGAAGAGCACTTATGGATGTTGATTGGCCTTAGATTTGCCATGATATCTTGGATTAGAAGGAAACAAAAGTCTGTAGCTTTGAGTACTGCTGAGGCCGAGTATATCGCTGCTAGCATGGGCAGTTGCGAAGCAGTTTGGTTAAGGAAACTCTTTGGAGATCTCTTTGCGCATGTTCTGGACACTACAATGATATATTGCGACAACAAGAGTGGGATTTTCTTAGCAGAGAATCTCATATTTTATGACAAGCCCAAGCATATAGAGATCATATATCATTACATTCGAGACATGGTGCTGAGAGGAGCCGTTAGACTCCATCACATATCGACAGATGAACAGATTGCAAATATTCTCACCAAGGCTTTGCCGAAAGGGAGGTTCTTGGTCTTCAGAGAGTAGCTTGGACTGACAAATGTCATCCCTCCTGATAAGGGGCTTCGTTGATCGAGAACACTGAGTATAACTCTTCCCCCCTTGGTTGGACTCCCAAGTTGGCAATGGAGAGCTGAGGGCTCCTGGGGTTGAGGGATCTCTGGACAATAGAGTATCTCTCCTATTTGTCACCCATAGGGTGTGCATGATTCTTGTCCGTTTTGACAAGTCAGGTATCTTCCCCTATCTTGGTCCACCAGAGTATACCCCAGTTGGCATCATACCCACAAGCTGGGCTTGTTGGGATTGTCCCTCCCCGTCTGGCCAACGAGTTGAGGAGGCTTGGGGGTGTGTGATCCTTACCTTTGGTAAGTCAGGTATCTCACCCAAGCTCAGATTATGATGCAGGTGTTCTACCACATGACTCTTGAGGGTCATTGTTGGGAAGATCGGTAGGCAATAGGATGGATGTGATCCTTACCTCTTATATAGCAAGTGGTATCTCGCCCATTGATTGCATAATGGGATGGTTGTGATCCTTGCTTGGTAAGTTGTATCTCGCCTATTTCTCAATATAGGGTGGAAGCTGTATGCTCCCCTATGAGATGACTTGGGGTGAGAGTGTCCCATAGGACCTTCCCCACTGTCATAGACATGAGGTGAGAGTGTCCCATAAGACCTTTCTCATTGTCCCTAGAGGGTGGTTGCTGTAGCTCCCCTATGATACTTCTTTAGATTTGAGAATGTTTCAACAGTTAGAGTTGTACAGAGATGGGGCATGATTTGATGACAGGATATTTGCGATGATCACATGATGCAATTGGAATTTCTCCTTTGCTGAAAGAGAGTGTTAATTTGGCAGCTCAGTGACAAATTCCAATGATTAGACTAGATTTCTCTTTCTAAGAGGACCAAATTTGACCTTTGAAGCATTGGATTCGGATAAGGGAAAGTGTATTTTGGAAATGAAGTTCACAATGTCACATTTGATAAAATCGGCCTAGAGGCTAATTAGCCCTCCTCCAACCCCTATAAATTAAGGACACCTCAAGGTCATTTGGACATCATTCTTCACACACTTCTCTCTCTCTCCTTGGGGTTTGATACATCTGAAATTACAAGTGCTTCTGTTCACACGTGCGAGTAGGAGGAAGGACATTTTCAGGAGGCCGAAATTCTGAAATTCATTTGCACTTTGACCAACATTGACCACTTGTTTTGGAACTAATTTGGAGTTTGATCTCTTGGGCATATTTCTACTTTGGCAGGTTGAGTTTGTTGGCAAAAAAACCGAGGTGATTTGGGCACCTTGACTTGGGCTGACCGCAAAGATAAATTGCAGACTTTGACTGCAGAAAATATCTCTCCTTTGACAGAGTTTGATTGAGTTTTCTTGGACTGTTTTGCGTTGACTTTGACCAACATTTGAGGTCGAGTTGGAGGACTATTGATTGAGCTCTTGATGGACAGATTTGACCATTGACTTGGGATTGGTTAGGGCACATTGACCGTTGTTGACCTTTCAAAATTACAGACGTTATGACAGTTGACCTGATTTGTGAAGCGAACAAAGTTCATTCTTCAGATTAATTACTCCAGAAGACTTGGAATATAAAGATATCCATGAGGATACAATATTATATATTAAATGTATGAATAAGATGATACAATGAGAGTGAGAGGCTTGCTTATATACCAAGCAAGTGTCTCTTCATGGAGAGTCATGTCTCATTTAGACACGACTCTTCAACCTAATTACTAGTTACTAATTAATCATTATTTATGATTATTATCATTTACATTATTTTACATTATTTCCTATTATTTATTCATAACGTTGCGTTCCTCCTCAAAAAGCTTTGTCCTCAAAGCTTGTTAATGAAAAGGGCTTGATCTCTTTTTCGGCTTAGAATATTTTTCTGTCTCGGAATTGTCATCTTTGTCGATACATGTTGATATGATCCTCTAAGTGACAAACAAAATTGTCGCACTGAGAAAGGATCAGACCATCCTAGATTAACTTTCTGTGGAATATTCTGATCACTGGAATTTTGTAACGACTTGTCATCATAGGATTGGATTGAAGTTACATCATTATTTGCTGGAACATCAGTGTGTTGTTTTTGTTCTAAATGGTTTCGATACGTAGCATGGTTGAGTTGTCTACTTTCATGATTCGGATGCCAATAAAGAACTTTTTTGGTTTGACATTCCCTTATAAAGTGTGAAATTTTTTTGATTTACTTTGGGTGACGATGTTGTTGAATTGGTTACAAAATATTCACTTGGGATGTTTATCATCTGAACTGCAACATCTAAGTGCGTATTTTCTTCGACTAGTTTTCATTCTTCTTGAGTTATGATATTCACTGGATCAGTGTTCGTTCCCTTATCTTCAACTTGCACTGTTACGACTAGAGATTTCAATACTTCTCCTTGAGTAAATTGTTCTAACTTGTCTTTTAATGCTTTCTTATCATCCTTAAGTTTCTTAATTTGAGTGAGTAGACTTTGATTATGTGTTCTCAAACGTAAAAGTTCTTTGGTTTCTGATTCATCAACCTTATTTTCAATGTTTTGACTTTTAAGTTTTTCATCTTTTAGATATATGATTTGTTCTAATAATTTTTTATTAAGGTTCTTTAAACGTAAGGTTTCCTCTTCTTGTTCTGATAAGCGCTTCTTGAGTTCTTTCTGTGACCTTAGTCTTCTTCACTTGTGCAAGTAATTTTTCGACGTGGTCCTTGAGGCGAGAGATTTCTTCATCCTTTTCCATTACTTCCTTGTAATGCATATCCACAAGATTTTTATGTTTGTGTTGTAACACTATCTTGTTTTGCTGAAGTTTGGCTATTTTGCCATTCTCTTGATCTTCTAGCTACAATTTCTTGGTACACTGGATTACATCATTTGGTAGAAGTGATGATGGGCTTTCAACTTGCAGTGTGGATTCTGTTTTCTTCATTTCCTTATATCTTGCTGCAGTGTGAAGATAATAGATAGGGGAAGGGCTAGTAGATGACGGGTGTCGGGGGTTGTGATTGCAGTATGGGGTCGAGTAGCAACAAAAGAGAGTTGAGCGGCAATGGAAGAGTTGATCGGTGGTATTAGTATGGCGTCAGTCAGCGGTAGACACCCTGTCGTTTAGTCTATGACAGTGTCAGTGTTAATACCCGCCATCATAGGTTTTACTCTTTATTTTTGTTTTATATATATAATTTGTTTTCTCCCCTTTTTTTGTATTTTAATATAGCTTTGGTAATAAATATATGTTTTTATTTTTTAAATAATAATAATTTATTTATTTATATTTTTTTAATTCTATTTATTTTTATACATATTTATATTTTTTTTTGAATTTGTTTGTTTGTTTTTTTTAAATAATATTTTTTTTTCTTTTAATAATGGCCAAAGGCCTAACAACATGCTGGAGAAACTCCAAAACTAGTAACAAAATGCTAGAATCACGACGATAACACAACTCAAGATAGGTTGATGGCCAAAGGCCGGATCAGACGAAGCTATGATACCAAATGAAGCGAACAAAGTTCCTTCTTCAGATTAATTACTGCAAAAGACTTGTGTTGATTTGGGGTAGCATCGGATGTGCTCTAGCCGCGAAAATTGGTGGAGAGGCTAAAGCACATGAGATCTCCAATACCTAGAAATGGTTTGGGCAGAATCTAACTAGTTTGGAAGATATTAAAATAATTAATATTTTAAAATGGAGTCCCTAGTCTAAACTTAGGGAAAATAAAATATTAATGTGAATTAATATAAAACTGAGTTAGAATGGTCCAAAAGTCATGGATCAAGCCAAATCTAATTTTAGCCGTTGATTAGGGACTTAATATTGGCCGTTGAAATGTCAAAGAGAAAAGCATAAGAGGAGGCTTGAGGGTCACTTGGAGAACACACCGTGTTGATCAAGAATTCGATTTTCTGGGGCAAGGCTTGCTGAGGAAATCGAAGGAGTGATCAATGTTGCAGCTGAGGGGCAATGAATACAGTAGCAGAGAGGTAGAGATAGTACCAGGAGCATCAACGCGGAAGCCGGGAGAGGGTTGACGCAGAGCCAGCTAGAGTCCACGCAGAAGCAGCCAAAGGCAGCCAGGAGCTGCGCAGAGCCTGAGGAGGGCCAACATGGGAGACACAGAGGCTCCAGAGGTTGACGTAGGGCCCAGAGAGGTTGACACTGAGCTAGAGAGGCTGACGCTGGGCCAGAGAGGTCGACATAGACCCTAGAGGCTGATGCTGGGAGATTTCGTGGGGCAGACTGGGGCTGATATCTGTCTCCAACTGAGAGGTATTATTGCCAAGGGCATTCTCTGTCGGGTGAGCCATTTCTGGCACCCAGATTGTATTATGAAACTGCTTAATAATAAAAACCTCAAATAGCTGCACCGGTTTTCCCGCATTGGGGTTTTCCGGGGACATTAGTCCAAAAATAACGGTGTCACTTGTGTGCTTGTTTTTCCTTCAGTTGATGATCTGTGTCAGACTAGGCAGTAACTCCTCAACCAAAATTGATTCGTATATCATTCCTTCAGGTAGGTCTTCATTATATACATGAGGGAGAAACTGGTCACTTCATCTCCCAATGACTGTTCATACTACTTATTTATTTATTTTCATTATATTCACCCAATCCCGATGATTAGGTGTCAAAATTCCCCCCCTTAATCTAAAGGGATGTTGGTGAGTCCAAGCATCATTCTGAATCGTTCAAGATTTTCTCTTCCAAGCGCTTTGGTGAAGATGTCTGCAATTTGCTCATTAGTGGAACACTGACGGAGATGGATTGTTTTGGCCTCAACATGATGTCGAATCAGATGATATTTAGTATTGATGTGCTTCGTTCGATCATGAAACTTTGGGTTCTTGGCCAACTTTATTGCAGAGGTATTGTCAATCATGAGCGGAGTTGATTGTACTTGTTTTACCTGCAAATCTTCAAGAATTTTCCTAAGCCACACAATTTCTTTTGTTTCTTCAGCTGCTGCCACATATTCTGCTTCTGTTGTGGAATCTGTTGGAACTGATTGTTTGCGTGATCTCTAGGAGATAGCTCCTAATCCAAGACTGATAGCATATCCTGAAGTTGATACCCCAGTTTCTTTGTCTCCATCGAAGTATGAATCAGAGTATCCAATCAGGCTAAATTTGTCCACCTGTGTATACTTGATTCCAAAGTCTTGAGTTCCCTTCAGGTACCTTAGAACTCTTTTTGCAGCAGACCAATGTCCCTCACAAGGCTTTTGCAGAAACGTGGAGAGGATTCCAACAGCGAACGAAATGTCTGGTCTGGTAGTAGTTAGGTAGTTGAGACTTCCCACAAGCTGTCTATACTTTGTTGCATCCTCAAATTCTTTTCCTTTAATAGATGTGAGGTTTATGTTTGGTTCCATTGGAGTAGTAAGAGGATTGCATTCTGTCATGCCAAACCTGTTCGACAGATCTCCAATGTATTTCTTTTGAGAAAGAAATATAGACTTAAGATGTTGGGTTACTTCAATACCAAGATAGTAATGAACATAGCCTAAATCAGTCATTTCAAAGCTTTTTCCCAATTCCTTCTTTGTGGATGCAATGTAGCTTTCATTGTTCTCTGTCATTAAAAGATCATCTACATATACCACAAGATATACAACTGTTTTGCCAACTTTCTTGACAAATAAAGTTGCATCATCAAAATCATAATGTTTGAAATTGAGTTTCAGAAGATGCTCAGTTAGTTTTTCATACCAGGCTCGCGGTGCTTGTTAGAGGCTACACAGGGACTTCACCAGTTTGCATACTTTATGTTCATGTCCTTTCACAACAAATCCTTCTGGTTGGGACATAAAAATATTCTCTTTTAGATATCCATTTAAGAAAGCAGTTTTTACATCCATTTGATGGACTTTCCAACCATTTTGAGCTGCTAGGGCAAAGAGTGTCCGCATGGTAGCCCATTTTGCTGGGGGGCAAAAGTCTCCTCATAATCGACCCCTTCCTTTTGTGCAAAACCTTTCGCCACAAGCCTAGCTTTGTGCTTGTTAAGTGAGCCATCAACTTTATACTTGTTCTTGTAGACCCACTTGCAGCGAATTGGTTTGGTTCCTAATGGAGGATCAACCAGCTTCCAAGTGCCATTCTTTGTGAGGGCATCATACTCCTTTTGCATCGCTTCTTTCCATTTATCATGAGAAGCAACTTCTTTGAAGGAAGTTGGTTCAAAATTTGTAGACAAGTTCAATTCATAATCATAAGAAACATCCATATCAACAGGTGAATTAGAGTCATCTACATCATCTCCATTTTGCCGGTTTGAATTTCTAGTTCTTGTCTTTCCAGCTTCATTAGGATGAACACTTTCAAGTGTCTTTGTCAGCCACTTTGGGGGACCTTTCTCAAATGGTCCAGGCTGCTCCGTTGCCGCTCAACAACATAGTCAGTTTTGGATGATTCGAGAAAAATTACATCTTTAGATACAACAAACTTTTTATTTCCTTCATCATAGAGACGGTATGCTTTGGAGGTGTTTGAATACCCCGGGAAGATACATTTACGACTTCTAGCACCAAGTTTGTTTCTATGTACCTTTGGTATCAAGGCATAACAGGTGGAACCAAAGACCCTAAGATGCTTTACCGAAGGAACATGTCCATACCACATTTCATATGGAGTCTTTTTTCTAATAGCATTAGATGAACATCTATTCTTTATATATGCAGCACATAGAACAACATCAGCCCAAAACATTATCTTTACATTTTTGAAGAAGAGCATGGATCGTACCATATTTAAAATTGTCCTATTCATTCTTTCAGCTACACCATTCTGTTGGGGATTATAAGGCATAGTTGTTTGATGTTTGATCCCATGTTGGGGAAGATAGTTTTCAAATTCATTTGATGTGTACTCTTTTCCATTATCAGTGCGAATAGACCCAATATGAGATTGTGCATCATTTTCAATCCATTTATGAAAATTCTTGAATGTTTGAAAAGCATCAGATTTGTTCTTCAATAAATAAACCCAACACATTCTGGTGTAGTCATCAATAAATGTCATGATATATTTATTTCCATTTGCAGAAGGAACATGCATTGGACCGCATAAATCTGAATGAATGAGTTCAAGTTTTCTATGTGCTCTTGAATGTGAATCATGAAAAGACTGTTTGCTATGCTTTCCTAGAATGCAAGCATCACATTGCTTAAGTTTCCTACGAATTGTAGGCAAACCAGTGACACCATTTTTCTTCAACAAGCGGAGGCTGTCATAGTTCAAATGTCCAAATCTAGCATGCCATAATAAACTTGATGGAAGTGTACCTTCTTCATGATGAGAATTGTATGATAAATGTTGTGCACGAGCAGAGGTTCCTTGTAGCTTGAGAAGCCTTTCTTCTTCTATTCCCCTCATGACAAGTGAGTGGTCAGATGCTTTTCTTACCTCAAGCTTGCCATCAAACTTATGAATGGAATGACCTTGCTGGTGGATGTGGACCAAAGACAACAAGTTTCTCTTTAGCTATGGGAGATATAGAACATGATACAAAAGAAAGTCTGGAAGACCAGGCAGTTTAAGCCTGATTGTGCCAAGCCTTGATGGCTTGATTTTTGATTGGTCTGCAAAGTATACTGCTCCATCAACATTGTCAGTGAATTCTTCAAAAAAATCTTTTCTATGAGTCACGTGGCAGGTTGTTCCTGAATCAAGCAACTAATCATTTTTCCAAGAAGCAAGTGAAGCATTAAATAAGTCTTCATTTACTCCAATATTACATTGTGCCACAACATAGTGAGCGGATTCAGGGTCTTTACCTTTGTCTGTATCATTAGTTTTACCTTTCTGTTGGTTTCTATGTTGCTCAATTTTGTCCCATGGTAACTTGCATGTAGAGGCATCATGTGATCCATTTCTTTTGCAGTGTATGTAGTGCAAATCTGCTTTTTCTCCTTGAGAGTGTTTGCCCCCCCTGCCTCTGAAATATCTTCCTCTTCCTCTTCGACCACCTCTTCCTCTGAAAGAATCTTTAGCAAGATTTTTTTCTTTATGAGCAAGGCACACAACCTCTTCAGAAGATTCAGGGGCTGTCTTTTTTCCAAAAGCTTTCTCTCTTTCAGTAAACTTTTTCACAAGAGAGTCAAAGGTGATATCTTTGAGATTTCCATTTGCTTGCAATGACTCAAGATAATTGGTTTAAGTAGGATAAATTGCCTTGAGAAAAGCGATAAGAGGAATATCCAATTCAACCTTAGTGGATTTAATGTCATGCATTATAGACTTTACTTCAGATGCAAGAGCAAGAGGATCATTATTTTGCAGTTCAAGAGTGAAGAGTTTAATCATGAGTTGAATAACTTCAAGTGTAGAATGTGAGTCATAGAGTTCTTTCAGCTTTTGTACGGCTTCAAAAGCAGTTGAAAATGGCGAAATATGGCGACTCACCTCTTCATTTACAGATGCTGCGATTAATGCATAAGCTTCATTGTTCTTGTTTTCCAAAATGACGAGCTCTTTATTTGATGTAGGTTGTTCTGGCTCTTTGTCTCCATCTCCAACACACACTCCTTTCCACAACTCATTGAAAATGAGCGTGCGTTTTATCATCCAGGACCACTCAGGATAGTTCTCTTTGCCAATGAGAACTATTCCCACGATGGATATGATTGAATGCATACTATAAAAGCTTCTGCTTTTGATGGAAGAAAAATGCATTGTAGTAGCAATATTCTGAATTCTTATGAAAGCCAAGAAACAAGCTGCACAGATATTCTAATGCTTCTTTTGGAGTACAACCAACATTTAGGCACACCAACACTGCAACAAGTAATGATCCATTTATCCTATCGACTTTCTGATTATCCTCTACTATTAACTGAATTCCATTTTATGCACAGACAATCAGTGCATTAGCATACACTAACACTGTTCTAATATGTATTAAAACATATTGCAAAAAAAATACAGGGAGAGTCGATAGTTTGAGAAAAAACGCTGTCTATAAAGTAGCTGGATGCATCAACGTTGGGCCCGAATTTTCGTGGAGCCACTCCTCTGCTTCCGCTGGTGGACATTCAGCGTGGTGATGAGCGTGGCGCTGACATTGATGCGCGGACCAAGGGTGGCATGTGGCTGGAAGTTCAAGCACCATCGTCCATTATTCCCATAAAAAGTTAACTCTGTTACTTGTAATAAATCCAAAATTTAAACAAGTTTAAATTGCTGTCTTCTCAAAAGGATACAATCCCTTGAAACTAATTCATAACCCACAGTGCTATTTATCTATCCGGAACAATCTGAAAACTTAGACAGTTCCTGCACAACTCTGCTCTTAATCGATGGGCGAAAAGACAATCTTAACAGTGTGAAGAATCGCCACCCAAAAATTCAACGTAGCAGATCACAAACACCAGCGTTTACACTAGATTAAGGTTCTGGTTCGAAACAACGTGGGTGGATATCCAAGTAGCAGCGAGGAGGGCTGTGCGATGACGATGAGGTCAGCGGAGGGCTTTATTCAAAAAGAAAGGAGGCTGAGCGTCATTTGAAACTCGAAATGGAGAAGAATTCGAGAGCAGTTGTCTCAGCTTGAGGCTGAGCTTGACTCTGAAGATACTAAAAATATTTCAAATATAGAACAGCGAGAGTCGGACAATACGAATTTTTTTATAGATTGTGAGCAGCATTAAAACTCTAACGCGAATTCAGTTTCCGCCATCAGGGAAGCAGGAGCAGCATCAACGCATAGTAACAAGCAATGTTGTCAGACCATCGTCGTAATGAGCAGCGTTCATAATGTAACGAGCAGGATAGTTCAACGCATGTCAGGCCAGCGTTGTAATGAGTAGCATTCAGCCAACGGACTAGCGTACAGCACACAACAACGACTGTGGAGGGGACAAAGAGCAGTAGGCAGTGGACAGAGAGCAGTAGGCAAATGGGAGTTACAACTATTTTGGGAGCTTGCACTGATACCATGTCAGACCAAGCAGTAACTCCTCAACCAAAATTGATTTGTATATCATTCCTGCAGGTAGGTCTTCATTATATACATGAGGGAGACATTGTTCACTTCATCTCTTGATGACTGGTCATATTACTTATTTATTTATTTACATTATATTCACCCAATCCTGATGAATAGGTGTCAACAATCTGTATGTGTTGAGACCGTACTTGTATTTATTTTTAGTATTTACATGGTAAACAACTTGTTAATTAACAGAACAAGTAGAAAGAAATAAATCAGAAAGTACATGAAGGATTTCTAACAGTTAGACTTAGAAATTCCAACAACTTGGAATATAAAGATATCCATGAGGATGCAATATTATATATTAAATGTATGAATAAGATGATACAATGAGAGTGAGAGGCTTGCTTATATACCAAGCAAGTGTCTCTTTATGGAGAGTCATGTCTCATTTAGACATGACTCTTCAACCTAATTACTAATTAATCATTATTTATGATTATTATCATTTACATTATTTTACATTATTTCTTATTATTTATTCATAGCAATTTGACTATTGGCTCATATTTTTGGATATTGGTTGGTTGAGTTGTTGACAATTCAAAACTTTGACTTCGATTATTGTTTATGGATTTGGGCTCATTGTACTTTCTACTGAACATTTTATGACAATCTAATAGAAGAAGAATTTCAAAGGGGTTTCCCCCTTGTGGGGATTTCCTCGGTCTTTGACCAAATCAATGTCTCTTGTTGATGTGTTGATTGTCTCCTATTGTCATTGCATTTAGTTTTCTATCTTCAGTTACTGAATTATTTAAGAGAAGAATTAATTGTTATTGAAAAGATTGCTAATTGAATAAGTGAATTGGACTAAAGTAATTGAAACAACATAGAGCAGTGAAAAATCAACAGGATTGCTAATTGAATAAGTGAATTGGACTAAAGTAATTGAAACAACATAGAGCAGTGAAAAATTAACAGGGGTACCTTTGAAGTGCCATATTATCACACATAGTTTCCCTTGAGAGGTCCTATCTTATCACCTAGCACCCATAAACTTTAGAAGATCCATCACAAGGTGATTATCATTCTATCGGGACTCCTCACATCAGTGAAAGTCTATAAAGAGCAGGGGACATTCGCTGAGGTGACAGCAGGCCACTTCCCCATTGTTAACACTTAGTCTAGCTCCTTGACCTATAGGCTTTCTCTCCTTAGGGATTGCTAGATTGTGTGGTAAAAGGCCCCACTCATTGAAAGGGTTTGACCCCAAGGTCAAAACCCTCCTCCTAGCACACATAAATTGGAGTTTGTAGACCTCATTTGGCACATTACATCTCATCCATTCAATCAGAAATAAGAAGAACAGTCCACATGTGCGAAGGAGAAGAGGAAGATTATTTTTTGTGTTGACCAACTCTCTTGTTTCTGTCTTTGACTAGTGTTGACTTAAGTATTTTGTTGGACTGAGATTTTGACTGGTTTTAGAGGCCGAGTGTTTTAATGGCTCGTTGACTAAAGTCGACTGAAGGTTTGCTCTTGTTTTGGCTCGCTGACCGAGGGTTGACCACAAGTCAACATCTGTACTTTGACTGAGCTGTGATTGTGTATTGCAGGTTGAATTTCGACCCTTTGATTAGTTGCCTCAGGCCAAAATTCAGCCCCTCTGTTGCAGACTTTGACTTGGACCAAAATTGACTCTCTCTCGTTTCACTGATTTGACTTGGAAAACATTGAGTTCACGAGATTGGAATTTTGATTGGAATATTCTAATGTACATTTTGATGAATTGAACTCTCTCTCATAAGGAAGGATTTGCTGGGTTTTCTCCCTTGTGGCTTTTTCCATGGTCATTGACCTAAATTTTGGTGTCTCTTGTCTTACTGATTTCAGTGATCTCTCTTGCTCTATTGAAGAAGTTAATCGTTGAAAATTTTCATGTATAATTGCTTAATGATTGGAATGCTCTAATGAAGTCAAATTGTATCATTGGAAGTAGTTATCAATTTGAAAAATTGTACTAGTCTTGCATGCTCTGGAAAATCAACAACTATAGCTTTTGTTCTTGGATGTTTTAGACTATAAACTTGGAGGATACAGATAGAAGATCGTCATGTACCTGTGGGTCAAATTTCATAGCATGGTGTGCTATAATTTCAAATATATGCTCTAGGGAAGTTAGGTTTCTTGAATGCTCCTGAATTCTTATTCAAACATGTCAACTTGATATTTTTTCTATATCTTTCTTTTTGTGATGTTTCAAAATTTGAAATCAGGAGGAGACAAAGAAGAGATCTGAAGGTACCTGTGATAGAAATTTTAGACCTTGTTTTGCTATAATTTCGGAGATATGATATGAGGAAGTTAGTGTCCCTGAATGCTCTTGAAACATGCTTCAAATAAGTTAGCGTAACCTTTTTTCTATAACTTTCTTTTTGAGATGTTTCAGACTGTGAAAATTGGATGAGACAAAAAATAAATCTCTAGGTACCTGTGGTAGAAATTTCAAAACTAGATTTGCAAAATTGGATACATGGCATGCTGTGCAAGATCATTTTTAGGAGGAAGCCAAAAGAAACAAGTTTTGGGAGAAGTACACTTGGTGAAGGAAGAAGCAACAGGTGAACCTGGTGAAAGTAGAAGAAACAAACAAAGCTGGTAAATATAGAATCATAGAAGCCACAAGTAGACTTGGTGAAAGTAGAAACAACTTGAACTAACATATATTGTGAAGAGGCAAGTAGACTCAATGAAGTAGGTTGGTGCCTTTACAACAACTGGAATTGGCGTCTCCTGTAGGTTGGTGCCTAGAAAGAAATAGAGGGGATTGGTGTCTCTTGGAGGTTTGTACCTACAAAGAAGCAAAGGAGATTGAACTAGAAGGGATTGGTGTCTCCAGTAGGTTGGTGTGTACAAATTGATGTAATAGTAGGTTTGTGCATACAAAACTTTTCATATAAAGAAGTTTTGTGGTTTTTTCCCGCAAGGGTTTCCATCGAAGTTAGATGAACCCCAGACATGGGACACAGAGGACATTGAAATACAAGTATTCGACACATGACATGATGACCCCTCAAAACATGAGACATAGGACACACTATATATTATATATTAGAAAATATAATATATATTAAAAAATTTAACAAATTAGTGAATTGCACATAAAATATGAAAACTATTTACATGATGACACGAATTCCATTATACAACTAATGCATATAACCAAAATAGCATTGAGTGCAATTCATCTCCGAATCAAAAATTCATCAACAAAGAGGCCCAAATGGCATGTAGAGTCCAAAAAAAATCACATTACAACAAATAACTAGTACTACATATCATCGAAATTATTGCATATATTGGAATTCTCATCATCAATATAACCCTCTAAATATTAAAATAAGATAAAAAAAAGCTTAACATGTCAAATCGAGATTCTATTTGAGTGATGGGTACATTTTTACTAGGGTCATGACAAAGAAGTTCAACTGTCAGGCTAGGAGTAACTCCAGTTTGGCAGAAAACTGATTCGATTTATTTCATTAGGTAGCTATTGTTATATACAAAGGATGTGACTGCTCAGTTCATCTTCTGATGACTGTTCACATTCCAAATTCACCCAATCGCAGAGGATTAGGTATCAACATTCCCCCCTTAATCTGAAGGGATGTTGGTGAGTCCAAGCATCGTTTTGAATCTTTCAAGCTTTTATCTTCCAAGCGCTTTGGTGAAGATGTCTGCAATTTGCTCATTTGTGGAACAATGATGGAGATGGATTGTTTTGGCCTCAACATGATGTCGGATCAGATGATATTTAGTATTGATGTGCTTTGTACGATCATGGAACTTTGGGTTCTTTGCCAACTTTATTGCAGAGGTGTTGTCAATCATGAGTGGAGTTGATTGTACTTGTTTTACCTGCAAATGTTCAAGAATTTTCCTGAGCCACACAATTTCTTTCATTGCTTCAGCTGTTGCCACGTATTCTGCTTCTGTTGTGGAATCTGCTGGAACTGATTGTTTGTGTGAGATCTAAGAGACAGCTCCTGATCCAAGACTCATAGCATATTTTGAAGTAGATACCCCAATTTCTTTGTCTCCATCGAAGTCTGAATCAGAGTATCCAATCAAGTTGAAGTCGTCCACCTGTGTATACTTGATTCCAAGGTCTTGAGTTCCCTTCAAGTACCTTAGAACTCTTTTTGCAGCAGACCAATGTCCCTCACAAGGCTTTTGCATAAACCTGGAGAGGATTCCAACAGCAAATGAAATGTCTGGTCTGGTAGTAGTGAGGTAGATGAGACTTCCTACAAGCTGTCTATACTTTGTTGCATCCTCAAATTCCTTTCCTTCAATAGATGTGAGCTTTAAGTTTTGTTCCATTGGAGTAGAAAGAGGATTGCACTCTATCATGCCAAATCTGTTTAACAAATCTCCAATGCAATGTTGCACGAAGCACCTCCCCCCCCCCACGGTTCCAAACCCCGAAGTGCGTCCCATATGGAAGCGCCTAGGAAGCTTGGCCGGAAGCGCGCTTCCGAAATTTGGAAGCGCCGCTTCCTGAAAATTCGGAAGCGTGGTATGGAAACGCCGAAGCGCGCTTCGTACAGCGCTTCGGGCGTCGGAAGTGTGGCATTTCGGAGGAGGAAGCGTACGCTTCCTGTACGCTTCTAGAAAAGTGTTTAGAAAATTTTTTTTTTTTTCAATTTTTTTTTTAAATTTTAGGTGAGTTTGCTTGTTGGGGGTGGGTCCACCTTGGGTTAGGGTGACGAATGAAGGCAAAAAAAATATAAATATAGCAGATGCTCCCTCATGGTAATGTTAAATTCTGAAAGTAAAAGTGACATTCTCCTTTATTTTTCATTTTCATCCTTTTACTTAAATTTTTAACATTACCATGAAATGACTCAGGATGTTTGAGAGTGGTTTCAGCCTCATTGGACTTCATATGGAGAAAATAGAATTTCATATCCTATTCAAAATTCAGTAGACTTAACAGTTTTCAGGAATTCAGGATCAATGGGATTGTGGCATTTCATTAGATTATATCAAGTATGAAGGTATGCGATTAGCATTTAATCAAGAGCAACAAGCCCTATATATACCCTAGTGTTGGTGGTGTTAATTGTTGAACTCCTTTGTCACGCGGCACACCCTTAGCAAAAAATTACCTTTCAATCAAGTCAAAATCATCGATCAAGCATGTTAAGCTTTTTCTACCATATTTTAAGTCTTGAATTAGGTAGTTTGATCAAAATTGGGCAATGTTGACTAATATCCCTAGACAATCGAGGTAGAGGCAAAGGCTAGACAAGAGGAGAAGAATCTAGATTCTAGATGGTTGATGCATCTAAATGGTTGATGCTCAAAGAATTAATCATTAATGTACAATGGATGTTATATCTATCTTGATTTATGCAAAAATATGCATGTTTTCATGTCTTCTACAATTAATTTGCTATTTGGGATGTTTGTTTTGAGTATAAATGCAAAGATATATATATATATATATATATATATATATATAGTAGACGCTTCCGCGGACGCTTCGCTTCCTAGATTTTTGGAAAATGACACTTACGTGTCCCCGCTTCCAAAAAACGCTTCCGCTTCGCCCTTGCTTCGTGCAACATTGCTCCAATGTATTTCTTTTGAGAAAGAAATATGGATTTTGGATGTTGGGTTACTTCAAGGCCAAGATAGTAATGAACATAGCCCAAATCAGTCATTTCAAAACCTTTCCCCAATTCCTTCTTTATAGATGCAATGTAGCTTTCATTGTTCCCTGTCATTAAAAGATCATCTACATATACCACAAGATATACAACTGTTTTGCCAACTTTCTTGAGAAATAAAGTTGCATCATCAAGATCAAAATGATTGAAGTTGAGTTTCAGAAGATCCTCAGTTAGTTTTTCATACCAGGCTCGCGGTGCTTGTTTGAGGCCATACAAGGACTTCACAAGTTTGCATACTTTATGTTCATGTCCTTTCACAACAAATCCTTCAAGCTGGGACATAAAAACATTCTCTTTTAGATCTCCATTCAAGAAGGCAGTTTTTGCATCCATTTGATGGACTTTCCAACTGTTCTGAGCTGCTAGTGCAAAGAGTGTCCGGATGGTGGCCCATTTTGCTGTGGGGGCAAAAGTTTCCTCATAATCAACCCCTTCCTTCTGTGCAAAACCTTTTGCCACAAGCCTAGCTTTGTGCTTGCCATCAGCTTTGTACTTGTTCTTGTAGACCCACTTGCAGCCAATTGTTTTGGTTCCAAATGGAGGATCAACCAACTTCCAAGTGTCGTTCTTTATGAGGGCATCATACTCCTTTTGCATCGCTTCTTTCCATTCATCATGAGAAGCAGCTTCTTTGAAGGAAGTTGGTTCAAAATTTGTAGACAAGTTCAATTCACAATCATAAGTAACATCCATATCAACAGGTGAATTAGAGTCATTTACATCACCTCCATTTTGTTGGTTTGAGTTTCTGGTTCCTGTTTTTCCAATTTCGTCAGGATGAACACTTTCAAGTGTCGTCTTTGTCAGCCACTTCGGGGGACCTTTCTGAGATGGTCCAGGCTGCTCTATTGATTGAGTTGGGACTGAATCAAGATTAAGTCTCCCAATTCTATCAATTACATCACTTAAAGCATCATCCGTTGTTAGAGTTTCATGCAGGGGAGATTGTTCTTCAGAAGAAGATTCCACATGTTGATCTAGTATAGGAATCCCCCCTTCAAGATGTGGAATTTGATTATCAAATTCTTGAAATGATTTCGTTTTTGCGAATCTATCCAAGCGATCAAGTTGCCGCTCAACAACATTGTCAGATTTGGATGATTCAAGAAAAATTACATCTCTAGATACAACAAACTTTTTATTTGCTTCATCATAGAGGCGGTATGCTTTAGAGGTGTTTGAATACCCCAGGAAGATACACTTACGACTTCTAGCACCAAGTTTGTTTCTATGTACCTTTGGTATCAAAGCATAATAGGTGGAACCAAAGATCCTGAGATGTTTTACCGAAGGAACATGTCCATACCACAATTCATAAGGAGTCTTGTTTCTTATAGCATTAGATGGACATCTATTCTTTATATATGCAGCACATAGAACAGCATCAGCGCAAAACATTATCTTTACATTTTTGAAGAAAAGCATGGATCGTACCATATTCAAGATTGTTGTATTCATTCTTTCAGCTACACCATTCTGTTGGGGATTATAAGGCACAGTTGTTTGATGTTTGATCCCATGTTGGCAAAGATAGTTTTCAAATTCATTTGATGTATATTCTTTTCCATTATCAGTGCGAATAGACCCAATATGAGATTGTGCATCATTTTCAATCCATTTATGAAAATTTTTGAATGTTTGAAAAGCATCAGATTTGTTCTTCAATAAATAAACCCAACACATTCTGGTGTAATCATCAATAAATGTCATGATGTATTTATTTCCATTTGCAGAAGGAACAGGCATTGGACCACAAAAATCTGAATGAATGAGTTCAAGTTTCCTATGTGCTCTTGAATGTGAATCATGAAAAGACTGTTTGCTATGCTTTCCTAGAATGCAAGCATCACATTGCTTATGTTTTCTAGGAATTGTAGGCAAACCAGCAACACCATTTTTCTTCAATAAGCGGAGACTGTCATAGTTTAAATGTCCAAATCTAGCATGCCATAATAAACTTGATGGAAGTGTACCTTCTTCATGATGAGAAATATATGAGAAATGTTGTGCATGAGCAGAGGTTCCTTGTAGTTTGAGAAGCCTTTCTTCTTCTATTCCCCTCATGACAAGTGAGTGGTTAGAAGCTTTTCTTACCTCAAGTTTGCCAGCAAACGTATGAATGGAGTGACCTTGCTGGTGGATGTGGACCAAGGACAGCAAGTTTCTCTTGAGTTGTGGGAGATATAGAACATGATCCAGAATAAAGTCTGGAAGACTAGGCAATTTAAGCCTGATTGTGCCAAGCCCTGATGGCTTGATTTTTGACTGATCTGCAAAGTATACTGCTCCATCAACATTATCAGTGAAATCTTCAAAAAAATATTTTCTATGAGTCATATGACAGGTTGCTCCTGAATCAAGCAACCAATCATTTTTCGAAGAAGCAAGTGAAGCATTAAACAAATCTTCATATACTCCAATGTTACATTGTGCCTCAATATAGTGAGCGGATTCAGGTGCTTTACCTTTATCTGTATCATCAGTTTTACCTTTCTGTTGGTTTCTTTTCTGCTCAATTTTGTCCCATGGTAGCTTGCATGTAGAGGCATCATGTGATCCATTTCTTTTGCAGCGAATGCAATGGAAGTCTGCCTTTTCTCCTTGAGAATGTCTGCCCCCCCGCCTTTGAAGTATCTTCCTCTTCCTCTTCGTCCACCTCTTCCTCTTGTAGAATCTTGAGCAGGATGCTTTTCTTTATGAGCAAGGAACACAGTCTCTTCAGAAGATTCAGGGGCTGTCTTCTGCTTTCTCTCTTTCAGCAAACTTTTTCACAAGAGAGTCAAAGGTTATATCTTTAAGATTTCCATTTGCTTGTAAAGATTCAAGATAATTGGAGTAAGTAGGATAGAGTGCCTTGAGAAAAGAAATAAGAGGGATATCTAACTCAACCTTAGTGGATTTGATATCATGCATTATAGATTTTACTTCAGATGCAAGAGCAAGAGGATCATTATTTTTCAGTTCAAGAGTGAAGAGTTTAATCATGAGCTGAACAACTTCAAGTGCAGAATGTGAGTCATAGAGTTCTTTCAGCTTTTGTAAAGCTTCAAAGGCAATTGAATATGATGAAATATGGCGACTCACCTCTTCATTTACAGATGCTGCGATTAATGCATAGGCTTTGCTATTCTTGTTTTCCCAAATGACGAGCTCTTTGTCTGATGTAGGCTGCACTGGGTCATTGTCTCCTTCTCCGACACACACTCCTTTCCACAACTCATTGAAGATGAGGGTGTGTTTTATCATCCGGGACCATTCAGGATAGTTCTCCTTGCCAGTGAGAACTATTCCTACCATAGAGATGATTGAATGCATTCTGTAAAAAAATTACTTCTGCTGATAAAAAAAACTTCTGCTGATATACAGTGAAATTGTACTCAAAAAATTTCTTTGGGAAATAATTTTGGTTGTTTAAAAATAATCAATCATTCACCGCGAGCTCTACAAAGTTGGAGCAGCAACGACATCAACCGCGAGCTCTACAAAGTTGGAGCAGCAACGATATTACAATTTCAAAGTTCACTAAAAAGACTAAAAAAATCACCATAAATCCCTTTGATTCTCTAGACTTTGAAGCCAGTAATAAAAATATGGTTGCGTTAAAGTGCTGGACAGTTTTAAAATATGGGACAGCGTTAAAGTCGTTTTAAAGACATACTAAAAAGATGTGCTGTCCAACGATATGCCATCAATATATACCATTTAATATACATCATTCATATCACTCCATTCATATGTTTGGGATCACCATTTCCAATCAATATATACCATTTAATATACAACATTCAACGCAAATGGGAATGCAAAACCCTTCCGCACTCAACCATATACCATATACCAGGTTGTTACTGCTTCGTTGAACAGTCGATACCATATAACGCATACTATATACCGGAACAATGAGAGGCGTATTGAACAGTTGAGAATACCAGAACAACGAGAGGCTTTGATAACCCACTAACGCATACGGTTTGGTACTGGGCAGGTCGTAGGTTCAATCTGCCGAAATGCCAATCGATCTGGACATTAATCGCTCTGGACAGAGGCGTTCAGGCTATTCACTAAACAGAGGTGTTCACAAAAAAAATTTTAACGCAGCGTTAAGGTGGTTCAACATATGGGACAACGTTACTCGCATCGGGAGATGAACAGTCATGCTGTGGGATAGCGTTACTATGATTCAACAGAGATGGGACAGGTAGATTATATCAACATCGTTACTATGATTCAACAACGTTACTATGACTCTAATATGGCAGGTAGATTATATCAGCAGCGTATTTACACTTCTCAGAACCTGGAGCAGATGCAGTACCATGAAGGACAGCGCTAAAACATTATGAAACGTTTATGTATTCAGAAGAACAGGCAGGCGCAGGCTTGGGTTGAGACTTACAACGAATCCATGCGTATAACGCATAGCAAAATGGAACTCACACACAACGAAATTATTAAACAGTGACTGAGATTTCGCAGGGATATGACAGACATGTCAGCCTGCAGAACATGGGCAGAGTATGAGCAGACTATGCAGGAGGGAGTTACAAAGAACAAGAGCTAAAAAGAAGCTGGCTCTGATACCATGTCAGGCCAGGAGTAACTCCAGTTTGGCAGAAAACTGATTCGATTTATTTCATTAGATAGCTATTGTTATATAGAAAGGATGTGACTGCTCAGTTCATCTTCTGATGACTGTTCACATTCCAAATTCACCCAATCGCAGAGGATTAGGTGTCAACATCAACAATCAATGCCACCAACATCAAAGTACATAGAGGACTTGGTACTCTTAATTAAATGCTAGTTCCATGCCCTCATACATGACAAACTCCAATGGAAACGTTGCAATTCCCCCAATCTTGAAATCCTGAAAACTATTAAGTCTGTTGGATTTTGAGTGGGATCTAAAACTCTACTTTCTCCATATGAAATCAGATGAGGTCAGGACCATTCTCAAACATCTTGAGTCAATTAATGGTAATGTTAAAAATTTAAGGAAAATGATGAAAATGAAAGATATAGGAGAATGTCACTTTTATTTAATTGCATAGCATTAGTAGGGCCTGAACAAATCTACTTTCCAACACTTGGAATCCCTTCTAACATTCGTTAATTGCCCTTAGCTGCACCCCAAAACTTGTGAGAGCTCCAAACCTGTGACTGAATTGCATGAGAATGAGAAAATAAATTGATTTTAAGATGCTTTTTTCATTGGACACATGTCCAAATCTTAGGACACTAGTAGGGCTTGTGTTCGACACTAGTCAAACTCGTGTCTTAAGAACATGACATGAGTCAAATTCGCGTTAGACATGTGCACCCATGTGTCTTGCCCAACACGTGAAATATGTGAGGAGGACATGTCATATTAGTTTTTGAAGAAATTTCAACCCCCACTCCGGTTATCAGTTTTCCTTATCACTCCATGCATTTAGTTTTAAATCCAAGCATGATAAAAATTCTAAAATCTGGAAATGGCAATAATTTTCTGAAAACACAAATTTAGAGATTTCACAACTGTTGAAATTGCAGAAATAAAACATAGCAAAATTATGACAGCCACACACAGAAAATAACACTGATTTTTGGTCAATGTGACACTGGAAAAACCCCCTACAACTCTTGGGGAAAACCAGTTTGAGAGCTCCTTTATTTTTGAAAATGCTTTTACAGAGAAATTGAAATACACAATAAAAATTCCAGCAACCACAAATTACAACTTATCTTGATTTCCGTGCTTGAACTCCACCTCGAAAATTGTGCCAATTAGCAAACAGCAAAAACAGAAATTTTTACAACAATAAAACAACATTAAATGCTGTATTGCTAGCCTCGAAAAATGTGCCCAGAACTTGCTGTCCTTCTTCCTCGATTTTTGTGCCTTTCTCCTGTTGTACGGTTTTTCCTTGGAATGCGTGCCAATAAATGCTGCTGCCTAGATTTGCTGAAATGTCTTCTTGCTGCTCTCCTTCATTTCGTCACTGCTCATAAATTTTCTCCTTGCTCTCTCTTCTCTTTTTCTCAAATGTTCATAAAAGAATGAATTGATCTTTTCCTCTTCTCTTCTCCTTTTATTTTTTAAATGACCTTTTGGGTTACCCTAAAGATTCATTTAGATCTAGGGATGAGAATAAATGTGCATTTAATTCTCACTTTCTATTTTTTAACTCACCCACTTAAATAAAGACCCACTTAGCCTTTTATTTCCATAGTCACTTTTTCACTTTCTAATTCTTCATTCACTTTAATAAAGTCACCTTTAGAGTAGAATGTAACTTTACCACTTATAAAGTCATTTTTAAATTAAAATGTGTAACGAATAAAATATATAAATAATATAAATATAATGTAAAAGATAATAATCATAAATAATAGTTATTTAAGCTAGTAATTAGGTTGAAGAGGCAGGTCTAATAGGACATGACTCTTCATGAACAGACACTTGCTTGGTATATAAGCAAGGCTCTCGTTCTCATTTGTAAATCATTCATTCTTATTCTTATTCACATATTTAATATAATATTTATATCCTCATGGATAATTTTATATTCCAAGTCTTTTGGAGTACTTAATTTGTAGAAGGAACTTTGTTCGCTTCATTTGGTATCAGAGGAGTTCGGTCCTCTAGGTTGCTTAACCAGTGCACAGGGCTCATTTTCCGATCCAAGTCTTTGACCATTAAATCAATCAACCTTGTTGTTGTCATACTTGAAGCGTTTCGCTACATATTGGGAGTTTCTCCGTTTTTCTATGCTTTTGGCCATAAAAAAAAGAAAAAAAAAGAAAAAAAAAGAAAAGAAAAAGAAAAAAAGGAATACATATTACTTTTTATGTGGAGAAGCCCATGGTTTTATAAAAGGAAAAGGAATACACTTTACTTTTTATGTGGAGAACATTTGAAGGAGGTTTTAACAACAACCCATGGTAATAGCCCATAGTATTTTAAAAGTTAAAAAAAAAGAAGGATACAAAATCTCTTACGTGAAAGATAAATATTACTTTTTACTTAAAAAGTATTGTGAACATCGTGACCGTGTCATCTGAAAAGACGTGACCTTCATATTTATTAAGTGGGGTGACATTAAAAAGTTATCAAGGGAGTATTTAAGTATATAAAAAAGGGACCAATTTATTATTAAAAAAAGAAGTGAAACTATTATTATTTTAAGATAATAAAGTTATTTTGAAAAGTGGTCTTAATATAAAGAAATACATACATATATAGAGGGAAACAACATAAAGGAGTACTTTTTTTTAATAAAAGGGTATTCAAGTTTTTAACAATCCACATTAAGGTAGAATATTGGAAAAATATATATATAAAAAAGGGGAGATAAAATAAGTTAACAAAAAAAAAATCCATACAAAGTTAAAAGAAGTGAAGAAAAATAAAAAAATATGGAATCCCTGAGTAAGGAACAAAAACAATCAATTGCAAGAGATATAGAACAATTAATTACAATAATTGAGTGACAGGGTGAGGAGAGAAAGAGAATGGATTCCTTCTTCGATTCTCTACATCCATCATCACTTCCACAGAATGATGTTATCCAGTGTACCGAGAAAGTGCAACTAAAAGATCAAGAGAATGAAAAAATAGCCAAAATTCAACAAAGCAAGGAAGTGTTAGAACGCGAACATAAAAATCTTGTGGATATACATTACAAAGAAATAATGGAAAATGACGAAGAAATTTCTCGTCTCAAGGACCACGTCAAAAAATCACTGGCACAAGTGAAGAAGACTAAAGTCTCAAAGAAAGAACTCAAGCAACATTTATCAAAACAAGAAGAGGAAAATTTACGTTTAAAGAACCTTAATAAAAATTTATTAGAACAAATCAGAGATCTAAAAGATGAAAAACCTAAGATTCATAACATTGAAAATAAGGTTGATGAATCAAAAACCAAAGAACTTTTACGTCTGAGAAACCATAATCAAAGTTTGCTCAATCAAACTAAGAAACTTAAGGAGGATAAGAAAGCATTAAAAGATAAGTTGGAACAAGTCACTCAAGAAGAAATATCGAAATTTTCAGTCACAACAGTTCAAGTTGAAAACAAGGGAACGAATACCGATCCACTGAATATGACAACTCAAGAAGACAAGTCAGTTGAAGAAACGACACACGTAGATGTTGCATTTAAGATAATGGACATCCCAAGTGAATGTTCCATAACTAATTCAACAACATCTTCGCCAGAAGAAAATCTAAAAACTTTATATCGACATCCGAATCATGAGAATAGACAAATCAACCAAGCTGTGTATCAGGACCATTCTAACCGTAGACAACAAATTAATGTTTTAGAGAATAATGACATAACATCAATTTTGTCTTATGCTGACAAGTCATTAACAAAATTTTAGTGATCAGAATGCTATACAGAAGATTAATCTGGGATGGTCTGATCCCTTTTCAGTGCGACAATTTTGTTTGTCGCTAAGAAGATCATATCAACTTGTATCGACGAGGATGACTATTCCGAGACAAAAAGACTTTCAAAGATGAAAAAGAGATCAAGCCTTTTTCATCAACAAGCTTTGAGGACAAAGCCTTTTGAGGAAGGAGGCAATGTAACAAATAAAATATATAAATAATATAAATATAATGTAAAATATAATAATCATAAATAATAGTTAGTTAAGCTAGTAATTAGGTTGAAGAGGCATGTCTAATAGGACATGACTCTTCATGAAGAGACACTTGCTTGGTATATAAGCAAGGCTCTCGTTCTCATTTGTAAATCATTCATTCTTATTCTTATTCACATATTTAATATAATATTTATATCCTCATGGATAATTTTATATTCCAAGTCTTCTGGAGTAATTAATTTGTAGAAGGAACTTTGTTCGTTTTAGAATGTAACTTTACCACTTTTAAAGTCATTTTTAAATTAAATTGACTTTACCACTTATAAAGTCACTTTTAAATTAAATTGACTTTACCACTTATAAAGTCACTTTAGGAGAAAAGTAAAATAATAAATTTGGACACTTTTCCCTAGGCCAAAGATCAAAGCCTTAAGGAACCACTTGTCTTCTGGTACCCAAATTTTAACACTTCCTCTTACCGAGGAAAGTGTTCTTCACCACTCCCATCTTGTCTCTGAAGTATACATGCTTGCTCCGTGGTAAGGCTTTGGTGAAGATGTTCGCTACCTGCTCATTTGTAGAAATGTACTCAAGCTTGACATCTCCCTTTTGGACATAGTCTCTAATGAAGTGATACTTGATCTCAATATGTTTTGATCTGTCATGAAAAACTAGATTCTCCGTGAGTTTTATGCAACTCTGATTATCACAGTAAATTACTGAAGGTCTCAATGCCTGACCAAATAGACCAAACAACATCTTGCGAAGCCATATGGCCTCACAACTAGCCAAACTAGTAGCCATATACTCTGCCTCAGCTGAGCTCAATGCAACTGACTGTTGTTTCCAACTGATCCACGACACAACTGCCGAACCCAACCCAAAACAACACCCGGAAGTACTCTTCCTATCTGAAGCACAACCTGCCCAATCTGAATCCGTGTACCTTGCCAATCTCACTCCATCACCCTGTCTATAATCCAGACCAAAATCCATAGTCCCCTGCAAGTAACGAAGAATGTGTTTTGCAGCCACCCAGTGCACTCTCTTGGGCTCACACATGAACTGACTCATAGTGTTAACTGCAAAACATATATCTGGTCGAGTGTTGACCAAATACATCAAACAACCAATCAACTGTCTGTATAGAGTAGGATCCACCAACTCGGAATTAGAAGCATGAATCTTCTTCTAGTTAGTGATCATAGGTGTAGACATGGGTTTGCTGTCCTTCTTGTGAAATCTACTAAGAATATCCACAATGTACTTCCCTTGTCCCAGGAAGAAATGCCCCTCCTCCTGCCACACCTCCAATCCCAGAAAATAATGCATCAAGCCGATATCCTTCATCTCAAACTCTGAAGCAAGATCTCTCTTGCAGCCCTCAATGAGTCTCTCTGCACCAGTGATGATCAAGTCACCAACATACAACACCAGAATGAGAGGCTCCTCACCCACCACAATGAAGTATAGGTTCGGATCAACCTCACTCTTTGTGAAACCCATAGAGTGCCTTTTTCAATCTGCATACATGGGACCCCTTCCCATGCACCTCAAAGCCCTGCGGCTGCTCAATATAAACCTCCTCCTGAATGAAGCCATTGAGAAATGCGGTCTTCACATCCATCTGGTGGATCTTCCAACCCATCTCTGCTACAATCGATATAATGGAGCGAATAGATGTATATCGAGCTACGGGAGCGAAGGTCTCCTCATAGTCAACTCCCTCTACCTGTGAGAACCCTCTCGCCACAAATCGAGCCTTGAACTTCTCGATGCTGCCATCTGCAACATGCTTTATCTTGTAGAACCATCTGAAAGTAACAACTGATTTACCTTTAGGCCTCGGAACTACCACCCAAACATCGTTCTTCATAATAGAAGAATACTCCTCCATCATGGCCTCTCTCCAGACTTGCTGGTTGGCAGAACCGCTCAGGTTGTTTACTCTCTCTAACCTGTCTCTTTGGCCCAGTAATTGATGTGGCCTCGCGCAAGGTATCTTGAAGCTACTTGGGTTTCCTCTTCCCTGAGCATACTTCTCCCACCGAAGTGAAAGAATCCTCATCATCATCAGAAGCCTGAACTCCTGAAGGCCTGTCAACTGACCTCATGCGTGAACATGTGCCTGTAGATGCTGAAGTACCGTGCGAACTGTCCATTGGTGGACTACCCTGTGAACTGCTATACGGACTGCCTTGCATGTTGCCCGAAGAACCACCCACCTGACTCTGAGAGCCATTGCTCATTGATGGACTTGAAACTGGAATCGATGTACCTCCTGATCCCTGACCACTGGATCCCTGTGACTGACTCAGCTGCTCCTGAGGGTTTGGTGACTCTAGATACTCTAACTCACGTGACCTCCTGAAAGCTCTCTCCTCCTCGAACTTCACATCTCGCTTGACAACCAATTTCCTCTATGCAGGAATATAAATCCGATAAGCTTTTGAGGTCTCGCTATAACCCACAAAGATGCCCTTGTCTGTATTGGGCTCTAGCTTGGTCATGTTCTCCTTGGGGACAGGAATATGTAAGGTACCCAAAGATACGAAAGTGCCGAACATCAGGCTTCTTCCAAGAAAAAGCCTCCTCCGGAGTCACACTCCCCAAGGCACGATGTGGACTCCTGTTCTGCAAGTACACAGCAGTGTTGCAGGCCTATGCCCACAAAAATAAAGGTAACCCCTGATCATGAAGCATGGCTTTGACAACCCCTGCAATGGATCTGTTCTTCCTCTCTGTAACTCCATTCTGCTGGGGTTAGTAAGGAACTGTGAACTCCCTCCTAATGCTCGCCTCAACACAAAAATCAACGAACTCACCAAGGGTATACTCCCGTCCATTGTCCGACCTGAGGACCTTGATCTTCCTACCTGTCTGGGTCTCCACAAGAGCTTTGAACTCTTGAAACAGCTTGAAGACCTCACTCTTGGTCTTCAAGAAATAAATCCAGGTCTTCCTGGAGTGGTCATCAATGAATAAAACATAGTACTCATAGCCACTCAATGATACATGAGACATCCGACCACTCACATCGGTATGCATCAAGTAAAGGATCTTGGTCGCTCTGCTGTCACTGCTGGGAAAAGGGGATTTGGCAAACTTCCCCATAGCACATCCTCAGCATACATCAAGATGATCAGAATTGAAATTTGGCACACCAGTGGTGATCTCCCACAATGTACTCAAGGCCCCATGATACATGTGCCCCATCCTGTGGTGCCAAATCTCACACAACTCTGAACTGCTAGAACTGCTGTCGGTCCTGTCTCGGGTGCTGCTACTCAATGCCATCAGGGGCTAGAATGAGAACTTGTACACCTTGGCATGGCACACACCAATCTCTCTAGCTGAAGTTCCCCTAGGATATATAAGCACCTGCCCTCTCCTGAACAACACATGATACCCTCTATCCTCAAGTGCTGAGACGGATATCAGGTTCTTCTTCATTCCAGGCAATATAGAACATCTGACACTTTCAAGGGAGGTTTGGGTGCCCTATCAAATGTCAATGTCCCCACACCGACTGCTCTAACAATGCTGTCATCACCAAGTACTACCTCCATATCAGTATCACCCTCTGAAAGCTCTGAGAAGTACTCTCTGACTCCTGTCATGTGGCGGGAAGTGCCACTGTCAACATACCAAATGCTAGAAGATGCTCTGCTAGTAGCAGGGAATGCACACTCCCTCTGAACCTGTATGGCAGGTGATCCTGCACTAGTGGCCTCACAAGCTATGAACCCAAACTCCCGATCAAATCTCTCTGAGAAGCTCTCTATCTCTGCAGAAGCTGCCATGGGTTTGTCTTTCCCTTTCTTGTTCTTCTTCTCTGGACACACAACAACAACAGTGTCCCAACTTTTGGTAATTCCAATATTTGACTTTGGAATAGTCCTCCTTGTTCTGCTGCTTGCCTTTACCTTTGCTTTTGCCTCCACTGTTGGAAGCTTGCTTCTTTGCTCTGCCCTTCTTGCCTCTTGCTAACAATGCCACATTGTCATCCTCCTCCACCTGTTTGGCTGCCCCAAGATGGTTCTTTCTGATCTCATTCTGAATGCAATCATCCCACAACCTCTCCCAATCGGGAAGGTTTTCTCGTGCAACAATGCCATCCAGAAAATTATCCCAAGTCTTGGGAAGACCATTCAAAGCAATCCTCACCAACTCAGTGGGTGCAATGATGTCACCTACGCCTACCTACTCATCTCTCACTGAAGTGATCTTTGTGAGGTATGTTGTAACACTGTCCGTCTTAGCCATTTTAATGGCCTTCTGTTTCTCCTTTAGGACCATTTTTCTGTTTTCGTTTGAGCTCTGGTAAAGACTGGTCAAGGCTGTCCACATCTCATGTGCATAAGTCTTTCCTTTCACATGAGGAATGACATGGTCTTTGATTCCTTCCAGAATCAATCTTTTTGCCTTAGCATTCTTTTTGTTAAACTCTGCCAACTGTACAGGGTTAGCAGGTACTACTATTGGGTCCTGTGTGGTATTTACCATAATGCCCCAGACTAAGGCTTCCTCAAAGATGCTCTGGATTCTCTCCTTCCATGCACTGTAGTTGTTCTGCCCATCCAATCTGTCTTCAACTCTGAAACCCAAAGACATGTTTCACTGGAAATTTTCAAATTTGTGGTAAAGGTTTCTGTTTTCTATGTAAAAATCAGCATGCTATAATTTTCACTTTGCTATCCCAAACTACACTTTTTAGCCAACTAAGCTTCGATACCATGAAGAAATTTCAACCCCCACTATGGTTATCAATTTTCTTTATCACTCAATGCATTTAGTTTTAAATCCAAGCATGATAAAAATTCTAAAATTTTGAAATGACAATAATTTTCTGAAAATACAAATTTAGAGATTTCACAACTGCTAAAATTGCAGAAATAAAACACAACAAAATTATGACAGCCACACATAGAAAATAACATAGTGATTTTTGGTCAATGTGATCCTGGAAAAACCCCCTACAACTCTTGGGGAGAACCAGTTTGAGAGCTCTTCTTTATTTCTGAAAATGTTTTTACAAAGAAACTGAAATATACAGTGAAAATTCTAGCGACCACAAATTACAACTTATTTCGATTTCCATGCTTGAACTCCACCTCGAAAATTGTGCCAATCAGCAAACAGCGAAAAAAGAATTTTTTACATCAATGAAACAACATTAAATGTTGTACGACCAACCTCGAAAAATGTGCCCAGAAATTGCTATCCCTCTTCCTCGATTTCTGTGCTTTTCTCCTGCTGTACGGTTTTTCCTTGGGATGCGTGCCAATAAATGCTACTGCCTAGATTTGCTGAAATATCTTCTTGCTGCTCTCCTTCACTTCCTCACTGCTCAGAAATTTTCTCCTTGCTCTCTCTTCTCTTTCTCTCAAATGCTCATGAAAAAAATGAATTGATCTTTTCCTCTTCTCTTCTCCTTTTATTCTCTAAATGACCTTTTGGGTTACCCTAAGATCTAATGGCTGAGATTCATTTAGATCTAGGGATGAGAATAAATGCACATTTAATTCTCACTTTATATTTTTTAACTCACCCACTTAAATAAAGACCCACTTAGCCTTTTATTTCCATAGTCACTTTTTCACTTTCTAATTCTTCATTCACTTTAATAAAGTCGCCTTTAAAGTAGAATGGAACTTTACCACTTATAAAGTCATTCTTAAATTAGAATGTAACTTTACCACTTATAAAGTCACTTTTAAATTAATTTGACTTTACCACTTATAAAGTCACTTTAGGAGAAAAGTAAAAAATAAATTTGGACACTTTTCCCTGGGCCAAAGATCAAAGCCTTAGGGAACCACTTGTCCTCTAGTACCCAAATTTTAACAGTTTTCCTCATGTATCTTGTGTTACTTGTTCAATGTATGAGATTGATGTTTTATGATGTTTGAATCAGTTTTGCACTAATTGCGATTATATCATAAAATCGCGAGTTTTTGAAATCGGCGATATTATCGGCCGATAAATACATGTATCACGATTTTTTCGTAATATATATATATATATATATATATATATATATATATATATATAGGAGGAGGTGACACAACCTACCCAAGCTTCCCATGTCACCAGTAGAGGACGTGGTCTACCTCCTGTAGCTCCTAGTTCTTCAGCTTTGAGAGCACAGCAGAGTCCACTGCCAACTCCACCGACATCTGTCATTTACATCTAAAGGGGCAAAGGAAATCAGTAGTATTAGACTTTAGTTATTTGGTTCATTTCATTGTATATGACATTAAGACTCATGATATGAGATACATTATTATATTTTTTGTTGATATTTTAAGACTGAGTTGGGAGTCATGAGTCAGGACTTACTATTCAGGACATGATTCACTGATATGTGTGATGTGGCACTAGAAATGATATTAAACATCTTATATATTAGGTCTTTTATCATATTTATGTGTCAATGTATTTATTTTATGTTGTTGATGCTTTAGATATTAAAAAAATGGAAAAAAATGAATATTTTTGTATGTTACAATTTTTTCCCGATTTTTTCCCCGCGCCGATTTAATCCCGATAACGATTAATGCAACATTGGTTTGAATGGCATTAAATAAGTAAAAATTAGCTTTATATTGAGCCACCCCCTGTCTCATTAATAATTATAATTGTGAAATCCAACATCATATCAATATATAATTATAATCGTGAAATCCAACTTGGGTTTGTCTCTTTTCTTATAACTTAATAATGGCTCCTCATGGTACATCACATCTTGGGCAAAAGCAGTTTGCAGAAACTCAATGTAAAGGATTCCTAGTCTTTGTGTGCCTTGTCTTATCTTTTGTTTTCCAGGACTAATTTATCTTCTGTTTGTAGTATGTACTAAGTTGATTTTAGGCAGATGCCCCATATTTAATATCCACTTCATGAGGGTTTTTGCTGACCTTTACTGATTTGGCAACCTGTTTTTTTTTGTAGGGTCTGGAGAATCAAGAGCTCTCAGGAATGATCTAGTGCAACTCATGAAATATATGCATGCACAATTCCAAGGGCTAAGGTTGATGTTAATCTATAGAAATGTAGAGAAAATGTTAGGAGATGTATTGGTAGGGGACAAAGCAGTGAATTTGGTATTTTATCGTGAGGCTGTGCCATTTAAATATAGTGGGAAACTAAGTGCTCAAACTGTATTAGCTTCTGTTTGGCATGCTATGTCAATTCCTTCTGGTGATTTACCCTTCAAACAATTAAATACTTTGGAAGATTTGGAGTTTTTCCTACAGTCAACAGACAACGCGGTGCTCCTTTTTGATATTTGTGGATGGGTCCCAAATATATTAGCTGCTGATAACAAAAATACTAGATTCTCAACAACCACAAAAACAAATCATACAAATTTAAATCAAGGTAAGGCTTGTGCTTTAACCCAAAAAATGAAAAAGTTTATTATTATTTTCTGTAATTCCTTTACTGCAGTATGAAAATTAAGTGTTTGACAAAACTTATGCACTTTCTTTGCCAGAGGAGGGTTTGGAAAGAGATGGAAGTGTTGCAAAGAAGTCAACTGTTGGAATCCAGTTGGAGCCTAAGAGTGACAACAGCATTGAATCAGTAGGAATGAATTTAAAGAGGGACAAGAACACAAAAACATCTCCTAAATCACCATTAATGATGACTGAGAACCATGGATTTGTGAGTGAACAAGAAATTTGTGAGACTAGCGAAGGAAGTTCTGCAACTGTTTGGAAAGATGGCTTACACTGGGTAAGCTGTGGTAATGACACAATTGGGACAGAAACAAATACAACTGTAGTGACTAATTGGCAAGGGAGTGATCATTCCTCAAGTCATGCCTTGTTTTATGGATCTTCTTGCACTCAAGAAGAGTATAACTATTTTAAAGTTTTGTACACTAATCTGTCTAGGATTGCAAGGGATAATATGCTTCCACCTGAACGACAAAGATTTGGGCTTTTATCTAACAGAACTGTTATTTCTGCTTTAAGCATTGATGCCCAACAGAAATCATTACTCATGTTACAATTTCCAGACTGCCCAAACTGCTCCAAAACTTTTGACAGGGGAGATGATCTTGAGGAGTTTGTGTTGACACCCCATCCTCTTGTGACTGAGGTAGGGCAAAGGGCGTTTCTTTGCAGGCTCACCATTTTGTTTGTCCTGAATTAAAGAATTTTATTGTTCTGTAAAAAATATTGTTTTTCAGTTTGCTGCAGCAGAGTTCTTAGCAGTTCAGTCTGTGAAAGAAGTATAACAGATTCAAAGGTTCTTGGGAGAAATCTAATGCTACCAACTCAGATCTCACCATCACTATCACCAGCTAAGCATACGATAATAGAGGAACTCTTTGCCACAAAATACTGCTCTGTACTTTCAAAGAATGGCTCAAATTCCTTAATCTAGGGTCTCTATCAAGCTACTTTTCAATACCTGTAAGGTTACTAAATGATTGAAACATGGACCATTCTTATCATTTGGAACTTTGGGTTATTAATGATACCTGCCTCATGTGTGTTAGTTGATACAGTCACCTCGTGACTTTAAAGTCATATTTTGACTCCATTTGGACTAAATTATAACCTAGTTTTTTGGGAACTCATGCTGAGAAAATTCATAAACATGAAACTTTTTACAGTGGCAATATATAATAGAACTAATTGCTTCTTGATTTGAGATGAGATTTTTACTGTCTAATTCTAGGGCACAATAATTATTGAAAAGAACTTCCAAAAGGAGTTTGCTGTATTCCAAATGAATTTCTCAGAAGATACCTTGAAGAGCATTCCTTGTTAATATTTGAGGATAAGACTTGCTGGTGCTTGCTCTGTGCATATTTAGTTCAACTCATTCCATTATTCCCTTCGGTATGTAATTTACTTGAACTTGGTTAGGGAAAACCTCAGTTATTCCTAATAATTTCATAGTACTTTTGTTTATAATGAATTCTGAAGTACCACTTGCTGTCTGTCATTGTCTTGTATATTTGTAGCCCATTGTTGTGGCTACAATACAACATGTTCTTTATCCTTTATCTTTCATATTAATTATTGTTATAATGATTTATATTCCATCATAATGGAGTTTATTTTACTCCTAGAATCCTCATCTATAACAATTCTTCTCTTTTGGGACGAGGATGGTTGTCTTTTCCATATGTTTTGATCCCTTCACTTCTTTTTGCTGATGATGTGATCTTCCTGGCCTCCCCTCCCGTGGAACCACAGAGACAACTTGACGCGGTTTCCTGTTTTTGTGACCTTCAACAGTTGACAATTAACATAAGTAAAAGTAAGGCAATGATCTTCAGTACATCAATGTCGGCTCTCTCTTCCTGTTACTTCCATGGGAAAGAGATTGAGATCTCCAGGATGCACACCGATCTGGGGATTTTGTTTTCAGACTTTCTCTTCAACTTGAGACATGCTTTCCAGCCTTGATTCAGAAAGTGATATGGCTCCCTTTCCTTTCTTGAGAGATTGTGTTTCTAGAGTTACTTCTAAGACATCATGTCCAAGATGCACCTTTTGGATATGATCATCCAACCCATGCCCTCTATGGCTCTGAGGTTTGGAGCCGTAGCTTGCTTCAAGCTAACTGGGTTAAATAAAGTACAATCCCTTATGTTACAACACATCATTAGGTGCAAATGAATTTCTCTTCAGTCCATCCTGGTGGAGTTTAAAGAACATCCTCTATGCTTGCAGGCCATTTTCAAATTGGCCTCTTTACTTCATAGAGTTTGGATTTTTAGTGATTTTGCTTCGGGGAGGGCTACATAACCTTATGTTTCTGACTTCTCTTAATTCCTTTCCTTTTCAAGCCTATCTGGGCTGGTTTATTGTTGATTTTGTAAGGCCTGCAAGTTACTTTAGTTTGTGGCTATCTCTCTTGACCACCTCCTCCCTTTTAGGGACTCCCTAGATGCTTTGGGCCACAAATAGGACTTGAACAATGTAATCAAAGAGGACATTTATAGAAATTATGTTTAGGTCACTTGGGTTGCACCTCTTAAGGGGCTCATCCCTAAGATTGATTTCTGTTTTGAGCACTTCTTGCAGCTGAGAGATGGCCTTATTGTTTGACCTATGTATACATTCAAGAACTAGATGCACACCCTCAGGACCTCCCTTAGTTTAAATTGGCTCTTATCAACTTTGGGTTGAGTCCCATGAGCACCCTCTTCGCTTGGATAGATCTTGTAACTATCTCCTCCTTTGATTACATCTCCATGTCACTTGCAGGAGATGGAGTCAAAGGATCACCTCATCTTCAGATGTCCATTTGCAATGAGATCACGGTGAGGTTGTAATTCCTTTAGTGAGATTTGGTTGGGTCCCGTTCCACATTCGTGCATTATCACTTAATATTTGACATGTGTCATCTAACCTTTGTTGCCAGTTTAGGTTTGCTACCCTTTATTTTGCATGAGGCCTATACTAGTCAATTTTTTCACTCCCCTTGTGATTTTCATCACAAAGAGCTTTGCATGGTTAGGGCGTTCATTTGGTTTCTTGTATGATGATGTGCTAGAGGATTTGATGGTGTTTTACTTGATATATAGCATTACACTTGATCATTTGATGTTCTGGTCTCCACTTCTTGCTAGATGATTGACTATGAGGATACCTTGATGGAATGGCCTAGCACTTTGGGGCTAATTGGGTATTGTATTGGCTTGATCATTTGGCTAGCTTCATTATGGCATAGAGTTCTTGGCACACACTAACTTGCTTACACATGGTTTGTTACTTGGATGGATTAACATGAGCATGGTTAGGGCTCCCTTTCTCCAACGCCCGAGCTCTTTATGGATGATATTCACACATGAATGGATTACTTCTAGGCTCTAGCATGGCACATGACATCACCTTGAGCTCTCCCCTTCCTAGGCGACATTTGGAGGCACATGCAGTGTTATTAGAACTAGACTGGTCAACCCAAAAAATGTGAATTAGATTAGAATTGGGAAAAAGTTGGAAAAACCCAGACCAAAACATTGGTCAACCAAGAAATACATGAAATATTCCATATGAATCTAAGCCATTAGTTGTGCAATTTATTTCATATATATAACAAGTAAGGGTGCATATTGCCAAAATAATACCAAGTGCAATCCATCTCCGAACTAAAAATATATCAACAAAGAGGCTCTAAAAGGCCTCTAAAGTCCAAAAAGAAATCATGCTACAACATATAACTACATATCATCAAAATCATTGCCTATATTGGTTTCCTCACTATCAATATCACCCTATTAAAATAAGATAGAAGAATCTTAACATGTCAAATTAGTGATTTTGTTTGAGTGATGGGTACACTTTTACTAAGGTCATGACAAAGGAGTTCAAAGATCAATTCCACCAACATCGAGGAACATAAATGGGCTAGGGCTTGGTGCTGTTAATTAAATGCTAGTTTCATAACTTCATACATGACAAAATGCAACGAAAACATTGCAATCCTGCCAATCTTGAAAATTGTTAAGTCTATTGAATTTTGATTGGGATCTAAATTGTACTTTCTCCATATGAAATCCAATGAGGTTGGAACCACTCTTGAACATCCTAAAACAATTGATGGTAATGTTAAAAATTTAAGTGGAAGGATGGAAATTGAAGAATTTAACATTACCACCAGTTATTAGGGTCAGTGAATTTGAGGTATGGGGGTCTCTTTAAATAACATTAGTAGGGCTTGTTACCGCTCAAACTAGCAGGGGGCCTAAAGGGGATCCCTAAAGGGAAAATGCTAGGCCAAGGGCAACAAATGGAGACTTAGCACACTGTCACCTCAGCTAAAGCTCCCTTATATTTACAGACTTTCACCAATGGGAGGAGACCCAATATATTATGGAGTCATCGATGAAGGATAAGTTAATTAGATGATGGGGGTGACCCTAATAATGTTAGGTCCCTATACTGCTAGTGTAACCCCTTATTGTTATTAGTGCAACGCCCTTATTATATTGTTGTGCCCATGTAGTCCCCATATTGTTATTATTGTGCCTCATAGAAGCTCACTATTGTTATTGTTGTGCCCTTACATTATTATTGTTATGTCGGTTCTGATTATATTATGACCCCTTAGACTCCTATATATAGAAAGGAGGACTTGTCATTTGTATCATCCAAGAATTGTTCATTTGTGTAATGTAAAGGAGGTTGCCCCCTCGAAGAGGCTGATTTCTAAGGCGTTGATCTATCTTTTCTATCTTTTTGTGAGCTGGCTTCATAACATTTGGTATTAGAGCTTTGGATTCTAGGGTTTCACTGCTCCAAACAGGTCGTCGTGACATTTTCGCTATAACTTTTTTTCTGCGACGTTTCAGAAGCTAAAAAAACAACCCATTTGAGCTGAAATCTCGCTAAACCTCGTGTTCGAATTTCATGTCTTGTCTCGCGGAGATATAATAAGAGGAAGTTAGGGTTTTGAAAGCTCCAGAATTCCATCTCAAACAGGTCATCGTGGCATTTTCGCTATAAGTTTTTTTCTACGAAGGTTCAGACTCTGAAATTAAAACCCATTTGAGCCAAAATCTTGGTGAAGCTCAGGCCCAGATTTTAGATATTGTTTCGCTATATTTTTGGAGATACAGTCCAAGAAAATTAGGGTTTCTGCAGGCTCCCGAATTACATCCCAAACAGGTGACCTTGGGAAAATTGTCATAACTTTATATCTGAGCATTAGATTGAAATTTCGTCAGTATTTATAGAAAGAGGACGGACTTTACTTTTCTGTGTATTGTTTTCAGGTCTGAAGGTCGAAACAGTGACATGTGGCAGGTCGTACAAGTTTGCTCTACTGAACTAGTCTATAATCAGGTCATCGTAGGAGATTTGGCATAACTCTTTCTTGAAGAATCCAATATTGATAAGACTGGTGGGGTTAGAAAGAGGACTCAGAGAGCTACCACAGGACGCAATTTCAGAACTTGGAGATCCGAAATTACAGAGTTACAATCGTTTCAAGATTGAGCTCCTAAAATCAAGAAAAGGCGATATGAGGAAGTTTGATGGCAAGGATCTGGTAAATTGGATACTACAGATGGAGCAATATTTTGATCTACATGATGTACAACTGTTACAAAAGGTACATATTGCATCTTTATATTTAAAATCAAATCAATTTTTATGGTATAAAGGACTCGGTTCTCGTAAACCATTCGTCACTTGGTCAATTTTCACGGAGGGAATAATAGCACATTATGACGATACAAAGAGAAACACCTTCTTTAGCCAATTGATAAATCTCAAACAAAAGGGTTCAATGACAAAGCACATTGAAGACTTCCAAAAATTGAATATAAGGGTAAATGATATTCCAGAGAAGCAAAGGATTGATGTCTTCATAGGGACTTTAAAGGATAACATTCAACATGAGGTTCGTCTTTGAGAACCTGATTCATTGGAGAAGGCATTCAGGTTGACAAGAAAAATTGAAAGTGGAATTTTGGAAACAAGGAATCCTACAACTCACAAATATAAATATGGAAGTGTTTTTGCGCCTAGCCTTCCACAACCTACAAGGTTTACACCAAAACGATTGGAAGAAAAAAGAGAAAAAGGGCTTTGTTACATTTGTGATAGCAAATACACCAAAGGTCATAAGAAGAAATTATTTTACATAGATTGTGAAGAGGAGGAAGAAAATGATCAAGAAACGTCAAAAGAAGAGGATATACACCAAGAACCAACCCAGAGAAAGCAGAAATGAATCCGACCATATCTTTTAAAGCATTGGCAAGAATTAACACTCCTCAAACTCTTAAGATAGAAGGACATATCAAAAAGAAAAAGGTTCAAGAAGTGAAAGATCACATCGAGCATCAAGAAATGAATCCGACCATATCTTGTATGCATTAGCAGGAATTACCACTCCTCAAACTCTCAAGATAGAAGCACATATCAAGAAGAAAAAGGTTCAAGCAGTGAAAGATCACATCGAGCATCGACAACAAGTTCTCCAACTTTTAAAGGATAACTCCACTTTGGCGAAGAATAGAATGAAACAACAGGCAGATCAACATCGTAACAAAAGAAGTTTTGATGTAGGTAACTGGGTATTTCTACGACTACAACCATACAAACAAATGTCCCTCAAGCAAGCTAAGAAGGATAATAAATTATGACCGAAGTATTATAGTCCGTACAAGGTGTTACAAATGATTGGTACTATGGCATACAATTGGAGCTTCCTGCATCTTCCTGAGTGCATCCAGTTTTCCATGTTTCATGCTTAAAAAAGGTTATAGGTGAGAAGATCCCAGTTCAAACAATATGGCCAAAACTTGATGAGGAAGGAAAATCATATTGGAATCGGAAGCAGTCACAAAAACAAGAAATTGACCGATACGAAATCGATCAATTTTAGAGTATCTCATCAAGTGGAAGAACTTACCTGCTGAAGATTCCACATGGAAGGATGAGAATTTTATACAGAAGCATCCAAAACTACTCAAGCGTTGAGGATAACACTTTTTGAAGGAGAGGGGCATGTTGGGTCCCTATACTACTAGTGTAACCCCTTATTGTTATTAGTGTAACCCCTTTATTATATTATTGTGCCCATGTAGTCCTCATATTGTTATTATTGTGCCCCATTGAAGCCCACTATGGTTATTATTGTGCACTTACATTATTATTGTTATGTCGGTTTTGATTATATTATGACCCCTTAGACTTCTATATATAAAAAGGAGGACTTGTCATTTGTATCATCCAAGAATTGTTCATTTGTGTAATGTAAAGGAGGTTGCCCCCTCGAAAAGGCTGATTTCTAAGGCATTGATCTATCTTTTTGTGAGCTGATTTCATAACAACCAATCCCTTTTCTGGAAGAGTTATAAAGATAAGGCTTGTTTGCTTTCTAAGCAAGGTACAATGTCTTCTAGGGAAAGGAAGGGAGGATTTAAGGGTTAGGTTTATGGGTCTCCAAACAAATCGAAGATGCATGTAAATTGCTTGCAAGGGCTAGGATGATGGTGTATGTGATGCCACATCATCGTGCAAGTCTTGGATCATCTTCATCTGCCAAGTGTATGGTGCAAATCTGGGGTTAGCTGGGCATGATGGATTAGGTGCATCTTCCTTGTCCAACAAGTGAACCACGAGCAATCTCTGAATAGCTGTGGGGATCCATGGAGTGTTGTCTGCTGATATGGAGGCCCATGGATCTCAACGCACACCCGACATGTGCCAATGTATCCCTCTGGAGGATTAGGACCCTGTATAGGGAGACCAAACCCAAGATGGAGACCATTTGCAATCCTGCATAAGATCCAATGCGTCCCCTAGCCTTCTAGTACAACAAGTCATTAGAGAAATCGAGTAAATGAGCTTACCAATCATGGACCATAGGTGGGGACTTCATAATGGCCTGCCCTTCCATAATGGGCTTCGGGATGTGCCAATGTCTCCTAAACTCCAAATGGGGTTAACCAAGAATCCTATTAGGTGGTTTCTACTTCTAAAGGGGATAATATATTCAAGGTACATCCTTCAAAAGGTGGTGGCATGTGACAGATAGGTGAATGAAGTAGGGAATGAGAAGGGGTAGCCCTGGGTCACATGCTGGGGTACAAGGGTAGCTAATAAGAGGGAAGCCCACACTTGGGTTTATAATGTATAGGAGGGAACAATTGTGGTACATGAGGTGCCCCGATCTTGATTTTTCCACCCTTCTTTATATGCCTTTTGCCTTTTTATGATTTTCTTTGATTAATTGCTCAGGGCTCAAGGGGTAAGAGCATGATATATAAGATATAACAGTGAATACCCCGTTTTAAGGTAGGGCGGTTCATTGCTGACTAGGGGTTGGGACAATCATGGGTACCTATATGATGAAAGAGGTTCATAGAACCTGTAGGAACTAGGGTGATGACCATGATGATGGGGTAGAGGTCATGTATTGGCTTTTGCTCACGTTTTAAATGTGTTTGTCCCGCCCATCTTTTGCATTTTGTGGTACATTTTCCTGTTAAATGTGGCCAAATATGCTTTTTATCTTTCTTTTTAGCTGCATCAACTTCTGGACATAATTCTAGGCCATGTGCGGGCAAGGGAAAAGGGGCAAGCTAACCATATGTGGACCCAATGGAGGAATGTGGACCCAGGTGGGAGAAATGATGAATGGGGTAATAATGAGTGGAAAAAGGGTAATATAAGCGGATAAGGGAGTGGGATCATGCAACCAAAATCGGGGGTTCCCATGAAATACCATCCCTAGAGCCAAATGGTTAGTAAAAGAGATCCTACAGGACTAGAACCCAAGGTTAATATCCAAAAAGGGCCTAGGGGACAAGGGCACAGAGCTAACCCATTCTTTTCGTCGAATCCCCCCATGAAGTGATCATGTCATCCTACATGCTACTTAACTACATCATGCCCAACTACAACACGTTGCTCCTCATCAAGTCATCCTTCATCTCAGTATTTGATCGATATCACTGTGTAAGTCCTTGTTTCCGTGGCAGCATTGAAATCTTATCGCTGTCATCAGATCTTGTTCTCAACCTTGATTCATGGAGACAGTGTCGAGATCTTCATACTGAGACCTAAGATAACATGACACCTGATTCTTCTACCAAGACAGTAGTACTGTGATAAGACTTCATCTCTACAGTTAACACCGAAATATACTAACACTGAGGTGGCAACAAAACTTGGCAACACTGAAAATTTTACTGTGATCACTGAAAAATTCATCATTGAAAACTTCTCTGAAATGCGAGATATGAGTTTTTTTGTGTAATGCAAAGATCCCAGGCTTGTATATATAGTGGTATACCCATCTAAACGGGCCAACATGAATCATGAAGAGTTATGACTTTGTTTTAGCCTTTAGGCCAACATGAGGTCACTTGATAATTATTCCTTTGAGGTCGACTTTGAAGAAGCTGATTTGAGGACTTTGATGAAGAGGCAGAGTTGATGATTTGCTGAAGAGGATGACTTGATGGTGGAGTCTTTGACCCAACAATAAATGACTTTGACAATAACCTAAAGCCTACAATGGAGGCTTGACTTATAATTGACCCAAGCATGAAACCCATGCTTTAATAAGTCAATCCAAATAATGGCCCAACTACAACACGCTGCTCCTCATCAATCTGCAGCCTCTGCTGCTGCACCCCACTGGCACTGATGTCCACTGCTATTGGTTCTGTCCACCATTGTTGCTGTTACCATCACTACTGCCATCCACCACTGTTGCTGCAACCATCACTGCTGCCATCCACCACTGTTGCTGCTACTATCACTGCTATCATCTACTTCAATTGCCACTGCTCCTATCTATGCTGCACATTAACTCAGTCATCCAACCTCATTACTCTGCTCTAGAGATGACGGAATCACATTTTTGAGATGTCTTTTGTGAACTAATAGCAGTCTCAATCTCCAGCGAAGACCCTTGTCAAGAAAGAGACCAAAGTTGAGTTTTTTAGAGGCCTTATACGCCTAGCTGGAAGGTCAATTATGAACCATCAATCACCGTATTTGAAGAAGCTGAGATTCCTGTGGAAAAGGATGAAAGTCTTGAGCATATATATATAAGGAGGACGAACCATACAATGATATAAAAGTCGACCTTAAAAGATAGAAGAGAACCTCTACTTTATCAAGTATATTGGGTTTGAATAACGTTATTGGTGGAGCCCTGATAATAGGACCATACTTAGAATTTTATATCAGGTCTGTAACAACTTTTCCATATCACTAGTCATGTCATTATTTGCCCTTTAAAGAAGGATTATACTTGCTTTTGTGTTTTGTAGAAGCCTTAATTTGAGGGTCAAGCTTGCAAGAGAAAGCTACAGGATTCTCAAGAACTAGATCTACTATAATAAGCAGTAAAAAGGATGCCTGTAGCACCTCCCGCCAGAAGTGATCTTGTAATCTTACCTCCTTGGAAGCTACAATTAGTAATAGAAGCATCAAGAATCTTGCACCAACCTGTGAGATGTTGAAATTTGGTACCGGAGGACAGGTGGTTCCCTTAGGCTTTGATCTTTGGCCTAGGGAAAAGTGTCCAAAAGAATTTAATTTTTCTCCTAAAGTGACTTTATAATTTTATAAAGTTAAATCTAATTTAAAAGTGACTTTAAGTGATAAAGTTATTAAGTCTAATTTTAAAGTGACTTTTATAAAGTCAATGAAAAATTAGAAAGGAAAAGTGACTTTGGAAATAAATGACTAAGTGAGTCTTTATTAAAGTGGGGTGAATTAAAAAATAGAAAGTGAGATTTAAATGAGCATTTAATCTCAACCATTGATTTAAATCTATTTCAGCCATTGGATTTAGAGATCACCCAAAAGTCACTTGGATCACCCAAAAGTCACTTGGAGTTATATTAAAGGAGGAAAAGGAGGAAAAGGTCATTCATTCTTTCATGAGCAGATTGGGAGAAGGAGAGCAAGAGAGCAAGAGAGATTTCTGAGCAGGAAGAAGGAGACAGCAGCTTGGCACACATTCCAAGGCAGCAGTTGAGCAGATTTGTACAGCTGATTCAGCACATAGTGAAAGGCAGATTTTTGCACAAAAATCGAGGAGCAGTTTGCTGATTTTTCTGCACACAAAACGGAGGTCGTACAACATTTATTGCTGTCCTGTTTGCTGTAATTTCCAGATTGCTGTGAGGCACGGGAAAGGAGATAAGTTGTAAATTTGCTTGCTGATTTTTTGCTGAATAATTCTCACTGTAAAAAGACAATTTTCAGAAATAAAGAAGAGCTCTCAAACTGGTTTTCCTCAAGAGTTGTAGGGGGTTTTTCCAGGGTCAAGTTGACCAAAAATATCAGTGTTTTAATGTGTTTTAATGGCTGTTTTTAATTGCTGATTTTTAATTCTGCAATTTCCAGCCTTCTGAAAAATTTCCAGAATTTGTGTTTTTAGCAATATTTATTTTTTTCAGTCTGTTAAATGTATGGTTATGGGAATGGGCATTTAACTACATGGGAGAAATAAGGAGAAACTGAAAACCGGGGTGGGAAAACAGAAATTTTTACATGGTATCAGAGCTTGAGTGCTGAAGGGCAGTTTGGGACAGCAAAAGGAAAAATTACAGTTGCTGATTTTTCACTCAGAAAATTCCAGCAAGCTGATTTTTTCATAAACAGCAGTTTTATCTTTACTACAGCAGTGCTATTTTTCAGTTTTAGGACAGCAGGATGTCATTGGGATTGAGGGTGGAGGATAGGCTGGATGGGCATATAAATTACAGCGTTTGGAAGGAGAGAATGCAAAGTATCTTTGAGGAGGCAGAAGTCTGGGATATCATGGTGCATACCGCACAGAACCCTATTGTTGTGCCCACTGATGTTACTCAGTTGGCTGAGTATAAAAAGAAGAACAATAAGGGTAAGAGGCTGATTCTAGACGGAATCAAAGACCATTGCATTCCTCATGTGAGAGGAAAGAGCAATGCCCATGAGATGTGGACAGCATTGTCCAATCTCTACCAGAGTACCAATGAGAACCGGAAGATGGTCCTGAAGGAGAAGCTGAAGAACATTAAGATGGGTAATGATAGTGCAGCTGGATATCTCACAAAGATTACCAATGTGAGAGATGAGTTGGCAGCGATTGGAGAGGCCATTCCATCCACTGAGTTGGTGCGTATTACTGTGAATGGCCTCCTCCGTTCATGGTTGAACTTTGCTGATGGGGTTTGTGCACGTGAGACCCTTCCCACATGGGAGAGGTTTTGGGATGATTGCATTCAGACAGAGATCAGGAAAGGACAGCTTGGGGCAGCCAAGCCAGTTGAGCAGGATGAGGATGTAGCACTGGTGGCAGGAGGCAAGAAAGGCAAAGGGAAGAAGCAGGCTTCCACAAGCAGTGGTGGGGGCAAAGGCAAAGGCAAAGGTAAACAGGGGAACACACAGAAGGACTATTCCAAGGTGAAGTGTTGGAATTGTCAAAAGATGGGACACTATGCACTTGTGTGTCCGGAGAAGAAGAAGAAGAAGGGGAAGAACCAAGACGTGGTAGCTTCATCAGAGATTGAGGACTTTGCTGGTCGTTTTGACCGAGAGTTTGCGTTCACTACGTGTGAGTCCTCTAGTGCAGGATCACCTGCTACACAGGTTCAGAGGGAGCATGCTTTTCCCTCGATTAGCGGAGCATCTACAGGTATCTGGTATGTGGACAGTGGGGCTTCACGTCACATGACAGGAGTCCGTGAGTACTTCTCAGAGCTTTCAGAGAGTGGCACTGATATTGAGGTAGTACTTGGTGATGACAGAGTTGTTAGAGCAGTCGGGGTGGGGACAGTGACATTTCAGAGGGAGTCCAAACCTCCCTTGAAGGTGTCAGAGGTTCTTTATGTGCCAGGGATGAGGAAGAACCTCATATCCGTCTCAGCTTTGGAGGACAGAGGATATGACGTACTGTTCAGGGGAGGACAGGTGTTGATGTATCCCAGGGACACTCCAGCTGATTCAGCTAGAGTGATAGGTGTACGCCATGCAAAGGTGTACAAGTTTGCATTTCAGCCCCTTTTGGCATTGAGCAGTAGTACCGACAACAGAGCTAGCAGTTCTGAGCTGTGTGAGATTTGGCACCGCAGGATGGGACATATGTATCATGGAGCCTTGAGGACATTGCGGGAGATCACTACAGGTGTGCCAGATTTCAGTACTGATCACTTTGATACTTGCAGAGGTTGTGCGATGGGCAAATTTGCCAAATCCCCTTTTCCCAGCAGTGACAGCAGAGCGACGGGGATACTTGATTTGATTCATTCCGATGTGAGCGGTCGGATGTCTCATGTTTCCTTGAGTGGGTATGAGTACTATGTTTTATTCATTGATGATCACTCCAGGAGGACCTGGATTTATTTCTTGAAGACCAAGAGTGAGGTCTTCAAGCGGTTTCAGGAGTTCAGAGCTCTTGTGGAGACACAGACAGGCCGAAAGATCAAGTCCTTGAGGTCGGACAATGGAGGAGAGTACACCCTTGGAGAGTTTGTTGACTATTGTGCGGAGGCAGGCATTAGGAGGGAGTTCACTGTTCCTTACAACCCCCAGCAGAACGGGGTTGCGGAGAGGAAGAACAGATCCATCATAGAGGCTGCCAAAGCTATGTTACATGATCAGGGGTTGCCATTGTTCTTGTGGGCAGAGGCCTGCAACACAGCTGTTTACTTGCAGAACAGGAGTCCGCATCGTGCCTTGGGGCACATGACTCCGGAGGAGGCTTTCTCTGGGAAGAAGCCTGATCTTGGTCATCTTCATATCTTTGGATGCATTACATACTCCTATATACCCAAGGAGAAGAGGACCAAACTAGAGCCCACCGCAGAGAAGGGTATCTTTGTGGGCTACAGTGAGACCTCAAAGGCCTTTCGGATTTACATTCCTGCACAGAGGAGAGTTGTTGTCAGACGGGATGTGAAGTTCGAGGAGGACAGGGCCTTTAGGAGGTCACGGGAGTTAGAGTATCTGGATCAGCCAGACCCTCAGCAGCAGTTGAGTCAGTCGCAGGGATCCAGTGGGCAGGGATCAGGAGGATCCGGAGGTACATCTATGAGGATGTCAGGTCCATCAGTGAGCAGTGGCTCGCCGAGCCAGAGGGGTGGTGCTCCGGGCAGCATGCAGAGCAGTTCACAGAGCAGTTCACTAGGGAGTCCACTGATGGACAGTTCACACGGTACCTCAGCTTCTACAGGTTCAGGTGCAGGCAGGAGGACAACAGACAGACAGTCAGGAGTTCAGGCTACTGATGATGATGAGGAGGAGGAGTTTCATTCTCCAGTGGGAGAAGTGCGCTCAGGGAAGAGGAAGCCCAAGTGGCTTCAGGACACCTTGAGAGATGCCACATCTGTTGCTGAGCCGAAGAGGCCGGTCAGAGAGAGTAGACCACCTGAGAGGTTTTGTAGCTATATGGCGATGGTTACCAGCATCCTTGACTCTGAGCCTTCTAGCTATGAGGAGGCAGCTAGCCAGCAGGTCTGGAGAGAGGCCATGCAGGAGGAGTATTCTTCTATCATGAAGAATGATGTTTGGGAGGTGGTGCCGAGGCCTGAGGGCAAATCCGTGGTTACTTCCAGATGGCTTTACAAGGTAAAGCATGCTGCAGATGGCAGCATTGAGAAATTCAAAGCGAGGTTTGTGGCTAGAGGGTTCTCCCAGGTAGAGGGAGTTGATTATGAGGAGACCTTCGCTCCCGTGGCTCGATATACTTCGATCCGCTCCATTATATCAATAGCAGCAGAGATGGGTTGGAAGATCCACCAGATGGATGTGAAGACCGCATTTCTCAATGGCTTCATACAGGAGGAGGTGTACATTGAGCAGCCACAGGGCTTTGAGGTGCATGGGAAGGAGTCCCATGTGTGCAAACTGAAGAAGGCCCTTTATGGCCTGAAGCAAGCTCCCAGAGCTTGGTACTCCAGGATAGATACATACTTGCAGGGGATGGGTTTCACAAAGAGTGAGGCAGATCCGAACCTTTACTTTATTGTGATTGGTGAGGAGCCTCTCATTCTGGTGCTGTATGTGGATGACTTGATCATTACAGGTGCAGAGAGACTCATAGAGCACTGCAAGAGAGATCTTGCGGCGGAGTTTGAGATGAAGGACATCGGCCTGATGCATTACTTTTTGGGTTTGGAGGTGTGGCAGGAGGAGGGGCATTTCTTCCTGGGGCAGGGGAAGTATATTGTGGACATCCTTAGCAGATTCCACATGGAGGATTGTAGACCCATGTCGACACCGATGATCACCAACTGGAAGAAGCTTCATGCTTCGGATTCCGAGTTGGTGGATCCCACATTGTACAGGCAGCTGATTGGTTCCTTGATGTATTTGGTCAACACTAGACCAGATATCTGTTTTGCAGTCAACACGATGAGTCAGTTTATGTGTGAGCCTAGGAAGGTTCACTGGGTGGCTGCAAAACACATTTTGCGGTACTTGCAGGGGACAGTGGATTATGGTCTGGACTACAGGCAGGGAGATGGAGTGAGATTGGCAGGATACACTGATTCTGATTGGGCAGGTTGTGCTTCTGATAGGAAGAGCACTTCAGGGTGTTGTTTTGGGTTGGGTTCAGCAGTAGTGTCATGGTTTAGTCGGAAGCAGCAGTCAGTAGCACTGAGTTCAGCGGAAGCAGAGTATATGGCAGCCAGTCTAGCTAGTTGTGAGGCCATCTGGCTTCGCAAGATGTTGTTTGGCTTATTTGGTCAGCCGTTGAGACCTTCAGTGATTTACTGTGATAATCAGAGTTGCATTAAACTCACGAAGAATCCAGTATTTCATGACAGGTCAAAGCATATCGGGATCAGATATTATTTCATCAGAGACTATGTTCAGAAGGGAGCTGTGAAGCTTGAGTATATTTCCACTGATGAGCAGGTTGCAGATATCCTTACCAAAGCCTTACCACGGGGCAAGCATGTCTACTTCAGAGACAAGATGGGTGTGGTGAGGAACACCTTCCTCGGTAAGAGGGAGTGTTGAAATTTGGTACCGGAGGACAGGTGGTTCCCTTAGGCTTTGATCTTTGGCCTAGGGAAAAGTGTCCAAAAGAATTTAATTTTTCTCCTAAAGTGACTTTATAATTTTATAAAGTTAAATCTAATTTAAAAGTGACTTTAAGTGATAAAGTTATTAAGTCTAATTTTAAAGTGACTTTTATAAAGTCAATGAAAAATTAGAAAGGAAAAGTGACTTTGGAAATAAATGACTAAGTGGGTCTTTATTAAAGTGGGGTGAATTAAAAAATAGAAAGTGAGATTTAAATGAGCATTTAATCTCAACCATTGATCTAAATCTATTTCAGCCATTGGATTTAGAGATCACCCAAAGTTCACTTGGATCACCCAAAAGTCACTTGGAGTTATATTAAAGGAGGAAAAGGAGGAAAAGGTCATTCATTCTTTCATGAGCAGATTGGGAGAAGGAGAGCAAGAGAGCAAGAGAGATTTCTGAGCAGGAAGGAGAAGGAGACAGCAGCTTGGCACACATTCCAAGGCAGCAGTTGAGCAGATTTGTACAGCTGATTCAGCACATAGTGAAAGGCAGATTTTTGCACAAAAATCGAGGAGCAGTTTGCTGATTTTTCTGCACACAAAACGGAGGTCGTACAGCATTTATTGCTGTCCTGTTTGCTGTAATTTCCAGATTGCTGTGAGGCACGGGAAAGGAGATAAGTTGTAAATTTGCTTGCTGATTTTTTGTTGAATAATTCTCACTGTAAAAAGACAATTTTCAGAAATAAAGAAGAGCTCTCAAACTGGTTTTCCCCAAGAGTTGTAGGGGGTTTTTCCAGGGTCAAGTTGACAAAAAATATCAGTGTTTTAATGTGTTTTAATGGCTGTTTTTAATTGCTGATTTTTAATTCTGCAATTTCCAGCATTCTGAAAAATTTCCAGAATTTGTGTTTTCAGCAATATTTATTTTTTTCAGTCTGTTAAATGTATGGTTATGGGAATGGGCATTTAACTACATGGGAGAAATAAGGAGAAACTGAAAACCGGGGTGGGAAAACAGAAATTTTTACATGAGAAAAGTCTTTTTGAGGTCCTGTAGCAATTGAAGAGCAATAACATTGCCCATCATTCTTTGAAATCTCATTAAAAGGAATCCTTGGAGGAAGCAATCATGTTGTTGAAAACAATGTTAGAATAAGTCAGAAAGAAGAGGATCTAGACCTTATAGGAAGATCATGGCAACTAAGGAAGTTAGAATATCCTGGACAATGTAATCAAGGAGAAAGCATTGCAGCAACTCCCAGTGATCATGAATAACTAAGATATGTGGTCCTTGACTTTAAGATACATAAAGAAATGCTGATACTTCAAGGTAAGAGGGAGGCCTTCAAGAAGAAGCTCTACAAGGTTTGTGAATGAAGTAACTCAAGGTATGTATAAAGACTTATAGCAGGTCTTCATCATTTAAGTAGGTTCAATCATTTTACCTTTAAATACTATATTACTAACTCTTTCATGTCTAGGGATTTGCTATAGAATCATAAAGATTTTTATGTTGTTAAGGATGATTGATCTTTAGATCAAATCTATCCTTTTCATACTATCTATCTTTTACTCACTTTGGTAAAGCCCTAAACTTTAGGTTTCACTGTAAAACCTTAGCCTTTTAATGCTTAGGGTATGCTGATAATGAAACCCTAGCCTACTTTGGGCTTATTAATAAAGTTTAGAACATATGATGAAATCCTACTCTCTTGATGTTTAGGGTTTGTTGATGAAACCCTATCCTTTTAGGGTTGTTGATTTCTAGGATATACAATGAAACCCTAGATTTTTAGGGTTTGGTAAATCAGGGTTTGTGGAAAAACCCTTGTAATGGTTAATGTAAAATCCTAGTAATGAAACCCTAGGTGTATGTGTTTTCGTATATTTGAATTCCTTGCTTGGTTGAGTTGTATATCTAACATTGGAGTTTTGATGTTTGTGTCTAATAAAAACCGTAGTAAATATTGATATACGTTTCTAAGGCTTGATAATAAAACCTTAGATATAGAAATGCTTTCATTATGATTGAAATTCTAACTCGATACAGTTGTTGACATCCAAGGCTTTAGTCTTAAAGATGGAATCTAGGGTTTGTGATGATTGTGAATGTCTAGGGTATGAAAGATGTAACCCTTGTTGATTGTGGACCTAACTAGGTTCAGGTTTTGGATATCTGAAGTTTGATTGTTTTTAATGCTCCTATTGTAATGACATGCTAACCCTATGTTGATAAAGTTAACTTCGTGCTCCTGTATATTTGTACTTTGTTGTATTTGTGAAGATTTGTAGGTACATAATCTTCAAGATGTAAGTATGATGAGCAAGATGGAAAGAGGGAGCTGTAAGTATGATGATGACATTAAGAATGGATAAGATGACCTTGTTTCAAAAAAAATAATGATGTTCCCGAAGGAATGAAGCTTTGAAGTTTCTCCGATGATATGATGATACAAATAAAAGAGCCTGTGTGGCTGAAAGAAAGAGCTTTCTGTTATAAAGAAGAGGCTTGGATAAAAGAAGCGATATATCTCCCTAGTTAAGAGGAAGGGCATATTATGACAACCATAGTAAAGGACCTTGAAAAAAATATGAGATCGAAGAATAGCTAAAGCACCACAAATGGTTGTTCATGATTGACGAAGTTATAAACAAGATTTAGATGTTTTGGAAGAAGTGCTGAGGTTGAGTTTGGTGCTGCTGGAAAAATTGAAGTAAGAAGTTTTCGACAAGATGTGTTTGGATAATATGATGACCTAAGCAACATCAAAATTTTTGAGGACCCCGGAGTTTTGTACTAACTTGTATATATTTGAAAGTTTGCTACTAATTGGGGTTGTGATTGTACAAACGAATCTCTCCATACGAAGGTTGAACATTTTGGAAGCATGCTCAGATTGGTAGATATATCTGATTTAGTTTATGGGGAGAGATGAAGCATCTTGGGGCGATAAGATGCTTGGGAGGACATCTGGCCAGCTTGTGATGATGTCTAGATCCTGAAGTAGGGATGGTATTGTTAGTCTTGTAGAATTCCCAATTGGACAAATACCTTGGTCAAGTATCTGGTCAATAGCACTGCGTGTGCCAAGACACTTCATAGAACATGTCAATTTGAGTTCATCCTTGTACCTATGTGTGAAATTATGAATACCTCCCTAGTTAAGAGGGAGTGTTGAGAAATGTAACTAGTGTTGGTCTTCTGAGTCATAATATAATTGTAAAAAGAAAGAAAAAGGAATTTTTATAAAAGAAAAAATATTTTTAGCATGGGTTTCATGCTTTATGTTCCTAGGCAAGCCTACATTGAAGACTTCTAGGCTTGTGTCATTGTCATTATTTTATAGACCCTTCTTTGGCTTTGAAAATCAAGAAACAATTTATAAATGAGTCAAAATTTGTTATATTAGTCCCCTCCACCAAGTCGACCAGCCCACAGTTCATGTTGGCCTTGTCAGGCCAGGCAGTAACTCTCCAAAGGCAGAAAAAACTGATTCGTTTTATTACATTAGGTAGCTATTGTTATATACAAGAATGTGACTGCTCAGTTCATCTTCTGATGACTGTTCACATTCCAGGTTTACCCAATCGCAGAGGATTAGGTGTCAACATTCCCCCCTTAATCTGAAGGGATGTTGGTGAGTCCAAGCATCATTCTGAATCTTTCAAGCTTTTCTCTTCCAAGCGCTTTGGTGAAGATGTCTGCAATTTGCTCATTTGTGGAACAATGACGGAGATGGATTGTTTTGGCCTCAACATGATGTCGGATCAGATGATATTTAGTATTGATGTGCTTTGTACAATCATGGAACTTTGGATTCTTGGCCAACTTTATTGCAGAGGTGTTGTCAATCATGAGTGGAGTTGATTGTACTTGTTTTACCTGCAAATCTTCAAGAATTTTCCTGAGCCACACAATTTTTTTCGTTGCTTCAGCTGCTGCCACATATTCTGCTTCTGTTGTGGAATCTGCTGGAACTGATTGTTTGCGTGATCTCCAAGAGACAGCTCCTGATCCAAGACTCACAACATATCCTGAAGTAGATACTCCAGTTTCTTTGTCTCCATCGAAGTCTGAATCAGAGTATCCAATCAAGTTGAAGTCGTCCACCTGTGTATACTTGATTCCAAGGTCTTGAGTTCCCTTCAAGTACCTTAGAACTCTTTTTGCAGCAGACCAATGTCCCTCACAAGGCTTTTGCATAAACCTGGAGAGGATTCCAACAGCAAATGAAATGTCTGGTCTGGTAGTAGTGAGGTAGATGAGACTTCCTATAAGCTGTCTATACTTTGTTGCATCCTCAAATTCCTTTCCTTCAATAGATGTGAGCTTTAAGTTTTGTTCCATTGGAGTAGAAAGAGGATTGCACTCGGTCATGCCAAATCTGTTTAACAAATCTCCAATGTATTTCTTTTGAGAAAGAAATATGGATTTGGATGTTGGGTTACTTCAATGCCAAGATAGTAATGAACATAGCCCAAATCAGTCATTTCAAAACTTTTCCCCAATTCCTTCTTTATGGATGCAATGTAGCTTTCATTGTTCCCTGTCATTAAAAGATCATCTACATATACCACAAGATATACAACTGTTTTGCCAACTTTCTTGACAAATAAAGTTGCATCATCAAGATCAAAATGATTGAAGTTGAGTTTCAGAAGATGCTCAGTTAGTTTTTCATACCAGGCTCGCGGTGCTTGTTTGAGACCATACAAGGACTTCACAAGTTTGCATACTTTTTGTTCATGTCCTTTCACAGCAAATCCTTCAGGCTGGGACATAAAAACATTTTCTTTTAGATCTCCATTCAAGAATGCAGTCTTTACATCCATTTGATGGACTTTCCAACCGTTCTGAGCTGCTAGTGCAAAGAGTGTTCGGATGGTGGCCCATTTTGCTGTGGGGGCAAAAGTTTCCTCATAATCGACCCCTTCCTTCTGTGCAAAACCTTTTGCCACAAGCCTAGCTTTGTGCTTGTCAAGTGAGCCATCAGCTTTGTACTTGTTCTTGTAGACCCACTTGCAGCCAATTGGTTTGGTTCCAAATGGAGGGTCAACCAGCTTCCAAGTGCCATTCTTTATGAGAGCATCATACTCCTTTTGCATCGCTTCTTTCCATTCATCATGAGAAGCAGCTTCTTTGAAGGAAGTTGGTTCAAAATCTGTAGACAAGTTCAATTCACAATCATAAGTAACATCCATATCAACAGGTGAATTAGAGTCATCTACATCACCTCCATTTTGTCGGTTTGAATTTCTGGTTCCTGTTTTTCCAAATTCATCAGGATGAACACTTTCAAGTGTCTTTGTTAGCCACTTTGGGGGACCTTTCTGAGATGGTCCAGGCTGCTCTGTTGATTGAGTTGGGACTGAATCAAGATTGAGTCTCCCAATTCTATCAATTACATCACTTAAAGCATCATCCGTTGTTGGAGTTTCATGCAGGGGAGATTGTTCTTCAGAAGAAGATTCCTCATGTTGATCTAGTATAGGAATCCCCCCTTCAAGATGTGGAATCTGATTATCGAATTCTTGAAATGATTTCGTTTTTGCGAATCTATCCAAGCGATCAAGTTGCCGCTCAACAACATTGTCAGATTTGGATGATTCAAGAAAAATGACATCTCTAGATACAACAAACTTTTTATTTACTTCATCATAGAGGCGGTATGCTTTAGAGGTGTTTGAATACCCCAGGAAGATACACTTACGACTTCTAGCACCAAGTTTGTTTCTATGTACCTTTGGTATCAAAGCATAACAGGTGGAACCAAAGATCCTGAGATGTTTTACCGAAGGAACATGTCCATACCACAATTCATAAGGAGTCTTGTTTCTTATAGCATTAGATGGACATCTATTATTTATATATGCAGCACATAGAACAGCATCAGCCCAAAACATTATCTTTACATTTTTGAAGAAAAGCATGGATCATACCATATTCAAGATTGTTGTATTCATTCTTTCAGCTACACCATTCTGTTGGGGATTATAAGGCACAGTTGTTTGATGTTTGATCCTATGTTGGCGAAGATAGTTTTCAAATTCATTTGATGTATATTCTTTTCCATTATCAGTGCGAATAGACCCAATATGAGATTGTGCATCATTTTCAATCCATTTATGAAAATTCTTGAATGTTTGAAAAGTATCAGATTTGTTCTTCAATAAATAAACCCAACACATTCTGGTGTAATCATCAATAAATGTCATGATATATTTATTTCCATTTGCAGAAGGAACAGGCATTGGACCACATAAATCTGAATGAATGAGTTCAAGCTTCCTATGTGCTCTTGAATGTGAATCATGAAAAGACTGTTTGCTATGCTTTCCTAGAATGCAAGCATCAAATTGCTTATGTTTCCTAGGAATTGTAGGCAAACTAGCAACACCATTTTTCTTCAATAAGAGGAGACTGTCATAGTTTAAATGTCCAAATCTAGCATGCCATAATAAACTTGATGGAAGTGTACCTTCTTCATTATGAGAAATATATGAGAAATATTGTGCATGAGCAGAGGTTCCTTGTAGTTTGAGAAGTCTTTCTTCTTCTATTCCCCTCATGACAAGTGAGTGGTCAGATGCTTTTCTTACCTCAAGCTTGCCATCAAACATATGAATGGAGTGACCTTGCTGGCGGATGTGGACCAAGGACAACAAGTTTCTCTTGAGCTGTGGGAGATATAGAACATGATCTAGAAGAAAGTCTGGAAGACCAGGCAGTTTAAGCCTGTTTGTGCCAAGCCCTGATGGCTTGATTTTTGACTGATATGCAAAGTATACTGCTCCATCAACATTGTCAGTGAAATCTTCAAAAAAATCTTTTCTATGAGTCATGTGACAGGTTGCTCCTGAATCGAGTAACCAATCATTTTTCGAAGAAGCAAGTGAAGCATTAAACAAATCTTCATTTACTCCAATGTTACATTGTGCCTCAATATAGTGAGCGGATTCAGGTGCTTTACCTTTGTCTGTATCATTAGTTTTACCTTTCTGCTAGTTTCTTTTCTGCTCAATTTTGTCCCATGGTAGCTTGCATGTAGAAGCATCATGTGATCCATTTCGTTTGTAGCGAATGCAATGCAGATCTGCCTTTTCTCCTTGAGAATGTCTGCCCCCCCTGCCTCTGAAGTATCTTCCTCTTCCTCTTCGTCCACCTCTTCCTCTTGTAGAATCTTGAGAAGGATGCTTTTCTTTATGAGCAAGGCACACAGTCTCTTCAGAAGATTCAGGTACTGTCTTCTTTCCAAAGGCTTTCTCTCTTTCAACAAACTTTTTCACAAGAGAGTCAAAGGTTATATCTTTAAGATTTCCATTTGCTTGTAAAGACTCAAGATAATTGGAGTAAGTAGGATAGAGTGCCTTGAGAAAAGCAATAAGAGGGATATCTAGCTCAACCTTAGTGGATTTAATATCATGCATTATAGACTTTACTTCAGATGCAAGAGCAAGAGGATCATTATTTTTTAGTTCAAGAGTGAAGAGTTTAATCATGAGCTGAACAACTTCAAGTGAAGAATGTGAGTCATAGAGTTCTTTCAGCTTTTGTAAAGCTTCAAAGGCAGTTGAATATGATGAAATATGGCGACTTACTTCTTCATTTACAGATGCTGCGATTAATGCATATGCTTTGTTGTTCTTGTTTTCCCAAATGACGAGCTCTTTGTCTGATGTAGGCTGCACTGGGTCATTGTCTCCTTCTCCGACACACACTCCCTTCCACAACTCATTGAAGTTGACGGTGTGTTTTATCATCCGGGACCATTCAGGATAGTTCTCCTTGCTAGTGAGAACTATTCCTACCATAGAGATGATTGAATGCATTCTGTAAAAAAATACTTCTGCTGATAAAAAAAGCTTTCTGCTGATATACAGTGAAGTTGTATTCAAAAAATTTCTGTGGGAAACAATTTTGGTTGTTTAGAAATAATCAGTCATTTACCGCGAGCTCTACAAAGTTGGAGCAGCAACGGTATTAACTACGAGCTCTACAAAGTTGGAGTTGGATAATAAAAAGAACAAAACAACCAATAACTGCTTCGCATTCTTTCTGGACAGAATATTTGGTAATGGCTGGTAAGTATTTTCAAGAAAGAACAAGCTTTTTCCATTTTTCCTTGCATGCACGTGTCATTACAACACTTGAATACAGTTACAAAAACTAAGAATTGCCTTGGCTGATATTATCATTAACAAATCTGAATATATTGTGTAATAAATAGAACCTTGCGGAAAAACCAAAAAGCAACACCTTGGATTGACAACAATGTTCAAAGAGTCTGGATTTGCAGAATAAGATGATGAAAACTGCTGCGCCCTCTATTCTTCATTCATATTCAACTTCATTCGTATCCATTCGGGATCAGTATCAATGTCGACCAGGACTAAAGCTCTTAAAACAGGGAACACGCCGTATTCATGGGCTTTGTTATGCTGCTGCCAAGCAGAGTAGTCATAATAAGAACAGGGCTAGGACTCAGAGGGAATCGACATTAAATCCTCACAAGCGTCCAACTCCCACGAAAAAGCAAGTGCGAACGACAGAGCAAACAGAAGATAATACGAGTCATGCTCAAGGGCCTCCCATCCAGTTCAGTTCCATCGAGGGCAGCAACGGCATCATTAACTTCACTTTCTGATGAGTATGTAACAAATCCAAAGCCAAGCCAGCAAAGGCACCCGTCTATGTTCCGACTGCGTACAGGTCAGGTCCCATGGGGAAGAAGACGCGTACAGAAAGGAAGTCTTAACACTGCCTGCAAACGGGAAGGGAAGCGACAACAGTTGGGGGAGGATGGGCAAGCTTGATTCTTTGGAGAAGCCGCTCTAGAGACCGGGAGGAAGCAGTAATAATAATAACAATCACAATGCAAACGGGGATGTGTTGACGTTGTCGAAGACGCCGGAACGGGTGAAGCGCGATGAGTGGAGCGAGAGTGCGGTGACGACGCTCCTGGACGCATACGAGTCGTAATGGTTGCTGCTCTATGACAGACGAAAAGATATTTGAGATGGTGCAGGCTGTTTCAATGGGTGCGGGATTCCGAGGCATTCTACATGATGAATCCTGATGGCACTGGAGGACCAGAACTCAGCATTTTCTTGCTCAGAATATGAGACTAATTGCAGGTGAGCTACAAGAATCCGTTCATGTGGGCAGAGAAATCATTTTAATGTAATTTGTGGGTCCTTCAAATGCACAACACACCACGGTAATTCAACGCACAGGTATAACGGCCTCAGCGTTAGGTAGACAACCTTCTGCGTGCCACCTTAACCAGAGAGGGCGAGGAAGAAATTATGGCATGGTCTGACTGCTCAGAGAGCGACAGAGGCAGAGGCAGAGTAGCGCTCTGGACAGAGGCAGTGGCAGCAATGATCAGGACAGAGGCAGTGGCAGAAATGATCAGGAGTTACAACTATTTTTAGAACTGGCTCTGATACCATGTCACGCTAGGCAGTAACTCTCCAAAGGCAGAAAAAACTGATTCGTTTTATTACATTAGGTAGCTATTGTTATATACAAGAATGTGACTGCTCAGTTCATCTTCTGATGACTGTTCACATTCTAGGTTTACCAAACCGCAGAGGATTAGGTGTCAACAGGCCTCATGGAGCAGCCTCCAATCACTATTTATAGCAATGGATTCGACCTATTGTGAGTGCATAACAATAAATAATTCGATCTGCAATCTACAAGTGAAGAAAATGTGCGAAGAACTGAAGGAAGGAAAACCATAACAAAGGACGAGGAGACATATATCTAATCTAAGGAAGCCGAAATTTCTGTTATATGTGCAAGAGATCTGAAGTATTGCAGGGCCGAGGGTACAGGGAGGAGACAAGAGACCGAAAATTGTAGAAGTGTAGAAGGACGAAGTCCTATTGGATCAGTTGAAGTATTGATTTGAGTTGACCTCTCTTTGGTGATTTGAAGGAAGATTCTTAAAGGATGACTTGGTGGATGGAGGAGAGTCTGTGTCATGGTCAATTAGGTCTTGGATTGTCTCACTTTGACTTGGTTCTTCTAGTGGAAAGAGTTTGACTAGGTTTTCCCCTTCTAAGGGGTTTTGCCCTGGCTTGGAGCCTATCTCTGGTGTTCTCTTTATTGTCTTTGTGATCTTCTTGTTGGCATTTGTCTTGATGATGGAAAGAACATAATAATAATGAAGAACAAATCTAAATATCACAAGAATTTGTCAAAAGATCAAAAGAAAATCAAGTTAAAGAACTCTAATCTATATTCTGCCCTAGATTTCCAACACCAAATATATTTTTCATCTTCCACAAATATTTGATAATGAGCAATTGACATCAGGTGGTTTGTTGTCATGCATCCCATATATAGGTTACTATCACATGTTACCTATTTCTGTTACTGTCATCATACATCAAGGGTTATACTTAATGTCTTACTGCCATCAAGACAGGAAGGTCACCGATATGAATTTGCAACACTGTAATATAGGAAGAAGAGCACTACTGTATGTGTCAAAGAAAACCATGGTCACAAGTGTAGTATGTCATCAAAAGAGCAAGGCTTACAGACACCATAGTTATTAGTCAATTGGATTGTCATGACAAAGATCACATATATGAATCACTGAAATCGAATCTGAAGCGAACAAAGTTCCTTCTAAAAATTAATTACTCCAAAAAACTTGGAATATAACGATATCCATGAGGATACAAATATTATATTAAATATGTGAATAAGAATGATTGATTTTCAAATGAGAACAAGAGGCTTGCTTATATACCAAGCAAGTGTCTCTTCATGAAGAGTCATGTCTCATTTAGACATGCCTCTTCAACTTAATTACTACTTAACTAATTATTATTTTTGATTATTATCATTTACATTATATTTATATTAATTATATATTTTATTCGTTACATTGCCTCCTTCCTCAAAGAGTTTTGTCCTCAAAGCTTGTCAATGAAAAAAGGCTTGATCTCTTTTTCGACTTCAAACGTCTCTCTCTTGGAATAGTCATCCTCATTGATACAAGTTGATATGATCTTCTTAGTGACAAACAAAATTGTCGCGCAGAGAAGGGATCATACCATCTGAGATTAATCTTCTGTATAGTATTTTGATCACTGAAATTTTAGTATAAGACTGGATTGATTTTACGTCATTATTCTCTGAAACATCAATTTGTTGTTTCTGGTCTGAATAGTCACGATACGTAGCATGGTTGATTCGTCTGTTCTCATGATTCGGATGTTGATATGGAACTTTTTTGGTTTGATTTCTCCTTACTGGGCATGTGCCAATTTTTATATTTTCTTCTGGCAAAGATGTTGTTGAGATGGTTATGGAACATTCACTTGGGATGTTCATTGTCTGAACTACAACATCTAAGTGTGTCGTTTCTTTAATTGACTTGTCTTCTTGAGTTGTCATATTCACTCGATTGGTATTTGTTGTTTTGTCATCAACTTGAATTCCTACATTTGATGCTTCTTTCTCGATAAGTTGTTGTACCTTGTTTTCTAATGACTTCTTATCCTTCTTAAGTTTCTTAATTTGCAACAGTAATTTTTCGCTATGGTTTTTAAATTGAGAAACTTCTTCATTTTTGTCAACATTGATTTTGTCGATTTCTTTTTGCATATTTTGTAATACCTTTTTACCTTCTTGAGACATTACTTTTGAAATATCTGAGATATCTTCTGGTGTTACTGAATTTGGTTTTAGTGTAAAATCTTGGAGCGTTATTTTCTTCTTCTTGTAAGAAAATGTTAAAAACTTCTTCTTTGTATTTAGAATAAAGGAACGTAGAGTTCCCATCCAAGGTAACCCCAAAACAATGTCACTATCGTAAAAACGTAAGGTTTTCGGTGAATTTTGAGGTAAAAGTATAATCTCCAATATTTAGGTGTAAATTCCTTATATCGTATTGTTTGCCAAAAATATTTGTTTCAACTATATTTGATTCAGGAATCACCAATTGGTTAGCACATTTAGGACTAACATAATTACTTCTTTCAGCAGGATAGATAGAGATTATGATGTCTCTTCTTGCGAGCGATCCTTTGATTTGAAATAGTGTGCAAACACATGTACTATGGGTTTCAGGAAACCTTTCTTTACTAGTCTCCATTTTTGCCTTGATGTTTTTACGTAAACAATATGTCAACTGTAGCTATTTTTATTATAAAATATTACTTATTTCTTCTATATATATTTTTCAAATATTCTCCTTTAATGTGGATTGTTAAAACTTGAATACCCTTTTATTAAAAAAATACTCCTTTATATTGTTGCCCTCTATATATGTATGTATTTCTTTATATTAAGACCCCTTTTCAAAATAACTTTATTATCTTATAATAATAATAGTTTCACTTCTTTTTTTAAATAATAAATTGGTCCCTTTTTTAATATACTTAATTACTCCCTTGATAACTTTTAATGTCACCCCACTTAATATAAAAGTCACACTTAATATAAACTTTTATGATGTCACCACACTTAATAAATATAAAGGTCACGTCTTTTCATATGACACGGTCACGATGTTCACAATACTTTTTAAGTATAAAGTAATATTTATCTTTCACGTAAGAGCTTTTGTATCCCTGCTTTTCCTTTAACTTTTAAAATACCATGGGCTATTACCATGGGTTGTTTTTAAAACCTCTTGTAAAAAGTAATATTTACCTTTCACGTAAGAGCTTTTGTATCCCTGTTTTTTTCTTTAACTTTTAAAATACCATTGGTTGTTTTTAAAACCTCTTGTAGAAAGTAATATTTACCTTTCACGTAAGAGCTTTTGTATCCCTGTTTGTTCTTTAACTTTTAAAATACAATGGGCTATTACCATGGGTTGTTTTTAAAACCATGGGTTTCTTCATGTAAAAAGTTTTAAATATACTTGGTATGAGATTTTGTATCCGTTTTGTTTTTTCTTTTACTTTTTTTTCGTCTTTTTTTTTTAATTTATTTACTTATATATATATATATATATATTTTTTTTAATATTTGTGGCCAAAGGCCTAGAAAAAAGGAGAAAAGGAGAAACTCCCAAATATTTAGCGAAAAGCTTGAACTGCAATAGCAATAAATTTGACGAAGAGTTGATAGCCAAAGACTTGGATCGGAGAATGAGTTATGTGCACCGGTTAAGCAACCTAGAGGACCGAATTGCTTTGATACCAAATGAAGCGAACAAAGTTCCTTCTAAAAATTAATTACTCCAGAAAACTTGGAATATAATGATATCCATGAGGATGCAAATATTATATTAAATATGTGAATAAGAATTATTGATTTTCAAATATGAACAAGAGGCTTGCTTATATACCAAGCAAGTGTCTCTTCATGAAGAGTCATGTCTCATTTAGACATGCCTCTTCAACCTAATTACTACTTAACTAATTATTATTTATGATTATTATCATTTACATTATATTTATATTATTTATATATTTTATTCGTTACAGAATCATTAGCATATATAAGTGCGAAAATCACTGAGATAGGACAGAGTATACATATATGTGTGAGAGCCTCAAAATATACTGCCATGAAGCTTTTTCAGACCATATATAAATTCGTCCAAACCGCAGTAAGTAAAAGTCATATAGAGTGTGTCCAGATCACAGAGATAAAAAGAGTACAAGCTCGTCCAGTCCATATGTTCCTTACAGACTTGCACAGGAGTACACAAACTTGCTTATACAATCTATGAAGTTGTAATAGAGAAATCCACGAGCCACAGTATCCAAAGTTCTCCTCATACTGTCATAGATCATGTCAATTCAGTTATGTAACAGTCAAGTCACAGTTAGCCAGCCATTCTGTCATGTTACCTCAGGCTTCAGTGTTAGGCCATTTATAAAGTCAATGTCATATAAGGATCATTGCTATGAAGCTGGAGTTGTTGCCATACAACATATTTCTATATATGTTGTCATCCACATAACTGCCAACTCCGACACTACATTTCTGCTGTATACAAAGGGGCAGCATGCATTACATCAAGTTACTGTTATGATTGCCAAGGTCACTGTTACTGTATATATATATATATATATATATATATAGTATAACCCACGTTGTATCTTGTCATCGTTCTGAAGCAACTCACTTAAAACTGTAGTAATTTGTTTTATACTGTAGCAGCTCGAAACCTGAAAATAATTCTTAATACATGATATGCTACACACATTGCATTGCTGTAGCTTGGATCATAGACTGACTTACCATTTTGTATTATTTGCAACATATGTATCACTTGATCACTGTGACTCTTGAGTCTCAACAACTCGATAGTCTTTCGTAACTCAGATCACACATTAGTGACTTGCATACCCAGAGGTTACTCGTGTTACTGTAGCATGTCATGCCCAAAAGAGATACTTGCACTTGCCTCGTTCAATCAGTTCCCTCTCAGAGCTACTTCTTCCTGGACTGCAAAACGAAAATCAATGTTAGCCAGTTACGTATGCAGTCAACAACTATATCCAACAAATCAACAAAAGAGCAAAGACTAGGGTACTTCTCTTTAATGGAGAAGGAAGCTATCGGCTCCCTCTTAATCACAATCTCATGTCAACTGATCTTATCATGTCCCTGTGAATACAAAACAACATATCATGGTCATCACAGACATATTCCAGCTGTCATCATGGGAGCAAGACTTCATACAATGAATTGAATGCTAGAGCACGGTTAATGTAACATCAAGATTACTATTATGCATCATTCATCATCATGAAGGTAAGACATGGAGTATCAAGATGTCACTGTCACACTTACTTCCAAATCATGACTGTTACTCATCAACTGCCACTGTTATATAATACTGTTATTGACATCAAGGTTTCTGCTGTAGGGTTACATTTATTAAAGTCAGTGACTATTTAATATATATGTGTCACATGATATAGAATAGCTGTCTATGCCACTGAGTCTAGGGAGCGAAACTAAGTGAATGTGAAGCAGAACCATCATGACATGAATAACAGTATAAGGAAAAGTGTATGTGAGCTTCAGAGTATACAAATTAGACAGTAGTGCAGGATGAATAGTGATTCTTAACGAAATCAGGAAACAACGAGACCAAGCCTCAGTGTGATCATGGTTCAACTGTAGGTGCGAGTTTATAGATCGAGCCATCATGAAGTATAGACAAGTCACTGTGATATTAGATCGAACCACAGAGAAAATTGATGATTGTCAATACATAGATCCTCATTACGTAGGCAGAGATATAATCACATATCACAGTGATGAAACAAAACCCAAAGCCGTCACTTAATTCCCAATGAAAAATCCTTGTAATAAGCTTCAAAATATACTCGCATTCTTCTTCAGAATTTTGCACTTAGCCTCAGAGCCTTCCACAGAAGAGTCAATTGGAATCTTTTTCTGGATAGAAACTAATGAGCTTAGATGTATATTTATAGTAGTTTGATGGGTCCGAAGAGGTGCCATTGAAAGGGCAAACCAACATGAATAAGTGAGGCCAACTTTACTCCAAAAAATTAAATTTCTATTAAATGACTTTCCCTCCAAGGTTTAAAGCCGACTTGATGAGTGAAAATAATTAATCCCCTTTTAATATATATTTGCAATCATATTCCTTTTGTTCTAGAAATTTCTTTGCTTGATCAAAGAGAAAGGAGAGCTAGGGGATCTCCCTAGCTGCCAAATTTAACACTAAAGAGTCTATCGTTAAAAGAATATACTTCACTATTGATAACTTGAGTCTCATTTCTTGCATAGAAGTAGCATGGAACGGATTAGATATGGTCACTGTTGTATTCTGCAAAATCAATACAGATACATAACTTTCCACTCCTGTGTACACTGACCAAAGGACTTGTCCATTCACTCTATTTCACAGGTTTAATAATATGATTAGCGAGGAACTTATCATGTTTGGTTTTTATGTGGCACTTTAAATGATGTGGACTTTGGAAGAGTCTCTGCTTGACAGGTTAAGCACCTTCCTGAATTGTGATGTACTATTCACCCTGTTCCTTTTGATACCTTTCAAATCTTGATGATGTTTCGCAAAACATCCACAAACTCCTAGAACAGCTCACCTTGCTTGAACTTAATTTTCTACTTAAGAGGACGGAGGGTTAATCAGTTAATATATTTTAAATTTAAGTTCAAATTATTTTAGTGCGATGATACGTAAAAAAAGCTACAATCTTCAGTTATCTAGGATTTTTTCTTTCAAATAAGAAGATTAGCTGCTTAGTTTACTCCAACCTTTGTTACTTAGCACTTAATTTCTTAGTCCTAGTAACATGGAATTGCAAATTAAAATTTAACCTGAATCTGATATCATCACTTTGTGGGCATCCTTGAAAATTTGTTGCCCATGGCCATCCTGTTTTGTCAATATTAGCAGATGTTTAGTTGGAAAAGACTTTCTGTGGCTAATTTTTGAAGTTGGGTTGCTGTGGTGCTCTTACTGCTTTATTGTATGCTGATATTATTTTTATAATAATATGTCTGGGTTGCATTCATGATTTGGAGGAATGCTTCATTGTGTTGCAGCTACAAGGTGAGGGATACAAGCTTGTGCCTCCATTATCAACTGAAACTGCTTCATTAATTCTCTTTATTGATAGGACATCCCTGTCAGAAAGATTGAGGCAGAGGAGTAAGGCAGCTCTGCAAGAAGTTCGACAAGTGGCATTTCATTATTTGCTGTCTTATTTGTCTGATAAGAGGAAAATTACCAGGGGAGATAAAATCCTACCGAAGACTTATTCAAGTAGAAAGGACGGAAAGAAAACACACTCTCCTTTGTCAAAGCATGTGCAAATGCAAGTTCTTCAGTCCCCTGAATTGCTGAAATGGCTGAATTCAGAAGAAAGCAAGGTTTTTCAGGTCAAAACGGCTGAAGGTGGAATTCAGATTGTTCATCGCAAGATTGATGGCAGTTTAGTGAGCAGTCGTGATCAAATTCTCAATTATTTTCTAAAGCAGGACAACTCAGGATCAGAACTGAGTCAAGATAAATTAGGACGATTAGCAAAGAAAGCTGGGTTGCAGCTTCTGTCTGGTGAATTTCCCCTTGACAAAGTTCAAGTGTCCCATATACCAGAAACTATCTCATCCTTGATAGAAAAAGTAAGTGGACAAACAGAAGAATTCGAGGAATCAGTAAGTAAAGAAAGTTTAGAGACAGAGGAACAACATCAGAAATTAGGGGATATAACGGATAATTTTTATACACATTCTCGTACTTCAAAACATATTACTGATAATGGAAATGAGAAACAGGACTCTGGAATTGTTGTAAATGATATGATTCTAGATCCAGAGGGCTATGACGTCAAACATGAGCATTCAACTACACAAGAATGTCCTGCTAGACCATGGCATGAACAATGCAAGAATGCGTTATCAACAAATGAATGTATGGATAATGATAGCAACCAAGGGTGTAGGACTGAAAGAGTTGAGGACTCTGGGGACCAAGTTAAACATCTGAAAGAAAGTCTAAGCCAAGAAACTGTGGCTGAAGACTACGTGTCTCAGAAGTTAGATGTATATGATCAAAAGAGGATACTGCCAGAAAGTGGAAATGGGGAGCAAAACCAGGATAGCACAATAGCATATGCAGAGGAGATGGCATTGTTTGAAAAGAAAGGTGAGGATTTTGACAAATTGGATGATCAGGAGGATCAAAATTATGGCACTCGTATTTCATTTTCTATTCAGAAGGTGGAGATCAACTTAGGACAATCCTGAGTTCAGGTGCAAGTGTTCCATCGGTAGTGTTAGTTGACCCCGTGAAACAAAGTCATTACCTTTTTCCAAAAGATATACCTATTACTTATTCTTCTCTTTTGGATTTTATCAATTCAGTTTTGAATGGAACGGTTAAAGCATACAAACTCTCTGAGGCCTTCCCACCAAGTCCTAGGGAGCCTCCAAGGCCACCGTTTGTGAATCGAGATTTTCATGAGATTGATTCTATTCCTCGTGTTACAGTTGGTACATTTTCGAGGCTGGTTATTGGTCTTGAAGATTGTAATGAAACTATTGAAACATCTTGTGCCAGCAGTCATCACCCTGGAGCTGCTTGGGGGAAGGATGCCTTAGTGCTTTTTAGCAATGGTTGGTGTGGTTTTTGTAAGAGATCTGAGCTGGTTGTTCGTGAAGTACACCGCTTCTTTGAACGCTGCAGAAATTCAATGTATGTTGAAGGTGAGATTACACCAAATTCAAGTGCTCGAGATATGTCTTCCTTGTCAGCAGACACAAATAGAGGTAAAATTTATCTTGTTTGTTTTTGTTTGCAAATTTTTAACTGTTTTGTTCACAACCCAGATGCAGCCTCTGTAATAGCAATGGTTGTCCTTAACTTTACAAACTTTTGATATAATCTATGTGGTGCCAAAAAATTTCTGTATAAGAAGCCTCTTTCATAATAGACCATCAAAAGTTTTGGAAACCTGTTGTGGGATATGTTGAAAAATTATGTATTGTCCATTTCCATTGCACAGGATGAAGTTGTTTAGCATGCATCTGGATACAAATAGTTTTCATTTGATTTAAATATTGCATTGATAAGACACAACTTCCTTCTATGCTTTAGATATTCGGGTCAAATATAAATTATGTTCTATTCCCTCCAGATTATAGCTCGGAGTTTCAAACATCATTGTTGTAGTCTGTTTGACAATCATGCATGAATTATTTTTTCGTTCAAGTGTCCGTGACTTGTCTTTTCAAAATCAGTACTTTTAAAGGTATTGCCTCTTATACTTTTTACTTAAGCTATGCGCTACTCTCCCAATATAGCTTCCCAACTCCTACATGTCAAGTATTGTGGTTAACAAATCCCGTAGACATTTAAGTTAGAGCATATATTTGATGTGCATACTATCTATATGCATACTTAGCAGATCCTTGATGGCGCAGATTTTCCAGTGGAAGTGACCTCGGTTCATCTGTAGTCAGCATGAGAGCGCAGCAGATCATAATGATGGTGCAGCACTATTGTTGTTGGGAGTAGGACTGGAATTGATGGAGAGTGAGTGAGGGCACATGCATGCCTCCAACATGCATGTGAGAACCTCTTCCAGTTCTGTTTTAAGACAGCAGCTCTACTTAGGTTAGCTTTCCTATTTTGGGGATTATTTTTGTGTGCACTAACTATCATTAGAGTATGACACAGATTCCTAGGACAGCCAGGGCACTTTCATGAGATGTTGATGAGGGCACAAATCCTAAGGAAGAGTTTGCATGCGTGCATGCCATGTTATCCTTTAGTGGGGGTACACTATCTTTATCACTTCTATCCATGTAGGAGGGCATATTGTCTAAGTGGATTAGGTTTACGGTTTGATTGAGTCACTTAGGGCACTTAATACATGTAAACAAATACATTGTATCTTCCCTTCTGTCCTATTCTATAAAGGAGATGCAAGGGATAGGGTGCACCACCATGTTGGTTGATGAGATTTAGTTTTGAGCTTATGCATTGTAGCTTTCGAATTTATAGTTTGAAATAGAATAGAAATGCACTTTTAATTGGTTTTGTTTAGAGTGTTCCCACTATTCAAAAGCCCTCTTTCATTATTCCACAAGAAGATACTATCCTTGTTTAACATTATTGCAATAAGCTTGGTTATGACCGTTCAAACTAGTAGAGGTCCTAGGAGGGGATCCTATAGAGTAACTACTAGGTCAAGGGCAACAATGGAGCGATAGCCCACTGTCTCCTCAGCTAAGGCTCCTTGCCCTCTATGGACTTTCACTGATGGGAGGAGATCTGGTGGAAGAGGAATCACAGTAAAGAATGTGTCAATGAAAAGATGGAGGGTAATTCCCAAGGCCCATTCACAGGAGAGGCTCAACAATATGGCTTTCGTGCTTAAAAAGCAAGGTGATAGGCTCTCTAGGAAAGGCTAGGAGGATTCTTGGGACTAGGGTTTGGGAATGTATCTAGACCCGAAAATTCTTATGGAGAATTGGTCTTTATGTGGTCTTTGTGGAATTAGAGTTGTAAAGTTGTGGGACCACACGGGACCAAGTGGACCCAGAATTAGGTCAAGGATGTGGAGTTGATCAACCAAGGAGGGGCTTGACCTAATTATGGAAGAGAAAAGGATCAAAGGACAACTTTTCTTTTGAGAAGTTAATGTAATGATCCTAATGAGGACACTAGCCAAGGGAAACCTAGGGAAAGAAATTCACCTCGAGCTAGGGCTTGCTATATCTCAAGATCCCACTGTTGGAATTTTTTGAAATTTGGAGGACCTCTAGAGAAAACCCTAGCGCAGTTTGAACTTTGGACAAGAGACCGAAGTTTTTATATGGCTACAATGGGAGAAAAATGATGCCCTAGGTGCCCTGTGGTAGGCCTAGAAAGAGAGAGGAGGCAAGAAAGATAAGCGTTTAGGTGACCACCAGTGGATGGATTAGTGCCTTTCCTTTGGGAGAGATGGAGTCAAGGCGAATTTATTGTTTGGAAAGGATTTAGTATTTACCTACTCAAGGAGACCTTCAAGCAACTTCGCATGGCATTAGGACATGAGAGCAGTTACTTAAGGTCTTTATACTTCGAAATGCAATAATCGATGACTTATCAAGATGTATTTAGCAAAAATAATGTCTAGGAACATTCACCCATTCATACATGGCCCATGCAATGATGCAACACTACAAAAGATGAAAATTTCCACAATTTCACATAGATTAGCAGTAAATTTTAGACTTGTATAGTGAAAATCCCAACAACATTCATGTGACAAAGTAAATAACAAGAATAAGTAGGAAAAAGATTACTTACATGTACAAATGAGTATATCCAACCATCAAATTATGCCGATAATGAAGCTCTAAGACGAGAAATAGATCCAAACATCAAAATTAATCTATGCAATCCAAACTCGTCCTCCTAAAGGGAATGCAAAATTCTCACAAGAGCTAATAACCCAATCCAAGTGATGATGATGAAAATGAATCACCTCACTTGTATTTATACAATCACTAATGAGTTTGATTTGCCTAATTTGGCCTAATTGCGCCAAATAATAAAATAATGTGCAATAATAACATCCCTTGGTGAAAACCCACCAAGATAGCTTAATAACACAATAATAAGCCTCTCAAGAGGGTAGAATGATCAATAAAGTGAGTCGTTGCGCCGTTGAGGAAGCCTAATGAAGTCCAGAGTTTTCCATGATGTGAAAATGGACCTCAAACATAGTGGACAAGGGGTTGGCCCCTTGTTTCCAAGCAAATCTATGTGGTGCCACCAAGTGGGTGTGAGGGGCACAAGAACATCCTCATGGGTCTCCAAGTGGATCGAAAATGCCTGTAAGCCATCTGTAAGGGCTAGGATGATGCCATAAGCCCTCATTTGGACCTTGGATCAACTGCCAAGTGTATGGTGCAAGTGTGGAGCCGACTGGGCATGGTGAACCAGGTGCATTATTTGTGAAAATTTGGAAACCCAAATTTCTACTGCAACAATTGATTAAGTTTCTTCTATTTGTTAAATTACTGAACAAATTATTTACTGAATCCTACAACAAATATCGAAACTAATACACTGCAACCTTCACCAATTAAAAATTATATGCGGAAACAAGAAACTGAGCAAGAAAGAAATACACAACACATTACACTATTGTTTTTGGACAAATGTGCCCAGAAAAACCCAATGTGGGAAAACCGGTGCAACAATTGAGGGTTTGAATTATTAAGCAGTAGTTTTTTGAATACAATTTGTTGGATGCCCAACTGTGTATCCGATACAGAGAGAAACTGGACAAACGAGTAGTGAGATGATCTCACCCCATCACTAGAAGAACCGATACTGATCTACATTGGAGGTGAGCCTCTATGTAGTGATGCGTCAAGCTTACACAGTTATTGCATCATTGCAGCTGGGATTGTGTTGCACCTCCTTCTGTTGAAATTTCCAAGTGTGACACGTCAGAAATCCCTACTACATTTTCTGGTTTATTTTCTCCTACTTGTTATTTTTTTTTTGGTAGGTAAGCACCCACGGGGATTTGAACCAGTGACCTATCGCAAGGAGTGCCTTAACAATGCACCCATTCACCATCAATCCAAAGCCCCGTGGGCTCTCCTACTTGTTATTTTCATTAACAAGTTATTTATAAATATAAATACTGAAAATAAACACAAATGCAACCTTAACACATATACAAATCAACAACTGAAATAACTGAGACAAACACACAAGGGACACCGTTATTTTGGACAATCGTCCCCTGAAACACCCAATGCGGGAAAACTGGTGCAGTAGATCTGAGGGTTTTATTATTATGCAGTTTTTGAATACAACTAGGGTGCCAGAAATGGCTCACCCAACAGAGAAAGCCCTCGACAGAAGTACCTCTCTTCGGAGATAGATGTTCCGGCTAATCAGTCACCGGATGAACAGTCCCACAACAACTACGAAAGCTACTTAGCTGGACAAATGAAAGCTACTCCAAGCTTCTCTACTGCTTTGCGTCACTCTGCAGGGATTGTGTCAACCTTCCTAGATCACAAGCACCCAGTTTGCCCCACGAAAAATCTCCCGGCGCTGCCCCTTGGCCCTGCGTCAGCTTTGCTAGCCTCTGTGCAGCTACTGAACCTACTGCATCAGCCCCTTGGCTCTCTGCGTTAGCCCTCAGACCCTTTGCGTCAGCCACGCTGGCCTCTTCAACCTCTGCGTAGCTCCCAGCTGCCTCTGCGTCAGCCTTCTCAGGCTCTGCATTGTTTTTCTGGCACTTTCTCTGCGTCTCTGCTATGTATTCTCGGCCTTGTGCCAAACTGCCCTTCGCTGCAATAGATCACTAGCTCGATTCTCTCAGTAAAACCCTGCTCCAGAAAATCGAACTGACTGATCAATTTTTGGTGTACCTCCAATTGACCCTCAAGCCTCCTCTTATACTTTTCCTGTTGAGTCTTCAACAATTGAGATTAAGTCCCTAATTGACGGCTGAGATTAGATTTGGCTTGATCCAAGTCATTTAGAACATTCTCACCTAGTTTTATATTAATACCCATTAATATTTTAATTTTCCTAAGTTTGGACTTAGGAACCCCATCAAAAATATTAATTATTTTAATATCTCTCCAACTGGGTGGAATTTCCCCAAATGATTTCTGGGTCTTGGAGATCTAATGTGCCTTAGCCTCTCCACCAATTTTCATGGCTAAAGCACATTCGATGCTATCACAAATCAACACTCCCTCTTAGTGAGGAATGTGCTCGAGTAATGTTTCACCATGGAAACATCACACTGATCCTCTGCGCTGGTACTTGCGCTGATGCTTGGCCTGCTGCCTCACATCATCTGCACTGTTGCTTCTTGTACTGCTGCCCATGACGCTGCCACTGCTACCTCTGTATTACACCTCCCTCTCAATATGCTGCCCTTAACACTGCCATTGCTAACTGCTGCACTGCAGCTCAGTTACCGAGAAGTAGGTAACTGACTTCTCCCAAATAATGACATCCCATTTAGTTTCGAAACCTCGTGAAATTGAAGTTGTCTCTGTTGCTATTCTGTGCTCCCTCTGCTGCCACTGCACTGCTGCATACACCTTTGTGCCTCTCGCACTGTTGCAACCTCCACTGTGCTGTCTCAAATTTCTTCTCCCAAACACTGCCTTGCTGCTCCACTACACTTTGCTCCATTCGACATTTGTCATTCTACTACTTTCGTTAAGTGCTCCTGTAGCCAGATATGATCCAAGAGTTTGGGCACCTCAAGGATCCTGCCCCTAGTTTGTAGTCCTCTTGACTAAAACTCGATGTCTCCCTAGCTATTCTCTAAAGGTGCATGAGAACTCATGGCACAATCGTCATCAGTTTCGACCTCTTTCTCTGCCTTAGAATCAAAAGCCTCTTCCTTGTTTTTCTCCCTGGGACACTAGGATGCATAATGTCCTAGCTCCTCACAATGGAAGCACTTTACCTTGGAGATGTCCTTCTTCTTCCTCTTCCCTTGCTGTCCCGCAAATGCTAGAGCTGAATCCTCCTCCTACTCTTTCTTGATTCGACTTCCCTTGCCACTAATCCCTGCCTTGGTCAACCTCCTGATCTATTCTTGGCGAAGAGCTGCCCACATCTCCTCCCATCCTAGAAGAGTGGCCATGCCCAAAATACTTGGACAAATGTTTCCCACTCCTCAGAGACTACACTCAAGGCAGTCCTAACCATAAATTCTGGATCTAGTGTAGACCCCACGGAAGTAAGTTGGTCGTGAATCTCCTGCAACCTAAGAAGGAATGGATCTACTTGCTCTCCCTTCTGCCTCTGATACGACCGCAACTGATTTTCCAATAGCATCTTTGCTGCACGAAAGTGCCCTGATATAAGGTTGTCAAAGTATCCCACATCTCCTTCGCTGTGTTCTTTTCAACAATATGTGGTATGACATGATCTTTGACCTCGTCTAGGATCATGTACTTCACCCTCGCCATTGAAGCCTCATACTTCTCATTCTCAGCTGGGTCGACTGGGATAGCCACGACTCTCAAGGCAAAGTCCTTGATGCGATGTCGATCCAGGACTGCCAGGATCCTGGCCTTCTAGATGACAAAATTGGAAGCCTCGTCCAACCTCACCTGATCCCTCAATCCGTTTGCTACCATTTCAGCTCCTCTTCTGGACTCCCTCTGAGATTTGACTTCCCTCCTGGAAATCTCCCTCTAAGTCCTGATTTCCCTCTCGGAAATCTCCCTCTAAGTCTTGATTTCCCTCCCGGAAATCCTCTAGCCAATTGTCGAACCACTCCTCTCCAATCCTCCTTGCAATTGCAACTCGGATCTGCATTTTTTGGCTAGAAATCCGTCAAGGTAGCGACTCCCTCTACCTTGGTTTTGTCTCCTTAGGTATTGTTTTGTTCTGACAGAACCAACACCCCACTAGCTTCTCAATCACAATCTGCCCACAACTCCCCAAGCCTCGACAACTGAAGAAATTGAACCTTTCAGGCTCTGCACAATCCTGGCAACGACAAAATCTGCTCCTCCTGGCCACAGCGTCGATCCTTTCTCGCTGAGAAAGATGAATGGGCATTGCGTGGGTCTGATCTGCCCCTCTCTGACTCTGCGTTGGTCCTCCTCCTAACTCGAAATGATGATGCAAGCCCTCTATGTTACTTCTTCTCTGCTACTTCTACTCTGGAAAATCGCTGTCTCTCTCGAGAGTTGCTACTACAAATTCTTCACATTACTGCTGGTGCCTTGCGTCCTCCTGTGATTTGCAACGCTCTTATACCATGTTGAAATTTCTAAGTTTGACACGTCAGAAATCCCTACTGCATTATTTGGTTTATTTTCTCCTACTTGTTATTTTCATTAACAAGTTATTTATAAATATAAATACTGAAAATAAACACAAATGCAACCTTAACACATACAGATCAACAACCGAAATAACCGAGACAAACACACAAGGGACATCATTATTTTTGGACAATCGTTCCTGGAAAAACCAACGCGGGAAAACCGGTGCAGCAGATATGAGGGTTTTATTATTATGTAGTTTCTGAATACAACAATGTTAAAATTGGCAACTAGGGCCAAACTCCATGTAGGTCATCTTATTTATGGCAGCTGATATTTTTATTGGATTCCTCTCATCGAGAGGTGTAGGATTGATCTAAAGACCATCCGATTGTGATAAGTATTCATGGAGATATGAATTATTTGTGTTATGGGACAATATGTCAGGTTCAGCGTGCAACCAAACTGCCCCCACTTGTGCTCCACGTTTTAGTATAAATACAAGTGCCTTGCAAAGACACAACTCACTTGAGATCTCTTCTTCTCCACTCGTTTTGGGTTTTAGTGGAGAGAAGAATCCCTAAGCGGAAACACAGTCATGTTGTGAAGAAGATATGCCCTAATCCTCTACGTTGTCAAGGAAGATAACCATTGTCTAATACGCTGTCTCGAGGGTGACCCTAACCATAGTTATCGAGATGCCCTAAATACGCAACAATGGAAATGAAGGCAGGAACCCTAGCCGCAAGACTAAGGGAGAGGAGATGCCCTAAACTTAGTTGCTACGTTGCCTAATGAAGATGGCACCTAAACGTTGTCCTAGAAGAGTGTTCTACACATGGAATGCCCTCGCTGTCATGGAAGGAAATGGGACACTGGGATGCATAATGTCCCAGCTCCCCACAATGGAAGCACTTTACCTTGGAGATGTCCTTCTTCTTCCTCTTCCCTTGCTGTCCTGCAGATGCTAGAGCTGCATCCTTCTCTTTCTTGATTCGACTTCCCTTGCCACTACTCCCCGCCTTGGTCAACCTCCTGATCTCTCTTGGCAAAGAACTACCCACATCTCCTCCCATTCTGGAAGAGTGGCCTTGCCCAAAATACTTTGGACAAATGTCTCACACTCCTCAGAGACTGCATTCAGGGAAGTCCTAACCATAAATTCTGGATCTAGTGTAGACCCCACGGAAGTAAGCTGGTTGTGAATCTCCTGCAACTTGAGAAGGAATGTATCTATCTGCTCTCCCTTCTGCATCTAATACGACCGCAATTGATTTTCCAATAGCATCTTCCGCTGCACATAAGTGCCCTGATACAAGGTCGTTAGAGTATCCCACATCTCCTTTGCTATGTTCTTTTTAGCAATATGTGGTATGCCATGATATTTGACCCCGTTTAGGATCATGTACTACCCTCGCCATTGCATCCTCATACTTCTCATTCTCAGTTGGGTCGATTGGGATACCCACGACTCTCAAGGCAAAGTCCTTGATGCGATGTCGATCCAGGATTGCCAAGATCCTGGCCTTCCAGATGACAAAGTTGGAAGCCTTGTCCAACTTGTCCTGATCCCTCAATCCGTTCAATGCCATGTTGTTTTGTGGTAGCGTTGGGTGTTCTCTAGCCATGAAAATTGGTGGAGAGGCTAAAGCACATGAGATCTCCAAGACCCAGAAATGGTTTGGACAGGTTGTACCCGGTTTGGGAGATATTAAAATAATTAATATTTTTAGTGGAGTTCCAAAGTCTAAACTTAGGAAAAATAAAATATTAATGGTTATTAATATAAAATTGGGTTAGAAGGTTCCAAAAGTCATGGATCAAGCCAAATGTAATCTTAACCGTTGATTAGAAATTTAATCTCGGTTGTTGAAGGACCAACGAGAAAAGTATAAGAAGAGGCTTGAGGGTCAATTGGAGAATACACCAGAGTGATCAATCATTCATTTTGCTAGAGCGGGATTGCTAAGCAAAGTTGAATCAGTGATTAGCAGCGAGGGGTAGTGAGTGCGAGGCAGAGAGGTAGAGACAATACTGAGAGACCAACGTAGAAGTAGAGAGAGCGAGAGCAACAACCAATGCAGGCTATGTAGAGCCCAATAGAGACAACGCAAAGGCCAGAGGGATTGCGTCATCCACGCAGAGGTTGCTGAAGTGACGCAGAGGGTCCCAGAGGCTACGCAGTGCCTCAGAGGGGTGACGCAGGGGGTCCTGGGGTTGATATAGGTCAGTAGAAGGCTGACGCAGAGGCCAGAACGGCCAGCGCTGAGCTTCAGTTGTGCTGGAGAGGGTTTCGTGGGACAGGATATTTGAATACCTGTTTCCAAATATAGAGGTATTGCTGCTGTGTATTTTTTCTGTTGGGTGAGCCGGTTAGGCACCCAGTGGTTCTCAGATAGACTGCATAATAATATAACCCTCTGAATAGCTACACCGATTTTCCAGCATTTGGTTTTTCTAGTGACATTTGTCCAAAAATAACGGTGTCACTTGTGTGTTTGTTTTCTTTTAGTTGATGATCTATAGATGTTGTGACTGTATTGTGTTTATTTCGGTATTTAAATGTATTAAATAACTTGTTCGAATTTAAACAAGTAGAAGAAATAAACCAACAGAATACAGATTAATTTTCTAACGGATAGACATAGAAAATTCAACATGGTATTAGAGCGTGGTTGCAGATCATAGGAGATCTGAAAGCATCACCTAAGCAGAGCATTTGTAGCAAAATCAACTATCCCGAGTGACAGTAGCCGATCCTCGCAGAAACAACAGAGGAAGGGTTGACGCAGAGGGACTGCGTCATCAGTCCAAACCAGAGAGACGCCAGTGCAGAGGCTGAGGAGGGCAGAGAGAGGCTCACATAGAGACCAGGAGGGTTGATGCAGTGGCTGAGGGAGCTAATTTTGCTGCAGTCGGGATTGCGTAGAGCCTAGAGGCTTAGTCCTTTAGTTGCTGGGGCGAAGTAAGTTGTGGGCAGTTTGCGGGAGCGAACCTGGTGGGGTACTGTGGTCAGAACAATACCTAACAGGGCAAGACCAAGGTAGAGGGAGTTGCTGCCGAGGTAGATTTCTAGCCAAGGAATCCGGATCAGTGTTGCAGTTGCACAGACGATCGGAGAGGAGTAACTTGACAGTTGGTAGAAGGATTTCCAGGAGGGAAATCGGGACTCAGAGGGAGTCCAGAAGAGAACTTCTAGACGGGAAGTAGAGAGAGTCGAAGGAGTTGGATTGAGGACTTCCAGACGGGAAGTAGAGAGATTCCACAGGAGTCAAATCGAGAGCTTCCAGACTGGAAGTAGAGAGACTCAGCAGGAGTCGAATCGAGAACTTCCAAGCGGGAAGTAGAGAGACACGGAGGAGTTGACAAAAGAGCAGCGAGATGGCCGTGAATGGGTTGAGAGATCAGGACAGGCTGGACGGAGCGTCCAACTTTGTGGTCTGGAAGGCTAGGATCTTGTCCATTCTAGATAGGCATCGTATCAAGGGCTTCACCTTGAGAGTGATGGCTATCCCAGTTGACTGGTAGATAATGAAAGGTACGAGGAGGTAATGACTAAGGCAAAGTGTATCATCCTTGATGGGGTCAAGGATCATGTGGTCCTACATATTGCCGACAAGGAAACGACAATGGAGATGTGGGACACTTTGAAGACATTGTACCAACATACTTTCGTGTAGAGGAAGATGCTCTTGGAGAATTAGCTAAGGTCATACTAGATGCAGAAGGGAGGGCAGATAGATGTCTTCCTCGGTTGGTTGAAGGAGATCCGTGACCAACTGACTTCCATAAGGGCCATGCGGGATCAGGAGTTGATGGTAAGGAATGCACTTAACACAGTCTTCGAGGATTGGGAGACATTTGTCCAGAGCATACTAGGCAGGGCGAGTCTTCGTCAAGAAGAGATCGGACGACTGACCAGGACGAGGAGTAGCAGTAAAGGGGTCAGGATCAAGAAGGAAGAGGAAGAGGATGCGGCTCTAGCATCTGCGAGAAAACATGAGAAGAGGAAGAAGAAGGACCTCTCCAAGGTCAAGTGCTTCCATTGTGGGGAACTAGGTTACTATACGAACCGGTGTCCGAGGAAGAAGAGTAAGGGAGAGGCTTCTGACTTGAAGGCAGTGCCAGCAAAGGCAGAGAAAAAAGTCGAGGAGGAGACTATTGTGCCATGAGTGCTCATGTGCCACTAGAGAAGAAGTGGGGAGACATCGAGCTGTAGTTAGGAGGACTACAGGCGATGAGGGGCAGGACCTTTGAGGTACCCAACCTCTTGGATTATATCTTGCTATGGGAGCCCCAAAGAGGTGTAGCAGGATTGGCGGATGTAGGTAGAGACAAATGGAGTGATAGAGAGTGCTATAGTAGGGGTCCCTAGGCAGCGTGAGGCTAGCAGGCTGCAACAGTGCGAGAGGCATGAGAGTTTTGCACCAGTGCAGGATGGCACAGAGAGGTGTGCAACGGTGCGAGATGCAGGGAGTTGTTGCAGCAACGTAGAGGTGAGTAGAGGGAGCACTTGTTAGCGACAGAGAGGGCTTCAGCATCGGGGGTGTTTCTAGCCTGACAGGGATGTCAAAAGTTCGGTGGCTTAGTTACTTACTTCTCAGTAACTGAGTTGCAGTGCAGTAGAAGTATGCAATAGTACGATGCAGCATGATGAGAGGGGGATGCAGTGCAAATGCAGTGTTGGGAGAATGGACCAGCAACAAATGCAGAGGGAGCTGCTGTATGGATGCAACAGTGGCAGTGGAAGGGCCATGGGCAACAGTACATGATGCAACAATGCAGAGGATGTTGGGTGGGGAGGCTAGAGCACAGGTACCGGTGCCGGATAATCAGTGTGATGCTTAGTGAAGAGTATTACTAGAGCACAGTCCTCGCTAAGAGGGAGTGTTGATTTGTGGTAGCATCGGATGTGCTCTAGCCATGAAAAATGGTGGAGAGGCTAGAGCACATGAGATCTCCAAGACCCAGAAATGGTTTGGACAGATTGTACCCGGTTTGGGAGATATTAAAATAATTAATATTTTTAATAGAGTTCCTAAGTCTAAACTTAGGAAAAATAAAATATTAATGGGTATTAATATAAAATTGGGTTAGAAGGTTCCAAAAGTCATGGATCAAGCCAAATCTAATTTAGCAGTTGATTAAAGATTTAATCTCGACCGTTGAAGGACCAACGAGAAAAGTATAAGAAGAGGCTTGAGAGTCAGTTGGAGAATACACTAGAGTGATTAGTCATTCATTTTGCTAGAGTGGGGTTGCTAAACAAAGTTGAATCAGTGATCAACAGTGAGGGGCAGTGAGTACGAGGCAGAGAGGCAGAGACAATACTGAGAGACCAACGTAGAAGCAGAGAGAGCGAGAGTAGCAGCCAGTCCAGGCTACGCAGAGCCCAATAGAGACAACACAGAGGCTAGAGGGACTGCGTCGTCCACGTAGAGACTGTTGGAGTGACGCAGAGGGTACCAGAGGCTGTGCAGTGCCTCAGAGGCTAACGCAGGGGGTCCTGGGTTTGATGCAGGTCAGTAGAAGGTTGACGCAGAGGCTAGAAGGGCCAGCGTTGAGCTTCAGTTGTGCCGGAGAGGGTCTCATGGGACAGGTTTTTTGAATACCTTTTTCCGGATATAGAGGTATTATTGCTGTGTATTTTTCTCTGTCGGGTGAGCTGGTTAGGCATCCAATTGTACTCAGATAGACTGCATAATAATGTAACCCTCTAAATAGCTGCACCGGTTTTCCTGCATTGGGTTTTTCTGGGGACATTTGTCCTAAAATAACGGTGTCACTTGTGTGCTTGTTTTCTTTCAGTTGATGATTTGTAGATGTTGCGACTGTATTGTGTTTATTTCAGTATTTAAATGTATTAAATAACTTGTTTGAATTTAAACAAGTCGAAGAAATAAACCAGTAGAATACAAATTAATTTTCTAACGGATAGACTTAGAAAATTCAACATGCCATTTCAGCTCCTCTTCTGGACTCCCTCTGAGATTCGACTTCCCTCTTGGAAATCTCCCTCTAAGTCCTGATTTCCCTCTTGGAAATCCTCTGGCCAACTATTGAACCGCTCCTCTCCAATCCTCCTTGCAATTGCAACTCGGATCTGGATTTCTTGGTCAAGGTAGCGACTCCCACTACCTTGGTTCCGTCTCCTTAGGTACTGTTCTTTTTTGACAGAACCAGCGACTCACCAACTTCTAAAATCACAATCTGCCCATAGCTCCCCAAGCCCCGACAATTGAAGAAACTGAGCCTTTCAGGCTCTGCGCAATCCCGGCAACGGCAGAATCTGCTCCTTTTGGCCAGAACATCGATCCTTCCTGGCTGAGAAAGATGACCGGGCACTGCGTGAGTCTGATCTGCCCCTCTTTGCCTCTGCGTTGGCCCTCCTCCTGACTCGAAATGATGATGCCTGAGACAAACACACAAGAGACACTGTTATTTTTGGACAATCGTCCCCGGAAAAACCCAATGCGGGAAAACCGGTGCAACAGATTTGAGGGTTTTAATATTTTATTATTATGCAGTTTCTGAATACAACTAGGGTGCCAAAAATGGCTCGCCCAACAAAGAATGCCCTCGACAGAAGTACCTCTCCTCGGAGACAGATATTCCCGTTGATCAGTCAGCAGATGAACGATCCCACAACCACTATGGCAACTAATTAGCTGGAGAGCGAAAGCTTCTCCAAGCTTCTCTACTGCTCTGTCACTCTACAGGGACTGCGTCACCCTTCCTAGCTCACCAACACTCAGTGTGCGCCACGAAAAAGCTCCTGGCGTTTCCTCTTGGCCTTGTGTTAGCTCTGCTAGCCTTTGCGTAGCTACTGAAGCTTCTGCGCCAACCTCTTGGCTCTCTGCATTAGCCCCTTGGCTCTCTGCGTCAGCATTCAGCCCCTCTGCGTCACCCACGCTGCCCTCTTTAGCCTTTGCGTAGCTCCCAGCGGCCTCTGCATCAGCGTTCTCAGGTTCTACGCTCTCTCTGGCACTTTCTCTGCGTCTCGGCTATGTATATGTATTCTCGGCCTCGTGCCGTACTGCCCCATAGGCTCCATATATCAAGGAACAATTTGGTGAATACCCCACGACCCTGATCTTGCCTGGTTGCACGACGAACTCTACCATCCTGTCTTCGGATGGAGTACCCAAAACCCTCCAGAAGCCTACATGCCCTCCTATAGAAAAGGTCTATCATCTGTGAAAATTTGGAAATCCAAACCCTATTGCAGCAACTGGAAATAATTCTCCTAATTGTTAAATTAATTTTAACAATTTATTTACTATTTGCTACAACTAATATTGAATCAATCACACTGCATCCTACACAAATAAATTGTAGAAGAATAAACGATGGAAGAAATGCTAGCACACACAAAATAACGTAGTTATTTTTGGACCAATGTCCCCGGAAAAGCCCAACTTGGGAAAACCAGTGCAGCAACAGAGGGTTTTATTATTATGTAGCAATGAAATATCAGAGTATAATTGGATGCCGAAACTGGCAATACCACAGAGAAATACTGGCAAGAAAAATCTAGTGAGGAATTTTTTCACTCCACAGGCAAATCTGGGCACTAACCTCAGCTCAAATTGAGCCGTCCAAATTGGCTCTGTGCAGTCACCGCGTCACCCTAGCGTAGTCACTTCTGCACTCAGCTCGAAACAACTTCTCCTTAAGCCGTCTAGTCAGCTGTTGTCTGGGAAAATGTCTCTCCTGTCCTCTGGAACCTCTGCCCAACTTCTGGCGTTGAAACTTTGTTTCTCCCCAACAATTTTGAAATTGCCTCTAGAGGCTGCTGCGCTGCTCTGTGTCAGCCTCTCTGTGGCTCTTCTGTCCCTCAACAAATGCACTCACCGAATCTGGAATTCTTCCTTCGACTTCACTGTCCCTACCCCTCTCACTACTTCGATTTCTCTAGCTCTCTCTTCGACAACTGAATGCTGCTACTCGAAAATCAATTTGCTCATGAAATCGAAATGCTCAAGTGTTTTATCCAAGCCCCATCGACCTCTTCTTATAATCCTTTGCAACATACCATGCCATCCCTGTGCCTACACGTGCCAACACGCGCATAGTTTGTCTTCCCAAACAGGAAAACTCCTCTCCTGTCTATTACTACTCAAACTAGTAGGGGACCTATGGGGATCCTTAAAGGGCAAATGCTAGACCAAGGGCAACAAATGGAGACTTAGCTGATTGTCACCTCAGCTAAGGCGCCCTTCTATTTACAGACTTTCACCGATGGGAGGAGGTCCGGTATATTATGGAGTCATTGATGAAGGATAAGTCAATGAAAGGATATGGAGTGATCCAAATAATCCCTTTCTCGGAAGAGTTAAAAAGATAGAGCTTGCTTGCTTTCTAAGCAAGGTACAACGTCTTCTAGGGAAATGAAGGGAGGATTTGAGGGTTAGGTTTATAAGATATGACTTGTGAAGGAATTTCCCAATCCCTAAAATCCTTATTGAAAATTGGTATCCCGGATGGTTCTTGAAGAATTGTCTTTTCAAAGGAACAGGACCACACGGGACCAAGTGGACCCAGTCTAGGGTAGGGGAGAAGAGTATGGCAACCAATGATGTCCCTAACCTGAACAAGGTATGGAAATGGATCAAAGAAAGAATATCCACTTAAAGGTTTGAATTGATCCAATAAGGTACTAGCCTTTCGGGATGCTAGGGCAAGGTTTGATCTCGAAACTAGGGCTTGGCTTTTCTCACAACTCTATCATCGGAATGACTTCAAAGTTGGAGGAGGTCTTGAGGAAACACCAGCGCAGGAGACCTGAGAGATTGAACTTTTTGGATGGGTTGTTTGCTGGGAAAATGATGCCCTAGGTGACCCAACTTGGCTAGACCTGGGAAAAGGTGAAAATATATGATTTTAGGTGACCACTTCTTGGTAGATCAGTGCCTTAGTTTTGGGAGAATGGAGTCTATGATGAATATGAGTGAGGATCTTTGATTCCCAGTCAAGAAGGCCTCAAGACCACTTCGCTAGCCCTCTAGGTCAAAGAGAAGCAATCTTGTAGCTTTTATACTTCGATGTACAAAGTACATGGCTTATCATAGTCAATTCGTTGATAGAATTACCTCTAGGAGATTTCGTTCACATTACATAGCCCATACATTTAGAGATGCTATAATAGAGACAAAATTCCACAATTTAAAGCAGTGAATGCATGCAGAAATTAGCCCTAAAAATAGCGAATATCCCAATCCAATGTATATGACAAAGTAAACCAAGAATAACATTAAAAGCGTGTACTTACATGTAACATAATATATCCAACCATCCACAATTGACAAAAGAGAAGCTCCAAGACAAGATAGACCAATATCCACACATCAAAATTCATCCATAAAGCTCCAATTCATCCTCTAGAAAAAGCGCGAAATTCTCAAGAGAGAGAAAAGATCCAATCCAAAGTGATAATGAGAAAAGGAACTCATCTCACTTGTATTTATACACCAATTAGGAGTTCGATTAGCCTCTTTGGCCTACACAATCCCCAAAAATAAAATAATGTTCTAATAATTCAACTTTTGGTGACAAGCTCACCAAACTAGCTTATAAATGAAAGAGTAAGCCTCTCAAGAGGTCAAATAATAATCTATGCATGTCGTAGGGCCCTCTAAGAGGTCTAATGAGGTCCATGGGTGCCATAATGAAGAATAGGACCCTCAAAAGCAGTGGACAAGGGGAGCTCACCAAACTAGCTTATAAATGAAAGAGTAAGCCTCTCAAGAGGTCAAATAATAATCTATGCATGTCGTAGGGCCCTCTAAGAGGTCTAATGAGGTCCATGGGTGCCATAATGAAGAATAGGACCCTCAAAAGCAATGGACAAGGGGTTGGCCCCTTGTAATAACTTGTGGTGCTCCAAATGACATGTTGGGGCACACAAGTGTCCTCATGGGTCTCCAAACAAATTGATGATGCCTGTAGATCACTTGCAAGGGCTAGGATGATGGTGTAGGTGATGCCACATCATCGTGCAAATCCTGGATCATCTGCAAAGTGTATGGTGCAAATCTGGGGCCGACTGGGCATGATGGGTCAGGTGCATTTTCCTCGTCCAATAAGTGAACCACAAGCAATCTCTGAATGGGTGTGGGGATCCATGGAGTGCTATCTGCTACTGTGGAAACCCATGGTTCTCAATGCACACCCTACATGTGCCAATGTAGCCCTCTGGAGGATTAGGACCCCGTATAGGGAGACCAAACCCAAGATGGAGACCATTTGCAATCTTGCATAAGATCCAATGCATCCCCTAGTCTTCCAGTATAACAAGTCATTAGAGAAATCGAGTAAATGAACTTACCAATCATGGACCATAGGTGGAGACTTCATAATGTCCTACCCTTTGATAATGGGCTTCGGGATGTGCCAATGTCTCCTAAACTCCAAATGGGTTTAACCAATGATCCTATTAGGTGGTTTCTACTTCTAAAGGGGATAACATAGTCAAGGTACATCCTTCAAATGGTGGTGGCATGTGACAGATGGGTGAATGAAGTGGGGAATGAGAAGGGGCAACCTTGGGTCATATGCTGGGGACAAGGTAGCTAGAAGAGGGGAGCCCACACTTGGGTTTATAATGTATAGGAGGGAGGAATCGTGGTACATTAGGTGCCCAAACCTTGATTTTTCCACCCTTCTTTATATGCCTTTTGCCTTTTGCCTTTTTATGATTTTCTTTGATTAATTGCTCGGGGCTAAGGGGTAAGAGCATGATGTATAAGATATAGTAGTGACTACTCCCTTTTAAGGTGGGGCGGTTCATTGTTCACCAGGGGTTGGGACAATCATGGGTTCCTATACGATGAAGGAGGCTCATAGAACTTGTAGGAATCGAGGTGATTGCCATGATGATGGGGCAGAGTTCATGTATTAGCTTTTGCTGACGTGCTAAATGTGTTTGTCCTGACCAACTTTTGCATTTTGTGGTATACTTTCCTGTTGAATGTGGCCATATATAATTTTATCTTTTTTTTTGGCTGCATCAACCTCCGAGCTTCATTCCAGGGCATGACCCAAGGTGTTGGCAAGGTGAAGGGGCATGCTAACCCTTTATATGGACCCAATGAGGGAATGTGGACCCAGGTGGGAGAAATGATGAATGGGGTAGTAATGAATGGAAAGAGGGTAATATAAGGGGATATTACCCTCTTTCCATTCATTATTACCCAAATCAAGGTTTCCCATGAAATACCATCCCTAGAGCCAAATGGTCAGTAAAAGAGATCCCACAAGACTAGAATCCAAGGTTAATACCTGAAAGGGGGCAAGAGGACAAGAGCATAGACCTAGCCCATTTTTTTCGCCTAATCCCCCCATTAATCCATGACTAGAAGTGTCCATGATAAGCAAACTACACTACTCAATTTTCAGATGACAAGGCATACCTTTAGGTTTCAGAGGCCCACCTTCAAACATATGATCATGGCAGATGTGCGAGGGACCACATGGCTGGGTCAGGTGGCGGAGAACTGGCACAATGAGCTAACTAGTGGATGCAAGGGGCTGCTGGCTGCCAACCGAGGACCATCTTGGAGAAAAAAAATTCTCTTAGAGGTATTATCCACAAATTGGTGGGTAACACTGTCCATGATACTTTGGGTCATATCCATCCGCCTCAGGTGAGTCTCTTGCGCCCTATTGCTCGTGATGAGGGCATCAAGGGACAACAACCAGCTCCTCGGTGACTGTATGCAAGTCCTTATAGATATACTCAAGAGGTGCTCATCGCTACACATCTCTATACACCACAAAATGCGACGACCAGAGGTTGATTCGGTGTGCAACAACCTGCATCCTGTTAGGATCACCATCTCTACTACCACACCTCCATGACCTGAGATGAGTGCACTGCCCCTCCTAATCCTCTCAGAGAGATCTGACAAGCAAACCTCCCTACGTGCATAAATCCTCATCCTTGTACAATGGTCTGTCTGGTGGCCTGCCGATGCCACCTCCTCCGATTAGCCCTTGCCATAGTATGTTGATCATTTTGTGATTCCATGCCTAATCTACATGCCAGGACAACTCAAGGGATCTACCCACTCCTCGTCGATCTAAGTAGCCACTAGCGCTGTTCGAAACTCTGATGGAAATCTGTTAGGTGCGTGTGCACTCAAACCCCGGATCCAACGCACAACTACTACCATCGTCGACTGACTTCATGATGTGATGGGGAATCCCACCTGGATCCCAAAAATAGTCTGGCCCCCGAGACCCTTTGGTAACCCACGACCCTTGACGAACTATGGCCATGGGAACATCTTGACACCTAACCCGCTCTATCGAGTACAAGCTCAATACCTCTCACCATCCAACCGTGTGAGAGGGATTGACTACAAGAACAATAGTATACGTAACAACTCTGCCCTGCGAGTGCTGCACCCTGCGCAACTCATGTTGCCTCGTCTCACTGCCCTGGTCAACTCATAAGAACGACATAAATAACTTTGCTTCTCTCTCTCCAATGGGCAGAGGTGACCTAATCGTGCTACAAGCCCCGTCAATGTATGCTTGAAGTGGGCTGCAGTCTAAAAGTACTATAACTCTGCTTGCTATTGAAGCATCTGCCTGGCTACCAAAGCATCCACCATGGGCTCGCCGCTCAATATGAGCCACTAACTGTGCCTCCATAGATAGCTCATCCTGCATAACATCCTCACCCTTCTGCTGTAGGTGGTTACCACCTGGAAGGTCTGTCACAACTCTGGATACCTCTGTGCCTATTGGCACCTCGTCAATGGATGGCCCCATGGGTGTGTGCTCTACGCTCCCTGCAATTGTCTCAACTAAATTTACCAAGGGGGTCTCTAACAGGGGTGACTCTTGCATCACACTGGGTATATCTACGTACTCCTCACAATCTTGCATGCTCTCAGCTCATGCTCAGCCCCGTCCTAAGGCTCTTGTTGTCCAAACCCAGGTCTCCACCAAAAAAATCGCCTAATGGCCTCACCCTCTAACTGCCCTCCTCTACATGATGATCCAATCCTTGAACCATACTTCTCCTCTTGTTCATCCAAGAAATGAGGCATGGCATGATGGCTAGACTGACCATACATTTGGGTGTTGCACAGCTGGGTTGTGCATGCATGTGCTTGGCTTCTACGCTGGTTATGTATCATTTGTTGAATCCCCTCTAGAATCTGCTGGTTCTGCCTCACCAATTGTTGGCTCTGCCTCATCAACTTCTCCATGGTCTTACTAACCTCCCCACAGTTGGCCAAGATCATGCTCAGATACCACTGTAATATTCCTAAATGGAAATATTAAGTGTAAACAAAAGCATGCACTAGACAATAATAGAGAAATTATAAAACAACACAAGCCACAAACACCCAACACAATTTTAGAACAACAATTGAGCCATTTTACTAAAATCTGGAATATATTGGAGTGCAATAACAAAGAATAAATGCACCTGGGCTTGCATAAGCAAGCTGAAGCAACCTAGGTGAGATATATGACTCCAATGAGTAGAAACTTCAATCCCAGATGGCCTCCGCACTGAACCAAGAAATTAGCTGTCGCTGTTGCTAGAGAATAACTCAGATCTCCCACTGGAATGCCCAGAATGGTCTGAAATTGTTGCTGTGGCCTCCTCTTAATTTTCCCCATAGGACCCAAAAAGGCATTGGTCGCAATCCTTCACACCGAAAAACCCACAAAATCGTGCAAATTATTAGTTGAGTAGTAAAATGCACCACTGAACAAAAGGGCATTTTTGGCCTAAATACTACCTTGAAAATTCTACAAATTTAATCCGGACCTCTCCTCCAAATACCTATAAAAACCCAGAAAGCTTTGGGCCTAGTTCCAACCTTCCAAAATCACCCCCTATTGTCTAGGTAAATCCTCTTTGCAGACATAGACAATCCCTCGAGCCCAATGAGTGGGACTAGCAATCAACGTGACGATCTACGAGACACTTTCCTAAATTACAATCAAAATGAGAGAAGAGGAAGGAGACCTACCTCTTTCTGATGCTATAATGCACTCTTTTGTTGAAGATCTTGATTGCTTGCTCCTCAGGCTTAGTCCTTACTGCTCACAACGTTTGAATACCTACACAAGAGGCCAAAGACACAACAAAGCATACAAGTGCAACAAGCATAATCGGATGTAATTCACTTTATAGATCAGGGAGCATTAAGATAAATGAAGCATTGACACAAGCGTTTATGGAAAATGAACCAGCAGTTGTATATATTAATGAATAAAAGAGGAAGCATACAACCTAGGCATTGATGTTAGTAAGCCCTCCTTGAGTGAATGTCCAAGTCCAAGCTCAAGCTCTCCAAGCACTCTTTCTCCAAGCCAAAATGAATAGCATGTAGGCACTATCTCAGCATAAGGGTGCAAATAATTAGAGACCAACCATTTGGTAATGGAAGAGGATGAATTTATAGGCAGGGAGAGGAGTTAGGATCTCTCCAAAGAGAGGGGAAGGCCCTTATCTCAAGGAGGAGGCTCATAGGGATAAGATCAAAGGGCAATATTGGGAGAATTCGATCACATCCACAACGAATAACCTCCAAGTCGTCGTTCTGGAAGCCTCTAGATCACAAAGCTTCTTGTCCTCATTGGGAAAACTTGCCTTTTAGGGATCGACACGAGTATCTGGTAAAAACCATGCTGGCAGCGTGAGGCTAGTATGGTGCAACCTGCCATCAACACGAGTTGGCAGTGTCACAGTCACGCTGACCCTAAAATTAGGGTTTTGAGCTTACTTCTTTAGTGAAGGCTCAAGGCATGTTTTCATTAGTTCTTCAAGGAGTATTTGAAGTGCATATCATGATGGGTACACTGAATAATTGCCAAGTTTTGGGCACTCCGGCGTATGACACAGGGAAGTGCAGGAGGTGTGACAAAATACTGTGTAATAGATGCCCCCTAAAGCATGAAGGCAGAATAGGGAGTGATGACTGAGATGCTTTATGAGCTTTTGCAAGGACGAGAACAAACACTGTCAAGAGACCTGCGAATCAAGGACGCATATACATATACATATCTGATATCTCTGTCATCAAAGCATGAATCCATGGTATGGTCGCAACCATCCAGATAGAAAGGACCATGTGAAAAAGATCCATGGTGTGGGCACAACCATCCGAATGAAAATGATCGTTTGGAAGTCTAAGATCCACTGTATGGATGCAGCCACTCAATATAGAAGGATCATCATCATAGATATAAGGTCCTACAGTATTGTCGCAACCATTCGTATAGAGGAAACATGTATACAATCATGAACAATACATAACTCCATGCAGCCTGAGCTATATCAGACAAAACTCATGGTCTTGCGCTCCATCCCAACCCGATCAAAGTACGAATTCTAACATGCGAATGAATGCGTCGAAGTTGAACATGCTAGAAAACGACCTGATTACCGACCAATGACGTGAATCGTTAACAGGCACGAGAGAAACCACTAATGATGACAATGGCTCCCAAGGTACGACAGTACAATCCGTGAATGTGAAAATGAAATTGAAGTCGAACACTCGTGGAATCATCCGATCGAAGGCCAATGATGAAAACCTGTGAACGGATGCAAAGAACTTGCCATTAAGGCATGCAAGCTCTAAGGTAATGAAAGGGGGTCTCTAAATCATCTCCCTAGATAATGAGCTGAAGTTGACAGGAAGTGACCCGCCGAAGGAGGGCCATACGTCATCGACATGAAACAAGGAATAAAGTGGAATAAATGAGTATGATCCAAGACTGTGGAAAAATGTCAGACAATGTATAGGTAGTACACTGTAGATATGACTTCTCTTGAACATATTGGCGACACAACTCCGGAGTGTGGCAGCGTTTGACTCAACATAGGACCAAGGGTCATGACGACGAAGTGGACCAGTCAGATGAGAGGCAAAATGGATCACCCAAACCTGGAAGGACAAGTGACTGAGTGAGGATATCCCAAACCTGACTTGAGAAACAAATGAATGTCATGTTCAAGAGCGACATGCTGCCTATACAAGAGATGTTTTACTTTCACTTTTCCCCCACTATTTCTAGTGAGTACCCCATATATTTTTTATCGCAAGCTTGAAGGGGATAACATATGCTTGCCATATAAGTTCACCCTTCAGATGAATCCATCCCAGTAAGTTTTATGAGCCCTAGGAAAGAGGAACTCGGTCTCATCATGGTGACGAGTCTTTCATCGTTTAATTTTTACGAGTTCGACAAAAGAGTAACTCGGTTTCTTTTTCATATTTAGAGAGTTTGGAAAAGAGACGAAAAATAAAACTCCATCAGGTCCCTTTTTGTAAGTTGTCTCCCGAACCCGAAAAGGTAGAAAATAATATTCAAGAGAATCGCTTGACCAAGTCGATCAAGGTGTTCATTTTCGTACAATAGTCTATCTCAGTTCGAAGAAGGGTTAAACTTATACTGAGTAGACGTCATTTCATTTACTTTAGCTAGTTCGAAACGGCAAGTAATCGACAATCTTTTCATTTTTCGAGAGTCAGAAAAGAGCTGAAAGATGACTCCTCCTAGAGGAACGAGTGGTATAAAAGGATAGCAATTGGTTTCGATCATGATGGAACTGCTCAAAACACGTAAAGGTCAAGAGGCTGGCTAGTAAGACCACTCATCACAGATGTTCCTCAGGTAAGGGTAAAACAACCAAGTGAAAGTGTATGATTGGCCGAAGAGATGGTGACGATGGAAAGCAAAAAACCGAGGCTCATCTAGCAAAAACAGGCTGATAAAACGGCAATCACGAGAGGTAAAAAGGGAAATGGTTTCATTCTTACACAAGCTTGAAACATGGGAAACTATGCTTGAGTATACTTGAAGATGGGAAAGTATGCTTGAGTATACTTGAAACATGAGAAAAAACTATGCTTGGATTTGGTTTCATTTTTACACAAGCTTGAAACGAAAACAAACTATGCTTGAGATAAGTTTGCATGACCCCAACATAATGGCTCAATTCGAGGTACATGCCACCCAAGCCTCATTTCATTCACCTAAGTAGACTAATAGTTACTAACAGGTGGGTGGAATGAAGGTTCACTTACGAGATCAAGTGAAAGACTCGACTAGGATTTTATGAGATCTAATCAAAGACTCAAATTGGAAGGGGATTTGTTTCATTTTTTAACGAGCTTGACACAGGAAAAGAACCATGCTCATGACACTGTGTTTCATTTTTTACTGAGCTTGACACAAGTAAAGGAACCATGCTCATAACCTATTTCATTTTTTTTAATGAGGTTGACACATAGTTGCAGGAATCGCCCCCCCGGATCCTAAGCCGGAATCGCGACCCGTACGGAATCGTTCCGGAATCTCCAGGCGAAGCGCGATTCCAAATTTTAGGTTGCGCGATTCCGTTTTTAAAAACGATTCCTGGTTTTTAGGTGGCGTTGCCCCGGATCTGCGCTTCGGAGGGCGATTCGGGCATCCGGTTGCGCCACGCAACCCGCCCGGAAGCGCACGCAACCCGGACGCAACCCGACGCAACCCGGACGCAACCCGCGGGCAGCAAAAATTAACTTAAATTTTTTTTAATTTCTTTTAAAAGTTAACTTAACTTAGCATGAGGGGGTGGGTTAGGGTGAGTTTAGGGTGAGTTTAGAAAAGAATAAAGCCCCCATTCTCTTCTCATTTTCTCACTTTGAGTTTATGAGAGTTGGAGAAGAGAAGAGAGGAAAGGAGAAGAGAAGAGAGGAAAGGAGAGGAGAAGAGAGGAGAGCTTGGAGGAGTGAAGAAGGAGGAGCTAGGAGAAGGAGGAGGAGCTTGGAGCAAGAGCTTGGAGGACTTCATCTACAAGAGCTAAAGAGGTAAGTTCAAACCCCAAACTCCCTTGTTTTTTTGAAAAAAAAATTGTATTTTTCTCCTCCCTCTCCTACTCTTTCCCATTGTTTCTACTTGCTCCTTTATTTACAGGTTGTCCACCACCTATATCCATATTCCAAGATGGTGTTCTTTTGGCTTCTATGTATCATTCCACTCTTGGTTTTAATGATGGCAAGGGTGAGGAATAGAGGGGAAGAGGAAGGGGATGAACTTGGTCCTAATAGTAGTGACCCAATGTATGATGAGGAGGAAGGGTTTGAAGAGGAAGGGGATGAACTTGAAGGGGACACTGAAGCACAAGATGGGAAAGGTACATCAAATCCCTTGTGGAACTATGTGACCAAACTTGATGGGGGAAAGGGTGGTGGATCTTACAAATTTGTGTGCCCTCATGGTTGTCATGGAGGAAAACCATATACGGGTTCATATACCCGTCTGAGGAGGCATCTTTGTGGGGTGCTGGACAGTGATGAAAAAAAGGGTTCTGTGGGGGTACAAATTTGCCCAAACATTTCAACTGAAGAAAGAAGAAAATACATCCAAATAGAGATGGCTGCACAACGAAAAAACAAGAAACAAAAAACTCATTCTGAATCAAGTGCAACCTCTAAATTTGGTAGTTGCCCATCTCCTCATGGTACTTCTGCAACCTCTGGAGGTAGAAAAACAATAGGGGATTTCCTTAATGTTTCTGGGAGGGATGATGTGGATGGAAAGATAGTCCGTTTTCTTTGTGCTTGCGGTGTACCATTCAATGTGCTTCGCTCTCCCTATTGGCATGACATGGTAAAGGCCATCAATGAAGCCCCAAAAGGATACAAGGCCCCCAACTATGAGAAAGCTAGAACAGTGTTATTAGAAAGAGAAAAAGCTAAGGTTCAAAGAGCTTTGACACGTTTTACACATGAGTGGGTGGATTTATCCATTGTATCAGATGGGTGGACAAATATTAGAAACCAACATTTGATAAATGTTCTTGGTGTTTCTTCTAGTGGTGCAGTATTTATTGCATGTCATGACTCCTCCTCCATCAGTGCAACTGCACAAAACATTGCAGATCTCCTATTGAAATCAATCAAAGATGTTGGTCCGAATAATGTGGTTCAAGTGATCACAGATAATGCAGCAAATTGTAAGGCAGTAGGAAAAATTATTGAGCGTACTCATCCACACATCTTTTGGTCTGGGTGCCTGGTTCACACATTGAACCTTTTGATGCATGATATTGTGAAACACAAAGATTGTGGGTGGATTGCTGAGGTTTACAGGAAAGGGAAGCAGCTCATTAAATTCATCACAGGGCATACAAGGGTAAACTACTTCTATGGCACTTACTCCAAGTTGCAATTGCTTAAAATTGCAAAGACAAGATTTGCTAGTTATTACCTCACCTTTAGGCGGCTAGTGAGGGTGAGACAAGCTTTAACTAATCTGGTGTGTGCTGAAACATGGGATGAAATTAACACTGACACAGATGCTGCTAATGTAGTCAAGGACACTGTTCTTGACAGTTACTTTTGGTCACAGGTTAAATATGTTTTGCAATTCACCAAACCAATTTATTACATGATCAAGTTTGCAGATTCAGATCGACCAGTAATTGGGGAGGTGTATGAGAAAATGGATAGCATGTTGGGGCAGATTAAAGACATTGTTGAGCCTAGAGATACCACCTTGTACAATTATATTCGTGTAGAGGTGCAAAACCGATGGGAAATGCTAAATATTCCATTGCATGCATTAGCATATGTTTTGACACCTAAATACTATCATCCATCATGGCTTTCAACACCAACACCTGGGGGGGGAAGCAGGAAAAAACCACACCAAGATAGAGAGGTTCACGAAAAATATATGGCTGCATTGAGTAGATTAATCCCTGATAATGAGGAGGCTGCATTGGTACGGAGACAGGTGAGCAACTATACGCTCAACACTGGTCCATTTGGGAGCATGCATGCAATTCAAGATCGAGAGCATTTTTCTGCTCTTGAGTGGTGGAACATGCATGGAGGGGCTACTCCACTTCTACAGAGTTTGGCATTGCGGGTGCTATCACAGGTGGTAAACACTTCTTCTGCAGAGAGGTGTTGGAGCTCTTATTCTTTCATCCACAGTGTTAAAAGGAACAGGTTGAATTTAGACCGGGCAGAGAGCTTGGTTTATGTTCATTACAACTTGTGATTGTTGTCCCATTACTGTGAAGATGCAAAGTCTAATAAAGACTTGTTGACTTGGGACAAGAATCCAGAGGAGCCCAATTTGGAGGATGGAGTGTTGCGACTAGAGCAATTAGAGGATGCTCTTATCCAGGTATGTCCATTGTGGTATGAATTTTCCAATTTTCCCTTATAAAGCATTTCTCTAATTCATGTTTTTAATTTTTTTGTTAACTAGTGTTTTTTTTTTTTGCATGAATTTTTTGAGCGATTCTAGGATGATGATGACCGTGTTGATATGCCACCACCCCCACCCCCATCTGGTCCCTTGGTTCCTAGGTTCCATGGTTCAACACCAACAACAGGGGGTTCTTCTTCATCAGTTCCAGTGCCACGACTTACACAGGGACCATCTTCTTCATTGCCACCACGTGGAGGCCCGCCATCACGTTCTATTCGTGGTGGAAGGAGGAGAGATTAGTAGATATATTCACAATCTACTTCTTTTTGTCATAGATTACTCATTAGACTTGTAGACTTGTGAATTTGAATTTTGAACCTTTTTGGCTTGGCGGTGACCAAGTGACATATTTTGTAAACATTATTATTTGAATTTTGGACATGACAAATGTTGACAGTTGCTCACTTGCTAGATAAATCATAATATGCTCTATGTTTTATGTTTTATAATATGCTTAAATGTTTTATGTTTTATAATATGCTTAAAAATTTGATGTATGTTTGTAATAGCTAGAATATAGATGATTGTTGTACTAGTAAGTAACTACAATGGAATCATGGATGCCATATCTATCTTGATTTATGCAAAAATATGCATGTTTTCATGTCTTCTACAATTAATTTGGTATTTGGGATGTTTGTTTTGAGTATAAATGCAAAAAAATATAAAAATATATATATATATAGCAGACGCTTCCGCGGACGCTTCGCTTCCTAGATTTTTGGAAAATGACGCTTCCGCTTCGTGCAACATTGGGTTGACATAGTAAAAGAACTATCCTCATCGAGACCTATTTCATTTTTTAGCGATGTTGACATAGTAAAAGAACTATCCTCATGGCCCTTGTTTCATTTTTTAACGAGCTTGGCACAAGACAAGAAACTCTACTCATGGCCCTTATTTCATTTTTTAACGAGCTTGGTACAAGATAGGGAACTCTGCTCCAAACCCTTGATCATAGACCAAAAGAGGCCATCGCTTCCAAGAGGTTCTCATCAAATGTGAGAACAACACTTTGGAAGGAATACATGTCTAGGGATCTAAATGAAAAATCGGGCTCCAATGCCACGAGTACATGATGTACTACATCACCTACTAGATCATCAGTGGATGTGGGCATGGAACAGGTGGCCATGTAATTAACATGTGGCGGGGGTGATACTGTTTGCATCTAAGAACCATTTAGGGATGATGGTTGATTGGGAGGTGATTCAGGACCAATGAATGTAAGTTGATCAATGATTTCAATGCTTCCTTCATCCGGGAAACACATCACTTGAAAGAGGGAAGAGGCAAGAGCTCCCATGACGTAAACATAGTCACGACCAAGGAGTATATTAACATCCAAAGGGCCTTGGACAACCATCACGTCTATACAGACAATCTTTCCTGCCAAAGTAATATGTAACTTAGGAAGGATGCCTAACGGTTGACTGGTTCCTTTGTTAAAAGCTAATAGATTTTGGGTGATGGGGACAAGCTGAGGAGAACTTAAAGCTTGCCAAGCAGTTGAGGATAGAATGCTAACAAATGCACTCTCGTCTATGACTGTGCTAGGTATGGCCATATGATAAGCCTGTATTGTAATTTGGAAAGGCACATAAGATGGAAGACGATATTCTACCCGTCGACTCCAATAAAAAGAAGTGACTAAACTACTTGGAGGGGGTGTCGTAGGAACGCGAGAGCTACCCTCTTGCGCTATGGGAACAAGAGAACTGCTCTCATGCACCTCGGGAATGGGAGGATTTCCCTCTAGTTCATTCAAAACTAAAGAAATGAGAAGAACCTGAGTAGTACGAGGTTCACTCTCTACCGGAAAGGTACGATTAATTGAAGGTGGAGCCAAGTCTATTGTTTGCTCAACCAATGGTTGGTCGAGAATGGACTCGCGAGACTCACTTTCAAAGAGAGCGGGGTTGACCAAAGATGGCTTTTGATCAATCACTTGATGAACTAGCGAAGGATCAGGGGAAAGCTTTCGATACCCGGCCGGAAGACAGGGCTGGGAAGCTGTAAGGTTTTCCAACTCTTTGGAAGCCTCATCCAGAAGAGGACAAAGGTGAATGGGATGATTACCTTCACACAACTTAAAGGGAAATTTGACTTTTCCTTTTTTCCCATGGGCTTTACTAGTTGAAGGTTTAGCACCAGCATGATCTCCAGAGGCTGATGACAAAGGTCGATGTGAACCTGTGGACCACACTTCTAAGACTTTAGGAATACCAGAACAATTCTGAAGAAGGTGGTCACTCTTACATAACGTGAAAGGGAATTTCACTTTTCGGGGTTGATTGAAAGATTTTTCTTCATTAGTTGCACCAATAACAATAGTTGTTTGTTTTCCCCCTTGCTTATTTTTCTTCTTCTTCTTCTTCTTCTTCCTTTTAGCTTCCTAGTTACTAGAATCCAGAGTTTCACCAGGCGAAGAGGAAGAATGGGGTGAAGAAATAGGTGAAGAAGGTGAGGGGTCAACTTTAGGATTAACATGAGGTTGATGTTGTTCAGGTGGAGGAGAACTCGGTTGAAAAGCAGTTTGGACACTTGGAATCATCAAGGTCGAAAATAACCAAACTGGCAGACCAATGGTCAATCCAGGAAGGGACAACGTTGCCATATAGGGAGCACCAACATTTCCAAAAGAAGGAAAAAGACTAGGATTCCCGTCAGGGGGGTTTCCTTGGTTGGTAGACTCGGGAAATGTTGCCATTGGTATCAACCTAAGATCTACTAAGGAGTATTTCCACATGAAGGATGTTTTTCCGCGGTCAATTAATTGATTTTAGAAATTAACAAAATAAAATAAAAGAGGGGTAAGTTAGGCAAGAGGGTTTACCAAGTATCCATGAACAATTATATACACCTTAGCCGAAACCAAGGACTTAAAGTACGACCACTGATCTCCCCGAATGTTGTGTTCGGTGTATCACATTTACAAGGCGGCTGACTCGGTTACTTGTGGCTGAAAGATAGCAACCTAGTGGGGTCTCCCAATATATACTCGATGGTACGGGGAGCACAAGTCAATGTTAGCGCTGTTTAATGCATAACCATTTGGTGAGAGTGTTCCCATATACTTGCCATACTAAAGTTCCTCCTATATACTTGAAAGTACTGGAGAACCTTCGATATACTTCCGTACTGGAACAAGATTTCATCATCGGGATACAATGCAGACAATTAACGACAACTGCTATGTTTAAAGACGTCAGAACATGTCTCTAGCCTAAACCTCTATATATTTGTGTTAAGTGTCAAATGCTCCTTAGGTTAATTGAGGTAAATTTTAAGTTTATCTTCAATTAAGTTTCAATTTTATGGCTCAACAATGTCACCTGAATTCCTATAATGCAAGTAAATGAGAAAAATGAAATCTTTTCATTCGATGAAGGCTAAATTAATGAGGGAAGAGAGACAACCAAACAAATGCACCAATCAAGTAAAATGCATCAAAACATAACTCTGTAACTTTTCAATGCAAAATGTAAAAATGAAAACTACTCTTTCACTTTCACTAATAAAATGCAATGCAAAATGCAATCTAATGAGAAACAAAATCACTTTCTTTCCCTAAGATGCACTAATCTTTTGTTCTTTTGCTTTCACTTTGATCCAAAGTGCAAACTAATGCATAAGCAAAGGAAAAATGGAATTCAAAGACAACTAAAATGAAAATTTCATTCACTTTTGGTTTCGAACAAAAATCGTTTCAAAAATACTTAAATGAAGAAACCCTTTCACTTTTCTTTGTGAAACAATGAGATCAAACAAGCATACACTTTCAGTTCCACCAAAGTAAACAATCGTAATCTATTTTGAAAATGGAGCAAAAGCAATTTTCAAAGCACCAATATGACTCAATACTAATGAAAACAACTTCAGAGATAAGACTAAAAGAAACTTGCAAATGGTGTCCTGACCGCAGTAAAACTCCTAAATAGAGGCAATCAACCTCACATAGACAAGCCAAGTGATGAGTGAAGGGTGACCTAGACCTAGAAACCCTAGATAGCAATCAAGCTTCAATCACACATCAACAAAAGCTAAGAGACAATTACAACCAGTAAAGGGCAATAATCAAGACAAACACACTGTAATCACCCTGGAAAAACACTAACAGAAGTTGAAATCCACTGAAAATAAGAAGAAACCCTAATTTTTTCTAGTGTCTGGGATCAATGCGCCTGTTAAAGGTAAAGCAGCGATGAAAGGTAGAGCAATGCGATTGTTAATTCAAAAGTAGCACTGACATCGCTTCTATAAGACCAGAAAACATGGTGGGCGAAGAAAATAAGGAAAAATAAAAAATCTTCAAAATCAGACCAGACTCAACACTCTCAAGCAAAAACCAGTGACTGCATAAATCTATGGTGATGCATACAAGCCAAGAACTCGATGGTTGGTCAAACTCATCAGAGAATCTGATCGAAGGAATGGATGAAAAGGTTATAGCTTCCCTAGTGGAGTCGCTATTTTGTTGTCTAGGTAAATCTTCTCTGTGGACAGAGACAATCCCTTTAGCGCAATGAGTGGGACTAGCAACCAACGTGACAATCTACAAGACACTTTCTTAAAGTACAATCTAAACGAAAGAAGAGGAAGGAGACCTACCTCTTTTTGATGCTATAATGCACTCCTTTGTGGAAGATCTTGATCGCTTGCTCCTCAGGTTTAGTCCTTACTGCTCATAGCGTTTGAATACCTGCACAAGAAGCCAAAGACACAACAAAGCATACAAGTGTAACAAGCATAATCGAATGTAATCCACTTAACAAATCAAGGAGCATTAAGATTAATGAAGCATTGACACAAGCATTTATAGAAAGTGAACCAGTAGTTGTATATATTAATGAATAAAAGAGGAAGCATACTACCTAGGCATTGATGTTAGTAAGCCCTCCTTGAGTGAATGTCCAAGTCCAAGCTCAAGCTCTCCAAACACTCCTCCGAGCCAAAATGAATAACATGTAGGCACTATCTCAGCATAAGGGTGCAAATAATCAGAGGCCAACCATTTGGGAATAGAAGAGGATGAATATATAGGCAGGGAGAGGGAGTTAGGATCTCTCCAAAGATAGGGGAAGGCCCTCATCTCAAGGAGGAGGTTCATAGGGATAAGATCAAAGGGCAATATTGGGAGAATTCGACTACATCCACAATGAACAACCTCCAGTTCGTTGTTTTGGAAGCCTATAGGTCATGAAGCTTCTTGTCCTCATTGGGAAAACTTGCCTTTTAGGGATGAACGCGAGTATCCAGGTAAAAACTGCACTAGCAGCGCGAGGCTAGTATGGTGCAACTTGCCATCAGCACAAGTTGGCAGTGTCACAGTCACGCTGACCCTAAAATTAGGGTTTTTGAGCTTACTTCTTTAGGGAAGGCTCAAGGCATGTTTTCATTAGTTCTTCAGGGAGGATCTGGACTGCATATCAGGAAGAGTACACTGCATAATTGCCAAGTTTTGGGCACTCCAGGGTATGACACAGGGAAGTGCAAGAGGTGTGACAAAATACTGTGTAACACCCCCAATTCTTGTGAACGCCTCCACTGATTGGGAAATTCGTCCTACAGGAAATTAGCCTATGAAATCACTCCAAAATACTGGAAAAATTCCCTCAACAATCCTTCTTGCACCTCCTAGCAAGCTAGCTCCAAAATTCCCTAGCCAAAACTTCCTGACAATAAACCCCCACAAAGAACTGTGCAATCCAGAACTCCTTCTGCGCTAGCCCCAGAAAGAATAATTTGACTTGGGCAGTGAGCACTCTCTCAACCCACAAAATTGGGCATACAAAACCTAGAACTATCTCCACTGGAGTACCGCCCCACAAGAATGCATGGTTCCTCTTTTTTGCACCCAATTTTCTCCACAAAGCAGCTCAAACCTCCTGAAATCTGCTGCAGAAACTATCTAAGGAATTATGGCGATACTCCCCTAGGGTGGCACTCATAGTCCACTGAAGAAAGAGTGAGATTTCCCCTTAGAAAGCTTTGGTGCTGAACAACACCTTGTGACCCAGCTAAACAACTTGAGCAACAATGATGTAAAAGTCAAATTAGCAAAAGCCTCACCTTTCCTTGTGGGTCCCTCATCCAAATATTTCGACCTCCCTTCAAAAAATTGATTTTTCCTCCAAGGGGTGCGTATTCCTTTGGGGTGGCCCCCACATTCCACCAAGGCTGAAATTTCTCCTATTCTCCTAAGTCCTCATGCCTCCCATATCAAAATTGTCTCCAATGCATGAATTTCAAAATTGTGTTATTCATAGCACCACCCACAGAATCTCTGTTGACCTCCTCAGATGGAAAAATCGAAACTGGGGACATTACATATACTTAGAATATCCGTTATAGGTTACCATATACCGAGACTCCTCCCATTGGGGAAAGTCTATAAAGAGAAGGGGGTTTTGGCTGTGGTGACAGTGGCCCACTACCCCATTGTTGTCTCTTGGTCTAGTAATAGCCTTGTAGGGTACCCCTCTCCAAGGCCTATTAGATTTTACGGCAACAGGATAGTGTCCATGACTAAAAGGAGGGGAGTTGTTGCTGAGGTGATAGTGTTAGCACTCCCATTGTTGTGCTCAATCTAGGTTTATTTAGTGAGGCTTTGCACTAAGTTGGTAGATTCTGCAATAACAGGCCCTATGGTACAAGCACAACTTGCTATCGTGAAAAATGTGCTAGAGTCAAACTATTGGCAGAGATTTTTTGGCCAAGGCCCAATAATGGTTGAGCTTGTTAGATGCGAGGTGCCCACCAAGGAGGCTAACGTGCACCAAGGAACTTAATGATTGGGCTACCTCCTATTATAACACAATTCTGCATACACAATCCTGCATAACTCTTTTGAACTATCAATCTGGTCACGGTTGGAAGTCAGGCTGGTGTTTCCTAGTCTCAAGTGGGTGTCCCTAGATAGTGTATGCTATTATCAATTGAATGTTCCTATATATAAAACTTCGATTTGATTAGCACACAATAAGATCTCACTTTTGATTTGTTGATGAACACTAAAAGGCAAGTTAAATTTGAAACAAATTTAGAATGGTTGAGATCAGATTTCTAGAGATGATAGTCGTTACCTGCTAAGTTGCACCTAACAGGATATGAAGACCCCATGGCCTATGTACAAGGTGTTGAAATTTGGGTAGCTCAGATGGTATTTCCGAGAGGGTAAAACCCACCAAAAGGGAGTTCGTTGGGCAATCTACCCAAAGTTGGGGTTTTGGACCCAAAGTGTGGGCTTAAAACCAAGAAAAAGAATTCAAATTATTTTTCGAGGCATGTAGACTCTAGTAGGCCAGCTAGGCCAAGGGACATGACTGTTGGAGTTTACACCCCATGATCAAGTATATATAGGAGGCTAATGGAGTGGCCAAACCACATTCATAGCAACTAATCTTGTGAAGGACTAGTAGCTAAGAAAGGAGCTACAGATCCGCTAGAAGAGGACGAAGGAGGTGGTCTGAGATTTTTGTCTAAGGAAGAGAATAGGTTGAGTTTGTATGTCCAAGACTTGGTTGAGGATCCACACTGGAAAGAAGGCTGAATGTGTCATCTTTTTGTCTGCTGTTTAGAAAAGATAGGTTGCTGCATCTGTTCTGCACCTTGGAGGGGGGATGAAGCCCTAGATCAGGCCGCAGGCAGAAGAAAGGGGGTCTGAAAGGCATCAGGGGCTCATCTGAGTCAGGCTGCAGGCAAAAGAAAGGGGGTCCAAAAGGCCTCAGAAGCCCATCTGAGTTAGACCACAAGCAGGAAGGAGGGGTTCGAGAGGCCTCAGAGGCCTGTGGAGCAAGGCCGAGGTACCTTAGGTCTGTGGAGAGGCCAACAAAGTATAGGATAAGGGATGTTGTTCATGTCAATGGCTGCTGTTCTGAGAAAGAAGAGTTGTTGAGTTAGTGAAGTCTGTTCAGTAGTGGAGGTCTGAACAACATGATTTAAGGTTGATTTATGCAGTGAACTGGAGGGATTTGTCCATTGTAAGCAACTGAGTGTGCAGGGCAATCAAAGGAGCTATTTCCCTGTGAGTTTTTGTGGCAATGGACTGCTAAGACAGAGGACTAATGGAGTAGATCTTCTGTGGACAACAAGACTGAAAGAGGATGATCAAAAAGGAGCTCAACGAGCAAGTGAGTTGAGTGTTTTGTCTTTGATTTGTTGGGCTGATAGAAGGTATAAAGGAACTGACCTCAAGCCCTAGTTGTATATTGTGTATACTCTGTCTTGTATCAGGTTTCATAAAGGGTCATGATTCTTGGTACGTGATCCCTGTGATTGTTTGTGTGCTAAGTCTAGCCATAAACCAGACCTAGGGTGTAAGGAATTTCAACAAAAGGCATCTATCATTTTTTCAGAAGATCAGAAGTCTAGCAGGGCATCTTGCCCCTTTTCTTTCTCCATCCTCTCTCCCTTCTTCTCTCAAATTCCTTACGCCTGCGGGGAATTATAATGAATGACACTAGCATGATTAACTTATGTGACAAACCTAGACAACTTGGGACTTGGTTACTAGGTGAGTCCACTCTAGGTTGTTTTTTTCACTCGACTAATTATTTTTGCTTTTTAACAATAAATAATTAGTCGAGTTTTTTCACTCATACACTTCCAAAGCTGGAGTGCGGCTTAATAGCTGGACCTTGAGTATGTTCTAATGTCTAGAGTCAATGTATATTACCATGCTAGGCATTTTACGAAATTTGACTAGGTATTTTTAGGAGTTCTTTAATTAAAAATTCTTGCAGGATGAGATTTTTAATTAATTTTCTATGTTATAATGTAAAAGGTGTTAGGAAATGTTGGTGGCATGTGAGTGCTCAAAATTCATGCTCACCAACATTATCCTAGTTCTCACATTGTGATCCGAAAAATGAATATTTCCTCACCAAAATCCACTTTTACTCAAAAGTGAGGAAAAAACCAGAAAATTGCAAAATAAATAAGCTGGGGACATATTAAAGTCATGTTCCAAGTCAAAGGAATCAAAGGATGACTTGGCCATTCAAAGTGGAGTTCAGAGGCTGATTTGGAGGGCCAAGTAGGCCCACGAATTGAGGGACAGATGACTGGCCAACTAGACCGAATTGAACAGCTAGTCAAAGGGGACGAGTTCCCCCATTCAATGAGGCTGAGTCCCCTCTTCTCAGCAGGCTGAGGTACTGCCACAAATCAAGGGATTAGTTGGAGGGAGGATCCGAGTTAACTCCATCTACCCACCTGTTCACATGAGATTGCATTCAATGAGCTTAAGGGAGACATGTTGCCAATCGAGAGAATCCACATAGACATGTTGGGAGAAGCTTACACACAACAAATTTTGGACTGATAGTTGAGGACATGACTATTGGCATATTACTTGAGAGGTGTCATGAGTTGAGAAGCATGTGGCAGCCCTACCTGCCCTCAGCCATCTGCAGATCAGTCAAGGAGACTACACTGGCAGACAAGCAGCCAGTACACAGGCCATCTACAACAGTCCCATTGCCACTTGTGGAGTTTGTTGGATACTTTGGGATTAACACCGTTTAACACTTGTAATCAGTTCTCTTCTTGGAATCTTCAAGCAAAATTGTATAAATAACTCCCCATTGCTCATTGCTTGACATCATTGAAGCTTGGATGCTTGGGGAACCTCTGCTAGTTTGTATACTTGTTTTATCATTAATAAAAGAAGGTTTTGGAGGTTCATGGTGCTTGGAGTACTAATGAAGGTACAATTGTTTGATTTATTTGCTTTAGATTATAGTTGTAATAGGCCTTTGAAGGGGTGTTGTCATCCATAGGGAATAGACTTTCAAATTTGGTTATTTGCTAGTCTATTTGCTTGCTTACACTTTGAGATTTTATATCATATGCTCATCTTGGTTGACTGACATATCTGTGAGATCTCTTCTGTAGGAAGCACCATCTACTAATAATTTGTCTTGGCAAAGATCGTAAGCTTACAAGTGCCTCAAAGTTTGAAGATTTGGGATCCTCCTCGGTTGGAGTACCCATCTTCAAGAACAAAAGAAGCTTATTCCCACCTTGACTCAAGATCACCTCCAATCCTTCGAAGATTTCTCCGAGTTTCTCTCCTTCTTCTCTTCTCATAAAACTCTAAAGATATCTCTCTCATTCTTGGTTCGATTTATGAGGTGTTATTGTTGAATCTAGCAAGTCAAAGGCTCATATTTGTGGCTGGCGTAACAGCCACAAATCAGCCAAGAAAAGCTGATCAAATTCAGCTCTTCTTGGTTGTTTTAGAGTAGGAATTTCCTTTATTTAATCTAGATTTTACTTAGCAATTTTTGAGCAAGTTTTGTGCTAACAATTGCGAGTGTTTCAAAGTGATTTTGGGCATCTTTCAATTTGCTTTGTTTGCTGATTTTTTGTGCAGGTCCCTGAAAGTACAAGAAGGGATGCTGGTTGGTTGTGCCCATTTTTGAAGATTGGAGCATCCAAAGGCTATCATTGAACCACTATTTGTAAAACAGGCAATTTGTACCTTGTAACCCCCTTTAAAGGGCTTCTCCATCCAAGGATCCTTCAAGGAATCCTTTTGTAACTTTCTTCAATTGGTTTTTGTCCCATTGTCTATAAGGGAGTTTCTATTTCCTTTCTTGATTTTTGATCCCTTCATTTGTAAAGGGTCAAATCAAACATTGTAAACTAATTTAATAAAGTGCTGATTTTTCTTGGGAATTAGGGAATTCCCCCCCCTAAGCATCAGTTTTCCTTCTATTTCATGCAATCAAATGCAATCTAATCTAGTTTCAAGTTTTCTTCATTAGTTTCTTCTAATTGATATCTAGAGTAGCAATTGCTTTTCATTTTTCTTGATTCAATTCACATTCCACTTGAAGTTCATTAGATTAATTGCAATTTTACTTTTGATCTAATTGTATTAGTTAGACATAGGAGGGACCCTTTCTGTCACGCCCCTACACCTGCGGTAGTCTTCCAACCGCTTGTAGCAAGGTGCGGCACCACCGAACGCTTTCTTTTCACCAATACTAACATTCGTGGACTACGCCTACTTTCACATTAACATACTTAGCTCGTGTTTCACAACTAAGTAAAAGCAATTATCCTTTATACTTAATGAAGCCCATACTCATTCATTATCATCATGCAATTATACCAAGAACAACAACAATTGCAACAAGTATAAAGGGGAGGGACAACTCCCCGTAATGTGAGTCTGCCCGACAATTTTATTAAGAATATCAGATGACAATACAAGCGTGTCTTGGCCGAACCAAGTCTCACACTTAACCGGATATTACAACAGAGAGGCAAACCTGCCTTTACAACATCTTGTGTATCTCTTGCACGAAGGATGGTGCTCACCCTAGCCACCAAGAATCCTCGCCAAGTCTTACACCAAGAAACCAACCATAGAATCCACCCTGGACACCTCTGTCCAACCTTCGACCTGATCAAGACTTCACCAAGTGTGTAGTCCTCCTTAAGGCACTGCGCATGAGATATGCGCAAGTCCTCCTCTTTAACTGCGCACTTTTCCTTTGCCTTATGCGAAGAGATCAAGAGTGAATGCGATGTTTCAAATGAGCTCTCATGCTCTTTACTTATATGCTTCTTAACTTAGTTTTAGGTGTGGGTTTACAAGGGGTGTGCAGCCCCTTGGCCGACCCCCAAAACCACCATACATGCGCCCATAAGCCTATGTACAAGTCGGCTTGCACATTTCTCTCCATCGCATATATATGTATACGCTCCAACACTTAGTCGCATAAGTGTTTTGCATATCGTCGCATCTTTTGTCACATTTCTTCCGCAGCTCGTCGCACGCCCGTGTCGCCGCGCCCGCTTGTCGTGCAGCCCTCGCTCGCCCGTCGTGTAGCCCGCGCCCGCTCGTCGTGTAGCCCTCGCTCGCCCGTCGTGTAGCCCGCGCCCACTTCGTGCGCCCGCGCCCGCCCGTGTGCCCGCGCCCGCCCGTGCGCCCACGCGCCTGCCGACCGCCCGTGCACCCGCGCGCCCGTCGACTCGCCTGGCGCCCAACCGCGCCCGCGCTCGGGTAGAACTCGAGGACCTTACACTTTCCCTCCTATGTCTTCTTATTTTGGAATTGGGGGTGTTGACCTCTCCCGGTCAACTACCCATGCAGTACACCCCCTTTTTCTTGCAAAGAAAAAGGGGGCAGCACCTGATCAGCGTGTCCGTGCCATCCAGCAGTCATCAGCAGCTTGATCAATCTAATTGTAAACCCAGTCTGCATGTATTAATTGTAAATAATCTTAGCAGATATGAGTCGTGTATGTGAATTGCCTAGGTGGACCTAACTTTCTAGTGGTAATCTACGTCCGGAAGGTTTTTCGTCTCACCGATCCATGGATCGGCAGAGTTTTCCTTCAAACCTGACCCCAAAGCCGGGATGGATTTTGTCATTGGAATTTTAGGAGAATCCTAGTGTGTTGATCTGCTAGATTATAGTTGTGTCGCAGAACTGGGTGATTTGTGAGGGTCTATGTTAAAGGGGTTTTCTCCCTTAAGATGTAAATTGTAAAAGTCATGATGTAATGTGTCCTGAGGGTCGAAAAATGTTTTAAATCCCCTCATGAGTCCTAAGTCCTAGGTCCTAGGTGATGTTTCCGAAGGCTTAGTTCGATGATCCATTTTAAAATGAATTAAGAAATAAAAAAATGAATAAAAATAATAAAATAAATAAAAATTAAAAAATGAAATAAATAAAAAATAATAAAATTTAAAAAATAATAAAGCAAAAACCCTAACTAATAAAATAATAATATTTTAAGTGAATAAATCGACGGATGAGATCAAGAGATGTCTTGATCCTCATCAACGGTCGAGATCATTTCTACATGGATCACTCGAACTAGCCGTTGGGATCATTTCCTTTAAATAGGGTGCTAGGGGTCATTTTCAGATCATCGGATATGTGAGTCTGTTACTGAAGAAGCTCTCTTGTAAATCTGTTTCTAGTTAATAAAAGAAGACTTTGGGGTCCATATCTTGCTGGTGTTACTCTCTTGAAATGCTGTGAGATTGTTTAATTTTCTGCATATTTTCTTTTCAGCCATTAATAATAGCTTTTCTTGTAGAGTATTGTGGGCACAGTTATCTTGCCCACTTGCTAGGGTTTGAGTGCTGTTATGGTTTCTGAAGTAATGGCAGGTATCTCCATTACTGTTTGAGATCTAGCAGCATTTTTGCCCTCTTTATTGACGGTTGTTTTGAGCTGTGCAGAAAACATTTTCTGAAGGAATTTTGTGGGCGTTCGGGGAAGTTCTCGGCTGAACCAGCCAACTCCCGCAAGCATTTTTTTGTTGAGCCCAGTTGGATTTGATCCTGGGTCTATCATTCGTTTTATTTTTCTAAGTTGCATGAGAGATTTTCTGAAGTTCTTCACAGTGAAAATCTGAAATCTTTATTTCTTTAAAATATTCCTGTGCTCATTGCTGAATCTGGCTGTTAAGGGGCCAAAAATTTGTACATTAATCAGCTGTTTTAGGGTTTCAAATTTTTCTGATCTAGGGTTTCAAATTTTTGCTTTATGCAGATTTAAGATTAGGGTTTTATTCTTTTTCCTTTTTTATTTGTTTTGCAGCTGCTCAGCCAGCAAATCCAAGCCACAGGAAAAATACCCAGCACTGAGCCAGCTTGCAGTAAGAGAAAGGAGAAGTTCTGAAATAGCGTGGGTGAAAACACGCATTAAAAATGTGCTCTCATTCACGCAGACAAGCCACGGTTTCAGGGTAAATCATGCTCAGCTTAAATCGATTTTTTCCAAATCGCCGTCAGTAATTTACGAGTTTCTGGTGAGGTGATTTGCATCAAGCGCAAGGGAAAGATATCTATTGACATCTGCGGAACGCCTTTCACCTCCATCGAAAACTGTCGGCCCAGGCATTCTATTCAGTATCTGCGAAAAAAAAAAACGTCGATTCAAAACCGCCATGACTGTATCTCACTGCGTATCAGCATTCTGAGTATTGTCAGATAGGCCGCCGACAGTCAAAACATTGGCATAAGCAAACGCCAGTCGACACCGTCCACCATTTCCAAATGATAAAGGGTTTTTAGTAGCTGTGCGTGCTTCAGAAGTCTCACTCTCGCACGCTGTCTGCATATATCCAGTGTTTCACTCCTGCAAACGTACAAATTTATCAAGCAATACCAGACTGCCGCCATCACCTGTGCGTAAACAGTTTCTGGCGTGAACCATTCCGCTCCAAATCTCCATCGCCAACTCGTTCTCACGCAGGTCATGCTCCAATCCTCGTGCACGCGCGGTAGCAGGTAATAAGTTTCGTGGTCCAGGGTTACGCTTCTTCCTCCGGTGGCTGAGACGTCATAAGTTTCAACGTTTTTGATTTTTGGTTCTTCGATTTTTTCATAATTTCGTAGGTTAGCGTAGATAGCGTAGGTTTGTATAGTTTTGTTTTTTTTATTAGTGTTTAGATTCATCTTTTGTTAGATTTTAATTTGTAGATTTTAATGTTTGTAATAAATCGTTTTTCCTTTTTTTATAGGTTTTTATCATATGAAAATTAAAAAAATAATAAAAATAAAAAGATTTATTTGTGAAAATGGTTTAGATTTAGTTTTACATTTTTAAGTTTTAGATTTATGAATCTTAATATGGATTTTTCTTTTGGTTTTTGTTAAATATAAAAAAAAAGAAAAAAGATTTGTTTAGACTTAGTTTTAATTAGATTTTGATTTAATTTTTGTTTTGTTTAGATTTGTTTTAATTAAATTTTTAATGTGTTAGCCTTAGTTATATTTTGTTAGATTTTAAATTTTTTAGATTTTAATCTTTATAGTTAATCATTTTCTTTTTCTCTATAGATTTTTTATTTGAAAATTAAAAAATAAAAAAAGATTTATTTATTTTAATTTTGGTTTAGTTTAATTTTTTATAGTTTAGATTTAGAATTTTCATTTAAAAAAAAATAAAAAAAAAATTTGAAAAAATATAAAAATATTGTGGAAGTTTTTTAGATCCAGTTATTTTCGGGAATTGTCATATCTTTCATGCTGAGATCTAAATTTTCAAGTCGAGATGCGAAATTGATATCTGGTTAATGGTTTATGATTCGTGGTGGTTTAAAGCATTCATTTTTTTTTTTTTTTTGAAAATTCTCAATTCCTGGATATCGTTTTGGTCATTCTAAGAGCATTGTGATTTAGCTGATGATAGATGATTGCTGTTCATGGTCCATATTTCTATATCATTTAACAAGTAATCGTTTTAACCACAATCTCTTAAGGCACTGGTCTGCTAAATTAATCAAATCCATCAAGTGCTTTTTATATCGTATCTCGTGTCTCCCAACCAACTGGTCGACAGTTGGTCTCATCATCTCACAGGGACTACCCCCCTTAGCCGCGGGAGACAGGCTTAAACGGAGGGATCGGGATCAGAGTGACAACCCCCGGTCTGAGCGTTGTCGTGTCAATCTGCGCGACAACAGGGGGAAATTGGTAAACAGTCGACTTGTTAAATCATGTTGGGTTACCCAACGTTGGATCTACTTGCTAGTGCACTGCTTGTGAGAATCCAGGGAGCACATGGAGCCTTAGCTTCCTCCTTTGGACCTCCCTGCAGTTTTCCTTAACCCAGCGAGGATAAGGCCTGAAGGGAAAGCTAAATATTAGATTAGTTTTGGTCTTTTGCAATCATCATTGGAATTAACTTAATCTCAAGCGACAACCTAATTTAATCTCAAACAAACCAAAACACACTCCAAAACATTTTGATTTCAGCAATCTTATACTTGATCATTTGTCTTTGCTTTCAAAGTTTTGTCATTTATATTTCCAAGGCATTTCCTTTTCAAGTACTTGTTATTCATGCAATTATCTTTAATTTCAAGGCATTTACCTTTTGGGCAGTTATCTTTTAAGCAATTATTTCCAAGCACTTTTCTGTTCAAAGTTATTGTTCTTAACTTGGGATATTTATTTTTGCTAGTATTTTAATTTTGGCACTAGTCTTCATTTGCTTCATCTTTTTCATTATTGCAATATCTTTACTTGTGAATGGTTATATTGTTGAACATGGCTTGAAGTCATTTGCTGCAATTTACATATTGAGAATTGAATGTATCTTGGCTTTGCTTTCCTTTTCCATTGAGATTTTGTAATCCTGTGAAGTAGCTGAGATCACCCACTAACTCAAGTTACTCTCAGCAAGAACCTTTGTAACATGCCATTAAATAGTCAATTCCAAATATTGCACTTATGCATCCAGTGTTTCCTATGATTTAAAATCATATGTCAAGATTTGATGCACACACTAAAACTTGAAAAGACTGCCATTGAATGCCACATTTGCTTTTAATTTTGACAGCTGTGAGTTTTTTTAATATCTGTGCTTTTTTTATTGATTGCTTGTATATGTAATCGGGTCATTGAAAGAAAAGGAACTTAGGTACAGTATGCCTTATTTAATAATTTTTAGTTTTTATTGCAGAGCAATCTACTGTTGATGTTTCCAAGGGTGAAGTGACTAAGGGTGATCATTTGAAGCATGAACCAACCAACGGATTTCCTTCAGTTTTCCAAATAGACTGTACCCTGAATGATTGCAGTTCACTCTTGAAATCTTCAAATCAGGTATCATGTTATAAACCATATACTGAATTTTGCTTAGAACCACACTTAGGAGAAGAGGGACTGAATCAAAACGTTTTCTTTGAATGGGAATTTACTAGTCCTTGGTCTTAACCTTGGCATTTGTTCTCCTTACAGATTTGTTCCGCTTTTAAATTCTATTTCTTCTCGTCTTGAGATGCATGCATGGTATCATTTCACAGCACTTTAAACTGAAATTTGAACAGATTGTCTATAAGTTTATAGAAACTATTATTTCTCATACTCAATTTCATCGCAAGTTAACTGATTTTATATATATATATATATATATATATATTTTTTTTTTTTCTGTTATCTATTCAAAATCAATAGAGCTTCTCATGATTATCTGATGTGGTCTTTTCAACATACCTTCTCTTAGATTGCTGAATTTATTTATTGTTCTTTTAGGGATATTGTTAACATGCACTGTTACATTTGCTTACTCTTGTAATTTTGTAGGAGCAGAAGGAGCTATATCCAGCATTACTGCTATTTCCAGGTGGAAAGAAAGATGATCCTATTGCTTATGAAGGGGACATCTCAGTAAACGATGTAATTGAATTTTTAGCTTCATATGGAAGCGTTTCTAATCATCTTTACAGCTTAAGAGGTATAATTTTCATTTTATATATCATATCTGAGGCTCTCCTCCTTTTATATATGAGTCTCTTATTTTGCAGTTTCATTCTCTCAGAATTTTGAGTTGGAATACAAATTCCAAAAGCTTATATCGCTTGCAAACAAATATGCTGCCATGTGTTGATATTGCCTGATGAGACTTAGATTTTAGAATAAGGAATCCGGCTATAACTAGCTCTACCCTGACAGAGTCTCGAATTCAGCTAGTGATTTATGGAACATGAGCAGAGAAAAACACTCTAAATGCAGTTTACTATGAAATCATTCTCTGAAGAATATCTTAACACGAAGACTCAGCTGTACATCAAGTAAAACAACATTGAAACATAGTTCAACTAACACTGTTGGACATAATCATGAGGTGGCAGTCTCTGATAATGATCTCTATCACCTTGATTTTTTTTTGTGGGCTTCAATCCTCTGCTTGCGTTATAATGCTTTGTTCTGAGCCAATGTACTCCTTTGAAGATTCCCATATTATATTATACACCATTTGCTCAAAGTAAAATTAATATGTGTTTCTAGCATGTTGGCTTACAAAATACTTGATTTCTATGCTAATTTTAATGATGAAAGTAAGAACTGTCTTTTTATCAGTTTCTGTTTTATGCCACTGGTGAAACGCCTTTCAGACCAACAAAGCTACTTCACCTCTTTTAAATCTTTTGCTTATCCAATGCAGTCTACCTATTTGACATCTGAAATATAAGATACATTAAAACTATACTAGAAGAATGGTATATTATACAGATTTACATTTTTTTTTAAGGCTGGTAAGACTAAACTAACTTTCACCATGGATGTGGCAGAAAATGTTTGATGTAAAACATAATACATCAACATCTCAGCCAACTATAGGTGACCTTGTCCTTGTCAAAATTTACTTGGTCAGCTATGTTTACCCAATGACTAAAAGATTTATTTCTAAGTTGCAGGAAACGTGGGCAGGGGGTCCGTTTCCCCAGGGGAAACGAAACGAAACTTGTTTCCCCGTACCGTACGGCCTGGAAACGCGTTTCCGGCCGTACGGCCACGTTTCCCGAAACGGAAACGTGGCCGTACGGCCGGAAACGCGTTTCCAGGCCGTACGTGCCACGTTTCCCCAAAAAAAACACTTGTTTTTTAATTTTTTTTTTTTTTTTTTTTTAATTTGTTTTTAAATTTTTTTAGGGTTTCCAGGTAGTTCTAGAAACCTATTCTAAAGTTATAAAAGAGCAGCTTGGCTCATTCTCTCATCACATCATTCATGCTTTATGATTGCACATATATATAATAATAATTTTTAAATATTTTTAATATATATATATATATTATTATATATATTCGCGTTTCCCCGTTTCCAAAATTTTGGGAGGTCGCGTTTCGTTTCGCTTCCGCGTTTCCCCGTTTCGTGCAACTTAGATTTATTTTAAGAAGTTTTCAATCTTTTCCCTGAAAGAATAAGTAAAATATCATGCCAAGAAAGAATAACATAATAATATTTATTATTAAGTAGTTGCAGGATCCTAAGTTCTGGTGCACACATTTTGTCAAAGTTCCAAGGAAGCAGTGGTACTATATTTTCCTTCAAAGGTCGAGATCATCAACCATCAATTTCTGATTCATTGTAAACCCATTCTACAAAATTTGTAATGTAAATGATGCTAGTATGACCGCTGTTGAAATTTCTAAGTGTAACCCATTAAAAATTTCCTGCACTGTCTGGTTTATTTCACCTACTTGTTTAATCACTGAACAAGTTATTTAACCATATAAATATTGAAATAAGCACAAATGCAGTCTCAACCATCTACAGATCATCAACTGAAAGAAATAGACAAACACACAAGGGACACCGTTATTTTTGGACAATCGTCCCCGGAAAAACCCAACTTGGGAAAACTGGTGCAACAGTTCTGAGGGTTTTATTATTAAGCAACTTTTATTGAGTACCACTGGGTGCTAAACTGGCTCACTTGACAGAGAAATCAATCTAGCAGTAATACCTTTCTTTGGAAGCAGATGTTCGACAAGTTTTCTCCAGGAAAATCTCTCCAACGCCTCTGTGAGGTTCTGCGTCAACCCTCTTGGCCTCTGCGTCAGCCTAGAACCCTCTGCATCAGCCTGCTGATGCTCTGCACTAGCTCTCTAGCCCTCTACGTCACCCACATAGGCCCTCTGGCCCTTTGCGTCACCCACGTAGGCCCTCTGACCCTTTGCGTGGCTCCTGCTGGTTCAGCGTAGCCTTCTCTGCCTCTGTGCAGGTCTTCCGACACTATCTTTGCCTCTCTGCTATTCACTCATTGCCCCTCGCTGCAACTCTGATCACTGGTTCGATTTCTCTCAGCAAACACCGCTCTTGAAAATCGAGCTGACTGATCAACTTGGTGTATCTCTAACTGACCCTCAAGCCTCCTTTTATACTTTTTTTCTGTTGAGTTTTCAACGGCCGAGATTAAATCCCTAATCAACGGCTAAGATTAGATTTGGCTTGATCCATGTCATTTAGAACCTTCTCACCCTGTTTTATATTAATACTCATTAATATTTTAATTTTTCTAAGTTTAGACTTAGGAACTCCATTAAAAATATTAATTATTTTAATATCTCTCTAACCGAGTGGAATTTCCCCAAACCATTTCTAGGTTTTGGAGATCTCATGTGCTTTAGCCTCTCCACCAATCTTCATGGCTAGAGCACATTCGATGCTACCCCAAATCAACACTCCCTCTTAGTGAGGAATATGCTCTAGTAATGCTCCACAACTGAACATCACCCTGATCATCCGGCATCGATACCTGTGCTGATGTTTGGCCTGCTGCCCAACATCATCTACACTGTTGCCTCCTGTACTGCTGCCCATGGATGTACCACTGCCACTGCTACATCTATACTGCAACTCCTTTTGCATCCGTGCTGCTGTTGGTCCTTTCTCCCAACACTGCATTTGCACTGCAGCCCTCTCTCATCATGCTGCCTATAGCACTACCACTGCTACTACTACACTGCAACTCAGTTACTGAGACGTTGGTCACTGATCTACCCAACTACTGACATCTTTGTTAGGCTAGAAACCCTCCTGATGCTGAAGCTCTCTATGCTACTATCTTGTGCTCCCTCTGATGCCTCTGCGTTGCTGCAATAACTCTGTGCCTCTCGCACTACTGCAAACACCTCTGTGCCTTCTTGCACTGCTGCAACCTCCTCTGTGCCTCTCGCACTTCTGCAACCCTCTTTGTGCTGCTATAGTTCCCTGCTTGCACTCTAGCACTGTTCTGCCTCTCCATCCACATCTTGCTTCATCCGTCATCCTTCTACTGTCACTCGGGGCTTCCGTAGTTGGATATGATCCAAGAGTTTGGGTACCTCAAGGATCCTGCTCCTACATCTTCTGTAGTCCTCCTGACTACAGCGCGATGTATCCCCACCTCTTCTCTAGAGGTGCATGAGCACTCATGGCACAATCGTCATCAGTATCCACTTCCTTCTCCACCTTAGCCGGCGCTGCCGTGGAGTCAGAAGCCTCTCCCTTATTCTTTTTCTTGGGACACTAGGTTGCATAATGGCCCAACTCCCCACAATGGAAGCACTTTATCTTGGAGATGTCCTTCTTCTTTGTTGATTTGGGGTAGCATTGGATGTGCTCTAGCCATGAAAATTGGTGGAGAGGTTAAAGCACATAAGATCTTCAAGACCCAGAAATGGTTTGGGCAAGTTCTAACTGCTTTGGGAGATATTAAAATAATTAATATTTTTAATGGAGTTCCTAAGTCTAAACTTAGGAAAAATAAAATATTAATGGGTATTAATATAAAACTAGGTTAGAAGGGTCCAAAAGTCATGCATCAAGCCAAATTTAATTTTAGCTGTTGATTAGAGATTTAATCTCGGCCATTGATGGAGCAACGAGAAAAGTATAAGAAGAGGCTTGAGGGTCAGTTGGAGGACATACTGAGGGAGACCAGTCAGTTCTTTTTTTGGAGTGGGGTTAGCTGAGAAATTCGTACGGAATAGAGAGTCAGGAGCAGCACGAGAAGACCAGCACAGAGGTTGGAGAGGCAGACGTAGAGGCAGCACTAGATTGCATAGTCACTGGAGGGCCTACGTGGGTGACGCAGAGAGGCCCAGTGCTGACGTAGAGAGGCAGGGGCTAACGTAGAGTGTCTGGGAGCTACGCAGAGGTCAGCCACGCTGACACTGAGACTAGGAGAAGTGCTGCATAATTTTTCTCTGTTGGGTAAGCTAGTTTGGCACCGTGTTGTACTAAAGAATTGCTGAATAATAAAATCCTCCCTTGCTACACCAGTTTTCCCACATTGGGTTTTTTTGGGGATTGTTGTCCAAAATATATGTGTCGATGTGCTGATTCTTGTGCATGTGTTTGTTTCTGTATTATGGTGTGATCTCTGCAACAGAATTTATTTTAATGTTTATTGAAGGAATTTCATAAATAACTTATTGGAAAATAAGTAGGTAGAGTAAAGTAGTTGTTGCAGTGATAGAATTTTCACACGGTATCAGAGCAAGTAATCAGAGACAGGAAAGAAAAATCAATTATGGGTCGAGACCATGATGCAGAGGCATCTACGTCAGGAGACTCGCATAGATTTTTGGAAAATTGCATAAGAGAAAGTGATTTCGATTTCTCTATGTTGGCTTCTAGGCTGGAAGCAAAAGTGGCTTGTATGACTAGTTCTGCATCATCATAGGTATGGTATATAGACAGTGGAGCCTCTTGGCATATGACGGGAATCCGGGAATGTTTCTCAGATTATCGGGAGGAGAAGATGAACTTTCAGATCACCATGGGGAACAAGGCAAAGTGTACTCCAGTAGGGAGGGGTACCATAGTTTTTCAAACAGAATCGGGAGAGCGGTTCCGTGCTACCAATGTGCTGCATGTACCAGGATTGGGGATGAACTTACTTTCCGTGTCGCAACTTCAAGGCAAAGGCTATGACGTCTTCTTCATCAAGGAGAAAGTATACGTCAAACACCCGAGCTGGAAAAAGAAAGTGCAGATCGGGATCAAAAGTAACAGGTTGTATAGACTACAACTAGAATCACCAATGGCACTAATAGGCAGTCATGGAGACAAAGATTTGAACGAACTATGGCACAGAAGAATGGGACATTTGCACCATGGGGTTCTGAGAATTCTCAGGAGCACTGTAACAGGAATTCTGGATCTTAGTATGGAACGAGATGATGCATGTAGAGTATGTGCTCTAGGCAAGTATTGCCAAAGCAACATTTCCTAGAAGTAAAAACAGGGCCAAGAGTGTACTAGGATTGATACACTCAGATATTTGCGGACCTATTCCCACTAAAGCTCTTAGTGGTGCCAAGTACTTCCTTACCTTCATTGATGACCACTCAAGGAAAACTTGGATTTATTTTATGAAAACCAAGGATGAGGTTTTCTATCGATTCAAAAAGTTCAAGGCTCTGATGGAGAACCTGTCTGGGAAGAAAATAAAAGTTTTTTCGCTCAGATAATGGTGGAGAGTATGTCGATAAGGACTTCACTGATTTTTGCGCTAAGGAGGGCGTCAGAAGAGAGAGGACAGCTCCTTACAATCTGGAGCAGAATGGAGTAGCAGAAAGGAAGAACGAGACTATTGTAGAAGCAGCTAGGGCCATGATGTATATGATCAGGATATGCCAAAATTCCTATGGGTGGAAGCATGCAACACAATAGTCTATGTTCAGAACAGGGCTCCTCATCGGGCATTGGGCAAGATTACTCCAGAGAAAGTTTTCACAGGGAAAACGTCTGAAGTTAGTCATTTCAGGATATTTGGGAGTTTAGCATATTGCCGTGTACCCGAGGAAAAGAGGAAAAAGCTAGATCAAACTGCAGAAAAAGGGTATCTAGTGGGATATAGCGAGAACGCTAAGGCATATAGAATCTATCTTCCACGGAGCAGGAAGGTAGTGGGTCGACCAGATGTGAAGTTCATGGAGGACAGGGCTTTCAGAAAATCTCGTGAAATGCCTTCTGGGGAGCAGTCAAAAGAGGAGCCATTGGTTAAACTACTTCAATCAACAGAAGTAAAGAATTCTTCCTCGGGTCAGGAAGAATCACAGGATGAGGAGGAGCTAATAGAAGCACCTGTTGGCAGAGGAAGAACTAGCAGGGAACTTCGTCAGATTCTGCGAGCTGTAGAGGACTCAATTGGTGCACCAAGAAACAATAAGAGGGAGCGAAAACAACCAGATAGATATTAGGCATTAGTATCTTAGTATGGGGAACCTGCTAGTTTCTAGGAGGTATTTCAACATTAGGTTTGGCTAGATGCGATGGTAGAGGAGTACAACTCCATAATGGTGAACGATGTCCGGGAGGTAGTGCCAAGGCCTCAAGACAAATCAGTGGTAGGTTCGAGATGGATTTACAAGATCAAATACGTTGCAAACAGTAGTGTAGAGAGATATAAAGCCAGGTTTGTGGCTAAGGGGTATGCTCAGAAGGAAGGAATTGACTACGAAGAGACCTTTGCCCGGGTAGCCAGGTATACATCTATTAGAACCGTGATATCTCTTGCAGCTCAGATGGGGTGGGAGATTCATCAGATGGATATAAAAACGACATTTCTGAACGGGGTGATAGAAGAAGAGGTATACATTGAACGACCAGAGGGCTTTGAGACACATGAGAAGAAGTCTCATGTATGCAGGTTGAAGAAAGCCTTGTATGGGCTGAAACAGGCACCTAGAGCATGGTATGGTTGAATCGATGGCTACTTGCAGAAGATGGGATTTGTCAAGAGTGATGCAGATCCAAATCTCTACTATCTGGTTGTAGAGAATGAACCGCTAATCTTAGTATTGTATGTGGATGATCTCTTTCTGACAGGATCATCCAGGCTCATCGGGGACTGCAAGAAGAATCTAGCCACAAAATTCGATATGAAGGATTTGGGACGAATGTATTATTTCCTAGGGTTGGAAGTTTGGCAGCAAAAGGGAGAGATCTTCCTTGGGCAAGGGAGATATGCTACAGAAATCCTGAAGAGATTCAGGATGGAGAACTGTAGACCCATGGCTACTCTAATGATCACCAACTGGAAGAAGATTGATGCATTAGAAGACAAGGATGTTGATCCCACCTTATACCGGCAACTCATAGGGTCCCTGATGTATCTGATCAATACCAGGCCAGACATTTGCTACGCTGTCAACACCCTTAGTTAGTTCATGGTGGAACCAAAGAGGGCGCTCTAGGCAGCAGCCAAACATGTTCTCAGGTATTTACAAGGGACAATGGATTATGGACTCTTGTACACATGGAGTAAGGATATCAGATTGAGTGGATTTACTGATGCAGATTGGGTAGGAAGTTCAGTGGATTGGAAAAGTACCTCTGGGTACTGTTTCAACATTGGATCAAGAATGACCTCCTGGTGCATTAGGAAACAGAAGTTCGTGGCTTTGAGCTCATCTAAGGCAGAATATATGGCGCGAGCACAACTTCGTGTGAGGCCATATGGCTCAAAAAACTACTTGTGAACCTATTCCAAAGAAAAATGGGGGCGACCAAGATCATGTGCGATAATCAAAGTTGCATCATGCTCTCTGAGAATCCAGTGTTTCATGATCGGTCAAAGCATATTGATATCCAGTGACACTTTGTTAGAGACTGTGTCCAATGAGGAGCTGTACAATTGAGATACACTCCTACAGGAGAACAGGTGGCAAACATCCTCACCAAGGCCCTTGGAAGAACAAAGTTTGATTATTTCAGGGAAAAGATGGGGATGATAAAGAATCCATTTCAGTGGCAGAAATGGGGGTGATGTTGCAGTGTGATAGCAGTCAACAGTAGCACGGTGCTACATGGCAGAGGGAGTTGCAGTGTTGGAAGAAAGGACTAGCAACAACTCAGATGCAGAAGGAGCTGCCGTACAGATGTAGCTGTGGCAGTGGCAGTACCATGGGCAGCAGTATAGGATGCAACAGTGTAGAGGATGTTGGGTAGGGAGGCCTAGCATCCGCACAGGGACTGATGCTGGATGATCAGGGTGATACTCAGTGAGGAGTATTACTAGAGCACAGTCCTTGCTAAGAGGGAGTGTTGCTTTGGGGTAGCATTGAATGTGCTCTAGCCATGAAATTGGTGGAGAGGCTAAAGCACATGAGTTCTCCAAGACCCAGAAATGGTTTGGGCAGATTCTAACTACTTTGGGAGATATTAAAATAATTAATATTTTTAATGGAGTTCCTAAGTCTAAACTTAGGAAAAATAAAATATTAATGGGTATTAATATAAAACTGGGTTAGAAGGGTCGAAAAGTCATGGATCAAGCAAATCTAATTTTAGCCATTGACTAGAGATTTAATCTCGGCCGTTGATGGACCAACGAGAAAAGTATAAGGAGCTTGAGGGTCAGTTGGAGGACATAATGAGGGAGACCAGTCAGTTCGATTTCTGGAGCAGGGTTAGCTGAGAAATTCTAACTAGTGGTCTGGAGAGCAGCAGGAGGCAACAAGTACGGAACAAAGAGTCGGCAGCAGCACCAGAAGGCCAACGCAGAGGTTGGAGAGGCAGACGCAGAGGCAACAACAGACCGCATAGTCACTGAAGGGCCTGCGTGGGTGACACAGAGAGGCCCAGTGCTGATACAGAGACACAGGGGCTGACACAGAGTGTTTGGGAGCTACGCAGAGGTCAGCTAGGCTGACGCTAAGACTGGGAGAAGTGCTGGAGAACTTTTCTCTTTGTTGGGTAAGCCAGTTTGGCACCTTGTTGTACTAAAGAATTGCTGAATAATAAAATCTTTCCTTGCTGCACCGGTTTTCCCACATTGGGTTTTTCCGGGGACTGTTGTCTAAAATATCTGTGTCGATGTGTGGATTCCTGTGCATGTGTTGGTTTCTGTATTATGGTGTGATATCCGCAACAAAATTTATTTTAATGTTTATTGAAGGAATTTCATAAATAACTTATTGGAATATAAGTAGGTAAAGTAAATCAATTGTTGCAGTGAGAAAATTTTCACATTCTTCCTCCTCCCTTGCCGTCCTGTAGATGCCAGAGCTGCATCCTCTTCCTCCTCTTTCTTGATTCGACCTCCTTTCCTGCTACTTCCTGCCTTGGTCAGTCGTCTGATCTCTTCTTGGTGAAGAGATGCCCACAATTCTTCCTATCTTGGAAGATTTGCTCTGCCCAAAATGCTTTGGACGAATGTCTCCCACTCCTCGAAGACTGCATTCAGGGCAGTTCTCACCATTAACTCCCAATCCGACGTGGCCCCTATGGAAGTAAGTTGGTCCCGAATCTCCTGTAGCTTGCTAGGGAAGTGATCTATCGGCTCCCCCTTCTGCATCTGATACGACTGTCGCTGATTCTCCAGTAGCATCTTCCTCTGCATGGAAGTGCCTTGATACAATGTTGTCAAGGTGGCCCACATCTCCTTTGTTGTATTCTTCTCGGCAATATGCTGAACTACATGATCCTTGACCCCATCAAGGATTATGCACTTTTCCTTGGCCATTGCATCCTTATGCTTTTCGTTATCAGCTGGGTCGACTGGGATAGCCATGGTTCTTAAGGCGAAGGCCTTGATGCGATGTCTATCCAGAACAGACATGATCCTGGCCTTCCAAATGACAAAGTTGGTTGCTCCGTCCAACCTGTCCTGATCCCTCAATCCGTTCATTGCCATCTCTACTCTTCTCTTCGACTCCCTCTGAGTCTCTACTTCCATCTTGCAAGTTCCCTTCTAGACTCCCCCCGAGTCTCGATTTCCCTCTTGGAAATCCTCTCCTCGACTCCCTCTAAGTCTCGATTTCCCTCTGGAAATCCTCCTGCCAATTGTCGAACCACTCCTTTTCGATTCCTTTGCTCTTGCAACACTGATCTGGATTTCTTGGCTAGAAATCCGCCTAGGTAGCGACTCTCTCTACCTTGGTTTTGTCCCATTAGGTACTGTTATGCTTTGACAACAACATCACCCCACTAGTTTCACAATCCACAATTTGCCGACAACTCGCTAGGCCCCAACAGTTGAAGAAACTGAGCCTCTTTGGTCTGCGCAATTTCGGTAGTGGCTAAATTGCTCCTCTGGCCAACTGTGTCACTCCTACCTGGCTGAGCAGGATGACGTGGCTCTTCGTGAGCCTCTTCTGCCTCTCACTGCTTTTGCGCTGACCTTTTTTCTAGCTTGGAATGATGACGCAAACCCTCTGCGCCACTCCTTCTCTGCTGCTTTCTACTTAGGAACAACTTCTGTCTCTCGAGACAGCTGTTTCTGCTGCAAATTCTTTGATTTAGCTGGTGCCTTCAGCTCTCCTGTGATCTGCAACGCTCCGATACCATGTTGAAATTTCTAAGTCTAACTCGTTAGAAATTTTCCTGCACTGTCTGGTTTATTTCACCTACATGTTTAATTATTTAACAAGTTATTTAACCATACAAATACTGAAATAAATATAAATGCAGTCTCAACCATCTATAGATCATCAACTGAAAGAGATAAACAAGCACACAAGGGACACTGTTATTTTTGGACAATCGTCCCCAGAAAAACCCAACTTGGGAAAATCATGCAACAGTTCTAAGGGTTTTATTATTAAGCAGCTTTTCTTGAGTACAACTAGGTGCCAAACTGGCTCACCCGACAGAGAAATCAATTTAGCAGTAATACCTCTCTTTGGAAGCAGATATTCGAGAAGTCTGCTCCACGAAAGTCTCTCCAACGCCTCTTTGAGGCTAAGCGTCAGCCCTCCTGGCCTCTGCATCAGCCTAGAACCCTTTGTGTTAGCCTACTGATGCGTTGCGCTGGCTCTTTGGCCCTCTGCGTCATACACGTAGGCCCTCTGGCCCTCTGTGCAGTTACTCTGGTTCTCTGCGTGGCTCCTGTTGGCTTTGCGTAGCCTTCTCTGCCTCTGCGCTGGTCTTCCGACACTATCTCTGCCTCTCTGCTATGTACTCACTGCCCCTCGCTGCAACTCTGATCACTGGTTCGATTTCTATCAGCAAACCCCGCCCCAAAAAATCGAACTGATTGATCAACTTGGTGTATCTCCAACTGACCCTCAAGCCTCCTCTTATACTTTTTCTGTTGAGTCTTCAAAGGCCGAGATTAAATCTCCAACCAACAACTAAGATTAGATTTGGCTTGATCCATATCATTTAGAACCTTGTCACCTAGTTTTATATTAATACTTATTAATATTTTAATTTTCCTAAGTTTAGACTTAGGAACTCCATTAAAAATATTAATTATTTTAATATCTCTCTAACCAGGTGGAATTTCCCCAAACCATTTTTGGGTCGTGGAGATCTCATGTGCTTTAGCCTCTCTACGAATTTTCATGGCTAGGGCACATCCGATGCCACCCGAAATCAACATGTATGTATGTAACAACCTAGGTAAGATTGTTATTTTGGCGACGAATTTTATTGTAGGAGATTTTTCGTCTCATTGATTCATCTATTTGTAAACATGATTGATTGACAAAGTTTTTCTTTCCAGCCTCACCCCAAAGCTAGGGTGACATTTATCGTCAAAGTCTTCGGTGAGTCCTGGTGTTTTACTTGAGTCTCGTGTAAAAGTGATTTGGAAATAATTTAAACTAATTGGCTAAATTATTTTATTACAAGTCACTTGGTCTACTAGATCATATTGTGTCACAGAATTGGGAAATAATTTGTGTCTACAACTGTTAATTTTAGGAAACAATGGTATGTTCTATGCTTAAGAGCATTTTACTTCAATTTCTTTATTAGCCCAATATCAATATCCAGTTTAGCAATCACATCAACATGATAGTAAAATGCAGATAGAACATAAACATAAACAGTAGAAGATAAGCCAAGACAAGAGGACACCAGGGACAAACCCCAATGCGGGGAAGCCCTTGATCAATTCTTCTTATATTCTTCAATAGTTCAGCAGAGAGAGAGATAGTACAATTTACAAATTTGATAAGTTATAACAGTAGTAGAAAGACCTAACCAGAAAAGTCAACACTGGTCAAATAGGGCAGAATTCTTCCTCTAAATAGCTCGGTCAAACCCCGTCAACTTTGGCCTCCAACAAGAAGTCTAATCAGCTCAAAATAGTCCGAAAAAGTCCAGTCAAAATTGGTCAACGAAAGTCAAACTGCAACCAACCATAGGGCAGTCAACGTTGGTCAAATGAGAGGTCAGATCACCTCGATTTTAGTGCCCAAATCTGCGGCCTGCCAAGGAGAAGATACCTCACCTAATTCATAGTCAAAAGGTGGTCAATGCTGGTCAATGCAGCTCAAAATACAACCTTTGAAATTCAGTCAACGCAGTCAAAAGTTCCAACAGAAAAACGTCCTCCTTCCTTCGCACGTGTGGGAGACAGTTGTCCAGATTAGCGTACCCAATCAAGTGAGGAGAGAGAAATGTGTGAAGATGAGATGATGATAAAATGACTTGAGATCTCCTCCTGTTATATGCAACGTTGAGGATGAGATTGGGGTTTGAATGCATGTTTTGCTTGCTGGCCGACCTTGATAGTTTGTCCATAATATAAATAAATTCATATCTTTATTTGTACATGTCGGAATTAGATGATCTTTAGATCAATCCTACACTTCTCGGAGAGAGGAATCCATGAAAAATATCGGTTGTCATAAATAAGATGACCCATTTGGAGTTTGGCCATAGTTGCCAATTTTAACACTCCCTCTCAACTAGGGAGAACTCCATCTGCTAATCCATCTGTCAGTCGGTACTATCACTGCCATCAATGCACTGCTCTGGACTGCTTTGCTCTACTCTGCTGAACTATGAAGAAGAAGTGACCGAGAATGTATCGTACCTTTCTCTATTGACACGAAGTCAGTTCCAGATAAAAGAGAGTCTCTCATACCACTCTCACTGACCCGAAGTCAATTCCAATCAAAAGAGAGTGTCTCATACCACTCTTACTGACTCGAAGTCAGTTCCAATTGATCCCAGATCAATATCGGTCATCCTAGCATAGGGAGTATGGTAGTACACGATGCGTCCATCGGTAGTACTATGGTCTGTATCCTCATTTTCCTACTCATTGGCCAGATGAGAGGTACTTCCCATGAGTCCCAGACTGGATGGGTAGGATGTCTCAGCAAGAGAAGGATGAACCACTCATCCTGCCGACATGTCACCAGGGGTATCCGAGTGGAAGGCTGAACCACTCACCCTGTACACAAAAAACCACTAGGGGATGGCTGAAACACTCATCCTGTGGTTGCTCATCGCTCCAAGAAGTACCCCAAGCCCCCCGAAGCTCCCAGAGCTTAATGTCCATATCATACAGGACCCTTAAAAGAGGGTCTCTCCATGGTTCTAAGTCATTCTTGGATGGCTAAGAACTTGACCTTCGCCAGGGGCTTTGTCAGAACATCGATGACCTGCTCATCAGACCCAATGTGTTGGGGCCTTATTTCTCCTCGTTGTACCATATCCCAGATAAAGTGGTACCTGATATCTATGTGTTTGGAGCGATCATGAAACAAGATTCTCTGATAATCGGATCCCACTTTGGTTGTCGCAAAGGATCACGATGGTATCCAGCACATGTCCAAACAGCTCACTGAAGAGCTTCCTCAACCAGATAGCTTCACAGGAGGCCATATTAGCACCTATGTATTCGGCCTCAACGGTGCTCAAGGCAACCGATTTCTGCTTCCTGCTCATCCAGGATATCGAAGCAGAACCCAAAGAAAAATAACACCCAGAAGTGCTCTTGCGATCCACCCAATGTTGCATGAAGCGCCCCCCCGGTTCCAAGCCCGGAAGTGCGTCCCGTGCGGAAGCGTCTAGGAAGCTTCGGCGGAAGCGCGCTTCTGAATTTTTTTGCCACTTCCTAGAATTTTCTGAAGCGTGGCTCAGAAGCGCGCTTCCAGACCTCCGAAGCACGTTTCATATGACGCTTCGGGCGTACGAAGCGTGGCGCTTCGGAGGGAGAAGCACACGCTTCCCGTACGCTTCCAGAAAAGGCCGCGCGCATGGTGAATTTCAGTTTTTTTTTAATTAATTTTTGTTGACTTAGCATAAAGGGGGTGGGTTAGGGTGAGGTTAAGGTGAGGAATGAAGGGAATAAAGCCCCCATTCATTCCTCATTTGCTCACTTTGAGTTTATCAGAGTTGGAGAAGAGAAGAGAGGAGAGGAGAAGAGAAGAGAGGAAAGGAGAGGAGAAGAGAGGAGAGCTTGGAAGAGTGAAGGAGGAGGAGCTTGCAGCAAGAGCTTGGAGGACTTCATCTACAAGAGATAAAGAGGTAAGTTCAAACCCCAAACTCCCTTATTTTTTTGACATTTTTTTTGTATTTTTCTCCTCCCTCTCCTACTCTTTCCTATTGTTTCTACTTGCTCCTTTACTTGCAGGTTGTCCACCACCTATATCCATATTCCAAGATGGTGTTCTTTTGGCTTCTATGTATCATTCCACTATTGGGTTTAATGATGGCAAGGGGGAATAGGAATAGAAGGGAAGAAGCACAAGAGGACAGTGGTCCCAATATGAGTGACCCAAATCCAATGTATGATGAGGAGGAAGGGTTTGAAGAGGAAGGGGATGAACCTGAAGGGGAAACTGAAACACTAGATGGGAAAGCTGCATTAACACCCTTGTGGAACTATGTGACCAAACTTGATGGGGGAAAGGGTGGTGGAACTTACAAATTTGTGTGCCCTCATGGTTGTCATGGAGGAAAACCATATTGTGGTTCATATACCCGTGTGAGGAGGCATCTTTGTGGGGTGCTGGACAGTGATGAAAAAAAGGGTCTTGTGGGGGTACAAATTTGCCCAAACATTTCAACTGAAGAAAGAAGAAAATACATCCAAATAGAGAAGGTTGTGTTGACCACTACTGGTCAACTACCCATGCAGTACACCCCCCTTTTCTTTGCAAAAAGGGGCAGCACCTGATCAGCGTTTCCATACCATCCTGCAGTCATCAACAGCTTGATCATTTTGATTGTAAACCCAGTCTGCATGTATGAATTGTAAATAATCTTAGCAGACATGAGTCGTGTATGTGTATTGCCTAGGTGGACCTAACTTTCTAGTGGTAATCTACGTCCCGGAAGGTTTTTCGTCTCACCGATCCATGGATCGGCAGAGTTTTCCTTCAAACCTGACCCCAAAGCCGGGATGGATTTTGTCATTAGAACTTTAGGAGAATCCTAGTGTGTTGATCTGCTAGATTATAGTTGTGTCGCAGAACTGGGTGTTTTGTGAGGGTCTGTATTAAGTGGGTTTGTCCCCTTGAGATGTAAATTGTAAAAAGTCATCATGAAATGTGTCTTGAGGGTTGAAAATGTTTTAAATCCCCTCGTGAGTCCTAAGTCCTAGGTCCTAGGTGATGTTTCCAAAGGTTTAGTTCGATGATCCATTTAAAAAATGAAATAAAATAATAAAATAAATAAAAATTAAGAAATTTAAAAATTTAATAAAATAATAAATAATAAAAAATTTAAAATTTAATAAAATAATAAATAATAAAAAATTTAAAAATTTAAGAATTTAAAAAATGAAATAAAATAATAAAATAAATAAAAATTAAGAAATTTAAAAATTTAAAAAATGAAATAAATAAAAAATAATAAAAAATAATAAAAAATTAAAAAATTTAAAAAATAAAATAAAATAATAATATTTTAAGTGAATAAATCGACGGATGAGATCAAGAGATGTCTTGATCCTCATCAACGGTCGAGATCATTTCTACATGGATCATTCGAACTAGCCGTTGGGATCATTTCCTTTATATAGGGTCTTAGGTGGTCATTTCAGATGGAATTCGATCTGTGAGTCTGATACTGAAGAAGCTCTCTTGTAAATTTGTTTCTGGTTAATAAAAGAAGACTTTGGGGTCCATATCTTGCTGGTGTTACTCTCTTGAAATGCTGTGAGATCGTTAAATTTTCTGCATATGTTATTTTCAGCCATTAATAATAGCTTTTTTGTAGAGTATTGTGAACACAGGTATCTTGTTCACTTGCTAGGGTTTGGGTGCTGTTAGGGTTTCTGAAGTAATGGCAGGTATCTCCATTACTTCCTGAGATCTAGCAACATTTTTGCCCTCTTTATTGACAGTTGTTTTGAGCTGTGCAGAAAACATCATTGAAGGAAATTTTGTGGGCGTTCGGGGAAGTTCTCGGCTGAACCAGCCAACTCCCGCAAGCATTTTTTGCTGAGCCCAGTTGGATTTGATCCTGGGTCTATCATTCGGTTTATTTTTCTAATTTGCATGAGAGTTTTCTTAAGTTCTTCACAGTGAAAACCTAAAATTTCTGTCTCTTCAAAATATTTCCGTGCTTATTGCTGAATCTGGCTATTAAGGGGCCATATCTGTAAATTAAATTAGCTGTTCTAGGGTTTTAATTTTTGCTTTATGCAGTTTTTATTAGGGTTTAGGGTTTTTAGGTTTCATTTTATCACATGAAAATTTTCGAAATTATTTTTGGCAGATCTGTTTGGTTACGATACTCAGTGCTGTCTCCAAAAGTGTTTGTCTCAGCGAGAACTCCTGTTGCAGATACCTGCTTAATTCTGGGGCAGTTTCACATTTTTTGACTGCGTGTTTCCTTCAATCACTGATGTCGGAAGCCGCGTACTTGCAGATTTGTTTCAAGTTTCATTGAGTAAACCATCGTTTCTGTGTGATTAAAGGTATCGAAGCTGTAAGTTAAGGAAGTGTGCAGCGGCCTTGGCTGACGGGAGCATATTCAAATCGAGGAAAGATAGCAAATACGCGTGGGGAAAAAACGCACAACTGGTAAGATCGCCCTTCAAAACGCATCGAGACTGCCACCATCACGTGAGCATTTGCGATAGTCTTTTGGTAACATTTCAAACCGCAAGTTATCCGCCGGACCTGCGTGAGTACCTGCGAAGTGTTGACGGCAGTATTTTCAGTAGACGAATCTAGTTTGTTGAGGTTCACGGTGCCGGATTTCAGCTGCAAAAAATCAATCTAATCACGTTGCCTTCGAGGGTATCCACAAACAGAGGTGCTCAGATTGTCTGGGTTTTCATTACGTGACTGTCACCACGTCAAGCTTCAAGCAAAACACACTGTAAGCCAGGTAATCTGCGTATCAACGACTCAGGTAAGCGTAAAAAACGATTCAAGTTCTCAAATCCAACGGCCGTCTTCACGTATGTCTGCGTATTATCGGTAAGCTTAAATCGATTTTTATTTTTCCCTGTCGCCGTCTTATTCTATCGCATTACGTATTCAGTCATCGACTGTTTTCAGGGTTACGTTTCTGCCTTCTCAGTCGCCATAGTGTATCGTGTTACACACAGTGGATTGTTTTACATACTTTTATGCGGTTACGCTTTGGTTACTTTAGGTCTTTAGTTAGGGTTTAGTCACGGTTTTGAATTTTAGTTTTGTTAGATTTTAATTGTATTTTAAAAAGGTTTTGGGATTTTATTTAATATGAACTCATATAAAAAAAAAAAAGGGGAATAGGATTAGGACTTTAGTGCTTTTTTTTTTTTTAAATTTCATGTTTTAGTTTTTTGTTTAGTTAATGTTTTAGTTTTAAACTTTTATTTTAGATTAATTTTAGTTTAAATTTCTTTAACTTTGGTTTTATTTAGATTTTAAAATAGTTTTAAAATTTTGTTATAAAAAATCAAAAAATATTTTTGTTATATTTTAATTTGATTTTTTAGTTTAGTTTAGTTTTAAAATTTTCATTATTAAAAAAAAAAAAAAAAAAAAAATAAATATAAAAAAAATTTTGTGGAAAATTTTTCTTCGTCAAATCCAGTTTTATTTTCGGGAATTGTCATATCTTTCACGCTGAGATCTAAAATTTTCAAGTCGAGATGCGAACATGATATCTGGTTAATGGTTTATTTCTCGTGGTGTTTTAAGGCATTTATCTCTTCAAAATTTTCAGTTGCTAGATATCGTTTTAGTTATTCTTAAAGCATTGTGATTTAGCTGATACTTGCTGATGATAGATGATTGCTGTCATGGTCCATATTTTTATATCACTTAACAAGTAATCGTTTTAACCACAATCTCTTAAGGCACTGGTCTGCTCAATTAGTCAAATCCATCGAGTGCTTTTTATATTGTATCTCGTGTCTCCCAACCAACTGATCGACAGTTGGTCTCATCATCTCACAGGGACTACCCCCCTTAGCCGCGGGAGACATGCTTAAACGGAGGGATCGGGGATCAGAGTGACAGCCCTCGGTCTGAGCGTTGTCGTGTCAATCTGCGCGACAACAGGTTGCACAACAAAAGAACAAGAAACAAAAAACTCATTCTGAATCAAGTGCAACCTCTAAATTTGGTAGCTACTCATCTCCTCATGGTACTTCTGCAAGCTCTGGAGGTAGAAGAACAATAGGGGATTTCCTTAATGTTGCTGGGAGGGAGATAGGAGAAAACCACACCAAGACCAAGAGGTTCACAAAAAATATATGATTGCATTGAGTAAATTAGTCCTTGATGAGGAGGAGGCTGCCATGGTACGGACACAGTTGAGCAACTATTAAGGATCGAGAGACTTTTTCTTCTCTTGAGTGGTGGAACATGCATGGAGGGGGTACTCCACTTCTACAGACTTTGGCATTGCGGGTGCTATCACAGGTGGTAAACACTTCTTCTGCAGAGAGGTGTTGGAGCTCTTATTCTTTCATCCACAGTGTTAAAAGGAACAGGTTGAGTTTAGACCGGGCAGAGAGCTTGGTTTATGTTCATTACAACTTGTGATTGTTGTCCCATTACTGTGAAGATGCAAAGTCTAATAAAGACCTGTTGATTTGGGACAAGAATGTAGAGGAGCTCAATTTGGAGGATGGAGTGTTGCGATTAGAGCAATTAGAGGATGCTCTTATCCAGGTATGTCCATTGTGGTATGAATTTTCCAATTTTTCCTTATAAAGCATTTCTCTAATTCATGTTTTTAATTTTTTTGTTAACTAGTGTTTTTTTTTTTACATGAATTTTTTGAGCGATTCTAGGATGCTGATGATCGTGTTGATATGCCACCCCCACCCCCATCTGGTCCCTTGGTTCCTAAGTTCCATGGTTCAACACCAACAGCAGGGGGTTCTTCTTCATCAGTTTCAGTGCCACTGCCACAACTTCCACAGGCACCATCTTCTTCATTGCCACCACGTGGAGGCCTGCCACCAATGCCACGTTCTCTTCGTGGTGGAAGGAGGAGAGATTAGTAGATATATTCACAATCTACTACTTTTGTCATAGATTACTCATTAGACTTGTAGGCTTGTGAATTTGAATTTTGAACCTTTTTTTTCTTGGCGGTGACCAAGTGACATATTTTGTAAACATTATTATTTGAATTTTAGACATGGCAAATGTTGACAGTTGCTCACTTGCTAGATAAATCATAATATGCTCTATGTTTTATGTTTTATAATATGCTTAAATGTTTTATGTTTTATAATATGCTTAAAAATTTGATGTATGTTTGTAATAACTAGAATATAGATGGTTGTTGTAGTAACTACAATGGAATCATGGATGCCACATCTATCTTGATTTATGCAAAAATATGCATGTTTTCATGTCTTCTACAATTAATTTGGTATTTGGGTGTTTGTTTTGAGAATAAATAGAAAAAATTAGAAATATATATATATATATATATATATATATATATATATATAGCAAACGCTTCCACGGATGCTTCGCTTCCTAGACTTTTGGAAAATGACGCTTCTGTGTCCCCGCTTCTAAAAAACGTCCCCGCTTCGTGCAACATTGGATCCACCACACTGCCGACCCAATCAACATTAAAATAACCATGCAGCCTCACATCTCTGGCAGTGTATCTCAGTCCATGAGTGATTATGCCTTGAATATATCTCAAAAAATTCTTGGCACCAATCCAATGTATGTGATGAGGCTCAACCATATATTGGCTCAATGTGTTAACTGCAAAACGTATGTCCGGCCGGGAGTTCACCAAGAACATCAGTGCTCATATGACTTGACAATAGTCAGAAGCATTTCCCAATTCAGGTCTGGCAGCGCTACCACATAACTCCTTAAAATTAAAGTTCCATCGGGGTAGTCACAAGTTTGCAGTCCACCATCCCAAATCTTTCCAATATCTTCACAACATAGTTTCCTTGAGATAGGAAAATTTATCCTAGCTTTTGCCAGACCTCCAACCCTAGGAAGTAGTGCATCAATCCTAGGTCCTTCATCTCAAATCCAGAAGACAACTCCCTCTTACATTTGTGAATGAGAGGCTCTGCACCTGTCAGAAAGAGGTCGTCCACATAAAGTACTAGTATGAGAGGTTTATCATTTTCAACCTTAAAGTAAAGGTTCGGATCGGCTTCACTTCTAGTGAATCTCAGCTTCATCAGATAGCTATCAATCCTCTCATACCAAGCCCGGGGTGCTTGCTTCAAGCCATAGAGAGCTTTCTTCAACCTGCATACATGAGATTCCCGGTCATGAACCTCAAATCCCTTGGGTTGTTCCACATAGACTTCCTCTTTGATCGAACCATGCAAGAAAGCAGTCTTGACTTTCATTTGATGTAGGTTCCATCCTTGCGAGTCAGCAAGGGTTATGATCGAGCGGATGGTGGTGTATCGGGAAACAGGTGCAAATATCTCATCGTAATCTACACCTTCCTTTTGAGAGAAGTCTCCAGCAACAAAGTGAGCCTTGAACTTTTCTGCACTTCCATCAGCTCCATGCTTGATTTTGTAGAGCCACTTAGACACCATGGCTAAAATATTTGAGGGTGGAAAAATAATTAATTCCCTCAAGTGTCGATTAATTAATTTTTCTGGCAAAAATAAAATTAATCCTAAGCCGGAAAATTAATTAATTAGAGTCAAAAAATTAAAATGCTAGAGAAATTAAATTCTCCAAGAGGAAAAATTCGTGGGTCTTAAAGAAATAAATTTTTGGAGGTCCCCCACCAAGGGAATATTGGAAATTTCAAGAAAAAATGGACCTTTGGGCTTTGGTGGTCAAGTTAAAGTCAAATTTTTGAGGAAATTAACTCAAAATATTTTTTTTTGAGCTAATAAAAAATGGTTTTAATGAGAAATTCGAAAACTCCTAAAAAATGATTATTTCGACAACATAGATTAAAATATCATCAAAGATTTATCAATGACCCAAATTATTTTGACTAGGATGAAACCAACTCGTTGTTATTTTCCACTTGAGGATTTATCTATAAAATAGATTTCATTTGTGTCTCAAGCCATCTGATGTTTGGCTAATGTAACTCTGTAAAAGCTAATGTAAAGCTACCATCCTGTTGAGAACGTTTGAATAATCATAATAAAAGACTTTGGGGTGTAGTTCATGGTGTTTTTGTTCTACTGATTTGAGAAATTATATAGTGTTTGCAAGTTTCCCAGCCCTTGGGCTCCAAGTTCACAAACTGTGGGCATAGGCTTACTATGTTTGGATCCTGAATATTTGATATGGTTTTCTAAGTTCGCTAAGGTTGTAGTTTGTCATTTATTTTTCGAAATAAATTTAGCCATTGTCAAAATCTATAAAAAAATATTTCTCAAAATTTCTTTAAGCATTGTACATTTGTATATTTTGTATAATTATTTCATAAATTCTTTTATTTTCTAACCATTGTTTTGCAGTTGGGGTTTTGAGATTTTGAATTTTTTGTATATATTGGGGTTTTGGGTTAGTGTAAATTTATTTGTGCAGGTGAGATCAAAGGAAGATTGCTAGATTAGATTTAGATCTAGGCCCTTGAGGGTAAGATCTAACCTCAAATTTTTTTTGTAGGGCCAACAAACTAAAGAATTTGCAGGAAATTGAAGATCTGATTTTTTTTTTTTTTTTTTTTTTTTGAGCAAGGGTTTCAAGGCTTTTCAAGGCCCCTAGGCCTAACATTTCCTCCTTAGCCCCCTGCATCAACCCTCTAGCCCCCGCGTCTGCCTTTTTGGCCCTATTAGGCTTGGCCATGAGGCCTAGAGGCCTCGACCTCCCTCCTTATCCCTCCACTAGGCCTTCTCTCTCCTCTGTCCTCCTTTTCGACCCCTTATTCCTCTTTCACAGCTCCTTCCAGTCCTTCGTCTCCCTTTTGCCCCCCTTCTCTCCTTGCCATGAGCCTTAGGCCTCTCGTGTTGAAAAGTGTAACTAGGTTCGGTCTTCATAATGACATGTAATTGTGATTTTTGTAAATGATGAAAAAGAAAAATAAAATTATTATCGTTTGCTTCATGGGTTTCATGAGCAAGAGATTTTATTTTTAGATGGCTCCCATTGAGAGCCTTCAGGATTTGTCATTAAAGTCAAAAGAGTCAATGTCATGTATGAAGAACCCTTCTTGCAGATATTACAAATGTATATGAGTCTATAAATTTGTTTAGAAGCCCTCTAAAGACAAGCACAAGTTCTCATCTTTCAGTTGGCCTCAAAATGAAGTAGAAACTCATGTCGGCTCACCTTATATGGAGACACACCTATTCAGATTTATAGGTTGACTTAGTTATATGGGAGAAACCACTATATATAGGTGGGCAGGGTATTTGCATTTGCATAGTCAAGAGAAGTTCAGATCTCTCTGATTTCGGGTGATAAAGTGCAGAGATAAGTTCGGGTCAATTGCAAGAGGCAAGTTCGCTGAAAGAGCTCGGTTAAGGAGACAAGATTGCAGAGATAAGATCGGTGCTATATCTCAATGAAGAAGTTCAAATCACACTCTGAAATTCGGATGGACAGTTTCAGTCAACAGTTCGAATATCATTTCAGGAAGAGGCTCAGATAAGGGTACACAAAAATCACAGTGCAGATTGGAGCAGACAAAGGTTCGGTGATACCACAGTGACATCACCTCACTGTCTCGGTACTATATCATAGCAAGGATCTCGTTGTGAATCTCTGTCTCATAGAAAAATGAGTATACGTGCCACCACAAGAAGAAGGTCACAAGTGTGTGACAAGATCTCAGTGCTATTACAAGGGAGAAGGTCTCGGTGCTATCAACAATGACTATGGTTTAGTGGTATGACTTCAAAATTCGGTGCTACTAAAGAAGGAGAAGTTCGGCATCCTTGATAAACTTAGTGACCACAATTCCGGGGTCATCACATATGGTGCGAACTTTGAAGTAGAAGGAACCGAGAGAGAGTAAACAAGAAGGTGGAAGAGGACTTGTGTCTTGGTCTTGGAGTGGCTAATAGGTCAAGGGCCTTGGTCTTAGTATTTGTCAATTGGAATCTCTATAAGAAGAATTTGTGTGGGTTTTCCTCTCAAAGAGTGGGAGGTTTTGGCCCTGGCTCATAGCCTACATTCTGTGTCTCTTATCTATTTATGTTCATGCATTGGTAGCTATTTGATGAAGAAGAACATTAATAACTTAAGAAAAAGAAGATCCTAATCTAAAAAGCAATCACAAGCAATTACTAATTAAGGAGAAATCACCTAACTACTAATGCCCCTAGATTTCTCAACATCTCGGCATCCCCTATTCCCTTTGCCGCAGGCCTCTTTGAGGCCTCAGCCCTAGGCCGCAGCCCCTGAGGGCTTTGTGTCCCCTTCCTCAACCTAGATGACAGCCTTTAGGGCTTGCCGTGGGCCCACCTAGGCCCTCCCTCCTCTGCCGTGGGGTATTTTAGGCCTCTAGGCCTTAGCCGCAGGTCTACAAGGCCTTTCTCCTTTTCCCTTTTGCCCTCCTCCTAGCCCTCATTTGTTCTCATTCATTTCTGAAATTTTTTGAAGCTAATTCATTGGTGGCTTTTGCAGAGAAATTGGCAAAAGCTTGTGTTTTCAGGTGGCATACTCATTGGAAAATTTTGGAGAATTTGGGCCAATTTCTTCTAGGCCTAGAGGCTAAGCGCTTGATCTTTAAACCCTATTTGCTCTCATTGTTTACTACTGCTCTCTGAATACATTCATAACAGTGATTAAATTTGATCCAAGTGCTCTAAAATTCACACAGAAGTTGCCTAAATGCATCAAGAAATTCATGGTAAAAATTTACTAGTCATTTGGTGAATTGGGCGTTGTTTCTTGGGCATAAATCTATTTGATTGGTGGACTGAATATCTCTGCATAACAAGAGCAATAAGATTTGATAAGTACATCATAAAGGGCTAAAAAATCTAAATTTTCAAATTTGATAAGTTTGTTTTGGCATTTGGGAATTGTTTGGCACATTTTGGCACACATTCTCACATTGATAGCTCACTGTTTTCACTTTTTTCTTACTGCTGTCATAAGTGCTTTATGATCTTATATAACACTGAAAAATACATCATAAGAAGGTTGGTTAGTTCAAATTTTCATTTGGCATGTCATTGGATGTCTCATTGCTCACATTTGGTTCATTACTTGCTTGCCATTTTGGAGTAAACGTGATTTTCTTTACTGCTGTCCTAAATCTATCTTAACAGTGAACTACAAGTGGTTTTCATTGTAAGTTCATTGTGGAGAAGATTTGTTTTATTGTGCTATTGTGAAGAGAGTTGCTTAAACATTGAAGTCTAACATTTGCTTGTCTTGTGTTAGCTCTAAGAATCATTAACTTTGCACTAAAAATCACTCAATAAGCACCTACACATGTAAGCTCTAAGCTATAATTTTGTTGGATGGTTTAAGTTATTTTGGGCATTAAAATTTAGTTGGCTTTTAAGTATCTCTCCCTCTCTTGAGTATCTAGGCATCCAATTGGCATTATTGTGTTGAGCATCTAATTGTCTAAGGAACATTGCTAATCTCAAAAGGAATCATTGGATAATTGCTAAACACATAATCTTGTTTTGCCATCATATCTTAAGAAGCTTTGATAATTTCATTGTCTATCTTAAGCATTGGCGTCTTGAGAGTTGTTGGTTGTGAAATATTTATGGTGGTGAATCATTCTAAGTGAGCATATCTTAATATTGATATAAGATCATCATTGACATTTACTTTGTTTAAATATCTTGGAAGATTTTAAATTGTAGCAAGTAATTGTCATTATTGTTGAATTGGATAAGTGTTCCAAATTGCTATCATTGGTTAAGCTTCTTGTGGAAGATAATTTTATCCTTGGATTGATCTATTGTTGAGTATTGACACTTGATAATTTGACACATTCTTGGTGATAAGATTGTCTTTCCATTTATTTCTAAGTATTCTTGTCATAAAAGTTAATCTTAACTAAAGTACTTAAACATTAAGCAATCTAAACCTAAGAATCACTCATAATATTTGCACAAGCATTCTAAGTCTAGTTGCATCAATAACGTACCTCCAAGCATACACTTGTTTGATAAACATCTAGGGCCACCCTTTCTCAATTTAGCTTGAGGGATTCAACACCTTTCTAGTGGTTAATACGGTGACCTTGCAGTCATCAGAGCCACAACGTTTGCTGGGCCAGAGATATCAGGTTGTTGGAACACAGGGGGAGGTATCGTTAATCAAGCCTCTGCTTGCTTCTTGTTGGCTTCCATCCCACAACCTACTCTAAAGACTGGTTCCAAAATAGTTAAGAGGAAGGTCTTACTTAGAATAGGCATATAACTAAAAGTAACCAAGATTCTTGCATCACACCTAAGTCTTAGGATTTGCATAGCATATAAGTTAGTGAAGCATTTAAACAATGATTGTCCATCCGGTTACTTGGCATTTAATTCATAATAAGTAAGAAGTTGACTCCACAAGGCACTGGTCTCATATCTCAATCAAATCTAATTCTTAAATCTTGCTAAAATTAACCAAGTAGCTAGGACACTCCATTGTGTCTCTCAGACTCGTTGGTTGCCGACTTATCCTTCATCTTCACATTTCCATAGGGACTACCCCCCATAGCCTTATGTGGGGAGACAACTAGAACGGAGAGGTAGGGGATTAGAGCGACAACCCCTGACCTCAGTCATTGATGTAATGTTTGTACAATCTGAGCGACAACATTTTTGGCGCCATTGCGGGGGACAAGTTTCTTGTAACTGGTTTCTCGACATTTCTTCCATTTCGATCCTTCATCTTTTATCTTTTCATTTGAGCCGACAACACCACAACATTTTTTGGCGCCGTTGCCGGGGATAGATTTTTCTATCCTTGGTCCTCACGACACTTTTTCCATCTTTCATCATTTCCTTCATCTTTCCATCTTTTCATTTGAGCCGGAAACGTGGCAACATTTTATGGCACCGTTGTCGGGGACCAATTTATTTTTTTCTCGACACCTCAACGACATTCTTCATAATCTTCTATCTTTCATCATTCTTTATCCCATCAACACAACATTTTCTTGCACCTTTCTTTCATCATTCTTCATCTTTTCATCACCTCATCTTTCTTCCTCTCACTAATCCTCTCATCTTCTCTATCTGCACCTAGACATTTTGGTTGGTTCCCTATTTGGGTGGCGACTCCACTTATTCGTCCATTTTTCTCAGATAGGTTGCCCTCCCTGATATCCACCTATTTCTCCTTGACTAACTTTTTGGTTTTTGCCTTTTGGGTTTTAGAGTTAGATTCATGTTCAAGTGGTGACTCAACTTCTTTCATTTCTTACAATAGTTTATTCTAAGAAGCTCGCTGCTTGTGGGTCTCTTGTTTTTCTTGAACAAGCATCTCTCTCTCTGACATCCATTGGCTCCCTTTCCCTTTAAGCAAGTCATCATGGATGACTTGTTCGCCCCTTTGCACTTTACTTACATCCCTCATGATATTCCGGAAAGGTCTATTGACAGATTACCTTCTTTCTCGGGTAATGATGCAACCACTGCTACAGACCACAACAAATGGTTCATGACTTTTCTGGCAAGATATGCTCATGCAATTGCATACAATCACGGAGGCGTCAAGATGTGACTTTTTGTCCTCTCTTTGGAAGGTGATTCTAGAGATTGGTTTTGCGATTTTCTTGATGATTCTTTTGATTCTTTACAAGATGTCGTTGATGCTTTTAAAGATAGATATGGAGATCAAAAGGGCTCGCCTTGTGCCCCTAGTACTATGAAGAAAGATAAAAGTGATCCTGTAAAGGACCCAGTTATCGAAGAAAGATTTCAAGAAAATGCACCACATCAAATGTGCCTTATTGCAGACCTTGTGACCACTTTCATGATGAATCCACTTGTGCCTTTGCAATTAGAGTCCGAGATAGTGGAAAGGCAGGAACAAGTGATCAAGGGGATCTTATTAGGGAATTAACTCAAAGGCTTAGAGACATGCAATTCAATCAAGCTCAGATGATAAAAGCCATGAAACTTAGCCAACAAAATCACCCTGTGGAGATGAGATCCATGCACATCAAGTTGATGGCTATAGAAGAACAACATGTCAAGGAATTGAAAGCCATGGAAGTTAATCACTCCAATTAGATGACCATCATGCAAAATTGTTTGATCACTGTGGAAGAAAATCATGAAGAAGAAATGAGTTCTATTCAAGTAAATCATGATAAAGTAACAAAGGACATGAAAATCAGTTTTAAGAGCGGGTTGTCAGCTATAGAAGTAAAACATGACGAGGAGCTAAATGTTGGAAAATGTAACTAGGTTCGGTCTTCATTATTGTACTTGAGTCAAATGTAATATATTTGTCGAAAGAAAGTGAAAATAATTTTTATTATTAATTTGAATTGACTTATTAAAGCATGGGTTTCATGTTTGGGTCAATTACAGGTCAAGCCTCCATTGTAGGCTTTAGGTTATCGTCAAAGTCATTTATTGTCTGGTCAATGACTCCTCCATCAAGTCATCCTCTTCAGTAAGTCATCAACTCGTCCTCTTCATCAAAGTTCTCAAATCAACTTCTTCAAAGTCGACCTTAAAGGAATAATTATCAAGTGAACTCATAACTCTTGATGATTCATGTTGGCTTATTTAGATGGGCATACCACTATATATACAAGCCTGGGATCTTCGCATTACACAAAAAAACTCAGAACTCGCAATTCAGAGAAGTTTTCGATGATGAAGTTTTCGATGATCATAGTGAAGTTTTCGGTGTTACTACAATTTCGCTGCCATCTCAGTATTAGTATATTTCGATGTTAACTGCAGAGATGAAATCTTACCACAATAATACTGTCTTGGTAGAAGAATTCGCTATCATGTTATCTCAGGTCTCAATATGAAGATGTCGGTACTGTCTCAATGAATCAAGGTTTGGAACAAGGTCTGATGACGACAATAAGATTTCAATGCCGACATGGAAACAAGGACTCACACAGTGACATGGATCAAATACTGAGATGAAGGATGACTTGGAGGGAGTCTAGTCTAGTTTGTAAGGGTCTTGGTTGTCTCATCTTGAATCTACTAAAGGAAGAATTTTGACTGGGTTTTCGATAAAGAGTGGGGTTTTTTCCTGGTAGTGTGCCTACATCTTGTGTACTATTTTATTTGTTGCTCGGCATTAGTCTTGATGATAAGAAACGATAAATCGAAAGAACTAATAATAATAACGAAAACATCACAAGATAATGTCATTAATAAGGGAAATCATTTAACTGTCAACTCGATGGATTTCCAACACTAAAGGTCATGAAAATTAATCACTCCAATCAGATAACCATCATAGAGGAAAAGTGTGCTAAAGAGATGGAGGCTATGATGTCCAATTTGCAAGATCATTTGATTACCATAAAAGTAGATAATGACAAAGTAATTAAGGATATGGAAGCTAATCAAATATGTCATCAGAATAGGTTGTTGACCATGGAGGAAATCCGTTCCAAAGAGATTAATGCTATGAAAGATGGACATTCTAAGCAGATGGATGCCATGAGAATTGAAAAGACCACTCTTCAGAATAAGCTGCAAATAATGGAAAAGATATAGGTACAGAAATTTCAACATGAATCAGAGGATGAAAGAAACAATGAGTCTTCGATAGATCACATGCCTCCTAGTCTGCTAGAGCAGTTCTCATCTCATTGCGAGAAGGTCACTTGCCCCATTCAAGACAAGTTAGCTGGAACTGCCATTGTTGAAAAGGAAAATTGGAAAGGTCAAGCCTATGTGTCTCCATTGACAAAATATATCTAGGATAAAATAGGGCATGCCTCAGATTTTTCATCCGAGCAGTTTCGAGATCAAGATAGAAAATCTACGTCGGTCCCATTATTAGCGTCACTGCTTGCTGGAAACAAAAATAAAAATTAGAAAAGAAGAAGGAAGATGATCCGGATTTAAACAGGAACGCAACAAATTACAGAGATAACCATAAATACATAGATGAGATAACCATAAATACTGAGATGCAGCGGAAATAATACTTCATTTCATTACTGTAAAATACTGAAATATGCTTACAAACAGAAATGGAGAGAAACCAGCTAGGGCGATGGTAGCTTATCTCTGAGAAGAGATGTGCTGGCTACATGCTTCTGAACTGTTCCGAACTGTATTACAATGAGGCTCGAAGGCCTATTTATTGTTGAGAAACAATGGAAAACCCTTCACATCCCGAAACCTAACCCTAGAAGATGAAACGCCAAATTGTGGGCCCCGTTTGGGTAAATTGGTACATCAATTTCCCGAGGTCGTAACTTTGGCATACGATCTCCGTTTGACGCGTACGATAGCTCGTTAGAAAGATCTATCCGAGTACTATCACTTTGGGAGGCAACATGGGTCCATGGATCCATGTTGCCCCAGATTCCCAAAAAAACGTCGTTTAGGGCCTCAAAACGGCTCCGGAAGTTCAGGACCCAAAAAACTGCTAAAAATAGTAAACTGTGTTACAATTTAGGAAACTGAAAAGACTGAAAGAGATAGTTGTGGGGGTCCAAATGGGTTGGTGGGTGGCCACCAACATCCACCTGGATCATTCCTCCCCCCTTAGGAAGCAATGGTCCCCATTGCGTTGAGTTCCTCCATCTGCTGAACTTGTCCTGCAATCTCTGATGTGTCCAGTGATGGTGGGAAGCATGGTCGACGACGGTCCACATTGAACATTTGGTGCAGGCGAAGGAATGGAGGAATGATGTGCTCCAAAGCATTGTTCCCCATAGCCTTGGTACCACTGTAAGGACCATGTCGGAGTGATCTGAGCTTCTGATGGGTTCTGGTAAAGCGTTTTTTCTGTCGATGCAACCAGACTTTGTTGCCCACCTGAAACTTGTGTGGTACCCATGTGGGTGAGGAGAAGTTGTTCCTGTGTTTTGTCATGACTGTATCCCTTTGCTGCTGCTGCTGCATGGAGGAACCCTTTGCAGGGGTCATGGATGTAGCAACGATCTTCCCCTTATTTTGGGAGTGAACCAGACAGATGAATTTCCTGGTCTGTGATATGAGCTTGCTGCCTTTTTTGGTAGTGATCAAAGATGTGGCGATAGGTGGGGCTACCTCTGGTATCCTGTATAATGAATTATCCAAAGAAATAATGACGGCACGAGGCCTGGACTCATACACAGCATGTCGCCTCCACAAGTATGGCTGGCCTAATAATACATCACAAACATCCAGAGGTGTAACATCACACAATACCTCATTTGTGAAGGGTTTGATGCTGTAGGGAAGGCGGCACTGCTGGCGAACTTTCAGATCTCGTCCTTCATGAAGCCACCCGATACTGTACGGCTGCGGGTGCGGTGTAGTCGGTAGGCCCAACCGCTTCACGACCTCTGCTGAAACGAGGTTCTTTTGGCTGCCACTGTCGACAATGAATTGTAGCGGCGAACCCTTCACCCACATTTGTGAGTGGAAAAGACGCTCCCCTTCCTCTAGATTTTCGGGCTCATCTTTCTGGATCTTGGCGGTGGCAACAGTGGCGCTGGGATCCGCATCAATGATCTGCTTCCCTTTGCCATTCCCCTTGTCGGGTTCTGGCTCAGGGTCGGAACATGCATCTGATTCGGAAGCCTTCAACTCAGCCACCAGCGACTGCTTGGTCCGACACTCACTTGTGTTATGAGTGGGACTCTTGTGGAACTCACACCACTTTCCTGTGTCCTTCTTCGGCTTCGTGGTGTTGTTCTTTTCTTGCGGCTTCGACGGGTTGTCTTGGGTCACCCCGCCTTGGCTTTGTCCTTTGGGCTTCGGATTTGCAGATCCAAAGTCTCGCTTCTTCTGTTTGAACTTTTGCTCGATTTTGACAGCGTATCGGTACGCTGTGCCGAGTGAGGAGATGTTCAAGAACACCATCTCTTCCTGGATGTATCTGTGTAGGCAGCCACGGTATTTGAGTACCAGATGCAGCTCAGAATCTTTGATACCCAACTGTGTGCGAAGGGTATGAAAAATGTTTGTGAACTCCGGCACATCTTGGTCTCGTCCCTGCCGTAGTGTGGTCCATTTGATGTATTTGTCCTCATAGCTTCCGACAGGGTAGTACTGCTCCTTGATGGCATCCCGGAAGTCATTCCAAGTGGGTACAGATGAAAATAGTGAGCCTGTACTTTCATCCTTCTGCTCGCAGTATGTTTCCCACCAGTCCTTGACGTGGGGGGCTGCTTTGAGAAGAGCGAAAACAATCTTTTCCCGACTTGAAAATTCATGAACAGAAAAATACCCATCTAGCAGATTTAACCATTTATCTACCGCATCTGCGTCTATTTGACCCTCAAAGATGGGGATTTCAAAATTAACTTGTACTTTAAACGGCGTGGCGTTTCCAGAGTCGCTGTTGGAAGCCGATGCGTCGCCTCTGGGTAGCCGCTGAAGGATCTGCGCAAAGCTATCCATCATCGCGTTCCTTTGCCGCTCAAGGGCTTCTTCGAACAAGATTCTGATAGGATCTCCCGCCCCCTCGTCTTTCTTCTCATCCGCCATGGGAGGCCGTCGGGATTTGCGAGGCTGGTCTTGCAAAGGTTCGACCAGTTCAAGCCCTAACTCCTTATATCATGACCTCGTTGGGGACATGCAAAGAAAAACAGAGAAAAAGCAGACCGCTCTGATACCACTGATCCGGATTTAAACAGGAACGCAACAAATTACAGAGATAACCATAAATACATAGATGAGATAACCATAAATACTGAGATGCAGCGGAAATAATACTTCATTTCATTACTGTAAAATACTGAAATATGCTTACAAACAAAAATGGAGAGAAACCAGCTAGGGCGATGGTAGCTTATCTCTGAGAAGAGATGTGCTGGCTACATGCCTCTGAACTGTTCCGAACTGTATTACAATGAGGCTCGAAGGCCTATTTATTGTTGAGAAACAATGGAAAACCCTTCACATCCCGAAACCTAACCCTAGAAGATGAAACGCCAAATTGTGGGCCCCGTTTGGGTAAATTGGTACATCAATTTCCCGGGGTCGTAACTTTGGCATACGATCTCCGTTTGACGCGTACGATAGCTCGTTAGAAAGATCTATCCGAGTACTATCACTTTGGGAGGCAACATGGATGGACCCATGTTGCCTCAGATTCCCAAAAAAACGTCGTTTAGGGCCTCAAAACGGCTCCGGAAGTTCAGGACCCGAAAAACTGCTAAAAATAGTAAACTGTGCTACAATTTAGGAAACTGAAAAGACTGAAAGAGATAGTTGTGGGGGTCCAAATGGGTTGGTGGGTGGCCACCAACATCCACCTGGATCAGAAGATGTTTGATGCATCTGATGGCTGAGAGCAGCTCGATATTCAGATAAGTCAAAGTCCTAGCATTTTCAAAATTCAACATGGCACATCTGAGAAGCAACCCACAGATCTGCCTCAAAGTCGGAAGATGCTCAATATGCACTACGTTGAAGACATCTAATGCCATGGGGCATCTTTTGTATAATATCTCTAACCCTAGTCCTTTTCATTTGTGTCGTTGGCTAGTTTTATTCACATTTAAGTTGTATGTTCTTTATATTTTCTAGTTTGTTAGAGTAGATTTTTCTATTCCAGCAGATTTACTATGTATGCATGATGATTTGGATTTTGAATGGATATCTATTTGATGGACTTTTGTTTTCTTGGATGCATTATATTGGGATTCTCACATTACTTCATGGAAGCAATGTGCCCCCATATGGAGCCAGATGTTGCAAACATTTTGTCAAAGTTTCAAGAAAGCAGTGGTACCATATTTTTCTTCAAAGATCGAGATCATCAACCATCAACTTTTGAGTCATTGTAAACCCATTCTGCAAAATTTGTAATGTAAATGATGTTAGTAAGATCGTGTATGTATGTAACAGCCTAGGTAAGACTATTATTTTGGTGATGAATTTCATCCTAGGAGGTTTTTTGTCTCACTGATTCATTTGTGTTTTTAAACACGGTTTATCGACACAGTTTTTCCCTCTAGCCTCACCCCAAAGATAGGGTGGAATTTATCGTCAAAGCCATAGGTGAGTCTTGGTGTTTTATTCGAGTCTTCTGTAAAAGTGATTTGGAAATAATTTAAGCTAATTGGCTAAATTATTTTATTACAAGTCACTTGGTCTACTAGATCATATTGTGTCGCAGAATTGAGAAATTATTTAAGGGTCTATAACGAATGGGTATCTCCCCTTTGAGGGTTAAATTTTGTAAAATCTTCTGTAAAAAATATTTTAGTGCATGGTTCCTCATACTTAGACACCATGGCTAAAATATTTGAGGGTGGAAAAATAATTAATTCCCTCAAATGTCAATTAATTAATTTTTTTGGCAAAAATAAAGTTAATCCTAAGCCAGAAAATTAATTAATTAGATTAAAAAAAATTAAAATGCTAGAGAAATTAAATTCTTCAAGTGGAAAAATTCGTGGCTCTTAAAGAAATAAATTTTTGGAGGTCCCCCACGAAGGGAATATTGAAAATTTCAAGAAAAATTGGACCCTTGGGCCTTGGTGGTCAAGTCAAAGTCAAAATTTTGAGGAAATTAGCTCAAAATAATTATTTTTGAGCTAATAAAAAATGGTTTTAATGAGAAATTTGAAAATTCCTCAAAATTAATTATTTCGACGGCAAAGATTAAAAGATCAACAAAGATTTATAAACGACCGAGATTACTTTGATGGGGATCAAGCCAACTAGTTGTTATTTTCCACTTAGAGGATTTATCTATAAATTAGAGGTCATTTGTGTCTCAAGCCATCTGATATTTAGCTAATGTAACTCTATAAAAACTGATGTAAAGCTGCGGTTCCACTGGTAACGTTTTGAATAATCATAATAAAAGACTTTGGGGTGTAGTTCATGGTGTCTCTATTCTACTAATTTGTGGTATGTGCTGGGTACGAGCATTCCTATATTGTGCTTTAAATTTTTATTAAATCGTTATTTCATTGTAGATGATAGGAACATTCTATTGATAAGTTTTGGGCTTATCTTAGGTTATCCGATTCGTTGTTGTGCTAACAGTTTATTTTTGAGAAATTATATAGTGTTTGCAGGTTTCCCAGCCCTTGGGATCCAAGTTCACAAACTGTGGGCACAACCTGACTATGTTTGGATCTTGAATATTTTATATGGTTTTCTAAGTTCGCTAAGGCTGTAGTTTGACATTTATTTTTCGAAATACATTTAGCCATTGTCAAAATCTATAAAAAATTATTTCTCAAATTTCTCTAAGCATTGTACACTTGTATATTTTGTAAATCTACTTTATATAATTATTTTGTAAATTATTTTATTTTCTAACCCTTGTTTTGCAGCTAGGGTTTTGAGATTTTGAATTTTTTGTATATATTGGGGTTTTGAGTTAGTGTAAATTTATTTGTGCATATGAGAGTAAAGGAAGATTGTTGGATTAGAGCTAGATCTAGGCCCTTGAGGGTATGATCTAGCCTCTAATTTTTTTTGCAGGGCCAACAAACTGAAGAATTTGTAGGAAATTGAAGATCTGCAGCAAAATAATTTTTTGAGGAAGGGTTTTAGGGCTTTTCAAGCCCCCTAGGCCTAGCGTGGGCTTCTTAGCCCCCTGCATCCACCCTCTAGCCCCTGCGTCAACCTTTTTGGCCCTATTAGGCCTGGCCGAGAGGCCTGTTACCACTCAAACTAGCAAGCGTCCTAGGAGGGGATCCTAAAAGGCCAACTACTAGGTCAATGGCAACAATGGAGTGATAGCCCACTGTCATCTCAACTAAGGTTCCCTTCTCTTTACGGACTTTCACTGATGGGAGGAGACTCGGTACAAAGGGGATCGCTAGATGGATGAATCAATGGAGAACTAAAGAGTGATCCCTAAGGCCTATTCACTGGAGAGACTCAATTGTGTTCACTATGATGCATCTATTTCCTGAGTCCTGACTACTACTAGCCTCCGCACTGCCACTGAAGAATTTGCACTGCTGCCGACTCTGCACTGCGCTCCTTAGCACCTGACTGCTACTAGTTTGCAACTCACTTTGAAACTGACTGAATCAACTGCCACTGATCCATCCTGCTACTAAACACTGTGGGCTCCTGTAGCTAGGTGATGATTCATGAGGTGGACTCCTCAAGGACTTTGCCCATCTTTTTAGCTCTCCGGGGCTACAACTCCAAGTCACCCCATCTCACTCCTGGAGGTATGGCTGTGATCATTGCGAAGTATTCCTCCAACCTGGAGGAGAGCTTGTCAATCTCTGCTAATGTTGCTTGTTGGTCCTGCTTCTCTTGCATTTCCTTCTTCCTAAGAGGACACTGTGTGTTGTAGTGATCGAGATCACCACATCTGAAGCGTTTGACCTTTGACATTTCCTCCTTTTTTCTCTGCTCCCCTACCCCTGACTGGGATGCTTTGATGCGAGGGCCACACTTTCCCCCTCCTTAACCACCTTTGATCACAACAAATGGAAATTATCTTTCTCTTTGTTAATTTATTTAACAATTGATTTGCAGTTTGCTACAACAAATACAAAATAATTCACACTGATTTTCACAAATAAATACTATGAAAGAAAAATAGCGCTAGAAGCTGAGAAAATTCTAGCACACACACACAATAAAAATGACACCGTTATTTTTGGACAAATGTCCTGGAAAAACCTAATGCGGGAAAACGGGTGCAACAGATGAGGGTTTTATTTTATTATGCAGTAGTGAAATTTGAGTACAATCTATGGATGCGCAACTGGCAATCCAAACAAGAAGTAAATCTGGGCAAAATTATTTAAGGGAAATTACCCTTCCATAAGCAACTCGACACAATTTCTCTTCAAAAACTCGTCCTCCTGGACCCTCTGTGTCAGCCTCTGCACTGCTCTGCGTTGCTCTGCGCAGACCCTATGACGTCTAGCCTCTGAACTGCCTTTGATGAAGTTTTTCTGCCTATATCTGTTGAGAAAATCGCTTCTCCGACACTCTGGACCCTCTGCCCGACCTCTAGAACCGAAAACAATTTTTTCTCTAGCAAAATCGAATTGCTTCCGAAGCAACTACAGAGTCCTCTGCACTGCCTCACTGGGAATAACTCGGCCCCTTGTTGTTGCTTGTCTGGCTTTGGAAAACTTCCTCCTGATCATTGTCTTTGCCCCTCACTAACTTTGCTTCGATCTTTGACTCTCTGACGATTGTCGCTGCTCTCTGAAAATCGATTTGCCAAGAAAATCGAATTACAAGTGTCTTCTCCAAATGCCCATCGACTTCCTCTTATAATCCATTATTGGAGCACCACTGACCAAGATTAGAAATTAATCAATGGCTAGGATTATCTTGGAGTCGACCCGTGTGAGTTTCTAGATGATTCTCACTTTGACTTAATTAATTTTGATTAATTAACCATATTATCTAAGTTTAGACTTAGGAAATATTTGAAAACAGGTTAATAATCTAACTAAGCCATCTGTAGGTGTGTGAAAATTCTATAATTCTATCACTACAACATTTGATTTACTTTGCCAACTTATTTTCAATAAGTTATTTATGAAATTCCTTCAATAAACATTAAAATAAATTCTGCTGCAGATATCACACCATAATACAGAAACAAACACATGCACAAGAATCAACACATCGACACAGATATTTTGGATAATAGTCCCCGGAAAAACCCAATGTGGGAAAACAGGTGCAGCAAGGGAGGATTTTATTATTCAACAATTCTTCAGTACAACCAGGTGCCAAACTGGCTTACCCAATAGAAAGAAAAATTCTCCAGCACTTCTCCCAGTCCCAGCGTCAACCAGGCTGCCCTTTGCGTGGCTCCCAGACACTCTGCGTCAGCCTTGGGCCTCTCTGCGTCACCCATGTAGGCCGTCTAATGACTGCGCAATCTCTTGTTGCCTCAACATCTGCATAAAAGGCCCTGCGTCTGCCTCTCCTGCCTTTGTGCTGGTCTTCTATTGCTGATGCTGACTATCTGCTCCCTATTTGCTGCCTCCTGCTGCTCTCCAGACCACTAGTTCGAATTTCTCAGCTAACCTCGCTACAGAAATCGAACTGACTGGTCTCCTTCCTTGTGTTCTTCAACTGACTCTCAAGCCTCTTCCTATACTTTTCTCGTTGGTCCATCAACGACCGAGATTAAGTCCCTAATCAACGGCTAAGATTAGATTTGGCTTGATCCATAACTTTTGGACCATTCTAACTCAGTTTTATATTAATTCACATTAATATTTTATTTTCCTAAGTTTAGACTTAGGGACTCCATTAAAATTATTAATTATTTTAATATCTTCCAAACTGGCGAGATTCTGCCCAAACCATTTCTGGGTTTTGGAGATCTCATGTGCTTTACTCTCCACCAATTTTCGTGGCTAGAGCACATTCGATGCTACCCCAAATCAACACTCCCTCTTAGTGAGGATTGTGCTCCAGTAATACTCCTCACTGAGTATTACCCTGATCATCCGACATCGATCCCTGTGTTGATGCTAAGCCTCCCTACCTAACATCCTCTGTACTGCTACTACTGCCACTGCTGCCCATGGCTCTGGTACTGCCATTGTTGCCCATGGCTCTGCTATTGCCACTGCTGCATCTGTACGAAAACTCCCTCTAAATCCATGCTGCTATCATTCCCATTTTTGCTACTGAAACAGGTTCTTTATCATCCCCATCTTTTCCCTGAAGTAATCAAACTTTGTCCTTCCAAGGGCCTTGGTGAGGATGTCCGTCACTTGTTCTCCTGTAGGAGTGTAGCTCAACTGTACAACTCCTTGTTGGACATAGTCTCTGACAAAGTGACACCGGATATCAATATGCTTTGACTGATCATGAAACACTGGATTCTCAGAGAGCTTGATGCAACTCTGATTATCGCACATGATCCTGGTCGCCTCCATTTTCCTTCTGAATAGGTTCACAAGCAGTTTTCTAAGCCATATGGCCTCACATGAAGCTGTGCTCGCTGCCATATATTCTGCCTCAGATGAGCTCAAAGCCACGAACTTCTGTTTCCTACTGCACCAGGAAGTCATTCTTGATCCAATGTTGAAACGGTACCCAGAGGTACTTTTCCGATCCATTGAATTTCTTGCCCAATCTGCATCAGTAATCCACTCAATCTGATATCCTTACGCCTGGTGTACAAGAGTCCATTATCGACTGTTCCCTGTAAATACTTGAGAACGTGTTTCGCTGCTGCCCAGTGCGCCCTCTTTGGTTTCACCATGAACTAACTGAGGGTGTTGACAGCGTAGCAAATGTCTAACCTGGTATTGACAAGGTACATCAGGGACCCTATGAGCCGCCTGTATAGGGTGGGATCAACATCCTTGTCTTCTGATGCATCAATCTTCTTCCAGTTGGTGATCATTGGAGTAGCCATGGATCTACAGTCCTCCATCCTGAATCTTTTCAGGATTTTTGTAGCATACCTCCCTTGCCCAAGGAAGATCTCTCCCTTCTGCTGCCAAACTTCCAACCCTAGGAAGTAATGCATTAGTCCCAAATCTTTCATATCAAATTCTGTGGCTAGATTCTTCTTGCAGTCCCCAATGAGCCTGGATGATCTTGTCAGAAAGAGATCATCCACATATAATACTAAGATTAGCAGCTCATTCTCTATAACCAGATAGTAGAGATTCGGATCTGCGTCACTCTTGACAAATCCCATCTTCTGCAAGTAGCCATCGATTCGACCATACCATGCTCTAGGTGCCTGTTTTAGCCCATACAAGGCTTTCTTCAATCTGCATACATGCGACTTCTTCTCATGTATCTCAAAGCCGTCCGGTTGTTCAATGTATACCTCTTCTTCTATTACCCCGTTTAGAAAAGCCGTTTTGACATCCATCTGATGAATCTCCTACCCCATCTGAGCTACAAGAGATATCACAGTCCTAATAGATGTATAACTGGCTACTGGGGCGAAGGTCTCCTCATAGTCAATTCCTTCCTTTTGAGCGTACCCCTTAGCCACAAAACTAGCGTTGTATTTCTCAACACTACTGTCTGCAGCGTATTTGATCTTGTAGATCCATCTCGAATCTACTACTGATCTATCTTGAGGCCTTGGCACTACCTCCCAGACATCGTTCACCATTATGGAGTTGTACTCCTCTACCATCGCATCTAGCAAAACCTGATGTTGCGCTGCCTCTTAGAAACTGGAAGGTTCCCTATCCTGAGCTATTAATGCTTGATATCTATTTGACTGTTTTCGCTCCCTCTTATTGTTTCTTGGCACATCGATGAAGTTCTCTGCATCTCACAGAATCTGACGAAGTTCCCTGCTAGTTCTTCCTCTGCCAACAGGTGCCTTTGTTAGCTTCTCTTCATCCTGTGAGTCTTCCTGATCCGAGGAAGAATTTTTTACTTCTGTTGGTTGAAGAGGTTTAACCAACAACTCTATTTTTGACTGCTCCCCGGAAGGCATCTCACAAGATTTTCTGAAAGCCCTGTCCTCCATGAAATTTACATCTCGTCGAACCACTACCTTCCTGCTCCCTGGAAGATAGATTCTGTATGCCTTAGCGTTCTCCCTATATCCCACTAGATATCCCTTTTCCGCAATTTGATCCAGCTTTTTCCACTTTTTCCTGGGTATGCGACAATATGCTAAACTCCCAAATATCCTGAAATGACTGACTTCAGGTGTCTTCCCTGTGAAAACTTTTTCTGAAGTAATCTTGCTCAATGTCCGATGAGAAGTCCTGTTCTGAACATAGACTGCTGTGTTGCATGCTTCTGCTCACAAGAATTTTGGCATATCCTGATCATACATCATGGCCCTAGCTGCTTCTACAATATTCCTATTCTTCCTTTCTGCTACTCCATTCTGCTCCGGATTGTACGAAGCTGTCCACTCTCTTCTGATGCCCTGCTTATCGCAAAAATCAATGAAGTCCTTATCGACATAATCTCCTCCATTATCTAAGTGCAAAACTTTTATTTTCTTCTCAGTTAGATTCTCCACTAGAGCCTTGAACTCTTTGAATCGACAAAAAACCTCGTCCTTGGTTTTCAGAAAATAAAACCAAGTTTTCCTTGAGTGGTCATCAATGAAGGTAACGAAATACTTGTCACACTAAGAGCATTGGTGGACATAAGTCCACAGATATTTGAGTGTATCAATCTTAGTACACTCTTGGGCCTATGTTTATTCCTAAGAAATGCTGCCTTGGCATACTTTCCTAGAGCACATCCTCTGCATACATCATCTCGTTCTGTAATAAGTTTCAGAACTCCTGTTACAGTGCTCTTGAGAATTCTCAGAGTCCCATGGTGCAAATGTCCCATTCTTCTGTGCCATGGTTTGTTCAAGTCCTTGTCTCCATGATTGCCTATTAGTGCCATTTGTGATTCGAGTTGTAATCTGTACAACCTGTTGCTTTTGATCCCGATTTGCACTTTCTTTTTCCAGCTCGGGTGTTTGACGTACACCTTCTCCTTGATGAAGTAGGCGTCATAGCCTTTGCGTTGAAGTTGCGACATGGAAAGTAAGTTCATTCCTAATACTAGTACATGTAACACATTTGTAGCGCAGAACCATTCTCCTGATTCTATTTGAAAAACTATGGTACCCTTCCCTAATGGAGTACACTTTGCCTTGTTCCCCATGGTGATCTGAAAGTTCATCTTCTCTTCTCAGTACTCTGAGAAACATCCCCTGATTCCTGTCATATGCCAAGAGGCTCCACTGTCTATATACCATACTTCTGATGATGCAGAACTAGTCATACAAGCCACTTCTTCTTCCATCCTGGAAGCCAACATGGTGAAATCAAAATCTCTTGTGCAATTTTCTGAAACTCTGTGCGAGTCCCCTGACGTGGATGCCTCTGCATCATGGTCTCGACCCATAAATAATTTTCCCTTCCCGTCTCTAATTATTTGCTCTAATACCATGTGAAAATTCTATAATTCTATCACTGCAACATCTGATTTACTTTGCCTACTTATTTTCAATAAGTTATCTATGAAATTCCTTCAATAAACATTAAAATAAATTCTACTGCAGATATCACACCATAATATAAAAACAAACACATGTACAAGAATCAACACATCGACACAGATATTTTGCACAACAGTCCCTGGAAAAACCCGATGTGGGAAAATCGGTGCAGCAAGGGAGGATTTTATTATTCAGCAATTCTTTAGTACAACCAGGTGCCACACTGGCTTACCCAACAGAGAGAAAAATTCTCCAACACTTCTCCCAGTCCCAGCGTCAGCTTGGCTGACCTCTGCGTGGCTCCCAGAAACTCTGCGTCAGCCCCTGCCTGTCTGCGTCACCCCTGGGTCTCTCTACGTCACCCACACAGGCCCTCTAGTGACTGTGTAATCCACTGTTGCCTCAGCATTTGCTTGAAAGGCCTTGCGTCTGCCTCTCTTGCCTCTGCGCTGGTCTTCTGCTGTTGATCCTGACTCTCTGCTTCATACTCGCTGCCTCTTGTTGCTCTCCAGACCATTAGTTCGAATTTCTCAGCTAACCCCGCTCCAGAAATTGAACTGACTAGTCTCCCTCAGTGTGTTCTCCAACTGACCCTCAAGCCTCTTCTTATAATTTTCTCGTTGGTCCATCAACAACCAAGATTAAGTCCCTAATCAATGACTAAGATTAGATCTGGCTTGATCCATGACTTTTGGACCATTTTAACTCGGTTTTATATTAATTCACATTAATATTTTATTTTCCCTAAGTTTAGACTTAGGGACTCCATTAAAAATATTAATTATTTTAATATCTTCCAAATTGGTTAGATTCTATCCAAGCCATTTTTGGGTTTTGGATCTCATGTGCTTTAGCCTCTCCACCAATTTACGTGTCTAGAGCACATCCGATGCTACCCCAAATCAACATGGTGGAATTTTTAGAAACAATTTCTGGGTTTCAGAGATCTCATGTATGTTGATTTTTGTAGCATCAGATGTGTTCTAGCCACGAAATTTTGTGGAGAGGCTAGAATACATGTATTCTCCAAAACCCAGAAATCGTTTATGGAAATTCAACCTAGAGACGACTTAATTAAAATAATTAACTTTTTAAAATGATTCCCTAAGTCTAAACTTAGGAAATCTAATTAATTAAAGGGTATTAATTAAGTCATGGTGAGAATCTTCTAGAAGAAGACATGGATTGACTTTTAGTTAATCTTAGCGATTGATTATGTTTTAATCTTGGCCGTTGGTGCTCTAACAGAAGATTATATGATGAAGTCGATAGGTAGATGGAGAACACACAAGCGCAGATACTCAATTGCTCAAATAGATCGATTTTCTTAGTGGCTGAAGTTCGGCAAGAGAAAATCAAATCAGAGAGTGAGTTGCAGGTAGGAGAGAGAGGGCATCAACATAGGCAGAGAGTGCAGGACGATTTTGGAGGAGACAACGCAGAGGAGGGACGCAGATCAACGTAGAAAAAGGGTTGACGCGGGGCCCACGCAGGCACTACGCAAAGAGTGACACAGAAGGGCCAGCGAAAGAGGCAGGAGGTCCTCTTCAGGGTCAGAAAATTGCTGTGAAGTGTGAGAAAGTCACCAGTAAATGTCTCTCAGTGACTCTTCCTCTATTTTGTCTTGTACATAAATTACTGCTGAAGATTTATAAAGGAAACCCTCATCTGCTGCATCGGTTTTCCCACATTGGGTTTTTCCAGAGACAACTGTCCAAAAATAACTGTCACTATGGTTATATGTGCTAATATTTTCCTTATATTTATTTTCTGCATAATTTTATTTGTTAAGGTTGCAATGTATGTATTCTAATATTTGCCATAGAAAATTGCAAATAATTTGTTTAAGTAATTTAACAAATAGAAGAAATATTATCAGGAATTGCAGTAGGATTTGGGATCACCGAATTTTCACATGGTATTAGAGCACAGATCGTGAGTAGGAGAGCTCAGAGCAGAAAGGAAGAGGGAGTTTGAAATTACTGCAGAGGCAACAATTCGAAACCCCAGAAGGTAGCACAGTCCTTGGGCCAAGAGGTCGAAGTTTTGAGTGAGATCGATTTCCCTGAGTGAGTCGACAGAGAAATTCGATTCTCCAGATCAGAGCTTTCCAGAGGTAGAAGGAAGCAACGCAGTTTCCTTGCAGAGCAGATCTTCAGTTAGGACACAGATATTTTACAGCAGTTGCTGGCAGAATAGTGTCAGAGGAAGGAAATAGCACAGACAATTATGGATAATCAAGAAGCCTCATAATTATCTTCCAAATTGGAAGAAGAGTTTGCGTGTCTTTTAGGATCGACTTTAAATAATGTCTGGTATATTGATAGCGGAGCTTTGTCTCACATGATTAGAGTAAGGGAATATTTTTTGAGCTATCAAGAGGAACAAATGGAATTCCAAATCACTATGGGAAATAGAATGAAGTGTACTCCAGTAGGGAAAGACACCATAGATTTTTAGACGGAAGTAGGAACCAGCACTAGAGCCATGAATGTACTACATGTGCTAGGATTGGGAGTGTCCTAGTTGCAGGACAAGGGATATGATGTATACTTTGTGGGAAAGGAAGTATATGTCAAGCATCCCACCTGGAAGAAGGCGAACCAGATTGGAGTTCGAAGCAACAGGCTATATAGATTGCAGATCGATTCTCCAATGGCACTGATAGGCAATAATAACAATAGTAGAAAGGAGCTGAATGAACTATGGCACAGGAGGATGGGACACTTGCACCATGGAGCACTTAGGATGCGTGAAGAGACAGTAACAAGAGTTCTAACTCTCAGCACTAAGAATGATGATCTATGCCGAGGATGTGTACTTGGAAAGTACCAGTGTTGCGGGGGAGCGTCCTCCCCCGATCTCGCTCCCAATCTGCGCTCTGAGAGGGAGCGACTCAAGAGCGGATCGGGAGTGCGCTTCTGAAATCGCTCCCGAAAAACGAGCGATTTCGGGAGCGCGCTCCCTAAAATTTTTTTCGCTCCCTGCCTTTTCGGGAGCGTTTTGCCTTTTTGGAATTTTTTTTGTAGTAATGTTCGAAATGCAATTGTTTCTGAAAGAAACAAATAATTTTTTAGTGGGGCAGCTTAATGATCAAGTCTATGTCCCTAGTATTGATATGTTATTCATGGTAATGTTAAATTCTTAAAGAAAAAGTGACATTCTCCTTAATCTTCATTTTCATCCTTTTACTTAAATTTTTAACATTACCATGAAATGAATCAGGATGTTTGAGAGTGGTTTCAACCTCATTGGATTTCATATGGAGAAAGTAGAATTTTAGATTTCATTCAAAATCCAGCAGACTTATCAGTTTTTCAGGATTTCAGGATTGGGGGATTGTAATGTTTCCATTGAATTTTGTCATGTATTAGGGTATGGAACTCGTATTTAATCAAGAGCACCAATCCCTCTATGTACCTTGATGTTAGTGACATTGGTTGTTGAACTCCTCTATCATGACCCTCCTAAAAATGTACGCATCGCTCAAACAAAATCTTGACTTGACATGCTATGCTTTTTCTATCTTATGTTAATGCTTAGAGGGTGATATTAATGACAAAGGTCCCTATACAAATACAGAGGTAATGACAAAGATACCTCTAGATATTAATGCTTAGAGGGTGATATTAATGACAAAGATCTTGATTTTCCAACAAGACTAAAAAATTAGACATTTCTCGTGGTGGCAAGAGGCCCAAGCATAAGAAATAGATAATAGATTTACTTCTCTTTTCTAGTTTCTAGTAGTTTTTATAACTATTGACTCTTTCATATTTATTATGATATTTTTTTAAACAATATATGACAATTTAAGTTTGAAGTTGGCAATTATAACTCATTAGTAATGAATTATGAATATGATGCTTCATGAAAGTTGAAAGTTGTTTCATTTCATTTCATTTTATAACATTTCATTTCATGTTAGATATTATTTGTTGTAATGGTTACACTTAGCTTACAAGTACAACTTTGGTGATCAATGATGATAAATGTTATATATTGAATTTTGAAAGCTTGAAACTTTAAGATTGATGAATCATGAGACTCAATATGTTGTATGTTACTATGTTACTAACTTGTGGATGTGGTTGATGAAGATTATAACTTCTAGATGATTGTTGTTATATGGTTCAATTTATGTTTTTTATATCTAATTCATTATTCTACATGTTTCTGTTGACATATATGTATCAAAATATAAAAAATATATATATTATATAAAAAATGCTCTGGGATTCGCTCCTAAACCGGAAGCTTCTGAAAATGTTGCTCCCGCTCTCGTTTTCGCTCCCGCTCCCCGCTTTCGCTCCCGCTCCCAAGTAACACTGGAAAGTACGCAAAAACAACGTTTCCCAGAAGTGATAGCAGAGCCAATGGCGTGTTGGGATTGATACACTCTGATATTTGTGGCCCTATGTCCACCAGAGCTCTTAGTGGTGGCGGATATTTCGTCACCTTCGTTGATGACCATTCCAGAAAAACCTGGATCTACTTCTTAAAGACCAGGGATGAGGTCTTTGATTGGTTTCGAGAGTTCAAGTCTCTCGTAGAAAACATGACAGGGAAAAAGATCAAGGTACTATGTTTAGATAATGGTGGAGAATACATGGATAAAAATTTCACAGATTTCTATGCCAAGGAAGGTATCAAAAGAGAGTGGACTGCTCCCTACAATCCGCAGTAGAATGGAGTAGTGGAGCAGAAGAACCATTGTTTTAGGTATCGGCCGGCTCGGAACCGATTCGGCCGAGTTAGTCCGAGTCAAGGCCTCTCCGGGTTGACTTGGCCAATGAACTGTTTGGCTGGCTCGGACTCAGTTGGATGACAGCAGCCCGAAACCTCAAAAACAATGTTTTTATTTTTATTTTTTGCTTTTTGGGGACCCCGAACAGATTTGTAATTTGCCTAAAGTTTATTTGGGGTCCATTCCCCTCTCCTAAACCCTATAAATCCCATCCAACCCCTCTCATTTCCTCACAGCCATTTCATTGCATTTGAGTGAGAATTTGTGAGGAGTTGTGGAGTTTGTTTTTGGAGCAGCAGTGAGGAGTCTTGGGTAAGCATTGTAGCAGGAGTGAGGAGCTTCTTAGGCAGCTATTTGGAGCAACATTGAGGAGTTGGTTTGTTGGAGCAACCTTGAGGAGGCAGTTTATGCTTGGAGGTATTTTTTTTTCACTTGTAAAAATCTGTTTTTGCTTATTAATTTTAATGTGCAAATCTGGAAATTGAAAATAGTGTTTTTGTGAAAGAAATGAACATTGAAGCAATGCTATTTTTTTTGTTTTCATTTTCAGATTTTTTGCTTTCATTTCCGAGTCAAAAAATGGCTCTTAGAGTGAGAGACGCTGCTTGGGCATATGTTGAAATGGTTGATAGTCAAATGCATTGCAAATTTTGCCATAGAAAAATTAAGGTCGGTCTTGGGGGCATTAATAGGTTGAAACAACACTTGGCGGGGATTAGAGGCCAAACTACTCCATGTGAATCAGAGGAAATTGGGGAGATTAGGAAGGATTTTTTAGCTAACTTTGAGAAGTTTAAAGAAGAAAAGGCTAGGCAAAAAGAGTTAGAGGCTGAAATTGGGAGGAAGAGGAATATACAAAAAATGCTGGCTACCAATCCCCATTTAGATTTTGGGGGTTCTTCCTCTATCCCTTGTACTGATGCATCGAACCTTTTATGATATGTTCCTCCCTCTTTGGAGTCTATTCAAGAAAAGGGTAAGGGTAAAATGAAAAAGAAGGGTGATATGAATATCAAAAGTTATTTCATTGTCACACCCTCCTCTCCATCAGAGGCACATGGTCTTCAAGCTAGTAGAACTTTGCAGCCCACTTTATATGACCATTGGAAGAAAGAATTGAGGGAGACTACTTGTGATTACATATGTAGATGGTGGTATGATGCTGATATCCCCTTCAATGCTTCCCGTTCACCATATTATGAGCCTATGTTTGATGCCATACATGCTGCTGGAAAAGTCTTCAAAGGCCCTACTATGCATGAGATAAGGGGGTATCGTTTGCAGAAGGAAATTACCTCCATTAATGAGTATTTGAAAGATTTCAAAAACTCACGGGCAAGAACAGGATGTACCATCATGTTAGATGGATGGACTGATCAAAGAAACCGTACCATCATAAGCTTTCTTATCTTCTGCCCACAGGGAACCATGTTTCTAAAATCAGTTGATGCATCTGATAAGGTAAAAGATGGACAATTGTTGTTTCAGCTATTGGAAGAGGTTGTTGAGGAGGTGGGGGTGGCTAATGTTGTTCAAGTCATCACAGATAATGCCTCTAACTATGTTCTTGATGGTAAATTGTTAGAGGAAAAACATAGAACCATCTTTTGGACCCCATGTGCTGCACATTGCATAGATCTCATGCTTGAGGATATTGGCAAATTAGATTAGGTCAAAAACACTGTAGATCATGCCAAAAGCATAACAAAATTTATCTACAACCATTCATGGATTTTGAGCCTAATGAGGAAACACACAGGGGGTAGGGATATTATTAGGCCCGCCATCACTAGATTTGCTACTCATTTTTTGACATTGCAATCTATGCTTTCACAACATAGAAACTTGCAAAAGATATTTTCCAGTGAAGAATGGAATCAAAGCCAGTGGTCTCACAAACAGGAAGGCAAAGAATTGAAAAAGAAAGTTAATGAAGAAATATTTTGGAGAAAGGCAACAAAGATTGAAAGCTTGCTGAGCCACTGGTCAAGGTGTTGCGGTTGGTGGATGGGGAAAGATTGGCTATGGGCTTCATTTATGAGGCTATGGATCAAGCAAAGGAGCAAATAAAGAGGGCATGCAAGGATAAAGTGTCTAAGTATGGGCCCATTTGGGCAATTATTGATGAAATATGGAACAATCAACTCCATTGCCCTATACATGCAACTGGGTGAAGTTGGTGGGGTACTGTGGTCAGAACAGTACCTAACAGGGCAAGACCAAGGAGGAGGGAGTTGCTGCCGGGGATTTCTAGCCAAGAAATCCGGATTAGTGGTGCAACTGCACTAATGATCGGAGTGAAGACATCTCGACATTGGCAGAGGGGTTTCCAGGAGGGAAATCGAGGCTTAGAGGGAGTCACGCTGAGAATTTCCAGAAGGGGAGTAGAGGAGCAGCGAAATGGCAATGAACGGCGGAAGAGACTAGGACAGACTGGACGAAGCCTTGAACTTCGTAGTCTGGAAGGCCAAACTCTTGTCTGTTTTAGATAGGAATTGTCTCAAACACTTCATCTTGAAGACGATAGCAATCCCAGTTGACCTGGTTGAGAATGACAAGTACGAGGAGGCAATGGCGAGGGCCAAGAGCATCATCCTTGACGGGGTTAAGGACCATGTAGTACCACATATTGCCGAAAAGGAAAAGACAAATGCAATGTGGGAGTCCCTGATGAAATTGTATCAGCATACTTCCGTCTAGAGGAAGATGCTACTAGAAATCAGTTGCGGTCATACCATATGCAGAAGGGAGAACAGATCGACACATTCCTCGGTCGATCGAAGGAGATCCAGGATCAACTGACTTCCATAGGGGCCACATCGGATCAAGAATTGATGGTGAGGACAGCCTTGAACGCGGTCTCAGAAGACTAGGAGGTGTTTGTCTAGGGCATACTGGGCATTTCGGCCCTTCCAGATTGGGAAGAACTTTGGGCGGCTCTTCGCCAAGAAGAGATCAGAACGCTAACCAAGGCGGGAAGCAGTGGCAAGGGGGTCAGAATCAAGGAGGAGGAAGAGGAGGATGTTGCCCTAGCAATTGAGGGAAAGCAAGAGAAATGAAAGAAGAAGGACATCTCCAAGGTCAAATGCTTCCACTGTGGGGAACTGGGTCACTATGCGAGCTAGTGTTCGGGGAAGAAGAGCAAGGGAGAGGCTTTCGAGACCAAGGTTATTCTAACAAGGGCGGAGAAGGAAGTGGAGACAGATGATGACTGTGCCATGAGTGCTCACACGCCACTTGAGAGGAAGTGGGGAGACATCGAGCTGTAGTCAGATGGACTACATGCGATGAGGGGTAGGATCCTCGAGGTACTCAGCCTCTTGGATTATACCTTGCTATAGTAGCCCCGAAGAGGAGTAACAGTACTGGCAGATGTCAGTAGAGACGAATGCGGATGGAGTGACAGAGGGAGCTACAGTGCAGAAGTTCCAGGACAGCGTGAGGCAACAATGCGAGGTGCATGCAGTTGTTGCAGCAATGCAGAGGTCAAAGAGGGAGCACTTGTCAGCGACAGGAGGAGTTTTAGCATCGTGGGTGTCTCTATGCGGACAAAGATGTCAGAGTTGGGAGATCAGTTACTTACTTCTCAGTAACTGAGTTGCAGTGCAATAGCTAGCAATGGAAGTGCTATGGGTAGCACAATGCAGCATGATGATAGGGGTCGTCGTACAGATGCAGCAGTGGCAGTGGCAGTGGTAGGGCCATGGGTAGTAGTACATGATGCAACAGTACAAAGGATGTTTGGCAGCAGGCCTAGCATCAACACCAGGACGATACTAGATGATCAGGGTGATGCTCAGTGAAGAGTTTTACTAGAGTACAATCCTCGCTAAGAGGGAGTGTTGATTTGGGGTAGCATCGGATGTGCTCTAGCCACGAAAATTGGTGGAGAGGCTAAAGCACATGAGATCTTCAATACCCAGAAATGGTTTGGGCAGATTCTAAACAATTTGGGAGATATTAAAATAATTAATATTTTTAATGAAGTCCTTAAGTCTAAACTTAGGGAAAATAAAATATTAATGTGAATTAATATAAAACTGTGTTTGAAGGGTCCAAAACTCATGGATCAAGCCATAGTTAATCTTAGTTGTTGATTAGGGACTTAATCTCGGCCATTGAATTGTCAACAAGAAAAGTATAAGAGGAGGCTTGAGGGTCACTTGGAGAATACACCGAGTTGATCCAAAATCAATGGTGTCACTTGTGTGCTTGTTTTTTCTTCAGTTGATGATCTGTAATATATTTAGCATGTACTTGTATTTATTTTCAGTATTTACATGGTGAATAACTTGTTAATTAAACAGAACAAGTAGGCAGAAATAAATCAAAAAGTACATGAAGGATTTCTAACAGTTAGACTTAGAAATTCCAACACTGCTCTAACCAATCATCGACAGACTCCATGAGAGGCCTCTCGGCCTCAACCCTCCATGTAGCAGTGGTGTCAATCCCATCCAACGAGATGGCCTCTATATCAGGTAGCCTCTCAAGTTGCTTCACCCACAATCGAAGATTGTAGTAGACGTAGACCATGTCATTAAGTCGCTGGGACTCCAACCTGTACAAAGATCATAAAATAATAATTATAAAAAAAATATTATTTAATGAATTCAAAAAATTAATTGGAAATTTGGAATATTTTAAGTTTTGAAGTTTAACTTGTTGCGCTTCTTGTTGTGTACTTTTTAAAATAAACTCCAGTTGCACTCACATCCTGAGGAGCTACATGTTTGACTAAGGATTCGAATGGCAAGATTTCGCAGATGGGGTACTCTGGCACCATAGCGAGTTCACCATAAACATAACAAAAAAAATGAAATTTCAAAGTGAAGCAAAGTATGAAGTTATGAACTTGAAGAGACAATGAAATTTGAAACAAACTAAAAAATATTTGGCATTTTAGTCTTCCTATCAACCACAACCATTTCAAAGCTAAATGTGCCACCTGCCATCTCGTATATCTTCATTTCTTTGGAGATTTCTGCACGTTCTGCTAGAGATCACACCATCCTCTAAACACAGGTTAAGAATCCATCTATGATCTCAGCATCAAATAGGAACCCACATGGGTAAGAAAATGTGGGGTTCAGGTAGATCCCTGCAACATGAATGGGGTGATGGAGTGTTTTGTTCCATCGTTCGTTAATCACTTCCTGTAGGAGTTGTTTCTGAAACCCCTTATCTCCCTTATCATCATAGTAGGCCTGAATGGATTCTTTGGCCCTGTCCATGGCTTCATACAAATAGCCCATTGCGGGCTTGTCACCATCAGCTAATTGAAGAACCTTTACCAAATGTTCATTAATGCCGCACACCTCCTGCACTCCTGCGTAGAAGTTTTCCTGGGATGAAACTAATTTGCATATGGCCTCTCCCTCTAGTTTGCGGCTAAATGTCAAAGCACACCATTCATCTGAAAGAAACATTCTCTTCACATCCCGCATAGAATTCAAGAGGGATTGAAGAGATATGAAACTGGTGGAAAATCGTGGAATGGCGGGGCACACCAATTCCTTATTGTTGGTGAATTTTCTTATCAAGCTAAGCACAGATGCATGATTATATATAAATTTTGTAATGCTTTTTGATGAGTCAACAATATCTTTGACAAAGGAAATTTTTCCTATGTCCTCCAACATCAAATCCATACAATGTGCAACACAAGGTGTCCAAATAAAGTAGGATGCCTTTCCATAAGCATCGTGCCAACATCGACATAATTTGCAGCGTTGTCCGTTATGACTTGGACAACATGTTTTGCACCCACTTCCAAAATAAATACATCCAGCGAATCACATAATAATTTTGCATCTTTGATATGTGCAGATGCATCAACAGATTTCATAAACATTGTCCCCTTGGGACAATTAACCAAGAAGTTTATAAGGCTTCTCCCCTTTTAGTCGGTCCAACTGTTAGCGCTTGAAATTTCACCTCAGGCTGAGAAAGGTAAACTCCAAGGCAACATCAAACCACTTAGCCTCGTAGCTAGCCCTACGGGGCAAGAGAGGGCTCTCTCCAGTTTATCTCAGTAAGGATCTTCAATGGGCGAGATAACCAATAGGGAAACACTGATTTTAGGCTAGTAAACTGATCAAGAGGTTTGATTTGGGATTTCTAGGTTTTTGGTGGAAAATTGGGGAATGGCAATTTCGGGTGCGGGGATTGGACACAGTTTTTGCAGGGGGTTCTTTGGGGCAAGGTAGGAGACAGTATTGATGCCTTTGATAGAGGTGGATGGATGAGAATGACCGGTGAGGAGTTAAGGAGAGCAAGCAATAACCTTGAATTCCCCTTAAACAGTTGAAAACATTGATATTAAGCAAATTTAAAAGCAGAGCATGGAAATCATGAATTCTACTTTAACACTTCATTTGCCTAATTTCAGAAGAAAAAGAAAGAGGATGATTTCACATAACACACTTACAAGTACAAAGAGAAGCACACCATCAATACATGTAACCACAGGAATCCCAAAAAGGACTGCAAAACCCTGGTCTTTTTTCCTTTGCCAAAATTGCAGAGATACAATGAATAATACAAAAGAGCTTTCTCCCTCAAGAGTCCAACCATGAAAATGACCAAGAAAGTACATAATATAGGCAATCTAACATCTTTTCTTGCCTCTAGGGGTCGAGCTCATCCTTCTAGGAGTTGTTTCAACTAATTCTAAACTGAGCACTAAAATCTAGGCAGTCAAAACAACTTGCCTCTATAAGCTAGGAAACCAATTCATTCATTAAATGTTTGCTATTTCATGAATGAATCTTCTAGAATAGGTAAATAAATGTCATATAAACATGAAAATACATTAATTACATCAAAGAGGGTGAAAAATCCCATCCCAAGTCAAAACTGGCCAAAGCTGGGCGAATTCCTGAGCTGTAGGTGAAAAATTATGAAAATTGCCTGATAGGTCGCGCCCTAATCCTGATAGGTCGTGCTTCTTTGGAGCTCCGTTTGAGGCACTTCCAGGTGTCCAAATGAGGCAAAAGTGGGCTTGTTGGAAAGGTCTGGATGTCTACTTTCCAACCCAACTGGAATTTCTGAATTTGGTGGCCATTTGCCCCTCCAAAATTGCAATCTCCCAAGACTGCTCCCTATTTGTCAAAAAGGTGGCAGAAAGTCAATTTTTGCATGTTTTTTGACCTTCTGGAGGCTCAAAACTTGATGAAATCTCTTGGTAATTGCTGAGCAAGTGTATCTTTGCATGACAAATCCATAAATGCTGAGTTTTCCCAAAATGAAGTTGCCCATCGAATAGGTCGCGCGCGGCGCGCGACCTATCAAGGAGAAAAACCTGTTTTTTTGCCCAAAAATTCATAAGTGACCAAAAATGCTCAAATTTTTTTGAAATTTGTGCTGTAGTGAGGTCATTTAATATCGTGCTCCTTCAAGGAAGCCTCAGCCAAGATGTGGAGGGGATCGAGCCTTTTTCGTCGTTTTAGTGCCTTGGCCAACCGCCCTTGAATCACCTTCATTTTTGCCTTGCATACGTGCATTCGGGCCCAATAGTGATTTTTCATGTTCCTGAGCAGGTCCTTATCTTTGTTGGCCTTAGCCAGCAGCCTCTCCAAATGAGCATTGACCCGGAGAAGCATAGCCTCTTGCTCAACGGGTACCAAATCACCGGGTCTCTTCCGAGCCAAGTTGCGGTCCTCATGAATCCTCCGCAACTCATCAAGAGTGTGCTCATCCTCCAACTGCTTGTTGCGCTGCTCTAAATATGTGATCGTCCATTGTGCTCCTTCCAATCTTCGCTGCAATGAATCATTTTCAGCTCTTAGGTGCTGAATGATCTCCTTTGACTCTAGGCTAGGAGAACTGATATCAAGGTCAACAATCTCTATGTCTGGAACACCTGATGGCCCCTCATCAATCCTGGGCTGTTTGCCCCTCTCTGATACTTGTGCTGCTGTCGGCGACGAGGCCCCTTCCACCTGGTGTGGAGATAACACTCGTGGTGCTGATGAAGAAGGCGAGACCCCTTCCACCTGGTGTGGAGATAATACTCGCCTAGCTGATGCAAATAAGGCTCTGTGGCCTCTCTGATAAGTGACCAATGGAGGAGAGCTGACATGTCTGGTCTCAGGACTATCATGCTGCTGTGAAGGCCCTCCCTCCTCATGAACAACCTCAGGGGGAGATGATGCTGATGCTGTGAAAAAATCCCGAGAGATAAAATTCTCCCATGGGATACCCTGCTGAGCCAACTGATGCATGACCACAAGCTGGATCAAACCATAATGATAAATGCTCCTATGTTGCTATGCTGGGCTCCTTCTCTGCACCAAGGGCACCATCCTCTCAATATCCCGGCACATGAACCATGGTATGTTCATCATTCGTACCCGTGTGAAATGCATCAACAAGCGAATATGGTACGAATACAAATATGCAAACCTCATGTAGGCAGGTTTAATGAAGGGCTCATAATGAAATCTGTCCAACACTTTGTGTTTGTTCCACTCTTCTCCCACATTTGGTATTCCTGTTGCTTGAGCAATACTTTCAGATGACAATATAAAATCCACCCCTGCAAGATTTACATGCCCATTATGCAAATGCAAAACAAACAAGCGAGCCAATTCCCTATGATGCTGAATTTGAGAAATCCTCTCGCAAAATTCATAACATGAGAGGTAGCGGAAACATGTGACCGCAAGTGGACAAGCCTGCAAATCAGTCAAAGAGGTGGGCTCCTCTCTCTTATGGTGACCACTCTTACCACCCCTGTGAGGCCTCCTTTGTATCTCAATTTTGGTGTTGACTCATGGTCATCACTTTGCTCATAGTCGGTTTCGGTTTCTGACATGGTTTCAGGAGCAAAGTGGCTGAAATGTACTGCTGCTTTTGCTCAAATGACCTGCTGTTTTTCCCTGTTTGTAATGCTGTTTCAAGGGGACAAATAGCACAAGGGAAATGTTAGGGAAGGGAGACTTTGAAGGGAAATTGGGAAAAATATATGAAATAGGGAAATAGGGAGTTAAGGGGGAAGAATCATGACATACATATCATCATACAATTCCATTTGCAAGGATGTTATAGGAAGTAGGGTTTAGGGTTTGATTTTTAATTTTTAGGAATAGGGGTAGGGTTTTAGGGGCTTTTGATATTTTGGTAGGGAGATTAGGTAGAAATGATATAGGAGGTGGTAAAGAGAAGTGGGGAAAAAGTGGGGTGACAAGGAAGACCTTGAAACAACAAAACAAACCATAGTTCTACAAGCATTTTGACATTCTTAAAGCAAATATACATGAATCTCTCATTTCAACTTGATGGCATTAAAACACATTTCCCATGCTTATTTTTCTTTACCAAGCAAAATACTTTGATGATCAGAGGCCTACCTGCAACCTTGAAGAATTTTGAGGTCGTTTGGGAGTTTACTGGCGGTTTTTGTAGATGAATTCCCAACAGGTCGCGCGCAGGTGCTGATAGGTCGCGCGCGCTCGATAGGTCGCGCCAGTGTAATTTTTCAACTGGATGAACCCCCCTGATAGGTCGCGCCGGCCCAACAGGTCGCGCGCAAGTGTTGACAGGTCGCGCGCGGGCTCAGCTTGCCAATTTTGCTCAATTTCTCTCCAAATCGCCCAAATCGCTCTTCACTATTGCTTTGAGGCAAATGATGATCAAATAGAAGGAGAGAGGGGCTTTATAGGCTTGATTTAGATTAATTTCTCCTCAAACCCTCTTTCTAATGTTTTTTAACTTGACACTTTTTCAAAATTTAAATGCTGTTGACTTTATGGTTTCCTTTTGTCCTGAAATTGTTTGAACTGATGCTTTGTCTTGAAAATTTTTGTAGGGAAAGCTTCTGAGGAATCTTGGCAAAGGGGACCAGGGCTGCATGCTGTCTTTGAAAACTTTTGAATTTTTACAATTTTCTTTTACAAAAATGAGAAAAAAGACCTTGTCTTTAAAAACAGGGTTTTTAAATCCAAGGTTAAAATTAGCTGTACAAGATGAAATCTTTGAAGAAATCTTTGAAGAAAAACTTTGATAGTCATCCCTCTGGCCTGCTGGGCATTTATTGACCTTTAAAGACATGACCTCAAAGACAAATTGGACTTAAACCCTAGACCTAGGACTTTGACAAGACAAGGAAGCTTGAAAGAATTTATAGACTGAAACAACTTGATCCAGCAGTGCCAAGAGGGGAATAAAGACACCAGCTCCTCCATCAGGGTTATGGCATGCCTAATGGAATGCAATGAAATGACACTGATGAGACACCTACTTATGCAAATGCAAAGAGCTTTGATCGCTGATGGAGGGCTTCTAGACCGACTCTAACACCAACCATCTGACATCACAGTGCATCCTGTTTGTGCCCATGATGCCCTAAACTCTTCCAATCTTTTGGTGCAGTCAACCTTTTCATCTTGAAGAATGCGACCTCTAAAGTCATTATAAGAAGGGATTTTGTACCCTGGGCCAACAATTGCAATAGCATCAACAACAGGCTGGAAAAATGGATTATTTCTTGCGACGCTGAAATGAATATCACTCCAAAGGAGAAACCTGCCCAACAACTTGTCAGTTTGTTCTTTCTCTTGATTTTTAAGCATTGAAGTGATATATGGTTGTGAACCAGCTGTGGTTCTAGGAACAAAAAATGATGAGGTAGCTACAGGGTTGGTTGTAGATATTGATGCTGAAGTAGAACTAGTGGCACTTTCATATTCACCTCCTAACACTCTCCCTGCTAGTTGATTCCTCATATTTGACTTGGACAGTTTGGCTTGCTCTAATTCCTCCAATGATCTGAGGGCTCTTCGGATGATTTCCACATTTGTATTTTTGCAAGGCCTTATCTCATGTCTAGGGATTTTTGCAAGGTGATACTTCAATCTATAAACCCCCTTGTCATATGATGCCCACACAACTTGCAAGACAAGTTTGATCTATCAAACCCTCCATCAGGTTCACCAAATTCCCACAAAGGTTTCAATTTCCTTGGCATGTTTGTAACTTGGTTGAACTCGAGTTTTAATGTAAGATGAAGTTTGAAATTGAACCTATGGCACAATAAGAATTGCAAGTTAAAAAAATAAAAAAAATACATGACACAACACATTGAATTTTTGACAAAAAAAAAAAAAACCTCAAATCAATGCAACAATAATAGAAAAAATGCACATTCAAACCCAAACAAAAATGATGCAAAGAAATAGAGCACAAGAAGAAATTAAACTAATAAATCTAAAAATCAAGTTTTTGCATTTTTGACCAAAATGAACTCTCTTCACTCTATGCAACAAAAATGAAAAAAAAACATAATCAAATCTACTCAAAAACCATTGATAATCAATGGGTTTTAAAAACCCAAGCAAAAACAAGAAAAAAACAAAAAAAAATGGTCAAATTTTGTGCCCATACCTGGAAACCACGGTTTTTCGAAGAAATTTGGTCCAAACACGAATTTCTTTTGCTTGGGATGCTAAAATCTCTCGTTCTCTGCCGTAGTAGTCGCCTTCCTCTCCTCCTCAACTCTCAAACAAGTCCGTTGTCTGGTAAAAATGAGAAATAAAACTAATGAAATTGCTTATAAAACGCGCTGTCCCGGAGGGCCACAATTTTTGCTGCTCGAATTGCGATTTTTTTCAAAAAAAAACTTTATAAAAATCGGGCGATATTATCGGCAGACTTAAAAATTCATGATTTTTTTAAAACATCGTGATTAAATCGCGATGTTCGCAACACTGATATATATGTAATGTGATGCATTTATGGTTGATCTCTTGCTTTTAATGGATATATAGTATGGAATGGTTATATGGTAGGGAAGGAACCACTATATAAGTCATATTTGCATAATAAAGAGTGAAGGTATGCCATTCACATATTAAATTAACTTGTTACTCAAGAAGAAGACATGAAGTAAAGTTGTGAAGAAAGTTTTTTAATGATGCATTCACTGATATCTATGTGGGAGTAGTTTTCATTGGCAAAGTGAACTATCCTGAGTGGTCCCGGAAGATAAAACACTCCTCCATTTTCAATGAGTTGTGGAAAGGGTTTTGTGAAGGAGAAGGAGACAATGCACCTGAAAAGCCCACTTCAGATAAGGAGTTTGCCATTTGGGAAAACAAGAACAACAAGGCCTCTACCTTGATTGCAGTGCAGTAAACGAAGAGGTGAGTCACCATATTTCTCCATTTTCAAATGATTTTGAAGCCTTAAGGAAGTTGAAGGAATTGTGTGACTCGCACTCTGAACTTGAAGTTGTTCAATTGGTGATCAAGTCATTGAGTATTGAGTTGAAAAATGATGACCCTTTTGCCTTAGCATTAGAAGTAATATCGATTATGCATAACATAAAAGCCACTGGTGTTGAAATAGATATTCCTCTCATAGCTTATGTTAGGGCGCTATATCCCACCTATTCACATTATCTTGAGTCATTACAAGCAAGTGGTAACCTTAAAGAGATTACCTTAGACTACCTTGAAAAGAACTTTGCTGAAAGAGAGAAGGATTTTGGGAAGAAGACAACTCCTCAGTCTACTGAAGAAGTTGTGTGCCTTGCACAAAAGGAGAAGAATCATGCACAAGATTCTTCTAGAGGAAGAGGTGGCCGAAGAGGAAGAGGAAGAAGGAATTTTAGAGGCAGGGCGGGCAGACAGTTCCAAGGATAAAAGTCTGATCTTCATTGAATACAATGCAATAGAGATGGACATGGTGCTTCCACTTGTAAGTTGCCTTGGGACAAAATTGAGCAGGAAAGAAATAAAGGGAAAGGTAAAACAACTGACAAAGGGAAAGGTAAAGCACCTGAGTCCGCTCATTATGTTGTGGCACATTGCAACAATGGAGTAACTGAAGACTTATTCAATGCTTCACTTGATTCATGGAAAGATGATTGGTTGCTTGATTCAGGAGCAACTTGCCACATGACATCAGGAGAGATTTCTTTGAAGAATTCACTGACAATGTTGATGGAGCAGTATACTTTGCAGACAAGTCAAAACTCAAGCCATAAGGGCTTGACACCATCAAGCTCAAATTGCCTAGGCTTCTAGACTTTCTTGTACACGATGTTCCATACCTCCCTGTTGGAAATACTGAGAGGGGGGGTGAATCAATATTTCTTTTTTCAACTATTATTTTACCAGTTACAACATTTATATTCAGAACACAAGATGAACAACAAGTAACAATGCTTTTATTAATATAATCTTTGCAATAAAATAGATACAATATATAAATGGCTGCAATCAGTTGCCAAGCACCAACTTGGACTTTTGTGAGGCTCCAACCTCCAAAGCTCCAACTCTGTTTCACCAAGGCAACAATCTTGGACTTAAGAGAACCAATTCCCAAGGACTTCAATCCTTCCAGTTCCTGAGACACTAGTCCCAAGGACACCAATCCTTCGTACTTCTGAGGCATCAACCCCAAGGACTCCAATCCTTCTTACTTCTGAGGCATCAACCCTAAGGACTCCTATCCTTCTTACTTCTGAGGCACCAATCCCAAGGGTTCCAACCCAATTTTGTCAAGGCATGTTTGATAGTAATGTTCTGCTCTCAGAACTCTTCTTTACTGAGTTCTGTCTGTTTATAGCTTCACTGTAGTCCCCATGCTACAGCATCAATGACAACCAGTGTTTTTACGGAAGAGTCTTTACCACTCTTCATACTGTCCACACACAGTCTCCAATCGCCTTCATAACCTCTGATAATGTCTCCACACAACTTTAGTGAGTCCACTATTAGCTGCACTAAGCTCTGCATAAGAACTAGCTTTCTGTTCAAGCATCTGTCCTTATTGCCACAATAAATGCTTCAGCATGACTGCTTCTCTGTTGATTACTTCTCCCCTTGGAATTCCTCTTGTCCTGTTGGTCCTTCGGCCCTTTTCTGTTCTGCTAGACCCTCCAGCTGCCTCTGTTTCCTCCAACTGTTTCAACAACGTTGGACACTACTTGTTCTCTATTTTTGAATATTCCTGATGCCTCTGACTGTCAGTTTCCTCTTTCCGCTGTCCCTTCGGCTTCCTCAATGCTCACTTTGGTTTCCTCTGCGTTGGCTTGTCCTTCGGCTTCTCGACTTTTTGGCTTCCTCAGTCTCTTTGTGCTCACCAACACTCCTACGACACGTTGATTCAACGACGAGGACTAAATAATACATAGAGAGAACATGTTCCATGTTAAAACTGTAACAACGCTCCTTTTTCACTAATCATAGACATACACGACTTTATAGTTTAACGGAGAGACTGTACCAATCAGGACGGCCCCTGCCTGCCACATCACCATCGCAATCACAATTGACATCGTTCAGGTCTCCTGAACTATTGAGAGCATTTCTTAATGCATTTTTGCCTTCAAACCCGCGCAATGCAAATATTCAAATACACAGGAATATATGAGAAAAACCGGCCGAAACGCTAAAGGGTGGACTTCAAAAAACATTACACTCGCATCTATTCCTATATTGGGTCCGCTACATATATCGCAATCGGCAATCGCAGCTTCCCGATGGCCGATGGCCATTTCACCTGCGGATGCGATATGATATTAAAACAAAACGCAATGTTACATCGGGTCGGCAACATACATCGCAATCGGTGCTTGGAGGAGTGATAGCCCTTTGTGTATCATTGCGATGGGCGGATGCGATATATCATTAAACCATTGCATAATGTTGCAGCGGGTCCGCACATATCGCAGTTATATGATATATATATATATATATATATATTGCAAATTTGCATGTTTTAACGTGGCAAGACTTAAAGGCCCGCATATATGAAATACACTTAAAACCCGCTTTGAAGCACTTACTCAGACTTCACCTGTTTATACACCCGGACATATATGTCGTCGAGGCTGCATATATATATCGCAATCGGGGGTTTTGGGTAGTGGCACATAACCGAACCGCCGATTACAATATCGCTGATCTCTACATATTTCTCTGCTCCGATAGTGTATTCCTCTATATGTACATGTTTTTGCCTTTGATAGTGTATATAGCCTATATATATGTGTTTGCGCCTCTGATAGTGTATTTGCATGCATATACACTATATTGTTCCTGATAGCTCCCGATAGTGTATTCCACATATATATTATATACAACTCTGCTCCTTTTAACTCTTGCGCTCTTCTTGATGCTCCGCTCCTTTAACTCTTCCGCATATATGTATTCTGCTCTTCTTTGGATGGCATACATTATTCTCGATAAGACTCTTTGGCATATATTACTCTTGATATGGCTCTAGCAGCTCCAATAGCTCCGATAGCTCTGATATGCTCTCCGATAGCTCTGTTTTGCTCTTTGCTCATCCGATAGCTCTCTGCTTCCTCCGATAGCTCTGTTTGCTCCGTTTGCTCCTTTGTTAGCTCTGTTTGCTCCCCCTGTAGCTTTGATTGTGGCTCCACTTGCTCCAATGTGGCTTCTCTGGCTTGGCAATGTCTTTCAAAGACCTCCTCTGATACTTTCATACCTTGATGGCTTCTGCCTTTTCCGATATGCCTCTCTTGCTCCGATATTCTGCAATAGCTTTGATATGCCTCCTTTGTTAACTCCTCCATTAACAGACTCTTGCTTATGGCTTGGCTATCCTGATGGATTTGCTCCTGTCTCTTCATGGATTTGCTCTGCTTCCCCTTGGCTTCATATCATCATCTAGTATCTAGAATATTGCCATATTGACATCAATGACAACCTAGGTCAACACTCCTAGAGCTGAGGAGAAATTATTTGTCTTTGGTTCACATCCGCTAGCAAGGACACTCCATTCACATATTTGATGCCAAGGTTGAGGTCAAAAAAGCATAAGATCACTCACTTGTCATGACGGGGATAAAAGAAGAAAGACTTCTGAAACTACAAGGACCTCTGCTCGTGCACAAAAATTCTCATACAATTCTCACTATGATGTAGGTACATTTCCATCAAGTATTTTATGGCATGTTAGATTTGGATACTTGAACTATGACAACCTCCTTTTGTTGAAGAAAAATGGTGTTACTTGTTTGCCTACAATTCCTAGGAAACTTAAGCAATATGATGCTTTTATCTTAGGAAAACACAACAACAGTTTTTTCATGAACTTAACTCACTCATTCTGATTTATGTGGACCAATACCTGTTCCTTTTGCAAATGGTAATACATATGTGATGACATTTATTAATGACTACACCAGAATGTGTCGGGTTTATTTATTGAAGAACAAATCTAAAGCTTTTGAAACATTCAAGAACTTTCATGCATGGATTGAAAATGATGTACAATTTCATATTGGCTCTATTTGCACTGATAATGGAAAATAATACACTTCAAATGAATTTGAAACTATCTTCGCCAGCATGGGATTAAACATCAAACAATTGTGCCCTATAATCCCCAACAAAATGGAGTAGCTGAAAGAATGAACATGACAATCTTAAATATGGTACGTTCCATGATGTTTTTTAAGAATGTTAAACTAATGTTTTGGGCTGATGTAGTTCTATGTGCTGTGTATATAATGTTGATCTAGATTGTCATTGATGTCAATATGGAAATATTTTGGATAGTAAATAATGATGTGAAGCCAAGTAGAGCAGATCGGTGAAGCAACAGGGGCAGGAAGAGTTCATTGGAAGCCATCAAAGAAGAGCTATCGGAGCAAAGAAGAGCTAATTGGAAGAAGAGCTATCGGAGTAGTGTATCGGAAGTCATAGGGGTAAAGAGACACCATAGGAGCGAAGAGCCAAGACAATGCAGATTTATTGCATATGCCAAGAGTAAGAGCCATATCGGAGGAAGTAATAAAACATGGGAACCCTTTTGACAGTATATAATATGCGGACCTGCTGGGCCATTATATTACACCTTAATGAAATATCGCATCCACATTAGAAGTTATGTATCACAAAGGAATGCCACTTGAAAACTGCGATTGCGATATCATTACAGACCCACTGCACCATTGCAATATAACTCAATATCATATCGCATCCATCGCATAATCGCAAACCAACCATTATATTCGCATAAACATGTTCCATTCAAAATGCCGATTGCGATATAATACATGGACCCAATAGCTCCATTAAAATATACTTTTATGAAGTATCACGGAAGTTACACAAATCATAAGGGTTGTCACCGCCGGACTGCCGATCGTGATAAGACTTGTGAACCCGACTGTCGATTGCAATATTTGCCGTGGACCCGACGAATCTATTGACGATGGTTTAATATTATATCACGTCTGTTTCATCGATAGTATGAATATCGGCCATGTTACATCGGTGATGTTAAGAGCTGCGATTGCCGGACCTCCAAAAGTTGCGATTAGTACATACCCCTAAAAGGGCCAAACCAAAATGCCAGAAACAAGCCCCAGAAGGGGCAGAAAACCCCCTTATAACCGTGGATTTAAGGGGAAGTGGAGCAACAAGGCTCCATTTTTGACCGTCGATTTTCCTTCATAACATTGAAGAAAGGCTAGATAGGTTGACACTTTGTTTTATTACCATCAACTATCGAAGATCCTTTTTTCCCTGAACTTTGATCTTCAATCTTCAATAGTTGATGGTAATAAAACAAAGTGTCAACCTATCTAGCCTTTTTTCAATGTTATGAAGGAAAATTGACAGTAAAAAATGGAGCCTTGTTGCTCCACTGCCCCTTAAATCCGCAGATATAAGGGGGTTTTCTGCCCCTTCTGGGGCTTGTTTCTAGCATTTTGGTTTGGCCCTTTTAGGGGTATGGACCTCTTTGGGTACGGTCTCTCCTATGAAATCTTCCGTAAATAAAACAAGTTTGAGTAATTGGATGAATATCCATAAGTCAGCCTCTCCTTTCAAATGAACGTGTCTTTTGAGTATTGGGGAAACCCATATAAATATAAGTTATAAAACCTCTCCTTAAGCATTGAGTGGGCATTGACACAGAGAAGAATAAAAGAATTTCACAATTCATGAACTTGAAAAGACAGAGGAAGCTGAAGGTCGAGAAGCCGAAGGTCTAGCAGACGACGAAGGTGCAGCAGAAGCCAAAGGCCGAGCGAAGAAGGAAGCAGAAGACAGAGTGGGAGGACAATCTTTTGAACTGATTCATCTTGGAAGGTTCGGACCCGAAGTAAAGCCATAGTGCAGATAAGCGACTTGTTGCAAAGAATACAAGGACAAGATTTTGTAAAGAAGACCTTGGAAGCAGTATATTACAATCAAACATTTGTTGATAGAATAAATCTATAGGGTCAGAGCCCTTGGGGTTGGTGCCTCAGAATTGGAAGGATTGGTGTCCTTGGAATTGGTGCTCCTAAATTCAAGGTTGGTGCCTTGGTAAGATAGGGTTGGAGCCCTAGAGGTTGGAGTCTCATCAAAGTCCAAGTTGGTGCTTGGCAAAACTCATCATATATTGTATTCAATCTTTTTCTATATTTAATAAAATCATTTCTTTGATTAAAATTGTAAAGAATCTAAACTAGTAATAATAACAATTGAAAAGAAATATTGATTCACCCTCCTCTCAGTATTTCCAACATATAAAGAATAGGTGTCCATCTAATGCTATCAAAAACAAGACTCCCTATGAAATGCGGTATGGTCACATTCCTTCGGTAATGCATCTCAGGGTTTTTGGTTCCTACTGTTATGCCTTGATACCCAAGGAACAAAGAAACAAACTCGGTACAAGGAGTCACAAGTGTATCTTCTTGGGGTACTCAAATACTTCCAAAGCATACCATCTCTATGATGAAGTGAACAAGAAGTTTATAATATCTAGAGATGTGATCTTTCTTGAATCTTCCAAGACTGACAACGTTGTTGAGTGACAACTTGATCGCTTGGATAGATTCGGACATGTAAAGTCTTTTCAAGAGTTTGATAATGAGTTTCCACATATTGAATGGGGGATTCCTATACTGGATCAATTTGTGGAATCTTCTTCTGAAGCACTTCCCCCCACATGAAGCTCCAACCACTGATGACACTTTGAGTGATGTGATTGACAAAATTGGGAGACTAAATCTTGATTCAGCCCCAACTCAGTCAATTGAGCAGCTTGGGCCATCTCAGAAAGGTCCTCCAAAATGGCTGAAAAAGACACTTGAAAGTGTTTGTCCTAATGAGGTTGGAAAGACATGAACAAGAAGCTCAACCAGACAAAATGGAGGTGATGTAGACGATTCTGATTCACCTATTGATATGGATGTTTCTTATGATTGTGAACTAAATTTGTCTACAGATTTTGAACCAACTTCCTTCAAAGAAGCCACTTCTCATGATTAATGGAAAGAAGCGATGCAAAAAGAATATGATGCCTTCATAAGGAATGGCACGTGGAAGCTGGATGATCCTCCATTTGGAACCAAACCAATAGGCTGCAAGTGGGTCTTCAAGAACAAGTATAAAGAAGATGGCTCACTTGACAAGCACAAAGCCAGGCTTGTGGCAAAAGGTTTTGCACAGAAGGAAGGGGTCGACTATGAGGAGACTTTTGCCCCCACAGCAAAATGGGCTACCATCTGGACACTCTTTGCCTTGGCAGCTCATAATGGTTGGAAAGTCCATCAAATGGATGTGAAAATTGCTTTTTTGAATGGAGATCTGAAAGAGAATGTATTTATGTCGCAACCAGAAGATTTGTTGTTTAGGGCCAAGAACACAAAGTATGCAAGCTTGTAAAATCCTTGTATGGCCTCAAGCAAGCACCGCGAGCCTGGTACGAGAAGTTAACTGAGCATCTTCTGAAACTCAACTTCAAACATTATGATCTTGATGATGCAACTTTGTTTGTCAAGAAAGTTGGCAAAACCGTTGTATATCTTGTAGTGTATGTAGATGATCTTTTGATGACAAGGAACAATGAGAGCTACGTTGTATCCATAAAGAAGGAATTGAGGAAAGGTTTTGAAATGACAAATTTGGGCTATGTTCACTACTATCTTCATATTGAAGTATCTCAACATCCAAAGTTTGTATTCCTCTCTCAGAAGAGGAACATTGGAGATCTGTTGAACATGTTTGGCATGGCTGAGTGCAATCCTTTGACTTCTCCAATGGAACAAAACTTAAAGCTCATTGTTAGCTCTGCTATAAGACAAAGTCTTTGGTGGATTGAAAACAATTTTGGCTGTGTGTTTTTAGCAAACAGGGAGCCGCAGCAGTCTGTTTTCCTCCTCCTCCATTTTTTCTTCACTCCCATAACCCCTTTACCCTTGTTTTCTTCCAAAAGCCCAGAACAAACCATTTTCTTTAGCTCCTGGGCGCCGATTTCATACCATCATGTAACTGTATTCATATGACCGTGCGCGTTCACTGACTTTTTCCCGCCACCATAGCCTTTTCCTACGCGCTAAACCTCGTTCATTTCCCCATCGTCAGATCGTTTGTCGCCACAATCCAACGACAATTGCACCTCCCGCTAACGAAACTTGCCCGCGCATTAACTTGCGATATCGGCGGTTTTTAACATGTCCCATCCGCCACCTGTCGGGCGCTGATTGTGATCGCACCCCCCGCGTACGTTTACCGCCCTCCTCCATAAGCAGTGCGGGGAAACCACTTACCGCCATCCCGCCCGTTGCCCCGCTCGTTATCATCCACGTAGCTCCCGCCCCCGATCATCGTTGGGTCTTCTCGCCTGCGATCCAACGGTCCTCATCTGTTCGCCTCCCGTTCCTGTCCGATACCTCCCGCCAGAAGATCTCCACCACTCGTTTGTTTGATCTAACGACTGATATTGATTCCTGTCGCGCCCATGCATCCGCCATGCAGTGTTTGTGGCCTCGACTTGTACCATGCTCTCGAAGGACAGAAGCGGCCATCTACCAATGTTCGGCACATTTACTCTTCAACTACCTCATTCAAGAGACAGCATGGCCGAAGAAGAAAAGGACAGCCTTGAACAGTTACAAGCATTTATCAGTCATGGGATGTCTTTTATACCTCACTTCAGTTACCTGAAAGGACAACAGAGTAGCAGAAAAGATCAAGATCATTCATTGAAGCAACAGATTGTATCAGAGACCCATTTCAGAGAGTTAATGTGGTTGGTGGTCAGTTATGACCCCTCCACGCATAGCATAGCAGAATATCTTTGTAAACATACTCTATAAATACCCAGAACACAGATGTAATGGGATTGATGGTTGTAGTTTTGATGTAAGGTTCAACTTCTGGAGACTGTAACTACTGTGATACCTGCAGCGTCTGGTCTTCATTTTCGGCTAATACAAGCTTGTTTTGCTGTTAATTGCTCACTTTCCATTTCTACTCTGTTCTAGGCTGTGGCTGTTATGCATTTTTCATGTGCTCTTGATGTTTAGCATTAGAGGGGCTGTCATCCCACCTCTATGTTAGAATCTAGTATGTATCATTGAATGTGTTATGCAGGTTTTTGTTTGCTTAATGCCAGAGAGCTGTCATCCTGTCTGTGCATTAGGAAATAGATTTGCAGACCTCTTTACTGGTTGCAGCCGGCCATCACATGGTTTTGTGCATTTGTTGGTGTGGTCAGTATTCTCCATGTTCATCTAATCCTCAAACTGTGAGTAATTGGTGGTCTAAAGCCTTGTAGTTTGGGGGTGTTCACCCATGTCTGGGGTTAAGCATAGTAGAAGTGGTTATCTAGGTTGGACAAGTATCATCCCTTCCATTCATCCATTTCCAACATTTTGTTGAATTTTGTAATGTTCCCGAGCATCTCCGAGATACAACCTAGGAGAGTTTCTGGGGTGATAACATTAATTGGCGTCGTTGCCGGGGAGAGGAGATTGAAGCTCAGCTTCCCTGGGAGAACGACACAATTCCAGATTTTGATGATAGACAAAGTCTGGGCACATTTCTGGTTGTAATCATCTATCTGGCAACTCCGCTGGAGGAAGACTAGCCTTTGGCGACTCCACATTGAAGTTCTGGCTTAGTTTGTGAGACATACTCGAAGAAATCCTTAGAGATCACCCGCTGTTCCAGTCCCTGACCCTGAGAGGATTCTTAAATCGAAGAAAACATCACAGAAAGGGGCATCAGGATCAGGTAAGCCCAAGAAATCTTATTTGTCTCTGCATGAGGAGTTTTTAGTTGAGAATACACAATTTGAAGACTTCTAGTGTTGCTAGTGAGCAAACACTTGCAGAGATTCATACAACTCCTTGTCTATCTAGTTCCCCTTTGAATCTCAGTCCAAAGAAAACTTCCCATACAGTCCAGAACATCCCTCTACTTCCGTCATCCATTTCATTGTTTTATACTGCTCAAGCTACCAGTGTCCTTCCACATACCCCAGTCATGGCAGGCCAGCAAGCACCTACAAAGATAGAAAGAATTGTAGCTGCCAGGTATGGACCTTTGGTCTTGCTTGTACCTTTGAATGCCATGCCTGTAGGAGAATATCAGAAATATATGCCCAAGTTCACTGGTACAGAGGGAGTAACAACAGAAGAACACCTTGAGGCTTTTTATAGTTATGCTGATCACTTAGATATAAGTGAAAATGATGTGTGGATGAGAGTTTTTGTCCAGAGCCTTGATGGAGAGGTTAGAAAATGGTTCAGAGAACTAGCCCCTAGATCTATTGCTGATATTGAAGCCTTAGATGAAGCTTTTTTCAAGCATTGGGGAGATAAAAAGGACTTGCTATATTACCATACTGAGTTTGGTAACTTGAAGAGGGAGAATGGGGAATCATTACCTGATTTTAATAAGAGATTCAATCGTATGTATAGTAAGATACTAGCTGAGATAAAGCCTACCCCCACCTTTGCCAAACTCACTTATGCCAGTGCTTTTGACTCTGATTTCTACTTGTTATTGAGAAAAAGAAGATGTGCCACTTTAGCTGACATGCAAGATGCAACACTAGAAGTAGAGTCTAATATTATGGCTGCAGAAAAGTTAAAGAGTCATGCTGATAGAAGGAGGCAGAGAGGTGAGGCTTCTTCTTCCTCTTCCTTATCTTCAGAACCCAAATTAGATAAAATGACCAAGATGATAGAGTCATTGGCTGCTGAAATATCTAGGCTGAAGGTTGAGCAAAATTCAGGAAAGACAAGGCAGCAGAACACATTTGCTCCGAGAAATCCAAATCCATTCAGAAGAGAAAATGAGCAATTACAAATAATCCAGAGGGGAAAAGAACCAAATGAAGAATAGAAAATTAAAGCTCCCTTCCAGAATGTAGTCATGGAGGAGGAACAATTTGAAGAGGAAGATGAAATTCACTGCATGGAAGATAAAGGCAGTGCTGCCTTTTTGACATTGGCTGCGTATGAAGAATTGTTGCTGCAGGACCAAATAAGTCAAGAGTGGGATAGAGAATTTGTTTTACAAACTGAGGAGCAGCGAAGATATTATCCGAGGTCAAATGCAAGAAATGTCAAGGAGAATCCTGCCCAAAGAGCTGCTATCCAAACAGAGTCACAGAATATCAGGCAGAGAAAACCAGCAATTGATCCAGTCATCCTCAAAGCTCCAGTTCAAGAGGTAAGAGGTTCTGATAAGTCACCTTCCTCTTTCAGTTTTGAGTCAGAAGTTCACAGATTAAAAATATCCGTGCCTCTGGTAGAGTTGGTAAAGAGTGAAGTATTTAGAAAGCTTATCCTTGAAGCTCTTGAGCTGGAAACCACACAAACCTCCACTGACTTTGTCCATTTGCAAGATGACAAGCCTGCCGTTGTGCTTAGCCCCATGATTGAACCTGCTGATAATAATTCTCCATCGTTTTATGTTAAATTGACCATTCATGACAAAATCCTCCACAACTGCCTGCTAGATACAGGGGCTAGCCACAATCTAATGCCTAAAGCTGTCATGGAAGAGTTAGGCCTTGATATCACTAGACCATATCATGATTTATTCTCTTTTGATTCAAGGAAAGTGAAATTCCTAGGATTGATTAAAGATTTGGCCATTACCTTAACTCAGCTACCCATGAAGAGTATGATGATGGATATTGTGGTAGCAGATGTCCCTCCTAAGTTTGGCATGATGCTGTCTAGAGGATGGATTAAGAGACTAGGTAGGACATTACAAAATGATTTATCTTATGCCACTGTCTCTGTTTTTGGAGGAGAAAGCAGGAGATTGTACAGAGAAGCACAATTGGCATATATTATCAGTGATGAGAAGAATCCTACTAATCATCCCATATATGCTGTGAACACTGATTTTGGAGCATGTATTCTCCAAATAGAAGAATATCAGAAGGCCTCAATGCAGATCAGGAAACTAGTGAATCAGGCCAATGGAGATCAAGGAGGTCAGGTTTGGGAGATGTTCTTTGATGGAGCATGTTCTAGGGAGACTGCAGGAGCAGGGGTGGTGCTGGTATCTCCAGAGCAAGAAAGTATACATCTGTCTTTTAAGCTGACTTTTCAAGTCACAAACAACATAGCAAAGTATGATGCTCTGCTATTGGGCCTTAATACAGCAAAAGATAGAGGAATCAAGAACATAAAAGTGTTTGGAGATGCCGATCTGATCCTTCAGCAAGTAAATAAAATATTTCAGGGAAAGCACCCAAGGCTGAAATCATACAGAGATGAGGTATGGAGACTTAAAGATTCTTTTGATTATTTCTGTATTTCATATATCCCTAGAACCAAAAATCAACTTGCTGATTCCCTTGCTGTGTTTGCTAGCATGTTTATTTCTCCCATGCCTCCCAGATTAGTTTATGAAGTCCAAATGAAGTATAGACCATCTTTGCCTGATAATGTCCAGCATTGGAAAGTTTTTGAAGATGATGATGAGATAAATAGGTTTCTGCAAGTCATTGATGAATTTTCCGAAATTCAAATTGACCAAGAAAATGAAGCCTTAGTAGAAAGCCCCCGAGTTCAGCGTAGAAATAAAATTGGCAAAGATAGTATTGTCCAGCTTCCCAGCAATTATATACCTAAAGGTTTAATTCCTCTAGAAAGATTGTTTGACCACAATGATATGCCTTACAAGGCTGCCCAAAAAGAAGATCAATCTGCAGTCTGTAAGCATGATATAGGAAGTCCAAGTCAACCTAGATACATAAATCTGTCCACTTATCTGTCTGCTGATCAATGTTCTGAATACTGCAATTTAATGAAGCAATTTGCTGATGTGTTTTCCTAGGTATATAATGACCTGAAAATCTATGATAAAAAGATTATTCAGCATAAAATCCCTCTAGAGAAAGACACCATACCTTTCAAACAGAAGCTGAGACCAATAAATCCTATGCTTTTTCCTCTGATTGAAAAAGAAATTAAAAAGTTGCTAGCTGCCAAGATTATAGTCCCTCTTAGATATTCTAAGTGGGTAGCCAACCTAGTAGTGGTGAGGAAGAAAAGTGGAGGAATCAGACTTTGTGTTGATTTCAGAAACTTAAACAAGTTCTCAAAGAAAGATAATTATCCCTTACCCAAGATGGAGCATTTGCTGCAGAAGGTCTCAGGAGCCAAAGTAGTGTCTTTCTTGGATGGTTTTTCAGGTTTTAATCAGATTGTTGTGCATCCAGATGACCAGGAGAAGACTGCATTCACCACTCCTTGAGGCACTTTTATGAATGCCAAGATGCCTTTTGGATTGATGAATACTGGAGCAACCTTTCAGAGAGCTATGGATATAGCATTTGTAGGAGAGAAGGACAAGTTTGTCCTTATCTACCTTGATGACATAACAATATACTTCAGCAGCCATCAAGATCATCTGCAACATTTGAAGAAGGTGTTCCTGAAGTGCAGAAGGTTTGAGATTTTAGTCAATCCTAAAAAATCACAATTTTCTTTAGAGGAAGGCAAACTGTTAAGACATATTGTTTCTTCCGCAGGTTTCCGAATTGACCTAGAAAGAGTAAAAGCAATACAGTCCCTGGCTGTTCCGAGATCAAAGAAGGATGTCCAGTCCTTTCTGGGCAAAATTAATTTTGTAAGGAGGTTTATACCAAATTTTGCAGAACTGGTGAAGCATATTACCTCCATGTTGAAGAAAGGGTCAGAGGTCAGATGGACTGATGAAACAAGAAAATCATTTGGGTCTATTAAAAAAGCCATTTTGGAAGCTCCCACTCTAAGCAATCCAGACTATAGCAAGGAGTTCCATATATTTTCATTTGCCTCTGAAGACACCATTGCAGCAGTTTTATTGCAGGCAACTGAAAAAGGTTCAGAACATCCAGTGGCATTTTTCAGCAAAAACTTGAGGGATGCTGAACTGAGATATGATATTATTGAAAAACAAGCATATGCTCTTATCAAATCCTTGAGAGCTTTCAGAGTTTACATTCTGCATTCCAAGATAATTGCATATGTACCCTCTGCTACAATAAAAGATGTCTTGACACAACCTGATGCTGATGGAAGAAGGGCTAAATAGATTGCAAAGTTGATTGAATTTAATATAGAGCTGAAGCCCACCAAACTTGTCAGAGGTTAGGGTCTTGCCAAGTTATTGGCTGAAGAAAATTGCGGATCATTGGATATTGATATCCTGTGCATGATTGTAGAAATTGGTCAAACAGAAGAAGAGGAAGCAACTGAACCAGAGAGAAAGCAGACAGTGGCCAAGAATCTAGCTTCTTGTGATTGGTATTCTGCAATAGTTAAATTCTTGCTGAAGCTAGAAATCCCTCTAGGCTCAAGCACAAGTCAAGCCAAAACTATTAAGCTTAGGGAAACTAAATATTGTATTAATAAAAATTTGCTCTATTGGAGGGATCCAGCTAGAGTGCTTTTGAGGTGTCTGGACAAAGAACAGTTAATGGATGTTATGCAGCAATTCCATTCCAGCATGTGTGGAGGACATGATTATTGGAAAACCACTGCCCATAAGATCCTCAAAGCTAGGTATTACTGGCCCTCCTTTTTTTTTGATGTATTCTCATTTGTTAAATCTTGTGATAGGTGCCAAAGATTTGAAGGAAAACAACAACTAAAGTCCTTGCCCCTAAAGCCAATACATGCAAAAGGACCTTTTCAGCAGTGGGGCTTGGATTTCTTTGGAGAAATCAATCCACATTCCAGTGGCCAGCACAGATGGATATTAGTAGCCACTGATTATTTTACTAAGTGGATTGAAGCAATCCCTACCAGGAAGGCTGATCATAAGGTGGTCATGAAGTTTTTAATTGAAAATATCTTTACTAGGTTTGGTTGTCCACACAAATTAGTCACAGACAATGCAACAGCCTTCAGAGCAAAAGAGTTAGTGGAAATTTGTGATTCAATGGGTATTAAACTGGTTCATTCCACCTCATATTATCCTCAAGGAAATGGTATAGCAGAATCCTCTAATAAAACCCTGATAAGGATAATTAAGAAACTGTTAGAGGACAATAAAAAGAATTGGGATTCTAAGCTCAAGTATGCACTGTGGGCTGACAGATTGACCATTATGAAATCCACAGGGAATTCTCCTTTCAAGCTGGTATATGGCACTGAAGCTGTGTTTCCAATTCAGTTAACTCTCCCTGTGGCAAAATTCTTTCAAGAAGAGCAGAATGAGGAAGGAGACATGACAAAGAGGATCACTGATTTAGCAGAGGTACATCAGATTAGAGAACAGCTGGTTGAAAAGGTTGCAACACATCAGAAAACGATCAAGGATGCTTTTGACAAGAAGAGAAAAACAGATAATTTTTAGGATGGAGACTTGGTTCTGAAATGGGATGCATTGAAGGAAAAGAAAGGCAATCATGGAAAGTTTGATGCTTTCTGGACAGGTCCTTTCATCATTTCTCAGATTCAAGGGAACAATACCTTCATACTGAAAAGTATGGGAGGAGAGGCAGTGTTTGATGGCCCAGTTAATGGGCGTTTTCTGAAAATTTATGTGATTTAAAGTCTTTGGCCTTAAAAGTTGTAAATATTTTGCTTTATTAGTTTTAGTGTAGGTTCAGTTAGACTCCATGCCCAATGGAACACTAGGAATTTTGGCTAATTTGTTTTCATCTGGAAAAGCATTGATCTGCAGGTTCTTGAGACCTCACAGGGAGGATCTCATCCCCAGAAGGAGCCAGTGTTAGCTCTGCTATAAGACAAAGTCTTTGGTGGATTGAAAACAGGTCTGGCCGTGTGTTTTTAGCAAACAGGGAGCCCGCAACAGTCCGTTTTCCTCCTCTTCCTTCATTTTTCCTTCACTCCCATAACCCCCATTACCCCTGTTTTCTTCCAAAAGCCCGGCATAAACCATTTTCTTTAGCTCCCGGGCGCCGAGTTCATACCATCATGTAACCGTATTCATATGACCGCGCGCGTTCACTGACTTTTTCCCGCCACCACAGCCTTTTCCCGCGTGCTAAACCTCGTTCATTTCCCCACCGTCAGATCGTTTGTCGCCGCAATCCAACGACAGTCGCACCTCCGCTAACGAAACTTGCCCCGCGTTAACTCGCGATATCGACGGTTTTTGACATGTCCCATCCGCCACGTGTCGGGCGCTGATTGTGATCGCGCCCCCCGCATACGTTTACCGCCCTCCTCCATAAGCGGTGCGGGGAAACCACTTACCGCCGTCCCGCCCATTCCCCTGCTCGTTATCATCCGCGCAGCTCCTGCCCCCGATCACTGTTGGATCTTCCCGCCTGCGATCCAATGGTCCTCATCTGTTCACCTCCCGTTCCTGTCCGATACCTCTCGCCGGAAGATCATTCGCCACTCGTTTGTTTGATTTAACGACTGATATTGGTTCCCGTCGCGCCCATGCATCCACCATGTAGTCTTTGTGCCCTCGACCTGTACCATGCTCCCGAAGGATAGAAGTGGCCATCTACCAGTGTTCGGCAGATTTACTCTTCAACTACCTCATTCAAGAGACAGCATGGCCGAAGAAGAAAAGGACAGCCTCGAACAATTACAAGCATTTATCAGTCATGGGATGTCTTTTATACCTCACTTCAGTTACCTGAAAGGACAACAGAGTAGCAGAAAAGATCATGATCATTCATTGAAGCAACAGATTGTATCAGAGACCCATTTCAGAGAGTTAATGTGGTTGGTGGTCATTTATGACCCCTCCATGCATAGCATAACAGAATATCTTTGTAAACATACTCTATAAATACACAGAACACAGATGTAATGGGATTGATGGTTGTAGTTTTGATGTAAGATTCAACTTCTGGAGACTGTAACTAATGTGATACCTGCAGCGTCTGGTCTTCATTTTCAGCTAATACAAGCTTGTTTTGCTATTAATTGCTCACTTTCCATTTCTACTCTTTTCTAGGCTGTGCTTGTTATGCATTTTTCATGTGCTCTTGATGTTTAGCATTAGAGGGGCTGTCATCCCACCTCTGTGTTAAAATCTAGTATGTATCATTGAATGTGTTATGCAGATTTCTGTTTGCTTAATGCCAAAGAGCTGTTATCCTGTCTGTGCATTAGGAAATCGATTTGCAGACCTCTTTACTGGTTGCAGCCGGCCCTCACATGGTCTTGTGCATTTGCTGGTGTGGTCAGTATTCTCTATGTTCATCTAATCCTCAAACTGTGAGTAATTGGTGGTCTAAAGCCTTGTAGTTTGGGGGTGTTCATCCATGTCTGGGGTTAAGCATAGTAGAAGTGGTTATCTGGCTTGGACAAGCATCATCCCTTCCATTCATCCATTTCCAACATTTTGTTGAGTTTTGTAATGTTCCTGAGCATCTCCGAGATACAACCTAGGAGAGTTTCTTGGGGTGATAACACTCACATCCACTGAAGGAAAAGAATTTGAGGATGTAACGAAGTATAGACAACTTGTAAGAAGCCTCAACTACTTGACTACTACCGGACTAGACATTTCATTTGTTGTTGGAATCCTTTCCAGGTTTATGCAAAATCCTTGTGAGGGTCATTGGTCTGCTACAAAAAGAGTTCTAAAGTACTTGAAGGGAACTCAAGGCTTTGGACTTAAGTACACACAGGTGGGCAACTTCAGCTTGATTGGATACTCTGATTTAGACTTCAATGGAGATAAAGAAATTGGGTTATCTACTTCAGGTTATGTTATGAGTCTTGGATTAGGAGCTGTATCCTGGAGGTCACACAAACAATCAGTTCCAACAGATTCTACAACTGAGGCAAAACTTGTGGTAGTAGCTAAAGCAACAAAAGAAATTGTGTGGCTTAGGAAAATTCCTTTAAGATTTGCAGGGGAAACAAGTGCATTCAACTCCTCGTTTGATTGACAACACTTCTGCAATAAAGTTGGCCAAGGACCCAAAGTTCCATGATCGAATGAAGCACATCAATACAAAATACCATCTGATCCGACATCATGTTGAGGCCAAGACAATCCACGTATGCCTTTGTTCCACAAATAAACAGATTGTAGACATCTTCACCAAAGCGGTTGGAAGAGAAAAGTTTGAAAGATTTAGAATGATGCTTGGATTCACCAACATCCCTTCAGATTAAGGGAGGGAATGTTGACACCTAATCTTTGGGATTAGGTAAATCCATGTAAATATTGTAAATAGAAAAATAAAGAGAATTGGAAGACGAAGAGACATTAGCAGATGAAACTCGACAGTCTCCCTTTCCATGTATATATTCTTGTTCCATCTTAATGAAAAAACAATTCAATTTGTGGAGTTACCTCCTAGATTGACAGTGTTGAGTATAAGGTTCCAAATGAGTAGACCTTCTCTTTGAACATATAAGACGCCTAAGCAGTGACAATTTAACAGTGAACAACAAGAGTTGAGAAAATTGAAGTGCTAGATGGGAAGGCGTCTTTTTGATCAAATATAAAGAACTAACATGTAGGAGATCAAGTTTAAAGAGCCATGTCAAGAAACCTAGTTAAAGAGTAGGAAGTTAAGTTGTACAGGTCAAGTGACTATGATCAAGCTTGAAGGCGCAAACCTGAGGGTTGCATGGTTAGATGACAACTCATCGAAGAATTTGTTGAGGACCAAAAGATATTGATGACAAATCCAAGGAACAACTTTGAGACATAGGTTGGTGTCTATAGTTCGTTGTGTTGGTACTTAGTTGGGGCAGGGGGTTGGTGTTTCCTGTAGGTTGGTTCCTACATTCGTTGAGTTGGTGCTTAGCTAGGGGAATGAAATCTCCTGTAGGTTGGTGCTAACAAAAGTTGTAAGATGGTGCTTAATTTGTACAAGGAAGTTTACAAAATATTTACAAAGAAAAAATGTATAAGTGTTTCTTACGTAAGGATCCATGTTTCATTATTTATGTGCATCAAATGTTTTAAAAAATGAAAGTAGTTAAAAATAATGAAATATTGATTCAACCCCTCTTAGTATTTCCAACACATGTGAAGGACATTGGTCTTCTGCGAAAATGTTCTAAAATATTTAAATGGAACTCAATACTTTGGACTGAAATAATCACGAGTGGATGACTTCAGCTTAATTGGATATTTTGATTCAAAATTCGATGGGGACAAAGAAAATTGAGTGTCAACTTCAGGTTCTCTCATGATTGTTGGATTAGTAGTTGTGTCTTGGAGGTCATGCAAACAGTCAATTCTAGTAGATTCCACAACAAAGGCAGAATATATGGCAAATGTAGAAGCAACAAAAAATATGGCTTAGGAAAATACTTGAAGATTTGCAGGTGAAACAAGGGAATTCTACTGTTCTTCTAGTTGACAATACTTCTACAATCAAGTTGGCCAATGATCCTAGATTCCATAATCAAACCAAATGCATCAACACAAAGTATCATTTGGTTCAATGTTATGTAGAGGCTAAGGCTATTCATTTGAGACGTCGTTCCATAAAGGAACAGATTGTGGACATCTTCACCAAAATGCGAGGGAGAGAAAAGTTTGAAAAATTCAGAATGATGCTTGGGATCACAAACACCCCTTCGGCTTAAGGGGGGGAATGTTGGACACATAATCCGTGTTGATTTTTACATGGTCTTCTTTACTGATAATTTCTTTTGATGTTTTGACTGATCTTTTTGCACATTCTTAAACATGATTACATCATTAAGCAAATTATATAGAAGACATCAACAATACAATGACAATCGAACCATGAAGAAGAAGCCAAACAAGGAACACAAGATATTACCTTGGGAAAACCCACAATGCGGAAAAACCTAGCCAACCTTTTGCTTAGAGAATCAATGCAACAAGAGATACATCAAAGTCAACTAACCAACAAGATGACCAAAGACCAAGTCAACCCTCCACAATTTTTCCCACAAAGTTTTGTGCAACAATGTCTTCAAGAGAGACAAAAAGGTCCAGCAACTCTACCTCAGAAATGCACACTCAACCATAGAGATATAACACAAAAACAGTGTCTCAAGAGGGTTGAAGTTTGACTCTCTTATAGCCTTAGAGTTCAGACTATACCACAGACTTTATACCTCAGATTTGCGCATTGTCACAACCTCAGAGTTCAGACTATACCACAAACTTGTGTAATAATCCTAATGGAAAAATTAACAGTGCATACCAAAACAATAACTTGGAACAACAAAATAAATTAATAACACAACCACAAATTAATGCAGAAGTTATACCGGCAAAATAATTTGAGCCATTATAGTAATAATATGGGTCTACGTACATAAAGTGAGATGAAACAATAGAACCCGGGCTTGCCAATCAAGCTAAGCAAAACCCATAATTATGTTGCTAACCCAAGTGGTAGAAGACCCAATACAGTGATGCTTTTGGCTCAGTAAACAAATTGTTGTTGACTGCCAACCAAAATGATGATTTCCTACTTGAACACTGCCCAAATCAACCTGCAATTTAACCCACCAACTCCTCTCTAAAAACCCACAAAAATTCGGAAAGGGTTTTGCTCAGTTCCAAGCAGTGAGGAAGCCCTCCAAGTGGTGCAAATGGCCCAATTGGCCAACTAATGCGTACTATTGTAGGAATTCTCTACGGAAACAATCCTCTACTCCCCAACTGAAGAATTCCCCAGCTAATCAAAAGTCCACCTCCAGAACGCCCAAATTCTTCAACCCCTTAAACCTTTGATCTATTAAGCTCCTATGCCTGCACAGGCTTTGCCCAAAGAGGCCCATGCACTACCAGAAATAGATGAATTCAGTCCTCAAAGATGGCCCCAAAATACCTCTACGAATTGCCACCAAAATTTGTCCCCAAGTGGTAGAAACAACTCCTGCAATTCCCACTCGCAAAAATCTCTGAAGCTGACCCAACTAACTGCCAGTTCTTACTGCCTCAATGCCTAGGAAGTGCACACTGCTATCTCGAATAGCTAATGATGATGCCTTGTGGAAGCCCTAGAATAGACTACTCAAATTTCTAGCTAGGGAGACACTCAAAGTTCTCTGAAACTAGCTTGGATTTCACCTAAAACCCTTGTGCTCAACAACATTCTAGCCCTTGTGAGTAGCTCCAAGAGGTTAAATTCTGAAGTGTAATGATCAAAAGATAAGGGGGAGTGCCTCCCTCCTTGTCTTTAAATATGTTTGGCCCCATATGCTCTCCTTGGTACCCCCACTTTGCCTCCCAAAATTGCACTTCCTCTCTTTAGTGGTGTGCATTACCTCCTTGTGGCCACTTTACCCATGTCTCCTAAGTCCAAAAAGCGCCAAAATTAATCCCAATATTTTTCCTTTCTGCCCAAGCGACGAAATTGGGGTGAAGTGTTGATTTGGGGTAGCATCGAATGTGATTTGGCCACGAAAATTGGTGGAGAGGCTAAAGCACATGAGATCTCCAAGACCTAGAAATGGTTTGGGCAAAATTTAACTAGTTTGGAAGATATTAAAATAATTAATATTTTTAATGGAGTCCCTAAGTCTAAACGTAGGGAAAATAAAATATTAATGTGAATTAATATAAAACTGAGTTGGAATGGTCCAAAAGTCATAGATCAAGCTAGATCTAATCTTAGCCATTGATTAGGGACTTAATCTCGACTGTTGATGGACCAATGAGAAAAGTATAAGAAGAGTCTTGAGGGCAGTTGGAGAATACACTGAGGGAGACCAATCAGTTCGATTTCTGGAGCGGGGTTAGCTGAGAAATTTGAACTAGTGGTTTGGAGAGCAGCGGGAGGCAGCAAGTACGGAGCAGAGAGTCAGGATTAGGAACAGAAGACTAGCGCAGAGTTAGGAGAGGCAGACCCAGGGCCTTTCAAGCAGACGCTGACGCAGTAGGAGACTCCGCAGTCACTAGAGTGCCTGCGTGGGTGATGCAGATAAGTAGGAGTTGACGCAGAGTGTTGGGAGTTATGTAGAGGTCAGCCAAGCTGACGCTGGGACTGGGAGAAGTGTTGGAGAATTTTTCTCTCTGTTGGGTAAGCCAGTTTGGCACCCATTTGTACTGAAGAATTACTGAATAATAAAATCCTCCCTTGCTGCACTGGTTTTCCCACATTGGATTTTTCCAGGGACTGTTGTCCAAAATATCTGTGTTGATGTGTTGATTGTTGTGCATGTGTTTGTTTCTGTATTATGGTGTGATATCTGCAACAGAATTTATTTTAATTTTTATTGAAGGAATTTCATAAATAACTTATTGAAAATAAGTAGGCAAAGTAAATCAGATGTTGCAGTGATAGAATTTTCACATGGTATCGGAGCAAGTAATCAGAAATAGGAAGGGAAAATCAGTTATGGGTTGTGACCATGATGCAAAGGCATCCACGTTAGGGGACTTGCACAAATTTTCAGAAAGTTGCACAAGAGATTTTGATTTCTCCATGTTGGCTTCTAAGATGGAAGAAGGAGTGGCTTGTATGACTAGTTCTGCATCATCAAAAGTATGGTATATAGACAATGGAGCCTATTGGCATATGACGGGAAGCAGGGAATGTTTCTCAGAGCATCTAGAAGAGAAGATGAACTTTCAGATCACCATGGCAAACAAGGCAAAGTGTACTCCAGTAGGGAAAGGTACCATAGTTTTTCAAACAGAATCGGGGGAACGGTTTCGCGCTACAAATGTGCTGCATGTACCAGGATTGGGGATGAACTTACTTTCCGTGTCGCAACTTCAAGGCAAGGGCTATGCCATCTACTTCATCAAGGAGAAGGTATATGTCAAACACCCGAGCTGGAAAAAGAAAGTGCAGATCGGGATCAAAAGTAACAAGTTGTACAAATTACAACTAGAATCACCAATGGCACTAATAGGCAGTCATGGAGACAAGGACTTGAACGAACTATGGCACAGAAGAATGGGACATTTGCACCATGGGGCTCTAAGAATTCTCAGGAGCACTATAACAGGAGTTTTGGATCTTAGTACGGAACAAGATGATGTATGCAGAGGATGTTCTCTAGGAAAGTATGCCAAGGCAACATTTCCTAGGAGTAAACACAGGGCTAAGAGTACTAGGATTGATACACTCAGATATTTGCGGACCTATGTCCACCAGAGCTCTTAGTGGTGCCGAGTATTTCCTTACCTTCATTGATGGGCACTCAAGGAAAACTTGGATTTATTTTTTGAAAACCAAGGACGAGGTTTTCTGTCGATTCAAAGAGTTCAAGGCTTTGGTGGAGAATTTGACTTGGAAGAAAATAAAAGTTTTGCACTTAGATAATGGAGGAGAGTATGTCGATAAGGACTTCATTGATTTTTGTGCTAAGGAGGGCATCAGAAGAGAGTGGATAGCTCCATACAATCTGGAGCAGAATGGAGTAGCAGAAAGGATAAACAAGACTATTGTAGAAGCAGCTAGGGCCATGATGAATGATCAAGATATACCAAAATTCCTGTGGGCAGAAGTATGCAACACAATAGTCTATGTTCAGAACAGGACTCCTCATCGGGCGTTGGGCAAGATTACTCCAAAGAAAGTTTTCATAGGAAAGATGCCTAAAGTCAGTCATTTCAGGATATTTGGGAGTTTAGCATATTGCCGCATACCCAAGGAAAAGAGAAAAAAGTTGGATCAAACTGCGAAAAAGGGATATCTAATGGGATATAGCGAGAACGCTAAGGCATACAGAGACTATCTTCCAGGGAGCAGGAAGGTAGTGGTTCGACGAGATGTAAAGTTCATGGAGGACAGGGCTTTCAGAAAATCTTGTGAGATGCTTCCCGAGGAGCAGTCAAAAGAAGAGCCGTTGGTTAAACCTCTTCAACCAACAATAGTAAAGAATTCTTCCTCGGATCAGGAAGATTCACAGGATGAGGAGGAGCTAACAGAGGCACCTATTGGCAGAGGAAAAATATTGGAATTTCTAAGATTGACTGTTAGAAACTCTTCATGTACTTTATTGATTTATTCCTACCTACTTGTTCTGTTAATTAACAAGTTATTTACCATGTAAATACTAGAAATAAATACAAGTACATGCTCAACACATTACATATCATCAATTGAAGGAAACAGAAACAAGCACACAAGTCACACTGTTGTTTTTGGACTAATGTCCCCAGAAAAACCCAATGCGGGAAAACTTGTGCATCTATCTGAGGGTTTGATTTATTAAGCAGTTTCAGAATACAATCTGGGTGCCAAATCCGGCTCACCCAACAGAGAAAAAGTCTCGGAAGTAGAACGAAACCCCAGCGTCAACCTTTAGGGACTGTGTCAGCTCTCTCTGGCCCAGTGTTAGCCCAACGTCACTTTGGCTTGGCCTGTGTCAGCCTCTGGAGGCACTGCGTTAATCCTCTGGCCCTCTGTGTCACTCTCGTTGGCCCTCTGAGGCACTGTGCAGCTCCTAACTGCCTCTGTGTGAGCCTTGGCTGCCTCTGCATGAACCCTTGGCTGGTTCTGCGTCCCTCTCTCCGGTTACTGCGTTGATCCTCTCAGTGCTATCTCTACCTCTCTACTTCTGTATTCACTGCCCCTCAGCTGCAACTCTGATCACTCTCTCAACTTTCTCAGCAAAACCAACCCCAGAAAGTTGAAATCTTGATTTCTTGGTGTGTTCTCCAAGTGACCCTCAAGCCTCCTCTTATACTTTTCTCGTTGACAAATCAACGGCCGAGATTAAGTCCTTAATCAATGGCTAAGATTAGATCTGACTTGATCCATGACTTTTGGACCATTCTAACACAGTTTTATATTAATGCACATTAATATTTTATTTTCCCTAAGTTTAAACTTAGGGACTCCATTAAAAATATTAATTATTTTAATATCTCCCAAACTGTTTAGAATCGGCTCAAAGTTCAAACCCTTTTTGGGTATTGGAGACCTCATGTGACTTAGCCTCTCCACCAATTTTCGTGGCTAGAGCACATCTGATGCTACCCCAAATCAATAAAGAACTAGCAGGGAACTTTGTCAGATTCTGCGAGATGCATAGGACTTCATCAGTGCGCCAAGAAACAATAAGAGGGAGCGAAAACAACCAGATAGATATCAGGCATTAGTAGCTCAGGATGGGGAGCTTGCCAGTTTCCAGGAGGCAGTGTTGAGAAATACAAAGCCAGGTTTGTGGCTAAGGGGTATGCTCGAAAGGAAGGAATTGATTATGAGGAGACCTTCATCCCAGTAGCCAGGTATACATCTATTAGGACCATGATATCTCTTGCAGCTCATATGGGTGGGAGATTCATCAGATGGATGTCAAAACGACTTTTCTGAAAGGGGTAATAGATGTAGAGGTATACATTGAACGACCAGAGGGCTTTGAGACACATGAGAAGAAGTCTCATGTATCCATATTGAGGAGAGCCTTGTATGGGCTGAAATAGGCACCTATTGCATGGTATGGTCGAATCGATGGCTACTTGCAGAAGATGGGATTTGTCAAGAGTGACGCAGATCCAAATCTCTACTATCTGGTTATAAAGAATGAACCGCTAATCTTAGTATTATATGTGGATAATCTCTTTCTGACAGGATCATCCAGGCTCATTGGGGACTGCAAGAAGAATCTAGCCACGAAATTCGATACGAAGGATTTGGGACTAATGCATTATTTCCTAAGGTTGGAAGTTTGGCAGCAGAAGGGAGATATCTTCCTTGGGCAAGGGAGGTATGCTACAGAAATCCTGGAAAGATTCAGGATGGAGGACTGTAGACCCATGGCTACTACAATGATCACCAACTGGAAGAAGATTGATGCCTCAGAAGACAAGGATGTTGATCCCACCCTATACAGGCAACGCATAGGGTCCCAAATGTATCTAGCAATACCACGCCAAACATTTGCTACGCTGTCAACACCCTCAGTTAGTTCATGGTGGAACTGAAGAGGCACATTGGGCAGCAGCCAAACATGTTCTCAGGTACTTACAGGGAACAGTTGATTATGGACACGTGTACACCGGGGGTAAGGATATCAGATTGAGTGGATTTACTGATGCAGATTGGGCAGGTAATTCAGTGGATCAGAAAAGAACCTCTGGGTACTGTTTCAAGTTTCAACATTGGATCAGGAATGACTTCCTGGTGCAGTAGGAAACAGAAATCTGTGGCTCTGAGCTCATCTAAGGCATAATATATGGTGACGAGCACAGCTTCGTGTGAGGCCATATGGCTTAGAAAACTGCTTGTGAACCTATTCAGAAGGAAAATGGAGGCGACCAAGATCATGTGTGATAATCAGAGTTGCATCAAGCTCTCTGAAAATCCAGCTTTTCATGATTGGTCAAAGCATATTGATATCCGGTGTCACTTTGTCAGAGATTGTGTCCAACGAGGAGCTATACATTTGAGCTACACTCCTACAGAAGAATAGGTGGCAGACATCCTCACCAAGGCCCTTGGAAGGACAAAGTTTGATTACTTCAGGGAAAAGATGGGGATGATAAAGAACCCGTTTCGATAGCAGAAATGGGGGTGATAGCGGCACGGATGCAGAGGGAGTTGCGGTACAGATGCAACAGTGGCAGTAGTAGAGCCATGGGCAGTAATACAAGATGCAACAGTGCAGAGGATGTTGGGCAGGGAGGCTTAGCATCAGCACAGGGACCGATGCCGGATGATCAGGGTGATACTCAGTGAGGAGTATTACTAGAGCACAGTACTCGCTAAGAGGGAGTGTTGATTTGGGGTAGCATCAAATGTGCTCTAGCCACAAAAATTGGTGGAGAGGCTAAGCACATGAGATCTCCAAGACCCAGAAATGGTTTGGGCAGAATTTAACCAGTTTGGAAGATATCAAAATAATTAATATTTTTAAAGGAGTCCCTAAGTCTAAACTTAGGGAAAATAAAATATTAATGTGAATTAATATAAAACTGAGTTAGAATGGTCCAAAAGTCATAGATCAAGCCAGATCTAATCTTAGCCGTTGATTAGGGACTTAATCTCAGCCGTTGATGGACCAATAAGAAAAGTATAAGAAGAAGCTTGAGGGTCAGTTGGAGAATACACTAAGGGAGACCAGTCAGTTCGATTTCTGGAGCTGGGTTAGCTGAGAAATTTGAATTAGTGGTCTGGAGAGCAGCAGGAGGCAGCGAGTACGGAGCAGAGAGTCAGGATCAACAGCAGAGGACTAGCGCAGAGGCAGACGCAGGGCCTTTCAGGTAGACATTGAGGCAACAGGAGACTCTGCAGTCACTAGAGGGCCTGCGTGGGTGACACAAAGAGGCCCAGGGCTGACGCAGACAAGTAGGAGTTGACGCAGTGTCTGGGAGTTACTTAGAGGTCAACCACGCTGACGCTGGGACTAGGAGAAGTGCTGGAGACTTATTCTCTCTGTTGGGTAAGCCAGTTTGGCACTTGGTTGTACTGAAGAATTGTTGAATAATAAAATCCTCCCTTGCTGCACTGGTTTTCCCACATTGGGTTTTTACGGGGAGTGTTGTCCAAAATATCTGTGTTGATGTGTTGATTCTTGTGCATGTGTTTGTTTTTGTATTATGGTGTGATATCTGCAACATAATTTATTTTAATGTTTATTGAAGGAATTTCATAAATAACTTATTGAAAAGAAGTAGACAAAGTAAATTAGATGTTGCAGTGATAGAATTTTCACATGAAGGCTATCCTTCTAGCAAACTCATGTGATGGGGCATATTACAGTCCTCCCTGCCAAAATATGCCTGTCCTCAAGCAACTGCAATGCTGGGTGTTGTAGTACCTGCTCCCCTTCCCATGTAGCATCCTCCAATGACAAATCCTTCCACCTGACAAGGAATTCCCGGATAACCTTGTTCATGAGCTTTCTTTCCCAAACCTCCAGGATGGCTTCAAGAACCAAACACCAAATGCCCCTCATTGTCAAGTGGCGATAACTCTGAAGTGGCTGCCACCTGCTGGTCCAGCGCCTTGTTCAGGTAGGACACGTGAAATATGTTGTGCACTCTGTTGCCTGGGGGCATCTCCAACTCATACGCCACGTCCCCTACTCATGAAATCACCCTGTAAGGTCCATAAATGCAGGGCTTGAGCTTCTCAACCCCTTTTTGTTTGAGTGTAGACTATTGGTATGGCTGCAAGCACAGATACACCAAGTATCCCACCTCAAATCTCCTCTCCATCCGGTGGCAGTCTGTATACACCTTTTGTGGATTCTGTGTTGCCTGCAAGGTGTCCTTGAGAGCCCTGAGGTTCTCCCGGCTCTCTTGGATCCAATCCTTTGCCCTTGGGGTTTTGCTATCCCAAACACCATGTCAACAAATGATAAATCCTCATAGCCATAGAGCGCTCTAAAGGGGGTCACCCCAATGTTGCACGAAGCGGGAGCGAAGCGGAAGCGTTTTTTGGAAGCGGGGACGCCGAAGCGTCATTTTCCAAAAATCTAGGAAGCGAAGCGTCCACGGAAGCGTTTGCTATATATATATATATTTTTATATTTTTTTGCATTTATACTCAAAACAAACATCCCAAATACCAAATTAATTGTAGAAGACATGAAAACATGCATATTTTTGCATAAATCAAGATAGATATAACATCCATTGTACATTAATGATCTAGAATCTAGATTCTTCTCCTCTTGTCTAGCCTTTGCCTCTACCTCGATTGTCTAGGGATATTAGTCAACATTGCCCAATTTTGATCAAACTACCTAATTCAACACTTAAAATATGGTAGAAAAAGCTTAACATGTTTGATCGATGATTTTGACTTGATTGAAAGATAATTTTTTGCTAAGGGCGTGCCGCGTGACAAAGGAGTTCAACAATTAACACCACCAACACCAGGGTACATATAGGGCTTGGTGCTCTTGATTAAATGCTAATCGCATACCTTCATACTTGATATAATCTAATGAAATGCCACAATCCCATTGATCCTGAATACCTGAAAACTGTTAAGTCTGCTGAATTTTGAATAGGATATGAAATTCTATTTTCTCCATATGAAGTCCAATGAGGCTAGAACCACTCTCAAACATTCTGAGTCATTTCATGGTAATGTTAAAAATTTAAGTAAAAGGATGAAAATGAAAAATAAAGGAGAATGTCACTTTTACTTTAAGAATTTAACATTACCATGAGGGAGCATCTGCTATATTTATATTTTTTTTTGCTTTCATTTGTCACCCTAACCCAAGGTGGACCCACCCCCAACACGCAAACTCACCTAAAATTTAAAAAAAAATTGAAAAAAAAAAACGATTTTCTAAATGCTTTTCCGGAAGCTTTTCTGGAAGCGTACGGAAGCGTCTGGGAAGCGTCTGGGAAGCGCCTGGGAAGCGTCTGGGAAGCGCGCTTCGGCGCTTCGGAAGCGCCAACGCTTCCAAATTTCCAGGAAGCGGCTAAAAAAGCCGAAGCGGCGCTTCCGAATTTGGAAGCGCCGCTTCCGGCCAAGCTTCCTAGGCGCTTCCGTACGGGACGCGCTTCGGGGCTTGGAACCGGGGGGGGCGCTTCGTGCAACACTGGGTCACCCCAATGGACATGTGATATGTCGTATTGTAGCAATACTCTCCCAGATGAAGCCATTTTACCCATGCCCGCTATTGACCTATCACATAGTTGTGCAGGTAACCCTATAGCCATTTGTTCAATCTTGGTTTATCTGTCGGTCTGAGGGTGGTAACTAGTTTTGGGTGTAAGGTTGGTACCCACTAGTCTAAAATGTTCCTACTAGAAACCTCCCATGAACTTGTTGTCCTTGTCATTGATGATGTGGTCTTAGGGAACCCATGCAGCTTGAACACCTCCCTGAAGATGAGCTTAGCCACCTGCAAAGTTGAGTGCCTGGTTGGAATAGTGAAAAAGTGGGAAAACTTGGTCAACTTGTCCATCACCACATAATATACCGTCTCGCCTCTGAACAACTAGAAGTCTGGTGATGAAGTCCATGGAGATACTCTCCCACTTCTGCTTTGGAATAGGAAGAGGTTGAAGCAACCTGGTTGGATGTGTGTGCTCCACCTTGTTCCTTTAACATGTGCTACACTCCTGCACGTATCTCAAGATATCACCCTTGAGGCCTCTCCCTATAAATTGTTCCTTGATAGACTAGTAGGTTTCGAGGAACCCGAGTTGTCTTGCAAGAGGTTAATCGTGGGCTTCCTACATGATCTTCTCCTGCAATTTGAGTGTTGAAATTCCAAAGCAAGATAGAATTTCTAGACATGGTAATTACTTGTGACTAATATACATATTTTTCTTAGCATTTACTTTGATTAGTTATGTCATCAAGCAATTACACATTAACAAAATAGAGATCATAATGCACAAGAGACAAGAGACACCAGAGATTAGGCTAGAGGCCAAGGCAAAACCCACAAGGGGAAAACCGTCAATCTTTTCCTTATAGATTCTTTGTCAACAAGAGAAATCCAAGTCAAACTAATCAGTGATCCAAGTGCCAAGTCAACCCTCCAAACTCTTCCATGTTCTCTCCATAAGATAGTTAACCAATCTGCTCCTTGTCTGTCCTTTTGATGCCTTGTCTTACAATAATGATGACCTTCCTATAGCTTGTATTACACAGAGATAATATGTCACATCACACAGAGATTGGTGTCTTCCTGTAGCTCACATTACACAGAGATGATGTCTTTCTGTAACTTGGATCATAGAGAATGGTGTATTTCTATAGCTCGCATCACAGAGATGATGTCTTCCTGTAGCTCACATTCACAGAGATGGAAGGTGTCATAGAAACCTCGTTGTATATGCCTCAAATTCCATGCCACAAAACGAATTTCTTTTTCACAGAAGAGACCTTATTTGGATGCCAAATGGTGCATAATAGGTGCCAATATATAGTTGTTCATTCATGTGAAGAGACACGTCCTTTGGGCAGGCCGACTTGTCTTTCTGGAGGGACGACTTGGCAACTTGAAGGGCCAAATGACACTTATAAAATTCAAATTTTCTTTTTTTCACAAGGGTCACGAAGAACACGCCCTTTTACATTTTCTTTTGACTAAAACAAAGCATGAAGAACATTCTTGACAATAAAAATAATAATAATAATATTTTTTCTTCTTTTTGTTTTTGCATGAATTACATATTGATACAAGTATAATGACAATTATGAAGACCAAACCTAGTTACAATTCCAACACTGAGATCCTAGCACCAATCTTATTCTTGTAGTAGATTACCTCATCCATCACCTTGTACCTGTCATCCCCAAATGTGCCATCCAGAATCTCATGTGCCTGCTGATTCTTAGAGTACACCAAAAGCTGTGCCTTCCAATCCTAAGTAATGTCCATGTGGGAGAGTGTCACGGGCCTCCTGGAAAGTGTATCTGCCACTACGTTATGTCTCCCCTTGACATACTCTATCTCAAACTTATACACCTGGATCCTTCTAACCCACTTCTGCTACTTGTCATTAACCTCTTTTTGATCCAAGAAGGGCCACAAAATATTATAGTCTGTTTTCACCTTGAACTAGTTCCCCACCAAGTACTGTTTGAGTTCGGCCAAGGCATGCATGATGGCCAACATCTCCTTATCATAGATGGAGTACAGTATCTTGTAGTCACAGAGCTTTTGACTCTCATAGGCAATGGGGTGAGTACCTTGCATTAACACTGCTCCAATGCCCTCCCTTGATGCGTCACACTCTAGTACAAAGGGTTGTGAAAAATATGGCAATGCTAAGACGGGGCATGAACTCATCACTACCTTGAGGCGCTCAAAATCCTCATATGTTGTGGCTGACCACTCACAAGCCCCCTTCTTCGTGAGGTCGGTTAGGGGTGCTGCCAGCTGAAAAAATCCCTTCACGAATTGCCTGTAATAGGCACAGATGCCCAAGAATCCTCTCAACTCTTTCACACTCCTAGGAGTTGGCCAATCTAAGATGGCCCAGATCTTCTCCTGATGCACCTGGATTCCCTCCTCTCCAATCGTGTGGCCCAAGTAAAGCATATCTATGAGGACAAACTTCGCACTTCGACATTTTGGCATAAAGTTGATGCTCCTCCAAAATCCGCAACACCTCCTCCAAGTGCTGCAAGTACTCCTCCCAAGTCCTACTGTAGATCAATATGTTGTCAAAAAACACCTGTACAAATTTGCGCAACGGCTTGCTGAACACATGGCCCGTGCAAGACTGTAAGGTGGCAGACACATTGGTTAGCCCAAAGGGCATAACCAAGAACTCAAAATGCCCATAGTGACACCAAAAGGATGTCTTTGGGGGGATGTAATGCTCTCTCAATTGATGTTACCTTGAGCGCAAGTCTATTTTGGAGAAGCACTTGGCTCCCCTCAACTCTTCCATCAACTTGTCTATCCTCAGGATGGGGTACCTGTTCTTTAGTGTTCTCTTGTTGAGGGTGTTGAAGAAAGTGTAACTAGGTTCGGTCTTCATAATGACACATTCCAATGTAAATGATGTAAATTGTATCTAGCAAAATATCTTGTGAATTTGAGTCATGGGTTTCATGCTAAAAAATGTATTGTTATAGTAGCTCTCATTATGAGCTCTAGTCTAGGTGATAGGTTTGTGTCATTGATGTAAATGTTTACACTTGAAAATGTACAAGTATGACTTCAAGATCAAGAGCAAAATCATGTGGCAAGACTCCTTCAAGGTCAAGAACAGAAGGCTAACAATTGACTCCTCCAAACGAATATAAAAGAAGCAAAGCATTTTCTGCATAAATATATATTTATATTTGAGTGTTCATGTCAGCTTTATATCATGTTCAAGTCAGCTTAAAGGTATGGCATGTCAGCTTAATGAACAACCCTCTTACACTATAAATATAGGCCTCTCCGCATCTATTTAGATATATACGATCACAACACTTGAATTGGGTCTCTCTCCTATGCGAAGAAGTTTGTCAAAAGGTGCGAAGAAGGGATCATCTTAAGGAGCCACATGACCATAAGTAGAAGGTCTGTTCTACTGTCTATAACCACAGGAATTCTGTGCTTGGCTAGGGCATCAAAATATGTGCTCTCATCATCAAGGAAAGAGTTCGATTTTGGGTCTGTTTGGAGGACATATTTGCTTGGAGAGCAGAGACATCAAGAACGAAGTGTTTGGAGGGCTAGAAGAGCCATAACCCTATCACATGTGTGAAGGAATAGATCACGGTTAGGGTTGTGTTACAATCCTAGGTTATCTTAATGATAGGGATTAATTCTAGGCCTAAAGAGTTTGGATATTCAACTAGAAGGAAGCTCCAATCATAGCGAGGCAAGAGGAAGGCTACAAGAGCAAATAGCTCACTCCCACGTGAGAAGACAGTGACATTTTCAGGACTGCGGCTAGGGTTTCTAAGCAGTCCAGCAGATCACATTGTTTCAAGGCAAGCATTGAGGAGATCCACTAGGCTAGTGGACCATCTTGAGCAAGAGAAGCTTGGAGGAAGAAGAGGAAGGAAGAAGGAAGCCAGATCATCCATTCTTGGTAGCAGATCTGATCCATGTTGCAGCAAATCAGAGGACAACAGTAAGAGAAGATTCTAGCCTTGATCTTGGAGTCACTTGGTCAAAGGGTCTTTGTATTGGTCTTGGAAATTTTGTCAAAGTGAAGAAACTATAAGAAGAATTACCGTCGGTTTTCCTCTCAGGTTTGGAGAGGTTTTGCCCTGGCTGTTGCCTATATCTTGTGTTGTTGTTCTTTAATGTATTATGCATGGTAGTTGGTTGATGAAGTTACTGATCACTAACATATTAAAGATCTTGTTTGAATTGTCTAAAGAATGAAATTACTTCACAAGCAGTTATTAAGATAGAGAAATCATTAAACTCTTAGGTCCTTAGATTTTTCAACAGAGGGCTCAGTAATCAATGCACATGCAGAGTATCCCATCCTTCTTCTTCACCAACACCACGGAAGAAACATAAGGACTAGAACTTGGCCTGATGTGGCCCAAGGCTAACAACTCCTGAATAACCCTCTCTATCTCATCTTGGTATGCCTTGGGATGTCTATAGCGGGTGGTGATGGCCACTTGAACCCCCTCCTCCAGCGCAATAGTATGTTCAAACCCTTTGTCTGGGGGACGGATTGGAGGAATCTCTCTAAATATTGCCTGATGTCTCTATAAGACTGCTACAATCTCCGAATGATGTTGTCGTGTCTGAGCCCTTGTCCTCGTCTTTGAAATCCTGCACTCCACTGCCCATGCTATATCTCCCTTTCCAAGATTTGCCTCCATCTTGTTTGCTGTCACGAACAAAGGTGGGTAGGAATCCTAGTTTTTCCGACCTCCCCTAAATGATGATCTAGCTACAACTCTGTGTTTCTCCTTCAAGTGGCAAAACTCCCCAAAAGTAATGCCATCTTAATCCTTGGGTCCAAGGCATCATACTCATCAATCCCATCTGCGAATGACCCCATGAAGGTTGCAACTGAATCTAGTTCTCCTAAGGGTCTGTCCACAAATTGGGGCATAGTGGGTTGGATGGAATGGCCAGTTATGTGTGGGATGTCCTGATGGTTAGTGTGCACATGCATGTGGCTCCCCTCTCCAGATCAGGATCCACCTTCCCCATTGTTATCTTGCTTCCCCTGATTCTATAAATGAACACTAGTCAACTACGCCAACTATGCTAGCATGTCCATCATGAGCTTTTGTTGCCTTGCCAACTTTGTCAATGTCAGCTCCTTTCCCCCTTGTTCAGGTTTGTCCACATTCTCCATGGGTTCTTTGTCCCAGTTATCACGCTCCCTTGTGTGTTCTACCTCAGTGTCGGAAAAAGGGTCAGGGCCCCAACCTCTACCTCGTTTTCTTCTGCCTCGACCCTTGCCTCTGTGAAATACCACACCACCAAAACAGGGTGGCATCACTAGCTCCTTTTCCCACAACTAGCTAAGAACATGCTCTGATACCACTGTAATATTCCTAGTGGAAAAATTAACAGTCCATACCAAAACAATAACTTGGAACAACAAAATAAATGAATAACACAACCACAAATTAATACACAAGTGACACCAGCAAAATAATCTGAGCCATTATATTAATAATATGGGTTTGGGTACATAAAGTGAGATGAAACAATAGAACCCGGGCTTGCCAAGCAAGCTAAGAAAAACCCAGAAATACGCTGCTAACCCAAGTGATAGAAGATCCAATATAGTGATGTTGTTGGCCCAATGAACAAACAACTGCTCGATGCGAACTAAAATGATGATTTCCTACCTGAATACTGCCTGGATCAGCCTGCAATTTCACCCACCAACTCCTCTCCAAAAACCCACAAAAACCCGCAAATGGTTTTGCTCGACTTCAAGCAGTGAGGAAGCCCTCCAAGTGGTGTGAATGGCCCAACTGGCCAACTAGTGCATACTGCTGTATAAATTCTCTACTGAAACAATCCTCTATCCCCAACTGAAGAATTCCCTATCCAATCAAAAGGCTACCTCCAGAACGCCCAAATTCTTTAGCCCCATAAGCCTTTGATCTATTCAACTCCTATGCCTGTGCAAGCGTTGCCCAGAGAGGCCCACACATTGCCAAAAATAGATGAATTCAACCCTCAAAGATGGCCCGAAAATACCCCTGCGAATTGCCACCAAAATTCTGGCCCCAAGTGGTAGAAACAACTCTTGCAATTCCCACTCGCGAAAATCACTGAAGTTGACCAAACTAAATACCAGTTTGTACTGCCTCTGCACCCAGGAAGTGTGCACTGCTGTCTCGAATAGCTGATGATGACGCCCTTTGGAAGCCCTGGAATAGACTCCCCAAGTTTCCAGCAAGGGAGACACTCGAAGTTCTCCGAAACTGGCTTGGATTTCGACTAAAACCCTTGTGCTCAACAATACTCCAACCCTTGCACTGAACAACTCTAAGAGAGGTTAAATTCTGAAGTGTAATGGTCAAAAGATAAGGTGGAGTGCCCCCCTCCTTGTCTTTAAATATGCTTGGCCCCATACACTCTCCTTAGTGGCCCCCAATTTGCCTCCAAAAATCGCACTCCCTCTCTAGTGGTGCACATTGTCTCCTTGTGGCCCCCACTTGAGCGTGGGACCCACATTACCCTTGTCTCCTAATTCCAAAAAGCGCTAAAATTAATCCCAATCTTTTGCCTTATTGCCCAAGTGACAAATTTGGGCTGAAGGCTATCCTTCTAGCAAACTCATGTGATGGGGGATATTACACTTTATGCCTCAGATTTGTGCACTGTCACAACCTCAGAGTTTGGACTATACGACAGACCTTGTGCCTCAGATTTGCGCACTGTCACAGTCTCAAAATTCGGACTATACCACAGACCTTGTGCCTCAGATTTGCGCATTTATTCCACAGAAGATGTGTGCTTCAGACCCTTTGTATAAGCCTCAGACCTTCGCATAAGCCTCAGAGATATATGTGATCTAAAGAGTGTGATGGAGGAGAGCGACTAGGCTCTATTTAGTATTTATAGTGATTCGTGCATGTGAAGGGGTGTGTCTCTTGGGCAAGCCGACTTGATCCTTGGAGGGCCAACTTGGTCACTTATGTCAAATACAAGTTCAAAATTTCATTTTTCCCGCTCTTGATGAGGCTTGTAATATTTTTCTTTTTGAATACAAAATAAATATTTTCTTTTTTCTTGCAAGCATGAAAAACAGGTCTCAAATGAATTTTCTTTTGCAAATATAATTCATATTTCAAAATTACAAGTACAAAAGAACATTACGAAGACCAACCATAGCTACAAAATTCAACAAACCTTTGGTATTTTTGTCTTTGTAAATAAAATTGTAAATTTTAGCAGAAATACAAAAGGTCAGTGGACCCTTGGAAGATGAAACCAAGAGTCACCTCATTATATAAATATGATTTTACATTAGTAGAATGCCATCGATGGAAAAACTCATCCCTGGTCTGACAGTAAGCTCATAATTGATTTCTGATCATCATGCAACAACTTCCTCAGAATGGTAATTAAATTCCACATAAAATTCTGAAGATCTGGATATTGCAACAATGCCAAATGTTGCTGGGGTATTCTGTACCCCTAATGATGCAGAGAGGCACCTTTGAAGCTTGGATGTGATCCACCCTTCATAGATAAGCTGAAGAACGATGGAAGAAAGAGAAGCTAAGACTAGAATATGATAGAAACTGTACTCAATGATTATGAATAACGAAATGGAAGCACAACAAAATTGGACAATGGGCTGCCCCTATGGGCCACAGAGACTCTCCTTTCTGACTAGACCTATAAGAACAATCTTGCATGGTAATACAGTTCTCTCTTAAGTCTCTTATACGTTGAAGTTGGATATCAAAAAAATACTATACCTGTCCTAACTGCCTAACCATAATAGCTAACTCTCATAACTGATTATGACTGTATGACATACTCACTGCAAACTATGTTTTTATACAAGATATTAAGACACTTTTCACACTGACTTGTGCAACATTAGCATAAAATTTTACACCCTAACAGCTTTAACCAATGCAGCTTGCTGGTTCTACCATTCCAATGGTGGCCAATAGTTGCCTGGTTGTTCCCAAAGTGGTATTTCATCCATTTGTACTCTGTGGCACTGTTTCCTTTGCCAATAGAATATATCAATATATGCAAAAAAAGGCCTGTGACAAAATAGTAATTCAGTTTTAGAAATGCTATTCTTAAAATTTATTGCACCTTTAGGTACCTATTGCCCCTGTTTTCCTTGTTTGATTAGATTTTAAACATCCTTATATTCCTCTTATATGTCATTTATGACAGTGGCGATTGGACTGGTAGGATATATTATGGTGTGTCTTTTATATTAAAAGTAAATGCTGGAATTGGATTTTGCAATGTTCTTGTGTTCTACATTTTAGTAAGCCAAGGTTGATGAAAATCTGTCTTGCTTTTGTTTTCCAATTTGTAGGTGCTCTTTGGAACAAGATGCAGCAGAGTAGAGGAAGCCTTAATGCATGTGCACCCTGGACATTGTCTTCTATTCCAATACAAATTGAGGCTCCTCTTCACATGCAAAGAACAGGTCCTGAGCATTTGCTGCCCATCTCTGAACAGTATGGAAGCAATCAATTTCAAGAGGAGAGTAACGGGAGGTTTAGTTTGCAAAAGGAAATCCAAAGGCCCACCGTTGGATCAGTACTCGTGGCCTCCAAAAATCTCCATGGTGTATATCCCTTTGAGAATTCCATTATTATAATAGTAAAGGCAGACTTTAATGAGGGCTTTCAGGGTTTAATTGTAAACAAGCCTCTTCCATGGGATGATCTGCCTAAAATATACATGCTGCTAGAACCACTTTTAAGACCCACACCTATCTACCTTGGTGGGCCAATTATTTTTAAAGATAAGCCTTTCCTGAGTTTGACACGCATTGCTGATCTTGAAGGCTTCCTTGAAGTACTTCCAGGTATATATTATGGTGATCCGAAGGTCACAGAAAAAATCATTTTGATGATAAGGGTTGGGAAAGTTCAAGCTCACGACTTCTGTTTTTTTCTGGGTTTTACAAATTGGGGATGGCAACAGCTTTTTGATGAGGTGGCAGAACAAGCTTGGCATTTCGATACTTACAGAGAGGATGTTGTTCGTTGGCCTGCACAGAAGTAGAAATGATATATTGTTCCACATTCATAAATGACACATTTCTTCATTGTTTTCATGCTGTCCATCCATACCCTGAGGGAAGCATATTCAATGGGATGAATAACTACTGTACACCATAGGAAAAGGTGCAGCATATCATGTGCTGTGAATCAACTCACCAGTCTCCATTTATTCAGGCATTGAAATTCCAGTCTGCTGTTGAGAACGATGCTTATGAGAATTTTGCATTTGAGGATTGGGCCACACTAACCGCGGGTTCTAAAGCTTAAAGAATAAATGCCAAGGTTTTCCGTGTTTCTCCTAACTATGATGCTTGTGTTTCTTGCCTCCCATCTGGCAGTTCGAAAGTTGAAACAACCTTTTAATGTTAAGAATGTTTCAGCTACAATTTTGAAAAAATGGATAATCAAGAGGACTATACATGGAAACATGTGTTGACCAATCAATTCAGATACTATTTGAGAACTTACATGAACAAGAAAAGAATTCGTTGCACAATTAGACTATTCTGAATTGAGTTGCCCAATCTGTAAATTTTTTATATTTCCTTATCCAATTCAACCTACTAATGCTAAAGCTTCTCATTTCATTGTTAGCACACTTTCAATGGAAACTGGCAATATGTTGTCAATGTTAAATGGTATTTTCTTTCTTATTTTGACACTTACATATAACCAAATATGCTAAGGATTATTTGTGGAAGGAGTGCGTTGACCTCACAATATGCCATATGCGCACATGGGGCCTCATTTTATTTTTGTGACGGCATTCCTTCGTTCCCCTCGGGTTAAGACCTCTAGTTGGGATTGGTGCTAAGATTCTCTCTTGCCAATCCTTCCATTTGGGCTTATTCTCATTTAAGTGGTGGCAGCCTAAGTTTTCCTCAATCCTCTTATCAGCTAACCTAGTTTCTTCGCTTTCATCTAATTAGTGTGAATTCACCTCTACGATTGTGAAACAAATTATTGGTACCACCTTAGCCAAACTTGGGATATCACTACTAGTTTGGCAAATTGAATATACCCATTCATCATTGTAATCATGATAATGGATGTAGTGTTCATCCTGAAGTTGCATGCGTAGTAGTATTTGTGCTTCAGTCTATTTATTAGCAGCAATTTTGTCTATCATTATTGATCTTATCCCTTTGGAGCCCATCAAAACTGGCATGAAATAAGGACCATTATTTAGCGTGAAAGGCCCACTATTTAGCATGAAATATATGTAATGTGGCTTCATTCAATAAGGCCGACTATTTAGTTAGCAAGTGATTATGAGTAGGCTTCTCTAGTTAGTTATAAATAAGGAATGAGTCCTTATGGAGCATGCATTGAAGTATTTTGTTTTGGAGCATAGTTCATGAAGAGCCTGCCCTCCTCAAAGATCATTGTACATTGTTTCCCTATCTTAAGGATACTTTGATAAATAAAGTATTAATCATTTTTGAATATCTTGTTTCTGATTCTAGTTTAAAGATCAAGGATCTTAACATCATCACCCATAAAACCATCACAAACCACTACCTTACAACAATGAAACAAAGACAAACCATTCAAGGTTGAGTTCCATGTTTAGCGCCAATCTTGGCCACAACACTATATCTAGTAGCTTTGTAGCGAGGATTGGATGTAGGATCTTAACATCATCACCCATAAAACCATCACAAACCGTTACCTTACAACAATGAAACAAAGACAAACCATTCCAGGTTGAGTTCCATGTTTAGCGCCAATCTTGGCCACAACACTATATCTAGTAGCTTTGTAGGCAGGATTGGATGTAAGTTCCATTAAAACCAAAGCTTGAGCATGCATGGATATGAGTGCAAACTCAATGATGAATAGTCCAACACCAAGCTCAAAAGGGTGAGCTTCATCATGCAATAATAGCGTTACAAAAGGGCCTTGAGGTTCAACCTCTTCTTGCACTTAGAGTGAGCTTGCATTCAAGATAAAAGGGTAAAGTTAACACCGTGATTTCAAGCTACCTTGAACAATATGATTGCAATCTTCAACACAAAGTAAAACATGCTCTTTAAACCATTAACATCTCAAGCACAAAGGTCTCAACTCATGCCCTCAAAAATTCATGCAATTTCTTCCACCGATTCTTTGAGCACATGGTGATGCTAAATAATGAATGAGTTAAGTCAGAATGGTTATAGTTCAATCGAATTAATCTTGCAACCCCACTGTTGAAGAAGATCCACAATCCATATTTGAGTGTTATGGTTCATAAATGGGGAGTTATAGGGGTTGCCATTGAATAGTCCTTGTCCTACTTGTACAAGTGGCTTGTTATCCTCCCTTTGTTTGCACAACAGATCGTTAGGTAGCTTCAACCATCAAGCTTGTCAATTTAACCAAAAGAATTTCCCGAGTCTATAGTTCAAGCAACCAAAGTGGTCATGGGGATAACAATCTTAGCTAATATCTTATAGGACTAATTCCCAAACCAACCATTTTCCATCAAACTTCAGCACTATGCATAGGTTAGAGCACTTAGTGTTAAGCTAGTCCTTTTTTTTTGTCATTGCTTACACACTAATTATTATTTCACAAGTATAATTATCAAAATGGAAGTATTGATAAAATGTAATAACAATTATAACATATGCGAATCATGTTGTTTGTAGGTACAAGAGTAAAAAGAATCATCGCTGCATCAATATAATAGCATCATAATAATATGACACCATCATAAACGTATCATGATGATAACCATTGACATCGCATTAAATGCATAAATGGTTAGTAATCTTCATGAGACTATCACAAACAAAAAATAGGAAAAATAATGTTGTTATAATAAAACCATCAACATGTTTATTACTAAAGTGCATTCTAGTGAGTATGCCCATTATCAACCTATATAGGGCAAATAATTGATGAAGTTTAGTGATTAGGGTGATGTATTGATTGCAATATTGTGTGATCACATTATTGAATATCTTGATATTGAAGTGCATAGTCACTGCCATTGTGATTTGATCTTGGGTCTTGCCTAGAATAGTCCTACGAAGTTACCGATTCACTAAGTATCGTTAAAAAAATTGTGTGATGACATTAGTGTTGATAAAAACATGTGTAAACATATAACAATTCCATAGGGAATGCAATTTTAGTGATACGTGAACTTCTAATCTCTCAAATCATTTTTTTTAATAATAATAAAATGTAATTTATAACTATGTTTTTGAAGAGTAGATACAAGACATTCATACTCACTTTTGAAAATGACGAGTGAACAATATGAGAAGAAATGTTTCTATGTGTAGGCACCAGAAAGTGAAATATCACGACACAAAACATTACCTGTGACACTCAAGGTTGCCCTGATGCTAGCATTAAGAACTTTGAAGCATATAGGAATGATTCAGATTAGATAATTATATTGCTTGTCATCCATCTTGTTGCTTTCAGAATGGAAAAAGTGGAGGAATTAGTTCACATGACCATTTTTACTGGTAGAATCTAGTTTAGTAGATTGGGGTCTATAACCTTCAAGAAGCATTTTGAGGCATCAAACGACATTTTTTTGGGGTAAAACTTTGCGCTTTAGTGCCACACTTTTTTTTTTCCTATTCTACACATAAAATCTTTTCCAACAACATAAGAATCGCCTCAATCGGAGTTTGTATGCAAAAGTTATGCCACTTGGAAGTTGGCTTTCTTCATTTGACCACCATAATTCGAGAGGATGCCACATTAGCCTCATTACTCATGGAAAATCGGCTAGCCACATGATCATGATGAAGAAAACTCTAGAAGAGTCCATATTTTAGCTTTAGTTAAGATTGAAAGGAGTCAAACCTGACCACTAATAGGCTATCAGATTGTGCTATAATGGGGCCATTAAGGAAAAGGGGTACTAATTCTTTTTTAGGGCAGTTTGTTCCATAGATAATAAGGGTAGCCGAGAGGGATAGAGAGAGAGCACACAAACATGATTTGTGCATTGTAGTAGCCCACATGTCACAAGCCTTCTTTGTACCTGCAATCACTCTCTATTCAAAGAAAGAGAGCAAAGCGGCCTCACCTTTTAGCTAAGTTTTCTTTCGTAAGGGTTTCATAGGATGTATTTTGTGTCAATTGTGGCTTGAGTTTTTATTTCGTTATTTTCTATTTTCTGCATTTTGTAATTATAATTTTCATGCACATGCAGTAAACAGTTCCATAAATCTAAAGAGAAATAAACCCTCATAGTGTAGATTTCAGATTTTTAAGTATAAATTTATCAGATCTATTGTGATGAATTGTAGACTGGAATATTCATAACATTTTACAAATCATATTGGTATCAAAGCATGTGTTTTTGAGTATATTGTGGAGATTTGCAGAGGCTTTGGCTTGGCTAAGCCAAAAGTCATAAAACCTTAGTCACGATTGACGAATCTATGAATAACCCTTCTTATCCTACAGAGAAGAGGTTTTCTCAATTAGAAGCATAAGTTGCAGAGATAAATTGTAATGCAAATATCCTTATGGCGACCCCAACTAATAAGCTTGAGCTATTTAGAGAAGATGAGGGTTATAACATAGAGGTTCGATTAGAGGGAAGATTAAGATATTGTGAAGAAACATAGGCGCTGAAGAAAGAACCTGAAAAGGATCAACCTAGTTCGAGTGCCAAGAACCATTTAGTGCCTATTCAAAATTGAAGTGAAGGTCGATATCAAGTTGTATCAAGGTGAGATCAACGCTCTAAAGCTAAATCACTGGTTGCAACAATTAAAATATTAGTTTAGTGGTCAGCATATAGAGGAAGAATATAAGATTTCATTTGTATGACTGAAATTAGAGAACCATGCACTGACTTGGTGGGTAAACCACACAGAGACCTTGAAGTTGAAGAGAGATCCTCCAGTGATTAAGTGGAAGGACTTTAGAACTCTCATAAAGTCACAATTTTATTCTATCAAGTTTGTAGAGGAATAATGGATTCAATGGCACTGCATCAAACCAATGTAGGGGCAAAGTGTACAAGAGTACACCACATAATTTAGAAAGATGGTCATAATGTTGGGTATATCCCCAAAGAACCTAGATGTACTCCTCAAGTATCTGGGGGGTCTACATAGCCATTTGCGGAAGCAAGTGATGGTGTTCAAGACTAGATTAGTGGGTGAGACTTTTGTACAAGCACAACTCCTAGAGAACATAAGCCAGAAGAAAGAGAAATCAGTGGATTGAAGTAGAGGGAGCACCATAATGCTTCTAAAGAGGGGAACAAGAATTGAAGGGGTAAAGATAAACAAACAACAACCACAAGAAACTAGTGCAAAGATCCCAACAACCACTATAACATTACCGATTATACAAGGGATAAGTGTTGGAAGTTGTATCTAGAACTTAACCTGAAGAACACAAAAAATATAATAAGAAGAATCTCATGGCCCCTTATTCGAGCAACTAGGTTGAAAGTGTTAGAAATTTAGAAAGGTTGAAATATTTTCTTATACTTGATAATCACTTGTGATGTTCTTGACTTACTAAGTTTCTTTATATCTTCTTTCTTTTAGTTCATCAAGCAATTACCAAAGCAATATCACATAAAACAATGGACACCAGATATAGGTTCAAAACTAGGGAAAAACCCCTATCTAGGGGAAAACCCAGTGAGTAATTCTTCCTTCAATAGTTTTCCAGAGATATTCCAAGACTCTAGACCTTGACACAAACTTTCCTTCACACCAACTCAACCTTCCTCTTCTCTTGTAAATGATCCAACTTGACCTGACAACAACAACAACAAAAACACTTTTCTTCGACCCAACAACTTTTACCTTGTCTTGGAGACTTCGATCTTTATTGGAATACTCCGACCCTTAGAAACTTCTATCTGTGCCCAATACAACTTCTAGAGGCAACAACACCCAACAACAACAACTTCAACCTATACTTTGATATGGAAACAACAACATGCAACAATTGGCTATGACATCAACAAGAGAACTCCAATCTTCCAAACTAGGACACGAGAGAGAAAGATAGTTGCACCAAAAATTCAATCATCCTTCCTTTCTTCTCCTAGACCAAACTCACACTTCCTTTTCTTCCTTCCTCTATTTCGCACTTTTTCCAACTTCAAGAGATATTGAACTTTCTTGTTGCGAATGCTTCAAATGGAATTCAAACTGCTTCATTTATAGTTCTTTGGTGAGGTCGAATAGCCTTCTTTGAGGTTGACTTGATCATCATAAGGCCGACTTGATGTAGAGGAAACATAATTCATATTTGAATCAATACTTAACCCTTTTACATGATTCAAAAGCCCAAGAAGGGTCTCCTTAAAAGTACAATGACTCTATTGACTCAGAATAAATCCTAGAAGTTCTCAATGGGGACTTTAACCTAAAACATGATGACCCGAGCATGAAACTCATGTTTTAATAAGTCATAATAATAATAATAATAATAATAATTATTATTTTCTTTATTCTTTTGACAAGTACATTGGATGATGACTTAAATATATTTAATGAAGACCAAAACTAGTTACATTTTCCAACACTCCCTCTTAATTAGGGAGGTATTCATCATATACAAGTACAAGGAAGATCTTAACTATATGAACTATGAAGATTTTTTAGGCATCGTGATGCCATTCAATAGATTCCTGACCAGGGCAATCTATCCATTGGTATCTCAACAGTTTAGGCACAACAATGCCATGGACTAGATTCTTGACCATCGTAATATATCCAAATGGGAATAAGATGGAATCAAGCTTTCAACCTCTCTAGGTACCATCAAGCTTACTTGCTAACCATCAACCCAAAGATCTAGGTGCGTATCCAAAACAAAGCTCTATAATCAACACCACCTTTCCAACTTCGGGACCTAGACATCAACACAAAGTGCCGACCAAATTTCCTCCCAGGAAATGCTTCACTCACAAAGCCTCAACACTCCTTGATCCAACAGATCAAGGACAACAAATCTCTCCCAATCAAACTGATCGGTAACCAACTTGCTATCAAAACCTTCGAGAGATTTACCTGTACAAACACAACCCCAATCAATAATAAACTTTCACATGTACGTAATCAAACACAAACCTCCAGGGTTTTCCAGACAACATGTTGTCGCTCCTAGAGACAGTGTCAAATTGCTTACAAAGCCAGTGCCTCAGCACATCTAGATTCCGTGTGTCTCATATGATTCTCTAGAAATTGGAGACATCATATATATATATATATATATATATATATATATATGGAATGGGTTGGTTCATTCATCTAAAGGAGTAAGCCATGAATTTCCGGTACTTCTTCACATATACAAATCACTGAAATATATGCATAAAATAGTGGACGCTGAGTAGTTCAAGGACCTACAGTTTAATAAGCTTTGACAGAGCAATGAGAGAGGATAAGGAGAAGGAGGAACTCATCACATAGAACTTGAAGCATCAAGAATTCTATATTTAACACATAGAGCTCGAAGCATCAAGAATTTCTACACTTATCTGGGTTACAGGTGGATATAATGGACAGAAGAGAGACTAGGTGATATGATTCATTGAGCGCAACTTTAAAGATACAATTTCAATAATCCATACAGACACATGCATTAACAAGTCGATCAAATGAATTTGTGAGGAAGTTTGAAATATTTCTAGCAGTTATGATTACATGAATTCAGAGAAGAAACATGAACATAATGGATTTTAATAGAGGGAGAACATACTATAGTACTCGAAGGGGGAATGACCACCATTTCCTTAATATTTTGAAAGGTCTGTATATTAAAGTCATACAACCTGAAAATACATGTAGTTCTTTCTTAAGAATTCTGAACTTTTGTAAAGTGTTGCTTTCCCTTATTTATCTAGAGAGGGGAGCATTTGAGCATTCATTACAACAAAATATCTTTTGCCGAGTCTTAGCTATCATATCGACTAGTTGTCTCGACCAGGGATGGCTCTGTGGCCCAAAAACATTACAAAATATTAATTGCCATATTAAAGGGCGACCCATTATAGGATAAAAAATCAGTCGAAAATCAGATAAGAATGTTAACAAAATATCTTCATGCCAATCCCTGTGATCGCTTCTGCTTCAAGTTGGATTTTTCTCACAGTATGGCCTTCTGTGTTGCTCAGCCGACTCTCGTCGCTTCTACTTTTACTGCTTGAACCATTCATCCTTTAAAGTTGGGAGTGTGCACTATCAATTTCATATCGCATTACTAAAGCAGAGGAACCCTGGGTGGTACTTCGTCTTCCCTCTGTATGGGGGCACCACGTTGGATAATCAAGTCCTCGCAAGCTACTAAGTCCTTGTTTACTTCTGTCAGCGTTGACCTAGATTTCATGTCACAAGGGGCTTGTTTGGGTCTCTCCATGTCGAGTTTGAATGCTCCATCTCATTTATTAAATGCCATAGCTGCCAACCCACCTTGCCTTAAAGTTTTGGACTACCTAGTCGTGGAGTTCTTGCATTCTGGATTTTCCATTAAAAGCCTTTACAAGATGGGGCCTTCAGATCCACTCCATGCCCTTTTGCTTCATGTGACCGGGGGCTATGACCAGGGGTTTAGTCCTCAGGTGCTAGGGCCTTTGGACTCCCCTTAGGTGGTCTTTTTCCTTTGTTACATGGAATACCACATACCAACGATTTATAACACCTTTCCTTTGTTATCTCCCCTTGACACTTGTGATCACCGATCTGTGGGATCGAGCCCACCTAGGATATCGCAATCGTAATGCAGGAGAGAGAGCCTTTTTACCTCCTTTCATAGCGCTGACCGATTGACTGGATGCAAAACTTTCATATGATATGACACATAAAATATGGCACTAGGGAGGGTCGTTCACATATTGCAGTCGTAGGTCGGAATACCATTGGTCCCTATCGCCATGTCATCTCTGTACTTCCAGATCATGATGACGTCAACAGTCATGTGGATTCATAGGGACCAATGGTATTCCGCCACGTGGCCCCTTGGTGTAGAGAGAAAAGGGCCTGCCCCACCTTGTTTTTTCACTGTAATCCTTTGTTAAATCGTTTTTCGACACCTCTTGGCGCTTTACACTATATCGGGACTTCTCCAATTCATAGCCTTTTTAACCTCGGTCCCGTCCAGAATCGCCAATCACCGATATTGTGGGACCTCCGATGTTGCAGGAATTTCGATATGTGGGACCTCCCCACCGCCGATAAGTCGGTAGACTGTGTCTGGGGCCCTCCGATCGTCGATAAGCTAATGTGCCATGCCTTGGGACTTGCCGATTTCTGATTTGTGATATCGACGATCAACCGATCACAGATTTCGCTACCTTCCCCTGCTACTATTTTAGAAAACCCCCGATTGCGATTTGCGATGAGCCTGACCCTTAGCCATTTTCCCTTTGTTTTCTGGCTTTGAAAGGGTATCTTCAATCTGCGCTAACTTCTTATCTAGGATTATGTTTTTGGACTTCCACCTACCGTTGGAAAGCTTATTCCAAACACTATTAGTGGAGGGTTCGATTTAGCTTTGAGAGCTTCTGTGGCTTAGAAAATGGATGCAAACCTATATTTTATTTGGTACTCTTTATACAACTGGAACTCTGTTTTCAGAAGGTGACAACATTGGCTCCACTTGGGGATAATGCCTTGCTAGCAAGGTGCTAAGACCTTGCAAACTGCGAACTTCACCTTTGGGCATGGAGTTTTTCTAAAAGAACGATCATTTTGTGAAAGTGGAATTTTCAACATAAACTAGAAATTTCATATAGCAATTACAATACACATGCCAATATTCACAATGAGTGCAAGACATGTACCTCTAGTTTTGGAAATAGAGTTTGAGGAATTGAGCATTTACCGGTAGTTCCAGCGATTCACCATCCCAATTTTCAAGCATGTATGTGTTATTTCCTCTCTCTTCTGCAATCTTGAAAGGGCCGAACCATATCAGATCAAATTTTCCGTGTTTTCCTTTGTCTTCTCGTCGGATGTCCCATTGGAGAACTGAATCTCCTGGTTGAAGAGTTCGATCCTTGTCCTTCTTGTCAAACAAGGATTTCATATTTTGTTGGTAATTTGACAATTTGGGCCCCACCTGATTTTTGTTTTCATGAAGCTCGACCAACTAATTTATCCTTCGTGTCAAGGCACTTGGCTCTTCCTCAACTTCTTATAGTAAATTCGCCACCGACATTGCTAATTGGATCGAGAAGACTGCAGCCTTACCATACAGTAGCTCAAAAAGAAATTTTCCCATGGATCATTTAGGAGTTACTCGGTTAGCCCATAGGGAAAACTTTAGTTGGGAGTCCCACTTCCTCTGATTCTCGGTGATGGTCTTCTTCAACACCCTCACCATAGTTTTGTTTGAGGACTCAACCAAGCCATTACCTTGGGGATAGTAGGTAGTGGAGTGCCCGATACTGATATTGAATTTCTGGCAGAAGCTAGTGAATTTGGCATATTTGAATACCTAAGAATTGTCAGTGATAATTTTGATATGACAACCAAAGCGAGATAATATGTTCTCCTCCATAAACTTAATTACCACTGAGTCTGTAGCATTTCAAGATGGGATGGCTTCTACCCACTTGGTGAAATAATCCATGGCCATTAATATCCATTTGTGTTGGCCACTGGACGGTGGGTTTATTTTTCCTATGAAGTCTAGTCCCCACTGTCTAAAAGGTTCTTCCACATGCACGAGAATTAGGGGGAGAGGAGAAATCTTTTGTCTCTCAACAAACACTTGGCATATCTGGCACGACATGACATGGGAATGAACATTTCCAAACAGCGTAGGCCAGTAGAATCCTGCCTTGAGGATTTTGTGTGTTGTGGTCTTCCAACTGTAATGACCTCCACAAACTCCTCCATGAAATTCCTCAATCACTTTATGGGTTTCGCCCTCTACCAAACATAGCAGAAAAACTCCCACCAGGTCCTTCTAGTAGAGTTGACCATTGGATATGATATATTTTTGCGCTTGCAATCTCAGAGTTTGGTATTTGGATTTATCCAGCCCTAGCGGGCACCTCAGGAATAAGAGATAATGAATGATGTTCTTATACCAGGGTGATCCCTCATATTTAGCATAGATCTTCTGCTCAGATGTTTTAATCCCGTTCTGATGATCCTCTAGTCTACCTTCCTCTATTATTAGGTTTATCCCTAGAGCTTGGTAATTAGATTTAGATAAAACCTTGGCCAACCCTTGGCTTTTTATGAGCTTAGTAGGCTTTCTGTTTTCTATCCACCTAACCCTTTTTCCTTCAATGTCTCCTTGCACCAGGATGTCCTTGACCGCTGTTGTTTGGACAAATGTTGTGATTTCCGATTGTAGCACATACATATGAAATGCCTTCAAAGCCTTGACTAGTGCATAGGCTTGTTTCTCCAAGATGTTATATTTCAGCTCAGCGTCCCACAAGACTTGGTTGAAGAAGGCGATGGGATGTCCATAGCCATATTTATTCTTCTGTAGCAGAACTGCGAAAATAGTATGCAGAGAAGAAAAAGAGAAGATATATAAGGATGCTAAATAGTTGGGGCTAACTAGTATCGGGACTTTAGCCAAAGCTTCTTTAATTATAATGAAAGAATCTTGGGGGGCAGGGCTCCACTTGACTTCATTTTCCTTCTTAAACATGTCCGTAACACCCTTGACTATTTCTGCATAGTTGGGTATGAACCTCCTCAAGAAATTTATTCTCCCCAAAAAGGCTTGGACCTATTTCTTATTCCTGGGTAGAGGAATATGGCTGATGGCTTCGATTCATTTAGGATCGATATTCACACCTCCCTGCACTACTATGTGTCCTAGTAGCTTCCCCTCACTCAGGGCAAACTGAGATTTCTTAGGATTCAAAGAAAGATCATACCTCTTGCATTTCTCAAAGGTGAGCTTCAAGTGGAGGATATTCTCTTCATCAATCTTAGAAAAGATTGTGATATCGTTTAAATAAACCACCACGAATTTTTCTTGATACCCTATGAAAGCTATGTCTATAGCTCTCTGAAATGTGGCCCCTACGTTAATAAGACCGAAAGGCATGCGAGCGTACATGAATGTTCTCCACGGGGTAGTGAAAGCAGTCTTCTTCTGATCATCAAGGTGGACTGCCACTTGGTTGTAACTAGAGTACCCATCCATCATGGACATTCTGACTAAGCCAACCACCTTCTGCAATATATAATCCATCTTAGGCAGTGGGTAGTTGTCTTTCATCAATTCCATGTTTAGATTCTGAAAATATACACATAGCCTTATTTCTCCGTTCTTTTTCCGTACAGGGACTAAGTTGGCCACCCACTCAGAGTACCTTAAAGGCACTATGATCTTTGCCTGTAGCAGCTTCCTCACTTCGGAGTAAGAGTGGATTTATCTGCTTGAGTTTCTTCTTGCATGGTTTTATTCCACCCTTTAAAGGAACCTTATGATGTATGATGTTAGTATCAAATGCTTTCAAATCCTCATAAGACTAAGCAAAAACATCCTTGTATATTTTGAATAAATTTAAGTACCTTTTTATAATATTGTAAGGGGATTCCTTTCGATAGCTTGACCATCTGGGGTTCCTCCTCTGAGCCGATATTGCAATCATCTACGTGATCATGTATCTCTAGAGCCATTGGTTTGGAGGCTATGTCATCCTTATTAAAAAGCCTTTCCAATGGGACTAGTCTGTGAGGGATGGTATTCCCTCTTAGTTGTAGAATTTTGCGCCCAACCACTATGTCTTCCCATGAAGTGGTTTCTTGATCTGTGTCTTTCTCTTCTTCTTGATCGATGGCAGAGTTAGCAAACTCCCCAATGACTTGTATGAATCATTTCACCTGCTCATCATCCTCGAATACTTGCTAGTGCTTGACATTATCATGTATAGAGAAGAGGGTCTGTATCTGACTTCTACCTCATACCTGAGGAGCGGATTTTGAAGCGGCCTGAAACTGCTTGCCGCTACAACAAGGGAGTCAACCATTATGTTTCCTTCTCTGGGCAGAAATTGGATATTAGAGGCCAATAATAAGTTATCAATTAAATCCCACACTTCATTCCGGTAAGTCCTCAGTCTAGGGTGTTTGGCCTGGCACTGATTTCTGATCTTCCTTACGATTAGCTCAGAGTCTCCATAGACTGTTAGGAATTTAATATTCATATTCTTTGCCATTTGTAACCCAAGGAGCAATGCTTCATACTCCGCTATGTTGTTGGTTGCTTCAAACTCTAGCTTGAATGAGAGGGGTATCGGGCTTACCTTAGGAGATACCAAGAATACTCTTGCTCCATTTCCCTCTTTGGAATTTGCTCCGTCAAAGTATAATTTCCATACTTTGTTTTCATTTGTGTGCTGGTGTTCTAACTACCTTGTTAGGTGTATTGATGTTTCTTCTAAGATGGTCTCATATTCTTCTAGGAACATGTAGGAGAGGTCACTTTCTTTTCCATGCACTGGGGATTTTTTTGAGCCTTTAGCTGGGGTCACAGTTTTTACAAACCTGGACTCTCTGTACAACCTCCTTTGTTTGCCTCCAAATGTGGGAATAGTGGCATAAGTTAGATCTAACTTGATAGAGCCCCCTACCTTGGAACCCCAAGATCTAGATAGAAGCATGCCGAACCGAGGGGGAATATCTGCCACTACTATGTCCATTACCACACTCTTCATAGGGATCTGAGCCAAGTTTACCACCAGATCTTTTATCATTCCTAAGCATTTGACCCTCTTAGAGTCAAAGGAGTATAGGTCCTTTTAGGGCCTGGTGATTTGCAAGCCAAGTTGTTCCATCGCTACTAATGGCATGAGATTGTGTGAGGCTCCAGAGTCCAACATGAAATTATGCAATAAAAGGTCATGGATTACTAGGGTCACATAGAAGGGTGCAGTAGAAGGATCAAGTTCTTCCACATGCAGCCCAAAAACAACCATTGGCCTCTCTTCTTGAAGGTTTAAACAATCATGGGTGGGTGAAGAGGTGGATGGAAGCATGAATTGAGATACTTGAGCTTTATAAGTAGGCTACTTTAGAAGCTCAATCAGAGGAACAAGAATATTTACCTTTTCAAGTTCCTTCTGAAGATTGAATGTAGGTTGGACTTTTTCTATACCTCCTAGCTCTACTTCTCCTTTCTTACCACTGATAGTTTTTAGCAGAACAGGTGCCTCCTTTTCTGCGTGTCCTTCAGAACTATTGATTTCCTTATTTGAGGAGACTTTATCTTGGAAGATTCAGGATTCAACTTACCTTTACCTTTGTCTGGTACTGAGGGAATATATTGGGGAGCAGTCCCCTCTAGTTGTTTTGGTTCCCTCAACCTCTTTCTTGAAGATCTTAGATCATACCTTTGGGGTAGCTATGTCTGCATGAAATCCGCAAATTGTTTACAATAATAATCTATATCCTCCTCATTTTCTGTTGCTTCTCTATCATGACTGGTCTCCTGGTGCGCCATATTTTCATGTCTTCTTCAGAGAGAGGAATATGAGTTTCCCTGCATTTCATGTGTATCTGATGATTGTTCATTGGGATCATCTTCTAAATATATAGGATGATCTGATCAAGTTGTTCCTTTCTTTCCCTTGAAACTATCTGCAATGGAGGCCTTCTATACTGTGGGTTATAAACCTGATTGTTGCCTTGATCATTTTGTTTGGAGAGACTCTTGTTCTCAAGTTCAAAATTTCCAACCTTATGTGATAAACTCCAGATGAGTTTATCCAGTTCAACCCAATTCAGGTCTGGTGATTCTTTAGCTTGACCAGAGGAGGATGCCTCTTCTTTCCCTCTTTTATTCTCAGTAGGTTCCTACTTTCCTCTTGACTTCCTGGCTGAGGTGAAATTTTCTTCCACTTCAAGCGCATTGATTTGGAGTTGATATAAAGTGAGAGACTTCCTTTCGCTTAGAGTAAAACCAAAGTCGGATTCAAAGGCTCCCAAAAAACTACTTGAGCAACAGCTGGAGGAGGCTTTATCTCACCTGACAGGTTATTATACTGCTTATTGAACCTTTTTATAAATTTGGATATATCCTCTTTTGGATTCTTCCTTATAGCTTTAACCTCTGTGAGGAGGTACTCATGATTTCTTTTTTCACCCCATTTTTGTGTGAAAGAGTTTTCAAGTTCATCCCAGGTAGTGATGGAGGCATTGGGTAGGGATTTAAACCATTTCCTGGCTTCTCCATCAAGGGATTGTACAAAAAGTCTCAGGACCACATCCAACCGTTCTACATATATATTCTCAGCAAAAGCACAAAAGGATTTAATGTGTCTTTGTGCATTGTTTTCATCCTTCTCATTGAACCTAGGTAGAAGCTTTAGGTAGTCCTGGGCATAGCACTTAGGGGTTGAGGTAAATCAAGAGGGGCATATTTATTCAACAAAAAACCCGGAAAAACCATATGAATTAATGGAGGGGGATTGAGATTTGTTTGAGGAACTTGGGCCAAAAAAGATGCAGGAGCATGAGACTTGGAGGGAAAATCTTCAAAATTATTCCAAAAATACAAAAAAATCTACAAGAAAAGGAGTGGGATCCTTTAGCCATCAATTTCCATGTTTTCTAGTTTAGCATAGAGATAGAATCTAGGACTAAATCATGTTGTAATAAATGTTAAATAGATAAGATGTAGTGGAGGTTCTTGAGGAGAATACCTCGCTAAACTGATAGGATTAGTTAAGCATAGTGGAGGTTCTCAATGAGGATGTCTCGCAGAACTAAAGTTGCAATAAATTTAAGCCTTTGTTTTAGGAATCTGGTTGTTAAACGAACCAATATATATGTAAGTTTAATGCTATTGTAAAGGGATTTTAACCGCATGCTTTTATCGCATATTTCTCAAAGGAAGAGGGGATTCTCCATGTATTTGGTCGATATCGGAGGCATGGTGCCCTCCAAAACCCTTTCCGTGCATCTGAATTGATATTTGCCTGTTGACTGGTATTTATGCATATATTCGGTTTTCCTTTATTCTAAGTTTTAATGGTGATTCAGCTTTGTTTTTCAATTAACATTTCATTTAAAGCCCGTGGAGTGGTTTCCTTTACATCGGCGTGCCTGTTTCCCTTACAAGCATTGTTGAGTTCCGCGGGCAGAAACTCTGTTTGACATTAGAAAACTGTGAAAACCCTTAGTCAGAACTAAGTTCCGGACTTGAAACTTTATTAATTATGGCTAATACCCTTTCGAGTCTGTAACCATTATCACATCACTGTGTGGAAGTGAGGAGGAACTAACCCTTTGGAGTGTCGAAATCCGATAATGTGATACTACCGGATCCGAAATGTTATAGAGGAGAGTTGATAAGCTATCGGGCCCGTGAAGCTTATCGCATCGCAATAATGGAGTGGGAGGAACCTGGCATTGGAGTGTTGGAATTGCCGATAGCCCACGTGTTATATTGCATCAGGGAATCACCGATGTTAAAGCACCGATAGTGTTATTTCAGTTCTCGTGGAATAAAGCCCCGCCTACTGTGTATTTTGCGTATTAACACATTTTCTTGGTTTACAACGCCGATAATGTAATTTATGCTATTTGCGTTATTTCCATTCAAAAACCTGCTAGTAGTGTATTTTGTAATTCTCATGGAATTACAACGCCGATAGAGGAAAAGAGTCCTGGTTGTGTGAATTGTTTTTGATAACAAGGGTTGGGGAAATTAAAGGGAAAGAAGCTTTGATAGTAACCAGAAAAAGGGGAGTTTATAAACAGTGATCCTAGAAATAGATGACTAATACTCCAGTGAGAGAAGAAGAAAGGTTTCAACCAGAATTAGAGGAAATTCAATCAAGATTTGGGCGTTTGTCTATATCGCCTGCACCCAGGCCACCATTAGTGGTATCAGAGAAACCTTTTGACACTGAATTGAATATCAGAAGCGGAAGAAGGAAAGTTAATATGGCTTTCAGAGTTGGACAAGGACGTGGTAGAAGAGGACAACCAGTTGCAAATGATGAAGTAATGGAAGCTGTGCAATAGATGCAAGCAAGGTTGGAGGCATTAACAACAGGGAGAAATATAGATGATGGAGATGTTAGTGAGCCTGAGGTTGAAGTTGAAGGAGAGGAGGCAGCTGTAGAAGTTACTCCTGAGATGAGATTCTTCCAGTCAGTGTTGAGATCCACAGCTAGGCCAAAGACTGAGGTTTCAATATATGAAGGAGGACTGAATCTATAAGAATTGATAGACTAGATTAATGGCATGGAGAAATTCTTTGACTATGAAGAAACAAAAGATGAGAAGAAAGTAAAGTTTTCTGTCACTAAGCTAAAAGGCCATGCAACACTTTGGTAGGATGGAGTGTAGGCAGAAAGAAAGAGACTTGGCAAGCAACCTATCAAAAATTGGAGCAGGATGGTAGCAAAAATAAGAGGTAAGCTCCTACCAAGTAATTATCAACAAACCTTGTTCAGAAAGATGCAGAATATAGACAGAGGTCTATGACAGTGAAATAATACACAGAGGAATTCTATAAGGTAAGCATAAGAGCTAGACAAACTAGTGATACAGAAGAGAAGGTGGCTAGATATGTGAATGGCCTTAGGATGGACAATCAAGATAAAATAAGTATACTGTCTCCTAAAACAGTAGAGGAAGCTTATCAGATGGTACTGAAAGCTGAAGAAAAACTCGTGAGGAAGCAGTCTGCCAGAGGGAGAGGTACTTTCTGAGGAAGGGGAAGTCAAGGTGGTAGAGGAAGATCTAAAACACCTAAAGATGGAGCTAGCAGCAGCTCAACCCAGCATGGTGATGCAAGTGGCAGAGGGATTTTTTCTAGAGGAAGAGGAAGTAGAGGAGGAGGAAAAGAAGTAAGATGTTACAGATGTAACAAAATGGGACACAGAGCTTTTGAGTGCCCAAAGAATGTAGGAACAAGCTAGAGGAATGCAATTTTTGCTCAAGTTGAGGGAGAAGCAACAACACCAGCAGTGGCAGAAGAAGAAAATATACCAGAGAGAGGAGAATCTTTGGTAATCAATAAAGTTTTTCTCAAGCCAACAAGGGAGATAGCTGAACCATCACAAAGAAAGACCTTGTTTAGAGCAGTGCGTAAGGTTCAAGGAAAATGCTGTCAGATGATCATTGATAGTGGTAGCACTGATAATTTGGTCTCTACAGAAGTGGTGGAGAAATTGAAGTTGAAGACAATGAAACATCCAACACCTTACAAGGTGTCATGGTTACAAAAGGGACATCAACTGTTAGTGAATGAACAGTGTGAAGTGGAATTGCAGTTGGGCAAATATAAGGACAAAATTGTATGTGATGTGATGCCAATGGATGTGTGTCACATATTGCTTGGAAGACCTTGGTAGTATGACAGAGGAGCTATGTATGATGGAAAAATAAACACCTACAAGTTTGGTAAATATGGTATCAATCATACATTGTTACCTATGGAAGAAGAAGATGCATCATGAAAGAAGACTGATCCAAAAACTTTGTTACTGGGAGGAAAGGAATACTTGTAGCAGATTGAAGAGAATGAGGTAATTTTTGTTGTAATTTGCAAGCCCAAGGTAATCATGACTTCCACTAAGGTTTATGATTTACCCATTGAAATTCAAGAAATGTTGGACAACTATTGTGATATCATTGTTGATGATTTGCCTAATGAGTTTCCACCCATTAGAAGAATCAGCCATCATATAGATTTGATTTTTGGAGCAAGTCTACCTAACAAAGAAGCTTACAGAATGACTCCTACAGAAAATGAAGAGGTTAGGAAGCAGGTGCAGGAACTGCTTGACAAAGGGCTGATCAGAGAAAGCTTGAGTCCTTGTGTAGTACCAACATTTTTGAGTCCAAAGAAAGATGGAGCCTGGAGAAGGTGTACAGATTCAAGAGCCATCAATAAAATCACAATCAGTTACAGATTTCCTTTACCTAGGATTGAAGATTTAATGGATTGCTTGAGTGGAGTAAAGTATTTTTAAAAACTAGATCTTAAAAGTGGGTATCATCAGATAAGGATAAGAGAAGGGGATGAGTGGAAAACTGCCTTTAAGACAAATGAGGGATTGTATGAGTGGAGAGTAATGCCTTTTGGGTTGTCAAATGTACCAAGCACGTTTATGAGACTCATGAATGAAGTTCTTAAAGAGTTTATTGATAAACTTTTAATAGTATATCTAGACGTATATTAGTTTACAGCAGGTCTAAGGAGGAGCACATAAGACATCTGAATTATGTCTTACAAAGGCTACAACAAGAGAAATTATTTCTAAATTTGAAGAGGTGTTCATTCATGAAAGAAGAGCTAGTGTACTTGGGTTTTGTTATTTCTGCTGAAGGGCTAAAAATGGACCCAGAGAAGATCAAGGCAATCATGGAGTGGCCTTCACCTAAAAGTATTTTTGAGGTGAGAAGTTTTCATGGTCTTGCTAGTTTTTATAGAAAATTCATAAATAATTTTAGTAAGATCAATGCACCTATTATTGAGACCATAAAGAAGGATAAACAACCATTTAGATGGACTGCTGAAGCAGAAAATAATTTTCAGCTATTGAAGAAGAAGATTACTGAAAAACCTATTTTGGTTCTACCTAATTTTAGTAAGCCTTTCCAAGTGAAGTGTGATGCCAATAGAGAAGCAATTGGAGGTGTTTTAAGTCAGGAAGACAAACCTATAGCTTAGTTTAGTGAAAATATGAATGATTCCAAAAAGAAGTATTCTTCTTATGATAAGGAGTTCTACGCAGTTGTGCAGGCATTGAAGAAATGGAGACATTATCTAATGTCAAAGGAGTTCATACTTTTTTCAGATAACCATGCACTACAGTATATTATGCAGCAACCAAAACTTAGCCAGAAACATGCTAAATGGGTAGAGTATCTTCAAGGTTTCCATTTTGTCTTGAAACACATAAATGGCCAATCAAATAAAGTTGCAGATGCCTTAAGTAGGAGAAATGTATTACTTCAAGAGAGTCAAATTCAAGTGTTAGGTTTTGATTTTCTTAAAGAATTATATGAGACAGATTCAGATTTTAAAGAGGCATTTGAAACTTGTAAGAATCCTGTTTTAACGGATAGGAGTAAATGGTTGGATTATTTCAACAAGATGGACTGTTGTTTAGGAGAAATCAATTGTGCATACCAAACTGTTCTATGAGGGAGAATTTAATCAAAGAAAAACATAGTGGAGGACTTGTAGGACATTTTGGTATAGAGAAGACTTATGAACAGTTGAACAGATTTTATTTTTGGCAAAAAATGAGATCTGATGTGGAAAAGTATGTGAGAACTTGTAAAATCTGTCAATATGCAAAGGGAAGAAGCCAAAACACAGGTTTTTATGTTCCATTACCAATTCCAGATAGGCCTTGGGATATGGTAAGTATGGATTTTGTTTTGGGATTACCAAATAATCAAAGGGGTAATGATTCAATTTTTGTTGTAGTGGACAAATTTTCAAAAAATGACACATTTTATTCCATGTTATAAAACTAGTGATGCTACGCACATTGCTAATTTGTTTTTCAAGGAGATAGTAAGATTGCATGGGTTGCCTAAGAGTATTGTCTCAGACAGAGATTCCAAGTTTGTTGGACATTTCTATAGGACATTATGGAAGAAGTTGGGAACTAAACTAAGTTTTAGTTCTACTATCATCCACAAACTGATGGACAGACTGAAGTTGCGAACAGGAGTTTGGGAAATATTTTAAGGAGTCTTACTGCAGAACATCCAAAACAGTGGGATCAAGTGTTGGCACAAGCTGAATATGCATACAATGACTCACCTAACAGGAGTACAGGACAAAGTCCATTCCATATTGTCTATGGAATGCATCCAAGAGGAGTATTTGAGTTGAGGAACTTGGGAAGAGATGAGATGAGAAGTGCAAAGGGAGAAGATTTTGCTTCAGAAATGAAAGCAATACATGAACGAGTGAAACAACAGCTACAGGATAGCAATATCAAGTACGAGACCAGAGCAAACATGAGAAGAAGAGAGGTAAACTTTGAAGTTGGAGATTTGGTTTTAGCACACCTCAGAAAGGAATGATTTCCAAAGAGGGAGTATAACAAATTAAAGTTCAAGGAAATTGGACCATGCAGAGTATTACGGAAGTTTTCTACAAATGCATATGAGATTGAATTACCCCCTGATTTTGGAATATCCCCAATTTTAAATGTTGCTGACCTATAGAAGTATGAAGGTGAAACTACAGATGATACAACGCAAGATCAAGAGACACAAGAGATTGAATGGGTAAAACAGTTACCTACAACAAAAGAGTTATAGCCAGAAAGGGTTTTGGACATGAAGGTGTTCAAGAAAACTAGAGGACATGAGTACTTTTAGTAGTTGATCAAATGGAAGGATCAACCAACTGCCGAAGCTACTTGGGTAATAGAAATCATGCTACAGAAGCTGGGCAGTTCTGTAGAAGATCTCATGGACAGGAGCCCATGAAGAATTTTGTCCTCAGGAGTCTGATGCAGGAGCATGAGACTTGGAGGGAAAATCTTCAAAATTATTCCAAAAATACAAAAAAAATCTACAAGAAAAGGAGTGGGATCCTTTAGCCATCAATTACCATGTTTTTCTAGTTTAGCGTAGAGATAGAATCTAGAACTAAATCATATTGTAATAAATGTTAAATAGATAAGCTGTAGTGGAGGTTCTTGAGGAGAATACCTCGTTGAACTGATAGGATTAGTGAAGCATAGTGGAGGTTCTCGAGGAGGATGTCGTACAGAACTGAAGTTGCAATAAATTTAAGCCTCTCTTTTAGGAATCTGGTTGTTAAACGAACCAGTATATATGTAAGTTTAATGCTATTGTAAAGGGATTTTGACCGCATGCTTTTATTGCATATTTATCAAAGAAAAAGGGGATTCTTTGTGTATTTGGTCGATCTCGGAGGCGTGGTGCCCTCTGAAACCCTTTCTGTGCATCTGAATTGATATTTGCTTGTTGACTGGTATTTATGCATATATTCGGGTTTGTTTCCTTTCTTCTGAGTTTTATTAATGGTGATTCAGCTTTGTTTTTCAATTAACATTTCATTTAAAGTATGTGGAGTAGTTTCCTTTACATTGGCATGCCTGTTTCCCTTATAAGCATTGTTGAGTTCTGCAGGTGGAAACTTTGTTTTACACTGGAAAATTGTGAAAACCCTTAGTCAAAATTAAGTTTTGGACTTGAAACTTTATTAATTATGGCCAATACCCTTTCGGGCCCATAACCATTATTGCATCACTATGTTGAAGTGAGGAGGGACTAACCCTTTAGAGCGCTGGAATCTGATAGTGTGATACTACCAGATCCATAATGTTCTGGAGGAGAGATGATAAGCTATCAGGTCTGCGAAGCTTATTGCATCGCAAGAACGGAACGGGAAAAACATGGCATTGGAGTGTTGGAATCTTCAATAGAGATTGCTGTTAGCCCACATGTTATATTGCATCGGGGAATCATCGATGTTAAAGCGCCGATAGTGTTATTTCAGTTCTTGTGGAATAAAGCCCCGCCCACTGTGTATTTTGCATATTAACGCATTTTCTTTGGTTTACATCGATGATAGTGTAATTTACGCTATTTGCGTTATTTCCATCAAAAGCCCTGCTAATAGTGTATTTCATAATTCTCATGGAATTACACCTCCGATAAAGGAAAAGAGGCCCGGTTGTGTGAATTGTTTCTGACAACAAGGGTTGGGGCGATTAAAGGGAAAGAAGCCTTGATAGTAACTAGAAAAAGGGGAATTTATAAACAGTCAGCCTAGAAATAGATGACTGATACTCCAGTGAGAGAAGAAGAAGGGTTTCAGTCAGAATTAGAGGAAATTGTATTAGGATTTGGGCATTTTTCTATATCGCCTACACCCGGGCCACCAAAAAACATAGTGGTAGGATTGGCTAGACTGAAAGCATGGTACGTAAGGGTTTTAGGAGTAAATTCTAAGTAGTGAGTAACAACAAGTTGAGAGCTAGATAAGGAAGCTTCAAAGACTAATGGGACGGTAGTGTAGGTAGTAGGAGTTTTCTCCTTTCAGACTTTCCTGAAAATTAATTTCTCTGGGTCAGATACAAATGGGGCTTTCTGCTAACAGGTATCTAAGCGAGTGCAAGGCTTTTCTAAAGCCAAGATGATAAATGATAATGGGGTTTGTGGAGTTGCCAAGGTGATGTGGATGAAATCAGAACGTCTTTTATCGCCTACAAAAAGAGTGCTCAAGTTGTCATATCCCAGGGGAAAAATCCTTCAATATGTTCCCCGACAACGACGTGAGAAGATATTGTCGTTCCCAGAGACAGTCTCAGATTCTTTACAGGACCAGTACCTGGGCACATATAGATTCCATGTGTCTCATATGATTCTTTAGAAATTGGATACATCACACACACACACACACACACACACACACACACATATATAAATGGAATGGGTTGGTTCATTCATCTAAAGGAGTAAGCCATGAATTTCTGGTACTTCTTCACATATACAAATCACACACACACACACACACACACACACACACACACACACACACACACACACATATATATATATATATGCATAAAATAGTGGAGGCCGAGTAGTTCAAGGACCTATAGTTTAATAAGCTTTGATAGAGAAATGATAGAGGATAAGGAGAAGGAGTAACTCATCAGATAGAGCTTGAAGCATTAAGAATTTATACTTAACACATAGAGCTCGAAGCATCAAGAATTTCTACACTTATTTGGGTTACGTGTGGATATAATGGACAAAAGAGAGACTGGGTGCTATGATTCATGGGGCGCAAATTTAAAGATATAATTTCAGTAATCCATATAGGTACATGCATTAACAAGTTGATACAAATGAATATGCGAGGAAGTTTGAAATATTTCTAGCAGCTATGATTACATGAATTCATAGAAGAAACATGAACATAATGGATTTTAACAGAGGGAGAGCATATTGTAGTACTCGAAGGGGCAATCACCACCATTTCCTTGATATTCTGAAAGGTCTGTATATTAAAGTCATACAGCCTAAAAATACATGTAGTTCTTTCTTAAGAATTCTGAACCTTTGTAAAGTGTTTCTTCCCCCTATTTATCTGGAGAGGGGATCGTTTGAACATTAATTACAACAAAATATCTTCTACCAAGTCTTAGCTGTCATATCAACTAGCTGTCTCGGCTAGGGATGGCTCTATGGCCCAAAAACATTACAAAATATTAATTGCCTTATTAAAGGGTGGCCCATGACAAGATAACAAATCAGTTGACAATCAGATAAGAATGTTAACAAAATATCTTCATGCCCATCCCTTTGATCGCTTCTGCTTCTAGTTGGATTTTTTTCACGGTCTGGCCTCCTGTGTTACTCATCCGATTCCCGTCGCTTCTACCTTTACTACTTGATCCATTCATCCTTTACAGTTGGGAGTGGGCACTACTAGTTTCATGCTGCAGTATTGAAGCAGAGGAACCCTGGGCGGTACTTCATCTTCCCTTTGTATGTGGGCACCATGCTAGATAATCAAGTCCTCCCGAGCTACTAAGTCCTTGTTTACTTCTGTCAGTGTTTACCCAAAATTTCGTGTCATAAGGGCATGTCTGGGTCTATCCATGTCGAGTTTGAATGCTCCATCTACTTTATTAAATGTCATAGTGTTGGGTCCCTATAATACTAGTGATTACCCCATTACTATTATAGTTGTACCCCCTATTAATATTTTTGTGCCCCTATTATCCCCATATTGTTATTACTGTGCCCCATAGAATCCCTCTATTGTTATTTTTGTGGCTTTATATTATTATTGTTAGGTTGGCTGGGTTATATTGTGACTCCTTAGATTCCTATATATAGAAAGGAGGTTTTGTCATTTAAATCATCCAAGAATTGTTCATTAATGTAATGTAAAGGAGGTTGCCCCCTTGAAGAGGCTGAATTCTAAGGCGTTGATCTATCTTTTCTATCTTTTATTGAGCTGGTTTCATAACATTTGGTATCAGAGCTTTGGATTCTAGGGTTTCGCTGCTCCAAACAAGTCATCGTGGTATTTTCGCTATAACTTTTTTTCTGCAACGTTTCAGAAGTTGAAAAAAAACCATTTGAGAAGCAAATGTGCTGAACCTCGGGTCCGAATTTCAGAGCTTTTCGTGCTATATTTGTGGAGATATGATCTGAGGAAGTTGGTCTTTTTGCAGACTCCTGAATTACATTCCAAACAGGTGACCTGGGGAAAATCGTCATAAATTTCTCTTTGGGGATCAGATTGAAATTTCGCAAGAAGGTATAGAAATAGGACGGACTGTAGTTTCTTGTATGCATTTTTTAGATCCAAAGGTTGAAACAACTCGTGGCACATCGTACAAGTTCGCTCTATGGAACTAGTCTATAATCAAGTCACTATGAGAGATTTTGCATAACTGTTTCTTGGAGAATCCAATTTGGGTCAGACTTGTGGCATCGGAAAGAGGACACAGAGGGCTACTGCAGGTCACAAATTTAGAACTAGATGATCGGAAAGTACAGAGATACATCAGAGGCAATATCGAGCTCCTACAAAGTGAAAAAATGTGTGTAGATTTTCTTAAATTTTTGCTTAAGCTTGGTTTGAAAATTTATTTTGAAGGAATTCAAAGGGCATAGTAGAGCATTATTATCAGTAAATGATGCCTCGAGGAAAGAAAATGCAAACACCTAGTAAGGAACCTGAAAGCTCTAGCATGAATCATGAAGAAGAGGAAGAAATGCTACATGATATATCAAAATTACAAGAACAAGTGCAACAAATGTCATTGTCACAAAAGCTAACAGAAGCTAAGATAAATGGCGTGGAAGCTAAGATGAATGGCATGGAAGATAAGATGGACAAATTGAAGATAGATTTGAACATAAATTTGAAGACAGGCATGGCAGATTTGAAGACATATTTGACAAATTTTCTACAAGAAATACTTACAAATGGTGAAAAGGTAGTAAAGGAAACTCATGATGCGAACAAAAAAAATGTTAATCATGATATCTTAGACTCTAATGTGGGATCGAAAACCCACCATATTCCAAAAATCGATATGAGGAATTTTGATGGCAAGGATCCCGCAACATGGATATTACAAATGGAGCAATTTTTCGATCTCAATAAGGTGCAAAACACACAAAAGGTACGTATTGCAACTTTATATTTGGAACCAAATTAGTTTGTATGGTATCAATGGTTTTGCTCTCGTAAACAAATTATCACTTGGGCAATTTTAACAGAAGAATTGATGGCACATTATGAGGATACAAAAAGCAACACTTTTTTTAGCCAATTGATAAGTCTCAAACAAAAGGGTTCAATAATGGAGCACATTGAGGAGTTCCAAAAATTGAACATAAAGGTAAAAGATATTCCAGATGAGCATAGGATTGATGTGTTCATAGGGTCTTTAAAGGATAATATCCAACATGATGTTCACCTTTGGAAACCTGATTCATTAGAGAAGGCATTCAGGTTAGCAAGAAAAATGGAAAGCAAAATTATGGCAACCAGGAAGCATACCACTCACAACTATAAAGACGGAAGTGTTGTTGCCGCTAGTCTTCCACAACCTATAAGGTTGACACCACAACAATTGGAAGAAAAAATAGCAAAAGGACTTTGTTATAGTTGTGATAGCAAATACACTAAAGGTCATAAGTGTGCTGAGAAGAAATTATTTTACATAGATTGAGAAGAGGAAGAAGAAAATGAGCAAGAAAGGTCAAAAGAAGAGGATATACTCTAGGAACAAAGCCTAGATAAAGAAGAAATGAATCCGACCATATCTTGTAATGCATTGGAGGGATTACCACTCCTAAAACCATCAAGATAGAAGGACAAATCAAGAAGAAAAAGGTAATAGTGTTGATTGATTCAGGAAGTACCCACAATTTTATTCATTGTAAGGTAGCAAGAGAATTGAATTGCTTCTTATATCCAATACTAGAGTGTCAAGTGATGGTTGCAAATGGAGGAACAATAAATTGCTTGGGAAAGTGCCATAATATCAAGCTATCCATGGGAGAATATGTATTGACTAGCCCAATGCTTTCCATTCCAATGGGAGGTGCTGATGTTGTACTAGGAGTCTAATGGCTACAATCCTTGGGTACAATAGCTTTTAATTTTCAATAACTTTTCATGAAATTTTTTGTGGAAGGAAAGGAAGTTGAATTAAGGGGTATTGCAGGGAAACCAGGAAAGATAATCAGCTCTAATGGTATGATAAAGCTTCTAAAAAATGAACAAAGAGGTGTAATTGCACAATTATGTTCGCTAGATGTGTCCACAGTGGAATCATCTATTTCTCCAGATCTCCAAAAAGTCTTGGACAATCATTCCAAGGTATTTGAGACTCCCAAAGGTCTCCCACCTATTCATGATCATGATCATGCTATTCATATGATTCCAGGAAGTTTTCCTCCAAACATCAGGCCATACAGATGTCCCTCTGCCCAAAAGAGTGAAATTGAACGTATGGTTGCAGAAATGATAGAGGCTGGTATAATTCAACCAAGTCAAAGTTCTTTCTCTGCTCCAGTCGTATTGGTGCACAAGAAGGATGGATCATGGCGCATGTGTCCGGATTATAGGGAGCTCAACAAGCTCACTATTAAAGATAAGTTTCCCATTCCTGTCATTGATGAATCACTGGATGAATTGCATGGATCAATTTACTTCACCAAGTTGTATCTTCATTCAGGATATCATCAAATCAGAATGAAGATTGAAGACATTCTGAAAACAACATTTAAAACTCATGAGGGTCATTATGAATTTTTGGTCATGCCTTTTGGCCTTACCAATGCACCTCCAACATTTCAAGGTTTGATGAATTCAATTTTCAAACCATTCCTTAGAAAATTTGTGTTAGTATTTTTTGATGATATACTAATCTACAACAAGTCTTGGAAGGATCATGTTGAACATGTTGATAGGGTGCTACAACTATTGGAGGAGAAACAATTATATGCAAAAAGATCCAAATGTTTCTTTGGAGTACAAGAGGTGGAATATCTGGGTAATATTGTATCTCATGAAGGAGTTAAGGTAGACCCTAGCAAAATTAAAGCCATTAAGGAATGGAAAATTCCCACATCCATAAAACATCTGCGAGGATTTCTCGAATTGACAGGGTATTATCGCAAGTTTGTTAGGAATTATGGGAGAATAGCAGCACCTCTAACAACATTATTGAAGAAAGATGCATTTTCATGGACTCCAGAAGCAACAAAGGCATTCGAACATCTTAAAGAGGCAATGTTCCAAGCACCGGTCTTAGCTGCACCGAACTTCACAAAAACCTTTATTGTGGAATGTGATGCTTCAGAAAATGGAATTGGTGCTGTTTTAATGCAAGATGAAAGACCCATTGCTTTTGAAAGTCATCCAATCAAGGGAAAGTTTTTACACAAAGCTATTTATGAGAAGGAAACGTTGGAAATACTCCATGCACTTAAGAAATGGCGACCCTACCTAATGGGAAGACACTTCAAGGTAAAAAGGATCATGATAGCCTTAAATACTTTTTATAACAAAGATTATCCTTTGAAGAGCAACAAAAGTGGGTCACAAAGATGTTGGGTTATGACTTTGAAATCATCTACAAAAAAGGGAAACAAAATGTGGTGGCAGATGCACTCTCAAGAAAGGATGAGGATGTGGAAGCATTGTTGTGCGCCATTTCTATTATCCAACCAGATTGGATAAACGAAGCAAGGGAGGAATGGAAGAATGAAGAAGAAGTGTGGGCACTTATTCGAAAGTTACAACAAGATTCCAGTATGTCTGATACATTTAGTTGGAAAAATGATTCGTTATGGTACAAAGATCGCTTATACCTCTGTAAGAATTTCCAGCTAAAACAAAAGATTCTTACGGAATTGCACACTTCTCCCTTAGGAGGGCACTCAAGATTTTTAAAAACTTACCATAGGGTTAAGAAGGAATTTTTTTTTGGATGGCCTTAAATCAAATATTCAAAAATTTGTGGCGGAATGTTTGGTTTGCCAACAAAATAAAGTTGAAACAATTAAGACACCGGGTCTATTACAACCTTTATCCATTCCAAGCCAACGTTGGGAGGAGGTTTCAATGGATTTTATCACAGGTTTACCCAAGTCTGAGGGAAAGAGTTTCATAATGGTGGTAGTTGACAGACTTACCAAGTATGCACACTTTTGTGCATTATCACATCCATTTAAAGCCAGTACAGTTTCTACTGCATTTATGGAAACAATTCAAAAGCTACATGGAAACCTAAAGATTATTGTAAGTGACAGAGATCCCATTTTCACTGGAAATTTCTGGACAAAATTATTTTCTTGTCTTGGTACTCAGTTAGCTCATAGCTCATCTTATCATCCTCAATCTGATGGGCAAACTGAGATAGTAAACAAATGTTTGGAAGGATATCTTCGTTGCTTTGTATCTGATAAACAGACACAATGGGTCAAATGGTTGCCTCTGGCTGAATGGTGGTATAACACTTCCTTCCATATAGCAACAAAAATGACCCCATTTATGGAACTTTATGGGTATTAGCCACCATCCATCACATCACATTTAAGAGAAAATTCTAAGGTTCAAGCAGTGGAACATCACATTGAACATCAACAACAAGTCCTCCAACTCTTAAAGGATAACCTCGTGTTGGCACAAAATAGAATGAAACAACAGGCAGATCAACGTCGTAGCGAAAGAAGTTTTGATGTAGGTGATTGGGTATTCCTACGGCTACAACCATATAAGAAAATGTCCCTCAAGCAAGCTAAGAAGGATAAACAATTATCACCAAAGTATTATGGTCCATACAAGGTGTTGCAAAAGATTGGTACTATGGCATACAAATTGGAGCTTCCTGTAGCTTCTCGATTGCACCCGGTTTTCCATGTTTCATGTTTAAAGAAGGTTATAGGCGACAAGCTCCCAGTTCAAACAATATTGCCAGAACTTGACGAGGAAGGAAAAATTATATTAGAACCGAAAGTAGTCACAGAAACAAGAACTCGACAACTATGAAATCGATCAATTTCGGAGTATCTTATCAATTGGAAGAACTTATCCGCTGAAGATTCCACATGGGAGGATGAGAATTTTATGCAGAAGCATCCAGAACTTCTCAAGCATTGAGGACAACACTTTTTTGAAGGAGAGGGGCATGTTGGGTCCCTATAATACTAGTGATTACCCAATTACTATTGTAGTTGTACCCCTTATTAATATTGTTGTGCCCCTATTATCCCCATATTGTTATTACTGTGCCCCATAGAATCCCTCTATTGTTATTTTTGTGGCTTTATATTATTATTGTTAGGTCGGCTGGGTTATATTGTGACTCCTTAGACTCCTATATATAGAAAGGAGGTTTTGTCATTTGAATCATCCAAGAATTGTTCATTTATGTAATGTAAAGGAGGTTGCCCCCTCGAAGAGGTTGAATTCTAAGGTGTTGATCTATCTTTTCTATCTTTTCTTGAGCTGGTTTCATAACACATAGATGCCAACCCACCTCACCTTAGAGTTCTTCACTACCTGGTCGTGGAGTTCTCACATTTTGGATTTTCCATTAAAAGCCTTTATAGGGTGGGGCCTTCAGATCCACTCCAACCCCTTTTGCTTCAAGTGACCGGGGGCTATGACCAGGTGTTTTGTCCTTGGACGCTAGGGCCTTTACACTCCTCTCAGGGGTTTTTTTTCCTTTTTTACGTGGAATACCACATATTGACGATTTATAGTTCTTTTCCTTTGCTATCTCCCCTTGACACTTGCGATCGCCGATCTGCGGGATCAGACCCACCTAGGATATCGCAATGGAAATATAGGAGAGAGAATTTTTACCTCTTTTCATAGTGCTGGCTAATTGTCCAGACACGAAACTTTCATAAGGTATGACACATAAAATATCGCACCTGGGAGGGTCGTTCACATATCGCAATCACAGGTTGGAAGGGACTTCAGCGGAGGGGGGACTTTGCTTTGTGTGATCATTAATTGCTGATTTGTGATGGGTGATGTCATCACTACCAAGTGTGACTTTGTGAGAGGTGACATGTGTCGCCTGGAAATGCCCCCTTAAGACCCTGAAAATGCCATATCAACATGCCACGTGTCCTCCATACTATTATGTCATCTCTGTTCTACCACGTCATGATGACATCAGTAGCCATGTGGATTCATAGGGACCAATGGTATTCCGCCATCCGCCCCCCTAGTGTAGAGAGAAAAGGTACCGCTCGACCTTGTTTTTTCTCTGCAATCCTTTGTTAAATGGTTTTTTCCATCTCCCAATGCTTTACACTATATCGAGACTTTTCCACTTTATAGTCATTTTAACCCCGATCCCATACAGAATCACTGATCGCCGATATTGCGGGAACTCCGATGTTGTGGGAAGTCCAATATTCGGGACCTACCCAACACCGATAAGCCAATAAATTGTGCCTAGGGCCCTCCAATTGCCAATAATCCGATGTGCCATGCCTTGGGACTCACCGATTTATGATTTGTGATATCGGCGATAGACTGATCACAAATTTCACTACCTTCCCCTACTACTGTTTCCGAAAATCCCTGATTGCGATTTGTGATGTGCTTGACCCTTAGCCATTTTCCCTTTGTTTTTTGGCTTTGAAAGGGTATCTTCAATCTGCTCTAACTTCTGATCCAGAAGTCCATTTTTGGACTTCCACCTACTGTTGGAAATATTATTTTGAACACTATCTAGTGGAGAGGGTTCTACTTAACTTTGATAGCTTACGTGGCTTAGAATATGGATGCAATCCTCTATGTTTTTTGGTACTCTTTGTACAATTGGAACTCTGTTTTCAGAAGGTGACAACACAACTTATGTTGCTACTCAACTCAATAGGACTATCAACTGAATCTTTGATAGAAGATTCCTCAAACACATACTTTCCTTTCCTTCTTCACATGTAACAACATATCTTTGAAGAGGCATTCTCCAATCAATGTTATGCCCTCCCTCTCAACTAGGGAGATTTCTTCTATCCAGGCTTCCTCTTAAACTTCGGGAGATCTCTTCTATCTAAGCTCCCTCTTAACCCAGGGAGATCTGCTTCTTTTTATTGGAGAATATTTCATGGCTTACATCCTTATAAATCATGCTTATCACATCAAATTTTACTTGCGATCATCTTCACCATTTTGAAGATGATGTACATGCACAACTTAGATAGCAAGTACAACCAAAACCATAGAGGCATGAAGGCATCCATATCAAAAATTTATAATAGCGGAAGCATTAGACTTTACAAACATAATCAACAAGAGACTATACTTCAACACTTCAACTTATTTCCCATGTTTAGTTACAAACCCTAAATCACATCCATAGCTCAAAATATTCATCTAGGCTTTCAATATTCTTTCAACGATATGACAAGGTCTTTCATATAGCAAACCGTAGAAACAATTCAAACAAGTAATGTGTCTAACAACTATCAGAATTCATATGTTAGACTCCTCACTAGGATGTCATAGATATCCTAGATTGCATGCAATATACTCAACAATCAAAATATAGATTCATAGATTCCAGATTTTCCTCTCACAAATACTTAGAGAATTTAACTACTACTAGGGTTTAGTTGCAAAAACCCTAGTTTTACCAAACAACATCATCCTAGAACATCAAAATTAGACAAGGGCTTAGATTAAACACTAAGGTTTATGACCATTAATAATTATGTCAACACAAATATCTAGGAATTCATCGTCATGCATAAGCATATCATATGTCAGGCAACATATTAGACCTATATCGACCTAGACCAAGCTAGGATTTCAACTACATGGACACATATATAAACCTAGGGTTTCATTCCTAGGACTTTAAATACCTAACAAGCAATTTTCTTATAGGCCTATCTGAACCCAAAAGATCTAGGGTTTCATAACATAACAAAGAAAATCCTACTATATCAGAACTTCAAGGGTTTAGGATTTCAAATAACATCATTTCAGCCCTAGCAAGTCAGGTTTTCATGATCATATTGAAATCCCAAGCATGAAATCATCAACAGAAACTTCAAATAACATTTCCCAATAACCCTAAGTAATTTTAGGGTTTCAAACATTAACATTATCATACCCTTAGGTTATGGTTTTCCAGAGAACCTATCTAGGGTTCTATAAAATCAATTAAGAATATGAGGAGAGTAGATTTATCAAGTGATGAATCAACCAAAACAAGAATCATTATGATTCAAAGTAGCTAGACATAACAATGTTATTAATAGATTATAAAAAAGAACAAATGTTTAAAGAAATAAATGTTTTGTAGTTTAAGGCATACCTTTGTTTCTTGGCAAACCTTGTCTTAGGAGGTTCTCTTTCATACTCCATGAGGATATAGCAGATATTTCTCTAATCAAGACAATAGAGGGAGAATGGTGATTAGTATTTAATATAATCAAAACTTAAATGAGCACATGCAACCAAAAACTGAAAGGAAATGAGATACTTATCTTTGGGAGATGTTGAGGGTTCCCTCCAAATCTTGAGGGATACCTATAAACTTATAAAAACAAAAGAAAATGTCTTCTCCAAAAAACATGTTAAAAACCTATAAATTCTAAAACATCAAAAATATATAATAGGACATCTAAGACTAAAAGCAAAGGAATTAGTAGTGTAAGTCCCTTATGTCAGATTCTTTGGGTTTGGATTTCTTTGGATCTTCTTCTTTAGAAATGTTAGCATGATCTCTTTCTCTCTTCTTATTTATTGGATTTTCAGGACAATCACTCTTGTAGTGACCCTTCTTATGATATTGATAGCATTATACTTTGGACATGTCTACTTTATTTCTTGGTCCTTTCAATTTTTTTTCTTTGTGATCAGCATTGTAGGCATTTGAAACTCCTTCAACATAGGCAACCAGTGAGATCCTTAATTCTTCTTGACTGCAGGTAGTCCATAGTTCTTCAAAAGTAGGAGCTTCCTTCCAATTGTTAAGTCCTACAGAAAATGTACCCCAAGTAGGTGGCTTTCCTAATAGATTAGTGATCATGAGTTCTTTTTCTAGAACAATTTCATCAATGGCCAAAAGGTCATCTCTAATTCTTTCTATCTCCACATAGAAGGAGGCCACTATCTTCTTTAGAAATCTTTGTGGTCCTTAGTTCATTATTCAATCTTGCTACCTAACCGATGTTATTAATAGTGAATAAATTTGATAAGGCTTCACACATTTCCCGAGCATGATTAATGTTAGCTATAAATGGGACAAGGTTGTCCTTTATTCCTTTTACCATTAGAGTCATGGCCACTAATTCTAATTCTCTGAACTTTACTTTGTCAGCATCACTGGAGTCATCTATAGGCTTCTTTACTTTTCCTTTGACCAAGTCTAGTACCTTGTTCTTTTCAAGGATGAGGTCAATCCTCTTCTTCCAAGATTTGTAGTTTGAGGCTCCTTCAAGTTTATTCTCTCCCTTGATTGTGTTATACATCTTCCTTGAATATAGTAGACTTCTTCACTTGAGTAATATTTTTGAATGATTCCTTGATCAAGTGCTTGAGACTTCCTTTTTATTATTTCTTCACCAAAGCTCTGATACCATGTTAGAAAATCAGAAAGGTAGAAATAATTTCTTATACTTGATAATTACTTGTGATGTTCTTGAATTCTTATTAAGTTTATTTATATCTTCTTTCTTTTAGTTCATCAAGAAATTACCATATCAATAGCACATAAAACAATGGACACCAAATATAGGTTCACAGCTAACTCCTCTTTGGGGGAAAACCAGTCAATAATTCTTCTTTCAATAGTTTTCCGGAGATATTCCAAGACTCTAGACCTTGACACAAACTTTCCTCCACACCAAGTCAGCCTTCGTCTTCTCTTGCAAATGATCCATCTTGACCTAGCAGCAACAACAACAATAACAACACTTTTCTTTGACCCAAAAATTTCAACCTTGTCTTGGAGACTTCGATCTTCATTGGAATACTTTGATCCTTACTTAGAAACTTCAATCTTGGCCCAATACAACTTCTAGAGGTAGTAGCACCTAGCAACAACAAATTCGACCTATACTTTGATCTGGTAGCACCAACATGAAGCAATTGGCTACAACATCAACACGATAACTTCATTATTCCAAAATAGGGCACAAGAGAGAAAGATAGTTGCACCAAAAATTCGATCTTCCTTCCTTTCTTCTCCTAGACCAAAATCGCACTTCCATTTCTTCCTCTATTTCGCACTTTTTGTTAGAAAATTATATATTACGGAGCAATGGAACACATAAAATATTGTAGAAATATAAACACAGAAAACACATAAAACAAGAGAGACACAGATATACGTGGTTCACCTAATTTGGGCTACGTCCACCCCGAATAGCCAGTCCTTCCTTTCTATTATCTAGCAAAATGAAGAGACACAACCTACAGCAAATCCACTGTAATATCGTCTATTTTCTCTCACAGTCTCACTTCTCTATTTCTCGCTCACAGAATACACATTTATTTCACAGCCTCAAATACAATACCCTCATACAAAGAGAGGGGTTTCCTTCTAGGGAAAAAAACCCTAAACTAAACATAAGTTCTACCGTCAGATCATCCGCCTAATGAACGGCCCAGATTGACTAGAAATTACTATACTTTTACAAGGCAATTTTACATTTGTTTTTAGCTTCGGGGCACTGCCCCTGAGCCCCCGCCGGGGGACCGCTGGCCCCCGGACCCCCGTGGGGGGGACAAGTCCCCCCCGCACCCCTCTGCATGGTGGGGTGTACAAGACTTCCTGGGGTATGCATCCGGCTGAAACAAAGACCTCTGAACGATCATGCTCCACACACAACACTTTTTCCAGCTTCAAGATATATCAAAATTTCTTGTTGTGAATGTTTCAAATGGAATTCAAACTACTTAATTTATAGTCCTTTGGCGAGATCAAATTGCTAATCAATGTTGTCATTGACGTTAATATGGCAGTGTTTGTGATGGCAAATTCTTGTGATCATAATGTTGCCCATGAAGGACCCAAGGACTAAATACAACATATGGAATGAATATATATATATATACAGACATAACAGAAGCAATAGACCCAAGGAGGAAAGCTAAGGAGAAGCAAATCTGTGAAGTAACAGGAGCAAGAAGCCAAGGAGGAAAGCCATCAGTGAAGCCATTGGAAGACAAGAAAAAGAGCCATCAAAGAGTAGCCATTAGAAATCATAGAGAAGCCATAGGAAAGCCAAGCCAAGAGTAAGAGTTTGTTACAAACTGTTTTTATTGAAATATCGCATATGCTCAAGAGTAAGAGCCATATCAGAGATATCACATGAAATGTCAGAGGAGATAACATAATGGAGGAGTTAACAGTGTTATCAGAGGAATTATATTGACAACTTTATTATCTGTTACCACTCGAATTCCCCAATTGCGATTTGAGCTACAAACCCGACTTCTCCAATAGAACACGCCCTAATGTAATATTGTGTCCGCCTCGTCAGAAGTCATATCACCAGTCTTAAAGGAATGTCACACTAAAACTGTGATTGCGATAATACATATGGACCTGAACAGGTTATAGTAACAACCCTAATATAACATCGCATCCGCTATATCGCAAGTCTTATAGGGTTGTCATGGTAAAACCTCCGATCACGATATTATTACGGACTTGTTGCACCATTATAACATGACTTTATACAATATTGCATCTGCAGTATCGCTAGTTTCTAAGGGATGTCAAACCGTCGATTGCGATAGGGCTGTGGACACAACGGATTTATTAAAAACTGTTTAAAATCATATTGCATCTTCTCCATCGGTGTAGGGGAATCGGCTATGTAATGTGCAAACCTCTGAAAGTTGCGATTGCAGGATTAAAGGAATAACTCTGATTTTTCATGATGTTGCGATTGCGATTAAGGTGATGACGTGGATGTGGGACCTCCATGTGGGTATAGCCTCTCCTATGTGATTTTTGTATATAATATCTCTATTGGATTAATATTAAAAAAAGGGCCTCTTTGATATAATTTTAATATGCGACATCATAAGTTGGCCTCTCTTCCAAATGAACGCGTCTTTTGAGTATTGGTGAACATCGTATAAAAACAAGTTAAAGCGCTTCAGTTCTAAGCATCTATCTCGGGCGTAAAAATAGAGCATAAAGAAGTTCACAACTTGTGAACTTGAAGAGACAGAGGAAGCCGAAGGAACATTATGAAGGAACCCAAAGGTCAAGTGAACTTGAAGGAACATAGGAAGCTGAAGGTCAAGCGACTTTGCTGAATGGGTTAATCTTTGAAAGGCTTGAACCTATGATGATTTAATGGAAGAAGTATAGATCGTAACTTGAAGAACAATTCAGTGAAGAGAAATAAGGTTTGATCTACCATCATTTTAAGGGAGAAATAGACTACACTAGTATTGAAGTATTTGTGAGTATGATCCTTGGAAGGAAGATATCGTGACACTAAGAACAATGAGAAGCAACCACTCCTGAAGTACTTATGGTGGCAGATAGAACAACAGGTTGAAACAAAGAATTGTTTTTTGTGCAGACATTGAGACTTAGCGCAACTTATCAAAGATATCTTGTCGAAAAGCATCAACAGATCTTGGAGATCATGATGGCTATTTGAAATCATCATGAGGTAACTTTGTAGACTCTGTGTGGGCAATATGAAGAGTTGTGAAGACTCCTTCATATGAAGATAGGTTATCATTGATGATGTAGCATGGAGACTACAATGAAGCTATAGATTGATAGAACTTAGTGAAGAAGATTTTGGGAGCAGAGAATTATTACCAAACATATCTAGACAATATAGAGGGTTGGAGTCCCTGGGATTGGTGCCTCAAAATTGGAAGGATTGGTGTCCTTGGAGTTGGTGCTCCTAAATCCAAGGTTGGTGCCTTGACAAGATATGGTCGGAGCCTTTGGGGTTGGTGCCTCGGAATTGGAAGGATTGGTGTCCTTGGAGTTAGTTCTCCTAAATCCAAGGTTGGTGCCTTAACAAGACATGGTCGAATCCCTTGGGGTTGGTGCCTCAGTATTGGAAGGATTGGTGTCCTTGGAGTTGGGGCTCCTAAATCCAAGGTTGGTGCCTTGACAAGATAGGGTTGGTGCCCTAGAGGTTGGATCCTCACAAAAAGTCCAAGTTGGTGCTTGGCAACAAGTTGGAGCCTTATATATATTGTACCTGATTTATTGTAAAGATTATATTAATAAAAGCATTTATTCCTATTGTTCATTTTGTGTTCTAAATATAAATGATTTAATTGGTAAAAATAACAATTGAAAAGGAATACTGATCACCCCCCTTCTTAGTATTTCCAACACGAATAGCTCTTTGAGGCCGACTTGATCATCTTAAGGCCGACTTGATGTGGAGGTAACATAATTCATATTTGACTGAATACTTAACCTTTTTACATGATTCAAAAGACCAAGAAGGGTCTCTTTAAAAGTACAATGACTCTATTGACTCAGAATAAATCCTAGAAGTCCTCAATGGGGACTTTGACCTAAAACATGATGACCCAAGCACAAAACCCATGCTTTAATAAGTCATAATAACAATAATAATTATTTTCTTTATTCTTTTGACAAGTGCATTACATGATGACTTCAATACATTTAATGAAGACTGAACCTAGTTACTTTTCCAGCAGAAAGTAGTTCATACGTGGATGAGAAGATCACTTGTACATTAAAGCAGAAGGAGGTGAATCTGAGTATATTTCAATAACATGAATAGAATGAAAAGATAAAACTCTTCCATATAAAGATACAGGTTAAAAAGACTAATATTGATGCTATGTTTGACTTATGATCATAAGAAAATCTCATTGTAGTAGAGTTGATCAAGAATTTGGGATTGGAATTTCATGATTATCTAAGTCCATATCCATTGAGATGGGTAAATAGGGATGTGAAGATAAAGGTAACGAAATAGTGCAAAATTAGATTTGCTATCAATGCTAATTTTATTGATGAAGTAGAACTAGATGTATTTCCCATCGATGTATGTGGAGTGGTGTTTGGAAGTCTCTATATGTACATGCAAGATGCAATTTTCATGAAGAAAGCCAACATGTATCGCCTCATTTAGGATGAAAAACCATTCATCATCAACAAACACAAAGGTAAGTAAAAAATTTCACTAGTGAGTGTCAACCAAGCCAAGAAAACAATTAGTTCTAGCAAGACATATGTTTTATTGTTTTTGAGAGAAAATCAATATGTAAAAGAGTCAACAAGAGTAAAGACATCTCTGGAAGGGTGTACTAAGAAATAGAAATAATTACTAGAAGAGTTTCTACAAGCATACATGGATGTATTCTAGGAGCCTAAAGGGCTACCACCCAAGAGGGAAGTGTAGCAAAACATCAAACTATTTTTGAACTCCCCATTGCCAAACATTGGGTTGTATAGACAATTTGTTATAAAAGCAAGTGAGGTAAAGAAAAAATTGCAACATCTATTGGAACATGGTGTCATTTGACCGAGTACATCACCATGTGGGTCACCCATCATCATTGTGCTAAAGAAGGATGGGACTTGGAGAATTTCTATAGATTACAAGGTGTTGAACAAAATTACACTCAAGAGTAGGTACCCCTTGCCTAGAAAAAATGATTTCCTAGATCATTTGCAACAAACGGAATACTTCACCAAGATGAAATTAAAGTTTGGATATCATTAAGTTCGAGTTAAAGAAGAAGATAACTGGAATACCACCTTAAAAACCATACTAGGCTTGTATGAGTAGTTAGTCATGCCATTTGGCCCATGCAATGCATCAATTATGTTTATGAGATTAATGAACGATATAATGTACCCTTTTCTAGATTCATTTGTTATTGTCTATTTGAATGATATATTGGTATACAATGCTACATGGGAGGAGCACATCTAACATTTGCCACAGGTGCTAGAGACATTAAGGAAGCACTATTTTCTAGAAAATCTCAAGAAGTGTGAGTTTGCATAATAGTTTTTGGTGTATTCGAGGTATGTGATAGGCAAAGGAGAGTTGAAAAGAGATCTTTCCAAGCTTGATGCGATGTTATTATTCTTGTGCCTTAAAAATGATAAAAAAACAATGAATATAGTCACATTCAAGGGGGAAATCTCTTTTTACAATGAATACAATGTATAAGACAATATTTGATGATTCTAAGACTAGGTAGTCTTAGTGTACATATAGGAGATACATGATACAATTATAAATGGGACCATGAGGGGTTCTAGCCTACTTAACAATATTCATCTTCAAGGGGGAAATATCCTTTTACAATGAATACAATGTACAAGACAATAATTGATGATCCTAAGACTAGGTATTCTAAGTGTACACATAGGAGATAAATGATACAATTATAATAAAATGGGACCATGAGGGGTTCTAGGCTACTTAACAATGTAACAATATGAATGTAATCATTGAATATCTAGGGATGAATAAAGGGTTTTTGGACTACCATGGGGCTTATACAGGGCTTAACATGCGCCCCCCTCCCCCTTCAAGGAAGTGTTGTCCTCAACACTTGACTATCTATGGGTGTTTCTACATGAATGACTCATCTTTCCATGTTACTTCTTCCAATGGTAGACATACAATAGTGTAGGGCTCCCTCCTTAGTCAACTATTGCTTGAATTTTAACTAGGGTAGGTTATATTTTCATTCATAGTTTAGTTAATCTGATTATTTGATATGTTTCTTAATTATTTAAGTGTTGCAACTCAATGAGAGATTCACCGTGTTTCCTAATTAATAGTTATGTTGTATCTTATTAAGTGATTTACTTTATTTTCTAACACTCATTAGGGGAAATTTCAACCTAAAAGTGTCAATGCAATTTTCATGTAATTTCCATGTCATAATATGTAAACCAATCAAAATCCTTTAAATTTAAAAAAAAGGTACATGTAAATATTTTGGAGGGAAAAGAAGAAAACCACAATTTTTAATTGTATTTTTTGTTTATCTCCTTATAGGTTCACTCAAATTTCAAGTGTAGATGCCCATTGGATCTGAAATTAGATTCCACATTCAACGAGTACCCATTATGCTTACTTTTGAGAAGACCCACTTTGATAAAAATTGAAGATACATTAAAAGAGCATGTTCAACTCATTTTTTTAATGTATCTTCAATTTTTATCAATGTGGGTCTTGCCAAAAGTATGCATAATTGGGTACTTGTTGGATGTGGAATTTAATTCTGCATCCAATGAGTGTCTACAATTGAAATTTGAGTAAACCTATAAAAAGATAAACCAAAAATACAATTAAAAAAAGTAGTTTTTTCTTTTCCCTCCAAAATTCATAACTCTTATTTTATTATTTTTCTTAGGAGGCCACTTTTAGGCTGAAATTTCTTCTAATGATATATTGATCGAATTAAATATTGATTAATTCAGTCTCTCATATTCTATGGTATCACTTGCAATTTATCTTGTTGACTTAAGATTTCTATATCATAATTTAGCGGTATTTCGGTGTCATCAATTCATGAGCTTTTTGTTGCAGGGTTTAGGAATGAACAATTAGCTTGATTAAGTCACCCATTTACTTCCATTTTGTGTGTTTACTTTTCAACAAGAGATTTATTTTCCTTTTGGTGTTTGCTTTCCAACATAGCAATTTACTTTCTTGTATGTGTGATTACTTTCTAGCAAGAGTGATTTACCTTTCAACAAGAGTTTTGTAGTTATTTAAAATCTTGCAAGTTTGAAGTGTTATTTTTCAATTCCTGCAAGTGTGAAGTTTGATAATTCAATCCCTGCAAGTGTGAGGTGTGATATTTCAAATTCCTACAAGTGTGAGGTGTGATATTTCAAGTGTGATCTTTTCAATTCCTTCAAGAGTGGTTTGCTTTACTTGGTGACTTGTGAAAATACATCAACAACTAACTTTGGCATTTTGAATTAGTGCTACAACCTTATTAAAACTTAAAAAATTGTGTTATCATATCCAGTGCATGACAATTCACATGTTCCATACAAACATTAGATCGACAATTTGTTAAACAACACAAAAATAATGGACATAATTTAGAAAATTGTGGAATACTTTCTATTCACAAAGATGTATATATTAATACTGTTAAAATTGGAAACCAGGGCAAAACTTCATGTGGGTCATCTTATTCATGGCTAATAATATTTTTATTAGATTCCTCTTGTCGAGAGGTGTAGGATTGATATAAAGATCATCCAATTCTGATAAGTATTCATGGAGATATGAATTTATTTTGATTATGGAATTATTATCAAGCCGACCTACAACTCATGTAGGCTCAGAAGCCCAACAGTCGCATCTATTCGCCCACCAACGTTGACTATAAATATAAGAGGACCTTTCCTCATTTGGACTCGCTCATCTCATCACATCTCTCTCTCTCTACTGCGCAGAAATGAGTCTCTTCTCTACTGCGCTGAAATGGGTCTCTCTCTCACACATGTGAAGCTGGAAGCTGTTGAATTTGAAGTTGCAACTGCAGAAGTAAAGATTGACTTGCGTGGCCTAGAAGATCTCCTCTTTGGAGCTGTGCTGTAGGTTCATCTGAACCTCCTTTGAAAGCTACAACTTTTGGTGGTGGAATGAAGTCAATCCGATGAACGGTTTGCAAGATATCGACTGCCCTAGTTTGAAGCCGGAAACTGCTGAAACTGAAACTGCAACTGCAGAAGTAAAGATTGACTTGCGTGGCCTAGAATATCTCCTCTTTGGAACTACGATGTAGGTTCATCTGAACCTCCTTTGAAAGCCACAACTTTTTGTGGTGGAATGAAGTCAATCCGACGAACGGTTTGCAAGATATCGACTGCCCTAGTTTGAAGCCGGAAACTGCTGAAACTGAAGCTGCAACTGCAGAAGTAAAGATTGACTTGCGTGGCCTAGAAGATCTCCTCATATGAACTGTGCTGTAGGTTCATATGAACCTCCTCTGGAAGCCGAAACTTTTGGTGGTGGAATGAAGTCAATCCGACTGTCGGTTTGTGAGATATGGTCTGCCCTAGTTTGATAATGAAGCCGCTAATGCTGATGCTACTGATATAGGGTTTGCTACTGCTGATATAAATCAGATTTATTGTACTATTTCTCTCTGCTGAATTATTGAAGATAAAAGAAGATTTGATCAAAGGGTTTCCCCACACATTGTGGGGTTTGTCCCTAGCTAGCCGCCACATCTTGTGTCTCTTGTCTTGGCTTGTTTTCTGTCGATCGTTTAATGTTCTATCTCCACTTTACTTTATGTACATGTGATTGCTAATCAGTGGAATATAATAAGAAAAAGAAGTAAACTGTTATAAGCATAGAACATACCATAATTTAACATGGTATCAGAGCTGAGGTGAAGACAAAGCCCGAGCAAGAGCAAGAGCAATCATTGAAGAGAAGATTGGCAAGGCTATCCTAAAAGAACTATGGAGTCCTCAACACTCTTTCCTGCCGAAGACAAGCTCAGTGAGAAAGCTAACTATCACGGATGGAAGATGTCTATCGATCTAACCCTTGAAGATCAAGGAGTGCTGGACCATGTAAGAGGCAATATTTTTGAGCCTTCATCAAATGCATCTGCTGCTACCTGGAACAAATGGAAAAATGGAGAAGTCAAAACAAAGAATATCATACAGGACTCTATTGACAAGCGCTTGGTGGCCTACATCTCTGATCTAGACACTTCCAAGGAAATCTATGACAGATTGGTGAGTTTATTTAAAGTTAATGATGCAAATCAAGTTTTGTTTCTTAGAAATAAGTTGAGGGAAATCAAGAAGGGTAAAGATGAAAGTATGCAAGCATACTTCTTAAGAATCACCGAGATCAAGAACGATCTCCTATCTATTGGGGAAACCATTACTGACAAAGAAATGGCACTCACAACTCTTGGAGGATTACCATCTGAATGGTATGTGTTCAGGACTACTCTTCTGAACAATAATGCAATTCCTAGTTTCGAGGAATTAATGGCTAGATGCATTCAAGAACAAACAAGGGTAGAAGAGCAGGAAATGCCCTTGCCTAAAGGTCCTCCTGCTGCTTTTTCTTCTCATGCTAAGAAAAGAAATAATTCTGGGTCTAAATCGAAAAGAAAGGCTGCATTTAAGGATGGAAGAAAAGGATGATGTTTCATTTCCAATAAAGCAGGTCACTATGCAAAGGACTCTCACTGTGACGATGATCAAAATCCCTCTCATGGTAATCGAAGGAATGAAAAATTCAACAACAAAGGAAAAAGGAATGCGGGAAATCAAGGAAGAGGGCAACCATTCAAGAAGGCTAGAAATTCCAGGTATGAATCTAACACTTTTGACGATAAGTAGGCTGAATATTATCTACCAGCTGCTCTATCTACCTCCGCTCCTTCGGACTCAATGGGAATTTGGCTCATTGATAGTGGTGCCTCAAGGCACTTCACTGGTTACAAAGAAGTACTCTATAATCTGGTAGAGAAAGAAACTAACCTGGAAATTGTCCTTGGAGATGACATGAAATACCCAGTGAAAGGTGTAGGCAATGTTTCTCTTAAACTGAATCAAGGTAATACGATTCACTTACAAGATGTATTATATGTACCTGATCTAAAAAAGAACCTGGTATCCATCTCGGCAATGGAAGACAAAGGCTATAAGGTAACCTTCAGCGATGGTAAGGTACGCATATGGAAAAATAATGTCAAAGATGCTCTCACTCTTGGGTTTCGAGTTGATTCTTTATATCAAGTCGGTGGAAGTCCGCTAGGTGTCATGTCTTGTGACACAATGCTTCAGTCCGAACTTTGGCATCAGAGGTTTTCCCACCTTCATTACAAAGCTCTACCCGATGTAAGACAGATGGTAACAGGGATGCCCGAATTCCATGTAGAGAAAGAAGGTGTATGTCTGGGATGTGCCAAAGGAAAGCTCAAAAGGGGACCATTCCCCTCAAGCCAAAGCAAGACCTCCGATATATTACAATTGGTTTACTCAGGCATACCTGAGGTTGGCATTAAGAGGGAGACTACTACACCACATACTCCTGAACAAAATTTGGAAGGATGGTCTTCTAGGTAAAAGCATGAATTGTGTGCTTCTAGGGTTTGTTAGGTCATAGGATATATTCTCATGAGTCAAAAGAGTCAACATCATGTTTTTAAGATCCTTCTGGGAAAAATATATATTGTAAAAGAATTTGTTTTGAGTCTAGAAAGTCTCAGAAATGTCCAAAGTACAAGTCAGACCTAACAAGTTCAAGTCGGTCTAAAGGAGGGAATTTGACCCCTTGGAAAGGCTATATAAATGAGTAGATTCAACCTCATTTGGTACTCACTCACTCACAAGTTTGATCTCAAGAAAGGAATCAAGAAGAGAAGAAGAGTGAATGTCTAGAAGAAGAAAAGAAGGAAGAAAACTTGTTTTGGGGTTTTATCTCTCTCACACATATGAAACATTAGGGTTTGTATAGCTTTTAGGAAGGTTGAAATTGCAGGTATGAGTTGTAGTATCAAGTTTTTGGAAGAGGAAATATTATTTTTTGACCTCGTTGACCTTGGAAAGATTTGTCTTTCTCAAAGAAGGATCTCTTGAAGAAGTTGGATTAGGGTTTCTGTAGCAAGTACAGGGTCGAAGTTGCAGGATGAAGTTGCATGGTTGAAGTTATGGTCGAAGTTGTGGATTGATATAGAATTGAGCTATGGTGATATGATTCTATTGGAAGGGTTGAATTGGTACTTGGAGGAGGACTTTTTATAGGGTTTGGGTCTTTGTTGTCTTTGTTGCAGGATGCAAGGAAACTAATGCCCAAGACATCTACAAGATTGATAAATATTTTATATATATGTACGAAGAGAGAGATTATGAGGGATTCAACAAATAGTCTAGTTCAAAAGCCCACCTCTTACAACCAATGTGGCCAAACCATTGAAGGTTGCAGACTTTTAAAATATTTTGAAAAGAAATGAAAAGAAGAAATTTAGAGAGATCAGGTCTAAAACTTGAGCCTGTTGGAATTCAAGTTTTAAAATCTAAGAATGGAATTAATGGAATGGATTTTTGAAAATGTGGAGTGCCCATCAAGTTTCTCTTATTCCACTTTCTGGTGCCATCTCATACCTATAATCACATAGAACAATTTGCAAACACGAATAGGACAAACCTGCTGCTACATACACCCTTTCAGTAGAAGAAAAATGCACTGTGAAAAGTGAGTGCATGAGAGGAAAGTTTTTTTTCATAACATCCAAATTAAGTTCTCAGACCCTAGACCCCTCCAAAATATTAGTTTCGACTTTTATCGTCTCCCCAAAACTAATTGTCAAAAATAAGTTACAAAATTTTGGAGAATACATTATAACACATTAATTTACGTCTTTTAAGATTTTTTTTTTTAACAGAAAAAAGAATATATAAGGTGCCTGTGGGCGCCCCTGATCTTGGTCAGATGCAATTTTGGAGTTGAGATGGATATGTGAAGGCCTCCTTGGTAGTTGAGAGCCATGCGGTTCCTAGTGTTTATCAGGCATATGTCAACAAAAACTTGAGTGGTTTTAGAAAACTGTAAACTGCTTTGCGACACCCTTGTGACAGGTTTGAAAAAGTGGGGTGGGGGGTGGTGCAATCAATGTTAACCATTGATTTGTACACTAGTGGTTTTTGGAATACAACTTTGTGACACCTTATCCATCATTAAATTTCATGAGGGTTGGGACCATCGCATTCTATTCGATCTAGAGATGAGTGATTTTGGGCCATTGATTGTTCATGCTCTTGTAGGCATCTTTACTTCAACCTTTCCTGTTCTTTATACATGATTCTTTGAAGCATGGGATCTCTATGTCACTTTATTCAATATGAGGACTGCGTTAGAGCTTGACTTTAAGCCTCCAAAGAACGAGTGTAGAATCTGAGTCCCTGTAGATAAACTCCTAAATGAACCTTCACAAAAATCCATGTTATGAACATGCACTTCAAGCCGAGGATAAGCTTTAGAACCCATCCAATTTGAATAGATATCAAACATGAGATATCAAACATGAGATATAAAGAGGTCATTTAAGTTCAGTACACTCAACATCTTGCAAGTGAAAACCAATTTTCCACTTCCCAACTTTCTCTTATGCTTCCATAAATATCTCTACTTCAATCGACATCAAATTTGCATGCTGATTGTTCACCAAAGAAATACAAACTTTTATATTCTAGCCTTCTCCAACATTTCATTCATTCTTGATCCCTCTATTAAAAAACAATACAAATCATGAAGTCCATTGACAACAAGCCTTTGTCTGCATGTTGAATTTCACATCACCAATGGGTGAAATATCTTGAGTAGAGTCATCTTGAGGGATAATGCAAATATCCATCTTCATTTCCATGTTATCCTTGACAACTGATTTTTGATCCAAGCAATCTGAGCTCTTATTCATATTATTTGCTTTAAAAGCATGTGGCCTTATGACTGCAATAATATCCTTTGGTAAGACATATCCTGCTTGCACAATTTCTCCTTTTCACTTGATGAAGAACCTCACCAATGTGTTTAGATGCATCCTTGGTCTCACCCTATATAGGTGTTACTTTGCACACATTTTTGATACACAAAGTATTGATTAGGGATGATTCCCCAACATTAGGTTATCTAATGAAGCCAATTGATATTGTTTGTTTGTCATTCTTCATACGTGCAAACTAACAAAGAACTAAAATAAGTGAACCCTTGCCAAATGAGTTTGTGATGCTCACATGGAAAGCAAGAGTAGGATACTCCCATGAGAGCACATGAAGCCATCCTTTCGTAGAAATGTGATATTGTGACCAACACCATACTAAACATATCATTTGATCCCGATGAAGATGAATTGGGATTAGAAATGTTAATCCAGCCTTATTCCTTTTGATAAAATGTTTTGAATAGCAGTCAGATAATATTTTGTTTTTCTTTATCCCACATTTATCATGAGTAGAGTTTCATTCGTGTGTATATTAACCAACGCCTTCAAAACATATCGATGCATTGAGCATGAACTATATTCGAGATTGGGCCTCAAGCCTGGAAAAGTTGACTTGCATATTGTGGGATTTGGTGCTTGGTTTGTGACTTGGAGATTGGCTCTATAGCCTAATAAGCTTAAAATTTTATGCTTGATAGAAATAATTTTTGGGCCTAGAGCCTAATAAGCATAAAATTTTATGTTTCATAGCAATAATTTTAATAAAAAAATTTTATGCTTGCTAGTAATAATTTTATAAATAATTTAATAAAATTTATGCTTGAGCAATAATTTTAATAAAAATAAGCATTGCTCTGCATAAAATTTTATGCTCGATAGCAATAATTTTAATAAAAATAAGCATTGCTCTGCATAAAAGTTTATTCTTGATAGCAATAATTTTAATAAAAAATATTTCTTTGCATGAAAGTTTATGCTTGATAGCAATAATTTTAATAAAAAAACATTGCTCTGCATAAAATTTTATTCTCGATAGCAATATTTTAAATAAAAAGCTAAAAACATTTTGCTCGATAGCAATAATTTTAATAAAAAAACATTTCTTTGCATGAAAATTTATGCTAGATAACAATAATTTTAATTAAAAAACATTGCTTTGCATAAAAGTTTATGCTCGATAGCAATATTTTTAATAAAAGCTAAAAAAACATTGCTCTGCATAAAAGTTTATGCCCGATAGCAATAAAAAAGCTTGTAAGAACCAGATTTTTTCCTATAATTTTTTTTAATGGAAAGTTATAAGCATTGTGTTTCTCACTAAAAGAGATAATTTGATGAATCAAAGCCATAACACTATTTGCATATGTTGCTTCCATTTTGCCACTTTTTCCAAATTTAAATGACCAATTTTAGTTGCTGGTTCAATTCGTTCTAAATGTTTTTGACTTTTTCATTGTGTAGGATTGAGCTACAACAATCTTATTTGAAGCAAATTCTATAAGAAGAGATTTTTCTGTATTTTCTCCTTGGAGAGGTTTTCCCTTGGTTGGAGCCTAATATATGTTTCCATCGTCTTTAATGTTTTGATCTTGATATTTGATTGATGAAAAGATCTAATAAATAAACGCAAGAAGATAATTAAAATTCACAAGCAAGTATTAAGGAATAAGGAAAATTTGAATTGATAACTGCCATATTGCATTTTCCAATAGAAACCTAGTCATGTGCTACCTAACCTGCCCTAGGTTTGAAAAATAAAAAAAATCATCTCCAAGTATCACTTTACCAATTAAGTTGAGATCTAAGTCAACACCTTCCACAACATCATATTCATCAACAACAAAATGATGCAATGGCCTAGACCAAAATGTCATCCAAATTAGTGGGTAACAATGAACATTGACCATATTTAGGAAGAATACATATACCCCTTGTTATCCATGGTCATGGTATTCTTTTCATATGATGCGTAGGAGAACTCTACATCTCGTAGAGCTTATATTTTTGAATGAAAATGGTGGATTGAACTTCACTTTCTCTCCCATTATGCAATGTCAGTTTTGAATAGCTACAACGTCACGAGTTCAACCACAAAATGGTGGGAGGGAGAATGAGAACATTGGAAGAGGAAGAGCAATGGTTTTATTGCTTTCAGATATCTACAATGAATTGTTTAAATGACTAAAAAAAAAATATGATACACTTGGAATTGGACTAAATCACAAAAAAAATAAGTATGCCTCCAATATAGGTAGACGATGAAAAATAAAATCCAACAATGGTTTAAACAAGTGGACTATCTTGAAAGGTAATTTGGCCTAGCTTGACTTGCTATTTGTTTTAATGTTAGCGATAATGTATGATCTTTACTTGTTGAGTTGTAATATGTTTTATTTATATTTACAACATTTTCTTTTTGTCTGTCCAACTACCAAGTACAACATAGTCAAGTTCCTGGTTTGGAGGATTTGATTGTTTTCACTACTTTCTTCAAAGGATTTGTTAGAATAAACTTCTAATTTCTTTGTCAATGCTCATCCCTTATATGTTTACCTTCTATTTTTTTATTATTGTGTCCATGTATCTCCATTTTAGGCCTCCCTTTGCACATGTTTCATTTTTTGTGTGCTAATAGTATTACAAAGATCGAAATCTTGAAGCATGTAGAAAAATGATATATATTAGGTGTAAGAATCATCTCTTCAATTTGAGGGCTTATACCATGTGTTGGGCACCAAATTGGCCTATCTTTTCCCTGCATTTCCACTCCTCTTTTCACCCTTTTTGCATTCATTCGCATATATTTACTGTGTAACATTATGAGGTAATTCCCCTTTATCGTCTCTTGGGATATTTAGTTAATGAAGTAGAGTCATGAAGGTTTTTACCTACACAAACCACTAAAACTTGTGATGACTGCAAATTATGGAGCACAGGTGTTGACCATGCAACATATCGCAGTAGTTCCATGATTCACAGCAGCTGATCGACCACGACAAAACATCATAAATGATTGCAGCTACTCTCAACCCATTTTTGACCATTCCTATTCTTGGTTCTCTCGGCTCTAGTGCTGTGATACAGCTGATGTATATCTTTGGGCATAGAGTTTCCAGGTTTCAAGGAGAATTATTCTCCTTTGTATTGTATAAAATACGGGTCATTCCTGTATCAAGGGGACCCCAATATGATATTGTAACAACATTATTCAGATTAATAAGACATAACCCTTTTGTTGATCTATCATTCGCATGAGTAACGCAACCCTGATCAGAGAGTTGAGCCCGCTCTTCTGATCAGGTGCTGCATGTTTCTTTGTGTTGAGTGTATTTTCTTTTTGTTGTGTTTATTTCATGTTGCTGCTATAGATCTCTTAGATAACTGTGAATACCTTTTTACATTCTGCAGTTGAGTTTTACTTCTGTCTCAACAATGTTTTGATTATCAATCACGAACCCTTGGTTGAGGGAAGATCGTAACCTTGCCCCTGCATATACCTTGCATGTTGCCTTGAAAATAATACGCACCCGGATTGATACATTAATGTAGGAAAGAAGTGGATAAATTATTCATATATGGACACCAACATTTTGGCATTGTTTCCAAGGAGGCTAACGAGGTGCAAGACATGATCTGTGTTAACCAGAGGGTCAATCTCTTGTCCTGGGGAGAGAAGGAGCTTTCTCACTCTGCTCCAGGCCCCGAGAATAGGTATTTTGTTTATTTTGAGCTTTTATTGTTTTTCGTTTTAGTAGGGCCAATCTCTTGCCCTGGGGAGGGAGGAGTCTTTTGATGCCCTGCTCCAGGCTTTGAGCTTAGATTTTTTTAGCATTTTTGTTTTGATTTCGAGAAACCCAATCTCTCACCCTGAGGAGGGAAGGGTCCTCTGACGCCCTACTTCAGGTCTTGAAGTATTAAGGTTCTCTCGTGTGTGTGTTATTTTGTGATTAAGGTCTTGATTCTAGGGGGGGAGGAGTCTTTTTATGCCCCACTCCAGATCCTGAACCCTAGGTCCTTGTATTTTATTTTATTTATTTTTTTTTTTTTTAATTTTTTAATTTTTATTTATTTATTTATTTTTTTCATCAACAACCCTCTCTTCAAAGAAATCTCTCATCCTCGGCAGGGAATGGTCTTTTGACACCCTACTCCAAGCCTTGAGCATAGTGGTTTGATTTCTACCGCCACACCAACTTGTATGAATAGAGAGCCAAATAAAAGGGGCAGAGGGAGAGCCCCAAAGAAGGGAAGACAGGATTTGGGGAGGAACACCTACATCCAGCAAATCATTGCAAAAGCTAAGTCAGAGGCATCTTCCTGTGCAGCCGTGAGGCCAAGTGCATGAAAAAAATTGGAGGGACAATCTGTAGATCAACCAGTGCTGTTCACAGCACCCACTGCCGGTTCAATACAACAGACCCTTCTAGCAGCGGGAGAGGCAAGCAACAGTACGCCTGCTAAAGGAATCATGTTTCTTGCAACCGAAGAAGAGGAAGTTACAAGTAAAACATCCGAAGGAACTATCCATCTCAGTGGGGAAGAAGAAAATGCAGAGCGGAGATCTGAAGGGTCCAACCACGATGATAGGGGGGAAGAGATTGTAGAGACATTTCTATCACCAAAGGATAGAGGAATTCTATTAAGGCAACTTGAACCCCTGTGATAAAATCCCTTCCTGCAGAGCCAGCTGAAATCCCTAGTGAGTATTGGAGGATATTCATGGCACCTACAACCTTTACTATTGACTTCCCAATTAGGGATTTGGGGACTGGTGCACCAACAAAGCCCATCCCTTTAACAACTTTACCTAGTTTCCATGGGCTTACTACAGAAGACCTTGACACATTTTTGTTTGAATTTGAGATTATGTGTCGAGGGTATGATTACATAATAGATGCTTAGAAATTAAAAATTTTCCCTTCTACACTAAAAGGGACAACTTTATGGTGGTTTATGGGTCTTGGGCGAAGGTCTATCATCACGTGGGAAGCAATGAGAACTGCTTTCTTGGATAAATACCAAGACTACTGTAAATCACGGGATATTAAAGAAGAGATTTTTAAATTTATGCAGAAAAAGGACTAAAATATGGAATACTGTGTGGAATGCTTCAAATACACATTGTAGAGGCCACGTCACTCCAACCTGGATAAAGACATTTTGAAAATTATCCTCCTCCAGGCCTTCCGAGAAGACTCTTTGGAATTGTTGAATATAGTTGGAAAAGGGGATATATCAAAGGAGGACTTTGATACCATATGTGATTTGTGTATTCAGTGCTGAAGAGGGGTTGCAAGAAATAAACGAGGAATTCAATCAATGAAGGTATCTGGTAGAGGTGTTACAACAATAGAAATTGGGAACTTGTTGGATAGCCTGAGGACTGATATCTTGATTACCTTGTCTAAACAGATGGACACACTGCAAGTAAAACAGAAACAGCTAGAATTAGAAAGAACTATGGCTATATTTTGCCCCACATGTAGAAATAAACATCCACAAAGGGAATGTCCATTGAACTCTATAGAGGAGTGTGCAATCTGTGAACTGAAGCACGTGACAAGTTCATGCCCATCTTTGCCAGGGCTAAAAGCGGTTTTTCAAGGAACAGGAGAAGATATGGAGCAGCTGTACTTTATGGGACCTAAGAAGCCATGGCAACCTTGGCCGTCGATGGGAAATCAAGGTATGTTTCTAGATCCATCTCAATATTTTAGCAATTTTAATATGGGTCCCCAGACTATGCCTTATCCACCTGTATGGCCCCAATACCAGTTTCCATCTTGGCAGCAGTGGGCTCCTCAAGCTAGTTCAAGCTCCTCATGGGCTTTGAACTAGCGAGGACCTTCCCCTCCTGGTTAGTTTTCTCAATCAATGCCACAACAACAACTTCAATTGCCCTCTAATGTGCCCCCTGGTAATCAACCTATTCATCTTGAACTCCCTATCCAACCCAATCCAAATGCTAATAATAAAGGGGTTCAGCAAGCTGACACCCTTAACCTGCCTTCATACAACATCTCCACAACAGAATTCTATGAGATGCATTTACGATCTGGGCGGCCCGTAGATGCTCAGCCCTCACCAGTTATTATTGAGCAGATTGACAGTGAGGAGAAGGAACCAAAAATGGTCAGAGAGGAACTGAACTGAGTTAACAAAAATCATACACCTCCTCAACCGTTAGCTACTTAGAAACCCCAAGCTGAACCGCCTTATCTAGAAAGGTTGGATGCGAGTAAACCAACCCCTCAAGCTGAGTTTGACTTGTTAGGGGAGCTACAGAATTTATTTGTCAAGATTCCCCTGCTGCAAGACATGAAAGATGTACCTATATACGCGAAAACTCTTAGGGAATATTATGGTAAGAAGCCTAAAAAGAAATCGAGAGATCCACTCACCATTCATGTAATGGGGAAACTGTCATATTTCATGATGGGAAGGTCCATGCCTGTAAAGTATGGGGATCCTGGGAACCCAATTTTGACCGTGCACATTAATGGGGTAGAAATTCCAAATGTACTGGTAGATTTGGGCGCTGCCATAAATGTCATCATTGCTGAAGCCATGCATGCATTAGGACTTCATAACTTGAAACATACACCTACGGTGTTGGAACTGGCAGATCAATCTACAATTAAACCAGTAGGGAAATTAGAAGATATTCAGTGGATTCAATGGAATCAGAAAATGAGGAGTTAAGACCAGTTCTCACTATTGGACAGGCCCTCTAGTTGAAAGATGAAATAGAAGATGACACAATTACTACCTTTATTAGTGATCCTTGTTCTGTTTCAGATTTGAATCAGCAAATCTTGGAGTCCGTCTTGAGCTGTGAGATTCAGGAAAGTCTTGGAGCAGCAGATGAATTCAAGGAGCTACCTATAGCCATGCCTCATGACAGTGTTTCCATGGAAATAAAACCAAGAAAAACCCTGAATATCAATCCAAAACTGTCAGATACTGTTATGAAACCAGCTCAAGAAAAGATAGAAAAGATAGATCAACACCTTAGAATTCAACCTCTTCGAGGGGGCAAGCTCCTTTACATTACATAAATGAACAATTCTTGGATGATTCAAATGACAAAACCTCCTTTCTATATATAGGAGTCTAAGGAGTCACAATATAACCCAGCCGACCTAACAATAATAATATAAAGCCACAAGAATAACAATAGAGGGATTCTATGGGGCACAGTAATAACAATATGGGGATAATAGGGGCACAACAATATTAATAAGGGATGCAACTACAATAGTAATGGGGTAATCACTAGTATTATAGGGACCCAACATACCCCTCTCCTTCAAAAAAGTGTTTTCCTCAATGCTTGAGTAGTTCTGGATGCTTCTGTATAAAATTCTCATCCTCCCATATGGAATCTTCAGCGGATAAGTTCTTCCACTTGATAAGATACTCCGAAATTGATCGATTTCATCGCCGTCGAGTTCTTGTTTCAGTGACTGCTTCCTGTTCCAATATAATTTTTCCTTCCTCATCAAGTTCTGGCAAGATTGTTTGAACTAGGAGCTTGTCGCCTATAACCATCTTTAAACATGAAACATGGAAAACTAGGTGCAATCGAGAAGCTGTAGGAAGCTCCAATTTGTATGCCATAGTACCAATCTTTTGCAACACCTTGTACGGACCATAATACTTTGGTGATAATTTATTATCCTTCTTATCTTGCTTGAGGGACATTTTCTTATATGGTTGTAGCCGTAGGAATACCCAATCACCTACATCAAAACTTCTTTTGCTGCGATGTTGATCTGCCTGTTGTTTCATTCTATTCTGTGCCAACACGAGGTTATCCTTTAAGAGTTGGAGGACTTGTTGTTGATGTTCGATGTGATGTTCCACTGCTTGAATCTTAAAATTTTCTCTTAAATATGATGTGATGGATGGTGGCTGATATCCATAAAGTGCCATAAATGGGGTCATTTTTGTTGTTGTATGGAAGGAAGTGTTATACCACCATTCAGCCAGAGGCAACCATTTGACCCATTTTGTCTATTTATTAGATACAAAGCAACAAAGATATCCTTCCAAACATTTGTTTACTATCTTAGTTTTCCCATCAGATTGAGGATGATAAGATGAGCTATGAGCTAACTGAGTACCAAGACAAGAAAATAATTATGTCCAAAAATTTCCAGTGAAAATGGGATCTCTGTCACTTACAATAGTCTTTGGGTTTCCATGTAGCTTTTGAATTGTTTCCATAAATGCAGTAGAAACTATACTGGCTTTAAATGGATGTTGTCGCGCGGAATGAGTCGATCTTGCAGACAAGATAAACCTTCCTAGAATCTAAAGAAGACCTAACGACAAGCAAATCAACCAAACACTATCTTTCTCTAAATATGCTTCAATAAACAATAGCAAACAAGGGTTTTTAGGGCCTACCTTTGGTCCAACGCAAGCTTGTGGATGCCCTCGCTCTTTTGATCCAAATGATCTCCTCTTCGCGAATCTGCAAACACAAACAAGGAAAATAAATTAAATAGCACCTGAAAAACCAATTGCATGAAACATATTTAACATGAAAGTCAAGGAGTCCATGAAACAAATAACATAAGATACTTGTTGAGAAAAATGAGTTTGATTGTATTAATTCAAAAGAAGAAGAACCTTACAACCTTTGCCTTGACGCTGTACAAGCTCCTCCTAGGGTCCAACAAGATGTCTCCTCTACTTTGACAAGTTTCACTCACTCTCCAATAGAACCAAGAGGTATGTGATCTTTCCTCTCAAGCTCAACCAAAGAGTCTTAATTTGACCAGAATTTACCCTCAAAATGTTCAGCTTCCAACCTCCCTAGTCCTCACCCCAATGCCTGTATTTATAGTGCAATGGAGGGAAGTTACTAGGTCCTCCTTCAAAGGGATAGCTCCTTTAGTCAAAGGATTAGCTCCTTCTCTTTTGGGATGCATGAACCACCTCAGAGCAAACAATCCACGTCAAAATTCCTTCTAGAAAACTCTAGAATTAACCCAAAGTGAGTTTTTTAAGATAAAATTTGCGCCTTTTGACTTTCACAGGGGTTTTCACCTACACCGTTAGGAACAGAGCGGGTAGGTACACAGCTTTTGTACACAGAAGGTGCGGGACCGCCGGTGACCATGAGAGAAAGTGCAGAACCAGAGTTACATTGATTTTTAATGTCTTTTTCCCACTTCCAAAGCTTGATTTGAAGAGCTGAGGTCCTAGACTTGCTTAGGAGGACAGTACAAGTGATGATAGACCCATACTGACTGCAAATAATCATGGTGACGATATTTTTGTGTAACAGATTTCCCCCTAAAGTGCGAAGTCTGTAGTAGATGAGGATTTCATTTATCATATAGGAAGAGTGAAGTACTTTATCATTTCGAGGATTATCTTGTGGAGAGCCCGGTCGGAACCTGTAAAAACATTCAATGCAAGATATATATATATATGAGATCATATCATCGCTGAGGTAGGCATTCCCATACTCAGATCAAAACTAACTAGAAAGCTATCTACTGCTCTGATATAGGAATGATCTTGTAAAACATCATAAGTATAGACTCGTGTGAACATAGTATGGACGCAGCCATCTGTTTATGAATAGCCCACAACATAATGAATACAAAATTCCTCGCAGCCTGGATGGTGGAAACTAGATCTAGGGTCTTCATTTCTACTTCCTGAAATAGTACGATTCTATCCATGCGAATAAATGTGTTGATGTCGAACATGGTAGAAACCACTTGATTACCAGTCAATGATGTAAACTGTTAACAAGTGTGAGAGAAACCACAAGTGATGTCAATGGCTCTCAAAGTACCCAGTACAATCCATGAGATGTGAGTAAATGTGTTGATGTCGAACATATCACAGAATCCTTCGATCCAAAGTCAATGATGTAAACTGTCGTCAAAGGCGAGAAACCTGCCATTGAGGCATGCAGATCTCAAGGTACTGACGATTTCTAGATCATCTTTCTAGATAATGAGCTGGTGTCGATAGAAAGCGATCCGTCGTAGGCAAGCCCACAACATGAAATCATAGATCAAGTTGAAGAAATTTAGTTGCAAGGACTGACTCAGGGATGGTCAAGATGGATGACAAATATTTTGCAGATGAATGGCTTATTGGCAGTGACCTCTTGAACACATAATGACACGACAGATGGCTTGGTGACAATTGACCCAAAGTTAATACCCAGAAACCGGCTGAAGACTTTCAATGTGGTTTGATCAACTGTTAGACAAAGGATTTCCCAACCCAGGTGAATAAAAGTGTTGTGTTCAAGAGTGGTTACAAAGTATGACAAACAGACTCATTTTCCTCTCTTTCCCCCCACCATTTCTGGCAAGTACCTCTTTATTTTTGACAAGCTTGAGGAGGATAACATTTGCTTGATTGTAAGCTCATCCTTCGGATGAGTCCAACTTAGTTTAAATTCGAACCCTAAGAAGGAGTGGTTCGTTCCTGTTTGTAATTGAACAGGTCCTTTACTGTGAAATTTTAACGAGTCCAGTATAGGAGAAACTCGGCGTTTTTCAATTTTAGAGAGTCTGGAAAAAACTTAAGAAGACTCCAGGGTTGACCTTTTTCGTAAATTTGTGTCTCCCAAGCCCAAAAAAGTATAAAATAATACTTGAGAGAACCGCTTGATCTTTTACGACCAAGGAGTACTTTTCATTATTAGTGTCACTGACCCGAAAAAGTAAAAAAGTGATCAACGACACGTCGTTCTATAACCAATATCGAATTTGAAACGACAAAAATCTGGCAATCTTTTCATGTTTTTACGGTCGGAAAAGAGCTGTAAGTGGACCGTCTTTTAATTCCATTTTAACGAGTGTAAAAGAAACGCTCGACAATCTTTTCATGTTTTAGGAGTCAGAAAAGGGCTTAAAGATGACTACTTGTTTTTTCGTTGAAAATGATAGATTTCGCCTGAATAATCCTTTATTCTGCACAAAGACACAAACATTACTCATACCTGTTTGAAATGGATAAAAGCATTGCAAAATACCTTTTCAAAGTGAAACATAAACAAATTTGTGATTTATTTACTCAAAAAACTTATAAAAAGGGCCTTTGTCAATTCATTTTTACTGTTTGAGTTTGGGTGAGAAAATAGTGCCTTTGCTTAGAAAACTTCCCATGAAGATTGTGGAAAATCCAACCGTCGGAATCGAGCACAATCTTCTCCAGGTAATCCACATCATCCTACTCTTCATTTTCAACCGTTTAGTTTTTTGATTTAGCCCCTCATTTTATTTTTTGGGAGGGTTTTTAGGCGCAAAACCCGCGCGCGGGGGTCCGCAGGTTTACCATTGCGGACCCCAAATTTTTCTCCATTGGGAAAAAGCTCGGGGTCTGCACCTTCTGTGTAGACAAAGTGCATACCCACGCACTGTGTCTAACGTGGAGGGTGCGTACCCCGCAGCAAGGGTTTTGAACCTAAAATTCCTCAAAAATGGACCAATCAAAATGTTTTCTAGCAATCTAATTAATCTTTATTCTTGATGCAGAGAATATATCATGCTAGATTGGCATGAACGGGAGCATGAGGACGTGGATACCACCGCATGGAATCATCAGCCTTCACTTGATGCTTTGAGGGCATGTGGACTGTACAAATTCTGGACCATTCCTGGCATGAGGGCTCAGGTAGATTTCTTGCAGTGGCTGGTTGACAGATGGAGCGTACAGGACCAGTGCTTTTTCATTGGTGGGCACCGGCTCGAAATCGAGCCGGAGGACATTTATTTCTTGACTGGTTTGCCTAAGAGAGGCGAGGACTTGACTCTATTCGGGACTAGGCCAGGTGGCCAGTCTGTCGATAGCCTCCGGCTAGAGTACTGCAACAACCAGGCTAAAGACAAAGGGATAGACATAAAGACCATATCCCGTCCTGAGCTCATGGTGATTGCATTTACTGTCACCAGACTTTGCGGAGCTGCTGCATTACATGTTGCCACCGGATCCCAGATGCGTATGGAAGTTGATTGCTTTCAAGGCACCATCTTCAACTGGTGTAATGTTGTGCTGGCCAATGTGAAAGGCCAACTAACCAGGGCCAAGAGCGGATGACTAAAGACCTTTGGTTATGGGGCTTTGGTCGTGAGTTTTGGCCTGGAGAGGGTTCCTATGCTGATCCCACAGCATCTTACTGTTGGAGCTGGGCTTCCTCGAGAGCCCAAACTGATGCGATGGGTTGCAGTCATGGCCCATCACCCGGACGAGAGGACAGAGGTTGCTCGGTTCAAACCTGAGTATTTCCAATGGTTGGAAAACCAGGTCTTTTCCATTCAGGATTTCCCTTACGCTGGGATAGATTTCCATGGTGACCCAAACATGGCTCTTCCACCAGGAGAGCAGTGGGACGAGTCAGGTAAAATCCTTTTCAACTTTTCCTATTTAATTTTTTTTTTATATATTATTTATCCTCTCAAAAATGATAGTAAAAATTTCAAATGCAGATGTGGGTCCACAACGACTAGCCGCTCTCCGGCCTTTCGAGAGGAGGCAACCAGTTGCACCCGCGCCAGCCCCACAGGACGAATCAGCAGAGGTTTTGGCCGAGTTGGAGAGTCATCTTGAGCGCCTGACAGGAGATATTCTTGAGACCATTATCGACGACATTCCTCGTCGAATTCAGCGCTATGTGCTTGGAGTCCCGGGACCTTTTAGGAGGTTCCTTTGCAAGGTGGCTCGGGCAGTGGTTTCTTATAGAGATCATCACCAGTGATAGGATGATCGCCTTTTGTGGGCACATGTGACATTTTGTTTTTTGTACTTATCATTTTTTCCGATCATAAGGTGTTTTTCAACCTATGATCGAAGACGATGTATTTTTTGACGCACTCCTATATATATATATATATATCACTATTACCAGCTTATCTTGTAAATCATGTTATGGAATGGTTTTAAATTTACATGTATGATTATTGCAAATGTATTTAACATTCGAGAAGCAACTGCATCTGCTAATGTATTTAAAGACCTTGGAATATGTTGATATTCAATGTAATCAAACTCATGTTCCAAGAGACGCACTCTCAAAAATAATCTTAATAACACTGGATTTCTAATGGCATACACTCTATTAAGCTGTAATACAACGAGTTCAGAATCCAATCTCACTATTAAGCTGTAATACAACGAGTTCAGTATAACAAACACTTTTCCTCTTCGTAAGTAGCTGGAAGTAACTTGATGGCCATTTGCAGTGACGGGATTTCGCACTCAATGGGTAACACAGCTTCCAAACCATAAACTAGTTGGAAAGGAGTGAACCCTGTTGATGTTTTTACTGAAGTTCGGTACGCCCAAAGCACTGAAAATAGCATGTTGTGCCAATTCGACCGATGAATCCCAATGATTCGTTGGATCATGATAACTAAAACTTTGTTGATGGATTCAACCAGACCATTTGCTTGTGGACAATAAGGGGTTGAACTATCGTGACGTAAACCAAGCTGGCCTGTAAGTTCGGTCATCATAACGTTTCGAAAATGACGCCCATGATCAGTGATTATCGCTTGTGGGACACCAAACCTAGCAATTATATGATTGAACACGAAAATTGCAACTGTCTTGCCGTCTGCCTCGAATGTAGGCATCGCCTCGGCCCACTTAGTAAAATAATCTACCGCAAGGATGATATACGCATGCCCCCCGACCGAGTGAGGGTTACATGTAATAAAATCGATACCCCATTTGGCAAAAGGACCAATGACAATTATAGGGTGGAGAGGAGCAGGTGGAGCACACATCTTACGATCAAAAATCTGGCAGTTGTGGCATTTTCGGACCGCCGTAATACAATCTTTAAACAAGGACGGCCAGAAATAGCCAGCGCGCAATATCTTTTGGGCTGTGGCATACCGAGACATATGACCGCCACATGCTCCAGAGTGACAGTCATTTAGAACTCTCTCAGCCTCTTCATGAGTTAAGCGACGTCGAAAAATAGAGTCCGCCCCACGGTGATAAATAGTATCTCCAATAATTTTGAATTGTTGGGACTGGAAGCGAATTTTTCGACGTTCCGACCTTGAAATTTCTGGCCGAAAGGATTGGGTCTGGAGATAGACGATGATATCCCCATACCACGGATCTAAAGTGCTGATTAGAAACAAAGATTCGTCCGCAATGGGCTCCTCTGCCACAGTTTCTGTGTCAGCACGCGGGAAGTCACACATTAACTCTGCAAAAACTAAAGATTTCTTAGACTTAGATTTCTCAAACTCCAAGTCGAACTCTTGCAGGATAACGATCCATTTAGATTACTTGCCCCCTAGCAATTGTTTGGTCAAAATGTAGATCATAGGGTTGCAATCCGAAATGACTGTAATTTTACGTAGTAAAATGTAGTGACAAAAACGTTGGACAACTTGAACGGCTGCCAATGCCAATTTCTCCACATGTGAGTATTTTAGCTCAGTTGGATTTAACGTTCGACTAAGGTAATATATCACATGTTCCGTTTCAAATTCATCTTCCTGAACTAAGACCATTCCAATGGTGGAACGGGAGGCGGCGAGATACAAGAAGTAATCCTAGTTGTAGTTGGGAGGATGCAACAACGGTGCATGGGTCAACGCGTGTTTGAGTGCATCAAAAGATTTTTGAGCTATCTCATCCCAAGAAAATTGAGTATTTTGTTTCAACAACCGTGTAAAACCCTTTGTAACCTCGATGTAGTTAGGAATGAATCGTCGTAAAAAGTTTGCTTTCCCCTGCAAACTTTGGAGTTGGCGAAGACTCGAAGGAGGAGGCAAATTGATAATAGCTTCGACCTTCGAGGGATCAACGCGAATGTCAGCTTTCGAAACTACAAATCCCAGCAATAAACCCGTTTCTATACGGAAGACACATTTGTGTGGATTCAACCGAATACGATAATGCCTACACCTCATAAAGATTGCTCGTAAGTGGACGAGGTGATCAGCTCGATGTAGTGAATGAGCAGGCAAGTCATCGAGATAGGGTTGCACAATGTGCTTGATGTCATGAAATGCATAAGACATCGCCCTCTGAAAAGTTGCCCCAACATTCTTAAGCCCAAAAGGTAATTTGCAATAAGAAAATGTCCCCCATGGACAAATAAAAGCCGTTTTTGGTTGATCGGTAGGTAGAATGTTGATTTGATTGTATCCGAAAAAACCGTCCATAAAAGAAAATATTTCGCTGCCAGCACAATCATCAATGATTTGATCGATATAGGGAGTTGGGTAATTGTCCTTTGGACAGGCTCGATTAATGTCCCTATAATCGATGCATATTCTTATTGTCCCCTGTTTTTTGTTAACTGGAACAATATTCGATACCCAATCCGTTAGCGGGATTGGATAAATGAAACCTGCTTTCAACAGTTTTTCAACTTCTGCTTTAATTGCAGCAGCTTTTCATGGGTGAATCTGACGCAAACGTTGTCGGACGGGTTTAGCGTCCGGGTAAGTCTTGATCTCATGAACAACAATTGCGAGATCAATTCCTGGCATTTCCTCATAGGACCAGGCAAACACGTCGCAGAATTCTTGAAATAGGGCCTTATATAATTGAATTTCGTCATTTGTACACGAGGCACCTATATGAATGTTCTCAACAATTCCGGGCTTAATTGAAATGTCAATGGGAATAGTTCGAGAGATGTTTCCCAAATTTAACTCTGAATCGGGATGTTTCATTGGATTCTGAGGTTCCTTGACATATTCGGTCGTAAAGATTGATGAGAAATTATTTTCAAAACGATCCTCCTCAGGTAAAAACAAAGATCTGCGATGGAGATCTTCCCATGGTAAATAATCTACACATAGGATTTCACGAATTTGCTCATCAGAGTGAACAAGTTCAGAAAACGTAGTTAAATCCGAGGTTGATGTGAAAAGTGATTCCTCACAGACCACATTAATTAAGTCTTTTTCGGTTGAACACGGGTCGGCAAAAGACTGCACAGCTTCATAGGCAATTTCATATGGACTCAAAGGCATGGAATTACCAAATGAGTCTATTTCAGATTCAGAAGGAACGATCCAAGGATCGTCATAAAAAATAGTGTCTGATGTAATCATATGAATAGTTGCAAATGAAGATGATGCGTTGATTGGAGGAAAAGGAAAAGTTCCCAGTAAACCGACATCTTTAACTAATCCTACTCCAACATCCTTATATGGGATAGTCGTTTTACCGACGTGCTGAATACTCTCCGAAGAGGCTGGGTCGGATGAAAAGTAAGCCAGCTGGTCTATTGTTACGATCTTTCCATTATGTGGAAACTTTATGACTCTAAAGAACGATGAAACGACCGCTGTCATAGTGTAAGACCAACTTCGACCCAAGAGAAGGTTGTAGTCTAGAGGTGCGTCAACCACTTCCACATCTAGACTAATGGTTTTTCCTTCAACCCCTATAGGAAAATCCTGTAGAATGCCAAAAGGATGAAACCCATGGCCATTAAATGCCTTAAGAATTGTCGGGGATTGGTTTAGTGAAGGAGAACCAAGCGATCTCCAACACTGTATCGACATAATGCACGTTGGGGCTCCCTCATCAATTACAGTCCGATGAATAGCCCTGTTTTTGAATATCACTGGAATCTGGAAAGCCATTTGATGAGGCAAACGTGGTGTACTATTTTGTAGATCAAAGATTATTAGGTTCGGGTCCTGAACATCAACAGCTCCTATAGCCGACAAAAGTAATTTACGTTGTGCTGGGCATGATTGCAGCACTTCCAAAGCCGACATTGCTGAGGGTGAAACAGCTAAATCCTCAACAATGTTATAATTCTGAGCCGCTCTCGCATGTGGGTTAAAAGCTGACCTTCGAAGTACACCCTTGGCGGGCGGTTTGATTACTAAGTCTAGATTAGGTTTCTCGATCTGTAGTGGATCGGAACCGGAGCTGAGGTTGATGGGTTAGAATGAGAAGATTCTTCTTCTTTGCCATCAACAGGACTTTTACTGCCATAATCTTGCGATCGAGTCGCAATCCTTACATGGGAAATCATCAATATGGGTTCTTCATTAGCACTCGAGGAAGAACCTATCATCTTGCTATCTTGATTTGGAAATGGATCCTTCAAAACAGCAGGAGTTTGGGAACCTTTGACGATTTTCGCAACCTCTGCTCAATGAGGGCAGTCTCTCGTGAAATGTTCTTCGTCACAAATGAGACACGGATAATGAGGTTTACGCTTTTCATCATTGGATTCCGCCTTTTCAGGTTTCTCCTTTGAACTTTTGTCCGTTTTATTCTTCTTCTTTCCTTTCTTCTTCCCACCGGATTTTGATTTAGCTGTAGATGATTCTACAACGTGAATATCGGCGGAAACCTCTGGAGAAGAATCTCCTGTCGGGGAATCAGGCAAGGTTATGATATGAGAATAATTCTTGGAAGACTTCTTCTTACTTTTAGTGTTAACCGTACCAATCATACCGTCAACGGCATGAGATCCCGAAGGAGATGCAGTGATTTGATTTGACTTGGGAAATTGGGGATCTTTTCGTGTAACGTACCTGACTGAGTATAGACCAAGTCAAGGTACTGTGCTTGAGCAATCACTTGCTCCTTAGTAACAACTCCGGCTTTAGCAACATCTTCAGTGATCCTTGGCAACAAAGATTTTACAAACCACTCAGCCAAGATTTGATCCGGAATGAATACCTTCACTAAACGTCGTCGACGTCTCCACTCATGAATATGATCTAAAATATACGTGGATGTCGATTGTTTTAGCGAAGTTAACAATTCCGTGCCATTGTCATATCGGACTGGCAACTGGAAATGAGTTAAAAACGAGGTAGCTAACTGACTAAAATTATAAAAAGTGCCTCGCAGTAACTCAATGTACCACTTGGCCGCGAGACCAATTAGAGTGCGCTGGAAAAGTCTAAGACAGATCGAATCATCTGTGATGGAATTAGACGCACACCAGAGGTGGTAAGTCATCACATGGTTTGACGAGTCCTCTCCAAATTTACCTTCGAACTTGGGAATGTCACTGGGCAACTTATTCGGCATTGGCAGCCAAAACGGAAGATAATTAATCGGATCGTTCGTTAGGCATGACAAGTCTGGTAAGTCCAAAGTTACGATAAATGATAACTGCTGATTAGGATCCCTAAAACTCTGGGTAATGAGACCAGCCCCAAGAGGAGGATATCCAGGATAACTAGGAATAGGAATCGCGTTCGGGATATTGTATCCTCCCGGAAAACCAGGATTAACCGGACCGTTCTGGGGTTGTTGAGGTTGTTGATAAGTGTACCCAGGATACGGTTGATACTGATAAACTGGCTGCTCGACAGCAGGACAGGATTGGTACTGACCCTGGTACGGTTGGTAGGTGAATTGAGGTTGACTGGTGACAACTGTACTTAACCCAGGTTGTCCTGCAGGCATCTGAACCGTAGTTTGAATGGTGGATCCAGACGGTGGTAAAGATGTCTGAGGAGTAGATACAGAAATAGTAGAAACCGGAGCTGTCGATACTCCAGAAGTAGGTGGGGTAGATGGCACAGATGTTGCGGCAGTTGCAACAGTCGTTTGAGATGGAGTATGAGGCGCAGTAGGGCCAGACTGTGAAACTACCGAAGGTACAGAAGTTTGAATGTTAGACTGGACTGGTTGCTGGGGTGAACCATAAACTAAGGGTTGTCCAGTTTGAGATGACAACTGTACACCTGGCTGCAACACCTGTTGAGTTTGCGATGGATCCCACACTATGTTCATTCCGGGGTACTGACCCATAACAGGTTGAGAATATTGAGGACCATAACCGGGTTGAGGGTAGGTTTGATAGTTGAAAGGTACATTTCCCGTTCCTTGAACATAAGATTGACCTTGGGGTGGTTGGAAACCTTGGTTCGAGTACTGACCTTGGGGTAGATACCCCTGAGGCACGTACTGATACTGGGGTTGACCTTGAGGTATAAATTGATACTGGGGTTGACCTTGGAGTACATATTGAGTCTGGGGTTGACCTTGAGGAACGTATTGTACTGTAGGTACGTACTGTCCTTGAGGTTTCCCCCCAGATGCAAATTGTGTACCTTGAGGTTGTCCCCCAGGCGTTAATTGAGGCTGCCCCCCAGGCGGTAACTGGCCACCTTAAGGTTGAGAGTTGGGAATAGAACCTAACATCATAAGAATTTCCTCTACACTCAACGGCTTTGCACCATTGCTTCCAGTGAATAACCCTTGTTCAATGGGTTGAGGAGATGCTCCCGAAAAAGTACCAGAAAGTGACTGATACCCAGAGGGAACAGAAGGACCGCCGTACAAAAAAGATTTAGGCGATTGAGTAAATATGGATGACTGACCTGACATATTTACGAGAGTATAAAAACCTCTAGGATGATAAGGAGCACGAGGTGGTGAAAAACTTAACACTGGATTTTCCAAATAATTAGTCAAAGAAAGATACCAAGTAGTACTTCTAGGTGGACTGTAAAAAATTGATTCACGCTCCCTTAGATCAATAACAGGTTGATTTTCAGGGATAGAGATACCTACTTCTTCTTCCGGAGCAAGTTCTTCAATAGATATCAAACCAAAAGGAAGATTTTCGGTGATTACTCTTTCTACCCTAGGTGAATTAGGACCACTAGAAGTTGGAGAAACTAACCCCGATGTTGGAGTAACAGGTTTAGATATCTCAGGTTCTTCACCTATATCACTAGTAGATGAAAAGCTACCAGCAAGTTCGGAAATCGAAATAGATTCAGGATTATAACCTGTTTCTAGAGTTTGGTAATCAGGATGTACAACCAATGAAGACTCTCCTTCTTCAAGTGAACCAACTTTACTGCCACTAGGAGTTACGAGGAATTTCAAGCCTTCACGATGGCTCGGGACTTCTTCAGGAGGTTGGCCCCGAAGTCTACGGGACTTCCTCAGTAAATCAGCCACGGTTACAAACTCAGGAGACTAGCCCTGAAGTCTACGGGACTGTCTTGGTAATTCAGCCACAGTTAAAAACTTTTAACTACACACGCAAACAAAGTAAAATCTCAATGAAAAACACCTAAAGCCTCTAAAGAACCAAACAAATTTGAATCACACGCCTAAAGAATCTAGAGATCAAACACACACAAACAGTAACTTTCCGGACCGAAAACACTAGTTGGTGATGAAATCCAACATCGCATAATTCAGTACAGAAATGGCGGTTGGAACAGTTACCCCGGCAACCTGCTTAATGAAAATAGACTGGACCAAGTTCCTCCACTTAACCATCTTGAGTGAAGCGAACCCCCCAGAAAATCCAAGTGATTCTAGCCGACGTCTGCTCCATGTACAGTGGGATCTTCCCACCACTGTCACCTTAGGAAGAATCCTAAAGAATATGGCTACTAAGGTTACCAACTGAGACAAATACACCTGGGGGAACAGTCTACGATCTGATACGCACGCAAGGGCAGAGTAGCAAGCTCAATCCCCTTAACGGCTCCTTGACATAATCCAAGGTTTACCAACAAGTGACCCCAGGCTCCTCGACAATGGTTAATTCAAGGTTTACCATTTTTAATACGTGAATATCTGGCGTCGTTCCCAATGAGGAAGGATTGATTCCCACACTGGTTCAGACACGATCTCGTGCTTCTCCTTTAAGAGGAGCTTTCGCAGAGCATAAATGCAACAATTGGATTTCTTCCTACCACAAGATACAACTACTTGTTTGTTTTTACTGTCTTGGAGAGTTAATTACTTTCCTACTCCAAGACACTAGCCTAAGCTAAGTTGGTGTATCAGAGCCCTAGAAATAAAATGTTACTAGGTGAATTTTACTTTAAGCGTTAATTTTAGTGGTTGTTGTTTAAGTCAAGAGGTGGCGGAGATGAAACTCGTGGTGTAAAGACTCGACTTGAAATCACTAAAAAGATGCACCTAGGATGATTTAAACAATCTTTTCTCTTCGATGAACTTCTAAACTAAGAAAGAGTTTGAGAATGCAAATACTTTGTAAACACAAATCTTTCTCAATTAAACAAATTAAAAGAAGAGATTTTCCTTTCCAAAGCACTCAAAACGAGACAACTAGCTATTTCACACAAATTTCCCTTTTATTTTCAAAGCACTCAATCAGTACAAAAGACAAACTTTTCCAAAAGAGATTTTGTTTTTTATATTTTGTAAATAAAAAACTCAAAACTAATGAAAATGACTAACTTTGGGAGCTACAAACTATAAAAAGCTACTTGAAGTCAAAGCCTACTAAAAGTCTTTTTGAGGATGTTTTACTTAGCTAAATGTGAGCTAAGGACTAATTTATGCAGAATCACAATTAGTCAAAAAACAACCAATCTTTCATTTTCTTTTTTTAAAAATGAAAATTCCAAACTTTCAACTACAAGCTTTTCGAAATTTTGAAATGAGAAAACTCAAAGCGAATTCCTCAACAAGGGGAGATTTCATAAATGGTCAGACTCACAAGAAGACCAGTAGACACCAAGGTAATCTGAGGTCCCTAGGGCTTCTAAGCTCAGAGCCACTACACAACCAAAACGAAAAACAAACCCAACAAGCAAAATTCCTAGGAATTCCACCTAAAACCCTAATGCTAATGAAATTAAACCAAGGAAAGTTTTTGACAGGGAACAAGCAGGTCTGGGCAATGGCTAAAACCTATAAACAAATTCTAAACTGATAAAAAAGAGGAAAATTTAAAATTTTTCAAATTTTTAACAGGGTACGCAGGCAACCTGTTTACACAGGTGCGTCTACGCTCTGTGCACAAAGCAAAAGTGCGTGCAAGTACGCACTGTGCTTAACTCAGAGGGTGCGTACCTCTCCCAAAACTATGAAAAATGAAAACTAACTCAAAATTAACTAAATTCACCCAATCCCACAATCATCAAGTCAAAAACAGAAACAAAAAATATAGTTTCTCAGGTCAAAGTATAGACAAAGAAAACAATCAAGTCCCCAATATGGTCGCCATTTTGTCGCGCGGAATGAGTCAATCTTGCGGACAAGATAGACCTTCCTAGAATCTAAAGAAGACCTAACGAAAAGCAAATCAACCAGACACTATCTTTCTCTAAATATGCTTCAATAAACAATAGCAAACAATGGTTTTTAGGGCCTACCTTTGGTCCAACGCAAGCTTGTGGATGCCCTCGATCTTTTGATCCAAATGAGCTCCTCTTCGCGAATATGCAAACAAAAACAAGGAAAACAAATTAAATAGCACCTGAAAAACCAATTGCATGAAACATATTTAACATGAAAGTCAAGGAGTCCATGAAACAAATAACATAAGATACTTTTTGAGAAAAATGAGTTTGATTGTATTAATTCAAAAGAAGAAGAACTTTAAAACCTTTGCCTTGACGCTGTACAAGCTCCTCCCAGGGTCCAACAAGATGTCTCCTCTACTTTGACAAGTTTCACTCACTCTCCAATAGAACCAAGAGGTATGTGATCTTTCCTCTCAAGCTCAACCAAAGAGTCTTAATTTCACCAGCATTTACCCTCAAAATGTTCAGCTTCCAACCTCCCTAGTCCTCACCCCAATGCCTGTATTTATAGTGCAATGGAGGGAAGTTACTAGGTCCTCCTTAAAAGGGATAAAGCCCTCCTTCAAAGGGATAGATCCTTTAGTCAAGGGATTATCTCCTTCTCTTTCGGGATGCATGAACCACCTCAAAGTGAACAATCCAAGTCAAAATTCCTTCTAGAAAACTCTAGAATTAACCCAAAGTGATTTTTTTAAGATAAAAATTGTGCCTTTTGACTTTCACAGGGGTCCGCACCTGCACCGTTAGGAACAGAGCGGGTAGGTACGCAACTTTTTTACACGGAAGGTGCGGGACCGCAGGTGACCATGAGAGAAAGTGCGGAAACAGAGTTACATTGATTTTTAATGTCTTTCTCCCACTTCCAAAGCTTGATTTGAAGAGCTGAGGTCCTAGACTTGCTTAGGAGGATAGTACAAGTGATGATAGACCCATACTGACTGAAAATAATCATGGCGACGATATTTTTGTGTAACAGATGTGATAATGCACAAGTGCATATTTGGTAAGTCTGTCAACTACCACCATGATGACACTCTTTCCCTCAGACTTGGGTAAACCTGTGATAAAATCCATTGAAACCTCCTCCCAACATTGGCTTGGAATGGATAAAGGTTGTAATAGGCCCGGTGTCTTAATTGTTTCAACTTTATTTTGTTGGCAAACCAAACATTCCGCCACAAATTTTTGAATATCCGATTTAAGGCCATCCCAAGAAAATTCCTTCTTAACCCTGTGGTAATTTTTTAAAAATCTGAGTGCCCTCCTAAGGGAGAAGTGTGCAATTCCATAAGAATCTTTTGTTTTAGTTGGGAATTCTTATAGAGGTATAAGCGATCTTTGTATCATAAAGAATCATTTTTCTAGCTAAATGTATCAAACGTACTAGAATCTTGTTGTAACTTTTGAATAAGTGCCCACACTTCTTCGTCATTCTTCCATACCTCCCTTGCTTCGTTTATCCAATCTGGTTGGATAATAGAAATGGCACACAACAATGCTTCCACATCCTCATCCTTTCTTGAGAGTGCATCTGCCACCACATTTTGCTTCCCTTTTTTGTATATGATTTCAAAGTCATAACCCAACATCTTTGTGACCCACTTTTGTTGCTCTTCAGAGGATAATCTTTGTTCTAAAAAGTATTTAAGGCTATACTGATCCGTTTTTACCTTGAAGTGTCTTCCCATTAGGTAGGGTCACCATTTCTTAAGTGCATGGAGTATTGCCAACATTTCCTTCTCATAAATAGCTTTGTGTAAAAACTTTCCCTTCACTGGACGACTTTCAAAAGCAATGGGTCTTTCATCTTGCATTAAAACAACACCAATTCCATTTCCTGAAGCATCACATTCCACAATAAATGTTTTTGTGAAGTCTGGTGTAGTTAAGACCGGTGCTTGGCACATTGCCTCTTTAAAATGTTCGAAGGCCTTTGTTGCTTCTGCAGTCCATGAAAATGAATCTTTCTTCAATAATGTTGTTAGAGGTGCTGCTATTCTCCCATAGTTCTTAACAAACTTGTGATAATACCCTGTCAACCTGAAAAATCCTCAGAGATGCTTTATGGATGTGGGGATTTTCCATTCCTTAATGGCTTTAATTTTTCTAGGGTCTACCTTAACTCCTTCATGAGATACAATATGACCCAAATATTCCACCTCTTGTACTCCAAAGAAACATTTGGATCTTTTTGCATATAATTGTTTCTCCTCCAATAGTTGTAGCACCCTGTCAACATGTTCAACATGATCCTTCCAAGACTTGTTGTAGATTAGTATATCATCAAAAAATACTAACACAAATTTTCTAAGGAATGGTTTGAAAAGGGATTTCATCAAACCTTGAAATGTTGATGGTGCATTGGTAAGGCCAAAAGGCATGACCAAAAATTCATAATGACCCTCATGAGTTCTAAATGTTGTTTTCAGAATGTCTTTAGTCTTCATTCTGATTTGATGATATCCTGAACGAAGATCCAACTTGGTGAAGTAAATTGATCCATGCAATTCATCCTGTAATTCATCAATGATGGGAATGGGAAACTTATCTTTAATAGTGAGCTTGTTGAGCTCCCTATAATTTGGACACATGAGCCATGATCCATCCTTCTTGTGCACTAATACTATTGGAGCAGAGAAAGAACTTTGACTAGGTTGAATTATGCCAGCCTCTAGCATTTCTGCAACCATACGTTCAATTTCACTCTTTTGGGCATAGGGATATTTGTACGGCCTAATGTTTTGAGGAACACTTCCTGGAATCAAATGAATAGCATGATCATGATCACGAATAAGTGGGAGACCTTTGGGAGTCTCAAATACCTTGGAATGATTGTCCAAGACTTTTTGGAGATCTGGAGAAATAGATGATTGCAATGTGGAAACATCTAGTGAACATAATTGTGCAATTACACCCCTTTGTTCCATTTTTAGAAGATTTGTCATACTATTAGAGCTGATTATCTTTCCTGGTTTCCCTAGAATACCCCTTAATTCAACTTCCTTTCCTTCCATAGAAAATTTCATGAAAATTTCTTGAAAATTAAAAGCTATTGTACCCAAGGATTGTAGCTGTTGGACTCCTAGTACAACATCAGCACCTCCCATTGGAATGGAAAGCATTGGGCTAGTCAATACATATTCTCCCATCGATAGCTTGATATTATGGCACTTTCCAGAGCAATTTATTGTTCCTCCATTTGCAACCATCACTTGACACTCTGGTGCTGGATATAAGAAGCAATTCAATTCTTTTACTACCTTACAATGAATAAAATTGTGGGTAGTTCCTGAATCAATCAACACTATTACCTTTTTCTTCTTGATTTGTCCTTCTATCTTGATGGTTTGAGGAGTGGTAATTCCCACCAATGCATTACAAGATATGGTCAGATTCATTTCTTCTTTATCTAGGCCTTATTCCTGGAGTATATCCTCTTCTTTTGACCCTTATTGCTCCTTTTCTTCTTCCTCTTCACAATCTATGTAGAATAATTTCTTCTCAGCACACTTATGACCTTTAGTGTATTTGCTATCACAACTGTAACAAAGCCCTTTTGCTCTTTTTTCTTCCAATTGTTGTAGTGTCAACCTGATAGGTTGTAGAAGACTAGGGGCAACAACACTTCCATCTTTATAGTTGTGAGTGGTATGCTTCCTAGTTGCCATAATTTTGCTTTCCATTTTTCTTGCTAATCTAAATGCCTTCTCTAATGAATCAGGTTCCCAAAGGTGAACGTCATGTTGGATATTATCCTTTAAAGTCCCTATGAAAACATCAATCCTATGCTCCTCTGGAATATTTTTTACCCTTATGTTCAATTTTTGGAACTCCTCAATGTGCTCCATTATTGAACCCTTTTGTTTGAGACTTATCAATTGGCTAAAAAAAGTGTTGCTTTTTGTATCCTCATAATGTGTTGTCAATTCTTCTGTAAAAATTGCTGAAGTGATAATTTTTTACGAGAGAAAAGCAATTTATACCATACAAACTGATTTCGTTCCAAATATAAAGTTGGAATACGTACCTTTTGTGTGTTTTGCACATTATTGAGATCGAAAAATTGCTCCATCTGTAATATCCATGTTGCGGGATCCTTGCCATCAAACTTCCTCATATCGATTTTTGGAATATGGTGGGTCTTTGATCCCACATTAGAGTTTAAGAAATCATGATTAGCATTTCTTTTGTTCGCATCATGAGTTTCCTTTACTACCTTTTCACCATTATTAAGTATTTATTGTAGAAAATTTGTCAAATCTGTCTTCAAATCTGCCATGTTTGTCTTCAAATATATCTTCAAATCATCCATCTTAGCTTCCATGCCCTTTATCGTAGATTCCACGCCATTTATCTTTGCTAAAGCTTTCAGGTTGCTTACTAGGTGTTTGCATTTTCTTTCCTTAGGGAATCAGTTACTGATAATAATGCTCTAGTATTCCCTTTGAATTCCTTCAAAATAAATTTTCAAACCAGGCTTAAGCAAAAATTTAAAAAAATCTACACACCTTTTTTCACTTTGTAGGAGCTCTATATTGCCTCTGATGTATCTCTGTACTTTCTAATCATCCAGTTCTAAAATTGTAACCTGCAATAGGCCTCTATGTCCTCTTTCCAATGCCACTAGTATGACCCAAATTGGATTCTCCAAGGAATAGTTATGTGAAATCTCCCACAGTGACTTGATTATAGACTAGTTTAGTAGAGCGAATTTGTACGACGTGCCACGAGTCACTGTTTTTACTTTTGGCTCTGAAAAATATCTATAAGAAACTATAGTCTGTCCTCTTTCTGCAACTTCTTACAAAATTTCAATCCGATGCTCAGAGGGAAAGTTATGCCGATTTTCCCTAGGTCACCTGTTTGGAATGTAATTCAGAAGTCTGCAAAAAGACCAAAGTCCTCAAATCATATCTCCGCAAATATAGCGCAAAAAGCTCTGAAATTCGGAACCAAGGTTTAGCACGATGTATTCTCAAATGGGTTTTTTTAAGCTTCTGAAACGTCGCAGAAAAAAAGTTATAGTGAAAATTCCACGATGACCTATTTGGAGCAACGAAACCCTAGAATCCAAAGCTCTGATACCAAATGTTATGAAACCAACTCAAGAAAAAATAGAAAAGATAGATCAACGCCTTAGAATTCAGACTCTTCGAGGGGGAAACCTCCTTTATATTACATAAATGAACAATTCTTGGATGATTCAAATGAAAAAACCTCCTTTCTATATATAGGAGTCTAAGGAGTCACAATATAACCCAGCCGACCTAGCAATAATAATATAAAGCCACAAAAATTAACAATAGAGGGATTCTATGGGGCACAGTAATAACAATATGGGGATAATAGGGGCACAACAATATTAATAAGGGATGCAACTACAATAGTAATGGGGTAATCACTAGTATTATAGGGACCCAACAATACTACTACCATTATTAGTGATCCTTGTTCTGTTTCAGATTTGAATCAACAAATCCTGGAGTCTGTCTTGAGCTGTGAGACTCAGGAAAGTCTTGGAGCAGTAGATGCACGCCTCATGACAGTGTTTCCATGGAAATAGAACCAGGAAAAACCCTAAATATGAATCCAAAACTGTCAAATACCCAGAAAAATAACTCCTGCAAGTTCTTCAGAAACACAAAGAAGCCTTCGCCTGGGACTACTTAGATATGAAGGGAATTCCTACTAATTTGTGCACTCATCACATATACATTAAGGAGGATTGTCATCCTGTAAGACAACACCAGAGAAGAATGAATCCTGCCCTGAAAAACATTGTTAAGGAAGAACTCCAAAAGCTGTTGGATGTGGGATTTATCTACCCCATTTCATACATCCAATGTGTTTCCCCAATGGTAATGGTCCATGAGAAAAATGGTAAATGGAGAATATGCGTGGACTATAGATAATTAAACAAGGCAACTCAAAAAGACCATTTTCGGTTACCATTCATTGACCAAGTCTTGGATACATTAGCAGGGAAGAAGTTTTTTCCCTTCCTGGATGGATTTAGTGGGTACAACCAGATCTAGATAGCTCCTGAGTATCAGGATAAGACCACATTTACATGCCCCTGTGGAACCTTTGCATACAGAGTCCTCCCATTTAGTCTTTGTAATGCACCTGCAATGTTTCAAAGGGAAATTTTGGGGATTTTCACTGATCTGATGGATGACAGTGTTGAAATCTACATGGACGATTTCACGGCATATGGAGATTCATTCAAAGAAGCATTGGGAAAGTTAGAAAAATTTCTTGAAAGATGCAAGCAGGCACATGTCTCCTTAAGTATGGAAAAATGCCATATGATGATGAATGAAGGAATAGTCCTGGGACACTTGCTTTCAGCTGCAGGAATCTTGATGGATCCAACCAAGATAAATGTAATACAACACTTTCCAATACCCAAAACACCCACTCAAGTACGTAGCTTTATCAGTTGTGCTAGTTATTACAGGCGCTTTATAGAAGATTTTTCTAAAACAGCACATCCGCTTTTTAAATTACTGACAAAAGATGCAGACTTTATGTGGACAAATGACTGTAATGCAACCTTTGTGAAGATCAAGAAATTGATCTGTAGAGCTCCGATCCTTAGAGGACCAGACTAGGAATTACAATTCCATATTCATGCTGATGCTTCCCAAACAACAATTGGGTTAGCTTTAGGGCAACAGGTGGATAAGGTACCATATGCAGTTTACTATGTTAGAAGAACTTGGCCTCTACCAAGTTAAACTACACAGTGACTGAAAAAGAATTCCTCACTGTCATCTATGCCATCAACAAGTTCCAGCACTATATGACTGGTTATCCCACCTTTGTACACACAGATCATGCAGCCATCATGTATCTGATGAACAAACCCGTTACTCCTAGTCGTATTACAAGATGGATTTTGCTACTTCAAGGATTTGATATTACCATAGTAGATAAACCAGGAAAGGACAACGTGGTTGCGGATTTTCTGTCTAGATTAGAAAACAATACCGAAGGTACACCTATCGAAGATAGCTTTCCAGATGAACATCATTTTGCAATTCCCACTAACACTTCGTGGTATGCAGATATTTCTAACTATCTTGCTACAGGAAAGGTACCTCTTCATTTGTCATACAAGGACCAATGGAAGATTATTTATCATAGTACCTGATATTCATGGATGGCAGGATACCTCTTTCATATGGGGGTGGGTCAACAGATTTGACATTGTGTATCAGAGGATGATATCTATGAGATATTGAAAGCCGCCCATAGTGGGCCTTGTGGAGGAAATTTTGCAGATAAAAGAACAGGCCACAAGGTGCTGCAAATGGGATACTACTGGCCTTCTATCTTTCGAGATGCTAGAGATTATGTCCAAAGATGTGACAACTGTCAACGTATGGGACAACCTGGGAAATCAGATGAAATGCCATTACAACCCCAGATAGTCATGGAACCTTTTGAGAAATGGGCCATCGATTTTGTTGGACACATCAACCCACCCTCCCATCAGAAGGTTCACATTCTGGTCTGTACTGAATATGTGACTAAGTGGGTGGAAGCCAGAGCGGTTGCGTAGGCAACAGAACAGGTGGTGGTAGACTTCCTTTTCGAAGAAATTTTCCCTCGATATGGTACCCCAAGAGAAATTGTTTCAGATGGAGGATCACAGTTCACATCCCACATGATAGAGAAGCTTATGCAGAAATATGGGGTCAAACACAGAGTGACAACTCCTTACCATCCCAAAGCAAATGGACAGGTAGAAAGTACAAACAAGGTTTTGGAGAATATCTTGACAAAAACTGTAGCAAGTCATCGCTAGGATTGGTCATAAAAACTCCCAGAAGCCCTTTGGGCATATAGGATGACATGGTGAAATACAACCTGATTTTCCCCATTTGAGCTAGTCTATAGGAAATCTCCCTTGTTTCTAGTTGAATTCGAAATCAGTATGCTCAGAACAGCTTTGGAAGTAGGATTGGACTTATCAGAGGCCCAGAAACACTAGGTGGAACAACTCAATGAGCTAGGCAAGATTCGTTCAGAAGCTGTCTAGAGAACTACTGTTGTTCAACAATAGAGAATGAAATGGCACGATAAATTTATCAAGTATAAGGTGTTTCATACAAGGGACTATGCATTGTTATATGGCTCCTGGTTCAAAGATTTTAAAGGAAAGCTTCGCACTCAATGGATGGGACCCTATGAAGTGGACGTTGTATTCACCAATGGCACATTCAGATTGGTGACACTAGATGAAAGTCATACTTTCTTTTTGGTGAATGGACACCATCTGAAGTTATACCACCATCCAATATCTAAAGTTGCCTTCATAAAACATCTTTATGATACATCTGGTTTGATGGTTGTTGGTGTAGAGAATGCTCCCTCTGCCTTTAAAAAAATAAAAAATAAAAAATAAAAAATAATAATAATAATAATAATATGTTGTTACTACTTACTTGTTTGTCTTTTTGCAGGAATAAGAACTGAATTATGACAAGGAGAAACGAAGAAATTTGCAAGAAATAGTTGTTGTTGTTACTTCACTGGTTGTTGTTACTCCGCCGGTGCTATTACTCCACCGTTGTTGTTACTCCACTGGTTGTTTTACTTCGCCGGTGTTGTTACTCCACTGGTTGCTGTAGTGCGGTTACTCCACTGTTGTTGTTACTCCACTGGTTGCTGTTACTCTGCTGGTGTTGTTACTCCACTGTTGTTGTTACTCCATCGATGTTGTTACTCCACTGTTGTTGTTACTCCATTTTTGTTGTTATTCCACTAGTGCTATTACTCCATTGATTTTGTTGCTCAATCAACGCTGTTACTCCACTATTGTCGTTACTCTACTGGTTATCTTTGTTGTTACTCCACCGTCAGATAGGTCGCCAGGTATGCCTTCATTGACTCCTACGGATTTAATTAAAATATTCCAATAAGAGACTGGTACGTGCCACAGACAACCGCATTTAAGTTGGGGGGTCCCGTCATAAAGAAACGTCGACATACCTAAAACTGTAATCATATCACATCATTACCAAATCCAATGAAAACGGAAACCAAAAAATCGTGCAATTTTGTAATCATGATTCCCACACATTGGAATTTGGAAACGTGTACCAAGAACTTTACCGGTCATTTCCCCAGTACGTTGTATTTAATTGCCATAATAATTCACCTGTACTGCCACACCTTGCCATTAATTGTTGTGTCTTTCGAGGTGTACCAGTAATTATTATCCTTTCAACCTGCAGCCACCATGCTAATAAAATCGTCATTGTCAGTTGGGTTGCTGTTACTCTTCCCCCTACTAGCCAACTATACCCATCGTGATGATCCAATTCTTACAACGATAGGTGGACTGGCTGTTGCCATGAACCGGAGGGCATGACAATGGTTAGAAATAATCTAGAGGTATCTCAAGTCTTCGTAAATGCAGGGTGGAATGTTTATTTTGACAGGTTGCAAGGATTTAACAAGGCAATTGCAATTGAATTCGAACTCAATCTAGAAGAAGAAATCTCTCGGGTTCGGGCGATAGAAATCTCTATCACTGAAGAAACCATTACAGAGGTCAGCGGGTTAACCCAGCAGGGGCATAAATGGTTTTCACAAAGAACTACCCTTCTGGAGTTCCCCGAAGCATTCTTACAGACTGGAGAAAACGTTGTTCAGAAGGGCCGGGGGTACGACCGAAACTGATTACCATACCCATGGGGTGAGGTAGCAGGTTTTGTAATGAGATGCATAACTTGCGAGGGGAGGTATACCACCATGTTTAAATGCCATTTCAGAATACCAGCTCACCTCCGGTTCCCACAGGCAGAAGCATTCCCACTGAATATGCCTTTCTTCCTGTTAAGAAGTCTCAAGCTAATGGCATACTCTGCTTGGCATTCGTGAAAGGTGGCAGCAGTCATTACCAACCATGGCCTGGTCCAGTTGCTAGTCATGCATGCAATTAGGTGATTTCAAATCTTGTGGGAAACAATATGGGATTCTATAGAGGAAGAAATAATGGCTGCTCAAGGTGCTAGAGAGGAAGAGCTAGAAGCAATGGAGGAAGGAACCTCAGCAGAGGATGAATATATAGATCAAGAGGAACCGGAGGAAATGGAAATGGAACTTGAAGAGAAGGAACAAAATCAAGAATGTGAACCAGGAGAGACAATCGAGGCTGCTTTGCAAGAACCAGCCTCGACCTCGAAACCAAGGGAAGAAGAAGTGCTGCAGTAAGGGGCCAATATAGAAAGGGCTACTAGCACCACAACCTAGGCTGTCCTTCAAGAATCAGCCTCGACTATGGAGCCAGTAGAGCGAAGCAACAACACTATAATAAGCAAATAGGGACCATATGAGGCTGAGGTGGAGGAATCCATTAATATTGTTGTCAGGGGTGTCCCACAAGAACCACCCTTGGCTGTAGAATAATGGAGGAAGAACCAGAATGAGAAGGGCTCGAAGCTGAAAGAACTATGGGGCTAAAAAAAGAACAGGATAGTGGTTTAATGCATAGAATCAATGTGATTATGCAAGAATCTATTTGGACTAATGCCATGCTGGAAGAAACGATGCCAACATTATCTATTCAAGAAATACCGAACATGGAAGGTGGTGTCCCACAAGAACCACCATTAACCTATTCGGCTTTGGAAACCATAGAGGAAGTAAATGTCGGGATTAACATTGTTCCACAAGAACTGGCGTCAACCTCAGAACAAGGAACTGCATAGATAGGGGTTTTAACCCGAAGCAGAGTCGTTGAAGACAAAGGAAAAGAGCCCGAGACCAAAACTAGGGCCGAGATAGATCAGGTAGAATAATTCTTTCAATTTGCCTCTTACTTCTCCATTCCAAAAGGGGCCAAGGTGTCTCACTCTGACCGACATACAAAAGGGAAGGCAATTGTTCCGACGATTTTGAAATATGATAGCTCGAATAAGGGGCTAGCTGCCACAGGCTTGTTGGCCACAGACCCTCACAGAGACCTTTTGTTGTTGGGAAAAGTATCTATTCAGAACGCCCCTAACCCACTCTAAGGTGTGATAGTGCCTTAGCAACAAACAAGGAAACTTATTTGAGTATTTCTTCTTTATGAAATGTAAATGAGGAGGAAGGATGTAACTAACCTGTGTCTTCCGCTAGTTTGTTGATCCAATCGCTCCTCTCTTCAGTGGCTCCCAGCTCCCTGCTCCCTCACCGGCCCAGCTTCACTGAATTCCTGCAAGATCACAAGAGAGAGAGACTACAGGAAGATATAGATATAAATTCATAAAAAGCTCAAGATCAGATTAAGCTAAACATGTAAGTATAACAAAACATCATTGATATACAACATGTAGGAGAAACTCAAATAGTTTATTGATAGAATAAGAAAGTCCAAGAGGAGATACAACCAAGTGAGTTCCGATCCAGCATCTACCTCCCAGCAAAGGAATCCCTTCCTCTCCTCCAACAAAGCATAAATCACCCAATGTACTAATCTCAATCTCAAACCAACAACAATTCTCTGCAAAGTACAAAATTCCAGCCTCCGGATCTCTGGGATGAGGGATCCATATATAGATGTAAGCAGAGAGGATGAGTCAGCTTATGTTTTGACTTGTGGCTTCTCTCTGTCAGTTCTTGCTTCCACTTGGAGGTTGAGAGGCTCTTACTCATCACTAGTCGAATTCATTGAGGCAAGTGTCACTGGAGAAGATTCTGGAAGCTTCCATGGTCTTTCCACCTCGTTGAATGAGCTTGCCATTTGTCATTTCCCGCTCAGCGCACCCTGGTAGTGCATCCAAGTGCATTGCAACGTACCTAGCTAGTGCATTTGGGTGCTTTGCAACGCAGGCAACTAGTAGAGCATCTGAATTGATCCTGAATTGACTGTTTCTGAGTGGTTTTTGGTGGAGAACTTCTGGGAGAAGCTGTCATTGGTTGACCTTGTTCCTTTAGGAGCTGTAGCAACATCTTTAGGGACTTTGGATCCCTTGGATTATGGACATTTCATGCTTATAGCTGTAAGGCACAAAAATGTCTATAACAGTTGCCCCCTAAAGTATGAGGCCGTTTATCGGGTGAAATGCTTTATTAGGAGGATCCGAAGTTCTTTCGATGCTGGGAGGAGACCTGTAATAAGATACAATACAATACATTATTTTTCATAATTTTTTCATGATCTAGCTGAGGCGGGCATTCCCATGCTCAGCTTTATAAATTCATTTTATGTACATAGGACAGACAATCGTCTGATGGTAGACTGATGATTGTGATGAAATCATCATCCTTTTGGTAGGATGATTATCTGTTCTGCAATGCTGTACATGTCAATGTCTTTATTTTTCCTGAATATATATCGCAGCCCGGATGGATGAAACTAGATCCGGGGTCTTCAATCTCGTCCGATCTTCACTCTAAGTACAAGTCGATCCATGTGAGAAATGTTCTGAAGTCGAACATGGAAAGACATCGCTTGATTACCAGTCAATGATGTAAACTGTTAACAAGCGCGAGAGGAATCATCGATAATGATAATGACCCTCAAGGTACTGCAACACAATTCACGTGGTTTGAATAAAGGACTTGGCGTCGAACACCACGCAAAATCTTTCAGTCGAAGGTCATTGATGTATACCTGTCGCCGGAAGTGAGAAACTTGCCATTGAGGCATGCAAGCTTCAAAGTACTGGAGGGGGTGTTCCTAGATCAACTTCTTGGATAATGAGCTGATGTCGACAAGAAGCGATCCGTCAAAGGAGGGCCTTGATGTATCCCACATCAGTGACATGGAACGGAGCAAATGATTTTGATGGAGGTGAAAACGATCTGATGATATATGGTTCAGGGTGGCGGTCATGAAAGAATGAAGGATAATGTATGGTAGTGGATGGGACACGGTTGACTTTTCTGGATGACTTCTCTTGAACATATCGGCGACACTTATGTGATGGATTGGTAGCATTTACCCCAAAGGTGGATGGTATGGCAAGACCATGGTGATGTGACCGGTGAATGAAACAACCCAACCCGACTCTGGCACGGAGTGGAAGTGTCATGTTCAAGAGCGACTTGCTACCAATAAAAGTTCTTTGAGTTTCTTCCCAATTTTTCCCCAGTCATTGCTGACCAGTACCTCTTTATTTTTTTCAAGATTGAGGAGGATAACATATGCTTGTTCTATAATTTGCCCTTCGGGCAAACCCATCGTTATGTTTTAACGAGCCTAGCGATAGTGAAACTCATTCTCGTCTAAAGACAATTTTTTGTCGCTATTAATCTTTTTAACGAGTCTAACGACAAAGATAACTCGGTCCTTTTCATTTTTAGAGAGTCTGAAAAGGTACGTAAAGATAACTCCAAAGTTCCTTTTTTGTCATCTAATCCCTTAAGTCCGAAAAAGTATAAAACAATACAGAAGGGATGAATTTTCGATAGTTTTAACGAGCCGAACAAAACAAGCGCTCGATCTTTTTGTGCAATAATCCCTCAGGTCCAAAAAGATTAAAATCTAGAGGAGGGATAGCTCTTCCGGTCGCTTTAACGAGCTGGAAGGCCAAAACTCGGCAATCTTTTCATATTTTACGAGTCAAATGAAAAGAGCTTAAAGAAGACTCGTCTTTTGAGGAACGAGTGATAAAATGGGTAGCAGCTGATTCCAGGTAAGGGTTGGAATTTTCCAAGTACGGCAGTGTCACAAGGATGGCTAGTGAAATCACTCTTCGCAGCTGTTCCTCAAAATGGGTAAACAATCAAATGGAGGTGAATGATCGGCCAATGGAAAAGTGGAGGTGACGGTGCAAACACGACCAAGGCTTTAATGGCTGATAATGTTACATTCACGGTGGTTATTTACCGGAGGGTAGTTCATTTTTTAACGAGCTTAAACGCGGATTGAAACACTTGCTCGATCTTATGTTTATTTTTTAACGAGCATGAACTATGCGCTAAAACTGCTTGATAATCCAGTCATATGATAAGAATGTCTCATGTAAGATTCCATTTTTTATGGAGCTTGCGCCTTACAAAGCTATGCCCCGCATCCTTTCGTTATGCAAGTTCGGAAACGACTAATCCTACGAGTTTAAAGGGTTAGACCTACAGGTTTAAAGGGAGGACCTAAAAATTTAAAAAAATAAATAGCCGCCCCTTGCTTGCACTCCAAAAGGTTTGCATGCCCCCAGGTATAAAATAGAGTTTCAAGGTTACCTCTACTTCACTTCCGCCAAAACAATTGTTTTACTGAGAGAGGCCTACCTCTTTTAGGTTACCCAAAGATTGTCCTGTTAATCTTTCAAACAAAACATTTCTTCGGCGATGTCTACCGAGATAAACAAAGGTGAGCGATGATGCCCGCCAACTCACATAACTTTGACAAAAGAATCTTATTCCAGAACAACCCCTCTTCCAATCACGGACGGGGTACAGACTAGTCATATTCTCCCGCGGAAACCTACCTTATACCCAAAGTTTTCCTGCCGAAGCAGACCAGGACGCATGCCCCCTGGGTTCCAGTCATATCTTTCCGAATTACTCGTGCTCATCGGGAGGACGGACCGTGGGTTGAGACATTTCTTGCCTAAAGAGACCATTTAGGGACGGTATATGACTATTTGCGATGCATGATCCGGGAAATGAAAGCTGGTCCACGAGCTTGACCACTCTTCCTTCGTGCGGAAAACACATTACTCTAAAGAGTGAGGAGACGATGGCTCCCATGCAATATATATAGTCTCGTCCAAGGAGTAGGTTATAATCCAAGGGTCCTTGAACGACCATCACGTTCATTTGAACGGTCTTCCCTTTCAGTGTTATGGGCACATTGGGGAGGATCCCTAAAGGTCGACTGGTTCCTTTATCAAAGCCTGTCAGATTTCTCATTTCAGGCAAAAGCGCTGGCGAACCAAGCACTTTCCAAGAAATAGAGGAAAGGATACTCACAGATGCCCCCTCATCAATGATGGTGCCAGCCATGACCATTCTGTATATTTGGACGATAATTCTGAATGGTATGCTTGCTGGCAAACGGGGTCTGCCTAGTTGGTTCCAGTCGAAGGAAACAACTAGGTTGCTTGGTGGTGGGACCGAGTAGACGGCCGGGTATCGCTCTGACGAACTTCCTTCCTGCGATAAAGGAATGGGGGGATTGCCCCCGTGATAATCAGAGTCTGTGTTGATGAAGAGAATTTGGATGGTGTCATCTTTATCCTCTTTAGTGACTGTATCATTCGAAGACAAAACCTCTGAAGGCAAGACCGGGTCAACTGCCGCCTCGACCTTTTGACTTTCGTCGGGTATGGATTCAGCTGGTTCATCTTCAATGATCGGCGCTTCAGCTGACCACTTGAGCGGGCTAGCTAGATTTTCAACTAACGAAGGACTCGGCAAGAGTTTTTTATATCCAGGAGGAAGTCGTAACGGTGAAACTGGACGATCATCCAAAACTCTTTTCGCTTCGTCTAAGAAGGGACAACGGTGGATGGCGTGATTTCCTTCGCACAGTCTACAGGGAGATATAGCTCTCCCTTTTTGTCCTAGGACTTCACTTTCGCTAGTTGGCGGTGTGCTTTCAACATGGCTATCAGAGGTTGACACCACCGGATTGTGCAAACGGGGAGACTAGTCCCTTAGTATCTGAGGGATGCAGGGACAATCTCTGTGAAAGTGGTCTCCCTTGCATATGACACATGGCGATTTAGGCCTAGTCAGTGCTGTGTGTGGATTTTTGTTAGACGACACTTGTTTGCCCCCAGTCGCTTTTAGCTCCTTCTTCTTCTTCTCTTTCTTCTTCTTTTCCTTCTTCTCCTTAGGAACTTGGTTTTTATCTTTACCAGTCTCGTCAAGCGAAGAGGAAGGAGGAGAGGAAGAATTAGAGGAAGTAGAAGGCTGGTGGGTAACTTTGGACTGGTCTAACTGCTGATTCGACTCTTCAGGAATAGTGGTGTTCTGAACGACATTGGTTGAGAAGAGCCAGACCGGCAAGCCAATTGTTAGTCCTGGAAGTGACAATGTGGCCATATGGGGCGCACCAACATCTCCCCAAGAGGAGAAAGGACTAGGATTTCCACCAAGGGGAATTCCTTGGTTGGTAGGCTCCATTTTCTCAACCTAAAGATCAACGCAAGAAAAAGGGTATGAATATTCCGTTTAAAATAAATTTTAACGACGCTTAGACACAACTTGATTTTTCAATTTTAAAGAGTCGAGAAAAAGCAAAAGATGACTCTAGTATCCTTCGATGTTTTAACGAGCTCGAAGTGACAAATGCTCGGATGGAATTTTTCCGTTATAGAGTCTGAAAAAGGCCAAAAGGAACTGCTCTAGAGTTCTAGGTAGAGGGTGTGCCAAACTTTTCGCAAAACCGCAGAATACTTTTTAAGGTACGGGCGGTCAATCTTCCCGAATGCTGTGTTCAGTGCATTGCGATCAGTAGGGTGGCCGACACGGCTTCCTATGGATAAAGGTTTTATGCCTATAGGGGTCTCCCAATATATACTCGACGGTACGTGGGAGCACAATCCGTACTGGTGCTTATCGTCTCTCAGGAGGAATCACCCAACCATCAGCGAGATCGACAGTCACCAGGTTTTACGACGTCGGAACACGTCTCTAGCCTAGACCTCTATGTTGTGCGTTAAGTTACAAAGCGTTGTTAAGTTCATTCAATTTATTTTAGGTTGATCTTTCTTAGAAGTTTGCCTTTATGGATCACCACGAGATGTATATACAATTCCTAAATGCAGTCTAAAGATGATAAGCAAGCATTTATCTCTTTTCAACAATGAAAATCCTAGCTACAAGGGGAAAAGAAAGACACAATCTTTTCTCAAAGAGCAAAGAGCACACTGTAAATGCACTTTTCCTAAATCAAACCATACAAACTATCAAAATGCAAATGCACCAATGCATGTATTTGTTTTCACTTTCTTAATATTGATGCCTAAAAAGAAAGCTGTTGTACAAAATTTGAATTCGATTTCAAGTGAAAACACAAACAAGTTTCTTTTTGAAACCAAAAAGATGATTACGACACTTTGATTTTGAAGTAAACACTTGTTTCGACACTAGAAATTCATAAATTCAAACCAATAGACAAAAGTAAAAGCGTAATCAACTGTGAACAGCAAACAAACTCACTCCTAAGATCAAAACGACACTTACGACAGGTCTAGATCTAAGGGCGACAGTATGACTAGTTTACTTTTGTAATGGGAAACTGAAAATGATGTAACAAATACACAAAGAACAAATACAGTTTCTTTATACAACTGAGGCGGAATTGAGGCAAAGAAAAGGGGTTTCAGATAGGTACACACACTGATAACAGGCTGCAAAAACAGAGACAAAACTGAGCAAAAGGAAGTAGGGAACCACAGCTGCACAAGGCAAGGGCTGATAAGCGCACCCCCAGCACAGAGAAATTGAACTTCAGTGCAGGTAGCCCTCTCGGGAGCTGCGTTGAAATGTAGAACCTCTTCACAGAGCCTGCGTTGAAACAGAAACGAGAATTGTCTCTAGGTTCTGGGTCATGGTTTGCAGTTTAATCTAAAGTTTTTGGCCAGATAAAAGCTATCAATTAGGTACAATTAGGAGGATGATTTAAAGGAGGACTAAGATCTATCACAAAGGGCTGTTAGAGCACTTGTGGATCAGCTGTTCAGATCATAAAAACAGGCCCAGTGAATGGACTAGAGTAGCAGATCTCTACTTTTCATTTGTAAATGGCAAATGCATTTCAATTCGGCACTTCTGAGTTTATGAGAAGAACAGCAATAGAAACACAAATAAACTAACAAGATACGTTCCCCAGCGGAGTCGCCAATTTGTTGTTGGGAAAAGTATCTATTCAGAACGTCCCTATCCAACTCTAAGGTGTGATAGTGCCTTAGCAACAAACAAGGAAACTTATTTGAGTATTTCTTCTTTATGAAATGTAAATGAGGAGGAAGGATGTAACTAACCTGTGTCTTCCGCTAGTTTGTTGATCCAATCGCTCCTCTCTTCAGTGGCTCCCAGCTCCCTGCTCCCTCACCGGCCTAGCTTCACCGAATTCCTGCAAGATCACAAGAGAGAGAGACTACACAAAGATATAGATATACATTCATAAAAAGCTCAAGATCAGATTAAGCTAAACATGTAAGTATAACAAAACATCATTGATATACAACATGTAGGAGAAACTCAAATAGTTTATTGATAGAATAAGAAAGTCCAAGAGGAGATACAACCAAGTGAGTTCCGATCCAACATCTACCTCCCAGCAAAGGAACCCCTTCCTCTCCTCCAACAAAGCATAAATCACCCAATGTACTAATCTCAATCTCAAACCAACAACAATTCTCTGCAAAGTACAAAATTCCAGCCTCCGGATCTCTGGGATGAGGGATCCATATATAGATGTAAGCAGAGAGGATGAGTTAGCTTATGTTTTGACTTGTGGCTTCTCTCTGTCAGTTCTTGCTTCCACTTGGAGGTTGAGAGGCTCTTACTCATCACTAGTCGAATTCATTGAGGCAAGTGTCACTGGAGAAGATTCTGGAAGCTTCCATGGTCTTTCCACCTCGTTGAATGAGCTTTCCATTTGTCATTTCCTGCTCAGTGCACCCTGGTAGTGCATCCAAGTGCGTTGCAATGCACCTAGCTAGTGCATTTGGGTGCTTTGCAACGCAGGCAGCTAGTAGAGCATCTGAATTGATCCTGAATTGACTGTTTCTGAGTGGTTTTTGGTGGAGAACTTCTAGGAGAAGCTGTCATTGGTTGACCTTGTTCCTTTAGGAGCTGTAACAACATCTTTAGGGACTTTGGATCCCTTGGATTATGGACATTTCATGCTTATAGCTGTAAGGCACAAAAATGTCTATAACACCTTTCTCAAGGACCCAGAACAGAGGAAGAAATAGATGTTTTTGACACAGGGGAACCTAGAAGGGACAATGTGGCTAAACCACTGATGGATGTTCAACGAGTAAGCCCGCCACCTATCGAGATAGCTTCACAACAGGGTGAGGAAGGAGACAGTAAGGAAATGGCTGCTTCCCAAGTAGAGAAACCAAGCAAAGAAGCCCTGTCGAGTAACCCTGTGAATACTTCCTTGGGTAAATCACCACCTGTCAGAGTACCAGATGAGGTGGTGGTTAAATAAGAATGGGTGCAGTTGTGTGAACAACAAAGGCTACCTATGAAGAAAAAATATTAGCTTTAGTTTAAATAAATTATGCGGTTCAAAACAGAGGTTAAGAAGTTGAGGAAACAAATTCACCGGTTGAAGAAGCAAGTGAAGACATATAAGCGGTGGGCTAAGAGGCCCAAAGCCATGACGACTGAATTAGGGACGCAGGTAGAGGAAGTGGCAACAACTTCTGCTTCCACTCAGATAGACTCGATATAATATTTGTTTGAAGGTCGTGAATTTTCTTTGTCGGCTGAAGTTCAGACATGGAAATCCATCGCAACACAATATCAGAATGAAGCTGAGAAATCCCAAGAGTGAGCATCCATGACTATCTTTGAATATGTAGAGCACATTGATATAATGCGATTGAGGCATGCAAAGCAGCAATTCAAGGTGGAACAACTAGAAGGACAAGTGGCAAAGTTAAAAGCCGATAAAGAGTAGATGCTCCATTTAGCACAGGAAGCAATGGCATGTCGCCCTCCTGCTTCTTGTTACTCCTTATTTTTGCATGAGCGCTTTCTTTTCTTTTGTTTGGAAAGCATCCAAAAGGAAATTAGTCATGAGATTGAGGATGGTGTATAGTTCCTCTGGATATTGAGAGCCCATGATGTGCCAACTCAGCACTTGATGTGCAAACTTTATATGCATGGGTATCTCTTGCGGGTTGAGAGAGAATTTAATCTGGTTCCATATGTGGGGGACATTCATTTAAGGGCCCTTCATTTAAGGGACATTCATTTTAGGCTGAGGCCCTGGATAGTTGTCAGAAGAGGTGGATGATGTCACCCACATCTGTTCGGAACAGGGAACCATTTGGAGCACCAAATTTTGCACGGGCACTCAGCAGGGTGCCAAGATATGTGGAGTGCATCCAAACCTGTGGGGTCCGATGGATGGGAATTGGATTCCAGTACCCTATTCTATGGCTGTCAGTGGAAATCTATGCCCCAACCTACAATGTACCAAATGATAGGTGGAAGGAAGTTTTCCTCTCAAAAGGGTTCAAGGTTCCAGGAACAGAAATGGCCGAGGAATACGATCTCACCTAGCTTTAGGAAGCACATAGCCTATCCAACAAAAACATGCGGAGACGATGAGCTGCACGAGGGCGTGAAGAAGGATAGTTGGGGGGAGATGTTGGGCACCAAATTGGCCTATCTTTTCCCTACATTTCCACTCCTCTTTTCACCCTTTTTGCATTCATTCACATATATTTATTGTGTAAAATTATGAGGTAATTCCCCTTTATCGTCTCTTGGGATATTTAATTAATGAAGTAGAGTCATGAAGGTTTCCACCTACACAAACCACTAAAACGTGTGATGATCATAGATTATGGAGCACATGTGTTGACCGCACAACATATCGCAATAGTTCTGTGATTCACAACAATTGATCGACCATGACAAAATAGCATAACTAATTGCAACTGCTCTCAACCCATTTTTGACCATTCCTGTTCCTGGTTCTCTTAGCTCTAGTGCTGCGATACAATTGATGTATATCTTTGGCCATAGAGTTTCTAGGTTTCGAGGAGAATTATTCTCCTTTGTATTGTATAAAAGACAAGTGATTCCTGTATCAAGGGGACCCTGATATGATATTGTAACAACATTATTTAGATTAATAAGACATAACCCTTTTATTGATCTATCGTTCACTGTGAGTAACGTAGCCTTGATCAGAGAGTTGCGCCCGCTCTTCTGATCAGGTGTTGCGTGTTTCCTTGTGTTGAGTGTATTTTCTGTTTGTTGTGTTTATTTCTTGTTGCTACTACAGATCTCTTAGAGAACTATGAATACCATTTTACATTCTGTAGTTGAGTTTTACTTCTATCTCAGCAATGTTTTGATTGTTAATCACGAACCCTTGGTTCAGGGCAGATTGTAACCTTGCCCCTGCATATACCTTGCATGTTGCCTTGAAAAGAATACACACCCAGATTGATACATTAATGTAGGAAAGGAGTGGATAAATTATTCATATATGGACACTAACACCATGTTCTACAAGCCGTTAGAGGTGGATATAGTTTAAGCTTTGCAAGTAAATCTACATAGGTATCCAATAATTTTGTCGTGTTGGTTGTTCAAGTAACATGGTAAAGAAAAAATATCTTACATTTTGACATTATTTATGCTACATCTTTAGGATTTAGAATTTCCATTATGCGGTAAATAAAAGCTATTAAAGGTAGCTTATAAAATATTCCATTCTACTAACCAAGTTAAAACATTGCACATAAGTAGAGTGGGATTCGTGAGATTTGAGGAGGAAATGTGCTCATAGACAACTAAATTGACATCGAATTTGGAAGTAACTCTCCCAATGTTAAATCCTTTTCCATTGAAAGTATAGTTCCATTGAAGTTTTTTGTCAAACTTGCCTTTTTCTGTTATGCATTGTAAGAAGATATGGTGGGTCTAGCTTTGAAATGGGATTGTAATGTCACTAGTTAATATAAAGCCTAGGTTTCTTATTGACATATTAAGGCTTGATTCATATGAAGCATTAAAAGATCACAAAAAAAAATAAATGAAATGAAAAATTACTTAGTTTGATGTGTGATATTTTGTGTTAGAATCTATTTCAGGGAAGCAATGTATTTGAGCTAGATGCCACAAAAATGAGATAGTTCATGGACACTATTTAAAACACCTATTGGTTTGATTTCTTCATGGGTGTGTCTAATATGTCTGAATTCTACTTTTTTAGATCTAACATGTAAAATTTGGAAGGTTGACTAATTATCATTTTTAAAATTGAGTTTCTTATAAAGCAAACTTTCCCAACTTGATGTATTTTTTCAACTTGTTAGAGCTAGTATTTTCATACTGCCATCAATGATAAAAAAAATCTGCTTTTCATATCATTTTAAGGGTCCCACTCAGAATTCTTTTATCATTCCACTAGGTCATGCAAAAAATTAGTCATTGATGGTAGTCCTAGTTCAAAAACATCACTCTTCCCTAAATGTGATTACTTGTTGGCATAGTTTCATATCTTGTTGATTGTACATCATTCATAAAGTTATTTTTATCATGCCATTTGTATCAATCATGACAGTCATTTTCATCACAGTTACAACCATTCAAAGTCTCCATTAGGTCTTAGGGTATCCAAGGTCCACTAAAACACCATCTCCTGCATAAAATACCAGCAAGTGTGGGAGTCAGAATAAACAATATTTCATCAGCAAAATAGTTTGTAATTTTAATATTCAAGCAAAAATGTAATTTTATGGGTTTAATCTGTAATAATTCTCATGGTACCAAGTTTTGTAAGTTCAAAGTTCCATCATCCAAAAGGAAGAGTTTCAAAGTCATTATGTTTCCAAATCCACCAAGAAGATCAAATCAGAAGATCAAGTCCAAAGGTAAATTGTAAAAGACAAGTCAAGTTTGAGAAAGAAAAAGTGGGTCCCAAGACTAATTTTGAAAATCTAAACAAGGTATAAAGGCCATCAAATACCAAGCGAAGGCTAGTGTTCACTCTTATCCATCTATATATCACTCACCTACACTTCATCTACCTCCCTTGACCTTTTCCCATGCCCATTCCTCTCATTTCCCTCTCCTAGGGTTTTGAGGGCATTTTTCTTTGTTTCATGACCTTAATGGTTAAATCATGAAAAAAATTTGTATCATGATGCTCTCTGTTATGCTCTTAACCTGTAGAATGATACCCAAATATAGAATATGCGAAGAAAAGATACCCAGAACACAGAATAGCAATGATTTTATTATTCAGAGAGTAATGTTCACTTGCCTCTTCGAGGGGGCAACCTCCAATAGAGCAGAGCTCGACTACAAAATAAGACATGATGCTCCTCGCAGGGATTCTCTATCCTTTATATATGACTCATACATGCAATACCACGGGCCAATACCGTGGGTTTTATTAATACCATCTATCTAATACTACGGCCCATTTGCAACTAACTATGGTTCCGTCATTAATTGCGGATTAACCACTTACAATTATTAATATGGGCTTTATTGACTCTTGACTATAACGTGATACCATTACATAAATAAGGGGGTTAGGGTGGGACCCTAACATGCCCTCCCCCTTAAGACTAGCCTTGTCCTCAAGGATGAAGCTGCGGAAACTGCTGAAGAATAGTAGCTGGTTCCCAAGTTGCATCTTCCGGAGAGGTGTCTTTCCATTTGAAGAGGACTTCCTTAATCATGCGGCTGTGCAGTTGCTTGTCTCGTGTGTCTAGGACCTATTCGGGTTAAAGCCAGATGGACCCTTCTTCATCCAATTCAGGTAGACTGGTCTGAATTCTGCAATTGTTCCCAATCACTTTCTTGAGGCATGAGACATGGAAAACTGGATGGATTTTTGCAGTAGGTGGCAAGGCCAACTTGTAGGCCACTTCTCCAATGCGCTGAAGTACTTGATATGGTCCGTAGAATTTGGGAGAGAGTTTCTGACACCCCTTGTCTTTGAGTGATGTTTGCTTATATGGTTGGAGCCGTAAAAAGACCTGATCCCCTTCTTGAAATTTGCGCTCTGAGCGATGTTGGTCTACCTATTGCTTCATGTGGTTCTGAGCTTGATGAAGATTCTCTCGGAGATGGGCGACCATGGTTGCGCGGTGTTGTAGGAGTTGATCCACTGCTTGTACTTTTGAGCATCCCTTGATATACAAAGTAGGTGAAGGCAGGAGTTGACCATATATTGCTTCATAGGGAGTCATTTTGGTGGTGGCATGATAGTTGGTGTTATACCACCATTCAGCCAGAGGTAGCCACTGTACCCAAAGGTGTTGCTTTTCTGAAGTGAAACACCTAAGGTAGGTTTCTAGACATTTGTTGACGGCTTCGGTTTGACCATCTGTTTGCGGATGATAAGAAGTACTGAGTTTTAGTTGAGTGCCTTGTATTTTGAAGAGTTCCTACCAAAAATTACTAGTGAAGATTGGGTCGCGGTCGGACACAATAGAAGTGGGCATGCCATGCAATTTGAAGATCTGATCCATGAAAGATTGAACAACCAAAGTTGGTGTAAATGGGTGGGGTAGGGCGAAGAAATGACCATACTTCGACAGTCGGTCCACAACCACCATGATGACTGACTTGTTCCATAACTTTGGAAGACCTGTAATGAAATCCATAGAAACCTCCGTCTAAATTGATGTCAGAATGGGCAATGGTTGTAATGTGCCTGGTGTGTTGACGGTTTCCCCTTTGTGGCGTTGACAGACATCGCATTCTACTACAAAAGTAAGGATGTCCTTTTTCATGCCTGTCCAAAAAAATGATCTTCTGGTGCGAGCATACGTCTTCTGAAAGCCCGAATGTCCTGCAATGGGAGATGAGTGCAATTCTGCCAAAATGCGACTTTTGAGGGTGGATGTTGGTGATATTACGACTCTGTCCTTGTAGCGAAGAATATCATCCTACCACAAGTAGCCCTTGGTGGAATTTGGATCTACCTGCAATTGAGAAATGAGTTGGGATATCCCTAGGTGTGAAAACCATTCCTTGCGAGCCTCTTCAATCCATTCAGTAATGGGGAGGGAAATTGCTAGCAGAGTACTTTCTTCCTCAAATTGGCGAGATAATGCATCGGCTACACTATTGTCTTTCCATTTCTTGTAAATGATCTCATAATCATATCCCAGCATTTTGGCGAGCCATTTATTTTGTTGTGGGGAGGATAGGCGTTGCTCCAAAAAATATTTAAGACTGTGATGATCTGTGCGGAGTTGGAAACATCGCCCCAATAAGTAAGGTCGCCAGGTCTTGACTGCATGTAAGATGGCCATCATTTCTTTTTCGTCAGTAGATTGGCCCAGATTCCTCCCACTTAGTTGTTGGCTTGTGAAGGCCAAAGGTCGCCCTTCCTACATTAAGACCGCCCCAATACCTGTCCCCGAAGCATCACATTCAATGACAAAGGATTTGGTGAAGTCAGGTAGTGCTAAGACTGGAGTGGAACACATGGCATTTTTGAGAGCGGTAAATGCCTGTTGTGCTTCCTCATTCCAGAAGAAGGAATTTTTCTTTAGGATTTGAGTGAGGGGCTTTGCTATGCGGCCATAGTTGCGGACAAATTTACGATAATAGCCTGTGAGACCCAAAAATCCTCTCAAGCTCTTCAAGGTCTTAGGTTGAGGCCATTCTTGCATTGCCTGGATCTTTTTGGGGTCCACCTTGACACCTTGACACCCCACAATGTGGCCCAAGTACTCAACTTCTTCCATGCCAAACGAACACTTGGACATCTTGACAAATAATTTATGCTTGCGGAGCAGTTGCAAGAGTAGATCTACATGCTGAAGATGTGCAGCCCAAGTGCCACTATAGATGAGGATGTCATCGAAGAAGACAAGGACAAATTTCCTGAGATATGGTTTGAGAATGTGATTCATAAGGCTCTAAAAAGTAGAGGGGGCATTGCAAAGACCAAATGGCATGACCAGGAACTCATAATGGCCTTCATGAGTTCTGAAAGCAGTCTTGGGAATGTCGACTTCCTTCATGCGAATTTGGTGGTAGCCTGAGCGAAGATCCAGCTTAGTGAAGAATTGAGCCCCATTGAGTTCGTCCAGCAAATCGTCAACCACTAGGATGGGAAATTTATCTTTGACTGTCAATTTATTGAGGGCCCTGAAGTTGGGACACATCCGCCACTCCCCATCTTTCTTGAGCACCATGACCATTGGGGATGAATAAGGACTAATGCTGGGACGAATGACACCGGCTTCCAAAAGTTCCTTGATCATTTTTTCTATTTCATTCTTTTGGGTGAATGGATATCTGTATGGCCGCACATTTGGGGGTTGGGCCCCTGGAACCAAGGTGATGCTATGATCATGTTGCCCTCGCGAGGGTGGAAGCTCATGAGGCTTGTCAAAGACTGGCAGATGGTTATTTAAAATCTGTTGCATCTCAGGATGAATTGGCAGAGACTTGGTTTTGACTACCTGGATGGCATTAAATTGAGATACCACTCCATGATTGCCCTTTTTAAACAATTTTTCCATCCTATGTGAGCTGATGATAGAGGGGGCTCTCGCCTGGAGTCCACGGAGGGTATGTGTGTAGTTGTTCTGCTTAAAACTCATATATAACTCCTGGAAATCCATTGTGATTGGCCCAAGAGTGCGGAGCCATTCAGCGCTGAGGACAATGTCGCAACCCCCCATGTGTATGGCAAACATGTGGGTTTTCAACTGATAATCCCCCATTTGAGGTTTGACATTTTCACAGCAGCCTTCACATTTCATTGTGCCCCCATCCGCAATTTGGACTTGGAAGTTAGAAACTGCTCGTACAAAACAATGCACTGCTTCTACGACTTTTTGATGGATGAAATTATGTGTACTTCCACTATCAATCAAGACTACTACTGGGCGATGTTTAAGAAAACCTCATATTTTGAGAGTTTGAGGGGAAGAAATCCCTGCCAATCCATGCAGTGAAATAACTGGTTCGTCAGGGACATTGTCCTTTTGGTTGTCTTCTTCTAGCGCCTCATGGTCCTCAAGTGGTGGATCTTCCTCTGTTGAGCTGTAGTCAATGGCATCTATTTGAAAAAATTTGGGCTCCTTGCATTTATGACCTGGGGAGTATTTTTCATCACAGTAGTAACATAGTCCTTGCTTTCTTCTTTCAGCCATTTCCGCAGGTGACACCTTTTGGACCTTAAGTGTTTGAGTCATGTTGTGAGCCTGTGGGGGGCGACCCTTAGCGGAGAAATTTGGGCGACTATATTGGGCTGCTAATGCACGCTCCACGTTACGAGCTACCTTGCAAGCCTCCGTCCATGTGGGAGGGTGGTGCAGTAGGACTTGAGCTTTGATGGTTTCTTTAAGACCGCTGATAAAACATTCCATGTAGAACGCATCTGAGAGACCCCAAGTGCGGAAGGCTAAGGCTTCAAAAGCTGTAATATATTCATCTACTGTACCAGTTTGTCAGAGCTTAGTAAGACGACCCAAAAAAGAGTCCTCCTGTTCAAAGCGGTCTTGAAGAGCTTTTGTAAATTGGGTCCAAGTCCTAAAAGATCCATTGCAACGTTGATGCCATTCCCACCATTGCCACCTTTCATTGTCCAAGTACATGCTCCCCAACATAAGCTGAGTCGCATCATCTAAGATATGATTCAGTTTGAAATACTGCTCCATTTGTGCTATCCGTGCTGACGGGTGAGAACCGTCAAATTTATGCATATCCAACTTGGGAGGTCGCTGACTGGGTGGTTGGTGGGTGTGCCAGACGTGAGGAGAGTGGCTAGACTCACCCTCATTTTATCCATTGCCATTATACGCCTCCTCATGGGCTTGCTCCTTGTCCTTCGGGATGAGTTGCGCGACTTGGCTACATAGTCGGGTAAGCTGAAGGCTGAGGGTGTGCATGGATTCTTCAAGTTTGTCCATCCTTTCATTGGCCATCGCTTGAGCTCTAGTTTCTACCATACACCAACCTGATGAAAATTTGGGACCGCCTAAAAATTTTCACTAATAATTGAATGGTACCACCGTGCTCAGCTCATCGTCCAAATCCCCAAAATGTCAATGCGGCCAAAAGTCCTGCGAAAATTATACCCCGGTATAGGAACCCTTCACAACGACTCTGATCTGGGGGATCTGAGAGATTTGAATGGTGGATCTGATGGCGTAACAGACTACTTCTGCGGATCTGATGGATCTAATAGATCGGAATGGATGATCTGCGAACTCGAGACTGCGGGACTGATGTCTGCTACTACTGCACCCCTTTGCACAGGCGGATTTGGAGAAATGCTGTGTGATCCCCCGATAGAAAAGGGAACTAAGGTCTTGAGGAGTGTCAGGTGCTACAGATCGCAATATACATAAGGGTCTGGCAGTAGTACTCGGCCCAATGTTTCAGGGTTCTAACTAAGGAGGATCGACCGTACCCTTAGCCGTACAACCCGACTACCCTATCATACGGGCGAGTAATCTCCCCGAGTGCTGTTCTTGGTGTACTATAGCCGCAAGACGGCCAACAATTTATCTATGGCGAGGTTTCAAGGGAGCCTAGGGGGCTTCCGATATACCTAGAGGGTACGTGGAAGACAATCCATGCACGGTTCTGTCTAATGCGCTACTACTCGAAGGGGTACCCACAGGGGTTACAAGGGAGTCCAACAGATGTGACCACCTCTTGTATTTCCTGCATGCATGCCTCCCCAAATCCACAGGTTTGTGTGCTCAACGACAGATCCCGTGGTTTAAAGACGCCGGAACACGTCTCTAGCCAAAAAAAAAAATTGCTAAGAAATGGAGATCCCACCGGCCCTGGAAAGTGCTCTGATACCATTTGTTATGCTCTTAACCTGCAAAATGATACCCAAATACAGAATATGCGAAGAAAAGATACCCAGAACACAGAATAGCAATGATTTTATTATTCAGAGAGTAATGTTCACTTGCCTCTTCGAGGGGGCAACCTCCAATAGAGCAGAGCTCGACTACAAAATAAGACATGATGCTCCTCGCAGGGAGTCTCTATCCTTTATATATGACTCATACATGCAATACCACAGGCCAATACCGTGTGTTTTATTAATACCATCTATCTAATACTACGGCCCATTTGCAACTAACTGTGGTTCCGTCATTAATTGTGGATTAACCACTTACAATTATTAATATGGGCTTTATTGACTCTTGACTATGACGTGATCCCATTACATAAATAAGGGGGTTATGGTGGGACCCTAACACTCTTACACCTTCCCCTATCCTTAATATACCTTCCTAAACACTTTCCATCACTCTTATCCCTCAAAATCATCATTTTTCTACAAACCATAGCCTATTGCTACGCTTTTAGCCTACTGCTATGCTTTTAGCCTATTTCTACGCTTTTGACACTTTTCTAGACTAGGCCTATGTTTTGCTCTTTTGGACCCCTTCCCCTCACTCAAATCCTTGAAATTATGGTTTCCCCTACTTCCTAACGTCCCTCCCTACCTTCCAAAATTTTCATAAGAATTTAGAAACCCCCTATCCCCTTTATTCCCTTCATTCCTATAAATTTCTACAAATCCCATGTTTTCCCTTCACTAAACCCTAATTTCCTCTTCCACTGAGCTAAGGTTTGCTATGGAATCAGAGATATCTGAGCAGACAAGGAATAAGGGATATCAGAAGGTATGAGGCCATTTCATATCATCAACATCAGGTATCCATCATTTTTCAAGAAGTCATTCCAAGGGACAAGTCATTCACCACACATAAGGGCCATTTTTTCTTCAAACTGTGTTTCTGACCAAGAAAAGATGAATTTGACAAAAGTGGGAGAGGTTTTTTTCCATAATACAACAAGGAAGAAAAACCTCCTTCAGTTTTTACACAGGTACCATATTTTTTGAGAAATTTCAAAACTACAGGTGTCACAGGAGAGTCACTGCACTTCTGGAGTGACCTTGGGAGAATCCGTTTTTGAGGGGTCAAATCAACTCCAAATGGGAAAATAAAGGCATATTTGGAAAGTATACTCGAAAATTTTTACAAAAGGCTATCCCAAGCCTAATTTGGACACTAGGAAGGCATCCAAAAGTGGCCTGTAAAAAGTGTTGCACATAGCATTCTATTGCTATGCATAGGACAATTTTTTGCTAATTTGGCTCTATGCGTAGCACCACTGGCGCTGCGCTTTTCCTAGGAGCATAAAATGACCATAATAAGACCAACATTGGATTTCTAATGATGTAAGCATGCTCCCTGTGCATTTTCCAATATTTTGGAGCAAAATTGGTTGGTCAAAAGGTAAAAAAACACCCAAAAAATGACCTTTCTGCCCTCTTTTTGACCATGGCGTTGCACATAGAAGCAATCTTTGGAGAATCCGTTTTTGAGGGGTAAAATAAAATCCAAATGGGAAACTAAAGGAAGATTTAGAAAGTAGACAGGACAGGACACCGGGAAGGCCTCCAAATTGGCCCTGCAAAAAGTGCTACGCATAGCCTTCTGGCGCCGCTCATAGGACACTTTTCTACTAAATTTTCACTTTACTATGCCATGCCTATAAATTTTGGGTTTTCTCTAGTGGATGATTTTTTTACTGATGTAAATGGTGGCTAGGAATGTAAATAAGATGAATATTAGTCACTAGAGGGTAGATCCATTGGATCAAAAGTTCTCTTGAAGTCAAATGAATCAATTTCCTCCCTTTTAAAGGAAAGTTATTAGGGTTGCCTAGATTCTAGTTTCTTGTTCAACTTTTGATGGAATAGTTCCTCATCTTAAGGATTCGACCCTTGAGGATGGGAGGAGGTTGAATTGAGGTCTATATCTTCTTTTTCTTTCTCATTGTAAAGGTTGGACTCAGTGGGATGCTTATGCTTTGAGTAGACATCATTTTGTATCAGTTTCAGCAGGAGATTAATGAAAAGTTGAAGCTATTTCTTTGGGATCCATGTGGTATGATGCTTAGTTCAGTTTTTATTTTGTATTCATGTGTTAGAATGTATTGTTGACTCCATTTCATGATTTCATTGCCTTTATGTGAATATATACAAGTTTGAGAGGCAGAATCCATATCTTTTATGCTCTGTTTTGGGTAGACATTTCACAGTGTGTGTTTTCTTCAGTTTAGGAAGAATCCATGTGGTTTACATGCTATTTCTAGCTCCTCACCTATCTTTTCACCTCATCCATCAAACCCTAAGGTTCTGATCATTGTTCCTACCTTGCCCCATCAAACACCCTATAGTTTTGACCTAATTTCCTTGCCCTAACTGTTTGGCTCCTCTTGATCCAGCAAAACCCTTTCAAAATAAAACCTTGTGCTACTATACCTAGCCTAATATCAGTTTCTAGATCCAATAAATTTGGTTGAGATCCTTACGGAGAGCCCTCTCCTGGCCTAGTAGGGCTATCTACTTGGCTAAGTGTGGTCTGTGGTTACCCTGGCATTGCCTTCCTTCAGCCTAAGGTTCAATCCAGGTGATAACATAACTTGATAAAACAAATATATTTTCGCATTTTTTACAATTTTTTTTGCATTATTTTTATACTATTTTGAATCCCCATTCTGTAGTAAATAGATGATATTAAATATTTTAATTTGTTTACTTCATTTGATTTTTCTCTTATATAAGATTGTGCCATTGTTTTTTTTCAAGGATGAGGGATTATTTTTAGGTTGGTTTCTTGTTCATGGAGATGTTTATTGAACACCCCAAAAATTTCTCTTCCTATCAATATTAGTGGATTTAGGTGCATAACTTGTTATGTCTATACTTCTTGTAATCTTCTTGTAAATTTTTGGTATGGTTTATATTGGGTATGAAAACTTGATATGGCCAACTTGTTTTCCTTGGATTTGCAGAGATATATAATTTTCACCTTGCTATACTTTTGTTTGGAAACATCATTGCTACATATTTTAGTGAAATTTTATTTGATTGACAAAATTTTGTCATGTTTATTAATGACTCACTTGGTAACTTTAGATTGCTTCTTTCTGCATGCTTCTAGAATATTAAATTTATTTCCTTTCACCATTGGGAATGATTTTTTTAGTACTTATTTTAGAGAGAAACAATTTAAATCTTTTCACAAGTTCCTAAGTGAACAAGGAGTTGTCATACAAAATATTTATCCTTGATTGTTGGTTAAAAATTTAACAATTTGTTGCATGCCTTGTATACATTGTGTTTTTATAGAAATCAATGCACTTGGCATTTAGAAAGTCCTCATCAAATATATTTCCTTGTTTCTTGATTGAATGTGTGGTTGTGTTGATAAGAAGATATTAGATATGGTGGTCATTGGATGATGAGGAAAAACTCCAACAAAACTTAAGCATACTCCACTAAAGTTAAACCAACAATAACAATGAATGTAGAAAGGGATTAATTTTTATGGTTAGTTTTTGTATGTTATATTGTTGGCTTGATGAAATTATTGAGTATAATTTTTTATACTATGCATGTATTTCTTTATGAAGTCACTGTGTTATTTATTACCACATGTTTATCCCTTTTATCCATCTTACTATACTCATTCCTCACCCCTATTTCCTCTTTGAACGTAAGATATCTCCATAAGCATTCTATAATCTTAACTAATCACTTGAATTCCTAGGGATGGGATGGAATTAAATGCTTGACAAATATGATCTCAACTTGCAAAGGATATAATGCTTTCCCATTTGTAGTAGAAAAGTTCTTCAAAACATTGTGTAAAATAAATTATTTCATAAAGATAAGGGCATTTAGATGGAATTTGTTTACATATAGTGCATCTTGCAAATCATTTCAAAAAAAAATTTAAAATCTTAAAAGAACATTGTTGCAACCCATCTTTCTCAGTTGTTAGAAAGGTCTTGAAACTATGAATCGAAGCCTTTTCCTTGATATTTTCCTATATTACTAGATATTGACTATCCAAAAACTAAATACCCATAGTGATCCAAGTAGATATTGGTGGCCACGTGCCTATTCTACGTGATCTCCACCATTGATTCTTTTCAGTTTCCTTAATTGTAGCACAACTTAATATTTTTGGCATTTTTTAGATCCTAAACTTCTGGAGTCATTTTGAGGGACTAAAAGATATTTTTAGGGAAAATGGAGAGACCAAAAAAGTTCCAAACAAGTTTACAAATTGGTTTTTGGCCTCCTCTTTAACTTCTTCGAAACGAGGTATTATGATAGCCAGATAGAGATCGTATGCCAAAGTTACAACCCCACAAAGTTATCGTTCCAACTTACCCCAACGAGGCCTACAAGGTTTTGGCACTTCATCTCCTAGGGTTAGGCTTTTGGATGTTTAAGGTTTCTCATTGTTTCTCAATGATGAAAAGGCCACTGAACCTCATTGTAACACAGTTAAGAGGCATGTAGCCGCCACATCTCTTCTCAAAGATAAGCTACCATCACCCGAGCTATTTTATTTCCATTTGGTATGTAAGCATATTTTATTTCTTTGATATTAATGAAATGAAGTTTTATTTCTACTACATATCGGTGTTTATGTTTGTATCTGTATTTTGTTGTGTTCACGTATGAGTTTGGATCAATGGTATCAGAGCAGTCTGTTCTTTCTATGTTTTCCTTTGCATGTCCCCAAAGAGGTCAGGGTATAAGGTGTTAGGGCTTGAATTGGTTGAACCTTTACAAGACCAACCTTGCAAACCCTGACGACCTCCCATGGCAGAAGAGAAGAAAGACGAGGGAGCAAGAAATTATTTCAAAATATTACTCGATGAAGCCCTCGAGCAATGCGATGATGGATAATTGTGCCCAGATCCTTCGACAGCTACCCACAAGTGAAACATCTTCATCTAGTAGCCACTCTGGAGGTGCCACTCCCTTTAAGGTACAAGTCAACTTTGACGATCCCATATTTGAAGGCCAGATAGATGAAAACGTTGTAGATAGATGGTTAAATCTGTTGGAAGGATATTTTTCAGTTCATGACTTTTCCAATTGGTAAAATATTACTTTTGCACTCATCAAAGTCACCCCCCATGTCAAGGACTGGTGGGAAACCTATCGTGAATAAAAGGACAAGAGGTAGTCCTCATTTTTTTTCAGTTGCACCCACTTGGAGAGCTATGAAGATAAACACATAAAGTGAACCACGCTATAGCTGGGAAGGTACCAACATGTGCCAGAGTTCACAAATATTTTTCATACCCTTCAAACAAAGTTGGGTATCAAGGATTCTTAGCAGCATTTGGTACTCAAGTACCACAACTATCAACACAAGTACATCCAGGATGAGATGGAGTTCCTAGACATCTACTTGCTTGGTGCAACCTATCGATACACTGTCAATATTGAGAAGAAAATTAAATAGAAGAAGCGACACTTTGGATCTACGAATATGAAGTAAGGGAAAAGTGCCCCTAAACCACAGAACAAAGGAAAAAGCTGAGGGGTGACCTAGAAAAACCCACCAAAGCTGCAATTAAAGAATAACACCACGAAGACAAAGAAGGACATAGAGAAACAATGTGAGTTCCATAAGAACCCCACTCATAACACAAGTGAGTGTCGAACCAAACAGTCACTGGTGGCCAAGCTAAAAGATTTTGAATCAGATGCATGTTTTGACTCTGAGTCAAAACCCAACAAAGGGAATGACAAAGGGAAGCATATTATTGATGCAGAGCCTAGTTCCACCGTTGCCACCACCAAGCTCTAGAAGATTGAACCCGAAGATCCAGAGGAGGGGGAGAAGATATTCCACTCACAGATGTGGGTGAAGGGTTATCCATTGCAGTTCATTGTTGATAGCGGAAGAAAAAATAACATCATTTCAACAAAGGTTGTGAAGCGGTTGGGCCTACCGACTACACCACACCTGCAGTCGTACACCATCGGGTGGCTTCACCAAGGACGAGATATTCACGTCAACTAGTAGTGTCGCCTTCCCTACAACATCAAACCCTTCACATATGAGGTACTTTGTGATGTTTCTCTTCTTGAAGTTTGTGATGTATTATTAGGCCAACCATGATTTCGAAAGGATCAGGTTCTATATGAGTTTAAGCTTCACATTGTTATTATTTATTTGGGCAATAAGTTATACAGGATACCGAAGGTAGCACCACCTACCACCATCTCTTTTATCTCTGCGAAGCAATGCAACAAGGTCATTTCTCAGACTAAGAAATTTTTCTTCCTTATGATTTTCCCTTAGGGAAAGAAGAAGTTTGTGGCCACATCTACGACCTCTAGATAGGGATCCTCCACACGACAATAGTAGATGGACAAGGTCATGAAGGAGTACAAGGATATTTTCACCTCACCCATAGGGGTACCCTAACACTCTCAAGTCAGACACTCCATCAATATGACCCCAAGTATGTTGCTACCCAATAGGCTGGTCTATCGACGCTCTATTCTAGAAAACGCAGATTCAAGAGTTGTTGGCAAAAGGGCACATTAATCTAGGTTCATCACCCTGTGGGAACCTGAACATGTTGGTACAGAAGAAGGATGAGACATGGAGACTCTATATTGATTATCAGGTGCCGAATAATATCACTGTGTGGAATAAGTATCCAATCCCACATATTGATGACCTTTTCACCCAAATCAAGGGGGTCAAATATTTCAGCAAGATTGACTTGAAGTCTAGTTATCTCCCGGTACCAATTGAACGCTCCTATGTGTGGGAGACTGCCTTCAAATCCAAGGAGGGCATTTTCAAATTGCTCGTCATGCCTTTTGGGTTGATGAACGCCCCCGCAACCTTCATGAGGCTGATGGATGACATCTTGTGACCCTTCACCAACTCATTTGTGGTAGTGTATTTGGACGACATCCTAGTATTTAGCTAGAGTTGGTAACAGCACCTCCACTATATTCGACAGGTCCTCCAAACCCTACAACAACACAAATTGTGTGCCAATCTGGAGAAATACACTTTTGGTGTAACCCAGGTTCAATATATGGGGTACATCATTGATGAGCAGGGTGTGCATGTGGACCCATCCAAGATACAAGTTAGCTGGGATTGGCCATCCCAAACCACTCTAACAGAGCTCCACAACTTTCTAGGTCTTGCCAATTTCTACCGTACGTTCATGTTAGGGTTCTCTCATATCACTTGGCCTTTGAGTCAAGTCACCAAGGGTGGAGCGAAAGCAAAATTATTTTGGTTTGAATCCAAACAAAAGATGTTTATCGAGTTGAAACATCATCTCTACTCTGCACTAATTCTCACATTACTAAACCTGCAGAAACAATTTGAGATTGGGACAGATGCCTCCTGTTAGTGTCGGTCTTGAGCCCTCCATCAGTGATCAATAACTCTTTGCATATGCATTTATAGGTGTCTCATCAGTGTCAGTTTTGCATCCCGCTAGGCATGCCATAACACTGAATGGAGGAGCTGGTCTTTGTTCCCTTCTTGGCTTTGCTGGATCAGGTCATACAACAATGTAATTGAGTCCGGCTTGTTCTTGTTTTTGTCTTGAGGTCCCATGGTCTTAGGTCTAGGGTTTTGAGTCAAAATCATTTCAAGGTCATGAGTCATGGTCAGTAGGTGCCCAGCAAGCCGGAAGGAGTCTTGTACATACGTTTCATTATCATTTTCTTCAGCTATAGCTCATTTTATGCCTTGGGTTTAAAAACCCTGTTTTTAAGTCCAAGGCCATGTGGAAATTTAAAAAAAAATAAAGAAATTCTCAAAAATTTGTAAAAGTGCCGGCAATAACCCTGGTTCCTTCACTACAGTCCCTCAGGCGGTCAACCTGCAAAAAGAAAGGAGTCAAACGCATCAAAAGGCTCATTTCAGGACAAAATGACTCCAAAACAGTGTTAAAAAAGAATGTCCAAGTGGAAACATTATAAAGTGGGTTTTTGAGTTAAATTTTTTCAAATGTAAGCATATAAAGGTAAATTCCCTCTTTGAAGACCCTCATTGTGCATTTGAAGGCAAGAAAACGCAAGAGAAAGAGGTGAGAAGGCAAATTGGCAATTTGCAGCAAATTCTGGGCTTTCTGAGGGTGCACGACCAAACCACAGGTGCGCGCGACCACCTGGGTGGGCGCGACCAAACGGAGGCCAACGCACAGTGTTAAATAACACGGGCGCGACCAAACGGAGGAGCGCGACCATTCTCTGAGCGTGCGCGACCAAAAACTCTGTCTGCCGTAAAACTCACCCAAACTTCAATTTTCTTTCAAATTTGCTCGGATTTCTTCAAGGTATGCTTCCCTTATGATGTTTATAATCATGCCATGGATGAATAAGGAGGGTTATGGTAATTTTATCATGCAAGAAATTAATGAAAAATAGGTTAAGTGACTTGATGTCTTTGCAAGCTTATGTTAGGTTGTATTGTTTGTTTTTCAAGGTAATTTTTCCTTTATTCCCTTCCATTAGTTTCCCATTATAAATTCACATGTGTTAGAGTGTCATTTTCATTGATCTCATTTGCAAATTAATGCTAGACCCCATCCCAATTTCCTAAAAACCCTAACCCCTCCTAAACCCTATTTCAAATCCTAATTTCTCCCATGCATCCTACTCAAACCCTAACACTTTGTCACACAGCAAAATGAAAAAGAAATATTGTGAAAAGAAAAAGGAATATGATGGCAAATGCATGCATATGAATATCACAAAAAACAAAGTAATATCACTATGCATAGCCTAGACAAGACAAGAGCAAAAGAGACATATTGCTGTGTAAAAATCAAAGGCAAGGTAACTAGATGGCTGTCATGACAAAGTTAACAATATACAGCTGTACATGTTGTCAAAATGAACATTTTGCTGTGGTAAGGTTTGCATAGAACATGGTATATTTCCCTAACCTCAAACTCTGTTTTCCTACCCTTCCCTTCATTAAAACCCTAATTCAATTGCTTATCCTTTCCCTAAAAATCCCAGTGCAATTGAAATCCCTCTTCCTTTTTGTCAACATGTAAATGAAGCTTTATTTCCCCTATGACAAAAAGCATTCATGAAGCTGCAAGTATTGTTTAAAGACCTGCTGTTATAGAGTATGGTTGGCAAAGGATTGTTAATGTATTTCCTAGTCCCAAAATCTAATTTCCTTTCTCCATCTATCTCCCTAAATCCCTTTCATGCCATTCATCTCTTTTCCCTTTTAAATTAAACCATACAAACCCTACCTTTTCCCCATGTTATATGATTAAAACCCTACCCTCTCTACACAGCAAATTTGCATACGTTAATACACAGCAAAGTAAAAAAGAAAACATTGTAAAAAACAAAAAGAAAAGTGATGACAAGGCATGCACACAAGAAATTGTAAAAACAGTGAAAATGCCATTTGCATAGCCTTATTAAAAAATAAAGAAAAGTGTCATCTTGCTGTGTATATGTCAAAGATTCAAAGCTGTGTTAAAGTCATCACAAAATTCATCAAAAATACAGCTGCATAATTGTCAAAGGAAACAGTTTTGCTGTGTTAGGGTTTCTCATTAGCATGGTATCATCTCTCTATCCATAAAACTCTGTTTTTCCCTATCTATTCCCCATATGAAAACCTAATTCAAATTGCATTTCCCTTCATGCAAAACTCCCTATGCAATTGAATTTCATCCCCAATGTCAAAACATACAGTGAAATCTTAATTCCCAATGACAAATGCAAAAATGGAACTGCCAGCACCATGGAAAGACTGCTGTTATGAAAATTGTTTGGCAGATTTTGGTGAAGGGTTTTATTGTCTCCTTAAACCTATTTCTCTATATCCCCTCATCTCCCTAACTCACAAGACATCATACTCTATTTCCATTGCAAACCTATCACAGTAACTCTTCCCTCCCTTGGTGATCAAACATACAAAATCACTGTTTCCCAAAAGCATTAAATGGCCATTGCAAAAGTTATGAAAAAACAGAGTATGCTCTTAGATGACATGCAATTGCAAAATTTAAGGAGAGCAGCCTGTTAAAGGTTTATAACTGATGCTGCCCTATTCCCCTATGCTCATGACATCCTTCCCTCCATCATGGAGATTTTCATTGTCCTTTCCCTTGGTGTTCAAAACACAAGTTTTCCCTAATAAAATTTTAATTTGCAAATGGTGAGAGATGGAATGACATGTTTAGCATTATGTGATGTTTTCCTTCAAAATTCCCTGCTTATATATATTTTTCCCTTTCCTATATGTAAATTCCCTCCCCTAACATATTCCTCATGATGTTTCCCCTTGAAAACAGCATACTTCACAGCATTTTGCAGGCAGGGCAGCGGTCAATTTGACTTGTTTTTTCCACCTTGCTCAATAACACCATGTCAACCACTGAGACTAATGAGCAAGGTGATGACCGATCATCATCTTATGAGATTCATACACAGCAGAGGCCTCGTAGGGGAGGCAAGGGTGGTCACCACAAGAGGGAGGAGCCTATATCATTGACAGAGTTGCAGGCTTGCCCGTTGGCACTATCTTGCTTTCAGCATATGGCTTGTTTTCAGTTTTGTGAGAGGCTGTCACACATCCAGCATCACAGGGACTTGGCCCGGTTGTTTGTCCTCCATCTCCATGACAGGCAGGTCACCCTTGCAGGGGTGAATTTTGTATTTTCTCCAGAGGCTATCACAGATGCTACCGGGATACCCAATGTGGGTGAGGTATGGCCAAAGCGCAAGTGGGTGGACCTGGTATACTATGAGCCATATGTTAGGCCTGCCTATGTGCATCACTTGTCAAGGAACTTTCCTATCAAGTTCCTCCGAGCAGAGTATATAGACACCATGAGACTCATTATGCACTACTTCACATGCGAGGGGAGATTCTCACGAGTATTTTCTTGTCATATCCGCATGATGATGCACTTCACCAGAGTGAGGATGATGAACATCTCGGCATACTTATTTCACGACATTCAGAGGATGGCCACTACCTTTCGGAGACAGACCCCAGTACAGCAGCTCCGGAGCCTATGCCATCATGGTCTTATTCAGCTAGTAGTTTCCCATCAGCTGAGCCAGCAGGGCATCCCTTGGGCGGATTTCATCTCCCGAGATGTTTTCACACAGCCACATTCAGGGCCGGAGGCAGTTCATGAGGAGGGAGGGCCATCACATCAGCCTGAGACCAACATCCCGAGACACATGGCTTCTTCTCCTCGGGTCACATATCAGAGAGGTCACAGGACCTTATTTGCAGCAGCCCGACGAGTACTTTCTCTACAGCCAGTGGAAGGGGTCTCGTCTTCATCATCAGAGCAGCGAGTGTTATCTCCACACCACGTGGAAGGGGCCTCGCTTTCTTCATCGGCACAGGCAGTACAAGAGGGCAAGCAGCCCATGGTTGAGGATGAGGCAGTTGGCGAGGCACATGATGATTTCACTGGTCGTGATGCTCATTCTCCTTCCTCTTCAGATTTCTATGAGCTCAAGGAAGAGAACCTTGTGTTGCAGCGGAAGCTTGAGATGGCTCAGTGGACTATCACTTATTTAGAGCAGTGGACCAAACAGCTGGAGACAGAGAAAGAGTTGGAAGAGCTATGGAAGATTCGAACCGACCGAGACATCAACCGCAGGAGGCCTGGGGACCCACTGCCCAAGGATAGAGAGTTATTGCTCATCCGAGCAAATTGGCGCTTGGAGGGACTGCTAGACAAGGCAAACCGTGACAAAGAGCTGCTCCGGAACATGAAGACACACTACTGGGCAAGATTACATGTTTGCAAGGCGAGAATGAAAATTCTCCAAAGAAAGCTATCGGAGGCCCGGAAGAGGAGGAAAAGGACAAATCCGCTCCGTATCTTGGCTGAAGCCTCCCTCACTCATCATGGTACTGATCAGCCTTGATCCAGCACCAAAATGTGAAAAATTTGAAGATTTTTGAGCATTTTGAAAATTTTTGGTAATATTACAGGTTTTGCCCACGGTTTGGTCTCACCCCGGGTGAGACCATTTTGGAGGACTGCTCGGAATTTTGAAAACTTGGCATTTTTGGAAAGGGCATGCAAAAAGAAAAATTACCAATGCTTGGGAGAAGCCTGATTTTGAGTTTTGAGCCTCCAAAAGCTCAAAATACACCTAAACAATGACTTTCTGCCCACTTTTTGAGTTGCAGAAAGTGACCTTGGGAGAAATGGTTTTTGAGGGGTCAAATCAACACCAAATTCAGAAATTCCACTTGGGATGGAAAGTAGACAGGCCAAGCTTTCCAATGAGCCATTTTTCACCTGATTTGGATCAGTGGAACCCACTCAAAAACAGCTGTAAAGAGGCGCGACCAGAACTTTCAGGGGCGCGACCAGAACTTCCAGATTTGCCAGAATTGCCATTTTCGGTCAAAAAACACTGTTTTGACTATGGTTGACCATTTTTACTTGTAGATGATGGATGAATGTAATATTTTCATGGTACTTTGATAGGCTTTATCTTTCTTTACTCTTCTAGAAGCTTCTTTGATGTAAATAGTTAATATTTAATGCATGGATAGGCTTCCTAACTTTTAGAGGCAAGTTGTTGTGCTGGCCTATTATCTAGTGACTGATTTAGAATTAGTTGTAACAGCTCCTAGGAAGCTGAGCTCGACCCCTAGAGGTGGGGGAAGAGGTTTGACCTTCTATATTATGCCTTCTCCTTCTCATTTTCATGGTTGGACTCTTGTGGGAGAAAGCATTATTGTGTATTGTACATCTACTTCTGCAATTTAAGGAAAGGAAGGCCAGGGTTTTGCAGACTTCATTGTGGATTCTTGTGGATCATTGTGTTGATGGTGTGTCTTCTAATTGTTACTGTAAGTTTGTTTATGTGTTACATCTCTCTTTCTTTGCTGCTATTTGAACAAGATGAAGTGATAAAGTTTGAATTCATGCATGCCATGCTCAGCTTTTAATTCTGTTCAATATCTATGTTTTCCACTGTTTAAAGAGGATTCAAAGTCCTTGTTTGCCCTCTTTAACCTCCTCTCTTTCTTCCCTGATCACTCATCCAAGCCAAAGGCATCAGCACAAGTTCCTACCTTGCCCCAAAGATCCCCCTGCAAAAACTGTGCTCAATCCCCGCACCCTGAATTGCACTCCCTTCAATTGCCACCAAAAAACCAAAATTTTTTAAATCAACCCCCCTTTATCAATTTACTAGCCTAATATCTTTGATCCTAATTGGTCAGCCTAATTATATTATAAGATCTATCAAATCTGACCCGAGAGAGCCTTCTCATACCTCGTAGGGCTAGCTACGAGGTGAAATGGTTTGATGTAGCCTTGAGAGTTTGTCTATCTCAGCCTAGGTGAATTCCAAGCGCTAACACCTCCGACTATGCTATTGGTGCAGTTCTTACTCAGCAAGGGCATCCAGTGGTATATCAAAGTGAGACACTTCCAGACACAGTTTGAAATTATCCCACCTATGACAAAGAGATGTATTCCATTGTGCAGGAATGGCAACAATGGAAGAATTACATTCTAGGGAAGGTACTGATCATCCACACAGACCCCAATAGTTCATACAAATACAAGGAAAGTTGTAGAAATATTGCCATAAAAAATGCTCCACATACCTACAACCGTTTCATTTGAAAATTAAGTACAAGAAGGAAAGCACCAATAATGTTGCAAACTGCTTGAGCTGACTGTTGGTCATGGCGCTGACCACTGTGCTCGACTCTTCTGGACACGAGACTTTGGGGTGGTCGCATCTTTACAAGAGAGATCCATAATTCAACAACGCATATAAGGTGCTACTGGAAGGCAAGAAAGTTCCTGATTTTCACCTCTAGGGTGCACTATTATGCCACCTGGAACACCTTTATGCTCCTTCAAGCAAGCGTGCCAAGGTGATTTGGGAGGTGCACTACAGTCGAGTCGCTGGAAATTTCAGAGTAGAGAAAACAATGGAAGTGTTGCAGAAGTATTTTTATTGGATGAACCTGCCTGTGCCATTGCCAAATTGACCATCAAGAAGCAAGGCATATATACTCCTTCGCCTACTCATATTCGACCTCGGGAATCCATCTCCATGGCCATTCTGGCGGTCTGCAAGGAAAGTATCACAGCTAAACTCACTGCTAAGCTCTTATTTGAACGAGTGTGGGTACAATTTTTTATCCCATAGTCCATTATTTTAGATCTAGACAACAGTTTCCTGAGTACATTTTGGTCAAGCCTCTAGTCGATGTTGTATACCAAGCTCACTAAGTCCGCGGCCTTCCACCCCCAAAATGATGCCCAAATAGAGGTCGTCAACAAGATGATCATGCATATTTTGTGCATGTACAACTCGAAGCATCCACACACATGGAATGAAAGCCTCCCCTATGTCCAACACAGTTACAACAAAGTTCTCCATAGCTCAACCGGCCACAACCCCTTTCAGGTGGGATTGGGATTCCAGCCACTATGTCCCATTGATGTGGCCATATCATTTATAGCTACTCAGGTAGATTTTTCTCATGTCCAAGAAGAATTTGATAGGGCTAACAACTTCATTGAGCGCATTCAACACATTCGCTAATAGGTCCATGACATATTAGAAAGAGTCAATGCTAAGTACAAGCAGTGTCATGATGATCATCGAGTGCCACAAAAGTTCTACGTGGGCTTAAAAATTTGGTTACTGATACAAATTGGATCATTATATTTTTTTTCATCCATCTCAATGTATTTGGAGTGGAAAAAGTGTAGGAATCAAATCATGGGACTGTTTTTACCAGCACGACCCAGTTTGGTGAAACGGAGTCTGAAACCTTCTGGGAGCATTTTGAGGTATCAAACGATGTTTTTTTAGGGTAAAAATTTGTTATTGAAGGATCACACCTTTTCATGTTATTCTATACACATAGATCTTGCCAACGACCCAAGAAGTGTGTCAATCGGAGTTTGTATGAAAACATTATGCCACTTAGAAGTTGACCTTCCTATTTCACACCTATAGTTCGGGAGGATGTTGCGTCAACCCCCATTATTTATGGAAAAGGGTCTAGCCACATGATTTTGATGTAAAAGACTCTAGAAGAGTATATATTGTAACTCTGTTAAGAGTTGATGTAGTCAATAACCACTAGTAAGCTATCAAGTTGTGTTATAACCAGACCACTAGGAGGAAGAGGCATTCCATTCTTTCGAGAGCATTTTGTTCCATAGTTGAGAAAAGATAGCCAAGAGAGATAGAGGTAAAGCCAAAAAAGATGATATGTGCAGTGTAGTCGCTCACGGGCCATAGACATTACTTCTTTGTACCTGCAGCAATATTTCTAGATAAAGAAAGAGATCAAAGCGACCTCACCTTGCAGTTGGGTTTTCTCCCAAAAGGGTTTCCCAGAGAGAATATCTTGTGTCTTGTGTGTGTGTGTGTTTATTTTGTCATTCTCTACTTTTCCGCGTAATATCCATTCACATGCATGCACTAATTAGAGTTAAAGCCACAAACCTTAAAGTTTAATAAACTATAATAGTGTATATTTTTCAGAGTTTTAATATAACATTATTAGATCTATTGTGACGAACTGTCTAGTGGAATATCCACGATAGTTTATAGATCAGTTACATTTGCAGAAGGAGCGTATCATTGGGGCCCACCACAAGATTTGCCTACTCCAATATGGGCCTTACACCATCACTAAGGTTGTGGGAGACAATTTTTTTGAGCTCAACATTCCCCTATTCCTTGGCCTGCACCTAGTGTTCAATGTGGACCTCATTCAGCCATATTTTCCACCATTACTACACACATCAAACATTGCAAAACAAATCACATCCATAGAACTAAACCCCAACTATATGGAACATGCCACAATGGATCGAATCATGGACACGGAGATCAAGAATAGTCACCAATAGAAGGTCCAATTTTATTGGGTTGTCAAAGATGGCCAACTCCTGCACCAAGGCAAGTGACTCATCAAGGACCAAGTTCGGCAAAAGTTTCCCCATCTCATGGAGGCACTCAACGTAATGAGGACCATTTCTTCCTAAGGGGGGAGGACTGATCCATATGGATATTGGTGGCCACTCGCCTATTCTACTTGGATCCCCACCTTTTATTCTTTTTAGTTTCTTTAATTGTAGCACAACTTACTTTTTTTGGAATTTTTTCAGGTCCTAAACTTTTAGAGCCATTTTGAGGGACTAAAAGACGTTTTTAGGGAAAACAGAGAGACCAAAAAACTATTAAAATCACTTATTGATTTTTTAAGCCTCTTCTTCGAGATCTTCGAAACAAGGTATTATGATAGCCAAATGGAGATCGTATGTCAAAGTTAGGAAGTAGTCATTCCAACTTACCCCAACAGGGCCTGTTATCACTCAGGTTGTTCCCCAAAAGATCTGAGAAAAGGGAATACGACCGAGGTAACCACTAACCAATCTTTTGGATGCAGATTCTAGCCAATCTGCAGCCAGAGAGGGCTCTCTCTTTGTAATTTAGCTTTGTTTTTCTATATGTTAGGCTAGTTATGAAGTGCAGATAGTTGTTTGATGTTTGGATGGTGACATTTAATAGAACAGGGTTGCAAAGTATGAGAAGTTCAGACCATTGGGTTAATGGAGTCAAATGAAAATAAACTTTTGGGTATGGTTTCTTTGGCAAAAGGGGGAACTACAGGGCAAGATAATTAACCATGGAACAATCTTCAAGCTAAAATAAGATGAAATGGAGTCCGGGAATGAAAGGCAATAAAGAATATTTCATTATGCTAACAGAGGGGATGTGTATGAATATTACCAAGGAGCAGTTAAGAATTCCTTAATTGTATTCAGGGTGTAAGAACCAGGGAGACAGGAGCATTCAAGAATTCCTGCCTATGCTAGTTCTGAAGAAAACATAAAAATTGACAGGAATTGAACACAGAGTACAACAAAGTAAATTCTGGGCTATTCTTTTTTCCTGCAATTTAGAACATGATATATAGATGATATATAAAACACAGGAAAAGTAAAACGAGAGTTAAAAAAAACTTATTGATCCATGAGGTAATACGAGAATTCTGTAACATATTCTTTTGCCATTGATTCCACGACCAGCAAGTTCATCAACAAAGCATTCCAGCAATCTTTATTCAGAAGGGTTCTCAAAATTTACAGCGCAGGTCTAGAATGATATTCACCAACCAACCCTCAATACATCTCTAGAGGAGGTATTTATACAAAAAGAGTTACAAAATATCTCATAGAGAAAATATCAAGCAATAACTTTATCCATCTACTTCTTCAAAGGAAGTAAATGACATTGAAAACAGAGCGTAATCAATGTAGGAGTAATTTCCGCTATACTGGCTGCCTTAGGTGGTCAGATATATTTGACTTTTAAAACTCAACAAGTTGGCTGGTAGCTGTCTCTTTAATTTGCGTTCCTGAGTTGCTGTCCCGGCCTTTTCATCTGTGCCTCATTCCGCTTTAATACGTTTTGGCGTGACTTCCTTTCTCTGTTGTTTTCATTCTCATGATATGTGGCACGTGCAATTGAATTTGGTTAAATGCAGACGATAAAAAAGAAATAGAACCAAAAATACCTTGGTAAAACCTCCAACATACTCTGCCACCATTGGTCTGTTGGCAACTGGTGTCTTTGTAATTTTACCAATATTTCATCGACTTCAGTATACCTGTAGAAATTGGGCTGGACTTCAAAAAGATGTGTTATTTCATGCTCAATATAGAACAGATTCTCCAACTTGTCATATAAGCTCTGTCCAGAGGGAGGTACTATGTCTTTTGGGGTGCTTGATGATGCTGTGATCTGATTGGTAACATATGTATTCACCCTGTGTGCATATTTCTCATGTGTCAACAGTCTCTGATTGCTAGTTAACAAACTGGGTAGACCCTTTTCATGTAAGACTGTAAACTTTTCTGTAAAAGAATTTATTTCTATATGCATTTCTTGACTCTTTCTCTCCAGATTTTGTATAAAATTCTTCATAGTTAGCACCTTTTTAACTGTCAAAATGGTACCTGTTCTGTCCCTGATATCCAAAGTTGCTAATTGTTCTCTAGTATGAGTATTTAAAAAATGAATTAGTCTATTGGCCTGTTCGGGCATGTTCTTCAGTAATGCTCTGGCCTTTTGAATCTCTACTTGGGCCATTTCTATCAATTCAATTTGCTCATGGATAGTCTGTATTGATCTCCATTGATCAGTGATGGACTGGCCAATTTTAGTCCACAAAATTGTTTTGATTTCTGACAGATTTTCATGAAGAGTAAGATCTTTCTCCAAGGATTTTACCTTATTTTCCAAGGCCTTTACCTCTCTTGTTTTTTCAGCCACAATTATTTTGGAGTTATCATATCTTACCTCTAACTTGGCCAGTTTTTCTTTGGCTTCCTTCAGTTCTGCCATTTGGAGTTCTAATTCTTTTATTTCCTTCATCATCTTTTCCATGCTCATGCTAGTATCTGGTACTGTTTTTGTTGCTGCTAAAGCATCTATGATTGATGTACCTGTGGCTAGGACAGTAGGAGGTACAACTGTTGTGGTTGTAGGAGGAGCTGTTTCTGGTAGCTGGGAGGTCGACACTCCCTACTTTTATTTCATTGCCTTCTCCAATGCCTGCTCTGTTTCTGCTAATCTCTCATTCATCCTCATCAGTAAACACATCATGTCCTCCTCTGCTTTCTGCTGTGCAACTTCTATGGTCTGTGGGTGCATTGTAATTGGCAGCTTTAATTTCTTTTTGAGGGTTGCAATATCTTCTTCTTTCTTTTTTATTAACGCCTGGATGCCTTTGGGATCCTTGGTATCATGTCCCAGCTCTATAATAATTTCCTCCAAGGATTTGATCCTGTTATCCTTGGCTAATGAGGAGGCCTTTTCCAACTCAAATTGGGCAGAGGTATTGTGCACTGAATTCTGCAATTTGTGAGCTAATAATGCCTTGTCTGCCAAGGTGGAGTACACCATTTCATCGGTTTGCTTATGTAATTCAATATGGTCCATTGGATGTATGTCTTTGGAGAGAACTTCTAGATTGTTTCTGATATAATCAGCAGCTGATTGTGGTTGCTGCATTTTAGGCTTAAAGTGACTGAGATTCATCTTTCCTTCTTGAATATCATATGCTGACATTAATCTTTTTTGATTAGTGGGAGCCATCCTCAGTAATTGATTATAAAGTTGGATTCTTATGGGGTCATTCTTTGCCTTTATCTTAGTGAATGCTTTCTTAATGTCCGAGCCTTGCTTGCTCTGTTGTTTGCTTTGTGGCCTGGTGGATGTAAGCTCTACACCATGTTGCCTCTCTAGCTCTTGCTGATATGAACTAGTTGATGTTTCCAAAACTGGAGGAGTCTGTTGTTCAGTTCTTCCCTCACTGCTCAGGTTGCCTGTTGTCTCTCCCAAGAGTTCCTCCTCAGAGTAAGGATTTAACCTTTTCCTCTTTTCCCCTTGTTGTTCTGTTGGTCCAGTTACATGTGTATCTTCTTACCTATCCCTTTTCTTGCCTCTTTCCTCATTTAGAGGAGTTTGTAATACAGGGATTTCAGGTACCTTTGTTTGTGTTGAAGGACCTTGCCCTTGGCTTTGTTCCTTTGATGTATCTGGCTGATCTGCCATTGTTTTCTATTCCCTACCTATTACCTCCTTGCCTTTAGCTGATGTTGTGTTGGCCTTTTGTAATGGTTGTTGAGAAATCCTGGCAAAAGATGTGTCACCTCCTATGTGCTGGGGCAGTTTGAAGGATACCTGTCCAAAAGAGTCCAGGTCAAGCGTTTTTTCAAGCCCTTTCATAGCCTTTTCCAGTTTTTCTTCTTCAGTAATCAATTCAACTAATGTGCCCTCTAACCATTCTTGTTGGTTAGCATACTGTTGGATTTCAGGGATCTTGCAATGAACGTATGGTGCCAGGTTGTTTTTTACTTTTCTATAATTTATAAAATGACCAGGGTCATATGGTGCCCAATAAAAGCTTTGTTTCAGCATAATTTGCTCCCCTAGAATCTTATCTGCCTCCTCCCAATTGATTTCTTATTTTGAGCTGTGCCTTTTTCTTAGGGTTGCAAAAGTGGATCATGTATGCATGGATAAACTGCCTGAAGTACTCTAGTGCAAACAGCCTCATGGGCACAAATTTGGGTAGCTTGTAGGGGCATAGTTCAGAGCCATATATTATTATTTTAGTGTGATTCTGGTAAAAGTACCAGTCACCTATGCTGTAACTTTTAGAGAGCTATAAATTTCTCTGCATTTCACTAGAAAGTCTATCTTGAGGACTTGTCATCAGTAAAAAGGAGGCTGGATGTATGAACAAGTCAATGAATTCACAGTAAGAATAAGGGGAATCATTAACACGGTGGAAAACTGAGGTCCAGAAGATTACTGCTCTAGGCTCTCCTCTGCAATCCAATTTTTTGAAGGAGATTTGAAAACTGTCTGGTTGATTGTACATCAACAAATGATATATGTATGATGTGTATTTAAACACTCTCTCTCTATTGAGGCTCATGAATTGCTCATGGATTTTATTAGCTATGAAGGTGGCATAATCATATTGGACAGCATGGAGCTGTCCTACAGCAAAAATGGACATCAGAACTAAGGTAGTCTCATCAACATACTCACTGGTTTTGAATCCTAAGATGTAGGATATCATGTCTACAATGAATCTCCCTGCCTCATTGAACCAAGAATGCAGATAAGGAGGAGGTTGCTAGGGCTGGCAATTTAGTTTTTCATGAATAACTGAGCAATTCTGGTTATCTCTAAACTAGGCAGTTTGGCACCTTGGTCAAGCAACAATCCCATGGAGAGAGTCGCCAGAGGCTGAGTTGGCTTAATGTGCAGCATCTCATTTATGGATTGAGGAGTAATATAGAAGAGGACAGTCCTAGATGGAGCCATAACTGCTCTTTGAGTGGGCTCATAATTGGCATGACATTGGTGAATGAGGTCAGGGAATACATTCACTGAAGGGAGGTAATACATGGGCATATTAGACTCCCAGATTCCAAATACATCATCTTTGTTCCTGTAGCTGTTCCTGATCTCACAGAAGGCTTGCAGGTGAGGCTTTTCACCCATCATATCCTTAATTTGGAAATCCCTGTCAGCAAGGGGCATCCATTCCAATTCCTTATGTGGTGCATTCAAGGGGGCAACATTCAGGGCCACTGGAGCCTCCATTTTTCAAATTATTTTATGACTCTTTCAACTTGTAGTTAGGGCTTTTGCAGCAACAATATGGTAAAATGATAGTTTGTGGGCTTTTCTGTGGAAATTGCAGGCGGAAATAAGCTTAATTTCAGCTCGATGGGCGAATTTGCAGAGGGAAACATAGTTCACAGGTTTTCTTTGGAAAAAATGAGTAAAGTGGTGACTATAATGTAGAGGTTTGAACGTAGCATTGTGATTTTAATTTGAAATTTGGTTTTGCAGGAAATTTTTATAGAAAAATTTGGAAACACAGGGTTTATGAGAAGAATTTGGGGTAAATACCTGTTTAATGGACGCCTGGTGCGAAATGCAGGGAGAAGACCGAGCCGAGGGGCCGCGCTGTGGAGTCAATTTCCCTAGGTGGTGGACTGTTCAGCGAAAATGGTGTTTTGAACGTAAATAACCATGCAGAGCTTGCGCAGAAAAACAAAGAGAAATGGACAAAAAATGACATTTAATGACTTTTTAACAAAAAATTTGATTTTGGCGGGCTTTTAGCATGCTTTGGTCGGGTGACGTCAGCATGACGTCATCTTTGTCAGGTAGCGAGGCGTACGGGAGGTGACTTGGCACTGACACGGTAGACAGGGTAGACGACATAGTGGAGAGGCGGCAGCTGCTGTGGGCGCTGACGTCAGCACGGGGAGTGAACGCGGTTTATGGTATTCCCTGCACCACTTATTGAACAAAGGTGGTTTCGGGCAGAGGGGATGTGATGGTAGCGGGTGAATGACACGCGTTCCGCAGTACGGCGGAAATACCGCTTTTCATCAGGCGCTATCTTTTGGACATTGGAGGGGTTCCGATATGGACACGAGCCATCCAATCTGTAGGATCGGATCCGACGGTTGACGGGATGAGGAGCTGCATGCAGGGAGGTACGGCGCGGGTCCCGCCCATATAATATTCAATATTCTATAATGTTTTGGGTTATAACCTTTGGTTATTGGGTTTTTGCGGGCGCGGTTATTTATTTAACCAGGTGTTAAATAAATCCAATATTTTTGAGTGCGGCAGGTTGTTATATGGTTCCAATTGAACCAATAATCCTCGTAAACCTTAGTATATGGCTATATTAAGCCGGGGGTTGGGATATTTAGGTTTTTAGGGACTTTTATGTTATTTTATATAATAGGGGGAGGAGTTTAGTTTAGAGATTTATATAATATATGTTAGGAATTAATATGGGTTTTGAGAGGAAGCGCTAAGTTGCAGAGTTAAGAACTTAGGCTTAAGGAAATGAGAGGGTTTTTTAAGCAGCAAAGTTGGATAACTTAGGCTTAAGAAGATAAATGTTTTACACAAGAAATTTGGCTTTATTCTTTAAGCAAACTATCATTTTACTTAATTCTTTACATGAAGATGGAGGGTATTTGAGAGTATTGAGTAGATCTCAATCTCTTTAGGGGAGGTTAGTGAGTAATTGATGTGAGAGGAATGAGGGGAAGTTAGACATGCAATATCTGATTTTTCACCATATTTTGCCAAGGTAGTTATGATACCCTTGAGGTGAATCATCTTTGAAAGACAATTTTTTCATGAACCTACTTCTGCAACACCAAAATTACCTACCCATTCTGCTACACCTAACATTTTTTCTTCATTTTGTTTGGGTGCATTTGAACTAGCAAACCCTGATTCTCTTATTTTCTTTTAGCTGCCACCCTATCTAAGTCTGCCCTTATTTCTTCCAAGGGCTCAGATTTAGCTATTGAGACCCTTTGCTTCTCTACCTAATTATTTTTCTGCCAAGCTTGAACTGTTTGGACAGACTTTATTCCCTATCTCTAAAACAAGTAAATTCAAACATGGGGAGGCCAAGATTGAGCTGTTGGGCCATCCATGAAGTGTGACAGAATTCACTGATTGCATAATTTGAACTTGTTTGCAAAAATAGGACAGTAGTGGCATTTTGACTAGCCATTTTCCTGGTCTTTTCTTTGAGGTTCATTTTCTTTCTTTCTTGACCAATTCATTCTTTTTCCCTTTGATTATTCTTTTAGGGCATACCCTCTTTATATTTTTTAAATTTTTTATTTTTGAAAATATGGAACCTTTGCAGCATGGAAAGGATGATCATATTTGTCATTTCCACAGTCAATCATGAAATATGACACCTATTGGTATAGGAACCTAACAGTGGCTCCACTTGGGGATGGCTTTTCCAGGTGAAAAGCCAAGAACAACAGGTCAGATGGCCTTATATTCAACTCTTGCTGCAATCTGAAATTTCCTTTTGCTGTAAACAAACAAAACTATATCTCTGTGACATATATACATTTCTCATGAGCTGATTTGATCAATTACAACTCTGTCTTTGATAGTTTTCTAAATATTTGCCATCATATTTTTAGCTCCCAAGTCTTCTTCCTTAAGTCTTCCAATAGGCTCAAAATATCATACAAAAAGTAGCACAATTCTTTGCTTCTTCTCCTCAAAATTTGCTACATCTTACTCTCTACCTTATTGCTGTAAAAAACTGAAGAAAATAGACACTATTATGTACAAAATACAGTTTGAATATGTTAACAAAGAGGATCAAAAATAATTCTTGAGCATCCGACCATTGACTGGCCCTTCCCCTGCTTCAGTACCATCCAGGCTTCCTAGAAAGTAGGTGTTGTTTCCCTGTACAACCTAAATAATAAAAGGTCCTTTCCATAGGAAATCAAATTTGCCATGTTTTCCTTTATCTTCCCTCCTAGAGTCCCACTTCAGCACTCTGTCTCCTATGAAAAATTCCTCGGCCTTTGTCCTTTTGTCAAAAATCTTCTTAAGTTTCTCTTGTAGAATCTGAGTTCTGTGATACACTTCTTCTCTAGTCTGCTGTAAGTGAATTGTTTGATTGATTCTTCTCTGAATATCATTGGGTTCTGCCTGTATTTCTTGCAGCAATTTTATCACAGGGATTCCTAAAGATAAAGGAAACATAGCCTCCATGCCATAAACCAACTCATAGGGGCTTGTTCCAATGGATCTCTTTGTAGTTAACCTGTCTGCCCACATTGCATTAATAAGCTTTTTGTGCCAAATTTTCTTGTTTTCCTCCAATACTTTCTTTATGATATTGATTAAGCTTTTATTGGATGACTTAGCTAGACCATTACCTTGCGGGTAATAGGTTGTGGAGTGGCCTAAGGTAATGTGGTATTTGTGGCAAAAATTGATCATTCTTTTAGATTTAAAGGTAGCAGCATTGTCAGTTATGATCTTCTCTGGACAGCCAAATCTAGATACGATATTGGTTTCTAAAAATTGCATGATGATTGAGTCATTGGCTTGTCTACAAGGGATAGCTTCTATCCACTTGGTAAAATAATCTGTGGCGGTCAAAATCCACTTATGCTAGCTAGAAGAGGGAGGGTGAATCTCCCCAATGAAATCTAAACCCCATTGTTGAAATGGTCTCTCAGTGGAAATGGGTTTTAGGGGTAAAGGTAACAATTTTCTCTTGCCTTCAAAGATTTGACATTTATGGCAAGAAACTACAAATTTCTTTACATCAGCAAACAGGGAGGGCCAATAAAAACCAGCTCTTAAGATTTTATCAACTGTTGATTTCCAATACAAATGTCCACCACAATCTCCTACATGAAATTCTTTAAGCACTTTATCAGTTTCATCCTTTGTTAAGCAGCTTAGTAAAATCCCCTCATGATTTTTCCAAAATAAAACATTGTCTATAATACAAAACTTTAAAGCTTTCATTTTTAAGAATCTCTTTTTAGTTCTGGATAACCTTGGAGGAGCTTGTAGGTTTAACAATACATAAATTATATCAGCATACCAAGGTGATTGTAAGAAGGCTTGATTGATCTGTAGAGTTGCCATCTCTTGTTTGTTATCCAGTTCATTGATGTCAAGGGCTTGAAAATTGGTTTCAGTCATCAATTTAGCTAAACCTTGTCCTTTTATCAGCTTTGTTGGCTTAATTTCAATATTATATTCCAAAATGTTAGCTATCCATTTGCCTCTTTTGACTTCTATTCCTTCTTGAGTTAGAATGCCTTTGACCACGGCATTTGGGACATAAGCTATCACATGAGAGTACAAGATATAAACTCTGAAATCCTTGATGGCTTTTACAAGGGCATAAGCTTGTTTTTCCATGATTTGATATTTTAAAGGTGCATCTCTAAGTGTTTTGCTGAAAAAAGCAATGGGCTTCTCACATCCTTGATCATCCTTTTGCAATCGCGCAACATAAATATTATGTTTTGATGCAAAGGAAAAGATTATGAAGTCTCTATCAAACTTTGGGCTTGTGAGGACCAATGTTTTGGTTAAAGTTATTTTGATTTCCTCAAAGGATTTCTTAGCTTCTATTATCCATTTGACTTTGGAATCTTTCTTCAGCATGTTATTCAACAATCTTATTAGTTCAGCCAAGTTGGGTATGAATCTTCTTAGGAAATTGATCTTTCCTAGAAAAGTTTGCAATTCTTTGATGTTCCTTGGGTGAGGCACTTAGAGAATAGCTTGTATTTTGTCTGGGTCAATTCTAATGCCATCTTTTGAGATTATGTGACCTAAGAGCTTGCATTCTTCTAGGCCAAACAATGATTTCTTTGGGTTCAATGATATGCCATATTTTCTGCAAATTATGAACACTTGTCTTAAATGATCTAAATGTTCTTGGTCTGATTTTGAAAAAGCAGTGAGATCATCAAGATATATGACTAAAAAATCATGGATCTCTTTTGCAAATTCTATGTCCATTGCTCGCTGAAATGTTGCCCCTGCATTTTTAAGCCCAAAAGGCATTTTTACATATTTGAAGGTTCCCCAAGGTGTTGTAAAGGCAGTTTTATCTTGATCATATGGGTGAACTAAGATCTGGTTAAATCCTGAGAAGCCATCTAACAGTGAAATCCTAGAAGCTCCCACTACCCTTTGTAAAATGTGATCCATCTTGGGTAAGGGGTAGTTGTCTTTAAGAGAAACTTTATTCAGATTTCTTAAGTCTACGCATAGTCTTATCTCTCCCGTTTTCTTCCTAGTGGGCACTAGATTTGAAATCCATTCTGAGAATCTGATGGGTGCAATTATTCTAGCTTGGTACATTATTTTGCCTCTTTCTCAATGAGAGGAAGAAGAACAGGATTGACTCTTCTTAGATTTTGTTTAAAAGGTTTTTGATTTTTTTTTAAGGGTATTGTATGCTGGATCACTGAAGTGTCATAGGACTTGAGGTCTTCATAGCTCCATGCAAAAACATCTTGAAATTATTTAAACAACTCAATGTATTTCAGTTTTTTATCGGGAGGCAAGGCTTTGGACAGTTTTATCATTTTAGGGTCCTGTGCAGTTCCTATATTATAGTCTTCAATTTCTGCGTTTAAAGGCTGCATTTTTGGCTTTCTTGGAATATCATTTGAATCAAATATATCTTCCAAAGGAGTCAGGCCTGTGGGCAAAAAGTTATCTTTTAAATCAATTACTTCATACTCTTCCTCAGCAATTTCATCAAGATCCATTTGCTCCAGCTCTTGTAAATTTTTGCTGGTAAAATTTGTTGGATGCAAAATCTGATTGCTGTTTCAGCTGATGTATGTTTTTCAATTTTGTCTATTTGTTGTTCTTCACAAATGGTGCTTGTATCTATGTTTGTTCTTGAAAATTCCTCTTTCAAAGTCAAGAAATTATTGATTTGTGTGTCATTGTCAAACACCTGCCAATTGTTGACATTATCTGGAACAACATGTCTGTGTTTAATTTCAGCAGTGAAGTGGTGGTTAGGCTCAAATGGCAGCTTACAAGTGCTGGCAAATGTTGCCAAACTATGAGCTTGTAAGTTGTGTTTTCTTGAGATTTTGGTGAGTTGTGATTCTAGAAAGGTATTAAGCATTTGATTGCTGCCCCCCTATAAGCTCTTAGCCTGAGATCATTGGGAACAGAATTCCCCTTCATCTGTTGAATAATCAAATCATAGTCTCCTAGAATTGAAATCTTAGTTGCCCCTAGACTTCTAATCAGTTTGAGTCCCAGCAAAAGGGCCTCATATTTGGCCATATTTTTTGTACATATAAAATTAAACCTATATGCATGTCCTTGAGCATGGTCATTTTGCATGTTGTGTAACCAAATCCTTGCCCCTGCTCCCAATTTATTCACTGACCCATCAAACTCTAAATACCATAAGATTTCTTGATTATAACTATCATCAGGAGTCTTGGAAACTGTCCTAAGATGCAGATTTGAATTTTGTGACTCATGTGGTTTGGCTTGTTGGTTTGTTGCATCAATCCCTTCATTAACTTTTAGGTCTGGAGCAGTAGATTCTTCATTTATGTCTCTTGCTTGTGCTAATTCTAAAAGTTTGTCATCAGTTTTGGGGCACATTTCAACATTTTATAAGATAAACGAATCCATATCAGAATGCATGGAATAAATGGGGAAGTTTTGGGGTTTCTCTTGACTGCTAACCACATACTTCATCAATGTTTTCCGGTATAATATTTTTGGCTGGCCAAAGACTGAAATGGTGGCATAGGACATGTCTAGCTGTAAAGATCCTTGGAGTTTTGCACCCTAAGATCTGGACAAAAGCATTCCATATTTTGGTGGGATATCAGCTACCACTACATCCATTAAAATAGTATTGGCAAGGTATTGCACTAGAGATACACACAAATCTTTGATTAGGCCTAGACACCTGACCTAGCTAGAATCGAATGAGAACAAGTCTTTGTATGGCCTTGTGATATCTAGGTCCAATCTTTCCATCACAGAGTTAGGCATCAGATTGTGGGAAGCTCCCGAATCAAACATTGCATTATGTAGTACCTTGTCATGAATGTTTAAGCTTAAATAGAATGGAGGAACTCCTCCATCTGTTGTTTTACCATTTACCTCAGGCCCAAAAATTAGTTCTGGTTGGTCATCTAAAACATTGACTGCATCTCTATTCTCTGATATTTGAAGTGACCTATTGATTTGTTCTCTGTAAACCTCATGTTTAGCCAATTCGGATAGTGGAATGGCTATTTTTAACTTGCCTATTTCTGTTTCTAGGTTGAAAGGTTTTTCCACTTGAATTTGTGTATTTCGGGTAGCAAGGTTTTCCTTTTCTGCTGTGTTTTCAGTGGTTTTTTCTTCATCATGAGTGTTGTTATGAACTAAATCTTCTTTGAAATTATTTTCAGGAGAGCTATCTACATTATTTTTTGGAGGAAAGGAGGTGGATGGCTAATCACTTGATGGCTGCAAGGCTATTATATCTTCAACTGTGGGTTCTTTTGGGTTGAGGTTTGTTTTAGCAGGGAGTTCTGTCAGGGAAGTTTTATCCTTTGCTTTTTTAGGCTGTTTGGTATCTTTCAGCTTTCTGGGTTCAGGAACATCTACCATTCTGCTTCTCAATTTGTATTGTTTATGAACTTCATAGACAGCCGCATCATATCCCTTTCTGAAATCAAATGATTCTCCCGATTTGGTTTGAAATTGGTTGAAACTATGAGCTTCTTGGTCATGTTGTGTTAAAAATATTTGTTGTTCACTGCTTAGACCCATTAGGTTGATTTGAAGATCCTCTGTTGGATCACTAGAAGTTGAAGCCTCAGCATAGTTTTCTTGAAATGGAGGTCTAATATTCTGATCAGGGCCAGCCTTCCCGATGTTAGGATTTTGATATTTTCTAAAGTTTGGATTTCTAGTGGTGTTACTTGGCTGACCTTCCCAAGAAGATTTCCTTTCAATGGTTTCCACTCTATCACCCAACCTATCCATTCCTTTGATAATTGCATCTAGTTTTTGCTCAAATGCAGAAGGTTCTTCTTTGAAGGGATTCCTTCTTTCAGCTCTAGCTCGGGCTCTTTTAGAGATCAGATTGGCCTCTACACTAACAGCTATGCTCTGCATGTCTTCTAAGCTTGGAGGAGCTCTTTCCCTTAGTTGGTATGCCATGTCAGAATCAAATCCATCAAGGAATTTGATCAAGGCTAAGTCAGGTGGAGGTCTAAGGTTCTGAGGGATAGCATTGTACATGTTATTGAATCTAGCACAATAGTCTTCGACAATTTCTTGTGGGCCTCTTTTCAAGCTTTCATATTCAGACATGATATGCAATGGGTCCTTCTCCTTTTCCCATCTGTTCAAAAAAGTTTGGTAAAGGGCATCCGGATCAGCAATTGTGTTTGCAGCAAGTTCCCTAAACCAGGTCCTCACATCACCGGTTAAACTTTGGACAAAAATTTTCATTCTGACATCATTATCATCAATTTCATAATTCTCAAAGTATTCCATCATTTTCTTAGTTTGTTGTTGGGCTGTGTAGGTGCCAGTACCATCAAAATAGGTGATTTTTCTCTGATAATCTTGAGGCATAGCCCCTGGATTTGCAGGCAACTGTAGAGGAGCATATCGGTTCACCATATTGACAGGTATAAATGGGACAGCTAGAAGCACAGGGATAACAGCTGAGATAAATGGAGTGGATGGAGGAGTGGAAGAGGTGCTTTGGAGTGATGATGGTAAACTAGAATAAGTTGCAACAATAGTAGAAAGGACTGCTGCTTTTCCAGGAGGAGATTGGGTCAAGTTTTGGTGAAATGTATCAAGGTTTAAATCAGCAGAATTTTCTAGACTTTCTTGTCTTCTAAGGTTCCTAGAGATCAAGTTAGGATTTTCAAAAATAGCTGGAGGATTGGGATCTGGATTTGATCTAGTGTAACAAGTTTTCTTCTTTGGAGCTAGCTTCTAAATCTGTTTTTGGTATTTTCTAGAGATATTTGAAGAATGATGCTTTTGACAATATCTTTCTAGGAAAATATAAATTGTAAGAGCCTTGAATTTTCCTGAAGATTTTTTGAGAATAAGAGGAAATTGATCAAATTTTCAAACAGCTGTTTAAAGCCTAAAACTATACTGGAGATAGACTGAAGCAGCTTTTATTTACTCCTGTAATTGCAAAGCAAAAACAGTTTCAAAGGCTTCCTGGCTAACTTTAGGCTCCATCTGTAGCTTTAGAAAATAAACAGCGGTAACAAACACAGTCACTCAAGTCCCCAGTGGAGTCGCCAATGATGTTATCACTCAGGTTGTTCCCCAAAAGATCTAAGAAAAGGGAATACGGCCGAGGTAACCACTAACCAATCTTTTGGATGCAAATTCTAGCCAATCTGTAGCCAGAGAGGGCTCTCTCTTTGTAATTTAGCTTTGTTTTGCTATATGTTAGGCTAGTTATGAAGTGCAGATAGTTGTTTGATGTTTGGATGGTAACATTCAATAGAACAGGGTTGCAAAGTATGAAAAGTTCAGACCATTGGCTTAATGGAGTCAAATGAAAATAAACTTCTGGGTATGGTTTCTTTGGAAAAAGGGGGAACTACAGAGCAAGATAATTAACCATGGAACAATCTTCAAGCTGAAATAAGATGAAATGGAGTCAGGGAATGAAAGGAAATAAAGAATCTTTCATTATGCTAACAGAGGGGATGTATATGAATATTACCAAGGAGCAGTTAAGAATTCCTTAATTGTATTCAGGGTGTAAGAACCATGGAGACATGAGCATTCAAGAATTCCTGCCTATGCTAGTCCTGAAGAAAACATAAAAATTGACAGGAATTGAACACAGAATACAACAAAGTAAATTCTGGGCTATTCTTTTTTCCTGCAATTTAGAACATGATATATAGATGATATATAAAACACAGGAAAAGTAAAATGATAGTTAAAAAAACTTATTGATCCATGAGGTAATACGAGAATTCTGTAACATATTCTTTTGCCATTGATTCCACATCCAACAAGTTCATCAACAAAGCATTCCAACAATATTTATTCAGAAGGGTTCTCAAAATTTACAGCGCATGTCCAGAATGATATTCACCAACCAACCCTCAATACATCTCTAGAGGAGGTATTTATAAAAAAAGAGTTACAAAATATCTCATAGAGAAAATATCAAGCAATAACTTTATCCATCTACTTCTTCAAAGGAAGTAAATGACATTGAAAACAGAGCGTAATGAATGTAGGAGTAGTTTCTGCTATACTGGCTGCCTTAGGTGGTCAGATATATTTGACTTTTTAAAATCAACAAGTCGGCTGGTAGCTGTCTCTTTAATTTGCGTTCCTGCGTTGCTGTCCCGGCCTTTTCATTTGTGCCTCATTCCACTTTAATACGTTTTGCGTGACTTCCTTTCTCTGTTGTTTTCATTCTCATGATATGTGGCACGTGCATTTGAATTTGGTTAAATTCAGATGATGAAAAAGAAAGAGAACCAAAACTACCTTGGTAAAACCTCCAACATGCTCTGCCACCATTGGTCTGTTGGCAACTGGTGTCTTTGTAGTTTTACCAATATTTCTTCGGCTTCAGTATACCTTTAGAAATTGGGCTGGACTTCAAAAATATGTGTTATTTCATGCTCAATATAGAACAAATTCTCCAACTTGTCATATAAGCTCTGTCCAGAGGGAGGTACTATGTCTTCTGTGGTGCTTGATGATGCTGTGATCTTATTGGTAACATATGTATTCACCTTGTGTGCATATTGTTCATGTGTCAACAGTCTCTGATTTCTGGTTAACAAACTAGGTAGACCCTTTTGCTGTAAGACTGTAAACTTTTCTGTAAAAGAATTTATTTCTATCTGCATTTCTTGACACTTTCTCTCCAGATTTTGTATAAAATTCTTCATAGTTAGCACCTTTCTAACTGTCAAAATGGTACCTATTCTGTCCCTGATATCTAGAGCTGCTAATTATTCTCTGGTATGAGTATTTAAAAAATGAATTAGTCTATTGGCATGTTCGGGCATGTTCTTCAATAATTCTCTGGCCTTTTGAATCTCTACTTGGGCCATTTCTATCAATTCAATTTTCTCATGGATAGTCTGTATTGATCTCCATTGATCAGTGATGGACTGGCCAATTTTAGTCCACAAAATTGTTTTGATTTTTGATAGAGTTTTATGAAGAGTAAGATCTTTCTCCAAGGATTTTACCTTATTTTCCAAGGCCTTTACCTCTCTTGTGTTTTCAGCCATAGTTATTTGTTTTGATTTCTGACAGAGTTTTTTGAAGAGTAAGATCTTTCTCCAAGGATTTTACCTTATTTTTCCAAGGCCTTTACCTCTCTTGTGTTTTCAGCCATAGTTATTTTGGATTTATCATAGCTTACCTCTAACTTGGCAAGTTTTTCTTTGGCTTCCTTCAGTTCTACCATTTTGAGTTCTAATTCTTTTATTTCCTTCATCATCTTTTCCATGCTCATGCTGGTATCTGGTACTGTTGTTGTTGCTACTGAAGCATCTGCGATTGATGTACCTGTTGCTGGGACAGTAGGAGGTACAATAGTTGTGGTTGTAGGAGGAGTTGTTTATGGTGGCTGGGAGGTCGACACTCCTTGCTTTTCTTTCATTTCCTTCTCCAATGCCTGCTCTGTTTCTGCTAATATCTCATTCATGTTCATCAGTAAACCCATCATGTCTCCTCTGCTTTCTGTTGTGCAACTTCTGTGGTCTGTGGTTGCATTGTAATCGGCAGCTTTAATTGCTTTTTGAGGGCTTCAATATCTTCTTCTTTATTTTTTATTAACGCCTGGATGCCTTTGGGATCCTTGGGATCATGTCCCAGCTCTATAATAATTTCCTCCAAGGATTTGACCCTGTTATCCTTGGCTAATGAGGAGGCCTTTTCCAACTCTAATTGGGCAGAGGTATTGCGCAATGAATTCTACAATTTGTGAGCTAATAATGCCTTGTCTTCCAAGGCGGAGTACACCATTTCTCTGGTTTTCTTATGTAATTCAATCTGGTCCATTGGATGGATGTCTTTGGAGAGAACTTCCATATTGGTTCTGATATAATCAACAGCTGATTGTGGTTGCTGCATTTTAGACTTAAAGTGACTGAGAGTCATCTTTCTTTCTTGAGTGTCATATGCCGACATTAATCTTTGTTGATTAGTGGGAGCCATCCTCAGTAATTGATTATAAAGTTGAATTCTTATGGGGTCATTCTTTGCCTTTATCTCAGTGAATGCTTTCTTAATGTCTGAGCCTTGCTTTCTCTGTTGTTTGCTTTGTGTCCTGGTGGATGTAACCTCTACACCATGCTGCCTCTCTAGCTCTTGCTGATATGAGCTAGTTGATGTTTCCAAAATTGGAGGAGTCTGTTGTTCAGTTCTTCCCTCACCGCTCAGGTTGTCTGTTATCTCTCCCAAGAGTTCCTCCTCAAAGTAAGGATTTAACCTTTGCCTCTTTTCCCCTTGTTGTTCTACTGGTCTAGTTATAGGTGTATCTTCTTGCCTGTCGCTTTTCTTGCCTCTTTCCTCATTTAGAGGAGTTTGTAATACAGGGATTTCAGGTACCTTTGTTTTTGTTGAAGGACCTTGCCCTTGGCTTTGTTCCTTTGATGTATCTGGTTGATCTTCCATTGTTTTCTGTTCCCTAACTATTACCTCCTTGCCTTTAGCTGATGTTGTGTTGGCCTTTTGTAATGGTTGTTGAGAAGTCCCTGCAAAAGATGTGTCACCTCCTATGTGTTGGGGCAGCTTGAAGGATACCTATCCAAAAGAGTCCAGGTCAAGCATTTTTTCAAGCCCTTTCATAGCCTTTTCCAATTTTTCTTCTTCAGTAATCTCTTCAACTAATGTGCTCTCTAACCATTCTTGTTGGTTAGCATACTGTTGGATTTCAGGGATCTTGCAATGAATGTATGGTGCTAGGTTGTTTTTGACTTTCTATAATTTATAAAATGACCAGGGTCATATGGTTCCCAATAAAAGATTTGTTTCAGCATAATTTTCTCCCCTAGAATCTTATCTGCCTCCTCCTAGGCTTCCCTTTTATTAAAGATAAAAGGGCCCAATTGATTTCTTATTTTGAGCTATGCCTTTTTCTTAGCATTGCAAAAGTGGATCATGTCTGCATGGATACACTGCCTGAAGTACTCTAGTGCAAACAGCCTCATGAGCACAAATTTGGGTAGCTTGTAGGGGCATAGTTCAGAGCCATATATTCTTATTTCAGTGTGATTCTGGTAAAAGTACCAGTCACCTATGCTGTAACTTTTAGAGAGTTGTAAAATTCTCTGCATTTCACTAGAAAGTCTATCTGGAGGACTTGTCATCAGTAAAGAGGAGGCTGGATGTATGAACAGGTTAATGAATTCACAGTAAGAATAAGGGGAATCATTAACACGATGGAAAACTGAGGTCCAGAAGATTACTGATCTAGGCTCTCCTCTGCAATCCAATTTTTTGAGGGAGATTTGAAAACTGTCTGGTTGATTGTACAACAACAAATGATATATGTATGATGTGTATTTAAACACTCTCTCTATCGAGGCTCATGAATATCTCATGGATTTTATTAGCTATGAAGGTGGCTTAATCATATTGGACAACAGGGGGCTGTCCTGGAGCAAAAATGGACATCAGAATTAAGGTAGTCTCATCAACATACTCACTGGTTTTGAACCCTAAGATGTAGGATATCATGTCTACAATGAATCTCCCTGCCTCAATGAACCAAGAATGCAGATAAGGAGGAGACTACTAGGGCTAGCAATTTGGTTTCATGAATAACTGAGCAATTCTGGTTATATCTGAACTGGGCAGTTTGGCACCTTGGTCAAGCAAGAATCCCATGGAGAGAGGGGCCAGAGACTGAGTTGGCTTAATGTGCAGCATCTCATTTATGGATTGAGGAGTAATATAGAAGAGGACAGTCCCAGATGGAGCCATAACTTCTCTTTGAGTGGGCTCATAATTGGCATGACATTGGTGAATGAGGTCAGGGAATACATTCACTGAAGGGAGGTAATACATGGGCATATTAGACTCCCAGATTCCAAATACATCAAATTTGTTCCTGTAGCTGTTCCTGATCTCACAGAAGGCTTGCAGGTGAGGCTTGTCACCCATCATATCCTTAATTTGGAAATCCCTGTCAACAAGGGGCATCCATTCCAATTTCTTATGTGGTGCATTCAAGGGGGCAACATTCAGGGCCACTGGAGCCTCCATTTTTCAAATTATTTTATGACTCTTTCAACTTGTAGTTAGGACTTTTGCAGCAACAGTATGGTAAAATGATAGTTTGTGGTCTTTTCCGTGGAAATTGTAGGCGAAAATAAGCTTAATTTCAGCTCGATGGGCGAATTTGTAGAGGGAAACACAGTTCACATGTTTTATTTGGAAAAAATGAGTAAAGTGGTGACTATATTGCAGAGGTTTGAAGGCAGCACTGTGACTTTAATTCGAAATTTGGTTATGCGGGCAATTTTTACAGAATTTTTTTTTGAAACACAGGGTTTATGAGAAGAATTTGGGGTAAATACCTGTTTAATGGATGCTTGGTGCAAAATGCAGGTAGAAGACCGAGCCGAGGGGCCGCCCTGTGGAGTCAATTTCCCTGGGTGGTGGACTGTGCAGCGAAAATGATGTTTTGAACATAAATAACCATGCAGAGCTTGCGCAAAAAAGCAAAGAGAAATGGACAAAAAATGACGTTTAACGACTTTTTAACAAAAATTTTGATTTTGGCGGGTTTTTGGCGCGCTTTGGTCGGGTGACGTCAGCATGACGTCATCTTTGTCGGGTAACGGGGGGTACGGGAGGTGACTTGGCTCTGACGTGGTGGATAGGGCAGATGACACAGTGGTGAGGCTGCAGCTGACGTGGGCAATGACATCAACGGTGGGGAGTGAAGGCGGTTTATGGTATTCCCTGCACCACTTATTGAATAAAGGTGGTTTCGGGCGGAGGGGATGCGATGGCAGCGGGTGAATGACATGCGTCTCATAGTACGACGGAAATACCGATTTTCATCGGGCGCTATCTTTCGGACATTGAAGGGGTTTTGATATGGACACGAGCCATCCGATCTGCGGGATTGGATCCGACGGTTGACGGGACGAGGAGCTGGCAGGGAGGTACGGCGCAGGTCCCGCCCATATAATATTCAATGTTCTGTAATTTTTTGGGTTATAACCTTTGGTTATTGGGTTTTTGTAGGCGCGTTTATTTATTTAACCAAATGTTAAATAAATCCAATATTTTTGAGCGCGGCGGGTTGTTATATGGTTCTAGTTGAACCAATAATCGTCGTAAACCTTAGTATATGGCTATATTAAGCCGGGGGTTGGGATATTTAGATTTTTAGGGAATTTTATGTTATTTTATATAATAGGGGGAGGAGTTTAGTTTAGGGATTTATATAATATATGTTAGGAATTAATATGGGTTTTGAGAGGAAGCGCTAAGTTGTAGAGTTAAGAACTTAGGCTTAGGGAAATGAGAGGGTTTTTTAAGCAGCAAAGTTGGATAACTTAGGCTTAAGATAAGATAAATGTTTTACACAAGAAATGTGGCTTTATTCTTTAAGCAAAATATCATTTTACTTAAATCTTTACATGAAGATGGAGGGTATTTGAGAGTATTGAGCAGATCTCAATCTCTTTAGGGGAGGTTAGTGAGTAATTGCTGTGAGAGGAATGAGGGGAAGTTAGACATGCAACATCTGATTTGTCACCATATTTTTCCAAGGTAGTTATGATACCCTTGAGATGAATCATCTTTGAAAGACAATATTTTTCACAAACCCGCTTCTGCAACACCAAAATTACCTACCCATTCTATTACACCTAACATTTTTTCTTCATTTTGTTTGGGTGCATTTGAACTAGCAAACCCTGATTCTCTTCTTTTCTTTTAGCTGCCACCCTATCTAAGTCTTCCCTTATTTCTTCCAAGGGCTCAGATTTATCTGTTGAGACCCTTTGCTTCTCTACCTAACTATTTGTCTGCCAAGCTTGAACTGTTTGGACAAACTTTATTCCCTATCTCTAAAACAAGTAAATTCAAACATGGGGAGGCCAAGATTGAGCTGTTGGGCCATCCATGAAGTGTGACAGAAGTCACTGATTGCATAATTTGAACTTGTTTGCAAAAATAGGATAGTAGTGGCATTTTGATTAGCCACTTTCCTAGTCTTTTCTTTGAGGTTCATTTTTTTTCTTTCTTGACCAATTCATTCTTTTGCCCTTTGATTATTCTTTTAGGGCATACCCTCTTTATATTTTCTAAATTTTTGATTTTTGAAAATACGAAACCTTTGCAGCATGGAAAGGATGATCATATTTGGCATTTCCACAGTCAATCATGAAATATGACACCTATTGGTATAGGAACCTAACAGGGCCCACAAGCAATTGGCGCTTCATCTCCCAAAGTTAGGTTTTTGGATGTTTAGGGTTTCCCATTGTTTTTCAATGATAAAAAGGCCACCGAGCCTCATTGTAACATAGTTCAGAGGCATGTAACCGCCACATCTCTTCTCAGATATAAGCTACCATCGCCCAAGCTAGTTTATTTCCATTTTGTATGTAAGCATATTTGAGTTCTTTGATATTAATAAATTGAATTTTTATTTATGTTGTATCTTAGTATTTATGTTTGTATCTGTATTCTGTTGCATTCATGTATAATTCCATATCACATAAAAGCAATATCACATGGCACCAGAGTGAGACTTGCAAGTTACTTTCAAAAAATTAATTGAGTTAAGGATTTTTGGCAAACAACCGTCTCCAAAGATTGTTGAATTTAATATTATCAACCTCAACTCTAGAGATCATTCCCTAAGTTAGTGGGCTAGCTTGGGAAAATATTTTGGTTGTGATAAAGATGTTTATATTATAGATTGGAAAAGAGATGTATATAGAAGTACATATAAGTTTTAATCAAGTTTGATAAAGATAAAAATCTCTAAATTTATATTCATTTGATTTTTATTTATGCAATCAAGTAGAAATAGTTAACTACATTCCCTAACCATGCTACTTGGGTTCGTAGTGAATGTTAAAGCTAGTGCACTATTCAAAATTGATTTCTTTTACATTTCATTTCATTTCATGTCACCTTAGGATGTTGGATTGAATATCGTCAACAATTATGTAGTTTGTGATTGTAGAATTAGAAGTTGCACTCTTCAAAGCAAGGGATAAACCTATGGAGCATTCGTTCATGAAATCAACTAATAATACCGCATTTGCTTGGAACTTCTCTAAGATCGATCTCAACAACTTGGCATGCTAGGAGTGGAAATAATAGGGTCAATGAGACACTCCCACATGACTTCATACGGACCTGCCAAGTGGCTTGATGAGTCACTACCATGTGGCCCCATAACACATCTTGAATCAAACGGAGTAAATGGATTCCAATGGATGAAGACTATATAGTGCTAAGACACTGTTAGATAGAACTACAAAAGATTAAAGGGTTTCTCACACAATATGTATGAACTTGAAGAGTAGGGATTAATATTGTAATGATAATTTGATGTGAGTAAAATAACACTTGTAGACATTGAGTCAACCCAAAGCTATTAAGAAAGCCCCATGCTAAATGAAACATTCTTGTTGATGACTTACTTGGCAATTACATTTGACCTCTATACTAGTTTCCTTCTACTCTTGGACTTGGACTCTACCTATTTTTCAGAATTAGCATTACCAATCAATTTCCAACTCTTGTTATTTCCAATGCAATACTATGATTTCCCTCCAATCAATTCCTTGTTATTTGATTTTAATTCTTCTTATGCACTTTTCTCTCCAATAGTTTCTAAATGCTTAGCCAGATTAAGAAAATTAATTTCACATGCAAAAAAATCTCATCTACAACTAATGCTTGCAAATTATAGTTACCCAAAACCATTTAATATTTCCTTCATGATTTTCCTTATCTGCAAAATAAGAGCGCATTGGTATGTATATTGGTATTTACTGCTTGAAACATATCCTCCATTTCATCAATTATTCTTCTATTTTAAAACTATTCACTTATTTTCATGTTTTGTTGGTGGATTCCTTGCTCTTCTTAAACATTGTGCTTATAATGCTTATCATGCGATTCATATAAATTTCAAAGTTGTCACTTAGCAATGCAAAATTTGCAACCATCATTTATATAGTGTGGATAAAACCAATAAAGAGATTAACCCTCAAATCCCTCTTATTGCATTCGATAATGAATGAGTGAAGGTGGATAGCACAACAATTTCCAAGTTGATGAGCCCTGCAAGACACCTTGGTGTACCCCATATAGTGATTGCAAAGTTCCACCATCGATGTCAACGATAAGGTCCCATAGAGTGCTAGTAAAATGGCACCATAGAGTGTTAGCCATGTTAAATTATTATACCTACCAAGTGGCCCCATAAAGTGCTCAAGTGACACAATTGCATGTCATCAAGTGGCCTCATAAAGCATAAGTGGCACCATTACTATTGGCCAAGTGGAATTATTAATGACTCACCAAGTGGAATTATTAGCAGTCCAACAAGTTGCCCCATAAAGCGCAAGTGGCACATTAAGTATTAACCAAGTTCCATATTCTGCTTACAAAGTGGCCCCATGGAACACTTGCAAGTGGCATCATTATGGTTGGCTAAGTGGCTCATTGATGCCCCTCCAAGTGACACCATGAAAATTTATCAAGTGGAACCATGATAGTGTACCAAGTGGCACCATTATTAGCCTGCTAAGTGGACCTATAAATTGATCACCAAGTGGTGTCATTGATAGCTACTAAATTGGCACCATAGACAGTGGGCCAAGTGGTCGCCCATAGACCACCCATCAAGTGGCACAATGACTACATGGAAAAATGCTAATTTGGGGTAGCATCAGATGTGATCTAGGCCTCAAATTTTGTAGGGAGGCTTGGACACATGCATTCCAAAGAACCCAGAAATCGTTTTTGGAAATTCCACCTATAAACGATTTTATTAAAATAATTAATATTTTGAATGGGGTTCTTAAGTCTAAAATTAGGGAATTAAAATATTATTGGGTATTAATCTAATTGTGGTTGAATCTTCTAGATAAAGACGAAGATAAAGTCAAAAAGATCTAAGCCTTTGATGAAGAATTAATATAGACTATTGGTTGTCCAACAGGAAGATATAAGAAGGGGCTTGAGGGTAATTTGGAAAACACACAAAGAGAGATCAAGAAATTGATTTTATGAAGTGAGAAGTCCTCATAAGGAAAAATCGATTGAGGAGATTTCTTGTAGTTGAGGGGCATGGATAACAACTTTCAGAGAGAGAGATTCTCAGCTAGAGAATAATCAACAGAGAGAGGCAGAGAGTGATCTAGTAGCCTTGATGTAGAGGCTGATAGAAGGGCCACACAAAAGTAGCACAGAGGGAGAGAGAGAAAGCCAAAAATCAGAGCAAAGAGTTAGTTTCAGCATCCGGAAGCTGAGGTGTGAGATCGAGAGGCTGAGAGAAATGAATCTAGGCTACTGATCGATTCCCCAGTTGGGTGACACTCTGGCTAATTGGGTTGACGCTGGGACAATGTAGAGGTAGCTTTGGGCCTTCCAGGGGCACCTCATCCAACAGTAGGATCAACCGGAACTTTTTTCTCAGTGATTGTGTGAGGTAATCTCACAAAGCTTCTACTAGTATTTCTCTCTAGAACTGAATAACCCTGTGAGGTATTCAGAGATGTATTCATAATTTTCTACTGCTTAATAAAAATAAACCCTCATAGTTGTTGCACCGGTTTTCCCACATTAGGTTTTTCTGGGGACATTTGTCTAAAAATAATGGTGTCCTATGTGTTTGTATCTCCTTGGTTAGTTTCTATGTTTTGGAATCATATTTAATTTTGTGTAGTCTACTTCAGTAATTTGCTTCAATATTTCAAGAATAAATCTGAAATAAGTTTGTAATGTAATATAAAATCTAGGTGAAGTAGATTCAGTTGGATGCAGTAGGATTCATGAGATTGTTAGATCTGGTAATTTTCACATGGTATCAGAATTGTTGATGTGAAACAGGAAGATCAGATCTAGCACTAAAGCAAGGGCCAACTTGCTACAGTAAGAAATAGTTCGAATCCCCTGAAGGATTGCGCAATTCTAGCTAGGAAGGCTATATTTTTCAAGGATTGTCTCTCTCTGAGTGAGTCGATAGAGAGGTAATACTATCGGATTAAGAAACTACTAAGGCAAAGGGAGCCACACAAAGCCTCAACACAAAGCTAGAGGGACACAATTTTCTGCAAACTGAGTGCTGGACAAAAAATTCGTTGGAAGAAGGAAGAAGAACGCATAGTGAGGGAATACTTCCTTAATGATTTGTTACCAAGGAAATCAGTATTTCTCAATTGTGTGGTAGTAGAGGAGCAGCAGACTTACCAGGTCCATCATGGAGTACGTAAGCCAGCCTAGAAGATACGTAGGAGGGAGAAAGAGGGAGTTGTTCGACAGTTTTTGGAGGAGATGGAAGCCAGTGGCTTGAGGGATCGGGACAGGTTGGATGGAGCTTCCACCTACGTCATTTGGAAGGCTAGAATGTCATTCCTTCTAGATGAGCTATGGTAGCTGAACCTGCATATGCAGATTCGCTAAAGAAGTAGAAGGTTGAGATGGCAAAGGCCAAGATGATGATTCTGGATGGAATCAAGGATCACGTTGTGTGCCACATTGCTAGCAAAGCAACTGCTAAGGAGATGTGGGATGCCTTGGCCACATTGTATCAGGAATCTTCCAAGCAATAGAAGATGTACTTAGAGAAAAAGCTGAGATCTACTCAGATGCAGAAGGGAGAGCATGTGGATCCCTTCCTCACAAAGCTGAAGGAGACCTGTGATGAGTTGTCGGTTGCGGGGCATACACCTCATGATTTAGAGTTAGTGAGACTGGGACTAAATTCCATCTCGGATGAGTGGAAAGTCTTTTTCCAGAGTATCCTGGGCAGAGAAACATTGCCTAATTGGGATGAGATGTGGTCATCTCTAAAATAAGAGGAGCTAAGGAGAGACCTGGTCAAGGTCAAACTTGACAGGAGTAGCAGTGGTAGCAGGTCGAAGCCCAAGGAAGAGGAAGAGAATGCGACCCTTGCATCAAAGGGGAAGTAGGGGCAAAAAAGATGAAAGGATGTCTCCAAGGTGAAGTGTTTTAGATGTGGCGAGATGGGCCACTATGCATCCCATTGTCCCTTGAAGAAAAAGGACAAGGATGAGAAGCACGATCCTAAGGTTGCAGCCGTAAAGATCAAGGTTTTAAATTCAAAGAGTAGAGAGGAATTAAAAGAAATAAACATCTTTGACAAAACAACTACCATCTTAGAGATAAAAAAGGTATTACAGAAAAATAATTTGATCAATCAATTGGAAACTACGTGTTAAACCCTGGATATTTCTGTCAAGAGATTTCATTCAAAATTTAATGTTTTAAATCAAAAAGGATTGCTAGGATTAGTAGGTTTGAATGATAAGTTGATTAGATTAGATGATTATTGAAAGGAGTTATATGCTATTGCAGTAGACACAGCCAAATTTGTAGGAGTGAAAGGATAGATAATAGTGAGGGATTTTCTAGAAGCCTTGGAATATGATTTAACCATCTTACATGGAATCAAGAACTTGTTTCTAACCAAGCCTAATTTTGAAATATATATAGAGGTGGATGAAACATTCAGGAAAATGGTAAATGTAGAAATCCCAAATGAACAAATATGGGATCATTTGTATGAAACAATTTAGTAATTCCTCATTGTGACAGCAGGACAACTCATTAATGTTTTCAGGCCAGATTCCAAAAGGATAGAGACGCCTCTTCAATAGTTTTTCAGTTCGTATTATCTTGTTCTATTTTTGTAATTTTGTACTATTTTGGTATTTTATTCCAAATAGATTGTAGATATTTTGAAACGTTTTGTATAAATAAATCATCCTTTGAGTTATTATGGGTTGAACCCTTCAACAAGTTATCAAGTAGATTTGTATTAAGCTGGAGCATTTTTAAGATAATAAAAGATTCTGGATTTGCCTCATATGGTCTGCCTCTTAGTGAGCTGTATTCCATATTTCATATTCATTATGTTTTCTTCATATAAATTAATTCTTTTGCAGTCATCCAATTTAAAATTTAATTGAATATCAGTTTCATTTTGAATCCTCTGTGAAGTTGTAATTTAAATAAGAGATTAATTTATAGAACTATTTGTTATTGTAAATTCCTCTTTGAACATAAATTACACTAGATCTCTGCAATAGTTTGATTATATTTTGTTGATTAAGAAATCACTATTTTCTTAATTTGTTCTTGTAAATCGTTAAATATTCAGTTTGAATATCAAATCAATTATACCTCTCCATACTCTACTTCTCCATCACATTAAAATCAAACTAACCATGTGCAATTAAAGAACAACCTTTCATTTTGTCAAAAATATGTCTAAGTTTAAAGCACCTGTTTATAAATATTTCACTGGTCATCCAATCGCTTAAAACAACAAAACACTATAGATGCTTTGGCATAACTAATTGGCCTTAGGTTATCTCAAAGGACAACAGAAACAATACTCATGGAGGATGAGGTGATGTAATCGGTCAAGTTACTGACTCTCTATAGGACATATAGCTAGATTAGTGTATGAAAGCATAAGAGTGCATATTTAAATTATTTTTTGGGTAGGATTCATATGTATAGAATCTTGTAAAATAAGTTGGCCATAAAATATGCTTAGTATGGTTATATGATGTTGAAAAGATAAATTTGACTTACTCTAGAATGAATAATGGATCAATAATTTCTCTCTAGATTATATAAAATAATGATCGAGCATCCAGTATAGTCTCCAAAAGAAAAATTATAACTTGGTAATCAAGTTTGATCCTTGGGAATTCTGATGTATGAAAGAATGTTCATTTTCACGTGGAGATGGACCATGAGGATTTTGATTCCTTGATGAGAAATCCATCATGATGAGGTAAATCTAATATTGTTATTGGTTATATGGTTAACATATTATTTTTCTACCTATAAAGATATTGCAGAAATACATGATGACAAATGTGGCAAGTTAAACTGTATGGATTGAATCTATGATCTTGGAAATTGTGAAGATCTTGGGATTGATTGTAGAAGTGAAAAAAGCTAACTTTAAGGAAAAGTTTTTACAACAACAAGAAGATCACTTTCATGAGGAATCTATGACCATATTGAAGTTTGAAAGGATCAATACAATTCCTTCATTGATGATGAAAGTGATAAGCAAGATTGATGACCTGAATTGTGTCACAATATTGAACAAAGAAGATGGCTCCATGATACCTCGGAAGGAAGAAATATCGATGTAATAAGATGAGAAGGAAAGAGGGAGGGATACTATTAGCGCTTGAATTTGGCCTCAGGCTGAAAAAGACAAAATCCAAGGCAACATCAAACCACTTAGCCTCATAGCTAGCCCTACGGGGCAGGAGAGGGCTCTCTCCGGGTCTATCTCGGCAAAAGATTTTCAAAGGGTAGAGATGACCAATAAAGAAGACTGATTTTAGGCTAGTAAACTGATTGAGAAAGTTTGATTTCAGATTTTTAGGGTTTTGGTGGAAAACAGGAGGAGAGCAATTTTGGGTGCGGGGATGGGACACAGCTTTTGCAGAGGTCTTTTTGGGGCAAGGTAGGAGATTGTCTTGATGCCTTTCATTTAAGTGAATGAATAGGAATGACCGGTGAGGAGCTAAAGAGAGCAAGAAACTTTCGAGAGTTCTCTTTAGATAGAGGAAAACATAGATATTAAGCAAACTTAAAGGTAGAGCATACAAATTATGAATTCTACCTTAACACTTCATTTACTTAATGTGCAGAAAAGAAAAGTGGGAAAATGATACACATAACACACTTACAAGTACATGAGAGAAGCACACCATCAACACAAATAACCACAGGAATCCCAAAAAGTGTTGCAAAACCCTGGTCTTTCCTTTGCCAAAATTGCAGAGATACAAAGTGTAATACAATAGAAGCTTATCCCTCAAGAGTCCAACCATGAAAATGACTAAGAAAATACATAATATAGGCAAGATAACACCTTTCCTTTCCTCTAGGGGTCGAGCTCATCATCCTAGGAGCTGTTTCAACCAATTCTAAATTGAGCACTACAATCTAGGCAATCAAAACAACTTGCTTCTATAAGCTAGGAAACCAATTCATTCATTAAATTTTTTACTTTTTATGAATGAATCTTCTAGAAGAGATAAATAAGTGCCATGACATCATAAAATTACATCAATTACATCAAGGAGAATGAAAAATCACTCCAAAAAGTCAAAACTAGTCAAATATACGTTTTGCTGAGCTGAAGGTGAGAATCTAGCGAACTTCCCTGATGCGTAGCGCCCCAATCCTCAACGCGTAGCGCGCCTTTGAGCCAACGTCTGAGGCACTTCCCGACATCCAAATGAGGCAAAAGTAGGCTTTTTGGAAAGGTCTAGATGTCTACTTTCCAGCCCAAGTGGAATTTCTCAATTTGGTGGTCATTTTCCCCTCCAAAATTGCAATCTCCCAAGACTGCTCCCTGTGTGTCCAAAAAGTGGCAGAAAGTCATTTTTTGCATGTTTTTTGACCTTCTAAGGGCTCAAAACTTGATGAAATGTCTTGGTAATTGCTGAGAAAGTGTAATTTGTCATGAAAAATCCAAAAATGCTGAGTTTTTGAGGAATGGACTTGCCCATCTTCAGGGTAGCGCGCGGCGCACTACGCGTTGAGAGCAAAAACCTGTGTGTGGCACAAAAAAGTCAAAATTGACCAAAATTGCTCACAATTTCCTGAAATTTGAGCTGGAAGTGCATCATTGAGCACCATGCTCCTTCAAGGTAGCTTCATCCAAAATATGAAGGGGATCGGGCCTTTTCCTCCGTTTTAGTGCCTTGGCCAAGCGTGCTTTAAGTACCTTCATTTTTGCTTTGCATACATGCATTTGAGCCCAATAGTGGTTCTTCATGTGTCGGAGCATGTCTTTTTCCGTGTTTGCCTTGGCCAGCAACTTCTCCAAATGAGTATTGACCCAGATGAGCATAGCCTCCGCTCAATGGGTGTCAAATCACCGGGTCTCTTGCGAGCCAAGTTGCGGTCTTCATGGATCCTCCGCAACTCATCAAGAGAGTGTTCATCCTCTAATTGCTTGTTGCGCTACTCTAAATAAGTAATTTTCCAATTTTCCATCTCTAGTTTTTGCTGCAACAAGTCATTTTCAACCCTTAGTTGCTGGATGATCTCCTTCAACTCTAGGCTAGGAGAAATAATATCAAGGTCAACAACATCTATTCTTGGAACACCTGATGGCCCCTCATCAATCTTGGGCTGCTTGCCTCTCTCTGGTACCTGAGCTGATGTCGAAAGCGAGGCCCCTTCCACCTGATGTGGAGATAACACTCGCTGTGCTGATGAAGAAGGCGAGACCCCTTCCACCTGATGTGGAGATAATACTCGTCGTGCAGATGCAAATAAGACCCTGTGGCCTCTCTGATATGTAACATAAGTAGGAGCACTGATATGCTCGGACTCTGGAATATCAAACTGATGTGAAGGCCCTCCCTCATCACGGACAACCTCAGGAGGTGGCTGTGGCACTGTGAACAAGTCACGAGAAATGAAATCCTCCCATGGAATACCCTGTTGTGCTAACTGATGCATGACCACAATCTTGATCAGTGCATAATGATAAATGCTCTTGTGTTGCTGTGCTGGGCTCTTTCTTTGCACCAAGGGCACCATCCTCTCTATATTTCGGCACATGAAAAATGGAATGTTCATCATTTGTGCCCATGTGAAATGCATCAACAAACGGATATGGTACGAATACAAACGTGAAAATCTGCCCTCACAAGTGAAATAGCGAATGATGATCCTCATCAAAGGTGCATACTCGTCTCTTAAGAATCTGAAGGGAAAAACACCAGTTAGGTACCTCATATATACAGGCTTGATATATGGATCATAATGAAATCTGTCCAACTGCTGGCGCTTGTTCCATTCTTCTCCAATATTGGGTATCCCTGTTGCTTGAGCAACAATCTCGGGTGACAATGTGAAGTCCACTCCTGCAAGATTCACATGCCCATTGTGCAAATGTAGGACAAACAAGCGGGCCAATTCCTTGTGGTGTTGAATTTGGGAGATTCTCTCACAATGTTCATAGCATGATAGATATCGGAAACATGACACTGCAAGTGGACAAGCTTGTAGATAAGCCAAAGAGGTGGGTTCCTCCCTGACATGCTGACCACCCTTACCACCCCTGTGATGCCTCCTTGGCACCTCTACCTCTGGTGTTGATTCACGGTCATCACTTTGCTCATAATCTGTTTCGGTTTCTGACATGGTTTTGGAGGCAAGTGATTGAAAAATAATGCTGACTGTGCACCCAATGAACTGCTGTTTTGACTTGTTTAAATGTTGTTACCAAGGGGAAAAACACACATGGGAAATGTTAGGGAAAAGGGAAAATTGAGGGGATTAGGGAAAACAAATGTGAAAGGAAATTTTAGGAAAGGAACATGGAACATATACAATCATAATTTGTAGGATTGTAATGGGAAGTGGGGTTTAGGAAATTTACATAGGATTTTAGGAATTAGTAGGGTTTAGGGATTTTAATGATTTTTAGTAGGGAAATTATATGATTTGCATGGAAAATGTCAAGGAAAATGGTGAGGAAAATATGGGGAAAGAGGAATGGGAAAATGGGTAACCTTGGGCAGCAAATTTCAATGAAACCCTAGCACATTTGCATTTTTAATATTTGATACAGTAAGGTAGGGTTTTACTCCATATTAGCATGGCATTTTTGCATTTTCATTGCTCATTCATCTTAGCCAAACCAAAACCACCATGGATTAGAGGCCTACCTGAAAAGATTTGGAGAGAGAAGCAGCTTTGATGGCTTGTTGGCGATTTCCTGAGCAAGAAACCCAACGCGTAGCGCGCCCAGCCTGATGCGTAGCGCGCCTCCAACACGTAGCGCCCGAGCTAATTAACATTGGAAAATGCGCACTGATGCGTAGCGCACCCCAACGCGTAGCGCACCTCCTCTGATGCGTAGCGCGCTGCTGCAACTACTCAATTCGCCCAATGAACTTTGAAATCGACTTGACAAGTATTCTCTTGAAGTGTTGAGAGGCAAATGAGTTACTAATGAGGAGTGGTATGCTTTTATAGGCTTCCTTTTAATTTTTACTTGCCCAAAACCCACTTTGTAATGTTTTGAATGTTGACACTTTTTTCTTTAATTGGATCTGACCTTTAATTTCATTTCTTTGAAAAATTGGTTGAAATGATGATTTCTTCTGAAAATTTTTGCAGGGGTAGCTTCTGGGATGCTTTGGCAAAGGAGACCAAGGCTGCATTTCGACATTTGAAGAATTTGAAATTTTGAGAATTTTTACAAAAATGAGATAATGACCTTGTTTTCAAAAACAGAGTTTTTGAGAACAAGGCAAAAATTAAGCTGTACAATGATAAGAAATGTTTGATGAAGGACATCCCTCTGGCCTGCTGGTCCTTGATGACCTCTCAAGACAAAATTAGACTCAACCCTAGACCTAAGACCTTAAAACTTAAAGCAAAATGAATGACCCTTTGAGGACTTTATTTATTTGAACAAACCTGAACCAGCAGTGCCAAACAAGAGGGGAATAACGACATAAACTCCTTCCACCGAGATTATGGCATGCCTAACAGAATGCAACATGATCACACTGATGAGACACCTAACTATGAAATCCAAAGAGCTTTTGATCTCTGGTGGAGGGCTACTAGACCGACTCTAACATTGGCTCCAATGGGGATGGTAGCTCCTTAGAGGTGCCAAGAACCGCAGACCTCTGGGAGAGCAGACCAGTGCTTTCAACCATTGGGCGATGGAGTCATTATTTACATATTTGACCTAAGCTTGGACAACTTTATTGACTGGACATCTGACTACAAATTGGACACAACTTTGACCCAAACTAACTCAACTTTAGACAGAAAATGGACTGATAAAAACACATGACAAACCTCACACCAACTAATCTTCATCTTCAGAATTATAGCCTTCACCATGGGCCCCAGACTGAGGATGAAAGATCAGCACACACATGCGATAAAGCAGAAGTAAAATGGTATATACAATGATGGTGAGAAGAACAAAAATGCTCAGACATGGTACCTCTTTAGCAGTCGACCATTGATCGACCCTCCGGGATAATCATCTCCGTTCATTTCCTTGAGAAGAAAAGCATTTTGGCCACGATATGCTGCGATCTTATAGGGACCCTTCCGTAAATTATCAAATTTGTCGTGCTTCCCTTTGTCTTCATTCCGAGCATCCCACTTCAAAACCACATCATCTATTTGAAAGTCATATGATTTTGTTTTCCTGTCATAAATCTTTTTTATGCGCTCTTGCAACTTGAGAGTATTGTGAAGAACCTCCTCCCGTGTCTGCTCTAAATGAATCATTTGATTAATCTGCCTCTGCATGGGATCTTCCTCACTATCAATTTCTTGAAGCAATTTGACCATCGGAATAGCAAGCGAAGTAGGAAACACTGCATCCACCCCGTAGACCAGCTCAAAAGGAGACATGCCAATTGACTTTTTATGACTTACCCTATCAGCCCATAGTGCATTCACTAACTTTTTATGCCAGCTCTTCTTATTGATTTCCAGCAACTTTTTAATGATATTTACCAAGGACTTATTTGAAGATTCTGCCAGCCCATTTCCTTGCGGATGGTAGGCAGTAGAATGCCCCAAGCTGATATTATACTTGTAGCAAAAATCAACCATTCTCTTTGATTTAAAGGCTGATGCATTATCTGTAATTAACTTACTTGGACAACCAAAACGTGACAGTATATTATTTTCAAGGAACGAAATAATTACCGCATCTGTGGCCTGCCGAGTGGGAATGGCTTCAATCCATTTTGTGAAGTAATTTGTGGCTGTCAATATCCATCTATGCTGTCCTGACGATGCCGGATGAATCTCACCGATAAAATCCAAGCCACACTACTGAAATGGTGCGCTGACTTCAATTGGTTTGAGAGGCAATGGCTACAATTTCTGTTTTCCTTGAAATATTTGGCACTAATGACAACTCTTAACAGCTTTATATACATCTGAAAACAATGAAGGCCAATAAAAACCTGCTCTTAGGATCTTATTTGTTGTAGTCTTCCAAAACAAATGACCCCCACAATCACCTTTATGAAAATCTTCCACCATTGTTTTGGCTTCCTCCTCAACCAAACAATTCAGCAATATTCCACCGGGGTCTTTCCAATATAGTGCAGATTTAAGAATGCAAAACTTGGCTGCTTTCAACTTCAATGCCCTACTTTTATTTCGAGGCATCCCAGGAGGTGAAGACAAATTTTGAAGTACATATACAATATCAGCATACCAAGGAGAAGAAATAAAGATGTCAGATACCTGTTGTGTTGAATTCTCCTCATCTTCATCGGACATGGCAGCTATCAGATTGATGTCTAGGACATGTAGATTTGTTTCAGCCATCAACTTGGCAAGACCTTGCCCTTTGATCAACTTAGTGGGTTTAATCTCCAGATCATACTCTAATAATGCAGCAATCCACTTTCCCCGCCTTCCTTCTGGTTCTGTCTGTACCAACACATCCTTTACTACCGCGTTAGGAACATAAGCTATAATGTGGGAATGCAATACATACACACAGAAATCCTTCAGGGCCTTCACAAGTGCAAGTGCTTGTTTTTCAATGATGTTATACTTTAATGCTCCATCTCTAATAATACGGCTGAAAAAAGCAATAGGCTTCTCAACTCCATCTCTCTTTTGCATTAGTATAGCTGCCAATGTGTGCTCAGAAGCAAATGAAAACAAAATAAAATCTTGTGTGTAATCCGGACTGATTAGAGTAGGGGCTGAAGATAAAACCAACTTTACCAAATTGAAATATTTTACCGCCTCTTCAGTCCACTTTAGCTGGCTGTCCTTTTTCAGCATGTTTGTGATTTCTCTAAGATGCTCGGCAAGATTTCGGAATGAAGTGACACAGAAAATTCAGCTTACCATTAAAGGACTGTATTTCTTTTTTGTTCTGGGGCTTCTCAATTTGCTGAATAGCTTCAACACGTGCAGGATCTATACGGATGCCATCTTTGGAAATGATGTGACCCAAGAGCTTGCCTTCACTCATGGCGAAAAGACTTTTCTTTGGATTCAGCGAAATACCATATTTTCTGCACTTTTGAAAAACAATTTGCAAGTGATATAAATGTTCTTCATCGGATTTTGAAAATACAGTCAAATCATCAAGGTAAACAACTAAAAAGACATCTTTCTCATTGGCAAAAGCCATGTCCATCGCACGCTGAAAAGTGGCACCTGCATTTTTCAAGCCAAATGGCATTTTTGCATAATGAAATGTACCCCATGGAGTAGTGAATGCAGTTTTATCACGATCATCCTCATGCACCAAAATCTGATTGTACCCAGAATAGCCATCGAGTAGCGACATCCTTGATGCTCCAACTACTCGCTGCAATATGTGATCCATTTTGGGCAGCAGATAATTGTCCTTTAAAGATACCTTATTCAAATTTCTGAAGTCAATGCATAAACGGATCTCACCGGTCTTCTTTCTTACGGGCACCAAATTTGATATCCAATCGGAAAATCGGATAGGTATTATGATTCCGGACTTGTACAACCTATTCACTTCTTTTTCTATCAATGGCAGCAATTTAGGATTGATTCTCCTCAACTTTTGGCGGAAAGGCTTTTGATTTGGCTTTATAGGAATAGTATGCTGAATGATATTAGTATCATATGTTTTCAGATCTGAATAGTCCCATGCAAAGACATTAGAAAACGAAGACAACAATCTGACATACTCCTTCTTTACCTTTGGTGACAATGTCTTAGATAACTTTACCATATTAGGATTCTTAGCTGCTCCAATGTTTACCTCCTCAACACCTTCTTCGGTAGGTCTCAATGTCGGCTTGCGGGCCACATCATCTTGATCAAACAGCTCTTCCAAAGGAATCAATCCTTTAGGAATAAAATTATCCTTAAGTTGCAACACATCCATTTGATTCACTTCATCAGGTTCTGTATCTATGGAGATGTCTTTGAACTCACCTTCAACTTGCAGAAAATCTTTAATTTCTTCATCATCCTGAAAGACTTGCCAACATCTTTGATTATCCGGAACTGTAGGACGGTGCTTCACATAAATCTCAAACTTGTTGCTGGAATTCATGGGAATTTTTAAGTTACTTGCTGCCTTAGCCAATGCATCAGCAACACCATTTTGTATGCGGGGCACACATGTCAAAGTATGTTCAGAAAACAGTTTCAAAATATCTAGGACAACATTCCGATATGCTCTCATACGAGGATGCTTGGCTTGAAATTCACCTTTAACTTGCTTTATCACCAACTCGGAGTCGCCATAGACTGCAATCTTCTTTGCTTTCAGCTTTCGAAGAATTTTAAGGCCAGCAATGAGAGCCTCATATTCCGCCTCATTATTTGAACAATCGAATGCTAGTTTATAAGAACATACTCTCACCTTGCTTGGAACTTTGTCTTGGGCAGAAAAGGGACTTCGAATCCACACACCAATACCAGCACCATCGCTGCCCACAACACCATCAAAATCCATGGTCCAAAGACCATCTTCATCTTCCTCCAAGTGCTGAAAATGTGTTGCCTCTGTTTTTTTTGCTTGCTGCCCATTAGCTTCAGCTTTTTGCTCCATGGCAGCTGGCGTTTCTTCTCTTTCCTTTTGCAAAACTTCTCGAAAATTTTCGGTAATCTCTGGTATATCTTCTGCTTGAACTAACTGACTATCTACCTCATTAAAATTATCAGCAAACAAAACAAACGATTCCAAATCTGTATGTACATAATTTACAGGATGATTTATTGGCTTTTCTTTGCTAGTTATCATGTATTTCATCTTTTGCTCCCGATATAACTTTCTCATTTGACCGAAGACTGGAATTGTAGCATAGGAAAAATCTAGCTGAAGTGTACCTTTCAACTTAGCTCCCCAAGATCTTGAAAGCAACATACCAAACCGTGGAGGAATATCCGCCACAACCACATCCATCAAAACATTTTTAGCTGGAATTTGATCTAGGCATACCACCAAGTCCTTGATCAATCTGATGCACTTTACCCGGCTGGAATCAAATGAATACAAATCATGATATTTTCTTGTGATGTCCAATCCCACCCTTTCCATGATTGCTTTCGGCATCAAATTGTGCGAAGCACCCGAGTCAAACATAGCATTATGTAAAATATACTCATGCAACCTCAAACTAATATAGAATGGAGGAACATCATTTTCAGGAGACTCACCATTCAAATCAGGCCCAAAAATTAATTCCGGCTGATCATCTTCTACATTTATCGTGTCAAGCATTGGATCAAAATTCAGCATTTTGGAGATTTGACCTCGGTAAGTGGTGTTCTTCATGATTTCAGTCAATGGAATAGACACTTTCAGCTTTGAAATTTCATTCTCCAAACTAAATGCTGAAACTTTTTCACCTTCTTTGGCCGGAACTTCTCTTCTTTCGACTTTATCCTTCATTATGCTTGGTGGTTGATTTACCTTATCCGCTGAATATGATTGACTTACTGGGGGATCAATTATGTCTTTTCCTTTTGGCTCTGGGGAAGCTGAATCATTTTTTGCTGAAGTATCTTTCTTTCTCTGAATGGGATTTATGGGAACAGCTCGGTTTCTTAATTGTCTCTGCTGAGCGGACAAAGCATTGAGATATCCTCTTTGGTATTCCTTCGATTCTTCCTCAAGTGCTGCCTCATTTGATAAGATATAATTCTCATCCTGATGTATGATGGAATTTCTCACAAATTCTTCTTCTTCTGTAATATAAGTAGGCAGATCATCAGGAGTGAAAAAGTGATTTTCCTCTCCTATAGTATCACCTTCATCCTTAGATTCTTGGCTAACAAAATTCTGCTGAAGCGGAGGTTTTACTTGTTGCTGAACTGCTGTTTCTTATGCCCTAGTTTCACGCTGCTTGATTCTGTATTATGGCTGTTGTGGACCTCGGAAATTAGGATTACGGATCTGCGGTTCCGGCTTGCTGAGATGAGTATTTTCAAGCAACGTAGCTACCTTGCGAAGGAGCTGATCTGATGTAGAAGCTTCTTCTTTGATTGTCACTCGCTTTTCGGCTTTCATCCTTGCTCTCTTATCATTCAAATTCGCTTCAACACTAACAGGGATTTTCTGCATATCCTCCAAGGTAGGCGGATCTATATCTCGCAATGAATAAGCCATCTCCGGATCAAAGCCATCTGGGAATTTGAGAAGTGCTGATTTTCTAGATGGCCTTAAATCATCTGGAATAGCATTGTAAACTGTGTTAAATCTGATAATGTAATCTTGGACCGACTCACCATGATTACGTTTGAGATTGTTGTACTCAGCATTGATCTAAAGTGGATCCTTTCTGATTTCCCATCGATCTAGAAACTGCTTCTGAAGTTCTTCCAATGTGGGTATGCTTCTAGCTGTCAAACCTCTGAACCATTTTCTTACTTCTCCATCAAATGTTTGTACAAACAAATGCATAGTTACATCCTCTTCATCTATCTCATATAGATCAAAGAAAGTTGTCATTTTGTCTATATGTTGCTGAGCAGAAACACCCTGAGGAGTGCCATCAAACATGGAAATTTTACTTTGATAATCAGCTGGCATATCATGCAGATTTTGAGGAAGAGCAAGTGGGGCAAATCGGGCAGCCATTGCTTTAGGTAGATTGGGTCTAGGAGTAGCAGGTGGAGTAGGTGTAGCTGTAGTATGAGGGGTATAGGGAGGTGTAGGCAGAGGAGAAGCGGTATGTGATGAGGAAGGAGAATTGACTATTGATTCAGGATGTGTGACTATAAGGGATATAGAAATAAAAGGAGGATTGGTCTGTTCGTGCGGAGCTGAAGCCGTGATAGTAAATCCAATATTGCTAGATATAGTTTCTAGGAAATCAGTAAGATTAGTGACTTGGATATCTGTCTGAAGATGTCTTAGGATGAAATTTTCAACCAATTTATTATGTCTCTCGATTTCAAGAGCAGCTGCAAAATCAGGGTTGGGAACTAGAGAATCAAGTGCACTTTCAGATTTGGTTTTGAACAAGGACAACTCAAAACTCTCGTCAAAACCAATGTCTTCAAGATACTCAAAAACAGCTGGACATGAATGAGATTTGAATATGTGATTAGAATCTGAAGCCAGTTTGGATATCGAGGAACAAATAACCAATCAGCCTGTGAAAACTCTTAACTAATCATCCAAAAGTTCAGAGTTTACAAATGAACTGGGTAAAATGCAATCGAAGTGGCCGTATTCACAAGCTCACGGAGATTGACTGAAGCAGCGTTTATCTACTTCCGCTTATGCAAAGCAAAAGCGTACCTAGCATAACTTCAGGCTCCATCTAAGACTTATGAAACAAACACATCAATCCACAGACAAGTTTTTTCTCCCCAGTATGGTCGCCAATATGTTAGCGCTTGAATTTGGCCTCAGGCTGAAAAAGACAAAATCCAAGGCAACATCAAACCACTTAGCCTCGTAGCTAGCCCTACGGGGCAGGATAGGGCTCTCTCCGGGTCTATCTCGGCAAAAGATTCTCAAAGGGCGGAGATGACCAATAAAGAACACTGATTTTAGGCTAGTAAACTGATTGAGAAAGTTTGATTTCAGATTTTTAGGGTTTTGGTGGAAAACAGGAGGAGAGCAATTTTGGGTGCGGGGATGGGACACAGCTTTTGCAGAGGTCTTTTTGGGGCAAGGTAGGAGATTGTCTTGATGCCTTTGATTTAAGTGAATGAATAGTAATGACTGGTGAGGAGCTAAAGAGAGCAAGAAACTTTCGAGAGTTCTCTTTAGACAGAGGAAAACATAGATATTAAGCAAACTTAAAGGCAGAGCATACAAATTATGAATTCTACCTTAACACTTCATTTACTTAATGTGTAGAAAAGAAAAGTGGGAAAATGATACATATAACACACTTACAAGTACATGAGAGAAGCACACCATCAACACAAATAACCACAGGAATCCCAAAAAGTGCTGCAAAACCCTGGTCTTTCCTTTGCCAAAATTGCAGAGATACAAAGTGTAATACAATAGAAGCTTATCCCTCAAGATTCCAACCATGAAAATGACTAAGAAAATACATAACATAGGCAAGCTAACACCTTTCCTTGCCTCTAGGGGTCGAGCTCATCATCCTAGGAGCTGTTTCAACCAATTCTAAACTGAACACTACAATCTAGGCAATCAAAACAACTTGCCTCTATAAGCTAGGAAACCAATTCATTCATTAAATTTTTGACTTTTTATGAATGAATCTTCTAGAAGAGATAAATAAGTGCCATGACATCATAAAATTACATCAATTACATCAAGGAGGATGAAAAATCACTCCAAAAAGTCAAAACTAGTCAAATCTGCGTTTTGCTGAGCTGTAGGTGAAAATCTGGCAAACTTCCCTGATGCGTAGTGCCCCAATCCTCAACGCGTAGCGCGCCTTTGAGCCAACTTGTGAGGCACGTTCTGGCATCCAAATGTGGCAAAATTAGGCTTGTTGGAAAGGTCTGGATGTCTACTTTCCAGCCCAAGTGGAATTTCTCAATTTGGTGGTCATTTGCCCCTCCAAAATTGCAATCTCCCAAGACTGTTCCCTGTGTGTCCAAAAAGTGGCAGAAAGTCATTTTTTGCATGTTTTTTGACCTTCTAAGGGCTCAAAACCTGATGAAATGTCTTGGTAATTGCTGAGCAAGTGTAATTTGTCATGAAAAATCTAAAAATGCTGAGTTTTTGAGGAATGGACTTGCTCATCTTCAGGGTAGCGCGCGGCGCGCTACGCGTTGAGAGCACAAACCTGTGTGTGGCACAAAAAAGTCAAAATTGACCAAAATTGCTCAAAATTTCCTGAAATCTGAGCTGGAAGTGCATCATTGAGCACCATGCTCCTTCAAGGTAGCTTCAGCCAAAATATGAAGGGGATCGGGCCTTTTCCTCCGTTTTAGTGCCTTGGCCAAGCGTGCTTTAAGTACCTTCATTTTTGCTTTGCATACATGCATTCGAGCCCAATAGTGGTTCTTCATGTGTCGAAGCATGTCTTTTTCCGTGTTTGCCTTGGCTAGCAACTTCTCCAAATGAGTATTGACCCGGATGAGCATAGCCTCTCGCTCAATGGGTGTCAAATCACCGGGTCGCTTGCGAGCCAAGTTGCGGTCTTCATGGATCCTCCACAACTCATCAAGAGAGTGTTCATCCTCTAATTTCTTGTTGCGCTACTCTAAATAAGTAATTGTCCAATTTTCCATCTCTAATTTTTGCTGCAACAAGTCATTTTCATCCCTTAGTTGCTGGATGATCTCCTTCGACTCTAGGCTAGGAGAAATAATATCAAGGTCAACAACATCTATGCCTGGAACACCTGATGGCCCCTCATCAATCTTGGGCTGCTTGCCTCTCTCTGGTACCTGAGTTGCTGTCGAAAGCGAGGCCCCTTCCACCTGATGTGGAGATAACACTCGTTGTGCTGATGAAGAAGGCGAGACCCCTTCCACCTGATGTGGAGATAATACTCGTTGTGCAGATGCAAATAAGACCCTGTGGCCTCTCTGATATGTAACATAAGTAGGAGCGCTGACATGCTCGGACTCTGGAATATCAAACTGATGTGAAGGACCTCCCTCATCACGGACAACCTCAGGAGGTGGCTGTGGCACTGTGAACAAGTCACGAGAAATGAAATCCTCCCATGGAATACCCTGTTGTGCTAACTGATGCATGACCACAATCTTGATCAGTGCATAATGATAAATGCTCTTGTGTTGCTGTGCTGAGCTCTTTCTTTGCACCAAGGGCACCATCCTCTCTATATTTCAGCACATGAAAAATGGAATGTTCATCATTCGTACCCGTGTGAAATGCATCAAAAAACGGATATGGTACGAATACAAACGTGAAAATCTGCCATCACAAGTGAAATAGCGAATGATGATCCTCATCAAAGGTGCATACTCGTCTCTTAAGAATCTGAAGGGAAAAACACCAGTTAGGTACCTCATATATACAGGTTTGATATATGGATCATAATAAAATCTATCCAACTGCTGGCGCTTGTTCCATTCTTCTCCAATATTGGGTATCCCTGTTGCTTGAGCAACAATCTCGGGTGACAATGTGAAGTCCACTCCTGCAAGATTCACATGCCCATTGTGCAAATGTAGGACAAACAAGCGGGCCAATTCCTTGTGGTGTTGAATTTGGGAGATTCTCTCACAATATTCATAGCATGATAGATATCGGAAACATGACACTGCAAGTGGACAAGCTTATAGATAAGCCAAAGAGGTGGGTTCCTCCCTGACATGCTGACCACCCTTACCACCCCTGTGATGCCTCCTTGGCACCTCTACCTCTGGTGTTGATTCACGGTCATCACTTTGCTCATAATCTGTTTCGGTTTCTGACATGGTTTTGGAGGCAAGTGATTGAAAAATAATGCTAACTGTGCACCCAATGAACTGCTGTTTTGACTTGTTTAAATGCTGTTACCAAGGGGACAAACACACATGGGAAATGTTAGGGAAAAGGGAAAATTGAGGGGATTAGGGAAAACAAATGTGAAAGGAAATTTTAGGAAAGGAACATGGAACATATACAATCATAATTTGTAGGATTGTAATGGGAAGTGGGGTTTAGGAAATTTACATAGGATTTTAGGAATTAGTAGGGTTTAGGGATTTTAATGATTTTTAGTAGGGAAATTATATGATTTGCATGGAAAATGTCAAGGAAAATGGTGAGGAAAATATGGGGAAAGAGGAATGGGAAAATGGGTAACCTTGGGCAGCAAATTTCAATGAAACCCTAGCACATTTGCATTTTTAATATTTGATACAGCAAGGTAGGGTTTTACTCCATATTAGCATGGAATTTTTGCATTTTCATTGCTCATTCATCTTAGCCAAACCAAAACCACCATGGATTAGAGGCCTACCTGAAAAGATTTGGAGAGAGAAGCAGCTTTGATGGCTTGTTGGCGATTTCCTGAGCAAGAAACCCAACGCGTAGCGCGCCCAGCCTGATGCGTAGCGCGCCCAGCCTGATGCGTAGCGCGCCTCCAACGCGTAGCGCCTGAGCTAATTAACACTGGAAAATGCGCACTGATGCGTAGCGCGCCTCCTCTGATGCGTAGCGCGCTGCTGCAACTACTCAATTCGCCTAATGAACTTTGAAATCGACTTGACAAGTATTCTCTTGAAGTGTTGAGAGGCAAATGAGTTACTAATGAGGAGTGGTATGCTTTTATAGGCTTCCTTTTAATTTTTACTGGCCCAAAACCCACTTTGTAATGTTTTGAATGTTGACACTTTTTTCTTTAATTGGCTCTGACCTTTAATTTCATTTCTTTGAAAAATTGGTTGAAATGATGATTTCTTCTGAAAATTTTTGCAGGGATAGCTTCTGGGATGCTTTGGAAAAGGAGACCAAGGATGCATTTCGACATTTGAAGAATTTGAAATTTTGAGAATTTTTACAAAAATGAGATAATGACCTTGTTTTCAAAAACAGAGTTTTTGAGAACAAGGAAAAAATTAAGTTGTACAATGATAAGAAATGTTTAATGAAGGACATCGCTCTGGCCTGCTGGTCCTTGATGACCTCTCGAGACAAAATTAGACTCAACCCTAGACCTAAGACCTTAAAACTTAAAGCAAAATGAATGACCCTTTGAGGACTTTATTTATTTGAACAAACCTGAACCAGCAGTGCCAAACAAGAGGGGAATAACGACATAAACTCCTTCCACCGAGATTATGGCATGCCTAACGGAATGCAACATGATCACACTGATGAGACACCTAACTATGAAACACAAAGAGCTTTTGATCTTTGGTGGAGGGCTACTAGACCGACTCTAACAGATACAACTATGAATAACAGGTAGCTAATACTCTTATGCATAAAAACTATAAGGCTTGTGATGTTGACTTCCAAAATAGAAAGGAAGTTTGGAAATATCCTCTAGATTTGAGAGGGAGTAAAGGGGTATCCTTGAATAGGGATATCTGCCCTGGCTAAGAGGGAGTGATGATGGACATCACATTCACATTAACTTCTTCATGTGTCAAGCACTAGATCAGTACTAACAGTTGTAAGTCTAAGTGAAAGCCTTGGAGAGAGAATGGTGGAGGATTGGATAAGCACATGTGCTTTCCTTGAGGATAAAGCATCTAAGAAAGGAAAGGTGTTAACACTCTTTGAGGATGGGACGGGTATCCAAGATAAAAGTGCTCGAAGAGGATTGATATTATTTGAGGATTAGAGGTTAAAAATCCAAGATAAGAATAGTCATAAAAGAACATGCTTTGTGAACATTTGGATTGGGTATGTTCCATGTAGAGGTAGTGCGGTATCACACATAAAGCCTCCCAACATAATTCTCTTGAATGAAGATGAGCTTGTCTAGTTATGCCTCAAAGAAAATGTTAGTTATAATGTTGATGCTTAAAGTTGGATCATCAATCTCAATATTCTTATGAGAACTCTTCACTTTGAGAATGATCTTGTATTAGTTGTACAATTATGAACACCTCCCTAGTTAAGAGGGAGTGTTGGAAATGTAACTAATTTCGGTCATCATACTTGTTGTTATACTTATTTGAATATGTATCTTATTTAACAAATAAAAGAAGAAAATAAAACGTTATTATTTTGAAGCATGGGTTTCATGCTCGTTATTGATGGTCTTCTAGGTAAAAGCATGATTTGTGTGATTCTAGGGTTTGTTAGGTCATAGTATATATTCTCATGAGTCTAAAGAGTCAACATCATGTTTTTAAGATCCTTCTGAAAATATATATTCTAAAAGAATTTGTTTTGAGTCTAGAAAGTCTCAGAAACCTCCAACGTACAAGTCAGACCTAACAAGTTCAAGTCAGTCTAAAGGAGGGAATTTGACCCCTTGGAAAGGCTATATAAAGGAGTAGATTCAACCTCATTTGGTACTCACTCACTCACAAGTTCGATCTCAAGGAAGGAAGCAAGAAGAGAAGAAGAGTGAATGTCTAGAAGAAGAAAAGAAGGAAGAAAACTTGCTTTGGGGATCTATCTCTCTCACACCGAAAAATTAGGGTTTTTGTAGCTTTCAAGAAGGCCGAAATTGAAGGTACGAGTTGCAGTATCAAGATGTTGTAAGAGGAAATACTCTGTTTTGACTTCGTTTACCTTGGGAAGATCTGTCTTTCTCAAAGAAGGATCTCTTGAAGAAGTTCGATTAGGGTTTCTGTAGCAGCTACAGGGTCGAAGTTGCAGGATGAAGTTGCATGGTCAAAGTTGTAGATTGATGTAGCATTGAGCTATGGTGATCTGATTCTATTGGAAGGGTTGAATTGGTACTTGGAGGAGGACTTTGTCTAGGGTTTCAGTCTTTGTTGTCTTTGTTGTAACCCCTGGAGACAGTTCCTGGCTGCAAGGGAACTAATGCCCAAGACATCTACAAGATTGATAAATATTTTATATATATGTACGAAGAAAGAGATTATGAGGGATTCAACAAATAGTCCAATTCAAAATCCCACCTCTAACAACCAATGTGGCCAAACTTTGAGGGTTGCAGACTTTTAAAATATTTTGAAAATAAATGAAAAGAAGAAATTTAGAGAGATCAGGTCTAAAACTTGAGCCTGTTGGAATTCAAGTTTTAAAATCTAAAAATGAAATTAATGGAATGGATCTTTGAAAAGGTGGAATGCCCATAAAGGTTCTCTTTTTCCACTTTCAGGTTCCATCACATACCTATAATCACATAGAAAAATTTGCAAAAACGAATAGAACAAACCTGTTGCTACATACACCCTTTCAGTAGAAGAAAAATGCACTGTGAAAAATGTACTGTGAAATCTGGAGATGAGCTATTTTGGGCCATCAATTGTTCAGACTCTTGTAGGCATCTTTACTTCAACCTTTCCTGTTCTTTATACATGTTGCTCTGAAGCATGGAATCTCTGTGTCACTTTATCCAATATGAGGACTATGTTGGAGCTTGACTTTAAGCCTCCAAAGAACGAGTGTAGAATCTGAGTCCCTGTAGATAAACCCCTAAATGAACCTTCACGTAATCCATGTTATGAAAATGAACTTCAAGCCGAGGATAAGCTTTAAAACCCGTCCAATTTGAATAAATATCAAACATGAGATATAAAGAGGTCCAATTTTAGAAACCAACCTAATGTTAGGTCATTTAATTTCAATACACTCAACATCAGTGAAAACCAATTTTCCACTTCCCAACTTTCTCTTATGCTTCCATAAATATCTCTGCTTCAGTCGGCATCAAATTTTCATACTAATTGTTCACCACAGAAATATAAACTTGTATCTTCTAGCCTTCTCCAACATTTCATTCATTCTCGATCCCTCTATTAGAAATTATACAAATCATGAATTCCATTATGACAACAAGCCTTTGTCTGCGTGTTGAATTTCACATCACCAATGGGTGAAATATCTTGATCAGAGTCATCTTGAGGGATAACGCAAATATCCATCTTCATTTCCATGTTATACTTGACAAGTAATTTCTAATCCAAGCAATCTAAGCTCTTACTCATATTATCTGCTTTAAAAGCATGTGGTCTTATGACTGCAATAATATCCTTAGGTAAGACATATCCTGCTTGCACAATTTCTCTTTTTCACTTGACGAAGAACCTCACCAATGTGTTCAGATGCATCCTTGGTCTCACCCTATATAGGTATTACTTTGCACTCATTTTTGGTACGCAAAGTATTGATTAGGGATGATTCCCCAATATTAGGTTATCCAATGAAGCTAATTGATATTGCTTGTTTGTCATTATTCATATGTGCAAACTGCCAAAGAACTGAAATAAGTGAACCCTTGCCAAATGAGTTAGTGATGCTCACATGGAAAGCAAGAGTAGGATACTCCCATGAGAGCAAATGAAGCCATCCTTTTGTAGAAATGTGATAATGTGACCAACACCATACTAAACATATCATTTGATCCCGACAAAGATGACTTGGGCTTAGGAATGTTAATCCAACCTCATTCCTTTTGATAAATTGTTTTGAATGGTAGTCACATAATATTTTGTTTTTCTTTATCCCACATTTATCACTAGTAGAGTTTCATTCATGTATATAATAACCAATACCTTCAAAACATATTGATGCGTTGAGCATAAACTATATTGGATATTGGGCCTCGAGCCTGGAAAAGTTGACTTGAAGATTGTGGGATTTGGTGCTTGGTTTGTGACTTGGAGATTGGCCCTAGAGCCTAATAAGCTTAAACTTTTATGCTTGATAGCAATAATTTTTGGGCCTAGAACCTAATAAACATAAAATTTTATGTTTTATTGCAATAATTTTAATAAAAAAAATTATGCCTGATAGTAATAATTTTAATAAATAATTTAATAAAATTTTATGCTTGATAGCAATAATTTTAATAAAAATAAGCATTACTCTGCATAAACTTTTATGCTCGATAGGAATAATTTTAATAAAAATAAGCATTTCTTTGCACAAAAGTTTATGCTCGATAGCAATAATTTTAATAAAAAATTATTGCTCTGCATGAAAGTTTATGCTCGATAGCAATAATTTTAATAAAAAAAGATTGCTCTACATAAAAGTTTATGCTCTATAGAAATATTGTTAATAAAAAGCTAAAAACATTATGCTCAATAGCAATAATTTTAATAAAAAACATTTCTCTGCATGAAAGTTTATGCTCGATAACAATAATTTTAATTAAAAAACATTGCTCTGCATAAAATTTTATGCTCGATAGCAATATTTTTAATAAAAAGCTAAAAAAAACATTGCTCTATATAAAGGTTTATGCCCGATAGCAATAAAAAATCTTGTAAGAACCAAATTTTTTCCTATAATTATTTTTTAATGGAAAGTTATAAGCATTGTGTTTCTCACCAAAAGAGATAATTTGAAGAATCAGAGCCATAACACTATTTGCATATGTCGCTTCCATTTTGCCACTTTTTCCAAATTTAAATGACCAATTTTAGTTGTTGGTTCAAATTAGTTATAAATGTTTTTGACTTTTTCATTGTGCAGGATTGAGCTACAACAATCTTATTTGCAGCAAATTCTATAAGAAGAGATTTTTCTGCATTTTCTTCTTGGAGAGGTTTTCCCTATCTTGGAACCTAATATATGTTTCCATCGTCTTTAATGTTTTGATCTTGATATTTGTTTGATGAAAATATCTAATAAAGAAACACAAGAAGATAATTAAAGTTCACAAGCAAGTATTGAGGAATAAGGAAAATTTGAATTGATAACAACCATATTGCATTTTCCAATAGAAACCTAGTCATGTGCTACCTAACCTGCCCTAGGATTGAAAAATAAAAAAAATTCATCTCCAAGTATCACTTTCCCAATTAAGTTGAGATCTAAGTCAACACCTTCCACAACATCAAATTCATCAACAACAAAATGATGCAATGGCCTAGACCAAAAAGTCATCCAAATTAGTGGGTAACAATGAACATTGACCATATCTAGGAAGAATACATATACCCCTTGTTATCCATGGTCATGGTATTCTTTTCATATGATGCGTAGGATAACTCTACATCTCGTAGAGCTTATATTTTTGAAAGAAAATGGTGGATTGAACTTCAATTTCTCTCCCATTATGCAATGTTAGTTTTGAATAGCTACAATGTCACGAGTTCAACCACACAGTGGTGGGAGGGAGAATGAGAACATTGGAAGAGGAAGAGAAATGGTTTTATTGCTTCAGATATCTACAATGAATTGTTTAAATGAATGGAAAAAATATGATACACTTGGAATTGGACTAAACCACAAAACAAATAGGTATGCCTCCAATATAGGTAGATGATGAAAATTAAAATCCAACAATGGTTTAAACAAGTGGAGTATCTTGAAAGGTAATTTGGCCTCGCCTGACGTGCTATTTGTTTTAATGTTAGTGATAATGAATGATCTTTACTTGTTGGGTTGTAATATGTTTTATTTATATTTACAACATTGTCTTTTTGTCTGCCCAACTACCAACTACAACACAATCAAGTTCCTAGTTTGGAGGATTTGATTGTTTCCACTACTTTCTTCAAAGGATGTGTTAGAATAAACTTCTAATTTCTTTGTCAATGCTCATCCCTTATATGTTTACCTTCTATTTTTCTATTATTGTGTCCATGTGTCTCCATTTTAGGCCTCCCTTTGCACATGTTTCATTTTTTGTGTGCTAATAGTATTACAAGGATGAAAATCTTGAAGCATGTAGAAAAATGATACATATTAGGTGTAAGAATCATCTCTTCAATTTGAGGGCTTATACCATGTTCTACAGGCCGTTGGAGGTGGACATAGTTTAAGATTTGCAAATAAATCTACATAGATATCCAATAATTTTGTCGTGTTGGTTGTTCAAGTAATGTGGTAAAGAACAAATATCTTACATTTTGACATTATTTATGCTACATCTTTAGGATTTAGAATTTCCATTATGTGGTAAATAAAATCTATTAAAGGTAACTTATAGAATATTCCATTCTGCTAACCAAGTTAAAACATTTCACATAAGTAGAGTGGCATCGGTGAGATTTGAGGAGGAAATGTGCTCATAGACAACTAAATTGACATCGAATTTGGAAGTAACTCTCCCAATGTTAAATCCTTTTCCATTGAAAGTATAGTTCCATTGAATTTTTTTGTCAAACTTGCCTTTTTCTGCTATCCATTGTAAGAATATATGGTGGGTCTAGCTTTGAAATGGGATTGCAATGTCATTAGTTAATATAAAGCCTAGGTTTCTTATTGACATGTTAAGGCTTGAATCATATGAAGCATTAAAAGATCACAACAAAAATATATGACATGAAAAATTACTTAGTTTGATGTGTGATATTTTGTGGTAGAATCTATTTCAGGGAAGAAATGTATTTGAGCTAGATGCCACAAAAATGAGATAGTTCATGGACACTATTGAAAACACCTATTGGTTTGATTTCTTCATGGGTGTGTCTAATATGTCTGCATTCTAATTTTTTAGATCTAACATGTAAAATTTAGAAGGTTGACTAATTATCATTTTTAGAATTGAGTTTCTTATAAGCCAAACTTTCCCAACTTGATGTATTTTTTCAAGTAACTTGTTAGAGTCAGTATTTGCATACTACCATCAGTGATCAAAAATCCTCTTTTCATATCATTTCAATGGTTCCACTCAATTTTTTTTTATCATTCCATTAGGCCATGCAAAAAATTAGTCATTGATGGTATTCCTAGTTCAAAAACATCACTCTTCCCTAAATGTGATTACTTGCTAGCATAGTTTCATATCTTGTTGACTGTACGCCATTCATAAAGTTATTTTTATCATGCCATTTGTATCAATCATGATAGTCATTTTCATCATGGTTACAACCATTCAAAGTCTCCATTAGGTCCTAGGGTCTCCAAGGTCCACTAAAACACCATCTCCTACATAAAATACCAACAAGTGAGGGAGTAAGAATAAACAAGATTTCATCAGCAAAATAGTTTGTAATTTGAATATTCAAGCAAAAATGTAATTTTATGGTTTTAATATGTAATAATTCTCATGGTTCCAAGTGTTGTAAGTTCAAAGTTCCATCATCCAAAAGGAAGAGTTTCAAATTCATTATGTTTCCAAATCCACCAAGAATATCAAATCAGAAGATCAAGTCCAAAGGTAAATTGTAAAAGACAAATCAAGTTTGAGAAAGAAAAAGTGGGTCCCAAGACTAATTTTGAAAATATAAAGAAGGTATAAAGGCCATAAGGGACCAAGGGAAGGCTAATTTTCGTTCTTATCCATCGTGTATCACTCACCTACACTCCATCTACCTCCCTTGACCTTTTCCCATGCCCATTTCTCTCATTTCCCTCTCCTAGTGTTTTTAGGGCATTTTTCTTGGTTTCATGACCTTCATGGTTAAATCATCAACAAAATTTGTATCTTGATGCTCTTACACCTTACCCTATCTTTAATATACCTTCCTAAACACTTTCCATCACTACTATCCCTCAAAATCATCATTTTTCTACAAACCCTAGCCTATTGCTACGCTTTTGACAGTTTTCTAGACTAGGCCTGTGTTTTGTGCTTTTGGACCCCTTACCTCACTCAAATCCTTGAAATTCAAATTTCCCATACTTCCTAACATCCCTCCATACCTTCCAAAATTTTCCTAAGAATTTAGAAGCCCCCTATCCCCTTTATTTCCCTTCATTCCTATAAATTTCTACAAATCCCCTGTTTTCCCTTCACTAAACCCTAATTTCCTCTCCCACTGAGCTAGGGTTTGCTACGGAATAGGAGGTATTCAAGAAGAGGAGGCATAAGTGGTATCATCAGGTATGAGTCCATTTCATATCATCAACATCAGGTCTCCATCATTTGTCAAGAAGTCATTCCAAGGGACAAGTCATTCACCACACATAAGGGCTGATTTTTCTTCAAATTGTGTTATTGACCAAGAAAAGATGAATTTGACAAAAGTGAGAGAGGTTTTTTTCCATCATACAACAAGGAAGAAAAACCTCCTTCATGTTTTACACAAGTGTCATATTTTTTGAGAAATTTCAAAACTAAAAGTGTCACAGGGGAGTTGCTACACTTCTGGAGTGACCTTAGGAGAATCAGTTTTTGAGGGGTCAAATTAACTCCAAATGGGAAAATAAAGGCATATTTGGAAGGTACACTTGACAAGATATCCCAAGCCTAATTTGGACACTGGGAAGGTCTCCAAAAGTGGCCTGCAAAAAGTGCTACGCATAGCCTTCTGGCGCTGCGCATAGGACAATTTTATGCTAATTTGGCTCTATGCGGAGCGCCATCCGCGCTGCGCTTTTCCTAGGAGCATCCAATGACAAAAATAAGACCACCATTGTATTTCTAATGATGTAAGCATGCTCCCTGTGCATTTTTTAAGATTTTGGAGCAAAACTGGGTTGTCAAAAGGTAAAAAAAACACCTAAAAAATGACCTTTCTACCCTCTTTTTGACCATGGCACTGTGCATAGAATCAGCCCTTGGAGAATCCGTTTTGAGGGGTCAAATCAACTCCAAATGGGAAACCAAAGGAAGATTTAGAAATTAGACAGGACAAAATTTCCAATGAGCTCTCATGAGCTCAATTTGGACATGGGGAAGGCCTCCAAATTGGCCCTGCAAAAAGTGTTGCGCATAGCCTTCTGGCGTTACGCATAGGACAATTTTCTGCTAAATTTTCACTTTACTGTGCCATGAATGTAAATTTTGGGTTTTCCCTCATGGATGATGTTTTTAATGATGTAAATGGTGACTAGGCATGTAAATAAGATGAATATTAGTCACTGGAGGGTAGATTCATTGGATCAAAAGTTCTATTGAAGTCAAATGAATCAGTTTCCTCCCTTTTAAAGGCAAGTTGTTAGGGCTGCCTAGATTCCAATTTCATGTTCAGCTTTTGATGGATTAGTTCCCCATCTTAAGGATTCGACCTCTGAGGATGGGAGGAGGTTGAATTGAGGTCTATATCTTCTTTTTCTTTCTCATTGTAAAGGGTTAGACTCAGTGGGATGCTTATGCTTTGAGTAGACATCATTTTGTATCAGTTTCAGCAAGAGATTAATGAAAAGTTGCAGCTATTTCTTTGGGATCCATGTGGAATGATGATTAGTTCAATTTTTATTTTTTTATTCATGTGTTAGAATGTATTTTTGACTACATTTCATCATTTCATTGCCTTTATGTGAATGTATACAAGTTTGAGAGGCAAAATCCATATCTTTTATGCTCTATTTTGGGTAGGCATTTCACAATGTGTGTTTTCTTCAATTTAGGAAGAATCCATGTGTTTTACATGCTCTTTCTAGCTCCTCGCCGGTCTTTTCACCTTATCCATCAAACCCTAAGGTTCTTATCATTGTGCCTACCTTGCCCCATCGAACACCCTATAGTTTTAACCTAATTTCCTTTCCCTAACTGTTTGGCTCCTCCTGATCCAGTGAAACCCTTTGAAAATCAAACCTTGTGCTACTATACCTAGCCTAATATCAATTTCTAGATCTAGTCAATTTGGCTGAGATCCTTACTTAGAGAGCCCTCCTGGCCTAGTAGGGCTAGCTACTTGGCTAAGCATGGTTTGTGGTTACCCTAGCATTGCCTTCCTTCAGCTTGAGGTTCAAACCAGGTGATAACATAACCTGATAAAACAAATATATTTTCACATTTTTTACATTTTTTTTGCATTATTTTTATACTATTTTGAATTCCCATTCTGTAGTAAATAGATGATATTAAATATTTTAATCTGTTTACTTCATTTGATTTTTCTCTTGATTGATTCTAATTTTTAGGTTGGATTCTTGTTAATGGAGATGTTTATTGGACACCCCAAAAATTTGTCTTCCTATCAATATTAGTGGATTTAGGTGCATAACTTGTTATGTCTATACTTCTTGTAATCTCCTTGTAAATTGTTGGCATGGTTTATATTGGGTATGAAAACTTGATATGGCCAACTTGTTTTCCTTGGATTTCTAGAGATATATAATTTGTACCTTGCTATATTTTTGTTTGGAAACATCATTGCTACATATTTTAGTGAAATTTTATTTGATTGATAAAATTTTGTCATGTTTATTAATGACTCAATTGGTAACTTTAGATTGCTTCTTTCTGCATGTTTCTAGAATAATAAATTTATTTCCTTTCACCATTGGGAATTATTTTTTTCAGTACTTATTTTAGAGAGAAACAATTTAAATCTTTTCACGAGTTCCTAAGTGAATAAGGAGTTGTCATACAAAAGATTTATCCTTGATTGTTGGTTAAAAATTTAACAATTTGTTGCATGCCTTGTAGACATTGTGTTTTTATAGAAATCAATGCACTTGGCATTTAGAAGGTCCTCATCAAATACATTTCCTTGTTTCTTGATTGAATGTGTGGTTGTGTTGATAAGAATATATTAGATATGGTGGTCGTTGGATGATGAGGAAAAACTCCAACCAAACTTAAGCATACTCCACTAAAGTTAAACCAACAATAACAATGAATGTCGAAAGGGATTACATTTTATGGTCATTTTTTGTATGTTATATTGTTGACTTGATGAAATTATTGAATATATCTTTATATAATATGCATGTCTTTCTTTATGAAGTCATTGTGTTATTTACTACCACATGGTTATCCCTTTTATCCATCTTACTGTACTCATTCCTCACCCCTATTTCCTCTTTGAACATAAGATATCTCCTTAAGAATTCTATAATCTTAACTAATAACTTGAATTCCTAGGGATGGGATGGAATTAAATGCTTGACAAATATGATTTCAACTTGCAAGGGATATAATGCTTTCCCATTTGTAGTGGAAAAGTTCTTTAGAACAATGTAGAAAATAAATTATTTCATAAAGATAAGAGTATTTAGATGGAATTTTTTTACATATATGCATCTTGCAAATCATTTCAAAAAAGCAATTAAAATCTTAAAAGAACATTGTTGCAACCCATATTTCTCAGTTGTTAGAAAGGTCTTGAAACTCTAAATCGAAGACCTTTCCTTGATATTTCCTTGTATTACTAGATATTGACTATCCAAAAACTAAATACCCATAGTGATCCAAGTAAATATTGATGGCCACCTGCCTATTCTACTTGGACCTCCACCATTGTTTCTTTTCAGTTTCCTTAATTGTAGCACAACTTAATATTTTTGGCATTTTTCGGCTCCTATACTTCTGGAGTCATTTTTGGGACTAAAAGACATTTTTATGGAAAATGGAGAGAACAAAAAAGTGCCAAACAAGTTTACAAGTTGGTTTTTAGCCTCCTCTTCGAATTCTTCGAAATGAGGTATTATGATAACCAAATAGAGATCATATGCCAAAGTTACGACTCCACGAAGTTAACGTCCCAACTTACCCCAACAGGGCTTACAAGATTTTGGCACTTCATCTCCTAGGGTTAGGATTTTGGATGTTTAAGGTTTCTCATTGTTTCTCAATGATAAAAAGGCCATTGAGCCTCATTGTAACACAGTTCAGAGGCATGTAGCCACCACATCTCTTCTCAGAGATAAGCTACCATCACCTGAGCTAGTTTATTTCCATTTGGTATGTAAGCATATTTCAGTTCTTTGATTAATGAAATGAAGTTTTATTTCTATTGCATCTAAGCGTTTATGTTTGTACCTGTATCCTGTTGCATTCACGTATGAGTTTGGATCAGTGGTATCAGAGCACTCTGTTCTTTCTTTGTTTTTCTTTGCATGTCCCGAATGAGGTCAGGGTATAAGGATTTAGGGCTTGAATTGGTTGAACCTTTACAAGACCAACCTTGCAAACCCCGATGACCTCCCATGCCAGAAGAAAAGAAAGACGAGGGAGCAAGAAATCCTTTCAAGATATTGCTCGATGAAGCCCTCGAGTAATGCGATGATGGATAACTGTGCCCAAATCCTTTGGAGGCTACCCACAAGTGACACATCTTCATCTAGCAACCACTTTGCAGGTGCCACTCCCTTTAAGGTACAAGTCAACTTTGACAATCCCATATTTGAAGGCCAGATAGATGCAAACGTCATAGATAGATGGTTAAATCTATTGCAAGGATGTTTTTCGGTTTATGACTTTTCCAATTGGTTACATTTGCACTCCTCGAAGTTGCCCCCCATGTCAAGGACTGGTGGGAAACCTATTGTGAATAAAAGGACGAGAGGGAATCCTCATTTTTTCAGTCACACCCGCTTGGAGAGCTATGAATATAAACACATAAGGTGGACCCCGCTACAACAGGAAAGGTACCAAGATGTGCCAAAGTTCACAAATATTTTTCATACCCTTCAATTGAAGTTGGGTATCAAGGATTCTGAGCAGTATTTGGTACTCAAGTACCATAGATATCAACACAAGTACATCCAGGATGAGATGGAGTTCCTAGATGTCTCCTCGCTTGGTGCCACCTATCGATATGTTATCAATATTGAGCAGAAAAATAAATAGAAGAAGCGATACTTTGGATCTACGAATCTGAAGTAAGGGAAAAATGCCCCCAAACCACAGAACAAAGGACAATGCAAAGTAGGGGTGACCTAGAACAACCTACCGAAGCCGCAATTAAAGAAAAACACCACGAATACAAATAAGGACATAGGGAAACAATGTGAGTTCCATAAGAGCCCCACTCATAACACAAGTGAGAGTCGACCCAAGCAGTCACTGGTGGCCAAGCTAAAAGATTTTGAATCAGATGCATGTTCCAACTCTGAGTCAAAATCCAACAAGGGGAATGACAAAGGGAAGCATATTATTGATGTATAGCCTAGTTCCACCATTGCCACCGCCAAGCTCTAGAAGATTGAGCCCGAAAATCTAGAGGAGGGGGAGCAGATCTTCCACTCACAGATGTGGGTGAAGGGTTCTCCATTGCAGCTCATTGTTGATAGTGGAAGAAAAAATAAACATGATTTCAACAAAGGTTTTGAAGTGGTTGGGCCTACCAACCACACCACACTTGCAGTTGTACACCATCGAGTGGCTTCACCAAGGACGAGATATTCACGTTAGCCAGTAGTGTCACCTTCCCTACAACATCAAGCCCTTCACATATGAGGTACTTTGTGATGTTTCTTCTCTTGAAGTTTGTGATTTATTATTAGGCCAACCATACTTGTGAAAGCATCACGTTTTGTATGAGTCTAAGCTTCACATTGTTATTATTTATTTGGGCAATAAGTTATATAGGATATCGAATGTAGCACCACCTACCACCATCTCTTTGATCTCAGCGAAGCAATGCAGTAAGGTCATTTCTCAGACTAAGAAATTTTTCTTCCTTATGATTTTCCCTTAGGGAAAGAAGAAGTTTGTGGCCATATCTACAACCTCCAAAAAGGGTTCCTACACATGACAGTAGTAGATGGACAAGGTCATGAAGGAGTACAAGGATATCTTCACCTCACCCATTGGGGTACCCTTACACTCCCAATTCAAAAACTCCATCAATATGAACCCAAGTACGTAGCTACCCAATGGCCGGTCTATCTACGCTCTATTTTGGAGAATGATGAAATCAAAAGGAAAATTTAGGAGTTGTTGCAGATTTCAGCAAGATTGACTTGAAGTCTGGTTATCTCCAGGTACCAATTGAACGCTCCTATGTGTGGGAGACTACCTTCACATCCAAGGAGGGCCTTTTGAATTGCTTGTCATACCTTTCGGGTTAATGAATGCCCCCGCAACCTTTATGAGGTTGATGGATGACTTCTTGTGACCCTTCACCAACTCATTCGTGGTAGTATATTTGGACGACATCCTGATCTTCAGCCAGAGTTGGTAAGAGCACCTCCACTATATTTGACAGGTCCTCTAAACCTTACGACAACACAAATTGTGTGCCAATCTGGAGAAATACAATTTTGGTATAACCCAAGTTCAATATATGGGGTATATCATTGATAAGTGGGGTGTGCATGTGGACCCATCCAAGATACAAGATATTTTAGATTGGCCAGCCCCAACCAATCTAACAGAGCTCCACAACTTTCTAGGTCTTGCCAATTTCTTCCATACATTCATGTTGGGGTTCTCTCATATCACTTGGCCTTTGAGTCAAGTCACCAAGGGTGGAGCGAAAGAAAAATTATTTTGGTCTGAATCCCAATGGAAGATGTTTGTCAAGTTGAAGCATCATCTCTACTCTACACCAATTCTCACATTACTAAACCTGCAGAAACAGTTTGAGATTGGGATAGATGCCTTTGACTATGCTATTGGTGCAGTTCTTACTCAGTAAGGTCATACAGTGGTATATCACGTGAGACACTTCCAGACACAGTCTGAAAGTATCCTACCTATGACAAAGAGATGTATTCTGCTGTGCGGGAATGTCGACAATAGAAGCATTACATTCTAGGGAAGGAACCAATCATCCACATAGACCACCGACCCCTGTCATTCATACAAACACAAGGAAAGTTGTAGAATAATTGCCATAAAAAATAGTCCACATACCTACAATAGTTTAATTCGAACATTAAGTACAAAAAGGAAAGCACCAATAATGTTGCAAAGTGCTTGAGCCGACTGTCGGTCATGGCGTTGACCACTGTGCTTCACTCTTGTGGACACGAGAATTTGGGGTGGCCACATCTTTACAAGAGAGATCCATAATTATGTAACACACACGAGATGCTCTTGGAAGGCAAGAAAGTAACCAAATTTCACCTCCAGGGTGCACTATTATGCCACCTGGAACACCTCTGTGTTCCTTCAAGCAAGCATGCGAAGGTGATTTGGGAGGCGCACTACAGTCAAGTCGCTGGAAATTTCAGAGTAGAGAAAACAATGGAAGTGTTGCAGAATTATTTTTATTAGACGAATCTGCCCGTGCCATTGCCAAATCAACCATTAAGAAGCAAGGCATATATACTCCTCTGCCTACTCCTAGACGACATTGGGAATCCATCTCCATGGATTACATGTTGGGCCTTCCTTCTACTAAGCATGGCAACGACTTTATTTTCATCATCATCGACAAATTCTTTAAGATGGCCATTCTAGAAGTTTGCAAGGAAAGTATCACAACAGAACTCACTACTAAGCTATTATTTGAACGAGTGTGGGTACAATTTTTTATCCCAAAGTCCATTATTTCAGATTTGGACAACAAGTTCTTGAGTACATTTTAGTCAAGCCTCTAGTTGATGTTGTATACCAAGCTCACTAAGTCCATGGCCTTCCACCCCCAAAATGATGTCCAAACAGAGGTAGTCAACAATATGATCATGCATATTCTATGCATGTACAAATTGAAGCATCCACACACATGGGATGAAAGCCTCCCCTATGTACAACACAGTTACAACAGAGTTCTCCATAGCTCAATTGGCCACAACCCCTTTCAGGTTGGTTTGGGATTCTAGCCACTATGTCCCATTGATGTGTCCATATCATTTATAGCTACTCAGGTAGATTTGTCTCATGTCCAATAAGAATTTGATAGGGCTAACAACTTCATTGAGCGCATTCAGCACATTCACCAACATTTCCACGACATATTAAACAAAGTCAATGCTAAGTACAAGTAGTGTAATGATGATCATCGAGTGCCACACAAGTTCTAGGTGGGTGACAAAGTTTGGTTACTGATAAAAATTGGATCATTATATTGTTTTTCATCCATCTCGATGTATTTGGAGTGGAAAAAGTGGAGGAATCAACTCATGGGATCGTTTTTACCGGTGGGAACCAGTTTGGTGAAATGAAGTCTAAAACCTTTCGGGAGCATTTCGAGGCATCAAACGATGTTTTTTTAGGGTAAAAATTTGTTACTTAAGGACCACACCCTTCATTTTATTTTATACACATAGATCTTGCCAACGACACAAGCAGATTGTCAATCGGAGTCTGTATGAAAAAGTTATGCCACTTAGAAGTTGACCTTCTTGTTTTCACACCTATAGTCCGAGAGGATGTTGCGTCAACCCCCATTATTTATGGAAAAGGGGCTAGCCACATGTTTTTAATGTAAAATACTCTAGAAGAGTCTATATTGTAGCTCTATTAAGAGTTGATGTAGTCAAAATTAACCACTAGTAAGCTATCGGGTTGTGTTATAACCAAGCAACTAGGAGGAAGAGACATTCCATTCTTTCGAGAGAATTTAGTTCCATAGTTGAGAAAATATAGCCAAGAGAGATAGGAGGTAGAGAGCAAAAAGATGATGTGTGCACTATAGTAGCCCACGGGCCATAGATATTACTTTTTTGTACCTACAGCCATATTTTTAGATAGAGAAAGAGAGAAAAGCGACCTCACCTTGCAGTTGGGTTTTCTCTTGAAAGGGTTTCCCAGAGAGAATATCTTGTGTCTTGTGTGTGTTTATTTTGTCGTTCTCTACTTTTATGCATAATTTCCATTCGCATGCATGCAATAATTACAGTTAAATCCACAAAACTTAAAGTTTAATAAACTGTAATATTGTATATTTTTCAGAGTTTTAATATAATATTATTAGATCTGTTGTGACGAACTGTCTAGTGGAATATCCATGACAATTTATAGATCAGTTACATTTGTACAAGGAGTGTCTCATTGGGGCCCACCATAAGCTTCGCCTACTCCAAAATGGGCCTTAAACCATCACTAATGTTGTTGGAGACAATACTTTTGAGCTCAGCATTCCCCCATTCCTTGGCTTGCACCTAGTGTTCAATGTGGACTGCCTTCGGCCATACTTTCCACCATTACTGCACACATCAAACATTGCAGAACAACTCACACCAATAGAGCTAAACCCAAACTGCATGGATCATGCCACAACAGATTGAATCATGGACACGCGGATCAAGAACAGTCACCAACCGAAGTTCCAATTGTATCGGGTTGTCAAAGATGGCCAACTCCTGAACCAAGGCAAGTGACTTATCAGGGACCAAGTTCGGCAGAAGTTTCCCTTTCTCATGGAGGCACTCAACGTAATGGGGACCATTGCTTCCTAATTAGGGAGCATTAATCTAGATGGATATTGGTGGCCACTCGCCTATTCTACTTGGACCCCCACCTTTTTTTCTTTTTAGTTTCTTTAAATGTAGCACAAATTACTATTTTTCGTAGTTTTTCAGGTCCTAAACTTCTAGAGCCATTTTGAGGGACTAAAAGACGTTTTTAGGGAAAACAGGGAGACCAGAAAAGTGTTAAACTACTTTATTTATTTTTTTAGCCTCTTATTCGAGATCTTCGGAACAAGGTATTATGATATCCAAACAGAGATTGTATGCCAAAGTTACAACCCCGAGAAGTAGGCATTCTAACTTACCCCAACGGGTCCCACAAGTGTTTGGCGCTTCAACTCCCAGGGTTAGGTTTTTGGATGTTTAGTGTTTCCCATTGTTTTTCAACGATAAAAATGCCACCAAGCCTCATTGTAACATAGTTCAGAGGCATGTAACCACCACATCTCTTCTTAGATATAAGCTACCATCGCCCAAGCTAGTTTATTTCCATTTTGTATGTAAGCATATTTCAGTTCTTTGATATTAATAAATTGAAGTTTTATTTATGATGCATCTCGATATTTATGTTTGTATCTGTATTCTGTTGCATTCATGTATAAGTCCATATCACATAGAAGCAATATCACATGGCACCAGAGTGAGACTTCCAAGTTACTTTCAACAAAATTAATGGAGTTAAGGATTTCTAGCAAACAACCTTCTCCAAAGATTGTTGAATTTAATATTATCAACCTCAACTCTAGAGATGATTCCCTAAGTTAGTGGGCTAGCTTGGGCAAATATTTTGGTTGTGAAAAAGATGTTTATATTATAGAATGGAAAATAGATGTATAGAGAAGTACATATAAGTTTTAATCAAGTTTGATAAAGATAAAAATATCTAAATTAATATTCATTTTATTTTTATTTATGCAATCAAGTAGAAATAGTTAACTACATTCCCTAACCATGCTACTTGGGTTCATAATGAATTTTAAAGCTAGTGCACTATTCAAAATTGATTTCTTTTACATTTCATTTCTTTGCATCTCACCTTATGAATGTTGGATTGAATATTGTCAACAATTATGTAGTTTGTTATTAGAATTAGAAGTTTCACTCTTCAAAGCAAGGGATAAACCTAACAATACCGCATTTTCTTGGAACTTCTCTAAGATCGATCTCAACAACTTCGCATGCTGGGAGTGGAAATACTAGGGTCAATGAGGCACTCCCACATGACTTCATAGGGACCTGCCAAGTGGCTTGATGAGTCACTACCATGTGGCCCCATAACCCATCGTGAATCAAACAAAGTAAATGGATTCCAATGGATGAAGACTATATAGTGCTAAGACACTGTTAGATAGAACTACAAAATATTAAAGGGTTTCTCACACAATATGTATGAACTTGAAGTGTAGGGATTAATATTGTAATGATAATTTGATGTGAGTAAAATAACACTTGTAGATGTTGAGTCAACACAAAGCTATTAAGAAAAACCCATGCTATATGAAACATTCTTGTTGATCACTTACTCAAAAATTACATTTGACTTCTATACCAGTTTCCTTCTACTCTTGGATTTGGACTCTACCTATTTCTCAGAATTAGCATTACCATTCAATTTCAAACTCTTGTTATTTCCACTGCAATACTATGATTTCCCTCCAATCAATTCCTTGTTATTTGATTTTAATTCTTGCTATGCACTTTTCTCTCCAATAGTTTCTAAATGCTTAGCCAGAATAAGAAAAATAATTTCACATGCAAAAAAATATCATCCGCAACTAATGCTTGCAAATTATAGTTACCCAAAACCATTTCATCTTTCCTTCTTGATTTTCCTTATTTGCAAAATAAGAGCGCACTGGTATGTATATTGGTATTTACTGCTTGAAATATATCCTCCATTTCATCAATTATTCTTCTATTTTAAAACTATTCACTTATTTTCATGCTTTGTTGGTGGGTTCCTTGCTCATCTTAAACAATGTGCTTATAAAGCTTATCATACGATTCATGGAAATTTCGAAGTTGTCACTTAGCAATGCAAAATTTGCAACCATCATTTATATAGTGTGGATAAAACCAATCAAGAGATTAACCCTCAAATCCCTCTTATTCCATTCAAAAATAGATGAGTGAAGGTGGATAGCGCAACAATTTCCAAGCTGATGAGCTCTGTAAGACACCTTGGTGTACCCCATATAGTGATTTCAAAGTTCCACCATCGATGCCAACGATAAGGTCCCATAGAGTGCTAGTGAAATGGCACCATAGAGTGTTAGCCAAGTTAAATTATTATACCTACCAAGTGGCCCCATAAAGTTCTCAAGTGACACAATTGCATATCATCAAGTGACCCCATAAAGCATAAGTGGCACCATTACTATTGGCCAAGTGGAATTGTTAATGACTCACCAAGTGGCATTATTAGCAGTCCAACAAGTTTCCCCATAAAGTGCAAGTGGCACATAAAGAATTAACCAAGTTCCATGATTATGTTTACAAAGTGGCCCCATGGAACACTTGCAAGTGACATCATTATGGTTGGCCAAGTAGCTCATTGATGCCCCTCCAAGTGACACCATGAAAATTTATCAAGTGGAACCACGATAGTGTACCAAGTGGCACCATTATTAGCCTACTAAGTGGAACCATAAATTGATCACCAAGTGGTGTCATTGATAGCTACCCAAGTGGCACCATAGACAGTTGGCCAAGTGGTCGCCCAGAGACCACCCATGAAGTGGCACAGTGACTACATGGCAAGAATGCTAATTTGGGGTAGCATCGAATGTGCCCTATGCCTCAAATTTTGCAGGGAGGCTTAGGCACATGCATTCCAAAGAACCCAGAAATCGTTTTGGGAAATTCCACCCATAAACGATTTTATTAAAATAATTAATATTTTCAATGGGGTTCCTAAGTCTAAACTTAGGGAATTAAAATATTAATGGGTATTAATCTAATTGTCGTTGAATTTTCTAGATAAAGATGGAGATCAAGTCAAAATGATCTAAGCCTTTGATTAAGAATTAATCTAGACCTTTGGTTTTCCAACAGGAAGATATAAGAAGGGGCTTGAGGGTCATTTAGAAAACACACAAAGAGAGATCAAGAAATCAATTTTCTAAAGTGAGAAGTTCCCAAGAGGAAAACTCGATTGAGGAGATTTCTTGCAGCTGAGGGGCATGGATAACAACAGAGAGAGAGATTCTCAGCTAGAGAATCATTAGCGGAGAGAGGCAGAGAGTGATCTAGTAGCCTTGATGTAGAGGCTGACAGAAGGGCCACACAGAAGCAACGCAGAGGGAGAGAGAGAAAGTCAAAAATCATAGCAAAGAGTCAGTTTTAGCATCTGGAAGCTGAGGTGTGAGACCGGGAGGCTGAGAGCAGTGAATCTAGGCTACTGATCGATTCCCAGTTGGGTGACACTGTGCCTAAGAGGGTTGACGCTGGGACAATGTAGAGGCAGCGCGGGGCCTTCCAGGGGCACTTCATCCGACAACCAGATCAATCAGGACTTTTTTCTCAGTGATTTTGTGAGGTAATCTCACAAAGCTTCTGCTAGTATTTCTCTCTGGAACTGAATAACCCTGTGAGGTATTCAGAGATGTATTCAAAATTTTCTACTTCTTAATAATAATAAACCCTTAGAATTGCTGCACCAGTTTTCCCGCATTGGGCTTTTCTGGGGACATTTGTCCAAAAATAATGGTGTACTATGTGTTTGTATTTCCTTGCTCAGTTTCTATGTTTCGGAAACATATTTAATTTGGTGTAGGTTGCTTTAGTAATTTGCTTCAATATTTCAAGAAGAAATCTGAAATATGTTTGTAATGTAATAGACAATCTAGGTGAAGTAGATTCAGTTAGTTGCAGTAGGATTCATGAGATTGTTAGATATGGTAATTTTCGCATGGTATCAGAATTGTTGATGTGAAACAGGAAGAGTAGATCTAGCACTGAAGCAAGGGCCAACTTACTACAGCAAGCAGCAGTTCGAATCCCCTGAGGGATTGCATAATTCCAGTTAGGAGGGCTATATTTTTTGAGGATTGTCTCTCTCTGAGTGAGTCAATAGAGAGGTAATACTTTCAGATCGAGAACCTATTAAGGAAGAGGGAGCCACACAAAGCCTCAGTGTAAATCTAGAGGGATAGTTTTCTGCAGGCTGAGTGCTAGACAAAAAAGTCGTTGGAAGAAGGAAGTAGAATAGATAGTGAGGGAATACTTCCTCAATGATTTTTTACCGAGGAAATCAATATTTCTCAATTGTGTGGTAGTAGAGGAGCAACAAACTTACCATCTCCATTAGGGAGTACGTAAGATAGCCTAGAATCTACGTAGTAGGGAGGAAGAGGGAGTTTTTCGACAGTTTTCGGAGGAGATGGAAGCTAGTGGATTGAGGGATCATGATAGGTTGGATGGAGCTTCCAACTACGTCATTTGGAAGGCTAGAGTGTCTTTCCTTCTAGATGAGCACGCCCTCAAGATGTATGTCGATAGTGTGGTAGCTAAACCTGCATATGCAAATCCACTAAAGAAGTATAAGATTGAGATGGCAAAGGCCAAGATGATGATTCTGAATGGAGTCAAGGATCACGTTGTGTGCCACATTGCTAGCAGAGCAACTGCTAAGGAGATGTGGGATGCCTTGCCCATGTTGTATCAGGAATCTTCCGAGCAGCAGAAGATGTACTTAGAGAAAAAGCTGAGATTTGCTCAGATGTAGAAGGGATAGCATGTGGATCCCTTCCTCACAAAGCTGAAGGAGACCCGTGATGAGTTGTTGGTTGTGGGGCATACACCTCATGATTCAGAGTCAGTGAGACTGGCACTAAATTCCATCTCAGATGAGTGGAAAGTCTTTGTCTAGATTATCCTAGGCAGAGCAGCATTGCCTAATTGGGATGAGATGTAAGCAGCTCTAAAACAGGAGGAGCTAAGGAGAGACCTGGTCAAGGTCAAACTTGATGGGAGCAACAACAATAGTGGGTTGAAGCCCAACAAAGAGGAGGAAAATGTGACCCTTGCATCAAAGGGGAAGTAGGGGCAACAAAGACGAAAGGATGTCTCCAAGGTGAAGTGTTTTAGATGTGGCGAGATGGGCCATTAAGCATCCCATTGTCACTTGAAGAAAAAGGAGAAGGATGAGAAGCATGATCCTAAGGTTGCAATCACAGAGGTCAACGTTTTAAATTCAAAGAGTAGAGAGGAATTAGAAGAAATAAACATCTTTGACAAAACAACTACCATCTTAGAGATAAAAAAGGTATTACAGAAAAATAATTTGATCAATCAATTGGAAACTAAGTGTCAAACCCTCGATATTTCTGTTAAGAGATTTCATTCAAAATTTAATGTTTTAAATCAGAAAGGATTGTGAGGATTAGTAGGTTTGAATGATAAGTTGATTAGATTAGATGATAATTGCAAGGAGTTATATGCTATTGCAGTAGACAGAGCCAAATTTGTAGAAGTGAAAGGATAGATAACAGGGAAGGCTTTTCTAGAAGCCTTGGAATATGATTTAACCATCTTACATGAAATCAAGAACTTGTTTCTCACCAAGCCTAACTTCGAAAGATATATAAAGGTGGATGAAACATTCAGGAAAATGGTAAATGTAGAAATCCCAAATGAACAAATATGGGATCATTTGTATGAAACAATTTAGTAATTCTTCATTGTGATAGCAGGACAACTCATCAGTGTTTTCAGGCTAGATCATCAAAAAATTCCAAAAGGATAGAGCCACCTCTTTAGCAGTTTTTCAGCTCCTATTATATTGTTCTAGTTTTGTAATTTTGTACTATTTTGGTATTTTATTCCAAACAGATTGTAGATCTTTTGAAACGTTTTGTATAAATAAATCCTCCTTTGAGTTATTATGGGTTGAGCCCTTGAACAAGTTATCAAGCAGATTTGTACTAAGCTAGAGAATTTTTTAGATAATAAAAGAATCTAGATTTGCCTCATATGGTCTGTCTCTCAGTGAGTTGTATTCCATCTTGCCTATTCATTATGTTTCTTCATATAAATTAATTCTTTTGCAGTCATCCGATTTAAAATTTAATTGAATACCAGTTTCATTTTGAATCCTCTATGAAGTTGTAATTTAAATAAAATATAATTTACAGAACTATTTTTTATTGTAAATTCCTCTTTGAACATAAATTACACTAGATCTCTGCAATAATTTGATTATATTTTGTTGATTAAGAAAGCATTGTTTTCTTAATTTCTTCTTGTAAATGGTTAAATATTTAGTTTGAATATCAAATCAATTATACCTCTCCATACTCTACTTCTCCATCACATTAAAATCAAACTAACCATGTGCAGTTAAAGAACAACCTTTCATTCTGTCAAAAATCTGTCTAAGTTTAAAGCACCTATTTATAAATATTTCATTGGTCATCCAATTGCTTAAACCAACAAAACATTATAGATGTGTCTAGTCAATTTAATGTCTTAAATTGCTCTACATAAATTATCAATCCGGGTATCGTAAGCTGATGAAGTGTGGTGCACTGTATGTGCTTAGTTAACCTTTCTCTTACTTCGTTGTTTTATAGTTTATGTTGTTTTTGGGGTTTTGTTCTAACATGCAATAATCAAATAATGAGAAAATAACCATGAGACCAAGTATCCTTGCTGCAGCAAAAGGACAAGATGATTCTATCACGTCATTAGTTCATTAGAAGGCTATGCGCATCACTAATCTACAATCAACTTGAAAGCATGCAGTAATTAAAACTGTACATTAAACTTGCAAAGAAAGAGCTTGAAAGAAATAACTTGAAATGAAACTGAAAGCAAAGCATAAAAACCACTTTCTAATGGCACTAGTCACTACTCATGCTGCTGCAAAAAAATAAGAAAAACTACTTTAAAGACTAGTTATAATGTTCAACTCTTCTTAACTCTCTGCTTCCAACATATGGGATTATGTGAAACACGATTAAGAAGTAGTTAGAAATAAGTCTAAAAAGTAATCAAAATAAGAAAAATCCACTTTAAAGACCAGTTATAATGTTCAGCTCTTCCTAACTCTCTGCTTCCAACATATGGGATTATGTGAAACACGATTAAGAAGTAATTAGAGATTAGTCTAAAAAGTACTCAAAGCAAGCTGTAATTTATTAATATTCTGATCTCTTAAAGATGAACAACTTATGATAAAGAGACCATCAATATGTTAGCATACAACTTGAGAAACTAAACTAGAAATCAAGCTAGAAAAATAAAATAAAGGCAGCAACTTATGAATATGACAACTGAAAATACCATTAGAGATAAAGCAAATACAACAAAGACACACAATCTCGGGAGAAAATAACTTGCATAAATTAAAATTGCATGAATGAAAATCTAATCTACCTTACATTCTACAAAGCAATATTTACAAAATGAAATCTACTCTACTTACATCCTAATATGCTCCATGACATCTACTTCACATCTCCTTCCATGTTGAGAACATCAAAGCTTTATTCAATTCCTTCAAAAGTGCAAAGTACAACAAAGCTCTCCAAGGCTTTCAAAAGCCATGGGACTAACAAACTAAAAGGACTAAGAAAAGACTAAAGGAAAGACTAGCAAATGAAGGAGAGAGATCTCCTATTTATACAAAAAGATGAGAGCCATCTCATTAATGATAGTCCATGAATCTCTCCCTCTACCTCTAGAGTCCTAATCAAAATAGGAACTGATAAGACACATGTCTTTTTAGAGTTACAATACAATTAGGAGATGTGACACATATCCTCATGATCCCATGGTTCTTTCCAACCAAATTCGAATTTGGCCTTAGAGTGCCACATAAGGGTCTTCTAGAAGCCTCCTTTCAACCTACACATGTCAACAATCTCAACCCATTTGTTAGGTATAAGCATATGCACATTATTTTCTAATGTTTAACCACAAATTCACTTAAAAGGCTTAGAAATAATAAAGATTGGAAAAACATAAAGGTGGCCCAATGATAATGAAAGTGGGATGAATGTGGTGACATAGTAGTGAAATGGAGGTGAAATGGAGGTGATATAATGGACATAATAGTGAAAGTGTAATGCAAATGAATGACATTTTCAAGACTCAACATACCCCCCAACTGAAGCTATTGCATGTCCTCATGCAATATATATTACATTAACTCTTTTGATCCTTGAGCTTTGGCTTAACTTTGCATGATATCATTTGATAACTTCATATTTATGCAAAGTGTTTCACTTGAATTGCAACATGGTTGGTTCTTGTGTTACAACCATATTTTTTTTTTTTTGTTGCCTTCTATTTTGATCTTTGAACTTTGCATAATGATATTTTGAATATTGTTTCAAAGTATATCTTTATTGGATTGCATGATGGTTGGTTCTTGTGTGACAACCATGATTTTGTTTGTATCCAATTTATCCTTTAAACACTTTTTTTCAAAATCCATTGTATGCTCATAATAGCAATGTAATAATTAATATATGTTGGAAGTATGTGAGCTCCTGAATATGATATGGACATGGAAAGATATGAATATGAATGTATTTCCCCCCCCCCAACTGATGGTATTGGCAATTTTATGAAATGAGGAAGAGAAATGTTTTTCCAACAATTATCATTCTAGTTTTTTATGGAATTCTATGGTTAAAAGTTAGAAAATGCCGTACCTTCACTTACCCTTTGGAATGGATGAGTTGTATGTGTGGTGGCTGAAAACTTCTGATCATATTCTTCTTCAAGTGGCTGAGCAAGAGGGGTCATGGATAGAGAGATAAGATGGCTTTTTATTGCTTCTACTAAAACTTGCTGAATCTGCTCCAAAATGCTGAAAATAATAGTCTTCATGTCTTCAAAACTCATTGGCATAATTCCTACTATGTGAAAAGATGTTTTGATGTCGAACATAGTAGGAAATTGTTGGCTTAGTGGCCATTAATGAATGCCACTAGTCAACACGAGAACTCTCACCATTGATGACAATGAGAGTCAAGATGCCCAAACACATCTTGCTAGGTACGAATGAATTTGCTGATGTCGAGTCACCTAGAAGATCTAACGAACAAGGGACATTAATGTATTCCCATTGTTTGTCAGCATGAAGACTTGCCATTAAGGCATGCAAGCCTCAAGGTGTTTTTACAAAGAACTTAGACTCAAAGGACTATGGACTCAATAATTTGCATTGAAGCAGGGCTTATTTGCAAAATGAAAATGACAAGGAATGGAAGGTGAAAATGGAAGATGGCAATGGAGAGTAGAAATGACAATGGGCAATAAGCATATGAATGAGCCTCTTGCTTTTATTTGTGGGTTATGAATGGACAAAAAGAGATGGAAAATGTATGTGAATGTAAATGGAAAATATGGAGGAAAATGAGGTGAATGGTTTATTATGAAGTATGGATGCGATGGAGACAATAGTATCTGAAGGTTTTTCAAGTGTTTGGATCTGATTTTGCATCAGCATATTTCCTCTTTGTTGCTGATCATCCTCTCATGAAACAAATTGGTCTCTTAAAGAGACACCATTCTCTTGTAGTCATTTGTCCTTCCTCCTGGAACCTGCAAAAAAACTAATACTTCTTCTGCAATGGAATGTAAGATTATCAAAGGAGAGAGGTGATAAATCTCTCTAATTATGATATTTACACACAAAACTAAGAATTTGTATTAATGAAACAAGTTCTCAAAGGAAAAATCAAAAGAATTTATACCTGCTTTGGAATTAGTGCCTCAAGTTGATGTTGCTTCTTTTCAGCAATTTATTTCATTATTTGCCATTTCAAACTCTAATGATATATTTCTCATTGTATAGATCTTATTGAGATCTTTCCAATGGTACTTAAATCATCAAAATCTGATTTTGTATGGAAAAGATAAGCTGATTTGAACAATGAGGTTTTTCTGGCTGCGGAATCAGAAAATAGCTGCGAAATTGGACTTTAGCTGCGGAATGTGCACAGTTCTGTAGCTAAAAATCTTGGATACAAAGTTAGCCATTCATCTTTCATTATCAATCCAAAATTAATCAATACCTTCAAAAGAGTGAGAAAATAACTTGTTCATTTCATTGATTCAAAATTATTATTTTTTCTTGACATGCAGCGACTCAGTGTGGCGACTCAATGTGGCGACTTTGTGATAACACACAATTTGACTTCCCTTTGACCGGGGTTTTTTTCATCAAATTTTACCGAATGAATAGGACACCATCCATGTACTGACACTTTCCTAGCTACCCATGTGACTTGTTTTGCCTGATGACACCTGCAACCTAGAGTTTAACAAAACAGCTGCGGAATTGTCAGCTAGCTGTGGAAACGCTGTATTGGCTGCGGAAAGTGCAGAGAGTGCTGTGAAATGGAGTGGCTGAAACAGAGTGTAGTAATTACAACAAAAACCTCAGATCATATCAGGGGATCATATGACAGAAAGTCCATAACAAAATTATTTTGATCCTTTGGAGTCCAAATCTTAATGTTTTGTTTTTTTTTAATTTTTTTTTTTATTTTTTTTTTTTTTTTTTTTTTATGTGACATGAATTTCCTGTATGGGAAGATGACTGCATCATTCTCTACTCTCTCAAGGGCAGCAACAGCAGAGTATATCTCTCAAGGGCAGCAACAATAGATTTTGTAACAACAAAAACAGCAGCACATGGTGAAGAGGCAGGCATTATGGACATGGGCTTTTTCGTCAATAATATTGATGCAAGATTAATTTAGTAGGATAGCCATAACAGGTTGCCCATATGTAGCAGAGCCATAACCAAAAAAATTCATGTAAAGTGGCTATAAGATGGTTACAAATGACGGCATGTACAAGTTCAACCTGTTCTCGAACTTCATTTGACAATTCAAGTTCTACATAAGCCAATTCACTTAAAGCCTGCTCCAACTGAGTAGTTATATTGTGAAATTTGCCTGCGGCTTGCTATGAACAGCTTGCTGCTCTCGTGGCCAAACTTGAGAGTCTCCACAACATGTTTAAGAGCCAAGCGCAGAGATGACAAGGCTATTATCCTTAAGCAGGGAATCCGTCAAACATGATTTTCTCCCAACATCTAACCAACAACGATTTCATGGAATTTAATGGCAGAGAGTCGTGTTCAATTGGAACACGTCTCCAAACAGGTTGAGTTTAATGAGAGAGAAGGTGTGTAATCGGATTTCAGATTCCAGCAATATACAATGATTCATAATTAGAATTCCCTTCCTCAGGCACGCAGAACACATTCAATCTATAAGTTAATCAATTCAAATCCAGTTTTTTTTTTCACGCGGCGACAAAAAAGAGGCTCCAAAGAACCGAAGATTTCTCCCAGACCACCACGAATTTCCCCAAACGGTTTCTGGGTTATCTAATTAACCCACCTGGCAAAAAAACCCATGTTTTAGTTTTTTGAAATTCGTCTCCATTTGGGCAAATCGAACGTTTGAAGTTTGACATTTTTTCCTATGTTTACGTTTTTCTGAGTTAACAGTTCTGCATTCGGCCTTTTATGAATTTGCATTCGTTTTTCTTGTGGTTTTATTTGTTGTTTTGCAGGTATGTTACACAAGTTTAATTCAATGCAGTCAACCATTTATAACCTTCCGGCTCTGCTCTTAATAACTTGCCCATTTCGGTTATCAGCTCACTCTGCAGCTCTGACAGTGGTGTTTGCACGCTGGAGGAGAAAACTATGCGGAAAAACAGTGCTCAATAGTGGGTATTACAGCTATAACAGAGTGGCTGTGATGAAATTGCAGGACTGGTGATCGGGGTTTTAAGTGGATAGGTGAGGAAAATGGAACAGAGAGGTTTACGATGAAACAGAGTGGTGAATGAAACCGAGAGTGAAAAAAAACGGTGGAGTGAGGGAGTAATCATCAATACGAAATTGTTTCCTTCAAGTCTGTCTTTAAAAGAACCAAAGGCACATATCATTTCTTTGCTTTATTATGCACAATATTCTAGTAGAAGTTTTACCCAAGAAATACCACTTTTATTTTGAAAAGAGTGGTTCACTGTTAAACGCTTACTTCTCTAGATTTCTCCTTCTGAACATCAGGAAGAAAACCTTGATGACATTGAGGGATGGTATGCAGGGGCAAATGGATACACAGAGGGACTTATATGAGCCTATACTGAGGTAAGCACAAGCTGGTCAGGGTCCTAGTACATTTTTCTTTTTGAAAACAGAGTTTGTTTCAGGCCAAAGCTTGAACAAGGAGGCAGATTTTTATTGAAGCCACAGTGAAAACTAGAAATGGAGATAGCCATGGATTGCTTTTCTCTTTTTTTTCTTCTCTGAAATTGTAAAATTTTATAAAAAGGATTAATGATTTTCAATTTCAGGCAGCAAATACTTCAAGAAAAACATGTTAAAAACAAGACTTTGACTGAGGTCCTAGGCTGGTTTTTCATCGATCTGAGCTGGGTGACTAGGATAGGATCCATGTCGAGACAATTCTGGAGATGCTCATGTGGTCGGTTTTTTCATTAGATGCCTGTAACCTGCTAAACCTTGAAACAACTGCGGAATTGTCAGCTAGCTGCAGAATTGTCAACTAGCTGCGGAATCAGGGCAGTTTCCGCAGTTGCAAAACCTTATTTGAACAAGATACAGTGTTTTGAAGACCACTACAAAGCATAACCAGACAATTTTGGACAATTTGAACCTATCAAAGCAGTTGAGTTTCATTTTTTCATTGTTTTTTTATTGAATCAATTGAAATGTTGAAGTTTATTTTGTCTCCTATATTTTTTTTTAACAATTCTTTTTCTGATCCTCCAGATCACACAAAGTGCAGGAGGAGAGCATACTCAAGAATTATTATATATATATATTTTTTTACTTAACAATCCTTTTTCTGATCCTCTAGATCACACAAAGTGCAAGAGGAGAGCATACTTAAGAGTTGAACATTCTCATAGAGACATATATAGAGAAGTGCAAGTTAGAGAATTAGGCTCTCTATATTATTCTCTATATATAAGGCTCTATATGTATATGGTACTATGTAAAACACGATTAGGAAGTAGTTAGAGATGAGTTTAAAAAGTGATAAAAAATGAGAAAAATCTACTTTAAAGACTAGTTATAATGTTCAGCTCTTCCTAACTCTCTGCTTTCAGCATATGGAATTATGTGAAGCACGATTAGGAAGTAGTTAAAGATTAGTCTACAAAGTGCTCAAAGCCAGCTGTAATTTATTAGTATTCTGATCTCTAAAAGATGAACAACTTATGATAAAGAGACCATCAATATGTTAACATACAACTTTGAGAAACTAAACTAGAAATCAGCTATGAAAATAGAGTAAAGGCAGCAACTTTGAATATGTCAACTGAAAATACCATCAGATATAAAGCAAATACACAAAGACAAAACAATCCCGGGTTAAAAACCTGCAAAAGAACAATACTGATCAGTTTAAAATAAATGCTGGAAATGAAATGACATGAGATCAAATGGCACACTATTATACATGATGAAAGAAATAGAAATTGTTGAAAGCATGAAAATGAAATCAAACACTATGTACACGGGCTGTCATAGATGGGGGCCCTCCATCCACGCAACCAACTTAAAAGATCAGCTACGAAAAGGTGAACAGAACAGTCTTCTTTTTATAAAACCAGCATGTCAAAATACAGTGAAAAGTGCTGTAGGAATAGCCTTCTAAAACAGAGTTTTTATAACAGAATCAGCGCAACAATTACAATATTCAAAAAGCTAATCTATAAGCGTTGACACACGCCTTATTTATAAGCACAGAGGCAAACTACCCTCTGCGTGAATTAAGCAACTACAGCCTAACTTATTAACTACGCAGCAACACGCAGTCTTAACTAATTAACTTGTGCAGCAACACGCAGGCAACTCCGTGCACTTTTGAGGGAAACGGTCATCATGGGAGACAAATCTATGTTTGGATCCTGTCTTTAGTTGTCTTCGTGGCGTGGAGGAGGTGCCAGCTATAGTTCCATGTCCCAACTGCTCACGGCTCCCATGCCACCGTTTAGAACTTGACCGTTTGACCGAGGGAACCCCTGCGTTGACCAAGGGCATACGTGACTGGTTTGGCTCAACCAATAGCATACGATCCATGTGTACATCCAACCCAACATGCCCATGTGGCTCGTTCCTTGAGAAGACACGTGGAGCATATCAAACAACAAAAAGGCTGCGGAATCTCTGAACAGCTGCGGAATTGCTGAACAGCTGCAGAAACTCTGTTTATATGTCAAAAATCTAAACCAACAGTAAAACATAAGCAAAGTTAACCAATTATGCTTAAAGACATCAAATGTAATGATCTGGGTAAGTTTATGCGGAAAATAGAGCAAAAGAGAGGGATAAGTGAGGAAAAGCTGTAGGTAATGATGGATAATCAAGTGCAAGTTAGAGGCTCTACATACCCCCACTACGAGGATGTTGCATGTCCTCATGCAACGAAAACATTGTTTAATCCACCTGCTGAGATGCCTCTGCTAAGACATCTAGTCTTCTCCTCTTCCTCTGTGTGGCCACATTGACTCTTGGTCTTTTCATCAAACATCTGAATTTTAAATTGATCAAAGCTCTGCTTAACTTCCTGCATTTCTTCTTGAACTTTTTGTTTTCCTTTTGCCAAAGGCCCATATGAAGTATGGTATTATCTTGGACCATCTTGTCCACATTGCTTTGTTCCTTCAGTTTTTCATTTTCTTGTTTGATGTGGCGATTTAGTACCTCTAGCTCAAATACTTCTTGCTTCAGTGATTGAACTTATTGTTCAAGAGGTAGAACAGTGCTTGGACTAGCAACAACTTGTTCTAATGTTTCCAAGTAGTTATATACTCTCTGCTGGTCTGGGTCAATCTCTGGTGACCTCTTTGGACTAGGCTCATGCTCAAATTCAGGTTCATGTTCAAATTCAGGCTCATGCTCAAAAGGACTTTCCTCACGTGGAGGGCTAGTCTCAACCTGCTCAACATGTGGAGAGCTTTTCTCAAAGTCAAGTCTTGTAGCAACCTTTTTAGGTGTGCTCAAGTCAATAAAGAATGACTCTTTGTTCTTTGTGGCCCCCATTTTGCTTTGTAACCTGCTGCTCCTTCTCACGGTGGTGATGCTCTGTTTTTCTTTTTGTTGCTTCTGTTTTTGTTTTTGCATCTTCTTGGAAAGGGCAGCCTCATGAAGTTGGGCCAACCTATGTGCCAATGGCTGAGTGTCCTCTTCACTGGAATTTTCAGGAGTAAGGTAGGTTTCTTGGGCTATGGCTTTTCCTTTATCTTTCTTTTGTTTCTTCCTACTCTCCTTTTTCTTTTGAGCAACTTCTTGTACAATTTCTTGCAGGGTTTCTGTAATGATTCCTTGGGCTGTTTGATCAATGTCTACAGCAGGTTCAGGGTCAATTTCATGTTCAGAATGATGGGCAACATTTTCTTCTTCAACAAGGTCTTGGACAGTTTCTTCTTGGACAGTAGTTTTTGGGGTAACCTCTTCTCTTTTTCTTCTACTCTTTCTAGGCACAGAGGCTTCTCCTGCCTCTTCGAAGTGGTTTCTCACAAGAAATCTTTCCCAGGTATCCCTTTTGGCCTTTAACTATTCTTCAACTAGTATTTTGACAAGCCCACGATGGTATAAATGTGGCTCAATGTTTCTTGGATTTCTTTGGACTATTGAGCACATTTTTCTAAGGCTTGAGAGTAAAAAGTATGGAAGGTTAATGTCATGCTCTCCTAAGAAATGCATCATAATTTTGGCATGATAAACATATAGAACTCCAAACCTTCCCTCACATGTAAAGAATTTTTGTACTAGTAGAAGCAGAGCTGTCCATTCTTCTTTGAAAAGATTAACAGGGATTCCTTTTGTAAAGATGCTAGTGTCCATACCTGGATTCTTCAGAATTTGTTTCCATTGCTGGTCTTGTACTGATCGGTTTTTGAACCATCTCTCCCCAGTTGTGGTAGTGAAGTGGCCTGTGCCAAACTGCTCTCGGTGACTGTGAATTTCAGATCTCCTATCTCCACTTGGTTGTCTTTCTCTTTGAAAGAACGTGCAAAAGTCTTTGTGACCTCTCTATGATAACCCTTGAATTTTTGAATGCACTGGAGCCAATTTGCCTTTTGCAAAGGGTCTTTGACTTGGGGATATCCTTCCAGAAATTTGGAGCCCTCTGGCTCTGCCCTCAGAAGTTTACCCATCGATTCTCTGGCTCTGTTTTAATACTCTTGAGGAAGGGTTATACGGTTTCAACAGTGGCTTTAACTCAACAGCTTTACGGCTTCAACAGTGGTTTCCACACAGTAGACTTACGGCTTCAACAGAGGTTTCCACACAGTAGACTTACGGCTTCAACACAACAGCCGTAATACATTCACAACAGTGGTCAAAGTTTAGCAGAGGAGATAAACGAAACAGAGTATGGTTACGATGACAGAATGGTGAATAAGGCAGAGCAGTGGAAAGCAAGGAAAATGTGGAAGTGAAACAACTGCGTGAATGAGATAATACATGCGTAGGAGGGTTATGAATGATGGGAAGAAACGGTTAAGTCCTTAGACTTCGGTCATGAGTGTACATTTGGCTGCGGAATCATAACGCAGAGAGTCATAGTACAATTGTCTACGTCACTTAGGTACAAAAATTTAAATGGAAACGCAGCCGTGTGTGGGCTTTTAAATCGTGATGAATGGTGGCTGTTAAGGCTGAGAGATACGGGGATTTCGGTCAAGTAATGGAGAGAATTGGCAATCATTACATTGAATGGCAAAAAACACAACCCGTAAACTATGCAAAATGTTATAACCATAGGTTTAGAAATTAGATCATACCTTAGGTGTCCGCGTTTTGATTCCTTTTGCTTATATGACATTAACCTTTCATTGTTTGTTGCTGCTACATGACCTTTCAATTTTTGTTGATGACCTTTGGACTGCAGATTCCTTCTTTAAACAGACTGTGTTTTTTTTATGCAGGTGCAGAAAGTGTATTGGCTGCGGAATTGGGATATTGGCTGCAGAATTGCTCCTCGGCTGCAGAAACTGCAGAAATACCCTTCTGACTGCACAAAACAACTTTAGCTGTGTAAAAATAAATCTGACAATGACTTTATTGGTGGAATGGAATGTAATGGATGGATGAATGGAAAGAAATGAGGTGGAGTGAGAGTGGTTGAATGAATAAGATGGTGAATGAAGTGGATGAAATGGCGAAATGAGATGGAAGAGAGAGAGACTTTTTTTTTTTTTGGAAAACATGAGGTGTCAGGTGACCCTGATTTTCACCTCAGGTTTTCTGCATAAGACTGCCAATCAGAGATTGGTTTTCAAGCTTATACATTTTTTTTTTTTTTTCAAAAACCAAAGATTAGGCTGATGGAGGAGAAGAATCCTTCTCCACCAACCTGATTGCAGAATCTTCTTTAAACAACTTGACAAATTCCTCTTTTGAGAGTGGCCTCTGGTAGACTTTCAATCTATGGCCATTCACAATAAGAGGTGTTTGAAGCTCATCAATGGTCTTCACTCGAACTGCTCCATTTTTAAAGACTTCATCAATCTCATATGGCCCAAGCCAATGAGTTTGAAATTTTCCTTTGAAGTCCTTAAACTTTGAATCAAACAATAGAGCCCAATCTCCTTTCTGAAACTTTCTTTCTTTGATATGACGATCATGCCATTTAGATCTTTGGTGCTGAACTAGATCGGTCCTTAGAATTGCATCTTGTCTTATTTCATCTAGCTCATTTAGCTGGTCCATTCTGTGTCTTTGGGCTTCTGTGAGGCTCATCCCCAATTGGACTGCCATCTTGAAGGTCTTGATTTGGAACTCAATGGGGAACAGGACTTCCTTCCCATAAACAAGTTCATAGGGAGAATGTCCTGTTGTGTTCCTCCATGTAGTTCTATAGGCCCATAAGGCTTCAGGAAGCCTTTCCGCCCAATCTCTTCTATGAAGATGAACAGTCTTAGTGATAATGCCTTCAAGAACTTTATTGGTAGATTCCACTTGGCCATTGGATTGCGGATGGTAGGGAGTAGATGTTCTGTGCTTGATCTTATATTCCTCCATCAGCTTCTCCATCAATTTAGATGTAAATTGGCTGCCCTGATCTGTTACAATTTCCCTTGGGACACCAAAACGAGTGAAAATATCCTCAAAAAGAAATTGAACAACTGAATTTTTAGTGGCAGAAGGCAATGCCTTGGCTTCTACCCACTTAGTAACATAATTAGTACAAACCAGTATATACTTCTTTTGCTTTGATGGTGGATTAATTGGTCCAACGAAATCTAGAGCCCATTTCTCAAAGGGTTCGATGCATACCTGAGGCTGGAGTGGCATTTCATTTGAAGGAGTTGGTCTCCCAACTCTTTGGTAGCTGTCACACCTTCTAACATATTGCTTTGCATCTTTAAAGAGAGAAGGCCAATAATATCCTAGAGAAAGGATTTTATAGGCTGTCCTCTTGTCAGCAAAGTGCCCGCCGCATGGTTCATCATGACATGCCTTAAGGATGTCAGGCATTTCGTCTTCCCGAACACACCTTCTGATTATACAATCTGGCCCTGTTTTGAACAATTCATTAGAAATCCAAGAATAATGTGAACTCTCCTGAATGATTTTCCTTTTCTCATTAGGAAATAAGTGTAGAGGTAGCTTCCCTGTAACTAGATAATTAGCCATATCTGCATACCAAGGAGTCTTGGTAGTTACTGCAAACAAGTATTCATCTGGAAACTTATCTTCTACTGGAGAATCTTCATTAGTGTTTTGGATTCTAGACAAGAAATCAGCTACTGTGTTTTGTTTTCCAGGTCTATCTAACAAAGTAATGTTGAATTCTTGTAAGAGTAAAAGCCATCTTGTAACTCTACCATTAGTAACAGGTTTGTTCATTAAATATCTTATGGCAGAGTGATCAGTATGGACAAAGGTTTCATAGCCGGTTATGTAGTGTCTAAACTTATTGACCGCATGTACCACAGCTAAGAACTCTTTTTCTGTAACAGTATAATTTAATTCAGTGGGAGTCAAATTTTTACTGGTGTAATAAATGGCATAAGGGATCAGATCCTTTTGTCCCAAAACAGCTCCTAGAGCTGTATCTGAAGCATCAGTAGAAATGTGGAAAGGGAGTTTCCAATTTGGCCCCCTTAAGATGGGTGCTTCAGATATTTTAGTCTTTAAAGCTTCAAAGGCAGATTGACACTCAGGATCCCATTTGAACTCACAGTCTTTGGTAAGCAATTTGAAAAGAGGAGATGCTATCTTAGTGAAGTTTTCAATAAATCTTCTGTAATATCCAGTAAACCCAAGAAAACTTCTAACATCTTTTTGGCAATTTGGAACAGGTAACTTAGAGATGACTTCAACTTTGGATCTATCAACCTTAATCCCATCTCCTGAAATATGATGTCCTAAAACAATCCCTTCAGTAAACATCATAAAACACTTTTCATGACTTAAAGAAAGATTTGTTTCCTTACATCTTATCAGTACTTTTTCCAAATTTTCCAAAGCTTCTTCAAATGTATTACCATAAACTGTGAAATCGTCCATGTATACCTCTACACAATCATGAATCAGATCTGAAAAGATTCCTAGTACAGCCCTTTGAAATGTAGCGGGTGCATTGCACAATCCAAAAGGGAGTACTCGGTAGGCAAAAGTTCCCCAAGGACAAGTAAATGTGGTTTTGTCTTGATCTTCAGGTGCTACCTGAATTTGATTATACCCACTAAAACCATCCAGGAATGAAAAATACTTTTTACCTGCTAAAGTGTCTAGTACCTGATCAATAAAAGGTAGAGGGAAATGATCCTTTAAGGTTGCCTTGTTCAATTCTCGATAATCAATGCAAACTCTCCATTTACCATTCTTTTTGGGCACTATAACCAAGGGAGAAACCCATTGGCTATCTGAAATGGGGTAAATGAAGTTTACCTTGAGCAATTTCTGGAGTTCTTCTTTCACAATTTCCCTAAGGTTTGGATTCATCCTTCTTTGTGGTTGCCTAATAGGTCTGCTGTTTTCTTCAATATAGATGTGATGAATACAAGTCTTAGGATTGATTCCTTTCATGTCAGTGTATTCCCATGCAAATGTAGTGGAATGTTTTTGCAAAAGTTTAGTTAATTCTTCTTGTTGTGGTCTTTCCAAGTTTTTGTTAATGTTCAATGCTTTTCCTGGAAGGATTTCAACTGTAGAACTACCAAACTCTTCCATTGAGAAGAGAGACATCTGTCTAGAGGAGAGATATTCAATGTCTGCATCTAACTGAAACTGTGTAGAGTCATATTCTAAAGGTATTTCAAAATTTTCTAATGTATTTAGAATTTGACTATCCTCACTGATCTCAGAGATGGTTAGAACAGGTTGAATAGTATCCTCATCATCAACCCACTCATCTTCTCCTATTTTTGTTATTGCCTTTGCTGGAGGATACAAGTTGAATTTCTTGGTGGAATTACCATCTGATATATACATGTCCCCAGACCTACAACTGATAAAAGCATCAACTTTTGCTAACCAAGGTCTTCCTAAGATAAGAGGATGTCCTCCTAGATTGTTCTTGGGAGTTAAAATCATAAAATCAACTGGATATTCCCAAGAGTCTAGGGAGACTGGAATGTCTTCCAATACACCATCAGGTTTAATGATTGATCTATCTGCAAGTTGCAGTAAAGTAGGTGTAAAGAGAAGGTTAGGAAGCTTTAACTGATCCATGGTCTGTCTACTCATGATGTTGATCGCGGCTCCTAAGTCAATCAAAGTATTTGGGATTTCAACCCCATTAATATGAGTTTTGACAATAGGGCTACCGGGATCCACATACTTTTGCATGGTAATCTTACCCATCATAATGTCTACAATTTTTCCAACTAGATGTATCCTTTTGGTATCTCTGGTTCTCTTTCCTGTTTTCTTCAAACTCAACTCCTTTATTGTCTTCGCTAGAATGGGAATTTCCTTAATGGCTTGTAACAAGGGAATCTTGATACAGACATTCTTCAATTCATCTAGAAAACTATAATCAGACACCCATATTTGCTTTTCCACTCCTTTGTCAATTTGTAATCTTTCAGGAAAAGGAGGTGTAGCTAAAGGTGTAGGTTGCTCAATTATGGGAGTTGTAGAGGTTGATTCTTTTTCTTTTTCTTTTTGGATATTTTGGTTTTGAAGTGATACTTCAGAACCCTTATTGACTTTGAGAGATTCTTCCTCAGAAATGCTTGGTTGTTGAACACTTGTAGAACGTTGATCTAAGATTCTACCTGATCTGAGTTGTACTTCATTGAGAGGAACAACCATATAGGTAGGGAATGGTTGACCTTCCATCATGTAAGCATTTTGAGGGTTCCTATTATTTGGATTTGGTAATGGCTAAGAGGGAAGTTGATTTGATTTATGCTGGGATTGAAGCGATAGTTGAAAATTTTGATTTTGTGGAGGAGGTTGTTGTTGTTGAGGGTACTATTCAACCTGTTCTAACCATCTCTGAGATCAGTGAGGATAGTCAAATTCTAAATACATTAGAAAATTTTGAAATACCTTTAGAATATGACTCTACACAGTTTCAGTTAGATGCAGACATTGAATATCTCTCCTCTAGACAGATGTCTCTCTTCTCAATACATTTTCGATCCCATATACGGGGCAAGTGCAAGTTAGAGGCTCTACATACCCCCACTACGAGGGTGTTGCATGTCCTCATGCAACGAAAACATTGTTTAATCCACCTGCTGAGATGCCTCTGCTAAGACATCTAGTCTTCTCCTCTTCCTCTGTGTGGCCACATTGACTCTTGGTCTTTTCATCAAACATCTGAATTTTAAATTGATCAAAGCTCTGCTTAACTTCCTGCATTTCTTCTTGAGCTTTTTGTTTTCCTTTTGCCAAAGGCCCATATGAAGCATGGTATTATCTTGGACCATCTTGTCCACATTGCTCTGTTCCTTCAGTTTTTCATTTTCTTGTTTGATGTGGCGATTTAGTACCTCTAGCTCAAATACTTCTTGCTTCAGTGATTGAACTTGCTGTTCAAGATGTAGAACAGTGCTTGGACCAGCAACAGCTTGTTCTAATGTTTCCAAGTAGTTATATACTCTCTGCTGGTCTGGGTCAATCTCTGGTGACCTCTTTGGACTAGGCTCATGCTCAAATTTAGGTTCATGTTCAAATTCAGGCTCATGCTCAAAAGGACTTTCCTCACGTGGAGGGCTAGTCTCAACCTGCTCAACATGTGGAGAGCTTTTCTCAAAGTCAAGTCTTGTAGCAACCTTTTTAGGTGTGCTCAAGTCAATAAAGAATGACTCTTTGTTCTTTGTGGCCCCCATTTTTCTTTGTAACCTGCTGCTCCTTCTCACGGTGGTGATGCTCTGTTTTTCTTTTTGTTGCTTCTGTTTTTGTTTTTGCATCTTCTTAGAAAGGGCAGCCTCATGAAGTAGGGCCAACCTATGTGCCAATGGTTGAGTGTCCTCTTCACTGGAATTCTCAGGAGTAAGGTAGGATTCTTGGGCTATGGCTTTTCCTTTATCTTTCTTTTGTTTCTTCCTACTCTCCTTTTTCTTTTGAGCAGCTTCTTGTACAATTTCTTGCAGGGTTTCTGTAATGATTCCTTGGGCTGTTTGATCAATGTCTACAGCAGGTTCAGGGTCAATTTCATGTTCAGAATGATGGGCACCATTTTCTTCTTCAACAAGGTCCTGGACAGTTTCTTCTTGGACAGCAGTTTCTGGGGTAACCTCTTCTCTTTTTCTTCTACTCTTTCTAGGCACAGAGGTTTCTCCTGCCTCTTCGAAGTGGTTTATCACAAGAAATCTTTCCCAGGTATCCCTTTTGGCCTTTAACTGTTCTTCAACTAGTATTTTGACAAGCCCATGATGGTATAAATGTGGCTCAATGTTTCTTGGGTTTCTTTGGACTATTGAGAACATTTTTCTAAGGCTTGAGAGTAAAAAGTATGGAAGGTTAATGTCATGCTCTCCTAAGAAATGCATCATAATTTTGGCATGATAAACATATAGAACTCCAAACCTTCCCTCACACGTAAATAATTTTTGTACTAGTAGAAGCAGAGCTGTCCATTCTTCTTTGACAAGATTAACAGGGATTCCTTTTGTAAAGATGCTAGTGTCCATACCTGGATTCTTCAGAATTTGCTTCCATTGCTGGTCTTGTACTGATCGGTTTTTGAACCATCTCTCCCCAGTTTGTGGTAGTGAAGTGGCCTGTGCCAAACTGCTCTCGGTGACTGTGAATTTCAGATCTCCTATCTCCACTTGGTTGTCTTTCTCTTTGAAAGAACGTGCAAAAGTCTTTGTGACCTCTCTATGATAACCCTTGAATTTTTGAATGCACTGGAGCCAATTTGCCTTTTGCAAAGGGTCTTTGACTTGGGGATATCCTTCTAGAAATTTGGAGCCCTCTGGCTCTGCCCTCAGAAGTTTACCCATCGATTCTCTGGCTCTGTTTTAATACTCTTGAGGAAGGGTTATACAGTTTCAACAATGGCTTTAACTCAACAGCTTTACGGCTTCAACAGTGGTTTCCACATAGTAGACTTACGGCTTCAACAGAGGTTTCCACACAGTAGACTTACGGCTTCAACACAACAGCCGTAATACATTCACAACAGTGGTCAAACTTTAGCAGAGGAGATAAACGAAACAGAGTATGGTTACGATGACAGAATGGTGAATAAGGTAGAGCAGTGGAAAGCAAGGAAAATGTGGAAGTGAAACAACTGCGTGAATGAGATAATACATGCGTAGGAGGGTTATGAATGATGGGAAGAAACTGTTAAGTCCTTAGACTTCGGTCATGAGTGTACATTTGGCTGCGGAATCGTAACGCAGAGAGCCGTAGTACAATTGTCTACGTCACTTAGGTACGAAAATTTAAATGGAAACGCAGCCGTGTGTGGGATTTTAAATCGTGATGAATGGTGGCTGTTAAGGCTGAGAGATACGGGGATTTCGGTCGAGTAATGGAGAGGATTGGCAATCATTACATTGAATGGCAAAAAACACAACCCGTAAACTATGAAAAATGTTATAACCATAGGTTTAGAAATTAGATCATACCTTAGGTGTCCGCGTTTTGATTCCTTTTGCTTATCTGACATTAACCTTTCATTGTTTGTTGCTGCTACATGATCTTTCAATTTTTGCTGATGACCTTTGGACTGCAGATTCCTTCTTTAAACAGACTGTGTTTTTTTTTATGGAGGTGCAGAAAGTGTATTGGCTGCGGAATTGGGATATTGGTTGCGGAATTGCTCCTCAGCTGCAGAAACTGCAGAAATACCCTTCTGACTGCACAAAACAACTTTAGCTGTGTAAAAATAAATCTGACAATAACTTTATTGGTGGAATGGAACGTAATGGATGGATGAATGGAAAGAAATGAGGTGGAGTGAGAGTGATTGAATGAATAAGATGGTGAATGAAGTGGATGAATGGCGAAATGAGATGGAAGAGAGAGAGATTTTTTTTTTTTTTTTTGGAAAACATGAGGTGTCAGGTGACCCTGATTTTCACCTCAGGTTTTCTGCATAAGACTGCCAATCAGAGATTGGTTTTCAGGCTTATACATTTTTTTTTTTTTTTTTTTTTTTTTTTTTTTTTTTCAAAAACCAAAGATTAGGCTGATGGAGGAGAAGAATCCTTCTCCACCAACCTGATTGCAGAATCTTCTTTAAACAACTTGACAAATTCCTCTTTTGAGAGTGGCCTCTGGTAGACTTTCAATCTATGGCCATTCACAATAAGAGGTGTTTGAAGCTCATCAATGGTCTTCACTCGAACTGCTCCATTTTTAAAGACTTCATCAATCTCATATGGCCCAAGCCAATGAGTTTGAAATTTTCCTTTGAAGTCCTTAAATTTTGAATCAAACAATAGTGCCCAATCTCCTTTCTGAAACTTTCTTTCTTTGATGTGTCGATCATGCCATTTAGATCTTTGGTGCTGAACTAGATCGGTCCTTAGAATTGCATCTTGTCTTATTTCATCTAGCTCATTTAGCTGGTCCATTCTGTGTCTTTGGGCTTCTGTGAGGCTCATCCCCAATTGGACTGCCATCTTGAAGGTCTTGATTTGGAACTCAATGGGGAACAGGACTTCCTTCCCATAAACAAGTTCATAGGGAGAATGTCCTGTTGTGTTCCTCCATGTAGTTCTATAGGCCCATAAGGCTTCAGGAAGCCTTTCTGCCCAATCTCTTCTATGAAGATGAACAGTCTTAGTGATAATGCCTTCAAGAACTTTATTGGTAGATTCCACTTGGCCATTGGATTGCGGATGGTAGGGAGTAGATGTTCTGTGCTTGATCTTATATTCCTCCATCAGCTTCTCCATCAATTTAGATGTAAATTGGCTGCCTTGATCTGTTACAATTTCCCTTGGGACACCAAAACGAGTGAAAATATCCTCAAAAAGAAATTGAACAACTGAATTTTCAGTGGCAGAAGGCAATGCCTTGGCTTCTACCCACTTAGTAACATAATCAGTACAAACCAGTATATACTTCTTTTGCTTTGATGGTGGATTAATTGGTCCAACGAAATCTAGAGCCCATTTCTCAAAGGGTTCGATGCATACCTGAGGCTGGAGTGGCATTTCATTTGAAGGAGTTGGTCTCCCAACTCTTTGGCAGTTGTCACACCTTCTAACATATTGCTTTGCATCTTTAAAGAGAGAAGGCCAATAATATCCTAGAGAAAGGATTTTATAGGCTGTCCTCTTGTCAGCAAAGTGCCCGCCGCATGGTTCATCATGACATGCCTTAAGGATGTCAGGCATTTCGTCTTCCCGAACACACCTTCTGATTATACAATCTGGCCCTGTTTTGAACAATTCATTAGAAATCCAAGAATAATGTGAACTCTCCTGAATGATTTTCCTTTTCTCATTAGGAAATAAGTGTAGAGGTAGCTTCCCTGTAACTAGATAATCAGCCATATCTGCATACCAAGGAGTCTTGGTAGTTACTGCAAACAAGTATTCATCTGGAAACTTATCTTCTACTGGAGAATCTTCATTAGTGTTTTGGATTCTAGACAAGAAATCAGCTACTGTGTTTTGTTTTCCAGGTCTATCTAACACAGTAATGTTGAATTCTTGTAAGAGTAAAAGCCATCTTGTAACTCTACCATTAGTAACAGGTTTGTTCATTAAATATCTTATGGCAGAGTGATCAGTATGGACAAAGATTTCATAGCCGGTTATGTAGTGTCTAAACTTATTGATCGCATGTACCACAGCTAAGAACTCTTTTTCTGTAACAGTATAATTTAACTCAGTGGGAGTCAAATTTTTACTGGTGTAATAAATGGCATAAGGGATCAGATCCTTTTGTCCCAAAACAGCTCCTAGAGCTGTATCTGAAGCATCAGTAGAAATGTGGAAAGGGAGTTTCCAATTTGGCCCCCTTAAGATGGGTGCTTCAGATATTCTAGTCTTTAAAGCTTCAAAGGCAGATTGACACTCAGGATCCCATTTGAACTCACAGTCTTTGGTAAGAAATTTGAAAAGAGGAGATGCTATCTTAGTGAAGTTTTCAATAAATCTTCTGTAATATCCAGTAAACCCAAGAAAAATTCTAACATCTTTCTGGCAATTTGGAACAGGTAAATTAGAGATGACTTCAACTTTGGATCTATAAACCTTAATCCCATCTCCTGAAATATGATGTCCTAAAACAATCCCTTCAGTAAACATCATAAAACACTTTTCATGACTTAAAGAAAGATTTGTTTCCTTACATCTTATCAGTACTTTTTCCAAATTTTCCAAAGTTTCTTCAAATGTATTACCATAAACTGTGAAATCGTCCATGTATACCTCTACACAATCATGAATCAGATCTGAAAAGATTCCTAGTACAGCCCTTTGAAATGTAGCGGGTGCATTGCACAATCCAAAAGGGAGTACTCGGTAAGCAAAAGTTCCCCAAGGACAAGTAAATGTGGTTTTGTCTTGATCTTCAGGTGCTACCTGAATTTGATTAGACCCACTAAAACCATCCAAGAATGAGAAATACTTTTTACCTGCTAAAGTGTCTAGTACCTGATCAATAAAAGTAGAGGGAAATGATCCTTTAAGGTCGCCTTTTTCAATTCTCGATAATCAATGCAAACTCTCCATTTACCATTCTTTTTGGGCACTATAACCAAGGGAGAAACCCATTGGCTATCTGAAATGGGGTAAATGAAGTTTACTTTGAGCAATTTCTGGAGTTCTTCTTTCACGATTTCCCTAAGGTTTGGATTCATCCTTCTTTGTGGTTGCCTAATAGGTCTGCTGTTTTCTTCAATATAGATGTGATGAATACAAGTCTTAGGATCGATTCCTTTCATGTCAGTGTATTCCCATGCAAATGCAGTGGAATGTTTTTGCAAAAGTTTAGTTAATTCTTCTTGTTGTGGTCTTTCCAAGTTTTTGTTAATGTTCAATGTTTTTCCTGGAAGGATTTCAACTGTAGAACTACCAAACTCTTCCATTGAGAAGAGAGACATCTGTCTAGAGGAGAGATATTCAATGTCTGCATCTAACTGAAACTGTGTAGAGTCATATTCTAGAGGTATTTCAAAATTTTCTAATGTATTTAGAATTTGACTATCCTCACTGATCTCAGAGATGGTTAGAACAGGTTGAATAGTATCCTCATCATCAACCCACTCATCTTCTCCTATTTCTGTTATTGCCTTTGCTGGAGGATACAAGTTGAATTTCTTGGTGGAATTACCATCTGATATATACATGTCCCCAGACCTACAACTGATAAAAGCATCAGCTGTTGCTAACCAAGGTCTTCCTAAGATAAGAGGATGTCCTCCTAGATTGTTCTTGGGAGTTAAAATCATAAAATCAACTGGATATTCCCAAGAATCTAGGGAGACTGGAATGTTTTCCAATACACCATCAGGTTTAATGATTGATCTATCTGCAAGTTGCAGTAAAGTAGGTGTAAAGAGAAGGTTAGGAAGCTTTAACTGATCCATGGTCTGTCTACTCATGATGTTGATCGCGGCTCCTAAGTCAATCAAAGTATTTGGGATTGCAACCCCATTAATATGAGTTTTGACAATAGGGCTACCGGGATCCACATACTTTTGCATGGTAATCTTACTCATCATAATGTCTGCAATTTTTCCAACTAGATGTATCCTTTTGGTATCTCTGGTTCTCTTTCCTGTTTTCTTCAAACTCAACTCCTTTATTGTCTTCGCTAGAATGGGAATTTCCTTAATGGCTTGTAACAAGGGGATCTTGATACAGACATTCTTCAATTCATCTAGAAAACTATAGTCAGGCACCCATATTTGCTTTTCCACTCCTTTGTCAATTTGTAATCTTTCAGGAAAAGGAGGTGTAGCTAAAGGTGTAGGTTGCTCAACTATGGGAGTTGTAGAGGTTGATTCTTTTTATTTTTGGATATTTTGGTTTTGAAGTGATACTTCAGAACCCTTATTGACTTTGAGAGATTCTTCCTCAGAAATGCTTGGTTGTTGAACACTTGTAGAAGGTTGATATAAGATTCTACCTGATCTGAGTTGTACTTCATTGAGAGGAACAACCATATAGGTAGGGAATGGTTGACCTTCCATCATGTAAGCATTTTGAGGGTTCCTATTATTTGGATTTGGTAATGGCTGAGAGGGAAGTTGATTTGATTTCTTCTGGGATTGAAGCGAGAGTTGAGAATTTTGATTTTGTGGAGGAGGTTGTTGTTGTTGAGGGTATGGCAATGATAGTTGTTGACCTTGATTTGGAAGTTGTGGAGCCTGCTGATTCTGAAATGATGGAGGATATTGATAGAATTGAGCAAATCTCCCATAAGGATTTTGCATGCTTTGCATCCATGCTTGAAAAGCATTTTGAGGTTGAGGCCAAGGTTGTTTCCAAGGATTCCAATTTGGTTGGGATTGAGAATTCATAGAGTTGTTAAACCCTTGATTCTGTTGCCCTTGCCAAGGTCTCCTTGCAATAAAACAGAGAGATTCAAGTGTATTTGGATCCTCTTGAAAGACTGCTTTGAGGCCAGGTATTGAAGGACAATCCTTAGTCTCATGAGTTTCTGAGCAAATTACACATGTTTCTACAACGTGTGTGTCCAAGGGACATTCCCTTAAAGCATGTTTCTTTCTACATTTCGGGCAAAAAATGGCCAAAGCCTCAGCTTCTGCTTTTTGTTTATTGTGAATCTTAAGGGTATCTAGTTGTTCACTAAGACTCCCTAAGATGTCAATTTTGAATTCATCAAGCATATTGCCGATTTCAGCCCTACTTACTGATCTTGTTGCAGATTTATTTGCTCTAAGGAGAGAAGGATCTCTAGGCCCTTTTTGAGTTTTTTATTTGCCTCTTGAGAGATGGATACAAAGTTCTGCTATATCATTGATTGAAAGTTGAGAAATATCCCCTTTCCCCATCATGTTTAAGATATCTATCCATTCATCACTAATGGCTTTTAATAAGAGGGCTTTTAAGGTCTCTTCATCCAAGCTACTCATTTTTTCTCTTTTCAAGTTATATTGAGATCTTTCAAGTAAATCTTCTAAGCTCTCATCTTCTCTTTGTATCATTTTAAAAACCTCGTCCTTATGATTAGTAGGCATACAATAGTCCAAATACCTATCCAAAAATGTCTGTTTCATTTCATCCCAAGACCTAATGGATTGAGTGAGTAACCCCATGAACCATTTCAAGGCTTGATCCTTCAGTGTTGAAGGGAACAATTTGAGTTTCTGAGAGTCATCCAGGTAGTCATAAGTTCGACACACCACTTCAAACTCAAATAAAAATGTTTCAGGGTCCTCAGTCCTTAACCCATGGAAATTTGGGAGGACAGATGGTGATATGTTTTTCATAGTGGCTCGGGAATCCTCATTAACAATGGGAAACCCAAATGAATTATCCCCATCTCTATTTCCTCCTCCAAGGGGACCTCTACCTCCATTATTGTTGTTGTTTCCTCCTCCTCCTATACCTCTACCTCTACCTCTACCACCTCCTTCTTCCTCTGCCATGATGGTTCTCCTAGGGATTTCAAAATCTTCTGGTTCCTCTACAAAAGGTGAATGAGAAGAGATTTCTCCTTCTTCTTCAGATGATTCCACTTCCTCAATTACAATTGGTCTTTCTGTAGGAGAAAGGGAAGAGTCTCTTCCTGGTTCAAATTCAATAGAAGGTGTAGGAGAGTCAACTCTTGGCTCTTGAATTCCAGGAATTCTAGGACTAGGAGTGTCGGTTGGAGATAAGGGAGGTGTCTCTTGTCTATCCCTTGAAGCAGATGGACTTGTAAAAACTGAACTTCGAGCTCTAGCTAAAAACCTTCCCCTAGAATCTCTAGCTCTATGCATGTCATTTTTTTTTTATTATTTTTCTTCAATTCAAGTTAATAGTTCTTTTTCTGATCTTCCAGGTCACTCTAGGTGCAAGAAGAGAGCATACTCAAGAAACTACCAAATCAATAACTTTCTCTTTTCTGATCCTCCAGATCACCTTGAAGTGCAAGAGGAGAGCATACTTTGATAGGTTATCAACTTCTTTCCTTGAAATTTTTATGTTTTTTTCTAAGAATATGGCTACTTAATTTCACTTCCCCGGCAACGGCGCCAAAATGTTTAGTCAATTTAGTGTTTCTAAATTGCTATCATAAATTGTCAACCAGGAGCTCGTAAGCTGATGAAGTGAAGGTGTACTATATGTACTTAAGCAACCTCTTAGATCTTTTTGTCGTTTGGGGGTGTTGTTGTGGTTAAGTTTAACTTCCTAAGATGGAGTGATGATTTTATAAACATATGAGTGAGTGTGTGTCTAAGGTGATTTCTAAATGAGTGAGTGTGTGTTACAGGTGATTTCTAACTACCTTCTAAACTTGCAAAGAAAAAAAGCTTGAAAGAAATAACTTGAAATGAAACTGAAAGCAAAGAACCACTTTCTAATGGCACTAGACACTATTCATGCTGCTGCAAATAAAAAGGTAAGAAAACCACTTTAAAAACCAATGATAATGTTTATCTCTTCCTAACTCTTTGCTTCCAACATATGGTACTATGTAAAACACGATTAGGAAGTAGTTAGAGATGAGTTTAAAAAGTGATAAAAAATGAGAAAAATCTACTTTAAAGACTAGTTATAATGTTCAGCTCTTCCTAACTCTCTGCTTTCAGCATATGGAATTATGTGAAGCACGATTAGGAAGTAATTAAAGATTAGTCTAAAAAGTACTCAAAGCCAGCTGTAATTTATTAGTATTCTGATCTCTAAAAGATGAACAACTTATGATAAAGAGACCATCAATATGTTAACATACAACTTTGAGAAACTAAACTAGAAATCAGCTATGAAAATAGAGTAAAGGCAACAACTTTGAATATGTCAACTGAAAATACCATCAGATATAAAGCAAATACACAAAGACAAAAACAATCCCGGGTTAAAAACTTGCAAAAGAATAATATTGATCAGTTTAAAATAAATGCTGGAAATGAAATGACATGAGATCAAATGGTACACTATTATACATGATGAAAGAAATAGAAATTGCTGAAAGCAGGAAAATGAAATCAAACACTATGTACACGGGCTGTCATAGATGGGGGCCCTCCATCCACGCAACCAACTTAAAAGATCAGCTACGAAAAGGTGAACAGAACAATCTTCTTTTTATAAAACCAGCATGTCAAAATACAGTGAAAAGTGTTGTAGGAACAGCCTTCTAAAACAGAGTTTTTATAACAGAATCAGCGCAGCAATTACAATATTCAAAAAGCTAATCTATAAGCGTTGACACACGCCTTATTTATAAGCGCAGAGGCAACTACCCTCTGCGTGAACTAAGCAACTACAGCCTAACTTATTAACTACGCAGCAACACGCAGTCTTAGCTAATTAACTTGTGTAGCAAACACGTAGGCAACTCCGTGCACTTTTGAGGGAAACGGTCATCATGGGAGACAAATCTATGTTTGGATCCTGTCTTTAGCTGTCTTCGTGGCGTGGAGGAGGTGCCAGCTATAGTTCCGTGTCCCAACTGCTCACGGCTCCCGTGCCACCGTTTAGAACTTGACCGTTTGACCGAGGGAATACCTGCGTTGACCACGGGCATACGTGACTGGTTTGGCTCAACCAATAGCATACGATCCATGTGTACATCCAACCCAACATGCCCATGTGGCTCGTTCCTTGAGAAGACACGTGGAGCATATCAAACAACAAAAAGGCTGCGGAATCTCTGAACAGCTGCGGAATCGCTAAACAGCTGCGGAATTGCTGAACAGCTACGGAAACTCTGTTTATATGTCAAAAATCTAAACCAACAGTAAAACATAAGCAAAGTTAACCAATTATGCTTAAAGACATCAAATGTAATGATCTGGGTAAGTTTATGCGGAAAATAGAGCAAAAGAGAGGGATAAGTGAGGAAAAGCTGTAGGTAATGATGGATAATCAAGTGCAAGTTAGAGCCTCTACATACCCCCACTACGAGGCTCTATATGTTGATGGTATGTAGAGCCTCTAACTTGCACTTGATTATCCATCATTACCTACAGCTTTTCCTCACTTATCCCTCTCTTTTGCTCTATTTTCCGCATAAACTTACCCAGATCATTACATTTGATGTCTTTAAGCATAATTGGTTAACTTTGCTTATGTTTTACTGTTGGTTTAGATTTTTGAGATATAAACAGAGTTTCCGCAGCTGTTCAGTAATTCCGCAGCTGTTCAGCAATTCCGCAGCTGTTCAGAGATTCTGCAGCCTTTTTGTTGTTTGATATGCTCCACGTGTCTTCTCAAGGAACGAGCCACATGGGCATGATGGGTTGGATGTACACATGGATCGTATGCTATTGGTTGAGCCAAACCAGTCACGTATGCCCTTGGTCAACGCAGGTGTTCCCTCGGTCAAACGGTCAAGTTCTAAACGGTGGCATGGGAGCCGTGAGCAGTTGGGACACGGAACTATAGCTGGCACCTCCTCCACGCCACGAAGACAGCTAAAGACAGGATCCAAACATAGATTTGTCTCCCATGATGACCGTTTCCCTCAAAAGTGCACGGAGTTGCCTGCGTGTTGCTGCACAAGTTAATTAGTTAAGACTGCGTGTTGCTGCGTAGTTAATAAGTTAGGCTGTAGTTGCTTAATTCACGCAGAGGGTAGTTTGCCTCTGCGCTTATAAATAAGGCGTGTGTCAACGCTTATAGATTAGCTTTTTGAATATTGTAATTGCTGCGCTGATTCTGTTATAAAAACTCTGTTTTAGAAGGTTGTTCCTACAGCACTTTTCACTGTATTTTGACATGCTGGTTTTATAAAAAGAAGACTGTTCTGTTCACCTTTTCGTAGCTGATCTTTTAAGTTGGTTGCGTGGATGGAGGGCCCCCATCTATGACAGCCCGTGTACATAGTGTTTGATTTCATTTTCCTGCTTTCAGCAATCTCTATTTCTTTCATCATGTATAATAGTATACCATTTGATTTCATGTCATTTTATTTCCAGCATTCATTTTAAACTGATCAGTATTGTTTTTGCAGGTTTTTAACCCGGGATTGTTTTGTCTTTGTGTATTTGCTTTATATCTGATGGTATTTTCAGTTGACATATTCAAAGTTGCTGCCTTTACTCTATTTTCATAGCTGATTTCTAGTTTAGTTTCTCAAAGTTGTATGTTAACATATTGATGGTCTCTTTATCATAAGTTATTCATCTTTTAGAGATCAGAATACTAATAAATTACAGCTGGCTTTGAGTACTTTTTAGACTAATCTTTAACTACTTCCTAATCGTGCTTCACATAATTCCATATGCTGAAAGCAGAGAGTTAGGAAGAGCTGAACATTATAACTAGTCTTTAAAGTAGATTTTTCTCATTTTTTTTTATCACTTTTTAAACTCATCTCTAACTACTTCCTAATCGTGTTTTACATAGTACCATATGTTGGAAGCAGAGAGTTAGGAAGAGATAAACATTATCATTGGTTTTTAAAGTGGTTTTATTACCTTTTTATTTGCAGCAACATGAATAGTGTCTAGTGCCATTAGAAAGTGGTTCTTTGCTTTCAGTTTCATTTGAAGTTATTTCTTTCAAGCTTTTTCTTTGCAAGTTTAGAAGGTAGTTAGAAATCACCTGTAACACACACTCACTCATTTAGAAATCACCTTACACACACACTCACTCATCTGTTTATAAAATCTCCATTCCATCTTAGGAAGATAAATTGACCACAAACAACACCCCCAAACGACAAAAAGATCTAAGAGGTTGCTTAAGTACATATAGTACACATTCACTTCATCAGCTTACGAGCTCCTGGTTGACAATTAATGACATCAATTTAGAAACACTAAATTGACTAAACATTTTGGCCTCTATAATTTCACTTCATAGTATTCTCTATAATTTCACTTCCCCGGCAACGGCGCCAAAATGTTTAGTCAATTTAGTATTGTCTAAATTGCTATCATAAATTGTCAACCAGGAGCTCGTAAGCTGATGAAGTGAAGGTGTACTATATGTACTTAAGCAACCTCTTAGATCTTTTTGTCGTTTGGGGGTGTTGTTGTGGTTAAATTTAACTTCCTAAGATGGAGTGATGATTTTATAAACAGATGAGTGATAATGTGTGTAAGGTGATTTCTAAATGAGTGAGTGTGTGTCACTGGGGGTTTCTAACTACCTTCTAAACTTGCAAAGAAAAAGCTTGAAAGAAATAACTTGAAATGAAACTGAAAGCAAAGAACCACTTTCTAATGGCACTAGACACTATTCATGCTGCTGCAAATAAAAAGGTAAGAAAACCACTTTAAAAACCAATGATAATGTTTATCTCTTCCTAACTCTCTGCTTCCAACATATGGTACTATGTAAAACACGGTTAGGAAGTAGTTAGAGATGAGTTTAAAAAGTGATAAAAAATGAGAAAAATCTACTTTAAAGACTAGTTATAATGTTCAGCTCTTCCTAACTCTCTGCTTTCAGCATATGGAATTATGTGAAGCACGATTAGGAAGTAGTTAAAGATTAGTCTACAAAGTACTCAAAGCCAGCTGTAATTTATTAGTATTCTGATCTCTAAAAGATGAACAACTTATGATAAAGAGACCATCAATATGTTAACATACAACTTTGAGAAACTAAACTAGAAATCAGCTATGAAAATAGAGTAAAGGCAGCAACTTTGAATATGTCAACTGAAAATACCATCAGATATAAAGCAAATACACAAAGACAAAACAATCCCGGGTTAAAAACCTACAAAAGAACAATACTGATCAGTTTAAAATAAATGCTGGAAATGAAATGACATGAGAGCAAATGGTACACTATTATACATGATGAAAGAAATAGAAATTGCTGAAAGCATGAAAATGAAATCAAACACTATGTACACGGGCTGTCATAGATGGGGGCCCTCCATCCATGCAACCAACTTAAAAGATCAGCTAAGAAAAGGTGAACAGAACAGTCTTCTTTTTATAAAACCAGCATGTCAAAATACAGTGAAAAGTGCTGTAGGAACAGCCTTCTAAAACAGAGTTTTTATAACAGAATCAGCGCAGCAATTACCATATTCAAAAAGCTAATCTATAAACGTTGACACACGCCTTATTTATAAGCGCAGAGGCAAACTACCCTCTGCGTGAATTAAGCAACTACAGCCTAACTTATTAACTACGCAGCAACACGCAGTCTTAACTAATTAACTTGTGCAGCAACACACAGGCAACTCCGTGCACTTTTGAGGGAAACGATCATCATGGGAGACAAATCTATGTTTGGATCCTGTCTTTAGCTGTCTTCGTGGCGTGGAGGAGGTGCCAGCTATAGTTCCATGTCCCAACTGCTCACGGCTCCCATGCCACCGTTTAGAACTTGACTGTTTGACCGAGGGAACACCTGCGTTGACCAAGGGCATACGTGATTGGTTTAGCTCAACCAATAGCATACGATCCATGTGTACATCCAACCCATCATGCCCATGTGGCTCGTTCCTTGAGAAGACATGTGGAGCATATCAAACAACAAAAAGGCTGCGGAATCTCTGAACAGCTGCGGAATTGCTGAACAACTGCGGAATTGCTGAACAACTGCGGAAACTCTGTTTATATGTCAAAAATCTAAACCAACAGTAAAACATAAGCAAAGTTAACCAATTATGCTTAAAGACATCAAATGTAATGATCTGGGTAAGTTTATGCGGAAAATAGAGCAAAGGAGAGGGATAAGTGAGGAAAAGCTGTAGGTAATGATGGATAATCAAGTGCAAGTTAGAGGCTCTACATAAATTTCATAGAATAATTACTCAAAGCCAGCTGTAATTTATTAGTATTCTAAGAATATGGCTACTTAATTTCACTTCCCCGGCAACGGCGCCAAAATGTTTAGTCAATTTAGTATTGTCTAAATTGCTATCATAAATTGTCAACCAGGAGCTCGTAAGCTGATGAAGTGAAGGTGTACTATATGTACTTAAGCAACCTCTTAGATCTTTTTGTCGTTTGGGGGTGTTGTTGTGGTTAAGTTTAACTTCCTAAGATGGAGTGATGATTTTATAAACAGATGAGTGATAGTGTGTGTAAGGTGATTTCTAAATGAGTGAGTGTGTGTTACTGGTGGTTTCTAACTACCTTCTAAACTTGCAAAGAAAAAGCTTGAAAGAAATAACTTGAAATGAAACTGAAAGCAAAGAACCACTTTCTAATGGCACTAGACACTATTCATGCTGCTGCAAATAAAAAGGTAAGAAAACCACTTTAAAAACCAATGATAATGTTTATCTCTTCCTAACTCTCTGCTTCCAACATATGGTACTATGTAAAACACGATTAGGAAGTAGTTAGAGAAGAGTTTAAAAAGTGATAAAAAATGAGAAAAATCTACTTTAAAGACTAGTTATAATGTTCAGCTCTTCCTAACTCTCTGCTTTCAGCATATGGAATTATGTGAAGCACGATTAGGAAGTAGTTAAAGATTAGTCTACAAAGTACTCAAAGCCAGCTGTAATTTATTAGTATTCTGATCTCTAAAAGATGAACAACTTATGATAAAGAGACCATCAATATGTTAACATACAACTTTGAGAAACTAAACTAGAAATCAGCTATGAAAATAGAGTAAAGGCAGCAACTTTGAATATGTCAACTGAAAATACCATCAGATATAAAGCAAATACACAAAGACAAAACAATCCCGGGTTAAAAACCTGCAAAAGAACAATACTGATCAGTTTAAAATAAATGCTAGAAATGAAATGACATGAGATCAAATGGTACACTATTATACATGATGAAAGAAATAGAAATTGTTGAAAGCATGAAAATGAAATCAAACACTATGTACACGGGCTGTCATAGATGGGGGCCCTCCATCCACGCAACCAACTTAAAAGATTAGCTACAAAAAGGTGAACAGAACAGTCTTCTTTTTATAAAACCAGCATGTCAAAATACAGTGAAAAGTGCTGTAGGAATAGCCTTATAAAACAGAGTTTTTATAACAGAATCAGCGCAGCAATTACAATACTCCAAAAAGCTAATCTATAAGCGTTGACACACGCCTTATTTATAAGCGCAGAGACAAACTACCCTTTGCGTGAATTAAGCAACTACAGCCTAACTTATTAACTACGCAGCAACACGCAGTCTTAACTAATTAACTTGTGCAGCAAACACGTAGGCAACTCCGTGCACTTTTGAGGGAAACAGTCATCATAGGAGACAAATCTATGTTTGGATCTTGTCTTTAGCTGTCTTCGTGGCGTGGAGGAGGTGCCAGCTATAGTTCCGTGTCCCAACTGCTCACAGCTCCCGTGCCACCATTTAGAACTTGACCGTTTGACCGAGGGAATACCTGCGTTGACCAAAGGCATATGTGACTGGTTTGGCTCAGCCAATAGCATACGATCCATGTGTACATCCAACCCAACATGCCCATGTGGCCTGTTCCTTGAGAAGACACGTGGAGCATATCAAACAACAAAAAGGCTGCGGAATCTCTGAACAGCTGCGGAATTGCTAAACAGCTGCGGAATTGCTGAACAGTTGCGGAAACTCCGTTTATATGTCAAAAATCTAAACCAACAGTAAAACATAAGCAAAGTTAACTAATTATGCTTAAAGACATCAAATGTAATGATCTGGGTAAGTTTATGCGGAAAATAGAGCAAAAGAGAGGGATAAGTGAGGAAAAGCTGTAGGTAATGATGGATAATCAAGAGCAAGTTAGAGGCTCTACATACCCCCACTACGAGGGTGTTGCATGCTTTGCATCCATGCTTGAAAAACATTTTGAGGTTGAGGCCAAGGTTGTTGCCAAGGATTCTAATTTGGTTGGGATTGAGAATTCATAGAGTTGTTAAACCCTTGATTCTGTTGCCCTTGCCAAGGTCTCCTTGCAATAAAACAGAGAGATTCAAGTGTATTTGGATCCTCTTGAAAGACTGCTTTGAGGCCAGGTATTGAAGGACAATCCTTAGTCTCATGAGTTTCTGAGCAAATTACACATGTTTCTACAACGTGTGTGTCCAAGGGACATTCCCTTAAAGCATGTTTCTTTCTACATTTCGGGAAAAAAATGGCCAAAGCCTCAGCTTCTACTTTTTGTTTATTGTGAATCTTAAGGGTATCTAGTTGTTCACTTAGACTCCCTAAGATGTCAGTTTTGAATTCATCAAGCATATTGCCGATTTCAGCCCTACTTACTGATCCTGTTGCAGATTTATTTGCTCTAAGGAGAGAAGGATCTCTAGGCCCTTTTTGAGTTTTTGATTTGCCTCTTGAGAGATGGATACAAAGTTCTGCTATATCATTGAGTGAAAGTTGAGAAATATCTCCTTTCCCCATCATGTTTAAGATATCTATCCATTCATCCCTAATGGCTTTTAATAAGAGGGCTTTTAAGGTCTCTTCATCCAAGCTACTCATTTTTGCTCTTTTCAAGTTATATTGAGATCTTTCAAGTAAATCTTCTAAGCTCTCATCTTCTCTTTGTATCATTTTAAAAACCTCGTCCTTGTGATTAGTAGGCATACAATAGTCCAAATACCTATCCAAAAATGTCTGTTTCATTTCATCCCAAGACCTAATGGATTGAGTGAGTAACCCCATGAACCATTTCAAGGCTTGATCCTTCAGTGTTGAAGGGAACAATTTGAGTTTCTGAGAGTCATCCAGGTAGTCATAAGTTCGACACACCACTTCAAACTCAAATAAAAATGTTTCAGGGTCCTCAGTTCTTAACCCATGGAAATTTGGGAGGACAGATGGTGATATGTTTTTCATAGTGGCTCGAGAGTCCTCATTAACAATGGGAAACCCAAATGAATTATCCCCATCTCTATTTCCTCCTCCAAGGGGACCCCTACCTCCATTATTGTTGTTGTTTCCTCCTCCTCCTCTACCTCTACCACCTCCTTCTTCCTCTGTCATGATGGTTCTCCTAGGGATTTCAAAATCTTCTGGTTCCTCTACAAAAGGTGAATGAGAAGAGATTTCTCCTTCTTCTTCAGATGATTCCACTTCCTCAATTACAATTGGTCTTTCTGTAGGAGAAAGGGAAGAGTCTCTTCCTGGTTCAAATTCAATAGAAGGTGTAGGAGAGTCAACTCTTGGCTCTTGAATTCCAGGAATTCTAGGACTAGGAGTGTCGGTTGGAGATAAGGGAGGTGTCTCTTGTCTATCCCTTGAAGCAGATGGACTTGTAAAAATTGAACTTCGAGCTCTAGCTAAAAACCTTCCCCTAGAATCTCTAGCTCTATGCATGTCATTTTTTTTTATTTTTCTTCAAGTCAAGTTAATAGTTCTTTTTCTGATCTTCCAGTTCACTCCAGGTGCAAGAAGAGAGCATACTCAAGAAACTACCAAATCAATAACTTTCTCTTTTCTGATCCTCCAGATCACCTTGAAGTGCAAGAGGAGAGCATACTTTGATAGGTTATCAACTTCTTTCCTTGAAATTTTTATGTTTTTTTTTCTAAGAATATGGCTACTTAATTTCAGTTCCCCGGCAACGGCTCAAGTGAATATAGTACTATATGGCTACTTAATTTCACTTCCTCTATATTCCTTCATCTTCCTTCATGCTCCCGTATATAGTACTATTCATGCTGCTGCAAATAAAAAGGTAAGAAAACCACTTTAAAAACCAATGATAATGTTTATCTCTTCCTAACTCTCTGCTTCCAACATATGGTACTATGTAAAACACGATTAGGAAGTAGTTAGAGATGAGTTTAAAAAGTACTCAAAGCCAGCTGTAATTTATTAGTGTTTTGATCTCTAAAAGATTACTAATAAATTCCATATTATTCTCTATATGTGTCTCTATTATTCTAACTTCCCTGGCAATATAGAGCCTTAATTGACATTTTCGATCACATTATAGAGCCTCTAACTTGAAATTTTAAAGACTCATTAGCTTACGAGCTCCTGGTTGACAATTTATGATAGCAATTTAGACAATACTAAATTGACTAAACATTTTGGCGCCGTTGCCGGGGAAGTGAAATTATAGAGAATACTATGAAGTGAAATTATAGAGGCCAAAATGTTTAGTCAATTTAGTGTTTCTAAATTGATGTCATTAATTGTCAACCAGGAGCTCGTAAGCTGATGAAGTGAAGGTGTACTATATGTACTTAAGCAACCTCTTAGATCTTTTTGTCGTTTGGGGGTGTTGTTGTGGTTAAGTTTAACTTCCTAAGATGGAATGAAGATTTTATAAACAGATGAGTGAGTGTGTGTGTAAGGTGATTTCTAAATGAGTGAGTGTGTGTTACAGGTGATTTCTAACTACCTTCTAAACTTGCAAAGAAAAAGCTTGAAAGAAATAACTTGAAATGAAACTGAAAGCAAAGAACCACTTTCTAATGGCACTAGACACTATTCATGCTGCTGCAAATAAAAAGGTAAGAAAACCACTTTAAAAACCAATGATAATGTTTATCTCTTCCTAACTCTCTGCTTCCAACATATGGTACTATGTAAAACATGATTAGGAAGTAGTTAGAGATGAGTTTAAAAAGTGATAAAAAATGAGAAAAATCTACTTTAAAGACTAGTTATAATGTTCAGCTCTTCCTAACTCTCTGCTTTCAACATATGGAATTATGTGAAGCACGATTAGGAAGTAGTTAAAGATTAGTCTACAAAGTACTCAAATCCAGCTGTAATTTATTAGTATTCTGATCTCTAAAAGATGAACAACTTATGATAAAGAGACCATCAATATGTTAACATACAACTTTGAGAAACTAAACTAGAAATCAGCTATGAAAATAGAGTAAAGGCAGCAAATTTGAATATGTCAACTGAAAATACCATCAGATATAAAGCAAATACACAAAGACAAAACAATCCCGGGTTAAAAACCTACAAAAGAACAATACTGATCAGTTTAAAATAAATGTTGGAAATGAAATGACATGAGATCAAATGGTACACTATTATACATGATGAAAGAAATAGAAATTGTTGAAAGCATGAAAATGAAATCAAACACTATGTACACGGGCTGTCATAGATGGGGGCCCTCCATCCACGCAACCAACTTAAAAGATCAGCTACGAAAAGGTGAACAGAACAGTCTTCTTTTTATAAAACCAGCATGTCAAAATACAGTGAAAAGTGCTGTAGGAACAGCCTTCTAAAACAGAGTTTTTATAACAGAATCAGCGCAGCAATTACAATATTCAAAAAGATAATCTATAAGTGTTGGCACATGCTTTATTTATAAGCATAGAGGCAACTACTCTCTACGTGAACTAAGCAACTACAACCTAACTTATTAACTACGCAGCAACACGCAGTCTTAGCTAATTAACTTGTGCAGCAAACACGTAGGCAACTCCGTGCACTTTTGAGGGAAACGGTCATCATGGGAGACAAATCTATGTTTGGATCCTGTCTTTAGCTGTCTTCGTGGCGTGGAGGAAGTGCCAGCTACGGTTCCGTGTCCCAACTGCTCACGGCTCCCATGCCACCGTTTAGAACTTAACCGTTTGACCGAGGGAACACCTGCGTTGACCAAGGGCATACGTGACTGGTTTGGCTCAACCAATAACATACGATCCATGTGTACATCCAACCCAACATGCCCATGTGGCTCGTTCCTTGAGAAGACACGTGGAGCATATCAAACAAAAAAAAGGCTGCGGAATCTCTGAACAGCTGCGGAATTATTGAACAGCTGCGGAAACTCTGTTTATATGTCAAAAATCTAAACCAATAGTAAAACATAAGCAAAGTTAACTAATTATGCTTAAAGACATCAAATGTAATGATCTGGGTAAGTTTATGCGGAAAATAGAGCAAAAGAGAGGGATAAGTGAGGAAAAGCTGTAGGTAATGATGGATAATCAAGTGCAAGTTAGAGGCTCTACATACCCCCACTACGAGGGTGTTGCATGTCCTCATGCAACGAAAACATTGTTTAATCCACCTGCTAAGATGCCTCTGCTAAGACATCTAGTCTTCTCCTCTTCCTCTGTGTGGCCACATTGACTCTTGGTCTTTTCATCAAACATCTGAATTTTAAATTTATCAAAGCTCTGCTTAACTTCCTGCATTTCTTCTTGAGCTTTTTGTTTTCCTTTTGCCAAAGGCCCATATGAAGCATGGTATTATCTTGGACCATCTTGTCCACATTGCTCTGTTCCTTCAGTTTTTCATTTTCTTGTTTGATGTGGCGATTTAGTACCTCTAGCTCAAATACTTCTTGCTTCAGTGATTGAACTTGTTGTTCAAGAGGTAGAACAGTGCTTGGACCAGCAACAGCTTGTTCTAATGTTTCCAAGTAGTTATATACTCTCTGCTGGTCTGGGTCAATCTCTGGTGACCTCTTTGGACTAGGCTCATGCTCAAATTCAGGTTCATGTTCAAATTCAGGCTCATGCTCAAAAGGACTTTCCTCACGTGGAGGGCTAGTCTCAACCTTCTTAACATGTGGAGAGCTTTTCTCAAAGTCAAGTCTTGTAGCAACCTTTTTAGGTGTGCTCAAGTCAATAAAGAATGACTCTTTGTTCTTTGTGGCCCCCATTTTGCTTTGTAACCTGCTGCTCCTTCTCACGGTGGTGATGCTCTGTTTTTCTTTTTGTTGCTTCTGTTTTTGTTTTTGCATCTTCTTGGAAAGGGCAGCCTCATGAAGTTGGGCCAACCTATGTGCCAATGGCTGAGTGTCCTCTTCACTGGAATTTTCAGGAGTAAGGTAGGTTTCTTGGGCTATGGCTTTTCCTTTATCTTTCTTTTGTTTCTTCCTACTCTCCTTTTTCTTTTGAGCAGCTTCTTGTACAATTTCTTGCAGGGTTTCTGTAATGATTCCTTGGGCTGTTTGATCAATGTCTACAGCAGGTTCAGGGTCAATTTCATGTTCAGAATGATGGGCAACATTTTCTTCTTCAACAAGGTCTTGGACAGTTTCTTCTTGGACAGCAGTTTCTGGGGTAACCTCTTCTCTTTTTCTTCTACTCTTTCTAGGCACAGAGGCTTCTCCTGCCTCTTCGAAGTGGTTTCTCACAAGAAATCTTTCCCAGGTATCCCTTTTGGCCTTTAACTGTTCTTCAACTAGTATTTTGACAAGCCCATGATGGTATAAATGTGGCTCAATGTTTCTTGGATTTCTTTGGACTATTGAGCACATTTTTCTAAGGCTTGAGAGTAAAAAGTATGGCAGGTTAATGTCATGCTCTCCTAAGAAATGCATCATAATTTTGGCATGATAAACATATAGAACTCCAAACCTTCCCTCACATGTAAAGAATTTTTTTACTAGTAGAAGCAGAGCTGTCCATTCTTCTTTGACAAGATTAACAGGGATTCCTTTTGTAAAGATGCTAGTGTCCATACCTGGATTCTTCAGAATTTGCTTCCATCGCTGGTCTTGTACTGATCGATTTTTGAACCATCTCTCCCCAGTTTGTGGTAGTGAAGTGGCCTGTGCCAAACTGCTCTCGGTGACTGTGAATTTCAGATCTCCTATCTCCACTTGGTTGTCTTTCTCTTTGAAAGAACGTGCAAAAGTCTTTGTGACCTCTCTATGATAACCCTTGAATTTTTGAATGCACTGGAGCCAATTTGCCTTTTGCAAAGGGTCTTTGACTTGGGGATATCATTCCAGAAATTGCTCAAGGTAAACTTCATTTACCCCATTTCAGATAGCCAATGGGTTTCTCCCTTAGTTATAGTGCCCAAAAAGAATGGTAAATGGAGAGTTTGCATTGATTATCGAGAATTGAACAAGGCAACCTTAAAGGATCATTTCCCTCTACCTTTCATTGATCAGGTACTAGACACTTTAGCAGGTAAAAAGTATTTCTCATTCTTGGATGGTTTTAGTGGGTATAATCAAATTCAGGTAGCACCTGAAGATCAAGACAAAACCACATTTACTTGTCCTTGGGGAACTTTTGCCTACCGAGTACTCCCTTTTGGATTGTGCAATGCACCCGCTACATTTCAAAGGGCTGTACTAGGAATCTTTTCAGATCTGATTCATGATTGTGTAGAGGTATACATGGACGATTTCACAGTTTATGGTAATACATTTGAAGAAGCTTTGGAAAATTTAGAAAAAGTACTGATAAGATGTAAGGAAACAAATCTTTCTTTAAGTCATGAAAAGTGTTTTATGATGTTTACTGAAGGGATTGTTTTAGGACATCATATTTCAGGAGATGGGATTAAGGTTGATAGATCCAAAGTTGAAGTCATCTCTAAGTTACCTGTTCCAAATTGCCAGAAAGATGTTAGAAGTTTTCTTGGATTTACTGGATATTACAGAAGATTTATTGAAAACTTCACTAAAATAGCATCTCCTCTTTTCAAATTGCTTACCAAAGACTGTGAGTTCAAATGGGATCATGAGTGTCAATCTGCCTTTGAAGCTTTAAAGACTAGAATATCTAAAGCACCCATCTTAAGGGGGCCAAATTGGAAACTCCCTTTCCACATTTCTACTGATGCTTCAGATACAGCTCTAGGAGCTGTTTTGGGACAAAAGGATCTGATCCCTTATGCCATTTATTACACCAGTAAAAATTTGACTCCCACTGAGTTAAATTATACTGTTACAGAAAAAGAGTTCTTAGCTGTGGTACATGCGATCAATAAGTTTAGACACTACATAACCGACTATGAAACCTTTGTCCATACTGATCACTCTGCCATAAGATATTTAATGAACAAACCTGTTACTAATGGTAGAGTTACAAGATGGCTTTTACTCTTACAAGAATTTAACATTACTGTGTTAGATAGACCTGGAAAACAAAACACAGTAGCTGATTTCTTGTCTAGAATCCAAAACACTAATGAAGATTCTCCAGTAAAAGATAAGTTTCCAGATGAATACTTGTTTGCAGTAACTACCAAGACTCCTTGGTATGCAGATATGGCTAATTATCTAGTTACAGGGAAGCTACCTCTACACTTATTTCCTAATGAGAAAAGGAAAATCATTCAAGAGAGTTCACATTATTCTTGGATTTCTAATGAATTGTTCAAAACAGGGCCAGATTGTATAATCAGAAGGTGTGTTCGGGAAGACGAAATGCCTGACATCCTTAAGGCATGTCATGATGAACCATGCGGCGGGCACTTTGCTGACAAGAGGACAGCCTATAAAATCCTTTCTCTAGGATATTATTGGCCTTCTCTCTTTAAAGATGCAAAGCAATATGTTAGAAGGTGTGATAGCTGCCAAAGAGTTGGAAGACCAACTCCTTCAAATGAAACGCCACTCCAGCCTCAGGTATGCATCGAACCCTTTGAGAAATGGGCTCTAGATTTCGTTGGACCAATTAATCCACCATCAAAGCAAAAGAAGTATATACTGGTTTGTACTGATTATGTTACTAAGTGGGTAGAAGCCAAGGCATTGCCTTCTGCCACTGAAAATTCAGTTGTTCAATTTCTTTTTGAGGATATTTTCACTCGTTTTGGTGTCCCAAGGGAAATTGTGACAGATCAGGGCAGCCAATTTACATCTAAATTGATGGAGAAGCTGACGGAGGAATATAAGATCAAGCATAGAACATCTACTCCATACCATCCGCAATCAAATGGCCAAGTGGAATCTACCAATAAAGTTCTTGAAGGCATTATCACTAAGACTGTTCATCTTCATAGAAGAAATTGGGCGGAAAGGCTTCCTGAAGCCTTATGGGCCTATAGAACTACATGGAGGAACACAACAGGACATTCTCCCTATGAACTTGTTTATGGGAAAGAAGTGAAATTAAGTAGCCCCACAACTAAGGCTCTATATATAATATTCCTTAATTAACTTCCCCAACTGAAGCTATTGCATGTCCTCATGCAATATATATTACATTAACTCTTTTGATCCTTGAGCTTTGGCTTAACTTTGCATGATATCATTTGATAACTTCATATTTCTGCAAAGTGTTTCACTTGAATTGCAACATGGTTGGTTCTTGTGTTACAACCATTTTTATTTTTTTTTGTTGCCTTCTATTTTGATCTTTGAACTTTGCATAATGATATTTTGATTATTGTTGCAAAGTATATCTTTATTGGATTGCATGATGGTTGGTTCTTGTGTGACAACCATGATTTTGTTTGTATCCAATTTATCCTTTAAGCACTTTTTTTCAAAAGCCATTGTATGCTCATAATAGCAATGTAATAATTAATATATGTTGGAAGTATGTGAGCTCCTGAATATGATATGGACATGGAAAGATATGAATATGAATGTATTTCCCCCCCCCCCCAACTGATGGTATTGACAATTTTATGAAATGAGGAAGAGAAATGTTTTTCCAACAATTATCATTCTAGCTTTTTATGGAATTCTATGGTTAAAAGTTAGAAAATGCCGTACCTTCACTTACCCTTTGGAATGGATGAGTTGTATGTGTGGTGGCTGAAAACTTCTGATCATATTCTTCTTCAAGTGGCTAAACAAGAGGGGTCATGGATAGAGAGATAAGATGGCTTTATATTGCTTCTACTAAAACTTGCTGAATCTGCCCCAAAATGCTGAAAATAATAGTCTTCATGTCTTCAAAACTCATTGGCATAATTCCTACTATGTGAAAAGATGTTCTGATGTCGAACATAGTAGGAAATTGTTGGCTTAGTGGCCATTAATGAATGCCACTAGTCAACACGAGAATTCTCACCATTGATGACAATGAGAGTCAAGATGCCCAAACACATTTTGCTAGGTACGAATGAATTTGCTGATGTCGAGTCACCTAGAAGATCTAACGAACAAGGGACATTAATGTATTCCCATTGTTTGTCAGCATGAGGACTTGCCATTAAGGCATGCAAGCCTCAAGGTGTTTTTACAAAGAACTTAGGCTCAAAGGACTATGGACTCAATAATTTGCATTGAAGCAGGGCTTATTTGCAGAATGAAAATGACAAGGAATGGAAGGTGAAAATGGAAGATGGCAATGGAGAGTAGAAATGACAATGGGCAATAAGCATATGAATGAGCCTCTTGCTTTTATTTGTGGGTTATGAATGGACAAAAAGAGATGGAAAATGTATGTGAATGTAAATGGAAAATATGGAGGAAAATGAGGTGAATGATTTATTATGAAGTATGGATGTGATGGATGGATGTGATGGAGACAATAGTATCTGAAGGTTTTTCAAGTGTTTGGATCTGATTTTGCATCAGCATATTTCCTCTTTGTTGCTGATCATCCTCTCATAAAACAAATTGGTCTCTTAGAGAGACACCATTCTCTTGTAGTCATTTGTCCTTCCTCCTGGAACCTGCAAAAAAACTAATACTTCTTCTGCAATGGAATGTAAGATTATCAAAGGAGAGAGGTGATCAATCTCTCTAGTTATGATATTTACACACAAAACTAAGAATTTGTATTAATGAAACAAGTTCTCAAAGGAAAAATCAAAAGAATTTATACCTGCTTTGGAATTAGTGCCTCAAGTTGATGTTGCTTCTTTTCAGCAATTTATTTCATTATTTGCCATTTCAAACTCTAATGATATATTTATCATTGTATAGATCTTGTTGAGATCTTTCCAATGGTACTTAAATCATCAAAATCTAATTTTGTATGAGAAAGATAGGCTGATTTGAACAATGAGGTTTTTCTGGCTGCGGAATTGGGGAACAGCTGCGGAATTGGACTTTAGCTGCGGAATGTGCACAGTTCTATAGCTAAAAATCTTGAATAAAAATTTAGCCATTCATCTTTCATTATCAGTCCAAAATTAATCAATACCTTCAGAAAAGTGAGAAAATAACTTGTTCATTTCTTTGATTCAAAATTATTATTTTTTCTTGACATGCAGCGACTTAGTGTGGCGACTCAGTGTGGCGACTTTGTGATAACACACAATTTGACTTTCCTTTGACCGGGGTCTTTTTCATCAAATTTGACCGAATGAATAGGACACCATCCATGTACTGACACTTCCCTAGCTACCCATGTGACTTGTTTTGCCTGATGACACCTGCAACCTAGAGTTTAACAAAACAGCTGCGGAATTGTCAGCTAGCTGCGGAAACGCTGTATTGGCTGCGGAAAGTGCAGAGAGTGCTGTGAAATGGAGTGGCTGAAACAGAGTGTAGTAATTACAACAAAAACCTCAGATCATATCAGGGGATCATATGACAGAAAGTCCATAACAAAATTATTTTGATCCTTTGGAGTCCAAATCTTAATGTTTTTTTTTTTTTTTTTTTTTTTTTTTTTTTTATGTGACATGAATTTCCTGTATGGGAAGATGACTGCATCATTCTCTACTCTCTCAAGGGCAGCAACAGTAGAGTATATCTCTCAAGGGCAGCAACAACAGATTTTGTAACAACAAAAACAGCAGCACATGGTGAAGAGGCAGGCATTATGGACATGGGCTTTTTCGTCAATAATATTGATGCAAGATTAATTTAGTAGGATAGCCATAACAGGTTGCCCATATGTAGCAGAGCCATAACCAAAAAAAATTCATGTAAAGTGGCTATAATATGGTTACAAATGACGGCATGTACAAGTTCAACCTGTTCTCGAACTTCATTTGACAATTCAAGTTCTACATAAGCCAATTCACTTAAAGCCTGCTCCAACTGAGTAGTTATATTGTGAAATTTGCCTGCGGCTTGCTATGAACAGCTTGCTGCTCTCGTGGCCAAACTTGAGGGTCTCCACAACATGTTTAAGAGCCAAGCGCAGAGATGACAAGGGTATTATCCTTAAGCAGGGAATCCGTCAAACATGATTTTCTCCCAACATCTAACCGACAACGATTTCATGGAATTTAATGGCAGAGAGTCGTGTTCAATTGGAACACGTCTCCAAACAGGTTGAGTTTAATGAGAGGGAAGGTGTGTAATCGGATTTCAGATGCCAGAAATATACAACGATTCCTAATTAGAATTCCCTTCCTCAGGCACGCAGAACACATTCAATCTATCAGTTAATCAATTCAAATCCAGTTTTTTTTTCACGCGGCGGCAAAAAAGAGGCTCCAAAGAACCGAAGATTTCTCCCAGACCACCACGAATTTCCCCAAACGGTTTCTGGGTTATCTAATTAACCCAACTGGTAAAGAAACCCATGTTTTAGTTTTTTGAAATTCGTCTCCATTTGGGCAAATCGAATGTTTGAAGTTTGACGTTTTTTCCTGTGTTTACGTTTTTCTGAGTTAACAGTTCTGCATTCGGCCTTTTATGAACTTGCATTCGTTTTTCTTGTGGTTTTATTTGTTGTTTTGCAGGTATGTTACACAAGTTTAATTCAATGCAGTCAACCATTTAGAACCTTCCAGCTCTGCTATTAATAACTTGCCCATTTCGGTTATCAGCTCACTCTGCAGCTCTGACAGTGGTGTTTGCACGCTGGAGGAGAAAACTATGCGGAAAAACAGTGCTCAATAGTGGGTATTACGGCTATAACAGAGTGGCTGTGATGAAATTGCAGGACTGGTGATCGGGGTTTTAAGTGGATAGGTGAGGAAAATGGAACAGAGAGGTTTACGATGAAACATAGTGGTGAATGAAACCGAGAGTGAAAAAAAACGGTGGAGTGAGGGAGTAATCATCAATACGAAATTGTTTCCTTCAAGTCTGTCTTTAAAAGAACCAAAGGCACATATCATTTCTTTGCTTTATTATGCACAATATTCTAGTAGAAGTTTTACCCAAGGAATACCACTTTTATTTTGAAAAGAGTGGTTCACTGTTAAACGCTTACTTCTCTAGATTTCTCCTTCTGACCATCAGGAAGAAAACCTTGATGACATTGAGGGATGGTATGCAGGGGAAAATGGATACACAGAGGGACTTATATGAGCCTATACTGAGGTAAGCACAAGCTGGTCAGGGTCCTAGTACATTTTTCTTTTTGAAAACAGAGTTTGTTTCAGGCCAAAGCTTGAACAAGGAGGCAGATTTTTATTGAAGCCACAGTGAAAACTAGAAATGGAGATAGCCATGGATTGCTTTTCTCTTTTTTTTTTCTTCTCTGAAATTGTAAAATTTTATAAAAAGGATTAATGATTTTCAATTTCAGGCAGCAAATACTTCAAGAAAAACATGTTAAAAACAAGACTTTGACTGAGGTCCTAGGCTGGTTTTTCATCGATCTGAGTTGGGTGACTAGGATAGGATCCATGTCGGGACAATTCTGGAGATGCCCATGTGGTCGGTTTTTTCATTAGATGCATGTAACCTGCTAAACCTTGAAACAGCTGCGGAATTGTCAGCTAGCTGCAGAATTGTCAGCTAGCTGCGGAATCAGGGCAGTTTCCGCAGCTAAGTTGCAAAACCTTATTTGAACAAGATACAGTGTTTTGAAGACCACTACAAAGCATAACCAGACAATTTTGGACAATTTGAACCTATCAAAGCAGTTGAGTTTCATTTTTTCATTTTTTTTTTATTGAATCAATTGAAATGTTGAAGTTTATTTTGTCTCCTATATTTTTTTTTAACAATTCTTTTTCTGATCCTCCAGATCACACAAAGTGCAGGAGGAGAGCATACTCAAGAATTATTGTATTTTTTTTTTTACTTAACAATCCTTTTTCTGATCCTCTAGATCACACAAAGTGTAAGAGGAGAGCATACTCAAGAATTGTTAATTTTTTTTCAGATGTAAGAAATAAGGTCTCCTAATTACACTTCCCCGGCAACGGCGCCAAAATGTCTAGTCAATTTAATGTCTTAAATTGCTTTACATAAATTATCAATCCGGGTATCGTAAGCTGATGAAGTGTGGTGCACTATATGTGCTTAGTTAACCTTTCTCTTACTTCGTTGTTTTATAGTTTATGTTGTTTTTGGGGTTTTGTTCTAACATGCAATAATCAAATAATGAGAAAATAACCATGAGACCAAGTATCCTTGCTGCAGCAAGAGGACAAGATGATTCTATCACGTCATTAGTTCATTAGAAGGCTATGTGCATCACTAATCTACAATCAACTTGAAAGCATGCAGTAATTCAAATTGTACATTAAACTTGCAAAGAAAGAGCTTGAAAGAAATAACTTGAAATGAAACTGAAAGCAAAGCATAAAAACCACTTTCTAATGGCACTAGTCACTACTCATGCTGCTGCAAAAAAATAAGAAAAACTACTTTAAAGACCAGTTATAATGTTCAACTCTTCTTAACTCTCTGCTTTCAACATATGGGATTATGTGAAACACGATTAAGAAGTAGTTAGAAATAAGTCTAAAAAGTAATCAAAATAAGAAAAATCCACTTTAAAGACCAGTTATAATGTTCAGCTCTTCCTAACTCTCTGCTTCCAACATATGGGATTATGTGAAACACGATTAAGAAATAGTTAGAGATTAGTCTAAAAAGTACTCAAAGCAAGCTGTAATTTATTAATATTCTGATCTCTTAAAGATGAACAACTTATGATAAAGAGACCATCAATATGTTAACATACAACTTGAGAAACTAAACTAGAAATCAAGCTAGAAAAATAAAATAAAGGTAGCAACTTATGAATATGACAACTGAAAATACCATTAGAGATAAAGCAAATACAACAAAGACACACAATCCCGGGAGAAAATAACTTGCATAAATTAAAATTGCATGAATGAAAATCTAATCTACCTTACATTCTACAAAGCAATATTTGCAAAATGAAATCTACTCTACTTACATCCTAATATGCTCCATGACATCTACTTCACATCTCCTTCCATGTTGAGAACATCAAAGCTTTATTCAATTCCTTCAAAAGTGCAAAGTACAACAAAGCTCTCCAAGGCTTTCAAAAGCCATGGGACTAACAAACTAAAAGGACTAAGAAAAGACTAAAGGAAAGACTAGCAAATGAAGGAGAGAGATCTCCTATTTATACAAAAAGATGAGAACCATCTCATTAATGATAGTCCATGAATCTCTCCCTCTACCTCTAGAGTCCTAATCAAAATAGGAACTGATAAGACACATGTCTTTTTAGAGTTACAATACAATTAGGAGATGTGACACATATCCTCATGATCCCATGATTCTTTCCAACCAAATTCGAATTTGGCCTTAGAGTGCCACATAAGGGTCTTCTAGAAGCCTCCTTTCAACCTACACATGTCAACAATCTCAACCCATTTGTTAGGTATAAGCATATGCACATTATTTTCTAATGTTTAACCACAAATTCACTTAAAAGGCTTAGAAATAATAAAGATTGGAAAAACATAAAGGTGGCCCAATGATAATGAAAGTGGGATGAATGTGGTGACATAGTAGTGAAATGGAGGTGAAATGGAGGTGATATAATGGACATAATAGTGAAAGTGTAATGCAAATGAATGACATTTTCAAGACTCAACAAGATGCTTTGGCATAACTAATTGACCTTAGGTTATCTCAAAGGACAAAAAAAACAATACTCATGGAGGATGAGGGGATGCAATTGCTCAAGTTACCAACTCTCTGTAGGACATATAGCTAGATTAGTGTATGAAAGCATAGGAGTGCATATTTAAATTAATTTTTGGGTAGGATTCATATGTATAGAATCTTGTAAAATAAGTTAGCCATAAAATATGCTTAGTATGGTTATATGATGTTGAAAAGATGAATTTGACTTACTCTAAAATGAATAATGGATCAATAATTTCTCCCTAGATTATATAAAATAATGAACGAGTATAGTCTCCCGAAAGAAAAATTATAACTTGGTAACCAAGTTTGATCCCTGGGAACTCTGATGTATGAAAGAATGCTCGTTTTCTCGTGGAGATTGACCATGAAGATGTTGATTCCTTGATGAGAAATCCATCACGATGAGGTAAGTATAATATTTTTGTTATTGGTTATATGGTTAACATATTATTTTGCTAACTGGAAAGATATTGCAGGAATACATGATGACAATTGTGGCAAGTTAAACTGTATGGATTGAATATATGAGCTTGGAAATTGTGAAGTCAATATGTTTCCATCTTGGGATTTAAAGGTAGCAGTGAAAAAAGATAACTTGAAGGAAAAGTTTGTACAACAACAAGAAGATCACTTTCATGAGGAATCTATGGCCATCTTGATGTTTGGAAAGGATCAATACAATTCCTTCATTTATGTTGAAAGTGATATGCAAGATTGATGACCTGAATCCTATCACAATATTGAACAAAGAAGATGGCTCCATGATACCTCGGAAGGAAGAAAGCTTGATGTAATAAGATGAGAAGGAAAGAGGGAGGCCTACAACTACGAATAACAAGTAGCTAATACTCTTATGCAAAAAAACTATAAGGCTTGTGGTGCTGACTTCCCAAATAGAAAGGAAGTTTGGGAATCTCCTCTAGATTTGAGAGGGAGTAAAGGGGTATCCTTGAATAGGGATATCCTCCCTGGCTAAGAGGGAGTGATGTTATAGACATTTTTGTGCCTTACAGCATCGAGCATGAAATGTCCATAATCCAAGCGATCCAAAGTCCCTAAAAGAGTTGTTCCTGCCCCTAAAGGAACAAGGTCAACCAATGACAGCTTCTCCCAGAAGTTCTCCACCAAAAACAACTCAAAAACAGTCAATTCAGGATCAATTCAGAAGCTCTTCTAGCTACCTGCGTTGCAGTGCACCCTAGTACACTAGCTGGGTGCGTTGCAACGCACCTAAAAGCACTACCAAGGTGCGCTGAGTGGGAAATGACAAATGGCAAACTCATTCAACAAGGTGGAAAGACCCTGGAAGCTTCCAGAATCTTCTCCAATGACACTTGCCTCAATGAATTCGACTAGTGATGAGTAAGAGGCTCTCAACCTCCAAGTGGAAGCAAGAAATGATAGAGAGAAGCCACAAGTCAAAACATAAGCTGACTCATCCTCTCTGCTTACATCTATATATGGATCTCTCACCTAGAGGTTCAGGGGGCTGGAATTTTGTACTTTGCAGAGAATTGTTGTTGGTTTGAGATTGAGATTAGTACATTGGGTGATTTATGCTTTGTTGGAGGAGAGGAAGGGATTCCTTTGCTGGGAGGTAGATGATGGATCAGAACTCACTTGGTTGTATCTCCTCTTGGACTTTCTTATATAAACTATTTGAGTTTCTCCTACATGCTGTGTACCAATGATGTTTTGTTATGCTTACATGTTTAGCTTAATCTGATCTTGAGCTTTTTATGAATGTATATCTATATCTTCGTTTAGTTTCTCTCTCTTGTGATCTTGCAGGAATTCGGTGAAGCTGGGCCGGTGAAGGAGCAAGGAGCTGAGAGCCACTGAAGAGAGGAGTGATTGGATCAACAAACTAGCGGAAGACACATGTTAGTTACATCCTTTCTCCTCATTTACATTTCATAAAAAAGAAATACTCAATTAGTTTTCCTTGTTTGTTGCTAAGGCACTATCACACCTTAGAGTGGGATAGGGGCATTCCGAATGGATACTTTTCCAAACAACAAATTGGCGACCATACTGGGGATCGTATCTTGTTAGTTTATTTGTGTTTCTATTGTTGTTCACCTCATAAACTCAAGAGTGCCGAATCGAACTGCATTTGCCATTTTCAAATGCAAAGTAGAGATCTGCTACTCTTATCCATTCGCTGGGCCTGTTTATGATCTGAACAGCTGATCCACAAGTGCTCTAACAGCCCTTTGTGATAGATCTTAGTCCTCCTTTAAATCATCCCTCTAATTGTACCTAATTGATAGCTTTTATCCGGCCAAAAACTGTAGATTAAACTGCAAACCGTGACCCAGAACCCAGAAACAATTCTCGTTTCTGCTTCAGCGCAGACTCTATGAAGAGGTTCTACATTTCAACGCAGGTCCCGTGAAGGATACCTGCGCTGAAGTTCAGTTTCTCTGTGCTGAGGGTGCGCTGATCAGCCCTTGCCTTGTGCAGCTGTGGTTCCCTGCTTCCTTTTGCTCAGTTTTATCTCTGTTTTTTGCAGCCTGTTATCAGTCAGTGTACCTATCTGAAACCCCTTTTCTTTGCCTTAATTCCGCCTCAGTTGTATAAAGAAACTGTATTTTTTTGTGTGTATTTGTTACATCATTTGCAGTTTCCCATTACAAAAGTAAACTAGTCATACTGTCGCCCTTAGATCTAGACCTGTCGTAAGTGTCGTTTTGATCTTAGGAGTGAGTTTGTTTGCTGTTCATAGTTGATTACGCTTTTACTTTTGTCTTTTGGTTTGAATTTATGAATTTCTAGTGTCGAAACAAGTGTTTACTTCAAAATCACAAAGTGTCGTAATCATCTTTTTGATTTCAAAAAGAAACTTGTTTGTGTTTTCACTTGAAATCGAATTCAAATTTGTACAACAGCTTTCTTTTTAGGCATCAATATTAAGAAAGTGAAAAACAAATACATGCATTTGTGCATTTGCATTTTGACAGTTTGTATGTTGATTTAGGGAAAGTGCATTTACAGTGTGCTCTATGCTCTTTGAGAAAAGATTGTGTCTTTCTTTTCCCCTTGTAGCTAAGATTTTCATTGTTGAAAAGATATAAAAGCTTGCTTATCATCTTTAGACTGCATTTAGGAATTGTATCTACATCTCGTGGTGATCCAAAAAGGCAAACTTCTAAGAAAGATCAACCTAAAATAAATTGAATGAACTTAACAACGCTTTGTAACTTAACACACAACATATAGGTCTAGGCTAGAGACGTGTTCCGGCGTCGTAAAACCTGGTCACTGGTCGCCTCACTGATGGTTGGGTGATTCCTCCTGAGAGACGATAAGTGCCAGTACGGATTGTGCTCCCACGTACTGTCGAGTATATATTGGGAGACCCCTATAGGCATAAAACCTTTATCCATAAGAAGCCGTGTCGGCCGCCCTACTGATCGCAATGCACTGAACACAGCATTCGGGAAGATTGACCGCCCGTACCTTAAAAAGTATTCTGCGGTTTTGCGAAAGGTTTGGCACACCCTCTACCTAGAACTCCAGAGCAGTCCCTTTCGTTCCTTTTCAGACTCCTTAGCGGAAAAGGTCCATCTGAGCACTTGTCACTTCAGGCTCATTAAAAATCGAAGGAGACTAGAGTCATCTTTTGTTTTTTCTCGACTCTTTAAAATTGAAAAAACAAGTTGTGTCAAAGCGTCTAAAATTCATTTAATTCGGAAACATACTTCCCCTTTGTTTTAGTTGATCGATTAATCCGCGATCGTGGAAGAAAGTCAATCGAAATCGCTAGAAAATCTTTTGGATAGACTAGATATGTCTGAACAACCGTCGACATCCAGGACTGTGTCGTCCGACACAGCAGTGGCACAACCTCCTACTGCTACTCCAACGATGTTCAATGGTATACCATCTGTCCCGGCAAGTTATCAACAACAAGCCGGAGTCCCATCAGGGACTGCTTCGACGACATGGTTAGTTCCTATTTCTTCATCCGGATTATCATCTGGTATTTCTTATGTTGAAACTCAACAAATTGATCCAATGTGTCTTCAAAGGCCAATCTACCCTTTAAGTACTGGATTGCCACCATATGGAGGGCAGTATGCCTTTTCATTGTTCCCTCCCAGAGAACAACCATGTGGGAGTTTACAACAAAGTTCAGGTCAAACTGGAATTACATCCAGTGGTTGGGTACCAATACTGCCTCAGCAACCAAGGGTTGTATATTCAATGCAACCAGTCCACCCTGTGTCGAATATTCCCACTATACCTGCTATGGTGACTGCATCACAAGTACAATCGTTACCTGTTGTATGTCAACCCCAATTTTCTCAGGTTGCAATACAACAGCCTCTTGTCTTAATGACTCAATCACAACCTCAAGTTAGTGCCTCCTTATCTGGAGCGACTTAGGCTCAGACAAGTACTATGAATCCTCATCTTGGTCAATCATCCAGTATTGGTCAACAGCAAATGGTACAACAACCAGAGATGGTTCAAACTCAACAACCGCCATTCCAGCAATCATATCAAGGACCTGAGCAACAAGTCTTTGTAAGTAATGGGCAACCACATTTCCAAAGCGGTTATCAACAACCATATTATAGTGGTTATGCCCATCAACCTTGTCAAAGTTGCCAACATCAAATACATTATGCTAGTATGCAAAGACCCATTGCTCAGGCGATTCCATCTTATCCTGGGTATGCTTCGCATAACCTGAATCAACAGTTGCCCTTTGTAGCAACTCTAGAATTACCAGATCTAAACCGGCTGACGAATGATCCAATTGCTTATGCCCCTTGGTGGCCAGCGATTCCGCATAAACTTCCGTCAGATATTCCTAAATTTAATGGAAATCTGGGTGAAGATCTATCGAATCATGTGATGACATTTCATCTGTGGTGTTCATCAAACACCCTAAACGATGATTCGATTAGGCTTCGCCTTTTTTAGAGGACGTTAACAGGTCCAGCGACAAAATGGTATATTGAATTACCTAGAGCTTCATTCGACAACTTCAGTACCTTAGCCACGACTTTCTTAACCCATTTTCAATTACCAATAAGGTATGAAACGGGAACGGAACTCCTTACCAACTTCAAGCAGACAACGGCCACTCACATATCTGATCATATACATGAGTGGCGACGTCGTCGCAGGATGGTAAAAACATACGTTCCCGATCAGCTATTAGCTGAATGGTTTATCAAGTCGTTATTACCTTCCATCACGGAAGATGTGGCAAAGGGGGGAGTCGAAATGGAAGAGCAAGTTATAGCTCGTGCGCAATATCTGGACTTGATCTATACTCAGTCCGGCACGCTCTACGACAAAATACCTGACGCCCCTAGACCGGAATTCTCAATTCCTCCTCCTCCTAAATTGAACAATGACTCTCACGCCGTCGATGGCATGATTGGCGCAACAGACATGAAATCGACAAAGGCTACATCTAAAAAGGCCCGTAAGATTTCCAGTCAAAATGCAAATGAGGAACTTCTTGCCTCGGAAGTAAATGCCGTGTCGACCGACAAGGGCAAACAACTGAAGCAACCAGGGGGCAAGAAGAAAAAGAAAGGGAGAAAAAGGAAACCCCCTGCGAGGTGTCATATATGCGATGAGGATCATTGGACGAGAGATTGTCCACATATAGCTGAAGTTAAGAAACTCTTTAAGAGTTCAAAAACCTCAGCAGTATTGACTGATCCATTTCCAAGCCCGGGAACCAAACTAGTTGCTAATCAAAATGCTTCCCGATCCCAAGTGCTTATGTTGTCTATCTCAAAGCAAAAAATGATGCTTTGGCAAGGAATAAAGATTGCGGGAATCCACAGGTGTCGAATAACAAGGCTAATGAACAACCTAGTAGTTCGACAACAACTTTGACCAAAGTTGTGCCACCCATCATTCCTGAACAAATGATAAAGTCGCCAAAGGGAGTAGTGCACAAGTCGACATTTAATTCTCGTGCAAAACTAGCACAGAATTATAATATAATAGAGGACCTGGCCCAATCGTTGTCCGCTATGTCGACGCTTGAGGTACTGCAAAATTGCCTCTCCCAAGAGCAAGCTTTATTATCAGCAATAGGTGGGATTGACCCAATGGATTCCAATCTTGTGGCCTTTAATCATAAAGGATATAACCCTCAGTTACCAGCTCAACTAGCTTTCCTTATTCAAGTGAAAGCCCTCAACAAAATTGTTCATTGAACAATTATTGATGAGGGGGCATCTACATGCATTATGTCGATGAGTTGCTGGAAAACTTTAGGATCTCCAACCTTGTCGCAATCTTCGACGACATTAAAAGCATTGATGGACGGACATATACCCCATATGGTATTCTAAATAACTTGAAAGTTGAACTAGGAGGGAAAATAGTAGAAATTGATGTTGAAGTAATCGGCGGAAACCTTGATTACAACATCGTATTGGGAAGACCCTGGATATATGCCATGGCCGCAGTTGTGTCGACCTACTTCAGGAAGATTGCATTTCCCTTCCAAGGAGGAATTACAATCGTCGACCAACAAACATTTCTCCCCAACAATTCACAAATTACGGGAAGCATTCCAATGATCCATAGAAGGAATCATTCGCTCCAAAATATCGGAGTAGGCCTCCTAAAAGACCCTGCCTTAATGGGTACTTTTGCCCTACCGCCTCCGAGTAATCTGGCGGAAGTGGCCACAGTGGAATATGAAACCTTCTATATCTAATGGATTTGGACTCCGAGGACGGTTCTTATCTCGTGTCAAGCTCGTTAAAAAATGAAACAAGGAGTCATGAGGACAGTTCTTTTATTGTGTCAACCTCATTAAAAAATGAAACAATCCCCTTTCCAAATCTCAAAGGTAAACCTTCATTCCAACCACCAAGTTGAATGCAATGAAGCTTGGGGGGCATGCACCTCGATTTGCGTTATTATGCTGGGGGCATGCACCTCGATTTGCGTTATTATGCTGGGGGCATGCAAACTTATCACGAGCAGTGTTACTGTAGGGTTCAAGCTCGTTAAAAAATAAACCCGCATCGAGCAGTTTTGGCACATAGTTCATGCTCGTTAAAAAATAAACATAAGATCGAGCAGTTTTAGCACATAGTTCATGCTCATTAAAAAATAAACATAAGATCGAGCAAGTGTTTCAACCCGTGTTTAAGCTCGTTAAAAAATGAACTATCCTCCGGTAAATAACAACCGTGAATGTAACATTATCAGCCATTAAAGCCTTGGTCGTGTTTGCACCGTCACCTCCACTTTTCCATTGGCCGATCATTCACCTCCATTTGATTGTTTACCCATTTTGAGGAATAGCTACGAAGAGTGATTTCACTAGCCATCCTTGTGACACTGCCGTGATTGGAAAATTCCAACCCTTACCTGGAATCAGCTGCTAACCCGTTTTATCACTCGTTCCTCAAAAGATGAGTCTTCTTTAAGCTCTTTTCATCTAACTCGTAAAATATGAAAAGATTGCCGAGTTTTGGCCTTCCAGCTCGTTAAAGCGACCGGAAGTGCTATCCCTCCTCTAGATTTTAATCTTTTTGGACCTGAGGGATTATTGCACAAAAAGATCGAGCGCTTGTTTTGTTCGGCTTGTTAAAACTATCGAAAACTCATCCCTTCTGTATTGTTTTATACTTTTTCGGACTTAAGGGATTAGATGACGAAAAAGGAACTTTGGAGTTATCTTTACGTACCTTTTTAGACTCTCTAAAAATGAAAAGGGACCGAGTTATCTTTGTCATTAAACTCGTTAAAAAACATTAATAGCGACAAACTTGTCTTTAGACGAGAACGAGTTTCACTATCGCTAGGCTCGTTAAAACATAGCGATGGGTTTGCCCGAAGGGCAAATTATAGAACAAGCATATGTTATCCTCCTCAAGCTTGAAAAAAATAAAGAGGTACTGGTCAGAAATGACTGGGGAAAAATTGGGAAGAAACTCAAAGAACTTTATTGGTAGCAAGTCGCTCTTGAACATGACACTTCCGCTCCGTGCCTGAGTCGGGTTGGGTTTTTTCATTCACCAGTCACATCACCATGGTCTCGCCATACCATCCACCTTTGGGGTAAATGCTATCAATCCATCACATAAGTGTCGCCGATATGTTCAAGAGAAGTCATCCAGAGAAGTCAACCGTGTCCCGTCCACTACCATACATTATCCTTCATTCTTTCATGACCGCCACCCTGAACCATATATCATCAGATCGTTTTCACCTCCATCAAAATAATTTGCTCCGTTCCGTGTCACTGATGTGGGATACATTAAGGCCCTCCTTTGACAGATCGCTTCTTGTCGACATCAGCTCATTATCCAAGAAGTTGATCTAGGAACACCCCCTTCAGTACTTTGAAACTTGCATGCCTCAATGGCAAGTTTCTCACTTCCAGCGACAGGTATACATCAATGACCTTCGACCGAAAGATTTTGCGTGGTGTTCGACGCCAAGTCCTTTATTCACACCACGTGAATTGTACTGCAGTACCTTGAGGGTCATTATCATTATCGGTGATTCCTCTCGCGCTTGTTAACGGTTTACATCATTGACTGGTAATCAAGCGATGTCTTTCCATGTTCGACTTCAGAACATTTCTCACATGGATCGACTTGTACTTAAAGTGAAGATCGGACGAGATTGAAGACCCCGGATCTAGTTTCATCCATCTGGGCTGCGATATATATTCAGGAAAAATAAAGACATTGACATGTACAGCATTGCAGCACAGATAATCATCCTACCAAAAGGATGATGATTTCATCAAAATCATCAGTCTACCATCAGACGATTGTCTGTCCTATGTACAGAAAAATGAATTTATAAAGCTGAGCATGGGAATGCCCGCCTCAGCTAGATCATGAAAACAGTATGAAAAATAATGTATTGTATTGTATCTTATTACAGGTCTCCTCCCAGCATTGAATGAACTTCGGATCCTCCTAATAAAGCATTTCACCCAATAAACGGCCTCACACTTTAGGGGGCAACTGTTATAGACATTTTTGTGCCTTACAACATCGAGCATGAAATGTCCATAATCCAAGGGATCCTAAGTCCCTAAAAGAGTTGTTCTTGCCCCTAAAGGAACAAGGTCAACCAATGACAGCTTCTCCCAGAAGTTCTCCACCAAAAACAACTCAAAAACAGTCAATTCAGGATCAATTCAGAAGCTCTTCTAGCTACCTGCGTTGCAGTGCACCCCAGTACACTAGCTGGGTGCATTGCAACGCACCTAAAAGCACTACCAGGGTGCGCTGAGCGGGAAATGACAAATGGAAAACTCATTCAAGGAGGTGGAAAGACCCTGGAAGCTTCCAGAATCTTCTCCAATGACACTTGCCTCAATGAATTCGACTAGTGATGAGTAAGAGGCTCTCAACCTCCAAGTGGAAGCAAGAATTGACAGAGAGAAGCCACAAGTCAAAACATAAGCTGACTCATCCTCTCTGCTTACATCTATATATGGATCTCTCACCCAGAGGTTCAGGGGGCTGGAATTTTGTACTTTGCAGAGAATTGTTGTTGGTTTGAGATTGAGATTAGTACATTGGGTGATTTATGCTTTGTTGGAGGAGAGGAAGGGATTACTTTGCTGGGAGGTAGATGCTGGATCGGAACTCACTTGGTTGTATCTCCTCTTGGACTTTCTTATTCTATCAATAAACTATTTGAGTTTCTCCTACATGCTGTGTACCAATGATGTTTTGTTATGCTTACATGTTTAGCTTAATCTGATCTTGAGCTTTTTATGAATGTATATCTATATCTTCGTTTAGTTTCTCTCTCTTGTGATCTTGCAGGAATTCGGTGAAGCTGGGCCGGTGAAGGAGCAAGGAGCTGAGAGCCACTGAAGAGAGGAGTGATTGGATCAACAAACTAGCGGAAGACACAGGTTAGTTACATCCTTTCTCCTCATTTACATTTCATAAAGAAGAAATACTCAATTAGCTTTCCTTGTTTGTTGCTAAGGCACTATCACACCTTAGAGTGGGATAGGGGCATTCCGAATGGATACTTTTCCCAACAACAAGTGATGATGGACATCACATTCATATTATCTTCTTCATGTGTCAAGCACTAGATCAGGACTAACAATTGTAAGTCTAAGTGAAGGCCTTGGAGAGAGAATGGTGGAGGATTGGATAAGCACATGTGGTTTCCTTGAGGATAAAGCATCTAAGAAAAGAAAGGTGTTAACACTCTTTGAGGATGGGACGGGTATCCAAGATACAAGTGCTCGAAGAGGATTGATATTCTTTGAGGATTAGAGGTTGAAAATCCAAGATAAGAATAGTCATAAAAGGACATGCTTTGTGAACATTTGGATTGGGTATGTTCCATGTAGAGGTAGTGCGGTATCACACGTAAAGCCTCCCAACATAATTCTCTTGAATGAAGATGAGCTTGTCTAGTTATGCCTCAAAGACAATGTTGGTTATAATGTTGATGCTTAAAGTTGGATCATCAATCTGAATCTTCTTATGAGAACTCTTCACTTTGAGAATGACCTTGTATTGGTTGTACAATTTTGAACACCTCCCTAGCTAAGAGAGAGTGTCGGAAATGTAACTAGTTTCGGACATCATAATTGTTGTTATACTTATTTGAATATGTATCTTATGTAACAAATAAAAGAAGAAAAGAAAACGTTATTATTTTAAAGGATGGGTTTCATGCTCCTTATTGATGGTCTTCTAGGTAAAAGCATGATTTGTGTGCTTCTAGGGTTTGTTAGGTCATAGGATATATTCTCATGAGTCAAAAGAGTCAAAATCATGGTTTTTAAGATCCTTTTGGGAAAAATATATATTGTAAAAGAATTTGTTTTGAGTCTAGAAAGTCTCGGAAACCTCTAAAGTAGAAGTCTGACCTAACAAGTTCAAGTCGGTCTAAAGGAGGGAATTTGACCCCTTGGAAAGGCTATATAAAGGAGTAGATTCGACCTCATTTGGTACTCACTCACTCACAAGTTCGATCTAAATAAAGGAGGCAAGAAGAGAAGAAGAGTGAATGTCTAGAAGAAGAAAAGAAGGAAGAAAACTTATTTTGGGACTCTATCTCGCTCACATGTACGAAAAATTAGGGTTTTTGTAGCTTTCAGGAAGGCGAAATTACAGGTACAAGTTGTAGTATCAAGTTGTTGTAAGAGGAAATACTCTGCTTTTACTTCATTGACCTTGGGAAGATCTGTCTTTCTCAAAGAAGGATCTATTGAAGAAGTTGGATTATGGTTTCTATAGCAACTACAAGGTCGAAGTTGCAGGATGAAGTTGCATGGTCGAAGTCATGGTCGAAGTTGTAGATTGATGTAGCATTGAGCTATGGTGATATGATTCTATTGGAATGGTTAACTTGGTACTTGGAGGAGGACTTTTTCTAGGGTTTCGGTCTTTGTTGTCTTTTTTGTAACCCCTAGAGATAGTTCCTGGCTGCAAGGGAACTAATGCCCAAGACATCTACAAGATTGATAAATATTTTATATATATGTACGAAGAGAGTAGATTATGAGGGATTCAACAAATAGTCCAGTTCAAAAGCCCACCTCTTACAACCAATGTGGCCAAACCATTGAGGGTTGCAGACTTTTAAAATATATTGAAAATAAATGAAAAGAAGAAATTTAGAGAGATCGGGTCTAAAACTTGAGCCTGTTGGAATTCAAGTTTTAAAATCTAAAAATGGAATTAATGGAATGGATTTTTGAAAAGGTGGAGTGCCCATCAACGTTCTCTTATTCCACTTTCAGGTTCCATCTCATACCTATAATCACATAGAAAAATTTTCAAACATGAATAGAACAAACATGTTGCTACATACACCCTTTTAGTAGAAGAAAAATGCACTGTGAAAAGTGAGTACACAAGAGTAAAGTTTTTCTTCATAACATCCAAATCAAGTTCTCAGACCCTAGACCCCTCCAAAATATTAGTGTTTGGCTTTTATCCTCTCCCCAAAACTAACAGCCAAAAATAAGTTACAAAAGTTGGGAGAATACATTATAACACATTAATTTCATATATATATATATATACAAATGTACGTATTTTAAGATTTTTTTTTAAACAAAAAGAAGAATATATAAGGTGCCTGTGGGTGCCCATGATCTTGGTTAGGTGCAACTTTGGAATTGAGATGGATATGTGAACGCCTCCTTGGTAGTTGAAAGCCATGTGGGTCCCAGTGTTTATTGGGCATATGTCAACAAAACCTTGAGTGGTTTTAGAAAATTGAAAACTACTTTGCGACACCCTGTGATAGTTTTGAAAAAATGGGGTGGGGGTTGGTGCAATCAATGCTAACCATTGATTTATGCATTGGTGGTTTTTGGAATACAACTTTGCGACACCTTATCCCTCATTAAATTTCATGAGGGTTGGGACCGTCGCATTCTATTGGATCTGGAGATGAGCGATTTTGGGCCATCGATTGTTCAGACTCTTGTAGGCATATTTACTTCAACCTTTCATGTTCTTTATACATGATGCTCTGAAGCATGGAATCTCTATGTCACTTTATCCAATATGAGGACTGTGTTGGAGCTTGACTTTAAGCCTCCAAAGAACAAGTGTAGAATCTGAGTCCCTGTAGATAAACCCCTAAATTAACCTTCACATAATCCATGTTATGAACATCCACTTCAAGCCAGGGATAAGCTTTAAAACCCATCCAATTTGAATAGATATCAAAAATGAGATATAAAGAGGTCCAATTTTAGAAACCAACCTAACGTTAGGTCATTTAGTGTCAGTACACTCAACATCTGGCAAGTGAAAACCAATTTTCCACTTCCCAACTTTCTCTTATGCTTCCATAAATATCTTTGCTTCAGTCGAAATCAAATTTGCATACTGATTATTCACCACATAAATATAAACCTGTATCTTCTAGCCTTCTCCAACATTTCATTCATTCTCAATCCCTCTGTTCGAAAACTATACAAATCATGAATTCCATTATGAAAACAAGCCTTTGTCTACATGTATAATTTCAAATCACCAATGGGTGAAATATCTTGAGAAAAGTCATCTTGAGGGATAACCCAAATATCCATCTTCATTTCCATTTTATCCTTGACAACTGATTTCTAATCCAAGCAATCTGAGCTCTTACTCATATTATTGGCTTTAAAAGCATATGGCCTTATGACTGCAATAATATCCTTTGGTAAGACATATCCTGCTTGCACAATTTCTCCTTTTCACTTGACGAAGAACCTCACCAATGTGTTCAGATGCATCCTTGGTCTCACCTTGTATAGGTGTTACTTTGCACACATTTTTGGTACGAAAAGTATTTAGTAGGGATGATTCCCCAACATTAGGTTATCCAATGAAGCTAATTCATATTGCCTGCTTGTCATTCTTTATATGTGCAAACCACCAAAGAACTGAAATAAGTGAACACTTGCCAAATGAGTTAGTGATATTCACATGGAAAGCAAGAATAGGATACTCCCATGAGAGCACATGAAGCTATCCTTTCATAGAAATGTGATAATGCGACCAACACCATACTAAACATATCATTTGATCTCGACAAAGATGACTTGGGCTTAGAAATGTTAATCTAGCCTCATTCCTTTTGATAAAATGTTTTGAATGGCAGTCACATAATATTTTGTTTTTCTTTATCCCACATTTATCATGAGTAGAGTTTCATTCATGTGTATATTAACCAACACCTTCAAAACATATCAATGCGTTGAGCATAAACTATATTGGAGATTGGGCCTCGAGCCTGGAAAAGTTGACTTGCGAATTATGGGATTTGGTTCTTAGTTTGTGACTTGGAGATTGGCCTAGAGCCTAATAAGCTTAAACTTTTATGCTTGATAGCAATAATTTTTGGGCCTAGATCCTAATAAGCCTAAAATTTTATGTTTGATAGCAATAATTTTAATTAAAAAAAAAATTATGCTTGATAGTAATAATTTTAATAAAAATAAGCATTGCTCTGCATAAAATTTTATGCTTGATAGGAATAATTTTAATAAAAATAAGCATTGCTCTGCATAAAATTTTATGCTCGATAGCAATAATTTTAATAAAAAAAATATTGCTATGCATGAAAGTTTATGCTTGATAGCAATAAATTTAATCAAAAAACATTGCTCTTCATAAACGTTTATGCTCAATAGCAATATTTTTAATAAAAAGCTAAAAACATTAAGCTCGATAGCAATAATTTTAATTAAAAAACATTGCTCTGCATGAAAGTTTATGCTCGACAACAATAATTTTAATAAAAAAACATTTCTCTACATAAATGTTTATGCTCGATAGCAATATTTTTAATAAAAAGCTAAAAAAGCATTGTTCTGCATAAAATTTTATACCTGATAGCAATAAAAAAAAACTTGCAAGAACCATATTTTTTCCTATAATTATTATTTTTTTTTAATGGAAAGTTATAAGCATTGTGTTTCTCACTAAAAGAGATAATTTGATGAACCAGAGCCATAACACTATTTGCGTATTTCGCTTCCATTTTGGCACTTTTTCCAAATTTAAATGACCAATTTTAGTTGCTAGTTCAAATTCATTCTAAATGTCTTTTACTTTTTCATTGTGCAAGATTGAGATACAACAAACTTATTTGAAGCAAATTCTATAAGAAGAGATTTTTCTGTATTTTCTCCTTGGAGAGGTTTGCCCTGGCTTGGAGCCTAATGTATGCTTCCATCATCTCTAATGTTTTGATCATGATATTTGTTTGATGAAAAGATCTAATAAATAAACACAAGAAGATAATTAAAGTTCACAAGCAAGTATTAAGGAATAAGAAAAATTTGAATTGATAACTACCATTTTGCATTTTCCAATAGAAACCTAGTCATGTGCTACCTAACCCGCCCTAGGATTGAAAAATAAAAAAAAGTCATCTCCAAGTATCACTTTCCCAATTAAGTTGATATCTAAGTCAACACCTTCCACAACACCAGATTCATCAACAACAAAATGATGCAATGGCCTAGACCAAAATGTCATCCAAATTAGTGGGTAACAACGAAAATTAACCATATCTAGGAAGAATACGTATACCCCTTGTTATCCATGGTCATGGTATTCTTTTCATATGATGCGTAGGAGAACTCTACATCTCGTAGAGCTTATATTTTTGAAAGAAAATGGTGGATTGAACTTCACTTTCTCTCCCATTATGCAATGTCAGTTTTGAATAGCTACAATGTCACAAGTTCAACCACACAATGGTGGGAGGGAGAATGAGAACATTGGAAGAGGAAGAGCAATGGTTTTATTGCTTCAGATATCTACAATGAATTGTTTAAATGACTGGAAAAAAAAAAAATGATACACTTGGAATTGGACTAAACCACAAAACAAATAGGTATGCCTCCAATATAGGTAGATGATGAAAAATAAAATCCAACAATGGTTTAAACAAGTGGAGTATCTTGAAAGGTAATTTGGCCTAGCTTGACTTGCTATTTGTTTTAATGTTAGCGATATTGAATGATCTTTACTTGTTGGGTTGTAATATGTTTTATTTATATTTACAACATTGTCTTTTTGTCTACCCAATTACCAACTACAACATAATCAAGTTCCTGGTTTGGAGGATTTGATTGTTCCCACTACTTTCTTCAAAGGATGTGTTAGAATAAACTTCTAATTTCTTTGTCAATGCTCATCCCTTATGTGTTTACCTTCTATTTTTCTATTATTGTGTCCATGTGTCTCCATTTTAGGCCACCCTTTGCACATGTTTCATTTTTTGTGTGCTTATAGTATTACAAAGATGGAAATCTTGAAGCATGTAGAAAAATGATACATATTAGGTGTAAGAATCATCTCTTCAATTTAAGGGATTATACCATGTTCTACAGGTCGTTGAAGGTGGATATAGTTTAATCTTTGCAAATAAATCTACATAGGTATCCAATAATTTTTTCGTGTTGGTTGTTCAAGAAACATGGTAAAGAACAAATATCTTACATTTTGGCATTATTTATGCTACATCTTTAGGATTTAGAATTTCCATTATGTGGTAAATAAAATCTATTAAAGGTTGTTTATAGAATATTCCATTCTGCTAACCATGTTAAAACATTGCACATAATTAGAGTGGGATTGGTGAGATTTGAGGAGGAAATGTGCTCATAGGCAACTAAATTGACATCAAATTTGAAGTGTCTCTCCCAATGTTAAATTCTTTTCCATTGAAAGTATAGTTCCATTGAATTTTTTTTGTCAAACTTGCCTTTTTCTACTATCCATTGGAAGAAGATATGGTGGGTCTAGCTTTGAAATGGGATTGTAATGTCATTAGTTAATATAAAGCCTAGGTTTCTTATTGACATGTTAAGGCTTGATTCATATGAAGCATCAAAAAATCACAACAAAAATAGATGACATGAAAAATTACTTAGTTTGATGTGTGATATTTTGTGGTAGAATCTATTTCAGGGAAGCAAGGTATTTGAGCTAGCTACCACAAAAATGAGATAGTTCATGGACACTTTAAAACACTTATGGGTTTGATTTCTTCATGGTTGTGTCTAATATGTCTGCATTCCAGTTTTTTACATCTAACACGTAAAATTTGGAAAGTTGACTAATTATCATTTTTAAAATTGAGTTTCTTATAAACCAATCTTTCCCAACTTGATGTATTTTTTCAAGTAACCTGATAAAACAAATATATTTTCACATTGTTTTACATATTTTTGCATTATTTTTATACTATTGTGAATTCCCATTCTGTAGTAAATAGATGATATTAAATATTTTAATTTTTTTACTTCATTTGATTTTTCTCTTGTATAAGGTTGCGGGGTTGTTTTTTTTTAAGGATGAGGGATTCTTTTTAGGTTGGATTCTTGTTCATGGAGATGTTTATTGGACACCCCAAAAACTTGTCTTCCTATCAATATTAGTGGATTTAGGTGCATAACGTGTTATGTCTATACTTCTTGTAATCTCCTTGTAAATTGTTGGCATAGTTTATATTGGGCATGAAAGCTTGATATGGCCAACTTGTTTTCCTTGGATTTCCAAAGATATATAATTTGTACCTTGCTATATTTTTGTTTGGAAAAATCATTGCTACATATTTTAGTGAAATTGTATTTGATTGATAAAATTTGTCATGTTTATTAATGACTCACTTGGTAACTTTAGATTGCTTCTTTCTGGATGTTTCTAGAATATTAAATTTATTTCCTTTCACCATTGGGAATAACTTTTTCAGTACTTATTTTAGAGAGAAAAAATTTAAATCTTTTCATGAGTTCTTAAGTGAACAAGGAGTTGTCATACAAAATATTTATCCTTGATTGTTGGTTAAAAATTTAACAATTTGTTGCATGCCTTATAGGCATTGTGTTTTTATAGAAATCAATGCACTTGGCATTTATAAGGACCTCATCAAATATGTTTCCTTCTTTCTTGATTAAATGTGTGGCTGTGTTGATAAGAACATATTAGATATGGTGGTCGTTGGATGATGAGGAAAAACTCCAACCAAACTTAAGCATACTCCACTAAAGTTAAACCAACAATAACAGTGAATGTAGAAAGCGAATAACTTTTATGGTCAATTTTTGTATGTTATATTGTTGGCTTGATGAAATTATTGAATATATCTTTATATAATATGCATGTATTTCTTTATGAAGTCATTGTGTTATTTACTACCACATGGTTATCCCTTTTATTGATTTTACTATACTCATTCCTCACCCCTATTTCCTCTTTAAACGTAAGATATCTCCATAAGCATCTATAATCTTAACTAATCACTTGAATTCCCAGGGATGGGATGGAATTAAATGCTTGACAAATATGATCTCAACTTGAAAGGGATATAATGTTTTCCCGTTTGTAGTGGAAAAGTTCTTCAGAACGCTATAGAAAATAAATTATTTCATAAAGATAAGGGCATCTAGATGGAATTTGTTTACATATAGTGCATCTTGCAAATAATTTAAAAAAAAATTAAAATCTTAAAAGAACATTGTTGCAACCCATCTTTCTCAGTTGTTAGAAAGGTCTTGAAACTCTAAATCAAAGACCTTTCCTTGATATTTCCTTGTATTACTATACATTTACTATCCAAAAACTAAACACCCATAGTGATCCAGGTAGATATTGGTGGCCACCTACCTATTCTACTTGGACCTCCACCATTGTTCCTTTTCAGTTTCCTTAATTGTAGCACAACTTAATATTTTTGGCATTTTTTGAGTACTAAACTTCTGGAGTCATTTTTAGGGACTAAAAGACATTTTTAGGGAAAATGGAGAGAACAAAAAAGTACCAAACAAGTTTACAAGTTGTTTTTCGGCCTCCTCATCGACTTCTTCAAAATGAGGTATTATGATAGCCAAACAGAGATCATATGCCAAAGTTACGACCCCACGAAGTTAACATTCCAACTTACCCCGACGAGGCCTACAATATTTTGGCACTTCATCTCCTAGGGTTAGGCTTTTGGATGTTTAAGGTTTCTCATTATTTCTCAATGATAAAAATGCCACCAAGCCTCATTGTAACAGAGTTCAGAGGCATGTAGCCGCCACATCTCTTCTCAGAGATAAGCTACCATCGCCCGATCTAGTTTATTTCCATTTGGTATGTAAGCATATTTCAGTTCTTTGATATTAATGAAATGAAGTTTTATTTGTACTGCATCTCGGTGTTTATGTTTGTATCTATATTCTATTGCGTTCATGTATGAGTTTGGATCAGTGGCATCAAAGAAATTTGTTCTTTCTCTATTTTTATTTTCATGTCCCCAACGAGGTTAGGGTATAAGGATTTAGGGATTGAATTGGTTGAACCTTTACAAGACCAACCTTGCAAACCTCGACGATCTCCCATGGCAGAAGAAAAGAAAGATGAGGGACCAAGAAATCCTTTTAAAATATTGCTTGATGAAGCCCTCGAGCAATGCGATGATGGATAACTTTAACCAGATCCTTCAGCGGCTACCCACAAGTGACACATCTTCATCTAGCAGCCACTCTAGAGGTGCCACTCCCTTTAAGGTACAAGTCAACTTTGACATTCCCATATTTTAAGGCCAGATAGATGTAAACGTCTTAGATAGATGGTTAAATATTTTGGAAGGATATTTTTCGGTTCGTGACTTTTCTAATTGGCAAAATATTACTTTTGCACTCCTCGAAGTCGCCCCCCATGTCAAGGATTGGTGGGAAACCTATTGTGAATAAAAGGACGAGAGGGAATCCTCATTGTTTCCAGTTGCACCCACTTGGAGAGCGACAAAGATAAACACATAAGGTGGACCACGCTACAACAGGGAATGTACCAAGATGTGCCAAAGTTCACAAATATTTTTCATACCCTTCGAACAAAGTTGGGTATCAAGGATTCTGAGCATCATTTGTTACTCAAGTACCACAACTATCAACACAAGTACATCCAAGACGAGATGGAGTTCCTGGAAATCTCCTCGCTTGGCACCACCTATCGATACGCTGTCAATATTGAGCAGAAAATTAAATAGAAGAAGTGATACTTTGGATCTACGAATCTGAAGTAAGGGAAAAGTGCCCCCAAACAACAGAACAAAGGACAAAACCAAGGAGGGGCGACCTAGAACAACCCACCAAACCTCCAATTAAATAAAAACACCACAAAGAAAAAGAAGGACATGGGGAAACAATGTGAGTGCCATAAGAGCCCCACTCATAACACAAGTGAGTGTCGAGCCAAGCAGTCACTAGTGGCAAAGCTAAAAGATTTTGAATCAGATGCATGTTCCGACTCTGAGTCAAAAGCAAACAAGGGGAATGACAAAGGGAAGCATATTATTGATGCAGAGCCTAGTTCCATCGTTTCCACCACCAAGCTCTAGAAGATTGAGCCTGAAGATCCAGAGGAGGGGGAGTAGATCTTCCACTCCATTGATGCCTCGAAAATCGTTGTATCAACATTGGGGATGACCACTCGGTCCAGACCTTAATACAACTCCTTTTCTGTTTGGGATGATAGCTCCGACTGGATATAATGGGACCAGTTTCCCGGTAATGAATAAAAGGGGATGGATGAGTGATTGGTTTCTAATAAATGATAATGAATGGATGAATTAATCTAACAGTAAAAACATAAATGACTATTCTATCCCGGAAGGCTTGTATTCTCTTAAGTGCAACTCTTGATGATCTCTGTTCATTAATAGGCATATAGATGACTCTACACAATAAACATAGACATTCATTTACTTAATGATTACTTTGTTCAAGTAGTTGAACAAAGTGATCAACACAACATTGTTACACTTATCCTTTTATATTACCGATACATGTATGATAAAAGAAAAGCATGCTGTAAACATCCAATAGTGGAAATTGTAAAGAATGTTGTTAAAAACACATGCATATATCTGATAATAGCAAGAGTGATCAAACAACAATTCACATAAACAGAATGAACTCAGACATAGATAGTAGTACCATATGAGTTGCAAATCATTCCCAATATCAATCGCTATTTGAATTCCTTCTTCTGACGTAGAAATACTTTTAAACAAAGGCAGTAGTGCACATTCACATAAAATCTTCGTTATCAAAATTGGAATAATTGGCCCAATATTTACAAAAGAATATGCCTGAAGTACAGTAGTGCAACTTCAGGTTTAAGTCATATACAAAAACTTACGACCCTTTCCAATGCATTGAAAGGGTCTATAAATACTTGACTAAAACTAACTAACTATGAAATTAAAATCATACTTAATTGGTACAACTTGATTCGGAATATATTCCTCATGGCAATCTAGCAATCGACAGCATGATTCATCACTTAGGTTGATTGCCTTTCGACCTGAGTTGGCATATTGCAAGCATTGGTTCCACTTTTGGTGGTCGGTTGAGACGAGAATTGAGTTGGGCACCATAGGTGGCATCTTGTATATCAGGAATGATACACCTGATTGCATCTATCAGGCACTTGAGGGCGACTCTCTGGTTGTATGGTTTGACTAGGAACAACCAATAGGTGTCCCAAGTAAAACTGTTAATACCTGCGATCAATCTCCCATTCTTCTCCAGCTCTTGATAACATGACTGCTCCAATGTTTTAGCTGATAGCAATTTACTTGGGGTACATTGAGAGATCATGTTAGATAAGTAGAGAGTATCATTAATCAATTCAACCAAATTACTTGTGGTTAACTTGCATATTGAAACTACTCTCTATGCCTTCATTAACCGGGACTGCCATTCCATAAATAGGATCTCTTTATGTGATTCTAGGATTTTTGGCAAATTAGCTTCCTGTCCCTCATCAGTGTCTTGCCACTCAAGAAAATTGGTCAAGGTCTCATCAGCCTGCTCCAAGTCTGTTCTAGCATCAACCGATTTATCACTTATTGATGTTGTTAAGTCACATAAAGGTTCTGCTTGGGCGATTTGTTAACATAACAGCCTTATTTGTGTCACCAATTCCTTGTTAATCTGTAATGCTTCAGCTCTAAACTCAGATGGTTGTGGAAGATTCTTGGATTTTTCTATTTGGGCTGATAATTGAGCAATTTGCTCATCTTTAGATTTCCCCATCTGTTCATGCATTGCTTTCAATTTTTCCAATGCTTCCGACAGCTCCTTCTGCTTTTGAATGGCACTTGAATCAATTCTCAGTTTTTCTTCCTGCAATTGTTTATTCAGTTGATTGTTTATTCGTTGTTGTGTGTACAATTGCTGCTCAAGTTGCTCTACCTTCTGTTGTGCCTCCAATAACTGTACTTGTAGTGAGGCGATCGATTGGTCTTTTTCTCTTAACAGATTAGTCACTTCTGATGCTTTGTCCATGGTGGCTGCCGAATAGGCTCCAGCATATTGGGACAATTTAGTGAGGTCATCAGAAGGATCAAATTCCTCTTTCCATACCACATTGGTTGTCACTGTTTGTTCAGGGAATAGGGAAGGTTGATCAGTCCTTCTTCTTTTCCGCTGTCATTTTATTACAGCCTTGTGCTTTGGGCTGTAAAAGACATCCAATGGAGGTATCTCCTCCACTTGAAAAAGAATTTGATCGGAAGGATCCTTAGGAATTATCTCTATTCCTGTAGAAATGGGTAGGCCGTTGGTTCCACTTGGAACCTATTTAGATGTTGTCTCCTGTGTATCAACCGCTTTTGATGTTTCAGCTTCCTTTGAGCTCTCAAGATTGCTTATGATCGAGTCGAATTGCTGCCATTCCTAGAGAAATTTCGGGTCAATCTGGGCATCTACATTCACCTTCGTGCTGCTCTCCTCCTGATCTTTCCTCTATGTTTCTTCTTTCTCTCTTCTTTACACTTCTTCCTGCTCTTTTCTCTGCACTTCCTCCTGCTCTTTTGTTTGGATTTCTCCAGCAATTTTTGATGTAGCAGGAGGTTCCTTAGTGAGTCGCTACTCAGGCTCGCTTGATTCTGTCATCGGGGTCGTTGCTAACAGATCTAGAGGCAGAGTTTGCAACCTCTGTTCTCTAAGTCTGTTAAATTCAACTAACCCGTCATCCTGATATTTCATTCTGGCTAGTGATTTAACCTGAAATAGTGACTCGGCTGAGGAGAACAGGTCATCAAACATATCATCTTTATGGTCAAATTTAGTTAGCTTTGCCTGTTCAAGTGCATTGTAGGCGACTTTGTTTGGATCAAATCGCCTATTAGGAAGAGTAGCGAGATTCAATGCCTTAATCTTATCTGCTTCTTTCTCTGCATGTTTAAATTCATGCAGAGCGTAGACACCACATATTAGAGGAAAAGAGGGCCAAACCTGCTTCATTTTATTCCTTAGAGTCTGTGTAACTCCTTCGGATGTAATCTGATATGCTACCTCTCTGGCTAACAGTTTGTCGGGTATATACAAAGGAGGACATGAGGATTGGCCTGGCTGCCGAAAACTCTTACATAGGTGAATTTTTCTTCTCCGAACCATTGCCCTATGGATGTCAAGTCAATCTCCGCTTGGTAGGAAATCTTAGGAGCAGGTTTGTCAAAAATGGCATAGTGAATGGGTAACATAAAACCATTGCAAACTTGATATAAAGGGTGCTTATAGTGGGATTTCCATAACTTCTAGTGGTATATATGAATGGGCATGGGATCTTGTGGAGTCCATCTCCACCCAAGCACAGGAAATTCAGAATTAAAACACAGGGTGTCCAAGATGTAGGCACTATAGTAAAATGGGGGAATGAACCTTTCAGTAATGTGGGATTTGTTTCTAAATTCAAGGACTGTGGTTGCTAGCTTATCAGACAGTATATTTCCCCAATCCATTATTTCACTATTGCATGCTGCCTCCATCAAAGGAACCATCTCTATAGTGAAGTTTGCAGAATCATGTAACCCCCACAATCTACACATCATTACCCCGGCATAACAATAAGGAGAACACAAAGAATCGACAGAGTACTTACCCAAAGACTCATGATTGTGTTTTGTTGGGTTTTGCCTCCAATCCTGAATGGGTTCTGATTCAATGTCGTTTTCATTCCTGAATTTCTCCAAGAATGCCTTGTTGTACTTCTTCTCCGGTGCAGGCAAATGGTACATTTGCCTCAAATCATCAGGTTGAAACAAGCCGAAGACTCTCTCGTCCATGGTGCAAAATGTCCTGTTTGTGATTGGGATTTCTTCAATTGCCCATCTCACCACATCTATATATGGGAGAATTTGTTCTCAGGCTACTATCCGATGAAGGAAAGAGTCGGCTAAATCCTTTAGAGTAGCATCGAACTTTCGAGTCGTGTCTGATGTGGCTTGCATTGTTTTACCTCAGGCTCTTCGGCCTCAATCAGATTGTAGGTGCTTAGCCAAGTAGTTTTGTCGAGTCCTAGAAATGTAGTGTCGGATATCAGTCCCTTTTTGCTTGCTTCTAGATTGGCAATGTGTTGCCCTGTAGCTGCCGAAGCGGAAGCTATTACAGTTTTCTTAGATTTCTTCCCCATTTGGATTGAATTTGCTACTTCGGAAGAGCTCTGCACGGGAGTGAAAATGAACGTAATGCAGAGAATTGTTAGCGCAAACCAAAGAAGAACGAGATATATTAATCAATGAATAATGGAGGATTTAACTTAAGGTGGCCGTGGATACAATCTCTGAAGAGATTTTATACTTACTGTTTCATTAAATGGTCGTTTAAACCTGTCAATCCTTTAAATGCTCATCATATCGTTTATTGGCCGAATGATTCATTTAAGCGTGGCTTTGATGTTTTGGCGGTTGAGCATAAGTGAATCGCTATTGGGAAGAGAAAGGCCTTTAATACTAAATAACCATAAAATATCCCGGATTTACCAATATTTTTTGAAATTTGCGCTTTATTTTTATCGCAATCGGTGATCGGGGGAAAGCTTAAGTTGTTATATTGGTTCCTTTCGGAATATCCGATTGCCGATAGCGATATCGCCAATTCACATCGGGAGTTTTGAGCGAGGGCCATAGATGCATGCATGGTACATCCCCGATCGCCGATAGCGATATCGCATCGGAGCGAAAAGGGACCTTTGTTATGATCGCTTACCTTCCCGATATCCGATAGCCATTTGTGCATTGTCGCGTCGGGGAAAATCAATGGGTCTTTTAAGTCAACCATCCTTTGTCATTGCGATATGTGATCTTGTGATCACTTTATCACAATAATAAAAGATTACTCATTCTTTATTATAAGACCGATTAATTGATTTATCAAAAAGGTTTTATAATGTTTTATTTCATTTCGGACCTTTTTGAATAATGATAAGTTGATACCAATTTAAATGAAAAGGGACCCATTTCATATTATAGTTTTGAAAATAAAATTTGTATGAAATGGGGGGTTGTTGTAGAGCACAACAATTGGCGATTCGCTGGGAGAAACAGTTATCTCTAAAAAGTACTGAAATACTTAAACTTTCTTTAAATAGGAATCTCATCAAAGAGGAAAATTCTAATATAACTAGGTATATATGCATTCCAAATAAAATAAAAACTATCTTTGCTAATTTCCTCTCTTGTTAAAATTAGATACATTCTAAGTTTTAAATTGGCCTCTATTGGTTGATAATGATAAAATAGAAAACCTTTCCAAATCAGCCTTTTTAATTGACTCCTTTGTCATAGGTAGAGCCTCTGCTACTAGCAAACGTTCATAGTTTCGACAGGGATACCTTTTAACCATGTTATTGTCCATTATCCCATCCATTTCAGAGTATGATTAACATAATGAATTCAAAACATGCTTTCATATTTTGTATCTCTTTTTATTTTTATGTTATTTTGTAAGATAAAAAGCCATTGCCCTGGTTTGGTGGCCAGCTGTTTGACAATGCCATTCACTGGTAGTAATCTAACCGAACAAGCTGGCTCGTGATGAGACCCCTTGTCTTATGATTCTAAGCCATTACCCTGTTTTGGTATGCAGTATTGGTAATTTCGGTTAAACTATTTCCCAATGATCATGGTAAGTAGGCTTGTAATAAGACCTCTTATCTTTTATATCAAGTGTTTTTAGAATTAAACTCTGAGTAATCACAAACTTGGATGAATGGGATGGACAATTTTCTCCTTAAGAGAGAATGGATGACAGGGTAAGAGTTGAAGATGCTGAAGTTGGATTAGTTTCTGTTTTGATATTGATAACCTTTTTTGTGACCAATTTGAAAACATAAAATGATTTACAATACTTCTAAACCTTGAGAAGAGTTCACAAAAATTGAAATGTGGTTTCAGAATGCAATTATACCTAGTTTCCTAGAAATTGTCCCTATTGTCTAAGGCTTCTATTATTTTAAAAGTAAATATCAACACTACTTCTTTGAGCAACTTTTAAATACAGCAAAGGTCAATGGAAGATACCTTACAACTTTATTTCCTAATGGTCCTACAAACTACAAATTCCACTAAACTAAAAAGGAGAAGGGGTTACCTCCTCAATTGAATAATTTCTTTAAGATGAGGCCATTAACAGGGAGAGAATCTCTCAGACCTGATAAATTTTGTAATATGAATGTCGAATGGCCTATCTTCTCGCAGATCTGAAATGGCCCAAGCCACATTTTCTGGAACTTTGTGTGTTTTCCTTTATCCTCGTGGGCTTTGTCCCATTCCAGAACTAAATCACCGACTTGCAACTGTTTTGAACTGGATGAAGTTGAATCGAAGGATGACTTGAAAATTTGTTGATGTTTTGCATGAGTAACTTTGGCTCTTTCTCTTTCCTCTTCTAATTTTAAGATTTGATCATGTCTAAGTTGAATAGAAGAAGAAGGGCTTTCTTCAATAAACTGAACTAGGGCTAGAGAAGGAAGGACAAGATTTGTTGGTAGCACTGCTTCTTTCCCATATACAAGATTGAATGGAGAGGAACCTATGGAAGCCTTTTGTGTTATCCTATCAGCCCATAGTGCGAATATTAAAGATTTGTGCCAATTTTTATGATTCTGTTCGATAGTTCGCTTAATAATCTTAACTAGATTTTTATTGGTAGATTCTGCTAAACCATTACCCTGAGGATAGTAATTAGCAGAATATTTCAATTTAAATCCCCTTTTAATAGTGAAATCAAACATAGCATTCCCAGAGAAATAAGATGCATTATAAAAAACAAGAGCATTTGGGACACCAAACCCGGTAATGATGAATTGATCTATGAATTCCATAATTGCTTCAGAATTGTTGTCTTTAAAGGAATCACTTCAACCCAATTAGTAAAATAATCAGTGGCAGTAAGGATATACTTATGCTGTTTGGAAGAGTGTGGAGTAATTTCTCCAATGATGTCCAATCCCCATTGCTCAAATGGTTGTTCAATGTTGACTGGTTGCAAAGAGAAAGCTGGCTTTCTTTGTCTTCCACTAGAAGTTTGACAACTTCGGCATTTCCTTACATATTCATGAGTATCTCTAAACAAGGTGGGCCAATAGTATCAAGCATGAATGATTTTGTGGGCTGTTGTGTCACCTCCAAAATGTCCTCTTGCTGGTCCATCATGTAATTCCTACAAAACCTTTTGTGCTTCAGGTTTTTCTAGGCATCTTAATAAGATTGAATCATAATTTTGCCTAAAAAGTACATCATCAATGATTGTGAAGTTTCTTGCTTTTAATCTAATGGCCCTTTTGTTTTTATAAGACAGGTTAGGAGGTGCATATCCATTTTTCAAATAAAAGATCAAGTCTGCATATTGTGATTCAGAATCAGTAATACTTATCTGATTGATTTCTTCGATATGTTCTGTATCACCTGGTTGTTGAATGTTGGATGCTCCTGCTAATAACCTGCAAAAACCTTGGCCTCTAACAATCTTTGCTGGCTTGATTTCCAAGTCATATTCTTGAAGTGTTGTAACCTAGTTTGCCCTTTTTTCACCTAATTCCCTTTGGATTAATAGTTGCCTTACTGCAGGAAAAGGAACTATGATTTTTGTATGGGCTTTTAAAAGGAAGGGTCTGTAATGTTTGACAGATTTATATATAGCAAAGGCTTGTTTTTCTACTTCAGAGTAATTCAGTTCAGCACCCTGCAGGTTTGAACTATAAAATGAAATGGGTGCTTCCAAGTTGTGATCATTAATCACAATGAGTACTGTTGCATAAGATGAATCAGATGCGACAGTATACAATGTGAAATGATGTTGGGTCCCTATAATACTAGTGATTACCCCATTACTATTGTATTTATACCCTTTATTTATATTTTTGTGCCCCTATTACCCCCATATTGTTATTTCTGTGCCCCATAGAATCCCTCTATTGTTATTTTTGTGGCTTTATATTATTATTGTTAGGTTGGCTGGATTATATTGTGACTCCTTAGACTCCTATATATAGAAAGGAGGTTTTTTCATTTGTATCATCCAAGAATTGTTCATTTATGTAATGTAAAGGGGTTGCCCCCTCGAAGAGGCTGAATTCTAAGGCGTTGATCTATCTTTTCTATCTTTTCTTGAGCTGGTTTCATAACATTTGGTATCAGAGCTTTGGATTCTAGGGTTTCGCTGCTCCAAATAGGTCATCGTGGAATTTTTTCTATAACGTTTTTTCTGTGACATTTCAGAAGTCGCAAAAAAAACCCATTTGAGAAGAAATTGCGCTGAACCTTGGGTCCGAATTTCAGAGCTTTTTGCGCGATATTTGCGGAGATATGATCTGAGGAAGTTGGTCTTTTTGCAAACTCCTAAATTACATTCAAAACAGGTGACCTGGGGAAACTCGTCATAACTTTCTCTCTGGGGATCGGATTGAAATTTCGTAAGAAGGTACAGAATGAGGACAGACTGTAGTTTCTTGTGTGTGTGTTTCAGATTCAAAGGTTGAAACAGTGACTCGTGGCACGTCGTACAATTTCGCTCTACTGAACCAGTCTAAAACCAAGTCACTGTGGGAGATTTCACATAACTCTTCCTTGGAGAATCCAATTTGGCTCAGACTTGTGGCATTGGAAAGAGGACGCGGAAGGATACTACAGGTAGCAATTTTAGAATTGGATGATCCGAAATCACAGAGATACATCAGATTCAATATCAGGCTTCTATAAAGTGAAAAAAGGTGTGTAGTTTTTTTTTAAATTTTTGTGTAAGCTTGGTTTAACGGAATTCAAAGGGCATAGTAAAGCATTATTATCGTTAACTGATGCCCCAAGGAAAGAAAATGCAAACACCTAGTAAGGAACCTGAAAGATCTAGCATGACTCATGAAGAAGAGGAAGAAATGCTACATGATATATCAAAATTACAAGAACAAGTGCAACAAATGTCACGCTCACAAAAGCTAACAGAAGCTAAGATAAGTGGCGTGGAATCTAAGATAAATGGCGCGGAATCTAAGATAAAGGGCATGGAAGCTAATAAGGATGATTTGAAGATAGATTTGAAGAGAGACATGGCAGATTTGAAGATAGATTTGAAGACAGACATGGAAGAATTGAAGAAGTTGCTACAAGAAAGGGTCACTAATGGTGAAAAGGTAGTAAAGGAAACTCATAATGAGAACAAAAGAAATGTTAATCATGATTCCATAGACGTTAATGTTGGATCAAAGAATCACCATATTCCAAAAATTGGTATGAGGAAGTTTGATGGCAAGGATCCCGCCACATGGATATTACAGATGGAGCAATTCTTCGATCTCAATAATGTGCAAAATGCACAAAAGGTACGTATGGCAACTGTATATTTGGAACCAAATCAGTTTGTATGGTATCAATGGCTTTGGTCTCATAAAAAATTTATCACTTGGGCAATTTTTACGGAATAATTGATAGCACATTATGAAGATACAAAAAGCAACACTTTTTTTAGCCAATTGATAAGTCTCAAACAAAAGGGTTCAGTAATGGAGCACATTGAGGAGTTCCAAAAATTGAACATAAGGGTAAAAGATATTCCAGAGGAGCATAGGATTGATGTGTTCATATGGTCTTTAAAGGATAATATCCAACATGATGTTCGCCTTTGGGAACCTGATTCATTAGAGAAGGCATTCAGGTTAGCAAGAAAATTGGAAAGCAAAATTATGGCAACCAGGAAGCATACCACTCACAACTATAAAGACGGAAGTGTTGTTGCCCCTAGTCTTCCACAACCTATAAGGTTGACACCACAACAATTGGAAGAAAAAAGAGCAAAAGGGCTTTGTTACAGTTGTGATAGCAAATACACTAAAGGTCATAAGTGTGCTGAGAAGAAATTATTCTACATAGATTGTGAAGAGGAAGAAGAAAAGGAGCAAGAAAGGTCAAAAGAAGAAGATATACTCCAGGAACAAAGCCTAGATGAAGAACAAATAAATCCGACCATATCTTGTAATGCATTGGCAGGAATTACCACTCCTCAAACCATCAAGATAGAAGGACAAATCAAGAAGAAAAAGGTAATAGTGTTGATTGATTCAGGAAGCACCCACAATTTTATTCATTGTAGGGTAGCAAAAGAATTGAATTGCTTCCTATATCCAGCACCAGAGTGTCAAGTGATGATTGCAAATGGAGGAACAATAAATTGCTCTGGAAAGTGCCATAATATCAAGCTATCCATGGGAGAATATGTATTGACTAGCCCAATGCTTTCCATTCCAATGGGAGGTGCTGATGTTGTACTAGGAGTCCAATGGCTACAATCCTTGGGTACAATAGCTTTTAATTTTCAAGAACTTTTCATCAAATTTTCTACGGAAGGAAAGGAAGTTGAATTAAGGGGTATTGCAGGGAAACCAGGAAAGATAATCAGCTCTAATGGCATGACAAAGCTTCTAAAAAATGAGCAAAGAGGTGTAATTGCACAATTATGTTCGCTAGATGTTTCCACATTGGAATCATCTATTTCTCCAGATCTCCAAAAAGTCCTGGACAATCATTCCAAGGTATTTGAGACTCCAAAAGGTCTCCCACCTATGCGTGATCATGATCATGCTATTCATCTAATTCCAGGAAGTGTTCCTCCAAACATCAGGTCGTACAGATATCCCTATGTCCAAAAAAGTGAAATTGAACGTATGGTTGCAGAAATGCTAGAGGCTGGTATAATTCAACCGAGTCAAAGTTCTTTCTCAGCTCTAGTAGTATTGGTGCACAAGAAGGATGGATCATGGCGCATGTGTCCAGATTATAGGGAGCTCAACAAGCTCACTATTAAAGATAAGTTCCCCATTCCTGTTATTGATGAATTACTGGATGAATTGCATGGATCAATTTACTTCACCAAGTTGGATCTCCATTCGGGATATCATCAAATCAGAATGAAGATTGAAGACATTCCGAAAACGAAATTTAGAACTCATGAGGGTCATTATGAATTTTTGGTCATGCCTTTTGGCCTTACCAATGCACCTTCAACATTTCAAGGTTTGATGAATTCAATTTTCAAACCATTCCTTAGAAAATTTGTATTAGTAATATTTGATGATATACTAATCTACAGCAAGTCTTGGAAGGATCATGTTGAACATGTTGACAGGGTGCTACAACTATTGGAGGAGAAACAATTATATGCAAAAAGATCCAAATGTTTCTTTGGAGTCTAGGAGGTGGAATATTTGGGTCATATTGTATCTCATGAAGGAGTTAAGGTAGACCCTAGCAAAATTAAAGCCATTAAGGAATGGAAAATCCCCACATCCATAAAGCATCTACGAGGATTTCTTGGGTTGATAGGGTATTATTGCAAGTTTGTTAAGAATTATGGGAAAATAGCAGCACCTCTAACAACATTATTGAAGAAAGATTCATTTTCATGGACTCCGGAAGCAACAAAGGCCTTTGAACATCTTAAAGAGGCAATGTGCCAAGCACTGATCTTAGCTACACCGGACTTCACAAAAACCTTTATTGTGGAATGTGATGCTTCAGGAAATGGAATTGGTGTTGTTCTAATGCAAGATGAAAGACCCATTGCTTTTGAAAGTCATCCAATCAAGGGAAAGTTTTTAAGCAAAGCTATTTATGAGAAGGAAATGTTGGCAATACTCCATGCACTTAAGAAATGGCGACCCTACCCAATGGGAAGACACTTCAAGGTAAAAACGGATCATGATAGCCTTAAATACTTTTTAGAACAAAGATTATCCTCTGAAGAGCAACAAAAGTGGGTCACAAAGATGTTGGGTTATGACTTTGAAATCATCTACAAAAAAGGGAAGCAAAATGTGGTGGCAGATGCACTCTCAAGAAAGGATGAGGATGTGGAAGCATTGTTGTGTGCAATTTCTATTATCCAACCAGATTGGATAAATGAAGCAAGGGAGGAATGGAAGAATGACGAAGAAATGTGGGCACTTATTCGAAAGCTACAACAAGATTCCAGTACTTCTGATACATTTAGCTGGAAAAATGATTCGTTATGGTACAAAGATCGCTTATACCTCTGTAAGAATTCCCAGCTAAAACAAAAGATTCTTATGGAATTGCACACTTCTCCCTTAGGAGGGCACTCAGGATTTTTAAAAACTTACCACAGGGTTAAGAAGGAATTTTTTTGGGATGGCCTTAAATCAGATATTCAAAAGTTTGTGGCGGAATGTTTGGTTTGCCAGCAAAATAAAGTTGAAACAATTAAGACACCGGGTCTATTACAACCTTTATCCATTCAAAGCCAACGTTGGGAGGAGGTTTCAATGGATTTTATCACAGGTTTACCCAAGTCTGAGGGAAAGAGTGTCATCATGGTGGTAGTTGACAGACTTACCAAGTATGCACACTTTTGTGCATTATCACGTCCATTTAAAGCCAGTACAGTTTCTACTGCATTTATGGAAACAGTTCAAAAGCTACATGGAAACCCAAAGATTGTTGTAAGTGACAGAGATCCCATTTTCATTGGAAATTTTTGGACAAAATTATTTTCTTGTCTTGGTACTCAGTTAGCTCATAGCGCATCTTATCATCCTCAATCTGATGGGCAAACTGAGATAGTAAACAAATGTTTGGAAGGATATCTTCGTTGCTTTGTATATGATAAACAAACACAATGGGTCAAATGGTTTCCTCTGGCTGAATGGTGGTATAACACTTCCTTCCATACAGCAACAAAAATGACCCCATTTATGGCACTTTATGGGTATCAACCACCATCCATCACATCATATTTAAGAGAAAATTCTAAGGTTCAGGCAGTGGAACATCACATCGAACATCAACAACAAGTCCTCCAACTCTTTGGCACAAAATAGAATGAAACAACAGGCAGATCAACATCGTAGTGAAAGAAGTTTTGATGTAGGTGATTGGGTATTCCTACGGCTACAACCATATAAGAAAATGTCCCTAAAGCAAGCTAAGAAGGATAATAAATTATCACCAAAGTATTATGGTCCGTACAAGGTGTTGCAAAAGATTGGTACTATGGCATACAAATTGGAGCTTCCTGCAGCTTCTCGATAGCACCCAGTTTTCTATGTTTCATCTTTAAAGAAGGTTATAGGTGACAAGCTCCCAATTCAAACAATATTGCCAGAACTTGACGAGGAAGGAAAAATTATATTAGAACCGGAAGCAGTCACAGAAAAAAGAACTCGACAGCTACGAAATCGATCAATTTTAGAGTATCTTATCAAGTGGAAGAACTTATCCGCTGAAGATTCCACATGGGAGGATGAGAATTTTATGCAGAAGTATCCAGAACTACTCAAGCATTGAGGACAACACTTTTTTGAAGGAGAGGGGCATGTTGGGTCCCTATAATACTAGTGATTACCCCATTACTATTGTAGTTATACCTCTTATTTATATTGTTGTGCCCCTATTACCCCCATATTGTTATTTCTGTGCCCCATAGAATCCCTCTATTGTTATTTTTGTGGCTTTATATTATTATTGTTAGGTCGGCTGGATTATATTGTGACTCCTTAGACTCCTATATATAGAAAGGAGGTTTTGTCATTTGTATCATCCAAGAATTGCTCATTTATGTAATGTAAAGGAGGTTTCCCCCTCGAAGAGGCTGAATTATAAGGCGTTGATCTATCTCTTCTATCTTTTCTTGAGCTGGTTTCATAACAAATGATTAGAAAAATTAGGAGTATTTAAAGCGGGGGCATTTATTATTGATTGTTTGATTAAATCAAATGCTTCCTTTTCTGTTGATCCCCATCTAAACACTGAATTTTTCTTAATCATAGTTTGTAGTGGCAAAATGATGTGAGAAAAGTCTGGAACAAATCTTTTGACAAAATTGATTTGGCCTAAAAATGACTGCATGGATGTTTTATTATGAGGAAAAGGGATTTCAGAGATCTATTTAATCCTATCTGGATCAATATAAATGCCATCTTTGGAAACAATAAAGCCCAAGAGCTTTCCTTGATTAAGAGCGAAGAAGTATTTTTTGGGATTGAGTGAAATACCGTACCTTCTGCAGCGTTCAAAGATTTGGTTTAAATCATGCAAATGATTGGATCTCTTTTTAGAAAATACAATAATATCATCTAAGTAGACAACTATTGTTTTGTTGATCAATCCTTTGAAAGCTATACCCATCGCTCTTTGGAATGTGGCTCCTGCATTAATAAGTCCGAAAGGCATTTTCTGATAAGCATAAGTTCCCCATTTTGTTCTGAATGTAGTTTTGAGTCTGTCATCAGGATGGACCAAAACTTGGTTATATCCTGAAAAACCATCTAAAAGGGACATCAATTCAGAGCCTGCTAATGAATGGAGTATCTGCTCCATAGTAGGTAATGGGAAATTATCTTTTAGGCTTGCCTTATTCAGATTTCTGAAATCTATACAAATCCTAATATCGCCATTTTTCTTCCTAACAGGCACCATATTGGAGACCCAGTTTGAGTGCCGAACGGGAAAAATAATCTAAGTCTTCAAAAGTTTATTGAGTTCTGATTTTATTTGACTCTCCAAGTTCGGATGTATTTTCCTGAGCTTTTGTTGAACTGGTTTTTGTTCTGCAAGCATTGGAATGGTATGCTGGATGATAGATGTATCATATGTCTTTAAATCATCATACTTCCAAGCGAAGACATGTTTATTTTTTCTTAACAGTCTAATGAATGTCGTTTTTTCTTCCACAGAAAGTCCTAATCCTAGATTAATGTTTTGAGGATTTTGCTCAGTGCCAAGATTTATCAATTCAAACCTCAAGGTGGAACTTTGGAGCTTTGTATTGGTCACAGGTTTAAACCTGTCTTTAATGTCGTAAAGATCCTCAAGCTTCACCATAGGCTTCGGTATTGAGTTTTCCTCGAGCTTTTCTCTCATTTGGTGATCATGATCACTTTCCTCTATGATCTAATCATCATAGGACTTTTCGGAAGTCAAAAATTGTAAAATGTCTTCATCGTGATTGAATACTCTCCAATTAGTGACATTGTCAGGAATTGACGGCCTAAAAATCAATTCTACTGAAAATCTATCTAGGCTATAATCTTCGGAAGGTAGGAGTTTGGAAGCAACATTGGCTAGCAAGTCGGCTGCTGAATTTTGAGACCTAGGGATGGAAGAAATATTGAATGCTGAAAAGTGAGTGGTGAGTTCTTGTACCAGCGACTGATAATGTTTGAGATGGTTTGAAAGACAATGAATCGTACTTCTCACCTGTTTGATAATAATTTCAGAATCACTGAACACTTTCAAATATTGAACCTTAAGGCCAATCGCTTTGTATAGTCCTTGGACTAAGGCTTCATACTCAGTTGCGTTGTTTGTGCATTCAAACTCCAACCTACAGGACAACATTGTTTTTTCTCCCTGCGGGCTAACCAAGATACATCCTGCTCCCAAGCCTTCATTAGACTTAGAGCCATCAAAATATAAAGACCAAAATAAAGAATTATCAACAATTTTATTTATAATTTTCTCAGTATCATTAAAACATCTTGACCTATCTGTTTGTGAATAATTCTAGATTTGAGATGTAAAATTGTTTACTGAGAAAGGAGATGGTTGGGCTGTGAAAGTGCCAAAAAATGATTCAAATGAATAATTCCCCAAGATATTGTTATTAAATGCTATTGGTTGATTTTCCTGTTCAAACTCTGTAACAGTGTGGGTCATGTGCTTTTCTCGATTGATTTTTATTTGATTTGGCTTTCCCTTGTAGGGTAGCCACATGTGTGACCAATCGGTTGAAATATACCCATGGAGCTGTTAGCTACCTATACCAATAGGTTTCATATTTCATGATTGGCAAAGAAAGTTCCAAATATGCTCTGCTTTGATGATGCAAAGATCCCATATTTTCAAGGAAAGGCAACATGTGTATATAGCTTGATGTGTGTATAGCTTGATGTTGTCTCAATTTTGATGGATGGTCCAACAGCCTAATCTGGATCATGCCATGTTTCGATTTTTTGTTGTAGAATAGAGAAAGAAGTCTGTCCAAACTGTTTAATCTTGGCAGACCAGTAGCTAGGTAGAGAAGTAAGGTTCCCAACTGCTTAATCTGGGACCTTGGAAGCAATAAGGGTAGCCTTAGATAGAAAGTCAAAAGAAAAAGCCAAAAGAAAAGAAAAGGCACATAAGGGTCTGCAAGTCTAAGTGCACCCTCCATGAAGAAACAAAAAATGCTAGGCAAGTAGATGGGTAGGTAGATGGGGTTGCAGAAATGTTATTACTTTCAAATGAGTTATGCTGGTCTAGCATAAAGGAACATCAATGGATAGAGAAGCCCCTCTTCTCCATCATGTTGCAACAAAGTAAAGGAGCATGACTAACTCCCTTTCCTCCCCTTTCACATTCATTACTAACATCCCTTCATCAGTTGTGTTCATGAAAGAATTTAAGGTTTTATGTTGGTTCTTATTCCTTTAAAAGCCACATTTCTTGTCTAAAATTCTTTTCATTTTGATCTACTCCCTAAGCTAAGTTGTCTTTATATAAACTTAGTGATATCACTCCTCATTCACCTCTTCCATTCATATTAACCCCTAACTTCTTATTATCTAAATCCCTTATGTTTCTCTTCCCCTTACTATTATAACACCATGGTGTATAAACCCCTAAACATGTATAATATTCCCCCTTGTTAGCACTATAGCTAAATAAATTTGTTTAAGGGAGACATTAGTCCACCAGGGACTATGGTCAACCCTGTCATGGGATTACTCCAGCCTCTGGTTAGAGTAATAACCTCCCCCTAATCCATCATCCCCCCTCTTTTCCTAAAAAATTCCATCATAGAGCCCCTTTTCCCTTCACTTAAACCTAATCATAACCCTTTTTCCCCCCACAGATTAACTCAAACCCCGAAAACCCACAAAAATCCCAATACCTATAGTCCCGTGCCACAAAAATTAAATCGAATATTTTAATAATTGGGCGGGACCCAACCCAAAACTGCACCTTTGATCAAGAATACCCGCCAACCGTTTATCTTCCGCCACCCCAGATCTAACGGTGGGCGGTCAATATTGGATCCCGACCTGTCGCCATTTAACCTCCGGGGAGACGGCGGTATTGGGGGCCGTACCTAGGACGCGTGGCATGCGCTGGGGTTGTTCGGAGCCCCCCTCCCCGATACTGCCTATCACCAAAGGTGGTGCGGGGAGACCGCTTACCACCTCCCTAATACCACCCCTGCGGCACCACGTCACCCACACGTCATCATGACGTCGTGCCTCCTCCACCCGCCCCAGCGCCCCGTGGCCCTCCACGTCGCCCTACCACTGTTCTCCGCCCGCCAACGTGTCCGTCCACGCTGGCCTCCAGCTCAGCGTCCACGTCACTCTCCGTACCCTGGGCCCGCCATGACGTCATGCTCACGTCATTGGTGGAAAAAGCGCCAATGACCCTTTTTGCCCAAATTTGTCATTAAAAACAGCCAAACTAGCCGTTTGTGGTCATTTTCAAGCGAAAAGGACGCAGCCACTGTTAACCTGTTTACCGCGAAATTGCCTCCGAGCCATCAAATTCGAAGTTGCGGCTGCCATCACTCGTCAATCCAGCTGCAGCGAGCTCCCCCTGCTCGGCCCGAAGTCGTTCAGTGCTATTTTTCCAGGTATTCACCGCAAGTTCCTTGTTTCGCCCCTATGCATGCCATTTCTATACGAATTCTCCACTAAGCATCGCTCAAATCCTAAATTACACACTGTCTACTACTGAATTTACAATTAAATCAACCTGCATTGCCCCAGCTCCAAGAATTTGACATTCAAACCATAATTCACGGCTTGAAATTTACATATTTAGCCCCGAGTTGCCCGACATTGTTCCCTTTTGCCGGGTGGAGGCCCAAGTTTGCATGTCACCAAATTGAAGCCTGTGCACCCTCTGCAATCATCCTGACCAATTCACAATCCCTGTGAATTTACCAAAAAACAGCAGAGACAAGTCTGCCAAGCCTGCTTATCCCACTTTGAAGAAAATTCCAAGCATTATCTACAGTAAGCCTGTCACTTAAGCTCTGAGGAACCTTGCAAACCATTGCACTCACCTTGTTCAAAATCAGATTACATAATGGCTGCTCCTGCACCCTCAGCCCTCAGTGTTGCTCCTTTAAATGCACCAAATGAAGACCCAGAGTCCTTGCCTCTTGCTGACAGGGACTACCTCATTGAAGACTTTGTGGGTAACAGGGACTTTTTGCAGACCTTCAGGCAATTAAGAGATGACTACCTGAATGGTCAGGATACATATGGGATATGGGAGTCAAATCTGCCATACTACTGTCTCCCCTCTGTCAATATTTTTCCTGAGATTATTCGCCTATGTGCTGAAAACTATGATGTGCAGCACAGAGCTATTAAGTCTCCATCTGGGAGCATCCTCTTTCACATTAATCCTGAATCCATCAATAAGATGCTCCACTTTGATCAGACTGAGTTGCTGTTCCCATTTTCCATGAATTATCTGCTGGACACTGGTGCCAAGATGACCAGTGAGGATATTCAAAAGATCACCAGGACATTTATGAGACCTGAATGCCAGCCCACAGGGCCACCTCCCTACTTGGATGTCTATTTTACTGAGGTAGGCAGACTATTGCTGGACATGATTGCTTATGTATTGGGATACAGAACCAGCGAGCATGTGGATGAAACAATGCTGGTATTGCTAGCTGCTTACAGCCCAGGCCAACCCCCTGCCCGCAAATATAACTTTGCCAAGTTCATAGCTAACAAGATTCATGATCAGTTGTGCAAAGTAGACAACAGGGTGTCTTCAAGTACTCATCCTATATCTACCACCTTTTCATGTACTATCAGTCCGAGGTTTTTCCATGCTACATCAAAAAGCTGGATTATAAAGGGGAAAGAAGATCTGTTATCTTCTGGACATCTGTCTATCACAAAGTCCAAAATTCACCCTATTCCTATAGTGAATTTATTGACCAATTTGTATACCTTGTCTCTTGCTTATTGATGAGGTCCCCTCCTCCCAGAATATCAACTGAAATACAGAAAGTCCTGCAGCTCTCCAAGAATTACAAAATAGGTGATTGGTACGTATATGAGGATCATACAGTCGTCAGAGTCTATGGCTGTGAGCTCTGTCCATACAGGCTCCCAAAATATGTGCCTATGAGGATATTTGCCTTGGAGTATTATAGACAGTTAATTCACTCTGACCTCACTCACTTTCACAGCTCCAAAAAGAAAGCCCATCTCAAGTTCAAGCACCAGGTGGACCCCTTCATCATGAATAAAAAAGAAGGATGGGAAGATGTTGGCCTAATCCTCAAAGACAAATACAAGCTATCACATAGTTTCCGGTGGGTCCCTTATGACCCTGAAGGCTTCATTACTGCTAGAAGAGTCAAGTACAGGCTACTAGGTTATAAGCATTGCAAATATCCACACATTGAAAAATATGCCAACCAGCAAGAATGGCAGCAGGATACTTTAATTGAAAAATTAACTGAAGAAGAGACAATGCTAAAGAATGTCAAGGAACTGGAAAAGACTCTTGACCTAGATTCTGTGCAGCAGGTACCCTTCAAACGGCCGCACTCAGCAGGAGAAGGGACCTCGGCCTCAAGGACTACACCAGCCACACAGGCACCTTCTACAGTAGCACCAGCTACAGACAAAGGGAAAGGGATAATGGGTGCTGAAGAAGAAACCGTGAAAGAAAAGCCTGCCCCTTCAAGTGAGCAGCAACAAGTGCAGCAACCAGGGCAGCAACCAGAGCAGCAACAAGAGCAGACTCCCCCTCCACAAACTGAGCCACCAACAGCTCCAATTTTGTAGACCCCAGCACAAGAGGACAGGGGTACGAAAAGAGACAGAGAAGAGTCCACTCCTGCTAGTGGATCCTCCCAACAACCCCAGACCAAAAGGCCAAGGGCTGACTCCCCAGAGGTAGAAGACATCACTGAAGAAATCCTTGACAGTTCAAGGAAAGACAGGGAGGGCAGTCAGCATACAGGTACAAGCTCCTTTCAGCACGAGCAAGGATTACAACTTGGTTTGGAGGTGTCCTCCTCCTCTCAGCAGAGCAAGAAGCCCAAAATCACTAAGGCTTCTTTCAAGCAAATAAAGGCACAGAATGACTTGCTGAGGGTGGAAGTTTATAAACAATTTCTTAATGCAACACCAGCCCAAAAAGAAAGGCTAATGTCTGTATATGACATTCAAGAGGAGAAAATGATCCTCAGCCATTTCAAACCTACAGTGCCCCATCCAAAATCAGCGGCAGATTATGTGAAAACAAGGGTGGAGGTCCTAGCCAAAGACATCCATCCCATGGACCAAATTGAACTCCACAAACAGACTGGAGAAATGGTCTATGCAACCTTGGTAGATAGGGAAACCATGGCCCATGAACTAAAAGAGTCACTAAAAAATACCAACACTCAGTTGGATTTTGAAAGAATGTCCTCCCTGGCTAAAGACAACAAAATAAAATCACTTGAGGACATTATTATCGACCTAGGACATGATCCTAAGGGTGTAAGGGCCCTTATGAAGAAAAAGGAGGATGACCTCAATGCATTAAAAAAGAGGTTAAAGCTACTGCCCACAGAGCACCCTCAAACAGCAGAGCTACAAAAGGAAAAGCAGGTTGATGAGCAACTGGACCTCATAATGCAGCTAAACCAGAAGGTCCTCGATTTGGAGAAAGAGCTTGAAGGGGCATTACAAGATAAACAGGGAGAATCTACATCCCAAGCTCCTCCAACTACTTCAACCACTGCAACAACTACAGAGGCAACAGTGGCCCCCACAACAGAAGCAGCAGCAACAACAACAGCTCCAGATTCCAGCACAAGCGTGGAAGAATTGACTAAGGCCGTTAAAGAAATGGAGCTCCAGGCAAATGAAATAAAACAGGCCAAGGAAAAATTGGCAGAATTAGATGCCAAATATGACAAATCAAAAATAACTGTGGCAGAACAAGGCAGAGAAATAAAGGCCCTAAAGGAAAGAATAAAGGCCTTGGAGAAAGAGCTGAATCTGGAAAGCACCATGGCTGAAATAAAAAGGATTCTATGGGCCAAAATTGACCAATCCATCACTAAGCAATGGAAGTCAATTAAAACCATACATGAGCAGATGGATTTAATTGGCCAGGCACAGACAGAGATTCAAAGGGCCAAGACAGCGCTGGGAAACAGGCCTGACCAGGCCAATAGAATGATAGACTTTTTGAACAGGCAAGAAAAGGAGGAACTGGCAGCCATTGGCATAGTCAACAGAACAGAGGCCATCCTCACAGATAAGAAGGTACTCACTCTCAGGAATTATGTACAAACTGTGGAGAGGAAGTGTTATGAGATACAGGCTGAGGTGGATGAGTACCAACTCAAAATGGCAGCACTGCAAGCAAAAGGACTGCCCAGCGTACTAAGCGGTGCAGGAAGACTGATCTCCAGAGAGCAGTACACCAACAAGATGGCAACTTACATTGAAAATCAAATCACTGCATCTGGCAGTACTTCTGAGGAAAGAGGGCCTCCAATAGGACAAAGCTTATACAATAAACTTGAAGGCCTGTTTTTTATTGAAAATGAGGTAAAGCACCTTTTTGAAATTCCTCCAAATTTTTACAGATATACAGAGGCTGATGAAACTTTAGTGAAAATTCGGAGACATCAGTTGCCCAAGGAGGATTGGTGGTAGGCAATGCTTCAAATTCTGCCACGATAGCTCCAGTTGCTCGGTCATTACCAGCTCCAACTCACCAGAAGACAAACAGCAGAATAAAGTTAGCATTTAAGGCAGCTGAAAGGTGACTAAGCACATGGAGAACGACAGCTAGCCCAAAGGATAAGAAGATACGCAAATTTTGGACAGCGTACCCTCAACCGACTCCAACAGCCACCAAGTCAACAGTTTCTGACTATTTGGACAGCTAAAGCACTGAAGAGTTATTACAGCATTAACTTTCTCAGCTACAAGGCTCCAGGAGTTGGCATAACATCAATGAGCCATTAACTCATTTCCTTGATATTTTTCTTATGTAAATTTTGTATATATACCCCCCTTAGCAACGCATAAGGGGTTGGTGATTTTCACTCTGAGGCAAATGTATTGTACACTTTCAGATTATCTAATACAAAGGGCTGGACCAGCTCAGTGATTTCCTGGAACTTTGATGTCTTGTTGATGATATACGTGCTGTTGCAGAATTCTTGTGCTGTTTGATGAAATAATAAGTTTTCCTTAATCTCTGTTTTTTCTTCTTATGTTACTAAATCATGCTCATGTTTCACTAATCTAGCAATAGAGAAAAGGGATAGTGCAGGATATGTTTGGTTACACCCTGTGCTCAATCTTTTATTGATGTAAATGTTTTCTTCAGAATTAACTATGGACATGAATTCTTAAATGCTCATGTTTTTCATTAATTCTATAAATGTGAATGTTGTCTAGAAATTCTTCACTGCTTCTAAATAATATTCTCACTTCTTTTTCATATCAGTTTATTGGAAGATTCTTAACTGCCTTTCATGAACTGGACACATCACACTTAATCACAATTTCAAAGCATTGCTTCTCAGACACTTATCCAGCTCTGCAGCATCACTACTGTATCAACACAGCACACCAAACTACTAAAGGACCACTGACTCCATACCCAATGGCCTAGAATATTCTAGTGAGCACATATATATCTTGACTGAAATCATCATTCAACCTAGTCCAAAAACAAACCTTGAGCATCACAGCTAGCCTAAAAAATTCTACACAAACAAATCTAAAGCATAAAGAGAGAGCCCTCTCTGGTCATAGGTAGGCTAGAACCTGTGACCCAAAGATTGGTTAGTGGTTACCTCGGCTGTATTCCCTTGGGAGTCAAAGGGAACAACCTGAGTGATAACATAATTGGCGACTCCACTGGGGAATTCCTCATGATTTTCTAATTTCTGTATATTTCTTAAAGCTGCTTCAGTCAATTTTCATGCTAGCTTTAAGATATAGACAATCACTCCAAAATCTTGTATGTCCCTTGTAGACACAAAAATATTCCGAAAAACATACTCAAAAACAAGTTCAGAAGCTGGCTCCCAAGAAAAATCCGCGATATACAAGGTCAAATCCTGACCCCAATCCACCAACTGTTTTTGAAAATCCTAATACAATCCCTAAAATCATTAGGAAGTAGCAAGGACAGGAAACTTTTGCTGATTTAACTCCTAAGACAGCTTATCCAAACCCTGTTCCAACTCCAATCAAGGTTCTATTGCGATCTACCCTTGATTCCCCCAGTTCACCATCCACATCTCAAAGCCCTCCTTTCACACCTCCATCCACTGCACATATTCCCTTGACCAACACTCTAGTTTCTACTGTTCCCACTACCCCTGTTGTTCCAGTCATTCATGTTATCCCAGTTATCCCTGTCAACCCTATAAATCCTGCAAATATGGCTAATAGATATGCACTCCTGCAGTTGCCTGCTAATGCTGCAGCTCTACCTCAAGACTACCAATCCAAGATCTCATATTTTGACTCCACTGGCCCTTTCACAGCAATTCAGCATGCCAGGAGGATGCAAGATCATTTTGAGAACTATGAAATAGATTATGACAGTGTGAGAATGAGGATCTTTGTTCAGAGCCTGACAGGGGATGTAAGAACTTGGTTTAGATCACTGGCTGTAAATACCATCACAACTCCTGATGAGCTTTATCAAGCCTTCACTAACAGGTGGGAGAAAAAGAAAGATCCCCGCACATACTTGGTGCATATGATACAATCAAACGAGGTCCTCAAGAGACCGTTTTGGAGTATTGTGCAAGATTCAACAATGTATATAATGCAATACCACAGAATTTAAGACCTCCTCCTGATTTAGCCTTGTACACATTTCCTGATGGTTTTGACCCTGATATGGCATATCAGTTGAAGGAAAGAGCCCCTGAAACCCTTGAAGATGCCCAAAAGGTTGCTGTCACAGTAGAGGCTAATCTGATTGCCAAAAGAAACAGGGCAAGATTGGAAAGGAGAACCACCTTCAAAGAAGAGCCCTCAGCCTTTGATCAAAAACTGGATGCAATACTCACTGGTATGAAGAGATTGGGTGATAGAGTAGAATCAGTTGAAAGAAAGTCATCATGGGAAGCACCACAAAATAACCCTATCAGAAATCCCAATTTTAGGAGAAATCAAAACCCAAACGTGGGCAAGGCCGGTTCTGATCCAGACATAAGACCTCCTTTCCAGGAAAATTATACTGAGGCATCCACTTTGAACGAGCAAACAGATGACACCCACATTAACCTGATGGGCCTGAATGATGAGCAGCAAGTTTTTTTGAGTCAAGAAGATCATAAGGATGATGACATTTAGCAGTTCCAAACCAGGTCAGGTGAGTCATTTGACTTTAAACAAGCCTATGACACAATTGTCTATGAAGTTCATAAACAATATAAGCTAAGAAGCAGAACTATAAATATAACACAGCCTGAAAAAACAAAGGATAGCCAGCAGCCCAAAAGAGCCATAGTCACATAACCAAATGACACAACTAATTCAGTTACAAATGAAATAACCGTTCAAGAAGTCACTGAACCATTGCCTTCAAAACAACAGCCTATGGCTGCATCACCCTTGCACCCTAATCCAAGTAATACTCCTCAAGAGATGAGAAAGAAGGACAAGCCTCAAGATCAAGAAAAGAATCAAGAAGAAGACTTAGTGAACAAGGAAAAGGCTGTCACCCACAACACCAAGATCCCACCTGAAAGACCCTTTGACATAGAAGCTGAAATTGGCAAATTGAAGGTAGCTATTCCTCTTTCAGAACTAGCCAAGCATGACATTTATAGACAACAAATCAAGAAGTCCCTTCAAATTACTCGTAACAAAGATAATGTCAATGTGTTGGATGACACCCCAGAACTGCTTTTCGGTCCAGAGGTTGATGGAAAGACAGCAGTTACAGGGGTCTTACCTTTCTATGTCAGCCTGCATGTTCATGATAAGATACTACACAATGCAATGTTTGACTCAGGTGCCTCTCACAACTTGATGCCTAAATCAGTCATGGAAAGATTGAATCTAGATATTACAAGACCATATAAGGACCTATTCTCATTTGACTCCAGCCAAGTTAAGTGTCTAGGATTAATAAAAGACTTATGTGTGTCCCTAGTTCAGTACCCAAATAAAACAATTCTAATGGACGTTGTAGTTGCTGATATCCCACCTAAATATGGGATGTTGTTATCAAGATCATGGGGGGCTAAACTCCAAGGTTCCCTACAATTAGACATGTCATATGCCACCATCTCTGTCTTTGGTCAACCCAAGAGGTTATATAGAGAGTCACTTATGAAATACATGGTCAGCAGTGAAGAAAAACCTCAAAACTTTCCCATATATGCTGTCCATTCTGATATAGATTCATATATTCTCTTCAATGATAATTCAGGTCTTACAAATGATGATGAAACCAAGACACTCAAACAAGATCAGGACATTAATGAACAAGCTACTGCTCTAGAAATAAAGCTGATCCAATCAAGTGATGAGACTGTCCTAAAAGACAAACTAAATGAAAAAAACAATGTAAACTTTGAAACGGGAACTGATACTGTTACCCGTTTTGTAGAGATAGCAAAAAAGTGACCCGATTTTGAAAAGGGGTGATGCAGAATACACATGTTTTGTAGAGATAGCAAAAAAGTGACCCGATTTTGAAAAGGGGTGATGCAGAACACACATGTTTTTTTTAGAGCATAGTTTTTGGCACTTTAATTTTTTTTAATTTTTTTTATGTACATTGTGTTTTAGAATGGTAGTGATTTTCATGCTGATTTTAAAAAGTGGTTATTCTGCATCAGACCCTTTTTTTAAAAGACCTATTTTTTGACTTTAACTTTTCTAATGTATGTAATGTAAATAATTATTTTGTAAATTTAATAATTTTGGAAGTGGTCTTCTTCTTCATATTTTCTTGTTTTTATTTTTATTTTTATTTTTTTTTGTAGTGAAGTTTTTATTGATTTGCATATTTAAAAAAGAAGGTCAATATTTTGCATTTTCCATATTTTACATATTTATACATCGTTAATTAAATTTTCAATCCAAATGAAATAATTGTCTCTAAAAAACAAATATAAAATTATATATAAAAAAAGACAAAAATAAAAAATAAAAAAGTGTTAAAAAAAATTTATCTTATAAACCATAAAACACTTTGGAAAAAAAAAAACAAAATTAGATATATATATATATATATATATATATATATATATATATATATATAAGTCGATAAAAATTGAGAAATTAAAAAAAAACAACATTAGCAAAAACTAGGAGTAATATTTTAAAAACAAACTAGTTTAAAAAAAAATAGAAAATTAACTAAAAAATAAATTAAAAAAACTAATAAAATAAATATTAAAAAAAATGGTTAAAAAAATTATCTCACAAAAAAAAACATTAGCAAAACTGGAAAAAAAAAATAAAAAAAAAAAAAAACTAGTTTAGAAAAAAAAAATAGAAAATTAACGAAAAAAAATTGAAAAAATAGTAAAATTAATATTAAAAAAACAAAAATAAATTCAAATTATAAAAAAAAAAAACAAAAAATACGTAATTTTTATTAAAAAAAATAAAAATAAAAATTATTTTTTATTAAACATACATATTTTATTTAAAATATATATATATATATATATATATATATATATTAAACAACCTTTTTTATTATTAAAAAAAAAAATTATAATTTTTTTAAAACAATTTTTGTTTTTATTTTTATCTTTTCCCTAAAAATACAAATTATTAAATCTACGTTTTATATTTAAAAAAATAAATAAATAAATAAAACCTAAATTTAAAAAAAAAAAAAAATTACATTTCTTTTTTTATTTAAAAAAAAATAATAAAATTAATTTTCTTTTTTAAACCATTCTTTTTTTATTAAAAAAAAATTATAACTTTTTTTTAACTTTTTTTTTTATTTAAAAATATAAATAATAAAAAAAAATGATTTTTAAAAAAAAAATTATATATATTTTTTATTTAAATATTAAAAAATTATTAAAAAAAAAAATTAAAAATTTAAAAAATTTAAAAATTCACATGTTTTTTTTAATTATTAAAAAAAAAAAAATTATGGGCGGCCCACCGCCCGCCCGTGGTGGCGCGGCGGTGGGCGGAGGGGGCTGCACGCAACTGACCTAGCAAAGTGTGTGTACAGAAGCTCGGAACTGGAATTGCAGTCCTGTAAGGTTGAACTAGAGCTCGGACTGTGGACTTGACCCTTCAAGATCGGATATGTGATTAAGAGGCTCAGACCTTAAGACTGTCTCCTCTTGCTACATGGTTCTGCAATACACCTTAAGAATTGTAATCTAAAAACCTCCAAATTTGAAACCTCAGAACATTCACCTAAAGAAGCGAGGGATAGTGGACAACTACACTTGGTAAATATATCTTGGACTTTTTGCTTTGAAGATATGTGAACAGTCGAACAACAAGGAAGAGTTATACCTCATCCCTAAGGTTGAACAGTGAACAGGAGCTCGGCTACAGTTCCTGCAGTAGCTCGGACTAGTACTTACAACAGTGTCCTTCAAACTTGTGCTATAGACCATGTAGAAATTTTCGGAGTATTATTTGTAGAAAAAAGGTTCCAGAATTTTTTTTCAGCATTCCTGGTTTCGAATGAGGTGGAAAGTGTGAGGTAATATGAGGTTATATGGTGCACAAATGTTATAAACTTAAAATGTTATAATACCTCGCTGAAAATAGCTGAAAATCCGAAGTTGGATAGAAATATGAGCCTTCACACAAGTCCGAGTGACTGCCTAAAAGTCTCCCACATAATTGTTCTTGAGATCTGAGGCTTCCACAAGAGACTATTCTAAAGTTCTGAGTTGTGACAATTTAGAAAATCCAAGTTGAAATTTTAGCCGAGGTATTATAGCTGAAAATCGAGAGAAAGTTTCGGAGTATTATTTGTAGAAAAAAGGTTCCAGAATCTTTTTCAGCATCCCTGGTTTCGAATGAGGTGGAAAGTGTGAGGTAATATGAGGTTATATGGTGTACAAATGTTATAAACTTAAAATGTTGAGGTTGTACGGTGCGAAATGTCACGAATAGACTTTAAAAAGTAACAAAATGGTAAACTCATTTAAAAAAACGTTATCGGCGTAAATATAAAATGTTTATATCACGTACAAACTTTTGTATAAACTTGACTTAAATAAAGAAAATGTTTATACCAAACACTGAGGAAGTTTAAACGAAATGTTAAAAGTTTCTCATATTATAAGGTTGCGACTTTGTAGAATCTAAAAATATATATTTGGAAGCCTTAAGATAAATTATAGAGAGGAAATGAACAATATCGTTATGTTGATCATTTATTGAAGTTGAGTTTTTCAATATATTGATAGTGGAGGTAGGTATAAATTTTAAATGAATTAGTATATTTAAAAAAAATAGTTAGATAAAATCATTTATATTAATGATGTGCGTCTTCTCCGAAACATGTGCTATAATACCTCGCCTAAAATTTCAGCTCGGATTTTCTAAATTGTCACAACTCAGAACTTTAGAATAGTCTCTTGTGGAAGCCTCAGATCTCAAGAACAATTATGTGGGAGACTTTTAGGCAGTCACTCGGACTTGTGTGAAGGCTCATATTTCTATCCAACTTCGGACTTGTGGCTACAAGAGCTTGGACATGTGATTGGACAACATGGATTTGGAGGACTCAGACTTGTTGATATGTAGTCATCACCACAACTCGATTTTGCTGGTCAGTAAGAAGATCAGAATTGTTGAAAGTCACCTATAGGATCTTGGGAGAGAAAATAATATTTAATAAATCTTAGATATGTCAGTAAAGAATAATGACCATACAGTGGACAAGGAGCTCGGGCAGACCTTGACTCTCTAAATTCGAAGCTTGATACGATTTAGAAAATAAGGAGTTTGGAGCTTTTTTTTTATTATTTATATTTTTAAATAAAAAAACAAAAAAATGTTAAAAAAAGTTATAATTTTTTTTTTAATAAAAAAGAATTGTTTAAAAAAGAAAATTAATTTTATTAATTTTTTTTAAATAAAAAAAGAAACCTAATTTTTTTTTTTTAATTTAGGTTTTATTTATTTTTTTATTTTTTTAAATATAAAACGTAGATTTAATAATTTGTATTTTTAGGGAAAAAATAAAAATAAAAACAAAAATTGTTTTAAAAAAATTATAATTTTTTTTTAAGTAATAAAAAAGGTTGTTTAAAAAAAAAAATTAAATTTTAATATATATATATATATATATATATATATAAATAAAATATGTATAATAAAAAATAATTATATTTTTTTTAATAAAAATTACTTTTTTTTTTTTAATTTGAATTTATTTTTGTTGTTTTAATATTAATTTTACTATTTTTTCAATTTTTTTTTCGTTAATTTTCTATTTTTTATTTTTAAAACTAGTTTTTTTTAATTTCTCTATTTTCACTTAGTTTATATATATATATATATATATATATATATATATATATATTTAATTTTGTTTTTTTGTTTTCCAATTTTTTTTATGGTTTGTGAGATAATATTTTTTAACATTTTTTATTTTTTTATTTTTATCTTTTATATATATTTTTATATTTGTTTTTTAAGTAATCAACATTTTAATCTTAATTTTAGTAATTTTTAACTTTTTTTTTTGTTAATTTTCTATTTTTGTAGATCTAGTTGGTTTTTAATTTTAATTTTTAGTTTTTCCTTTTTTTTTTTTAATTTTTCTATTTTCACCTACTTAATTTTTTTGTTTTTTTTTAATGTTTTTTTTTTCTTTTCCATTTTTTTTTGGCAAATTTTTTTTTATGTTTTACAAGATAAATCTTTTTCTTTTTTCTCTCCATTTTTTTAAATATTTTTTTTACTATTTAATTGTTTATAGTTTTTTTTTTTTGTTTTTTAATTCTTATCATTAATTTTGTTTTTTTTACATTTTTATGATTGACTTTTTTTTTTTCGTTTTTTATTTTTATTTTATATTTTCCTTTTAGTATATATTTTAATCTATGTTTTGTTATTTTTTTTAAACTTTTTTTTTGTGTTTTTTTATTGTTTTAATTTTTATTTTATTTTTTTCTTTTTTATGTTTTCATTATTTTTTAAAATTAATGTTTTTCGGGTTCATGATAAAATATTTTACACCATTATTTCTAAATGTTGAAATTTTACTGTTGAAAAAAAAAAGTGTTCTCCCAGCATCAACACTTTTCCTTTTGAGGGTGTTTTTTGGATTTTTTTGCTCAAAAAATTTGTTTTCACCGCCATTTTTAAAACATGTTGAAAATTTACCCACGAAAAAAAAAGGTGTTATTCCAGCATCAACACTTTTCATTTTTAGCACTATTTTTGATGTTTTTTCGAGGTTTTTTGGCCAGAGTTCCCGTTTTGAGTTTATAGTTCCCGTTTCATAGTTTACATTGTTAAAACCAGAACTTCAACTCACAATCCCAGATCACAGAGAAGTTATTAAGTCTCCCCTAGAACAAGAGATCCTATGGTTCCTTGAATTTGATGGGTCAGTCAACAAATTAGGGGCAGGAGCTGGAGTTTGGATACATAACAAGCAAAACAATCATGCAGAAGGTCGAGCCTATAGGCTAAATTTCAGATGCACTAATAACATGGCAGAATATGAAGCTCTTTTACTAGGCCTCAAACTAGTAAAATTCTTACAAGCCACAAAGGTTTCAATACTAGGAGATTCAGACCTAGTTGTCCAACAAGTAGAGGGTAATTTTGTCACCAATGACAAAAGACTGAGATCTTATAGATCTGCTGTTGCTGAAATACTAAACTCCTTCACTAAATTTCAAATCGCCAAAATTTCTAGGACCCACAATCTTCATGCTCATAGTTTAGCCACATTTGCAAGTACCTGCAAGCTACCCTTTGAACCTGGCCGTTGCTTTACAGCTGAGGTAAGACACAGACCTTCTGTCCCAAACAATGTTAAAGATTGGCAAGTATTTGAAGATGATACACAAATAAATAATTTCTTGACCTTGCAACAAGAATTTGTAGGATTAAACATTGACACTGAGGGAGCAAGTCAATATCAAATACAGAGTGAACAGGACAACAAGCCAATATCACCCAAGACAGCTCACCAAATCCTACATCCAACAATTTTTAACAAAAGCAACATACAAGAAATTCAACAAACCAGTTATGAAGAAATAGCTGCTACAGAGTCTGAGATCATAGAGCTGAAAGACAATTTTCTTCCAACAGGCCTAACCCCTTTAGAGGACATCTTTGACTCAAATGATATCCCTAGAAAACAAAAAATGCAGCCCCTTAATGCTGCCATTGAGGAATGCAACATTGGAACTATTGAGAAGCCCAAAATAATAAAATTGTCTGCATCCTTACCTCCTGATCAAAAACCTAAATACATTGACCTCTTCAAAGAGTTTCAAGATGTCTTTGCATGGGGTTATGAGGATTTAAAATCCTATGACACCTCGGTTATCCAGCATACTATCCCTCTCAAACCTAATCAGAAGCCATTTAAGCAGAAATTGAGAAGGATCAATCCCATGCTTCTCCCTTCAATCGAAAAAGAACTGCAAAAAATGTTTAAATCTGGCATCATAGCACCCATCAGGTTTTCTGATTGGATTTCTAATTTGGTACCAACAAGAAAGAAAACTGGTGAGATAAGACTTTGTGTTGGTCTTAGAAATCTAAACCAAGTGTCCCTCAAAGACAACTATCGTTTACCTAAGATGGATCACATTCTCCAAAGAGTGGTAGGTGCCTCAAGGATCTCATTACTTGATGGATTCTCAGGCTTTAATCAAATCCTAGTGCACCCTGATGATCAGGACAAAACTGCATTCACAACCCCATGGGGAACTTTCAAATATGTAAAAATGCCTTTTGGATTGAAAAATGCAGGGGCAACATTTCAAAGAGCAATGGATATTGCTTTTGCCAAAGAGATTCATGACTTTCTTGTCATTTATTTGGATGACCTCACACCTTTCTCAAAATCTGACCAAGAACACTTGAAGCATTTAAGGCAGATCTTCTTAACATGTAGGAAATATGGAATTTCCTTGAATCCCAAGAAGTCTCTATTTGGTTTGGAAGAAGGTAAGCTGTTAGGACATATCATTTCAAAGGATGGCATAAGAATTGACCCAGACAGGATACAAGCTATCTTACAAATGCCCCACCCAAGAAACATCAAAGAATTGCAAGCTTTCTTAGGGAAGATCAATTTCTTAAGAAGGTTTATCCCAAACTTAGCAGAATTGATCAGATTACTAAACAACATGTTGAAGAAGGATTCAAAAGTGAAATGGACAGTAGAAGCAAATCAAGCCTTTGAAGGTATAAAATTGGCCCTTACCCAAACCCCAGTCTTAACAAATCCCCAATTTGATAAAGAATTTATCATTTTTTCTTTTGCCTCCCAGCATACCATTGCTATTGTTTTATTACAGAAAGATGACCAAGGAAATGAGAAACCCATTGCTTTCTTTAGTAGAGCTCTTAGAGATGCACCTCTGAAATATCAGATCATGGAAAAACAAGCTTATGCTTTGGTCAAGACCATTAAAGACTTCAGGATTTACATCCTTTATTCCCATGTTATAGCTTATGTGCCAAGTCCCATTGTGAAAGACATACTCACTCAAGAAAACTTAGAGGGCAGAAGAGGAAAATGGATTGCCAACATTTTGGAATTTGATATTGAAATAAAACCTACAAAACTAATAAAAGGGCAAGGTTTGGCCAAACTAATGACAGAAGCAAACTTCCAAGCCTTAGACATAAACCAGCTGGACAATGAACCGGAGCTGGCGACTCCAAAGATCAATGTAGCCTTTGAACAATCCCCTTGGTATTCTGATATCTGTTATGTATTACAAAACCTGTGTGCTCCCCCAGGATTGTCCAGAACTAAATGTAGGTTCCTAAAAATGAAAGATTCAAGATTTTGTGTTATGGATGGCAATTTGCTTTGGAAAAACCATGAGGGTATATTGTTAAACTTCCTGATTGAGAATGAGACTAACAATGTCACCAAAGAATTTCATGCAGGTGACTGTGGTGGACACTTGTATTGGAAGTCCACTGTGGATAAGATACTGAGGGCCGGTTACTATTGGCCCACTGTTTTCTCTGATGTCAAGAAATTCACCACCTCATGTCATAAGTGTCAAGTGTTTGAGGGAAAGAGAAAGTTACTACCACTTCCTTTGAGGCCTATTGCAACAGAGAGACCTTTTCAACAATGGGGCTTGGATTTCATTGGAGAAATTCATCCCTCATCTTCAGGCCAACATAGATGGATTCTAACAGCTACAGACTACTTTACTAAATGGATTGAAGCTGTTCCATGCAGACAAGCAAATGATTCCACTATCATTCAGTTCCTTGAGACCAATATTCTTTCTAGATTTGGTTGTCCTGATAAGATAATAACAGACAATGCTGCTGCCTTCAGATCTAAGAAGATGGTGAATTTCTGCCACAAATTTCACATTACCTTGGGCCATTCTACTGCATACTATCCCCAAGGAAATGGCCTAGCAGAATCATCAAATAAAAGCCTTGTAAACATCATAAAGAAAGTGTTGGAAGAAAATAAGAAGAATTGGCATAAGAAGCTTGTCAATGCCCTATGGGCAGATAGACTAACAACCAAGAGATCAATTGGGATCAGCCCATATGAATTAGTCTATGGATTAGAAGCCAAAATTCCTTCATCACTAGGGATCCATGTCATGAAACTTCTTCAAGAAAGCCAGGCAGAACCAAATGATGTGCAAAGAAGGGTAAATCAAATTATATGTTTGCAGCAAACTAGAGACCAAGTTTATAGCAGAGTTCAAGTTTTACAAGAAAAGTTAAAGAAAGCCTTTGACAGAAGGACCAAGGCTGAAGATTTCAACATAGGTGATAAAGTCCTCAAGTGGGATTCAAGAAGGGAAGACAAAGGAAAACATGGAAAATTTGATTCCCTTTGGAGAGGACCATTTGCTGTTCAAGCAGTGCAAGGAAATAATACTTACTTCCTTAGGAATCTTGATGAAACTGATTTGGATGAAGGTCCTGTGAATGGCAGGATGTTGAAGCACTATTTTGACTACTATCCATAACTACAGCCTAAGTTTCCCTTGTACATATTCAGGTGTATATATTACTTTCTGTTAACATGTAAAAATGCAGTTTCTCAAGTTTTATTAGTTATCAGCAAAAGGCAAATAAGTGCAGAGATTTACCAAGATGGGAAGAGCACAATTTTGGGATTTCAAAGAGGAATACTCCAAGTTTTGATACAAGAAGTCAAGGGCCAAGGCATTCTGACCTGCTGTTCTTGGTCTTTCAAATGGAAAAACCATCCCCATGTGGAGCCACTGTTAGCTACCTATACCAATAGGTTTCATATTTCATGATTGGCAAAGAAAGTTCCAAATATGCTCTGCTTTGATGATGCAAAGATCCCATATTTTCAAGGAAAGGCAACATGTGTATATAGCTTGATGTGTGTATAGCTTGATGTTGTCTCAATTTTGATGGATGGTCCAACAGCCTAATCTGGATCATGCCATGTTTCAATTTTTGTTGTAGAATAGAGAAAGAAGTCTGTCCAAACTGTTTAATCTTGGCAGACCAGCAGCTAGGTAGAGAAGTAAGGTTCCCAACTGCTTAATCTGGGACCTTGGAAGCAATAAGGGTAGCCTTAGATAGAAAGTCAAAAGAAAAAGCCAAAAGAAAAGAAAAGGCACATAAGGGTCTGCAAGTCTAAGTGCACCCTCCATGAAGACACAAAAAATGCTAAGCAAGTAGATGGGTAGGTAGATGGGGTTGCAGAAATGTTATTACTTTCAAATGAGTTCTGCTGGTCTAGCATAAAGGAACATCAATGGATAGAGAAGCCCCTCTTCTCCATCATGTTGCAGCAAAGCAAAGAAGCATGACTAACTCCCTTTCCTCCCCTTTCACATTCATTACTAACATCCCTTCATCAGTTGTGTTCATGAAAGAATTTAAGGTTTTATGTTGGTTCTTATTCCTTTAAAAGCCACATTTCTTGTCTAAAATTCTTTTCATTTTGATCTACTCCCTAAGCTAAGTTGTCTTTATATAAACTTAGTGATATCACTCCTCATTCACCTCTTCCATTCATATTAACCCCTAACTTCTTATTATCTAAATCCCTTATGTTTCCCTTCCCTTACTATTATAACACCATGGTGTATAAACCCCTAAACATGTATAATATTCCCCCTTGTTAGCACTATAGCTAAATAAATTTGTTTAAGGGAGACATTAGTCCACCAGGGACTATGGTCAACCCTGTCATGGGATTACTCCAGCCTCTGGTTAGAGTAATAACCTCCCCCTAATCCATCATCTCCCCTCTTTTCCTAAAAAATTCCATCAAAGAGCCCCTTTTCCCTTCACTTAAACCTAATCATAACCCTTTTTCCCCCCACAGATTAACTCAAACCCCGAAAACCCACAAAAATCCCAATACCTATAGTCCCGCGCCACAAAAATTAAATCGAATATTTTAATAATTGGGCGGGACCCAACCCAAAACTGCACCTTTGATCAAGAATACCCGCCAACCGTTGATCTTCCGCCACCCCAGATCTAACGGTGGGCGGTCAATCTTGGATCCCGACCTGTCGCCCTTTAACCTCCGGGGAGACGGCGGTATTGGGGGCCGTACCCAGGACGCGTGGCATGCGCTGGGGTTGTTCGGAGCCCCCCTCCCCGATACCGCCTATCACCAAAGGTGGTGCGGGGAGACCGCTTACCACCTCCCTAATACCACCCCTGCGGCACCATGTCACCCACACGTCATCATGACGTCGTGCCTCCTCCGCCCGCCCCGGCGCCCCGTGGCCCTCCATGTCGCCCTGCCACTGTTCTTCGCCCGCCACCGTGTCCATCCACGCTAGCCTCCAGCTCAGCGTCCACGTCACCCTCCATACCCCGGGCCCGCCATGACATCATGCTCACGTCATTGGCGGAAAAAGCGCCAATGACCCTTTTTGCCCAAATTTGTCGTTAAAAACAGCCAAACTAGCCATTTGTGGTCATTTTCAAGCGAAAAGGACGCAGCCACTGTTAACCTGTTTACTGCGAAATTGCCTTTGAGCCATCAAATTCGAAGTTGCGGCTGCCATCACTCGTCAATCCAGCTGTAGCAAGCTCCCCCTGCTTGGCCCGAAGTCATTCAATGTTATTTTTCCAGGTATTCACAACAAGTTCCTTGTTTCACCCCTATGCATGCCATTTCTATACGAATTCTCCACTAAGCATCGCTCAAATCCTAAATTACACACTGTCTACTACTGAATTTACAATTAAATCAACCTGCATTGCCCCAGCTCCAAGAATTTGACATTCAAACCATAATTCACGGCTTGAAATTTACATATTTAGCCCCGAGTTGCCCGGCATTGTTCCCTTTTGCCGGGTGGAGGCCCAAGTCTGCATGTCACCAAATTGAAGCCCGCACACCCTCTGCAATCATCCTGACCAATTCACAATCCCTGTGAATTTACCAAAAAACAGCAGAGACAAGTCTGCCAAGCCTGCTTATCCCACTTTGAAGAAAATTCCAAGCATTATCTACAGTAAGCCTGTCACTTAAGCTCTGAGGAACCTTGCAAACCATTGCACTCACCTTGTTCAAAATCAGATTACACAATGGCTGCTCCTGCACCCTCAGCCCTCAGTGTTGCTCCTTTAAATGCACCAAATAAAGACCTGGAGTCCTTGCCTCTTGCTGACAGGGACTACCTCATTGAAGACTTTGTGGGTAACAGGGACTTTTTGCAGACCTTCAGGCAATTAAGAGATGACTACCTGAATGGTCAGGATACATATGGGATATGGGAGTCAAATCTGCCATACTACTGTCTCCCCTCTGTCAATATTTTTCCTGAGATTATTCGCCTATGTGCTGAAAACTATGATGTGCAGCACAGAGCTATTAAGTCTCCATCTGGGAGCATCCTCTTTCACATTAATCCTGAATCCATCAATAAGATGCTCCACTTTGATCAGACTGAGTTGTTGTTTTCATTTTCCATGAATTATCTGTTGGACACTGGTGCCAAGATGACCAGTGAGGATATTCAGAAGATCACCAGGACATTTATGAGACCTGAATGCCAGCCCACAGGGCCACCTCCCTACTTGGATGTCTATTTTACTGAGGTAGGCAGACTATTGCTGGACATGATTGCTTATGTATTGGGATACAGAACCAGCGAGCATGTGGATGAAACAATGCTGGTATTGCTAGCTGCTTACAGCCCAGGCCAACCCCCTGCCCGCAAATATAACTTTGCCAAGTTCATAGCTAACAAGATTCATGATCAGTTGTGCAAAGTAGACAGACAGGGTGTCTTCAAGTACTCATCCTATATCTACCACCTTTTCATGTACTATCAGTCCGAGGTTTTTCCATGCTACATCAAAAAGCTGGATTATAAAGGGGAAAGAAGATCTGTTATCTTCTGGACATCTGTCTATCACAAAGTCCAAAATTCACCCTATTCCTATTGTGAATTTATTGACCAATTTGTATACCCTGTCTCTTGCTTATTGATGAGGTCCCCTCCTCCCAGAATATCAACTGAAATACAGAAAGTCCTGCAGCTCTCCAAGAATTACAAAATAGGTGATTGGTACCTATATGAGGATCATACAGTCATCAGAGTCTATGGTTGTGAGCTTTGTCCATACAGGCTCCCAAAATATGTGCCTATGAGGATATTTGCCTTGGAGTATTATAGGCAGTTAATTCACTCTGACCTCACTCACTTTCACAGCTCCAAAAAGAAAGCCCATCTCAAGTTCAAGCACCAGGTGGGCCCCTTCATCATGAATAAAAAAGAAGGATGGGAAGATGCTGACCTAATCCTCAAAGACAAATACAAGCTACCACATAGTTTCCGGTGGGTCCCTTATGACCCTGAAGGCTTCATTACTGCTAGAAGAGTCAAGTACAGGCTACTAGGTTATAAGCATTGCAAATATCCACACATTGAAAAATATGCCAACCAACAAGAATGGCAGCAGGATACTTTAATTGAAAAATTAACTGAAGAAGAGACAATGCTAAAGAATGTCAAGGAACTGGAAAAGACTCTTGACCTAGATTATGTGCAGCAGGTACCCTTCAAACGGCCGCACTCAGCAGGAGAAGGGACCTCGGCCTCAAGGACTGCACCAGCCACACAGGCACCTTCTACAGCAGCACCAACTACAGACAAAGGGAAAGGGATAATGGGTGCTGAAGAAGAAACCGTGAAAGAAAAGCCTGCCCCTTCAAGTGAGCAGCAACAAGTGCAGCAACCAGAGCAGCAACCAGGGCAGCAACCAGAGCAGCAACAAGAGCAGACTCCCTCTCCACAAACTGAGCCACCAACAGCTCCAATTTTGCAGACCCCAGCATAAGAGGACAGGGGTACGAAAAGAGACAGAGAAGAGTCCACTCCTGCTAGTGGATCCTCCCAACAACCCTAGACCAAAAGGCCAAGGGCTGACTCCCCAGAGGTAGAAGACATCACTGAATAAATCCTTGACTGTTCAAGGAAAGACAGGGAGGGCAGCTAACATACAGGTACAAGCTCCTTTCAGCAGGAGCAAGGATTACAACTTGGTTTGGAGGTGTCCTCCTCCTCTCAGCAGAGCAAGAAGCCCAAAAGCACTAAGGCTTCTTTCAAGCAAATAAAGGCACAGAATGACTTGCTGAGGGTGGAAGTTTATAAACAATTTCTTAATGCAACACCAGCCCAAAAAGAAAGGCTAATGTCTGTATATGACATTCAAGAGGAGAAAATGATCCTCAGCCATTTCAAACCTACAGTGCCCCATCCAAAATCATCGGCAGATTATGTGAAGACAAGGGTGGAGGTCCTAGCCAAAGACATCCATCCCATGGACCAAATTGAACTCCACAAACAGACTGGAGAAATGGTCTATGCAACCTTGGTAGACAGGGCAACCATGGCCCATGAACTAAAAGAGTCACTAAAAAATACCAACACTCAGTTGGATTTTGAAAGAATGTCCTCCCTAGCTAAAGACAACAGAATAAAATCACTTGAGGACATTATTATCGACCTAGGACATGATCCTAAGGGTGTAAGGGCCCTTATGAAGAAAAAGGAGGATGACCTCAATGCATTAAAGAAGAGGTTAAAGCTGCTGCCCACAGAGCACCCTCAAACAGCAGAGCTACAAAAGGAAAAGCAGGTTGATGAGCAACTGGACCTCATAATGCAGCTAAACCAGAAGGTCCTCGATTTGGAGAAAGAGCTTGAAGGGGCATTACAAGATAAACAGGGAGAATCTACATCCCAATCTCCTCCAACTACTTCAACCACTGCAACAACTACAGAGGCAGCAATGGCCCCCACAACAGAAGCAGCAACAACAACAACAGCTCCAGATTCCAGCACAAGCGTGGAAGAATTGACTAAGGCCGTTAAAGAAATGGAGCTCCAGGAAAATGAAATAAAACAGGCTAAGGAAAAATTGGCAGAATTAGATGCCAAATATGACAAATCAAAAATAACTGTGGCAGAACAAGGCAGAGAAATAAAGGCCCTAAAGGAAAGAATAAAGGCCTTGGAGAAAGAGCTGAATCTGGAAAGCACCATGGCTGAAATAAAAAGGATTCTATGGGCCAAAATTGACCAATCCATCACTAAGAAATGGAAGTCAATTAAAACCATACATGAGCAGATGGATGTAATTGGCCAGGCACAGACAGAGATTCAAAGGGCCAAGACAGCGCTGGGAAACAGGCCTGACCAGGCCAATAGAATGATAGACTTTTTGAACAGGCAAGAAAAGGAGGAACTGGCAGCCATTGGCATAGTCAACAGAACAGAGGCCGTCCTCACAGCTAAGAAGGTACTCACTCTCAGGAATTATGTACAAACTGTGGAGAGGAAGTGCTATGAGATACAGGCTGAGGTGGATGAGTACCAACTCAAAATGGCAGCACTGCAAGCAAAAGGACTGCCCAACCTACTAAGCGGTGCAGGAAGACTGATCTCCAGAGAGTAGTACACCAACAGGATGGCAACTTACATTGAAAATCAAATCACTGCATCTGGCAGTACTTCTGAGGAAAGAGGGCCTCCAACAGGACAGAGCTTATACAATAAACTTGAAGGCTTGTTTTTAATTGAAAATGAGGTAAAGCACCTTTTTGAAATTCCTCCAAATTTTTACAGATATACAGAGGCTGATGAAACTTTAGTGAAAATTTGGAGACATCTGTTGCCCAAGGAGGATTGGTGGCAGGCAATGCTTCAAATTCTGCCACGATAGCTCCAGTTGCTCGGTCATTGCCAGCTCCAACTCACTAGAAGACAAACAGCAGAATAAAGTTAGCATTTAAGGAAGCTGAAAGGTGACTAAGCACATGGAGAACGACAGCTAGCCCAAAGGATAAGAAGATACGCAAATTTTGGACAGCGTACCCTCAACCGACTCCAACAGCCACCAAGTCAACAATTTCTGACTATTTGGACAGCTAAAGCACTGAAGAGTTATTACAGCATTAACTTTCTCAGCTACAAGGCTCCAGGAGTTGGCATAACATCAATGAGCCATTAACTCATTTCCTTGATATTTTTCTTATGTAAATTTTGTATATATACCCCCCTTAGCAACGCATAAGGGGTTGGTGATTTTCACTCTGAGGCAAATGTATTGTATACTTTCAGATTATCTAATACAAAGGGCTGGACCAACTCAGTGATTTCCTGGAACTTTGATGTCTTGCTGATGATATACGTGCTGTTGCAGAATTCTTGTGCTATCTGATGAAATAATAAGTTTTCCTTAATCTCTGTTTTGTCTTCTTATGTTACTAAATCATGCTCATGTTTCACTAATCTAGCAATAGAGAAAAGGGATAGTGCAGGATATGTTTGGTTACACCCTGTGCTCAATCTTTTATTGCTGTAAATGTTTTCTTCAGAATTAACTATGGACATGAATTCTTAAATGCTCATGTTTTTCATTAATTCTATAAATGTGAATGTTGTCTAGAAATTCTTCACTGCTTCTAAATAATATTCTCACTTCTTTTTCATATCAGTTTATTGGAAGATTCTTAACTACCTTTCATGAACTGGAGACATCACACTTAATCACAATTTCAAAGCATTGCTTCTCAGACACTTATCCAGCTCTGCAGCATCACTACTGTATCAACACAGCACACCAAACTACTAAAGGACCACTGACTCCATACCCAATGGCCTAGAATATTCTAGTGAGCACATATATATCTTGACTGAAATCATCATCCAACCTAGTCCAAAAACAAACCTTGAGCATCACAGCTAGCCTAAAAAATTCTACACAAACAAATCTAAAGCATAAAGAGAGAGCCCTCTCTGGTCATAGGTAGGCTAGAACCTGTGACCTAAAGATTGGTTAGTGGTTACCTCGGCCGTATTCCCTTGGGAGTCAAAGGGAACAACCTGAGTGATAACAGGAGCTTCTCGGACCAATCCCTACTCAAGATTAAACCATAAAATTCCAGTATATCAACGATTAAGATATCAATTCTTTGAACTACTCGTGGATCGGCCGATAACCTAATAGTTACAGAGTTAATTTCTCCTACAACTTGTACCTTGGTTCTATCTAATTGCACAATGTGAATTGTAGATTTCTGGGGCTCAATGTTCAGTTTGGAACAAACCGAAGCTGGAATTATATTTGAGGATGCCCCTGAGTCAATCAAACAATCGTGCAAATTTCGATTATAAATCTCATAGGTTAATAGGAAAGGAGGAGTATGGGAATTGGATCTGTCTCCAATCAGAATCGTATCAGTAGCTTCAATCCTGCTAGAAGGCGGTTGTCCTGAATCATTTACATCTTTAGCACTTGGAAGAGGTGAAGAAGGAACAACATTCAATTCTTTGAGAAGCATTTTTTGCTGATGTTTTAGTTTACTAAGTTCAAACATAGTAATGTTTGCCTTAGTTTTCTTCATATCATCAACAATATTGTAATCCATTGAATCGGATACTACCAACGTTTTAGATGTTGAAGGTATATTTGAGGTTGAAGGTTGGTTTTGGGGAACCGTTGCAGCTAGATTTTTTTTGATACCTTTTCCTTTGTTGTTGTAGCACCTGCACTTATTTTCTTTGAAGTTGCCTGGACGGGTTCAGGGGCACCTTTACTCCTAGTGGTGACAGGAAAGGCTTCTTGTTAATTTTCTGTATCGGAGTTAGGCAGTATGAAATCCCACATTCCATGGCATTCAACAACTTCCTCTTCTTCATCAGTTGGTGAAATTGTTTCCTCTTCTTCTTCTTCCTCAGGATCTGAATCTGCATTAGATATAAAATTTGGTGGTTTTGATTCGGTTTTCTTGAAATTTCTAAAGGGCCTTTTAGTTGAGGTTTCTGCTACTTGTTTTTTGATTTCAACCATTTCATTTGACAAAGTCTTAAGGAATTTTTGCAAACCTTCCATATCATAGGGATCTTTAGGGGTTTTCTTCTTTGAATCATCTTTAAAAGAAACTTTTTTGGATTTTCTATCTTCAAGAACAACTTTCTTCTCTAGAGCGTTAATACGTTTCTCCACAGCAAGTGCTTCTTTCATGTTTTCAGCTAAAGTTGGTTTTCCGGCCCTGTCTACAAAAATAGCTATATTGGCAAGTAGGGCAGTTATATACCACTCACTTCTGATTTGCTCACTTGGTTTGGAGGCCGTCGGGATTTTATTCAAGAGTTTATTGAATCGCGCATTGAATTCTTTAATCGGCTCTCTATGCTCTATTCTAAGATTGGAGAGATCATTTATTAATGTGGCTAAAGATCTATCATTACTATACTTAGTGAGAAACTGCTCTTGGAAAATGGCCCAACTGGTAATGGATCCAGAAGGCAAGGAAAAATACCAGGATCCTGCTGATCCTTGCAAAGTGTAAGGGAAAAGTCTAACGACAACATCTTCCTCCGTCACTCGTTTCAAGTTAACTGATAACATGAAGTTATTAATATGTTCCTCAGCATTTATTCCATCACCTGGGTTAAACTTGGGTAACCATTTTTCAGGAGCGTCGGGTAATGCATGTAATGGTGCAGGCATATTGACCACACCAGGTCTATTCCATGGATTTTCCATTGAAACACCAATAGGGGATGAGATGGCTGATGAAACTGCAAATGTTTGGGAAGGACTTGATATCGAGGATTGAGTAGGTTGGGATGTTGAAGTTCCTAATCCCTGATGAACAACAATATGTAATGAGGGAGTGAATTGTTGACTTCGCACAGGGGAAGATGAGATGGACGATGTGGATGAAAATGCCTCACTATCAGATCCTTCAGTATTCTTCTTTTCCCTTTTCCTTTTAGGTAAGGGCAGCTCAGTGGGTTCAATACTGAGCTTTTCACTCTGAAGTCTAGTGAGGGGATGAGGTAGATTGAATTGCGAAGTCTCACTGCTTTGAGATACTTCAGATTTTTGTGGTGTTATCAAGAAGCCTTGAAGTTTATGGATGAGTAACTGAACTTCAGGGGATTCAGGACTTAATCGTTCTAGAGTGTTATGGATTTGAGCAGTGGTAGTTGATCCCTCTTCTTCTTGCTTGGATACTGGAGAACCAACATGCAATTGGGAAGTACGAGGTGATGTGGAGGGAGATTTACTCTTAGAATGGTCTCTAGATTTGGATTTGATCACCATTCATAGTTAGGCCCTCCTTCTAGCGCCAAAAATGTTGATGCCCCGAAAATCGTTGTATCAACATTGGGGGATGACCACCCGGTCCGAACCTTAATACAACTCCTTTTCCATTTGGGATGATGGCTCCGACTGGATATAATGGGACCAGTTTCCCAGTAATGAATAAAAGGCGATGGATGAGTGATTGGTTTCTAATAAATGATAATGAATGGATGAATTAATATAACAGTAAAAACATAAATGACTATTCTATCTCGGGAGGCTTCTATTCTCTTAAGTGCAACTCTTGATGATCTCTGTTCATTAATAGGCATATAGATGACTCTACACAATAAACATAGACATTCATTTACTTAATGATTACTTTGTTCAAGTAGTTGAACAAAGTGATTAACACAACATTGTTACACTTATCCTTTTATATTACCGATACATGTATGATAAAAGAAAAGCATGTTGTAAACATCCAATAGTGGAAATTGTAAAGAATGTTGTTAAAAACACATGCATATATCTGATAATAGCAAGAGCAATCAAACAACAATTCACATAAACAGAGTGAACTCAAACATAGATAGTAGTACCATATGAGCTGCAAATCATTCCCAATATCAATCACTATTTGAATTCCTTCTTCCGACGCATAAATACTTTTAAAAAAAGGCAGTAGTGCACATTCACATAAAAGCTTCGTTACCAAAATTGGAATAATTGGCCCAGTATTTACAAAAGAATATGCTTGAAGTACAGTAGTGCAACTTCAGGTTTAAGTCATATACAAAAACTTACGACCCTTTCCAATGCATTGAAAGGGTCTATAAATACTTGACTAAAACTAACTAACTATGAGATTAAAATCCTACTTAATTGGTACAACTTGATTCGGAATATCTTCCTCACGGCAATCTGGCAATCGACAGCTTGATTCATCACTTAGGTTGTTTGCCTTTTGACCTAAGTTGGCATATTGCAAGCATTGGTTCCACTTCTGGTGGTCGGTTGAGACGAGAATTGAGTTGGACAGCATAGGTGGCATCGTGTATATATGGAATGATACACCCGATTGCATCTGTCAGGCACTTCGGGGCGGCTCTCTGGCTGTATGGTTTGACTAGGAACAACCAATAGGCGTCCCAAGTCAAACTGTTAATACCTTCGATCAATCTCCCGTTCTTCTCCAGCTCTTGATAACATGACTGCTCCAATGTTTTAGCCGATAGCAATTTACCTGGGGTACATTGAGAGATCATGTTAGATAAGTAGAGAGTATCATTAATCAATTCAACCAAATTACTTGTGGTTAACTTGCATATGGAAACTGCTCTCTCTGACTTCATTAACTGGGACTTTCATTCCATAAATAGGATCCCTTTATGTGATTCTAGGATTTTTGGCAAATTAGTTGCCTGTCCCTCATCAGTGTCTTGCCACTCAAGAAAATTGGTCAAAGTCTCATTGGCCTGCTCCAAGTCTGTTCTAGCATCAACCGATTTATCACTTATTGATGATGTTAAGTCACATAAAGGTTCTGCTTGGGCGATTTGTTGACATAACAACCTTATTTGTGTCACCAATGCCTTGTTAATCTGTAATGCTTCGGCTCTGAACTCAGCTGGCTGTGGAAGATTCTTGGATTTTTCTATTTGGGCTGATAATTGAGCAATTTGTTGATCTTTAGATTTCCCCATTTGTTCATGCATTGCTTTCAATTTTTCCAGCGCTTTCGACAGCTCCTTCTGCTTTTGAATGGCACTTGAATCAATTCTCTGTTTTTCTTCCTGCAATTGTTTATTCAGTTGATTGTTTATTTGTTGCTGTGTGTACAATTTCTACTCAAGCTTCTCTGCCGTCTGTTGTGCCTCCGATAACTATACTTGTAGCGAGGCAATCGATTGATCTTTTTCTCTTAACAGATTAGTCACTTATGATGCTTTGTCCATGGTGGCTGCCAAATAGGCTCCAACATATTGGGACAATTTAGTGAGGTCATCAAAAGGATTAAATTCCTCTTTCCAGACCACATTGGCTGTCACTGTTTGTTTAGGGAATAGGGAAGGTTGATCAGTCCTTCTCCTTTTCCGCTGTCGTTTTATTACAGCCCTATGCTTTGGGCTGTAAAAGACATCCAATGGAGGTATCTCCTCCACTTGCAAAACAATATCATCGGAAGGATCCTTAGGAATTATCTATATTCCTATAGAAATGGGTAGGCCGCTGGTTCCACTTGGAACCTGTTTAGATGTTGTCTCCTATGTGTCAGCCGCTTTTGATGTTTCGGCTTCCTTTGAGCTCTCAAGATTGCTTATGATTGAGTCGAATTGCTACCATTCCTGGAGCAATTTCGGGTCAATCTGGGCATATACATTCACCTCCGTGTTGCTCTGCTCCTCCTCTTTCCTCTATGTTTCCTCTTGCTCTCTTCTCTGCACTTCTTCCTGCTCTTTTCTCTGCACTTCCTCCTACTCTTTTGTTTGGATTTCTCCAGCAATTTTTGATGTAGCAGGAGGTTCCTTAGTGAGTCGCTGCTTAGGCTCGCTTGATTCTGTCATCGGGGTCATTGCTAACAGATCTAGAGGCATAGTTCATAACCTCTGTTCTCTAAGTTTGTTAAATTTAACTAACCCGTCATCCTGATATTTCATTCTGGCTAGTGATTTAACCTCAAATAGTGACTCGGCTGAGGAGAACAGGTCATCAAACATATCATCTTTATGGTCAAATTTAGTTAGCTTTGCCTGTTCAAGTGCATTGTAGGTGACTTTGTTTGGATCAAATCGCCTATTAGGAAGAGTAGCGAGATTCAGTGCCTTAATCTTATCCTCTTTCTCTGCATGTTTAAAGTCGTGCAGAGCGTAGACACCACATCTTAGAGGAAAAGAGGGCCAAACCTGCTTCTTTTTATTCCTTAGAGTTTGTGTAACTCCTTCGGATGTAATCTGATATGCTACCTCTCTGGCTAACAGTTTGTCGGGTATATACAAAGGGAGGACATGAGGCTTGGCCTGGCTACTGAAAACTCTTACATAGGTGAATTTTTCTTCTCTGAACCATCTCCCTATGGATGTCAAGTCAATCTCCGCTTGGTAGGAAATCTTAGGAGCAGGTTTGTCAAAAATGGCATAGTGAATGGGTAACATAAAACCATTGCAAACTTGATATAAATGGTGCTTATAGTGGGCTTTCCATAACTTTTGGTGGTATATATGAATGGGCATGGGGTCTTGTGGAGTCCATCTCCACCAAAGCACAAGAAATTCGGAATTAAAACACAAGGTGTCCAATATGTAGGCACTATAGTAAAATGGGGGAATTAACCTTTCAGTAACGCGGGATTTGTTTCTAAATTCAAGGACTGTGGTTGCTAGCTTATCAGACAGTATATTTCCCCAATCCATTATTTCACTATTGCATGCTGCCTCCATCAAAGGAACCATCTCTATAGTGAAGTTTGCGGAATCATGTAACCCCCACAATCTACACATCATTACCCCGGCATAACAATAAGGAGAACACAAAGAATCGACAGAGTACTTACCTGAAGACTCATGCTTGTGTTTTGCTGGGTTTTGCCTCCAATCCCAAATGGGTTCTGATTCAATGTCATTTTCATTCCTGAATTTCTACAAGAATGCCATGTTGTACTTCCTCTCCGGTGTAGGAAAATTGTACATTTGCCTCAAATCATCAGGTTGAAACGAGCCGAAGACTCTCCCGTCCATGGTGCAAAATGTCCTGTTTGTGATTGGGATTTCTTCAATTTCCCATCTCACCACATCTGTATATGGGAGAATTTGTTCTCGGGCTGCTATCCAATGAAGGAAAGAGTCGGCTAAATCCTTTAGAGTAGCATCAGACTTTCGAGTCGTGTCTGATGTGGCTTGCACTATTGTTACCTCAGGCTCTTCGGCCTCAATCAGATTTTAGGTGCTTAGCCAAGTAGTTTTTCCGAGTCGTAGAAATGTAGTGTCGGATATCAGTCCCTTTTTGCTTGCTTCTAGATTGGCAATGTGTTGCCCTGTAGCTGCCGAAGCAGAAGCTGTTGCAGTTTTCTTAGATTTCTTCCCCATTTGGATTGAATTTGCTGCTTCGGAAGAGCTCTGCACAGGAGTGAAAATGAACGTAATGCGGAGAATTGGTAGCGCAAACCAAAGAAGAATGAGATATATTAATCAATGAATAATGGAGGATTTAACTTAAGATGGTCGCGGATACAATATCTGAAGAGATTTTAGACTTATTGTTTCATTAAATGGCCGTTTAAACCTGCCATTCCTTTAAATGCTCATCATATTGTTTATTGGCCGAATGATTCATTTAAGCGTGACTTCGATGTTTTGGCAGTTGAGCGTAAGTGAATCACTATCGGGAAGAGAAAGGCCTTTAATACTAAATAACCATAAAATATCCCGGCTTTACCAATATTTTTTGAAATTTGCGCTTTAGTTTTATCGCAATCGGCGATCGGGGGAAAGCTTAAGTTGTTATATTGGTTCCTTTCAGAATCCCCGATTGCCGATAGCGATATCGCCAATTCGCATCGGGATTTTTGAGCGAGGGCCGTAGATGCATGCATGGTACATCCCCGATCGCCGATAGCGATATCACATCGGAGCGAAAAGGGGACTTTGTTATGATCGCTTACCTTCCCAATATCCGATAGCCATTTGTGCATTGTCACGTCGGGGAAAACCAATGGGTCTTTGAATCATGCATCCTTTGTCATTGCGATATGCGATCTTGCGATCACTTTATCGCAATAATAAAAGATTACTCATTCTTTATTATAAGACCGATTAATTGGTTTATCAAAAAGGTTTTATAATGTTTTATTTCGTTTCGAACCTTTTTGAATAATGATAAGTTGATACCAATTTAAATGGAAAGGGACCCATTTCATATTATAGTTTTGAAAATAAAATTTGTATGAAATGGGGGGTTGTTGTAGAGCACAACACACTCACAGATGTGGGTGAAGGGTTGTCCGTTGCAGTTCATTATTGACAACAAAAGAAAAAATATCATTTCAACAAAGGTCATGAAGCATTTGGGCCTACCAACCACACCACACCTACAGTTGGACACCATCGGGTGGCTTCACCATGGACGAGATATTCGCGTCAGCGAGTAGTTTCACCTTCCCTACAACATAAAGCCCTTCACATATGAGGTACTTTGTGATGTTGCTCCTCTTGAAGTTTGTGATGTATTATTAGGCCAATCATACTTGCAAAAGCATCAGGTTGTGTATGAGTTTAAGCTTCACATTGTTGTTATTTCTTTGGGTAATAAGTTATACAGGATACCGAAGGTAGCACCACCTACCACCATCTCTTTAATCTCTACGAAGCAATGCAGTAAGGTCATTTCTCAGACTGAGAAATTTTTCTTCCTTATGATTTTCCCTTAGGGAAAGAAGAAGTTTGTGGCCACATCTACGACCTCCAAACAGGGCTTCTCCACATGACAGTAGTAGATGGACAAGCTCATGAAGGAGTACAAGGATATCTTCACCTCACGCATAGGGGTACCCTTACACTCTCAAGTCAAACACTCCATCAATATGACCCCAAGTACGTTGCTACCTAATGGGCCAGTCTATCGATGCTCTTTTCTAGAGAACGATGAAATCAAAAGGCAGATTCAGGAGTTGTTGCAAAAAAGGCACATTAATCTAGGTTCATCACCCTATGGGAGCCCAAATGTGTTGGTATAGAAGAAGGACGAGACATGGAGACTTTTTATTGATTATCGGGTGCCAAATAAGATCACTGTCTGAAATAAGTATCCAATCCCACATATTGATGACCTTTTAGACCAAATCAAGGGGGTCAAATATTTCAGCAAGATTGACTTGAAGTTTGGTTATCACCAGGTACCAATTGAACCCTCCTATGTGTGGGAGACTACCTTCAAATCCAAGGAGGGCCTTTTTCGAATTGCTGGTCATACCTTTCGGATTGATGAATGCCTCCACAACCTTCATGATGTTGATGGATGACATCTTGTGACCCTTCACCAACTCATTCCTGGTAGTGTATTTGGACAACATCATGATCTTCAGCCAGAGTTGGTAAGAGCACCTCCACTATATTTGACAGGTCCTCTAAACCCTGCGACAACACAAATTGTGTGCTAATTTGGAGAAATACACTTTTGGTATAACCCAGGTTCAATATCTATGTTACATCATTGATGAGCAGGGTGTGCATGTGGACACATCCAAGATACAAGTTATTTGGGATTGGCCAGCCCAAACCACTCTAACAGAGCTCCGCAACTTTCTAGGTCTTGCCAATTTCTACCGTACGTTCGTGTTGGGGTTCTCTCATAACACTTGGCCTTTGAGTCAAGTCACCAAGGGTGGAGCGAAAGCAAAATTATTTTGGTCTAAATCCCAATAGAATACGTTTATCGAGTTGAAGCATCATCTCTACTCTACACCAATTCTCACATTACTAAACCTGCAGAAATAGTTTGAGATTGGGAAAGATGCCTCCGACTATGCTATTGGTGCGGTTCTTACTCAGCAAGGACATCCAATGGCATATCATAGTGAGACACTTCCAAACACAGTCTGAATGTATCCCACCTGTTGGATACCTATAGTAATAGGTTTCATATTTCATGATTGATTATCGAAAATCCAAATATGCTCTGCTTTGTTACTACAAAGATCCCATATTTCCGGGAAATCAGAGGTGTGTGAAATTACTTCAGATATTGAGGACCTTATTACATTTTTGTGGATGATTCAACAGTCTAATCTGGATCATGCCATGTTTCAATTTTGAGTTGTAGAATAGAGAAAGAAGTCTGTCCAAACAGCTTAATCTTGGCAGATAAGTAGTTCAGGTAGAGAAACAAAGGTTCCCAAAAGCCTAATCTGGGACCTTGGAAGAGATAAGGGTAGAAACAGATAGAGTAAAAAAAAAAAGGAAAAAGCCAAAGAAAAGAAAAGGCAATCGAGGGTTGCAAGTCTAAGTGCCCCTCCAAGAAGAAACTAAAAAATGTTAGGTGAAATAGTTGGGTAGGCAGTTGTGGTTGCAGAAAGGACAGGTTCACCATTACATAGTTGTCAAAGATATTTTGCCAAGGCAATGGACATATCAGCAGAAAAGGTGGTGAATTTCATGGATTCACAGCAGAAAGCATCACTAACTTCACTTTTTCCCCCTTACTCCATCATTAACATCCCCTTTCTCAAAGATTCCCCTCCTTCACTTCACTAACTCCTAATTCTACTATTTAACTCCCTTATTCTACCCCTTGCCCTAATAATAATAACACTAAGGTGTATAAAGCCCTAAATGTTATATATTCCCTCCCCTAGGCATAATAGCCGAGAAATCTGCAAAGAGGGATCATAGTGGCATCTGGCCACCATGGTGAACCTATCTCCGATACTCTCCCTTTACTGCAGATCATTTCCCCTCAAAAAATACCTTTGCATGGGTAAAAACCCCTCTTTAAACCCCTCTAGCCCACAAAACCCTCTGCAAACCTTACAAAAATCAAATCCCGCTTTCGGCACATTCCCAAAGGCAAGCGCGGGTGGGCAGAAAAAACATTTGAAAAACTATGCCAAAACCCATAAACGTTAAATTTTCCGCCGCCCTATCCGCCGTGCACCTTACACCTCCGCCAGCCGTCGGATCAAGCCCTCCAGATCCGACGGCCCATAACAATATCGGAACGCCGTCCACGTCCGCGCGTTAACTCCCGAGAACATGACGTTGCGCCTCGTCATGCCTCTGCCACGCGTCGCCCGTTAGACCGTCTCGGAGCTCCCTCTGACACCCTGGGCGCCGTACTCTAACCGCCCCGAGAGACCGTGACGGTTAGAGCCTTAACCGTAACCTTCACGGCTTAACCTCCGCCCGTCCGCTATTGACCGTTCTGCCACGTCCAGCTCACCGCTGACTGGACTGCCACCTCACCCCCGTTGACCTGTCGTCTTCAGCCACGTCCTCCCCGATGACGTCAGCTGACGTCACATCACCGTGACCCACCAATGACGTCATGCTGACGTCATCATAAAAAAGCGCCAAATGGGTAAAAAACTCATATTAACCGAATTTTGCGCGTTTTTTACCATTTCACTGTTATTTCGTCTGTACACTCTGCTCAGCCATTTCTGCCTGGATTTCCGCCAACCGGTACAATTAGCCCAAGCAACCACGTCAGCAGCTGCAGTACACCTTGCCACGACCTCTGCACGTCGAATTACAGGTATTTACCCTGCCCTGCCCTCCATACGGCCTGCATTCTGCTCTAATCTGCTCACAAGCATAATAGGACCGTAAAACAGACTTTTTCACCGCTAGAACCGGGTTATATCTCCACCATTGTCTCTGTGAAGTCCAAAAAATTCCCTGCAGAAGTTGTAACAAACTGCAATTCATCTAAAAACCCCTCAGCTCTGCGTTTCCCCGGCAAATTCACTGCTAAATACCTCCGAAATACTACCAGAAGCTCACTTAGGCCCCAAAGAGGCTCTGTTACCAATTACCAGCAGTATTTCAATTTCTAGCTGGTAAATTCCCCTTTGACAATTCAAAAAATCAAGTTATTTTCCCACTGAGGGCAGTCTGCAGTCTGTTTTTGCCAGTCACTTGTCAAATTGCAACATTTGCCCATTCAGAAGCTATGGAGACCCCTATTGCATTAAATATCAAGCCTATCAATGCTCCTCACCGAGAACTAGCATGGCAAGCCCTGGGAGACATGGATTACCAGATGTTGGACTGGTTTCCTATGGGAACTAAGTATAATATCCAAATGTTAAATGAACTGAGAGCCCAGCACATGAGTGGAGCAGATATCCTGGGAATTTGGGAATCAAATTTGCCCATATACAACCTTCCCCAAGTTAATCCCATGCCAGAGCTTATCTACAGTTGCCAAGAGCGCTATGACCCCAGCCAAAGGGCAGTCATTAGCCCCACAGGCCTAGTCCTGTTTCAGATCACTCCAGAGAGTATAAATCAGATGCTGCATTTCCATACAGCCAAGAAGTTGACCCCTCTTTCCATGCAAGATTTGATAAAGAGAGGAAATAACCTGTCTAATGACCAGATTGTGAAGATTAACCAGCTATTTGTCACACCTAGCTCTGAAGCAGTCAGAACCCCTCCCATTGGATACCAATACCTGAATGAGTTGGGCAGGATGATGGTGGACTTGATTGGCTATGTCCTAGGATTCAGAGGACTAGAAGATGTAGATGACTGCATATTGGCAATGCTGTCCATATTTGCCCCAGGTAAGCCTCCAGCTATCCACTATGATTATGCAACTTATATAGCTGAGAAGATTCATGACCAGTTCATGAACTTGAAGAGGGAGAGGCTGTTCAGATACACCTCCTACATATACCATCTGTTCTTGTTCAACCAGCCAACTACCTTCTCTGTCCCTTTGAGGCCACTCAACGCCCAAGGAACCCCAAGATCAGTTGTTTTTTGGACCCCTGTGTTCCACCGTACCTCACTATCACCTTATACATACTGTGAGTTTATTGATTTATTTGTTCATCCAGCCCTAGCAGTGCTGCAAGGTGCCCCTTCTCCTAGACTGACCGATGACATGAAAAGAATTCTTCATTTGAACAAGCTTTACAACATCGGCAACTGGTACTTCTACCAGAATCACACAGTCATTAGGGTGTATGGATGTGAATTAAATCCATTTAGGCTGCCAAGGTACGTTCCCATGAGACTGTTTGCCTTAGAATATTTCAGGCAATTTGGGAACTCAGATTACCTACACTTTCAGAGTAAAAACAAGAAATCACAGTTGAAAGTGAGAAATCAGCTAGGTCCCTTCTTATACAACAGGAAGGAAGAAGGCTGGAAAGAGGCAGACAGGATCCTGGGAGGACTCCAGTTGAAAACTAGTTTTGAGTGGATTCCATATGACCCTAACCACTCTATTTCCCTCAGGAGGATCAGGTATAAGTTAGGCAACTATGCTCATGCCAGATTACCTGAAATTGAAAAATATGCAAATGCACCAGATTGGGAAGAGGGCACATTAGTAGAGCAAATGACTAATGAAGAAATACTTGAGCAAGAGGCTAGAAATGTCCAAAAACAAGCTGACTTGGAAACTTGTGGACAGGTGCCTATTTCCTACAGGAGGCAAATTGGGGCAGCCACCACAACACCAGCAACACAACAGCGAGCTGCCGAGCAGACAACCCAAGCAGCAAGCAAGGACAAAGGCAAACAGGTGGAACAACCACCTATATTAACAGAAGAACAGGTTGACACCTTGCTACAGCAGCAAGAAGAAATGGAAGAACGGGAGTTGGGGCAGCAACAAGATAAACCACAAACTAGTGGGCAGCAGCCATTACAGCAAAATAAAGAGACAGATTTGCCCGGTTCTACAGAACAGCAGCCCCAAACAGAGTTGCCTCCAAGAACAGACATCAATGTGGACAGCTCAGTCCTCCAAACACCTCAGAAGGAGGACTTAACCAGAAAGAGAGAAAGAGAGACTCCCCAGACTTCATCCTTTATCAGAGGAGAGAAGAGACAAAGATTGAATGACTCCCAAGAGGAGGACATAGCAGTAAGGCAGGCCATGGGCATGGGCCCACCCAGTGGAGAACTCTCGGCCAGCTTATCTCAAAGAGGACCAGATATGACAATGGGAGGAGAGGTCAGCTCTTCTGGTCAGCATAGAGAGGGGCACTCAAGTATAAAGCAGCAGTTCATAGAAATCAAGAGAAGGAGTGATCCCATAAAAGTGCAACTCTATGATCACTTGTTAAAACTAGCTCCCAGCAACCAGCAGAGACTAATGTCTGCTTTTGATGTGAGTGAGGGAAAAATGATAATGAGCCATTTCATGCCCACAACTCTACATCCTCAGTCCACCTCAGACTATTTGAGAACAAATATGGAGGTTCTGGCTAAAGATATTCACCCCATGGATAAGATAGAGTTACACAAACAAACGGGTGAAATGGTGTATGCCTCCCTGGCAGATGAGACACTGGAAAATTACAAGTTAAAGAGCAGCCTAGACAATACATCATCCCAGCTAGAATTGGAACGAGCATCCTCACAGGCCAAGGACAACAGGATCAAATCCTTGGAGGAGGTAATCATAGAGATAGGACATGATCCCAAGGATGTCAAAGGCATCCAAGAACTGCTGAAAATAAGGGATGCAGACATGGCAGCCCTAAGAAAGAAAATCAAACTCCCGGCCACCATCCATCCACAAACAGATGAAGTTGCCCAGCAACGGCAAGAAAAAGATACCACAGACCTGCTGGTATCCTTATACAAAGAGCTGGTTAGGACTCAAGACCAGCTAGGACAAACTGAAGCTGCAAAGGCAGCACTACAAGAAGCCATGAAACAGAAAGGGGAAGGTCAATCCTCCCAGCCTCCTCCATTAATAATAAATCTTGAGGAAACACCTCCGATCATCACTCCTCCTCCTCAGCAAACAGGAGCTACAGCACCATCCACAGCCCCCACAACAACATCAGAGCAAGCTGCTAGCTTAGACATGCAGAAGCTACAAGCAGAGATCCGAGCTATGGAAGCTCAAATGAAAGAGCTGGATGGGCTCAAACAGAACTTGGCTAATGTTAATGAGAAATTTGATAAAAGCAAACAAAATGAGGCAGCCAAAGAGAGAGAGGTGAAAACCCTTAAGAGAAGGATTGCTGAGCTGGAAAAAGAGCTTGCACTGGAAAGGGTGACAGCTGATATGAAAGCAGTGTTGTGGAGCAACATTGGGAGATCCATTGCCAAACAGTGGCAATACATTGAAACCATGGATGAACAAATGGTGCTCATCACCAAAGCAAACAAGGAAATACAGAGAGCAAGGGCAAGCCTTGGGCACATGCCAGAAGCAGCTACCAGGATGATCAATATCCTGAATTATAAAACCAGCACTCAATTGGCTAGCATGGGAATCAACAACAGGACAGAAACAATTGCCATAGCCAAGAGAGTTGTTACATTGAGAAACTTGATTGGAACCTTGGAGAGAAGGACACAGGACATGCAAACAGAAATTAACAGGTTCCTGGAGAAGTTTGTAACACTGCAGAACAGAGGCCTCCCCAACATTTTGAGCAGCGTGGGAAGACTGCTCACCCTGGACAACTATAACAAGAGAATTGATGCCCATGCAGTAGCAGAGATTGCAAAACCTCCCAGCACTTCAAAGGAGCCAGGGCCAGCTACAGGGCAAATGATGTATGACAGAGTGGAGAACCTGTTTTTTCTCATGAATGAGATAGAGCATCTGTTTGATACACCACCCAATTTCTTCAAGTTCACAGAAGCAGATGAGACTCTAGGGGCAATTTTGGCACATCAACTGCCCACACAGGATGTCTGGAGGCATTTGACCCAGACAATTTTGACAGGCCAGAACCAATAGCGCAGAAGGAAGAAGCAGGTACATACAGTGACAATTTTGGGAATTAATACCCACATGAAAAGGCAGAGGCTGAGCCAACTCAGCCAGACCAGTCACTCGCCACCAGCAGCAGTCAAAGTCACAGCTGACAGGTCCGAGACATAGTGTACCAGCCTACAGTCGGGTTTTCTATGCATTAACTCCAAATATTCAGACCGACTTAGCTATTCTTATAAAGCTAAATATCTTCTGACAGAGCATTAAGATGCCTGTGCTGTGTATTAAATGTGTAATAAATTTTCGACATAATATCTTAGATAGTTGGTGAGAATGTAAAGACTGAGATAACGCAGAACTCAGATATTTCTGTAGACGACCGCTAGTATATATAGACCCTTCACAGATGCTGAAGAGGTTGCTGGAATTTTCTCTTGGATAACTTCCATCTGCTGTAATATTTTCAGAGAATTAATACAAAGGAGGAATGGAACTTCCAGAAGTTTGGTGTGTTTGATATCTTGTGGTGAAGGATGCATGTTACAGGATTCCATGGGTGTTGCATAAAACTATAAGTATTCTCAAATCTCTTTGTCGTGTCTGTTTTGAGTCTTTTGTTCTCTTTACTGTTCTTATGTTTACACTTGATAGCAAGGTGAAAGGATAGTACCAGGATTTAACTATGTTTACCCTGGACTCAAACTGAGCTATTATAAATGTTTTCCTCTTATACAGTAACAGAATTGTAATTCTTAAATGCTGCAATTCAAAACTGTGTTTTTATTATAACAATCATTCTCAGGGATTCAACTTTGCCCCTAAGATCTCTGTTTTCTCTTCTTAAAGCTATCTGTTGGGAACACATAGATAAATAGTGGAAATTCTTGAATGCTTTCACTATTCGTGCTACCTGTTTCCAGTCTTTTAATCAAAAATCTGTTCTATTAAACTCCCAAATGGCCCTGTAAGTCCCATCTTTCATCTCAAAACTTCAAACACATACAGCTACAGACTCCATTGCCCAATGGTACTCAACTTCTCAGAAAACTACTTCACTAGAACCTAAAAGGAATTTCATCAACCAAACATAAACAAAACACAGTGCATAATAGCTAGCCTAAAACCCTACAACAAACAGTTACAAATCATAAAGAGAGAGCCCTCTCTGATCACTGTTAGGCTAGAAGCGGTGATCCAAAGATTGGTTAGTGGTTACCCCGGCCGTATTCCCTTGGGAGTCATAGGGAACAACCTGGGTGTTAACATAATTGGCGACTCCACTGGGGATTTAAGACTATTCAATCACGATCTATTTTCCAAAGCTTTCATCAAGCCTGAAACTAGCCGAGACATCTTAGGACTGTTTCTCAGTCTCAAGGAAGAGCTAACTAGGGAAACTTATCCTAGCCTTGAAACATATATAGTCATTCCAGAGTTCTTATTTTGCCCTTGTAAATACAAAAGTTCTATATAAAATTCTGAAAGAACACTTAGAAGCTGGCTCCTAAAAGAAACCCAAGGCACACTAGGGCACACCCTGACCCTGACCAACCCATCATTGTTGATAACCCAAATATCATCCCAAAGAACATAAGGAAACAGCACAAGCAGGATAAACCTGCTGATTCAGATATAAGGTCAGACCAACCCATCCTCATTCCCACTCCTTGCAAAGTCCTTTTTCGTTCCACACCCAATTCCCCTAGTTCATCTTCAACCCCTCAAAGTCCTACCTTTCCATCTTCACCATCTGCACATACTCACTCAACCAGTTCTCCACTTGTTACCCATCCTATTAACCCCAGTACACCTGTAATCCCAGTTGTCCCATTTGTTCCTATCAACCCTATTAATCCTATAAACATGGCTAACAGATATGCACCATTGCAGATTCCAGCCAATGCTCCAGCCCTACCCCAAGATTATCAAACCAGACTCTCATTTTTTGATTCCCATGGCCCTTTGACAGCCATCCAGCATGCTAAAAAGATGCAAGACCACTTTGAGACCTATGAAATTGATGATGATAGTGTCAGGATGAGAATTTTTGTCCAAAGCCTAACTGGGGATGTCAGAACTTGGTTTAGATCCTTGAATGCAAATTCCATTGCAACCTCTGAAGTTCTATACCAGGAATTTACCAACAGATGGGAGAAAAAGAGAGATCCACACCATATACTGGGTGAATATAACACTATTAAAAGAGGTCCCCAAGAAACGGTGTTGGAGTATTGTGCTAGGTTTAACAACATATACAATGCTATTCCCCAGAACTTAAGGCCCCCTCCTGATTTGGCCCTTTATAACTTCCCTGATGGTTTTGACTCTGATATGGCCTATCAGTTGAGAGAAAGAGACCCTCCAACCCTTGCAGAAGCCCAAAGACTTGCAGTCACTGTAGAGGCCAACCTAATTGCCAAAAGAAACAGGGCAAAGCTGGAAAAGAAGGTTGGTTTCAAAGAAGAGCCCTCGGGCTTTGATCAGAAGTTGGATGCAATACTAAACAGCATGAAAAGACTAGGTGAGAGAGTGGAATCAGTAGAAAGAAAGTCATCCTGGGAAGCGCCACAAAACAATACTCCTAGAAACCCAAATTTTAGGAGAACACAAAACCCCAGTACAGGAAAAACAGGTGCTGACCAAGATATCAGACCACCTTTTCAAGAAAATTATGCAGAAACTTCCTCGGCTAATCAGCTCAATGAAGATCCTGAGATCAATTTAATAGGGCTGGATGGTAAAAGCCATGTTTTCCTAACACAAGAAGACCATGATGAGGATGAAGACAAAACATTCCAAACACAATCAGGAGAGTCCTTTGACTTTAAGCAAGGATATGATACTGCTGTCTATGAAGTCCATAAGCAGTACAAACTAAGAAGTCGGACTGTAAATGCAAATCAGCCTGAAAAGGTAAAGGAGAAACAGCAATCTAAAGAAGCCTCAGTCACTGAACCTAATGACAAAACAAACTTGCCTGCAAAGGAAGTAGTGGTTGAGGAGGTCACTGAATTTCTGTCCACACCACAAGAGCCCACAGCAACCTCATCCTCTCACCCAAATCCGAACATCACCCCTCAAGACATGGACATGGGGGGCAGGTTCCAAAATCAAGATGAAATCCAACCAGAAGATTCATTGAACAAGGAAAGGACTGCTGTCCGTGACCCTAAAATTCAGGTGGATAAACCCTTTGACCTAGGAACAGAGATTGGCAAGTTAAAAATAGCAATTCCCCTTTTAGAGCTAGCCAAGCATGACATATATAAGCAACAGATCAAGAAATCCCTTCAGCTCACCAACAACAGAGATGATGTAAATGTGCTAGATGACACTCCAGAATTACTGTTTGGTCCAGAGGTAGAAGGAAAAACAGTAGTCACAGGGGTCTTACCTTTCTATGTCAGTTTGCACGTTCATGATAAAATACTGCACAATGCAATGTTTGACTCAGGTGCATCTCATAACCTCATGCCTAAAGCAGTCATGGAAAGATTAAATTTGGATATAACAAGACCATACAAAGACCTGTTTTCTTTTGATTCTAGTCAAGTCAAATGCTTGGGCCTGATTAAGGATTTGTGTGTGTCCTTGGTTCAATTTCCCAACAAAACCATTTTAATGGATGTTGTTGTTGCCGATATCCCACCCAAATATGGAATGCTCTTATCAAGATCATGGGGAGCCAAGCTCCAAGGCTCCCTGCAATTAGACATGTCATATGCAACCATCTCTGTCTTTGGGCAACCCAAGAGACTTTATAGGGAAACACTCATGAAATACATGGTCAGCAGTGAAGAAAAGCCTCAAAATTTTCCAATATATGCTGTCCATTCAGACGTAGACTCTTACATCCTCTTTAATGACAGCATAGGCCTCTCGGGCAGTCACAATAGCACGGAGACATTCAAACCAGAGCAAAACATCCATCAAACAAGTGGCACCTGCGAAAATTTAATCAGCCCAACAATACCCATTCACCCTCCTTTAGTTGTCAAAAATTGTCAAACAACTGATGAAATTATCCTAGGAGACAAATGGGAGAAGAAACCCCAACTCATGCTCACACTGCCATCCCATGAACAGAACCTCAAATCTCCTGAACAGCAAGATAGTCTGTGGATCCTAGAGTTTGATGGCTCAGTTAACAAGTTAGGGGCAGGAGCTGGAGTATGGATACATAACAAAGAGAAAGCCTGTGCACAAGGCAGAGCATATAGACTGAACTTTAAATGCACTAACAACATGGCAGAATATGAAGCTCTGCTACTAGGTCTCAAGATTGCTAAATCATTACAAGCACATAGCCTCTCAATCATGGGGGACTCTGATCTAGTAATTCAACAAGTAAAAGGGGATTTTGTCACCAATGACAAAAGATTAAGGTCCTACAGGTCTGCTGTAATTGAAATACTAGAAACTTTCTCCGAGTTTGTTCTCACAAAGATTCCAAGGGGCCACAATCTCCATGCTCACAGCTTGGCAACATTTGCCAGCACCTTCAAATTCCCACTACAACCCAACAATTGTTTCACAGCAGAAGTCAAATATAGGCCTTCTATTCCAAACAATGTCAAAGAATGGCAAGTATTTGAGAATGATAGGCAAATAAACAACTTTTTAACTTTGCAGCAAGAGTTTACAGGATTAAATATTGACCTTGAGACAGCAAGTCAATCTCAAATTGTTGATGGAGCAAGTCAATCACAATTACAGTTTCAGCAATCTGCTCACCCAATGTCACCTAGGACAGCAAAACAACTACTCAGTCCAACCATTTTCAACAAAGAAAACATTCAGCAAATTCACCAAATTGATTGTGAAGAGCTGGGCAGTGCTGAAGATGAAATCATACAACTCAAAGACAATCTTCTTCCAGCAGGCCTTACCCCACTAGAGGACATTTTTGACTCAAATGATGTCCCCAGGAAACCAAAGATGCAGCCATTAGATGCAACAATTGAAGAATGTAATATTGGCACTATGGAAAAGCCTAAGATAGTCAAGCTGTCCGCCTCTTTGCCCCCCGATCAAAAGCCCAAATATGTTGATCTCTTTAAAGAATTCCAAGATGTCTTTGCCTGGGGATATGAAGACTTGAAGTCTTATGATACCTCTGTTATACAGCACACCATTCCCCTCAAGCCTAATCAAAAACCATTCAAACAAAAATTGAGGAGAATCAATCCTGTACTTCTTCCTTCCATTGAAAAGGAATTACAAAAAATGTTCAAAGCTGGGATCATAGCACCAATCAGGTTTTCTGAGTGGATTTCAAATTTGGTCCCTACAAGAAAGAAAACTGGTGAGATAAGACTCTGTGTAGACTTAAGGAATTTGAACCTAGTGTCACTCAAAGACAACTATCCCTTACCCAAAATGGACCACATCCTTCAAAGAGTAGTGGGAGCCTCAAGAATATCATTGTTGGATGGTTTCTCAGGTTTCAATCAAATCCTGGTACACCCTGACGATCAAGACAAAACTGCATTTACTACCCCATGGGGTACTTTCAAGTATGTGAAAATGCCCTTTGGATTGAAAAATGCAGGGGCAACATTTCAAAGAGCAATGGACATTGCTTTTGCAAAAGAAATTCATGATTTCTTGGTCATTTACTTAGATGATCTTACACCCTTCTCAAAATCTGACCAAGAACATTTGAAACATTTAAGACAGATTTTCATAACATGCAGAAAATATGGCATTTCCTTAAACCCCAAGAAGTCTTTATTTGGTTTGGAAGAAGGGAAACTTTTAGGACACATCATTTCAAAAGATGGCATAAGAATTGATCCAGATAGGATACAAGCGATCCTACAAATGCCTCACCCTAGGAATGTCAAAGAGTTGCAAGGATTCTTAGGAAAACTCAATTTTTTAAGAAGGTTCATCCCAAATTTAGCAGAATTGATCAGACTGCTAAACAATATGCTAAAGAAAGATTCAAAGGTTAAGTGGACTGTGGAAGCAAAGCAAGCCTTTGAAAGCATAAAACTGGCTTTAACCCAAACCCCGGTATTAACTAATCCTCAGTTTGACAAAGACTTTATTATCTTTTCTTTTGCTTCCCAGCATACAATTGCTGCTGTTTTATTGCAGAAAAATGATCAAGGGAATGAAAAGCCCATTGCCTTCTTCAGCAGAGCTCTTAGAGATGCTCCTTTGAAATACCAAATAATGGAAAAACAAGCCTATGCATTAATCAAAGCTATCAAAGATTTTAGGATCTATATCCTTTACTCTCATGTTGTGGCTTATGTACCGAGTCCTATTGTCAAAGACATTCTCACCCAAGAAAATTTAGAGGGTAGAAGAGGAAAATGGATTGCAAACATACTTGAATTTGACATTGAAATAAAGCCTACAAAGTTAATAAAAGGGCAAGGTTTGGCTAAGTTAATGACAGAATCAAATTTCCAAGCCTTAGATATCAACCAACTGGACAGTGAAACAGAGCTGGCGACTCCAAAGATCAACGTAGCCTTTGAACAATCTCCATGGTACTCTGATATCTGTTATGTGTTACAAAACCTGTGTGCTCCCCCAGGACTGTCCAGAACTAAGTCTAGGTTCCTAAAAATGAAAACATCCAAATTTTGTGTGTTAGATGAGAATCTACTCTGGAAAAACCATGAAGGTATTTTGCTGCACTGTCTTCTTGAGAATGAAACTGATAAAATTATGCAAGAATTCCATGCTGGAGACTGTGGTGGACATCTGTACTGGAAATCCACTGTGGACAAGATATTAAGGGCTGGTTATTACTGGCCCACTATGTTCTCAGATATGAAGAAATTCACAACATCATGCCACAAGTGCCAACTGTTTGAAGGCAAAAGACAGCTGCTGCCACTTCCTTTGAGGCCCATTTCAACAGAAAGACCTTTTCAACAATGGGGCTTGGATTTCATTGGAGAAATTCACCCCTCATCTTCAGGACAACACAGATGGATTTTGACTGCAACAGACTACTTCACCAAGTGGATTGAAGCTGCCCCATGCAGACAAGCAAATGATTTAGTAATCATTCAATTTTTGGAAAACAATATACTGGCTAGATTTGGCTGCCCAGAAAAGATAATAACAGACAATGCTGCTGCCTTCAAATCCAAGAAAATGATAAATTTCTGTCATAAATTTCACATTACTTTGGGCCATTCTACAGCTTACTATCCTCAGGGAAATGGTCTTGCTGAATCATCAAACAAAAGTTTGATAAACATCATAAAGAAAGTGCTAGAAGAGAACAAAAAGAACTGGCACAAGAAGCTAGTAAATGCTTTATGGGCAGACAGATTAACCACCAAAAGATCAATTGGGACCAGCCCATATCAGTTAGTTTATGGATTAGAGGCCAGATTTCCTTCATCACTAGGGGTGCCAGTTATGAAACTTCTACAAGAAAGTCAAGCAGAGCCAAATGACATGCAAAGAAGGATCAACCAGATAATCTGTTTACAGCAAACCAGAGAACAAGTTTTCAGCAGAGTGCAAATACTACAGGAAAAACTTAAAAAGGCCTTTGACAGAAGAACCAAAGCAGAAGATTTCAATATGGGAGACAAAGTTCTAAAGTGGGATGCAAGAAGAGAAGACAAAGGGAAACATGGGAAGTTTGATTCTTTATGGAAAGGACCATTTGCTGTCCAAGCAGTGCAAGGTAATAACACTTATTTCCTTAAAAGCTTGACTGTGACTGAACTAGATGAAGGTCCTGTCAATGGCAGGATGCTGAAGCACTATTATGATGGTTCAATATGATAAGGATCCAAAGGTTCATTGTATATATGCAATTGTACATATTCTCTTTTTTTTATATTGTATAAAGAGGTTTTCCCAAGTACTGCAACTAGCAGCAACAGGCAGATAATATCAGAGGTTCCCCAAGAAAGAAGCACACTATTTTGACAGGTTACATGTATCAGAGCTCAAAGATTAAGATGGACAATCGAGCAACAAGGCAATCTGACCTGCTGTTCTTGGTCTTTCAAAAGAAAAACCATCCCCATATGGAGCCACTGTTGGATACCTATAGTAATAGGTTTCATATTTCATGATTGATTATCGAAAATCCAAATATGCTCTGCTTTGTTACTACAAAGATCCCATATTTCCGGGAAATCAGAGGTGTGTGAAATTACTTCAGATATTGAGGACCTTATTACATTTTTGTGGATGATTCAACAGTCTAATCTGGATCATGCCATGTTTCAATTTTGAGTTGTAGAATAGAGAAAGAAGTCTGTCCAAACAGCTTAATCTTGGCAGATAAGTAGTTCAGGTAGAGAAACAAAGGTTCCCAAAAGCCTAATCTGGGACCTTGGAAGAGATAAGGGTAGAAACAGATAGAGTAAAAAAAAAAAGGAAAAAGCCAAAGAAAAGAAAAGGCAATTGAGGGTTGCAAGTCTAAGTGCCCCTCCAAGAAGAAACTAAAAAATGTTAGGTGAAATAGTTGGGTAGGCAGTTGTGGTTGCAGAAAGGACAGGTTCACCATTACATAGTTGTCAAAGATATTTTGCCAAGGCAATGGACATATCAGCAGAAAAGGTGGTGAATTTCATGGATTCACAGCAGAAAGCATCACTAACTTCACTTTTTCCCCCTTACTCCATCATTAACATCCCCTTTCTCAAAGATTCCCCTCCTTCACTTCACTAACTCCTAATTCTACTATTTAACTCCCTTATTCTACCCCTTGCCCTAATAATAATAACACTAAGGTGTATAAAGCCCTAAATGTTATATATTCCCTCCCCTAGGCATAATAGCCGAGAAATCTGCAAAGAGGGATCATAGTGGCATCTGGCCACCATGGTGAACCTATCTCCGATACTCTCCCTTTACTGCAGATCATTTCCCCTCAAAAAATACCTTTGCATGGGTAAAAACCCCTCTTTAAACCCCTCTAGCCCACAAAACCCTCTGCAAACCTTACAAAAATCAAATCCCGCTTTCGGCACATTCCCAAAGGCAAGCGCGGGTGGGCAGAAAAAACATTTGAAAAACTATGCCAAAACCCATAAACGTTAAATTTTCCGCCGCCCTATCCGCCGTGCACCTTACACCTCCGCCAGCCGTCGGATCAAGCCCTCCAGATCCGACGGCCCATAACAATATCGGAACGCCGTCCACGTCCGCGCGTTAACTCCCGAGAACATGACGTTGCGCCTCGTCATGCCTCTGCCACGCGTCGCCCGTTAGACCGTCTCGGAGCTCCCTCTGACACCCTGGGCGCCGTACTCTAACCGCCCCGAGAGACCGTGACGGTTAGAGCCTTAACCGTAACCTTCACGGCTTAACCTCCGCCCGTCCGCTATTGACCGTTCTGCCACGTCCAGCTCACCGCTGACTGGACTGCCACCTCACCCCCGTTGACCTGTCGTCTTCAGCCACGTCCTCCCCGATGACGTCAGCTGACGTCACATCACCGTGACCCACCAATGACGTCATGCTGACGTCATCATAAAAAAGCGCCAAATGGGTAAAAAACTCATATTAACCGAATTTTGCGCGTTTTTTACCATTTCACTGTTATTTCGTCTGTACACTCTGCTCAGCCATTTCTGCCTGGATTTCCGCCAACCGGTACAATTAGCCCAAGCAACCACGTCAGCAGCTGCAGTACACCTTGCCACGACCTCTGCACGTCGAATTACAGGTATTTACCCTGCCCTGCCCTCCATACGGCCTGCATTCTGCTCTAATCTGCTCACAAGCATAATAGGACCGTAAAACAGACTTTTTCACCGCTAGAACCGGGTTATATCTCCACCATTGTCTCTGTGAAGTCCAAAAAATTCCCTGCAGAGTTGTAACAAACTGCAATTCATCTAAAAACCCCTCAGCTCTGCGTTTCCCGGCAAATTCACTGCTAAATACCTCCGAAATACTACCAGAAGCTCACTTAGGCCCCAAAGAGGCTCTGTTACCAATTACCAGCAGTATTTCAATTTCTAGCTGGTAAATTCCCCTTTGACAATTCAAAAAATCAAGTTATTTTCCCACTGAGGGCAGTCTGCAGTCTGTTTTTGCCAGTCACTTGTCAAATTGCAACATTTGCCCATTCAGAAGCTATGGAGACCCCTATTGCATTAAATATCAAGCCTATCAATGCTCCTCACCGAGAACTAGCATGGCAAGCCCTGGGAGACATGGATTACCAGATGTTGGACTGGTTTCCTATGGGAACTAAGTATAATATCCAAATGTTAAATGAACTGAGAGCCCAGCACATGAGTGGAGCAGATATCCTGGGAATTTGGGAATCAAATTTGCCCATATACAACCTTCCCCAAGTTAATCCCATGCCAGAGCTTATCTACAGTTGCCAAGAGCGCTATGACCCCAGCCAAAGGGCAGTCATTAGCCCCACAGGCCTAGTCCTGTTTCAGATCACTCCAGAGAGTATAAATCAGATGCTGCATTTCCATACAGCCAAGAAGTTGACCCCTCTTTCCATGCAAGATTTGATAAAGAGAGGAAATAACCTGTCTAATGACCAGATTGTGAAGATTAACCAGCTATTTGTCACACCTAGCTCTGAAGCAGTCAGAACCCCTCCCATTGGATACCAATACCTGAATGAGTTGGGCAGGATGATGGTGGACTTGATTGGCTATGTCCTAGGATTCAGAGGACTAGAAGATGTAGATGACTGCATATTGGCAATGCTGTCCATATTTGCCCCAGGTAAGCCTCCAGCTATCCACTATGATTATGCAACTTATATAGCTGAGAAGATTCATGACCAGTTCATGAACTTGAAGAGGGAGAGGCTGTTCAGATACACCTCCTACATATACCATCTGTTCTTGTTCAACCAGCCAACTACCTTCTCTGTCCCTTTGAGGCCACTCAACGCCCAAGGAACCCCAAGATCAGTTGTTTTTTGGACCCCTGTGTTCCACCGTACCTCACTATCACCTTATACATACTGTGAGTTTATTGATTTATTTGTTCATCCAGCCCTAGCAGTGCTGCAAGGTGCCCCTTCTCCTAGACTGACCGATGACATGAAAAGAATTCTTCATTTGAACAAGCTTTACAACATCGGCAACTGGTACTTCTACCAGAATCACACAGTCATTAGGGTGTATGGATGTGAATTAAATCCATTTAGGCTGCCAAGGTACGTTCCCATGAGACTGTTTGCCTTAGAATATTTCAGGCAATTTGGGAACTCAGATTACCTACACTTTCAGAGTAAAAACAAGAAATCACAGTTGAAAGTGAGAAATCAGCTAGGTCCCTTCTTATACAACAGGAAGGAAGAAGGCTGGAAAGAGGCAGACAGGATCCTGGGAGGACTCCAGTTGAAAACTAGTTTTGAGTGGATTCCATATGACCCTAACCACTCTATTTCCCTCAGGAGGATCAGGTATAAGTTAGGCAACTATGCTCATGCCAGATTACCTGAAATTGAAAAATATGCAAATGCACCAGATTGGGAAGAGGGCACATTAGTAGAGCAAATGACTAATGAAGAAATACTTGAGCAAGAGGCTAGAAATGTCCAAAAACAAGCTGACTTGGAAACTTGTGGACAGGTGCCTATTTCCTACAGGAGGCAAATTGGGGCAGCCACCACAACACCAGCAACACAACAGCGAGCTGCCGAGCAGACAACCCAAGCAGCAAGCAAGGACAAAGGCAAACAGGTGGAACAACCACCTATATTAACAGAAGAACAGGTTGACACCTTGCTACAGCAGCAAGAAGAAATGGAAGAACGGGAGTTGGGGCAGCAACAAGATAAACCACAAACTAGTGGGCAGCAGCCATTACAGCAAAATAAAGAGACAGATTTGCCCGGTTCTACAGAACAGCAGCCCCAAACAGAGTTGCCTCCAAGAACAGACATCAATGTGGACAGCTCAGTCCTCCAAACACCTCAGAAGGAGGACTTAACCAGAAAGAGAGAAAGAGAGACTCCCCAGACTTCATCCTTTATCAGAGGAGAGAAGAGACAAAGATTGAATGACTCCCAAGAGGAGGACATAGCAGTAAGGCAGGCCATGGGCATGGGCCCACCCAGTGGAGAACTCTCGGCCAGCTTATCTCAAAGAGGACCAGATATGACAATGGGAGGAGAGGTCAGCTCTTCTGGTCAGCATAGAGAGGGGCACTCAAGTATAAAGCAGCAGTTCATAGAAATCAAGAGAAGGAGTGATCCCATAAAAGTGCAACTCTATGATCACTTGTTAAAACTAGCTCCCAGCAACCAGCAGAGACTAATGTCTGCTTTTGATGTGAGTGAGGGAAAAATGATAATGAGCCATTTCATGCCCACAACTCTACATCCTCAGTCCACCTCAGACTATTTGAGAACAAATATGGAGGTTCTGGCTAAAGATATTCACCCCATGGATAAGATAGAGTTACACAAACAAACGGGTGAAATGGTGTATGCCTCCCTGGCAGATGAGACACTGGAAAATTACAAGTTAAAGAGCAGCCTAGACAATACATCATCCCAGCTAGAATTGGAACGAGCATCCTCACAGGCCAAGGACAACAGGATCAAATCCTTAGAGGAGGTAATCATAGAGATAGGACATGATCCCAAGGATGTCAAAGGCATCCAAGAACTGCTGAAAATAAGGGATGCAGACATGGCAGCCCTAAGAAAGAAAATCAAACTCCCGGCCACCATCCATCCACAAACAGATGAAGTTGCCCAGCAACGGCAAGAAAAAGATACCACAGACCTGCTGGTATCCTTATACAAAGAGCTGGTTAGGACTCAAGACCAGCTAGGACAAACTGAAGCTGCAAAGGCAGCACTACAAGAAGCCATGAAACAGAAAGGGGAAGGTCAATCCTCCCAGCCTCCTCCATTAATAATAAATCTTGAGGAAACACCTCCGATCATCACTCCTCCTCCTCAGCAAACAGGAGCTACAGCACCATCCACAGCCCCCACAACAACATCAGAGCAAGCTGCTAGCTTAGACATGCAGAAGCTACAAGCAGAGATCCGAGCTATGGAAGCTCAAATGAAAGAGCTGGATGGGCTCAAACAGAACTTGGCTAATGTTAATGAGAAATTTGATAAAAGCAAACAAAATGAGGCAGCCAAAGAGAGAGAGGTGAAAACCCTTAAGAGAAGGATTGCTGAGCTGGAAAAAGAGCTTGCACTGGAAAGGGTGACAGCTGATATGAAAGCAGTGTTGTGGAGCAACATTGGGAGATCCATTGCCAAACAGTGGCAATACATTGAAACCATGGATGAACAAATGGTGCTCATCACCAAAGCAAACAAGGAAATACAGAGAGCAAGGGCAAGCCTTGGGCACATGCCAGAAGCAGCTACCAGGATGATCAATATCCTGAATTATAAAACCAGCACTCAATTGGCTAGCATGGGAATCAACAACAGGACAGAAACAATTGCCATAGCCAAGAGAGTTGTTACATTGAGAAACTTGATTGGAACCTTGGAGAGAAGGACACAGGACATGCAAACAGAAATTAACAGGTTCCTGGAGAAGTTTGTAACCCTGCAGAACAGAGGCCTCCCCAACATTTTGAGCAGCGTGGGAAGACTGCTCACCCTGGACAACTATAACAAGAGAATTGATGCCCATGCAGTAGCAGAGATTGCAAAACCTCCCAGCACTTCAAAGGAGCCAGGGCCAGCTACAGGGCAAATGATGTATGACAGAGTGGAGAACCTGTTTTTTCTCATGAATGAGATAGAGCATCTGTTTGATACACCACCCAATTTCTTCAAGTTCACAGAAGCAGATGAGACTCTAGGGGCAATTTTGGCACATCAACTGCCCACACAGGATGTCTGGAGGCATTTGACCCAGACAATTTTGACAGGCCAGAACCAATAGCGCAGAAGGAAGAAGCAGGTACATACAGTGACAATTTTGGGAATTAATACCCACATGAAAAGGCAGAGGCTGAGCCAACTCAGCCAGACCAGTCACTCGCCACCAGCAGCAGTCAAAGTCACAGCTGACAGGTCCGAGACATAGTGTACCAGCCTACAGTCGGGTTTTCTATGCATTAACTCCAAATATTCAGACCGACTTAGCTATTCTTATAAAGCTAAATATCTTCTGACAGAGCATTAAGATGCCTGTGCTGTGTATTAAATGTGTAATAAATTTTCGACATAATATCTTAGATAGTTGGTGAGAATGTAAAGACTGAGATAACGCAGAACTCAGATATTTCTGTAGACGACCGCTAGTATATATAGACCCTTCACAGATGCTGAAGAGGTTGCTGGAATTTTCTCTTGGATAACTTCCATCTGCTGTAATATTTTCAGAGAATTAATACAAAGGAGGAATGGAACTTCCAGAAGTTTGGTGTGTTTGATATCTTGTGGTGAAGGATGCATGTTACAGGATTCCATGGGTGTTGCATAAAACTATAAGTATTCTCAAATCTCTTTGTCGTGTCTGTTTTGAGTCTTTTGTTCTCTTTACTGTTCTTATGTTTACACTTGATAGCAAGGTGAAAGGATAGTACCAGGATTTAACTATGTTTACCCTGGACTCAAACTGAGCTATTATAAATGTTTTCCTCTTATACAGTAACAGAATTGTAATTCTTAAATGCTGCAATTCAAAACTGTGTTTTTATTATAACAATAAATCTCAGGGATTCAACTTTGCCCCTAAGATCTCTGTTTTCTCTTCTTAAAGCTATCTGTTGGGAACACATAGATAAATAGTGGAAATTCTTGAATGCTTTCACTATTCGTGCTACCTGTTTCCAGTCTTTTAATCAAAAATCTGTTCTATTAAACTCCCAAATGGCCCTGTAAGTCCCATCTTTCATCTCAAAACTTCAAACACATACAGCTACAGACTCCATTGCCCAATGGTACTCAACTTCTCAGAAAACTACTTCACTAGAACCTAAAAGGAATTTCATCAACCAAACATAAACAAAACACAGTGCATAATAGCTAGCCTAAAACCCTACAACAAACAGTTACAAATCATAAAGAGAGAGCCCTCTCTGATCACTGTTAGGCTAGAAGCGGTGATCCAAAGATTGGTTAGTGGTTACCCCGGCCGTATTCCCTTGGGAGTCATAGGGAACAACCTGGGTGTTAACACCACCTATGACAAAGAGATGTATTCCACTATGCAGGAATGCCGACAATGGAAGCATTACGTTCTAGGGAAGGAACCGATCATCCACACAGACCACTGACCCCTATAGTTCATACAGACACAAGGAAAGTTGCAGAACGATTGCCATAAAAAATGGTCCACATACCTGTAATATTTTCATTTGAACATTAAGTACAAGAAGGAAAGCACCAATAATGTTGCAAACTACCTGAGCCGATTATCGATCATGGCGCTAACCACTGTGCTCGACACTTGTGGACACAGGACTTTGGGGTGGCCGCATCTTTACAAGAGAGATCCATAATTTAGCAACGCATACCAGATGCTCCTGAAATCCAAGCAAGTTCTTGATTTTCACCTCCAAGGTGTACTATTATGCCACCTGGAACACCTTTGTGTTCCTTCAAGCCAATGTGCCAAGGTGATTTGGGAGGCGCACTACAGTCAGGATGCTTGAAATTTCAGAGTAGAGAAAACAATGGAAGTGTTGCAGAAGTATTTTTATTGGCCAAACCTACCCATGCCATTGCCAAATCGACCAATAAGAAGCAAGGCATATATACTCCTCTGCCTACTCCTAGTTGACCTTGGGAATCCATCCTCATGGATTACATGTTGGGCCTTCCTTCTACCAAGCATGGCAACGACTTTATTTCGTGGTCATTGACAAATTCTCTAAGATGGCCATTATGGCAGTCTTTAAGGAAAGAATCACAGCAAAACTCACTGCTAATCTCTTCTTTGAATGAGTGTGGTTACATTTTTTTATCCCACAGTCCATTATCTCAAATCAGGACAACAAGTTCCTGAGTACATTTTCATCAAGCCTCTGGTCAATGTTGTATACCAATCTCACTAAGTCCACGAACTTCCACCCCCAAACTAATGTCCAAACAGAGGTCGTCAACAAGATTATAATGCATATTCTTCGCATGTACAACTCAAATCATCCACACAAATGGGATGAAAGCCTCCCCTATGTCCAACACAGTTACAACAGAATAATACATAGTTCAACTAGCCACAACCCCTTTCAGGTGGGATTGGGATTCCAGCCACTATGTCCCATTGATGTGGCCATATCATTTACAGAGATACTCAAGTATATTTGTCTCATGTCCAAGAAGAATTTTATAGGGCTAAAAACTTCATTGAACGCATTCAACACATTCACCAATAGGTCCACGACATATTAGACAGAGCCAGTGCTAAGTACAAGCAGTGTCATGATGATCATCGAGTGCCACTCAAGTTCTACGTGGGCAACAAAGTTTGGTTACTGATACAAATTGGATCATTATATTGTTTTTCATCCATCTCGATGTATTTGGAGTGGAAAAAGTGGAGGAATCAACTCATGGGAGCGTTTTTACCAGCGGGGCCCAGTTTGGTGAAACAGAGTTTGAAACCTTCCGGGAGCATTTTGAGGCATCAAACGATGGTTTTTAGGGTAAAAATTTGTTACTTAAGCACCACACCCTTTCATTTTACTCTGTACTTATAGATCTTTCCAACGACACAAGAAGTGTGTCAATCAGAGTTTGCATGAAAAAGTTATGCCACTTAGAAGTTGATGTAGTCAAAATTAATCACTAGTAAGCTATCGGGTTGTATTATAACTAGCCCACTAGGAGGAAGAGGCATTCCATTCTTTTGAGAGCATTTTGTTCCATAGCTGAGCAAAGATAGCCAAGAGAGATAGGAGGTAGAGAACAAAAAGATGATATGTGCACTATAGTAGCCCACAGGCCATAGAAATTACTTCTTTGTACCTGTAGCCATATTTCTAGATAGAGAAAGAGAGCGAAGCGACCTCACCTTGCAGTTGGGTTTTCTCCCGAAAGGGTTTCCGTGAGATAATATCTTGTGTCTTGTGTGTGTGTGTGTGTGTGTTTATTTTGTTGTTCTCTACTTTTCTGCATAATTTCCATTCGCATGCATGCACTAATTATAGTTAAATCCACAGACCTTAAAGTTTAATAAACTATAATAGTGTAGAATTTTTAGAGTTTTAATATAATATTATTAGATCTGTTGTGACGAACTGTCTAGTGGAATATCCACGACACTTTATAGGTCAGTTACATTTGCAGAAGGAGCATCTCATTGGGGCCCGCCACATGCTTCACCTACTCTGATATGGGCCTTACACCATCACTAAGGCTGTGGGAGACAATTCTTTTGAGCTCAATATTCCCCCATTCCTTGGCCTGCACCTAGTGTTCAATGTGGACCGCCTTCGGCCATACTTTCCACCATTACTAGACACATCAAACATTGCAGAACAACTCACACCAATGGAGCTAAACCCAAACGATATGGAACAGGCCACAATGGATCGAATCATGGACACACGAATCAAGAACAGTCGCCAACAAAATATCCAATTGTATCAGGTTGTCAAAGATGGCCAACTACTGCACCAAGGCAAGTGACTCATCAGGGACTAAGTTCGGCAGAAGTTTCCCCATATCATGGAGGCACTCAACATAATGGGGACCATTGCTTCCTAAGGGGGGAGGAATAATCCGGATGGATATTGGTGGCCACTCGCCTATTCTACTTGGACCCCCACCATTTTTTCATTTTAGTTTCTTTAATTGTAGCACAACTTACTATTTTTGGTAGTTTTTCAGTTCCTAAGTTTCGAGAGCCATTTTGAGGGACTAAAAGGCATTTTTAGGGAAAACAGAGAGACCAGAAAAGTGTTATATCAACTTTTTGATTTTTTTAGCCTCTTCTTCGAGATCTTCGAAATGAGGTATTATGATAGCCAAACGGAGATCATATGCCAAAGTTACGACCCCGAGAAGTTGGCATTCCAAATTACCACAATGGGGCCCATAATTGTTTGGCGCTTCATCTCCCAGTGTTATAGACATTTTTGGGCACTACAACCCCAATCATACATGTCCATAAACCAAGGGCTCCTAAGTCCCTAAAAGTGTTGTTCCATACCCTAAAATAACAAGGTCAGCTGATTACATCATCTCCCAGAAGTTCTCCACAGGAAACTGCTCAGAACTGGTCAAAACTGGACCATACAGGTTGCTCAGTGCTAAGGGTGCAATGCATCCCACCTGCCCAGTGTAAAAGTTGTGATACATACTAAAATATCCCTACTGTAGGGTGCGATGGGTGAGAGTGGACAAATGGCAGAGACAGTTTGCAAGGTGGATGAACATAGAATCTTCCAGAAACTTCTCCTATGACACTTGCCTCTCTAAATTCACCCAGGGATGAGTAGGAGATCATCAATCTCCAAGTGGAATCAAGAACTATCAGAGATAGGACAGTAATCAAAATCCCAGAAGTTGACTCACCCCCCTGCAATCGTCTATATATGGATCCCTCATCCTAGAGATCCAGAGGCTGGAACTTTGTATCTTGTAAGGAAGTGTTGTTGGTTTCTTGGTGGAATATCATAGTGTTAGGTGATCTAAGATTTTCATGAGGTGAAAGAAGGGCTTTCATGCTGGAGGATGACATCGGGTCAGAACAACTGGTTCTAATCTTCTTTGCTATTCTTGATATTAATAAAGATATTCAAGTTTTCCTCCACATTCTTGTATGTCTTGATGATATATGCATTTGTGTGGTCAATATATATCTAGCCCTGTTTTGTTTATGATTGTAGTTCTCTGTTCTTCGATAGTATTATGCTACTTTGATTCCATAGGTACTCTTTGAAGTTGGGTAGACGAAGGAGAAGCGGCAAGGATCTGTCAGAAGGGAGAGGAACCGAGCAAGGAACCAAGCACAAGACTGAGGTTGGTGTCCTTCATTCCCCTCTTATCTACTTCTCATAAAGGAAAACAAAAGTGGTTTTAGTTTGTTTGTTTCTAAGATAGCTACCAGTCTTAGTGGGACTAGCAGCTCCTAGTGGACACTAGATTTCTCGATAACAAAATGGCGACTCCACTGGGGAGCAAATAGATTGTTTGTTTGTCTATATTTTTTCATTTTATAAACTTATAGACGGAGCCTGAAGTCAAGCCAACTAGCCTTCGAATTGCATTTTCTATGCAAGTGCAAAGTAGATCAATGTTGCTTCAGTCTATCTCCGAATTTTGTTTATAGACTGAACAATCAATTTGCAAACCTTCTAATTTCCCTAGTGGTGTCTCTAGTAACCTCATTAGATCATTCCCTGTGATTTCTATTTACTGTACATCACTTGCTCGGCCTAAATCCCTGAACTGAGCTGCAAACTGTGACCCGGAACCCAGTTGAAGTCTCTTCCCTGGACCATCACACCTTCTACTCTTGGGAATATGGATGCATCACACTTCCCGTGTGCAGTAGGTGCACTGCATCGTACTTTCCCTGTGTTGCAGGTGCGCTGATCAGAAAAGACCTCTTCTGCCCTCAGATTTTGGTTTCTGTGTTCACTCTCTTCAGCTCTATTCAGGAATTTTGCTGTTTGTGATCAGTATACCATTGTGGAAACCGCCTTCCTTTCTGTCATTCTGCCTCCATTGTGCAAATAACTATGAATGTTTTTATGTATTGTGCGCCATTTTCAATTCCCTTTTACAAAGAAGTAGCGTAATCGAATTGTTGTCTTTTGATTTGAAGGTGTCGCAAGTGTCATTTTTAGTCAAAGAGAAGAATTCTATTGTTCTTAATGGTCGATTGTATAGTTACTCTTGTATTTGATTTGAATTAGTAGTTTTTGAAGTGTCAAAAGCAGTTTTCAATTCAAAATAGCAAAGTGTCATCATTATCTCCCTTTCATTTTTGAAGAGAAATTTGTTAGTACTGTCGCTTTGAAAAGATAATTCAGATTTGTACTTAGCATTCTTCTTGTCATTCACACATTAAGAAAGCTGAAAACAAATACATGCATATGCATTTGCATTTAGACTGCTTGTTGGTTTTATTTAGGATAGTGCATCTAGTGTGTGCTCTCTGCTATATGTCGAAAGAATATCATCTCTCTTTCTTTAGTAGCTAGGATTTTCATTGCAAAAATAAGATTAAACGATCATTTATCATCTTATATTGCATTTTAAGAATTATATCTACATCACGTGGTGAACCTGAAAGGCAAATTTCTTAAGAAAGATCAACTGTAGAATAAATTCAATGAACATAAAAACGCTTTGGAACCTGATGCACAACATCTAGAAGTCTAGGCTAGAGACGTATTCCAGCATCGTAAATCCTGGTAACTGTCACTTTCATTGTTGGTTGGGTGATTCCTCCTCTTTGAGACGACAAGTGCCAGTACGGACTTGTGCTCCCACGTACCATCGAGTATATATTGGGAGACCACAATAGGCTATATCCTTTATCCATAGGAAGCCATGTCTGCCGCCCAATCGATCGCAATGCACTGAACACAACATTCAAGAAGATTGACTGTCGTATCATAAAAATTATTCTGTAGTTTTGCGATTTGTTTGGTAATCCCTCTGTCTAGATTTCCAGAGTAGTCTCTTTCGTTCCTTTTCAGACTCCTTAAAGGAAATGGTCCATCTGAGCACTTGTCACTTCAGGCTCATTAAAAATAGAAGGCGACTAGAGTCATCTTTTGTTTTTTCTCAACTCTTTAAAATTGAAAAAACAAGTTGTGTCAAAGCATCTAAAATTCATTTAATTCGGAAACATTTTCCCCTTTATTTTTAGTTGATCAAGTAATCCACAATCGTGGAAGAAATTCAATTGAAACCCCGTCGTTCACGGGGGCTTACGAGTCAACCGTCTTTGTCTCCAGAATCAAAACTATTCCGGACAAAGAGAACTCGTTTAACCGGCTCAAAGTCCCCTGGTCGGGTTGGAACAAGTGTTCCGACACCCTCAGAGACTCCGGTTACTCCAAACATTTCTGGTACCCCTGCCTTTACAGAAGAAGTTCCGCAGCCACTAGAGGATAGTAGAACTGATCCTAGTATACCTGAACCGGCTCCATCTATAGCTGATTCAGAAGGTGTTGTTCCCCAAACATCAGTCGCTGCAGAATCTATACCTTCTTCGGCACTGGAAATATTTTACGGACCTGACGGTCTACCTCTTCCACCTGGTTTGATTGCTATAGAAGAGATTGTGGAGGATCCACCATCTAGTACTCCATCGCATTTTGGAGTTGGGATCACTCTATATCCTTCTTCATCAGAAATTATTCTACCATTATTGGAAGTTCCTGTAAAATCGCTAGGAAACCTTTTGGATAGACTAGATATGTCTGAACAATCGTCGACATCTAGGACTATGTCATCTGACACAGCGGTGGCAAAACTGCCTGCTGCCACTCCAACAATGTTCGTCAGCGTACCATCTGTCGCAACTAGCTCTCAATCGCTGGATGGAATTCGTTAAGAGGCTATTTCCATAGTATGGTCTGTTCCCGTTTGTTCGTCCGTAATAATATCTAGAATTTCTTATGTTGAGTCTTAGCAAATTGATCCTTAGCAGTGTCAATTTGGGCAGTCCGGTCTTCAAAGGAAAATCATTCCATTAAGCACTGGACTACCGCCGTATGGGGGGCAATATGCCCTTTCATTGTCTCCTCCGGGAGGTCAAACATACGAGAGTTCACAACAGAATTCAGGTTATGCTGGAATTACATCCAGTGGTTGGATACCAATACTGCCTCAACAACCAAGAGTTGTATACTCAATGCAACAAAGTATGCCTATGTCAAATATCCCCACTACACCGGCTATTGTGACGGTGTCACAAGTACAAGCGTTACCTATTGTATGCCAACCTCAAGTCTCTCAGGTCACAATCCAACAGCCCCTTGTCCCTGCAATGCCACCACAGACATCAGTTAGTGGCTCCTTAACTGGAGTGACCCAGGCTCAAACGGGTACCATTACCCCTCATCTCGGTCAAACAGCCAGTATTGGACAACATCACATGGTCTCACAACCATGGCTGGTGCAATATTAACAACCACAATTCCAACAAGTTTACCAAGGAACTGAGCACCAAGTCTTTGCAAGTAATGGGCAGCCGTATATTCAAAATGGACAAAATAAACCATTTCATAATGGTTATGCCCATCAACCTTATCAAAGTTATCAGCATCAAATGCACTATGCTGGTATGCAAAGACCCACTTCTCAGGAAATCCCATCTTATCCTGGGTATGCTTCGTCGAACCTGAATCAACAGTTGCCCTTCGTGGCAACTTTAGAGTTACCCAATCTAAATCGGCTAACAAACGATCCAATCACTTACGCCCCTTGGTGGCTAGCGATTCCTCATAAACTTCCATCAGATATTCCTAAATTTAATGGAAATCCAGGTGAAGACCCGTCGAATCATGTGATGACCTTTCACCTGTGGTGTTCATCTAACACTCTAAATGATGATTCGATTAGGCTTCGCCTTTTTCAGCGAACGTTAACTGGTCTGGCAGCAAAATGGTATATCGAATTGCCTAGAGCTTCGTTTGATAATTTCAGTACCCTAGCCACAACCTTTTTAACCCATTTTTAGTTACCCATAAGGTACGAAACAGGAACAAAGCTTCTTACCAATTTCAAGCAAACAATGGCCACTCACATATCCGATCATATTCATGAGTGGTGACGTCGTCGTAGAATGGTAAAAACATATGTTCCTAATCAGCTATTGGCTGAATGGTTTATTAAGTCGTTGTTACCTTCTATTACGGAAGATGTGGCAAAGGGAGGAGTCTTCACTGAAGAGCAAGTAATTTCTCGTGCGCAATATCTAGACTTGATCTATACTCAGTCTAGCACATTTTACGATAAAATCCCTGATGCTCCTAGACCGGAATTTTCCGTTCCTCCCTCTCCTAAATCAAAGAAAGACTCTCATGCCGGGGACGGCGTGATAGGAACTGTTATCACTCAAGCTGTCCCTTGGCTCCTTAAGGGATACGGCCGAGGTAACCACAAACCAATCTTTGGGCTGCAGGTCCTAGCCTACCTGCAGTCAAAGAGGGCTCTCTCGTTTACAATTTAGCTTTGTTTTGGGTTGATTTTAGGCTAGTTATGGTGTACATGGGTTTTGTTTTGATTTTGGTGGGAAGGATGATGTTTTCAAGCAGAGTTGGGATGCATAGAGTGAGAAGTTCAAACCATTAGGAATGGAGTCATGGATTAGGGCTTGTTGTTGTGTTTTCTTGGTCACAAGAGGAATACAGAGCAGGATAGCTACACATAGAACAATATCAAGCTGGAATAAAGATGGAATGAAGGTCAGAGATGAAAGGCAACTAAGAATCTTTCATTAGCTAACAGAGAGGGAAGGTGAATGAAAGTTTGTCTAGGAGCAGTCAAGAATTCCTAAATAACAGTCATATGTGAAAGAAACAGGGTAAACATGATCATTTAAGTATGCATATTCATAACCATTTCTGAAGAAAACATATAGAAATAACAAGAACTGAGCATAGAGTGCAGTCAAGAAAAGCCTAAGCTATTCTTCTTTCTTGCTATTTAGATGGTAACACAATGGTGGAGTAAACATATATAAACTGTAAACAGAGGTAAGAAAACACTTATTGAGCCATGTAGTAGCACAGGAATTCCACAGTCACTCTTTGGCCATTAAATAACACAACAGACAGTTCTTCATCCAAAGCATTCCAGCAGTCTTTGATTATAGAGCTCTCAAAGTATACAACGCAAGTCTAGAATGAGGATTATCAACCAACCAACCCTTTAAACAATGAATCAGGGTGGTTTATATAGAGAAAATATCCAAAATATCTATTACATCAAACCTTAAATAGATCTGAGGGAAATGAGTTCTTTAATCTAATCTTGTCTTGAAATTAATGCAAGAAGATATCTATTTGAGCTGTGCTGGAGGCTGCTGCATCAAAATGAGTTAATATGGTGTCCTTGGTGGGTCAGTGCAGTGTTTCTGCAATAACTGTGCCTTTAATCTCTTACCTGCACCTCTTAGGCAGTTCTGCTGCTTTTTAGGTGGCTTTAATGTGCACTAATCTCGATTCGATGAGCTTTGAATGGCCTTTACTGCTTCTTTGACTTGGATGGAGGTCTTTAATGTTCACCTGCTTTGATATTGCCGATCTGATACTTTTTGCCACTTCACTGATAATCTTTTATTGAATCTGGGCTTTATCTTTCCTCTGATACTCTTTAACACTTGAATCAGGCTACTTTCTCTCCCTTGATATGCTTGAAACTATCAAATCGCCCCTTTTCTGCCCTTTCAAGGAAAAAATAACTGTTGCAAATGCCTTTTGTGGCCTCTAGAATGCTATCGGTGTTGGCCGATTGAATATGAACATACATGAAGAAATCCTGTCAAATAAAGGCGGAGGAATGCAATCTGATAACTGTGTTGGGCTGAGGCTGGCTTTTAATTTGCGTTTTTTGGACCTGCTGCCCTAGTGCTTCGCTAAGTCACTGCTTTGTTATCCTGCTCTTGGTATGCATACTTGGCCTTTTTATAGAATTGCCGTAGTCATATCTTGACTCCCTCTGCCTGCTGTCTTTCTTTAGTTCTTTGTTTCCAGCGTTGCCTCTTGCGAATTTTTGGGTTTTGCAGGTAGCTGAGCAATAGGAAGCTCTCCATTTTGAGCAATTTTTCTTAGCGATGTGCTAATCGTGCATCGAAAACTACCTCTGTTTCTGGTTTCAAGCATTCTTTGATGCGATTATCGCCCTTTGTGCCTTTTCTGTGAAGACGTCAGCATGACATCATTGGCAAGTCCCGGGTATGGCAGGGTGACGTGGCAGGGTGACATGGCAGTGTGACGTGGCAGCACGGCAGGGTGACGTGGCACAAGATACAGTGGCGGGGTAGGGACGGAGGCAGATGTGGTGGAAGTGACAAGTAGTAGTGGCGGGCCGACGCGGAGGTGATGTGAACGGCGACGTGGCGCTGACGTCAGGGGTGGAGAGACAGAAGGCAGTTTGTGGTTTTATCGGACCGCCTTCTGTATGAGAGCGGTAATTGTGAGAGGGGCTTTGATGCAATCGCGTGGAGACACCCATCTTTTATACGGTGGGGAAACCGCTACGCCATCGGACGCTAACTCCCGTGCGTCGGGGGCGCCCCGAAATCCACCTGGGCCGTTGGATCTGGGAGGGCAGATCGGAGGGTCGACGGAGCGTGGAGCTGGCGGCAGGTTAATGTACAGGGGCCCGCTATATTATATTGATTTATTTATGCGGTGGGGGTTCGAAAACTTTGGGTTTGTGGGTTACGCGCTGGTGGTGTTTAATGTTTATTCAAACATTTTAACACTAAACTTTAAACGATGAGTGCGAGAGGGTAAAAATGATGAAATGTTATGGGTAAAGGGGTGAGGAAAGAGGTTATTAACTTAACCAAATGTTAAGTTAATCCTAGGGTTAGGACGCGGAAGGCTAATGCTAAGGCCCCAAATGGACCTAGCATTCCCTTGACTTTGTTTTTATGGCTATAGTACCAAAGGGTAGCATATTTAATATTTTTTGGGATTTTATATAGTTTTTTGTATAATAGGGGATAAGGAAATGATCTAGGGAGCTAGATAATAGAGTTAGGAGTTAATATGAGTTTATGGATTGAAACTGAATGGATGAATGCTAATTCCATAGTATGAAAACTTAGACATAAGAAGATGAAGGGAGTATAGAATGATTTTTACACAAGAAATGTGGCTTCTTTTCATTGAAGAGAGTCACGACTTGACTTAATATTTTACAAAAATGAAGTGATAACAGGACTGGTTGAGCAGATCCCAAAGTCCTCAAGGGGATGTTAGTGAGTGATTTATGGGGGAATAGAAGGGGAATTAGTCATTCTTCCAAAGTTCTGCCATCAAAACAACTGCTTTGCCACTCCTGGTATTGATGAGATGAGCTGTAATTGACAATACATCAGGTGATCAAAAACTTGCTTCTGCAACCTCAAACTACCTACCTAGCCTATACACCTAACGTTTTTTCTTCCTTTTGAATGGGTGCACTTAGACTTGCAGACCCTGATTATCTTCTTTTCTTTTGACTGCCCTCCTATCTAAATGTACCCTTATCTCTTCCAAGGGCCCAGATTAAGCAGTTGGGCTCCTTCATTTCTCTACCTAGCTACTCATCTGCCAAGCTTAAGCTGTTTGGACAGATATTCATTCTATATCTTCTAAAACAAGCAATTTAAACCTAGGGAAGCCAAGATTAAGCTGTGTGGCTTTCCCTTAACTGTAAAACTCTTCAAAAATGGTATGATTCTTCAAAATGGAACTTCTTGGAAATATGGAACCTTGCAGCATGAAAAGATGACATATTTGGCATGTAAAACAGTCAATCATGAAATATGAAACCTATTGCAATAGGAGGCTAACAATGGCTCCACTTGGGGATGGTTTTTCAAGATGAAAAGCCAAGAACATCAGGTCAGAATGCCTTGATTTTCAATTGTTGCTGTAAACTGAAATTCTCCTTCTTCTCAATGCCTTTGACTGAATTCTTATAAGCTGATATGCAGTATCCTTTTGAGCTGAATTGCAGAAAAATTACAGCTCTGCTTCTTGCCTTTTGGGTGCTTGTAAACATATTGAAATGTGCTTGAGCACTTCTTTGGAATTATTTCAAAAAACAGAGATCTGAAATAGAGCTTTCTTTGATCTTCCCTTCAAAATTTGCTTCGTTGTTCCCTCTTATTGGCTTGCTATAAAAAAAATGCTGAAAATACAAATATTAATGTACAGATAGTATACAGAGCTGTGTTGCATTCAACAAAAGGGATATGATAGTGCTTTAGCATTCAACCATTGACAGGGCCTTCTTCAGCTGTGCTGCCATCCAAACTCTTCAGAAAATATGTGTTGTTGCCTTGAACAGTAGAAATAATAAAGGGGCCTTTCCACAGGAAATCAAACTTGCCATGCTTTCCTTTGTCCTCTCCTCTTGAATCCCATCTTAAGACTTTGTTGCCTATGTAGAAATCTTCAGCCTTGGTTCTTTTGTCAAACATTTTCTTGAGCTTCTCTTGTAAAATCTAAGCTTTGTCGTACACTTTCTCTCTTGTTTGCTGCAAATGGATGGTTTGGTTTATTCTTCTTTGGATATCATTTGGCTCTACCTGAATCTCTTGCAGCAATTTGATAACAGGGATTCCCAAAGAAGAGGGGAACTTGGCCTCCATGCCATAGACTAACTCATATGGGCTCATCCTAATGGATCTCTTGGTTGACAATCTGTCTGCCCATAGGGAATTTACAAGCTTTTTGTGCCGGTTCTTCTTGTTCTCCTCCAAGACTTTCTTAATGATGTTAATCAGACTCTTGTTGGATGATTCGGCCAAGCCATTACCTTGAGGGTAATAGGCTGTGGAGTGACCTAAGGTAATGTGGAATTTGAGGAAAAAACTGATCATTTTCTTGGATTTGAAGGCAGCAGCGTTATCTATAATGATCTTCTCAGGACAGCCAAATCTGGACAAAATGTTGGTTTCAAGGAATTGGATGATGGTGGAGTCATTGGCTTGCCTGAATGGGATGGCTTCAATCCACTTGCTAAAGTAATCTGTGGCTGTTAGAATCCACTTATGCTAGCCAGAAGAGGATGGATGGATTTCTCCAATGAAGTCAAGACCCCAATGTTGAAAATGCTTCTCGTTTGAAATGGGCTTAAGGGGTAAGGGCATAAGCTTTCTTTTGCCTTCAAAGATTTGGCATTTGTGGCATGAAACAACAAAATTTCTCACATCAGCAAACAAAGAGGGCCAATAGCAACCCACCCTTAGTATCTTATCAGCAGTGGACTTCCAATATAAGTGCCCTCCACAGTCCCCTACGTGAAATTCTTTCATGACACTGTCAGTTTCATTCATAGTTAGACAATTCAGCAATATTCCTTCATGATTTTTCCAAAACAGGGCACTATCTAAGACACAAAACTTTGATGCTTTCATCTTTAAAAATCTCTTTTTGGTTCTGGACAACCCTGGAGGAGCACACATGTTTAACAATATAAAACATATATTAGCATACCATGGGGATTGCAAAAAAGCTTCACTGATCTGTGGAGTCGCCAACTCCTCTTCATTGTCTAGTTGATTAATGTCTAAGGCTTGAAAATTGGTTTCGGACATCAGTTTGGCTAAACCTTGTCCCTTTATCAGCTTGGTGGGTTTTATCTCAATGTCATGCTCAAGGATATTGGCAATCCATTTGCCTCTTTTGCCTTCTATGCCCTCTTGAGTTAATATGTCTTTTACAACAACATTTGGCACATAAGCAATCACATGTGAATATAAAATGTAAATTCTGAAATCTTTGATTGCTTTAACAAGGGCATATGCTTGCTTCTCCGTGATTTGGTACTTCAAGGGTGCATCTCTAAGGGCTTGGCTGAAAAATGCAATTGGCTTTTCATTTCCCTGATCATCTTTCTGCAAAAGGACAACAGCAATGGTGTGTTCAGATGCAAATGAAAAAATGATGAAATCCTTATCAAATTGAGGACTTGTGAGGACTGGGGCTTGGGTTAAGGCAAATTTTATGCCCTCAAAGGCTTGCTTGGCCTCTAAAGTCCATTTTACCTTGGAATCCTTCTTTAACATGTTGCTTAACAGTCTTATCAGCTCGGCCAAGTTTGGGATAAATCTCCTTAGGAAATTGATCTTTCCTAGGAATGCTTGCAATTCTTTGATGTTTCTTGGATAAGGGATTTGAAGGATGGATTGAATTCTTTCAAGATCAATTCTAATCCCATCTTTTGAAATGATATGGCCTAGAAATTTTCCTTCTTCTAGGCTGAAGAGAGATTTCTTAGGATTTAAGGAAATGCCATATTTCCTACAGGTTAGGAACACTTGCCTTAGGTGTTTAAGGTGCTCTTGATCAAATTTTGAGAAAGGAGTAAGGTCATCAAGGTAAACCACTAGGAAATCATGGATTTCCTTGGCAAATGCAATGTCCATGGCCCTTTGAAAGGTAGCACCTGCATTCTTTAGGCCAAAAGTCATTTTCACATATTTAAAGGTTCCCCACGGTGTTGTAAAGGTTGTCTTGTCTTGGTCATCCGAGTGAACAAGTATTTGATTAAAACCTGAAAATCCATCTAGCAAAGAAATTCTTGAAGACCCCACTACTCTTTGTAGAATGTGGTCCATTTTTGGCAGTGGGTAGTGATCTTTAAGGGAGACTTGGTTCAGATTTCTTAAGTCCACACATAGTCTAATCTCCCCTGTTTTCCTCTTTGTGGGAACAAGATTGGATACCCATTCTAAAAATCTAATGGGTGCTATGATACCAGCCTCAAACATTCTTTTCACTTCTTTCTCAATCAAAGGGAGAAGCACAGGATTGATTCTCCTTAGTTTCTGTTTGAAGGGATTTTGATTTGGCTTTAAGGGAATGTTATGTTGAATAACAGAGGTGTCATAGGACTTAAGGTCCTCATAAATCCAGGCAAATACATCTTGAAACTCTTTAAATAAATCAACATATTTTGGTTTTTGATCGGGAGGTAAAGACTTGGACAGTTTAATCATTTTGGGCTTCTCTGTTGTCCCAATATTACAGTCTTCCACAACAGCGTTTAAGGGTTGTATCTTTGGCTTTTTGGGGACATCGTTCGAATCAAATATGTCTTCTAATGGAGTGAGGCCATGTTACAGGGAAAAGTGTCTATATAGAACTGCTCTATCCCACTAAGGTGTGACAGCTGCCTTAGAAACAAACAGAGAAAAGCTACTTTCGTTTTTCCTTTATGAATTATAGATAGAGAGGAATAGAAAGACCAACCTCTGTCTTGCGCTAATCTCCTGATTTGATTCTTCTCTTCTTTGATAGTCTTTCGCTACTTGTTCCCTTGCACGCCCAACTTCACAAAGTACCTGTAAGATCACAGTAGCATAGCATTATACAAAGACATGGATCTATAATCATAAACAATCTAGGATCAGATGTAAATTGACCATACAAATGTAGCAAACAACAATGATACAAGAGTATGGAGGAAAACTTGAATAGCTTTTATTGATAAACAAGAAAGAGCCAAGAGGAGTTACAACCAGTTGTTCTGACCCAGCATCAACCTCTCAGCAAGGAAGCCCCTCTTCACCTCATACAAAGCTTAGATCACCCAACAATCTGATGTTTGTCTCAAGAAACCAACAACAATTCCTTACAATATGCAAAATTACAGCCTCTGGATCTCTGGGATGAGGGATCCATATATAGATATCTGTAATGGAGATGAGTCAGCTTATGATTTGATTAGTGTCTTCCCTCTGATAGTTCTTGCTTCCACTTGGAGATTGATGATCTCTTACTCATCCTTGGTCGAATTCAGAGAGGCAAGTGTCACAAGAGAAGTTTCTGGAAGCTTCCATTGCCTCTCCACCTCGCGGAATGACACTGCCATTTATCATTTCTCGCCCATCGCACCCCATAGAAGGGCTTTTTGAAATTCAGCGCACCCACATAGTGTATTTAGGTGAGATGCAACACACTTGGCCAGTGGAGCAGCTGAAATAATCTTGTCTTGACCAATTCTGAGCAGTTTTTCATGGAGAACTTCTAGGAGAAGCTGTAGTCTATTGACCTTGTTCCTTTAGGGGTTAGAACAACACTTTTAGGGACTTAGGAGCCCTTGGTTTATGGACATTTCATGCTTGGGGTTGTAGTGCCCAAAAATGTCTATAACAGTTGCCCCCTAAAGCATGACGTCATTAATCTTTTGATGTCGGGTGAAATGCTTTATTATGAGGATCTGAAGTTCTTTCAAGCTGGGAAGAGACCTGTAATAAGATACAATACAATACATTATCTTCATAATATTTTCATGATCTAGTTGAGGCGGGCATTCCCATTCTCAGCTTTATAAATTCATTTTCATGTACATAGGACAGACAATCGTCTGAGTGAAGACTAATGATTCTGATAGAGCCATCACCCCTTTGATTGGATGATTATCTATGCAGCAATGATGTACATTTGATGTTTTTATTTTCCTGAATGTATATCGTAGCCCGGATGGATGAAAATAGATCCGGGGTCTTCAATCTCATTCGATCTTCACTCGAAGTACAAGTCTATCCATGTGAGAAATGTTCTGAAGTCGGACATGGAAAGACATCGCTTGATTACCAGCCAATGATATAAGTTGTTAACAAGCGCGAGAGGAATCACCAATAATGATAATGACCCTAAAGGTACTACAGTACAATTCACGTGGTTTGAATAAAGGACTTGGCATCGAACACCACGCAAAATCTTTCGGTCGAAGGTCATTGATGTAAACCTGTCGCAGGAAGTAAGAAACTTGCCATTGAGGTATGCATGCTTCAAAGTACTGAATGGGGTGTTCCTAGATCAACTTCTTGGATAATGAGCTGATGTCGACAAGAAGTGATCCGTCATAGGAGGGCCTTAATGAATCCCACATCAATGACACGGAACGGAGCAAATTATTTTAATGGAGGTGAAAACGATCTGGTGATATAAGGTTCAGGGTGGCGGTCATGAAAGAATGGAGTATAAATGTATTGTAGTGGGTGAGACACAGGTGAATTTTCTGAATGACTTCTCTTGAACATATCGACGACACTGATGTGATGGATTGGTAGCATTAACCCCAAATGTGGATGGTATGATGAGACCATGGTGATGTGACCTGTGAACGAAACAACCCAACCTGACTTGGATGCGGAGTAAAAGTGTCATGTTCAAGAGCGACTTGCTACCAACAAAGTTTCTTCAAGTTTTCTTCCCAATTTTTCCCCAGTCATTGCTGACTAGTACCTCTTTATTTTTATCAAGCTTGAGGAGGATAACATATGCTTGTTCTATAATTTGCCCTTTGGGCAAACCCATCGCTATGTTTTAACGAGCCTAGCGACAGTGAAACTTGTTCTCGTCTATAGACAAGTTTGTCGCTATTAAAATTTTAACGAGTTTAACGACAAAGATAACTCGGTCCTTTTCAATTTTAGAGAGTCTGAAAAGGAACGTAAAGTTAACTCCAAAATTCCTTTTTTGTCATCTAATCCCTTAAGTCCGAAAAAGTATAAAACAATACAGAAGGGATGAATTTTCGATACTTTTAACAAGCCGAACAAAACAAGTGCTCGATATTTTTGTGTAATAATCCCTCAGGTCCAAAAAGATTAAAGTTTAGAGGAGGGATAGCACTTCCGGTCCCTTTAACGAGCTGGAGAGGCCAATGGCTCGGCAATCTTTTCATATTTTACGAGTCAGTTGAAAAGAGTTTAAAGGAGACTTGTCTTTTGAGGAACGAGTGATAAAATGGGTAGCAATTGATTCCAGGTAAGGTTTGGAATTTTCTAATCATGGCAGTGTTACAAGGATGGCTAGTGAGATCACTCTTCGCAGTTGTTCCTCAAAATGGGTAAACAATCAAATGGAGGTGAATGATCGGCCAATGCAAAAGTGGAGGTGACGGTGCAAACACGACCAAGGCTTTTATGGCTGAAGTACTACATTCACGATGGTTATTTACCGGGGAATAGTTCATTTTTTAATGAGCTTAAACGCGGGGGGAAACATTTTATCATGGCTTATGTTTATTTTTTAACGAGCTTGAACTATGTGCAAAAACTGCTCGATTAATCCAGTCGTGTGATAAGAATGTCTCATATAAAACGACAATTTTTAGAGTTTTGCCCCACATCCTTTCTTTATGCAAGTTAGGAAACGACCAATCCAAAAAATAGATAAATGATCGCTCTTTGCTTGCATGCCAAAAGGTTTGCATGCCCCCAGGTATAAAACAGAATTTCAAGGTTACCACTTCTTCTTTCCTTTAAAACATTTGTTTTACCGGAGAGGCCTACCTCTTACAGGACACCCAAAGATTGTTCTATTCACAGTGCAAACAAAACACTTCTTCGGCGATGTCTATCGAAATAGACAAAGGTGAGTGAAGGAGGCTACTCCACTCACGTAACTTTGACAAGAGAATCTTGTTCTAGAATAATCCCCTCTTCCAATCACGGACGGGAGTACAGACTAGTCATATTCTCTCGCGGAAACCTACCCTATACCCGAAGTTTTCTGCCGAAGCAGACCAGGGTGCATGCCCCCTGGGTTTCAGTCATGTCCCCTGAATCACTCGCGCTCATCAGGCGGGCGGACTGGAGATTGAGACATTTCTTGCGTGAAAAGACCATTCAGGGATGGTATATGACTATTTTCTATGCGTGAACCGGGGAATGAAAGCTGGTCTACGAGCTTGACCACTCTTCCTTCGTGCAAAAAACACATTACTCTAAAGAGTGAGGAGACAATCGCTCCCATGCAATAAATATAGTCTCGTCCAAGGAGTAGATTATAATCCAGGGGTCCTTGAACTACCACTACGTTCATGTGAATGGTTTTTCCTCTCAATGTTATGGGCACATTGGGAAGGATCCCTATCGGTCGACTGGTTCCTTTATCAAAGCCTATTAGATTTCTCATCTCAGGCAAAAGCGATGGCGAACCAAGCGCTTTCCAAGCAGTTGAGGAAAGGATACTCACAGAAGCCCATTCATCTATGATGGTACTGGCCATAACCATTCTATATATTTGAACAATGATTCAGAATGGTACACTAGCTAGTAAACGGGGTCTGCCTAGTTGACTCCAGTCGAAGGATACAACTAGGTTGCTTGGTGGTGGGACCGAATAGATGGTCGGGTATGACTCTGACGAACTTCCTTCCTGCGGTAAAGGAACGGGTAAATTGCCCCAATGTTCATTGGAGTCTGTGCTTATGAAAAGAATTTGGACGGTGTCATCCTTGTTCTCTTCGGTGGCTGTATCATCTGAAGATGGAACCTCTGAAGGCAAGACCGGGTCAACTGCCGCCTCGACCTTTTGACTTTCGTTTGGTATGGGTTTAGATGGTTTGTCTTCAATGATAGATGCTTCAGCCGACCACCTGAGCGGGCCAGCCGGATTTTCAACTAGTGATGGACTCGGCAAGAGTTTTTTATATCTAGGAGGAAGTTGTAACAGTGAAACCGAACGATCGTCCAAAACTCTTTTAGCCTCGTCTAAGAAGGGACAATGGTGGACGGCATGATTGCCTTCGCACAGTTTACAAGGAAATCTATACTTTCCTTTTTGTCCTAGGGCTTCACTTTCACTAGTCGACGGTGTGTTTTCAACATGATCACTAGAGGTTGACGACACCGGGTTGTGCAAACGAGGAGACCAGTCCCTTAAGATCCGAGGGATGCAAGGACAATTTCTATGATAGTGGTCTCCTTTGCAAATGACACATGGCGATTTAGGCCTGGTCGGTGCAGTGTGTGGATTTTCGCTAGACGACGCTCGTTTGCCCCCATTCGCTTTTGGCTCCTTCTTCTTCTTCTCTTTCTTCTTCTTTTCCTTCTTCTTCTCAGGTACTTGACTTTTGGCTTTACCAGCCCCATCAAGCGAAGAGGAGGGAGGAGAGGAAGAATTAGAGGAATTAGAAGGTTGGTGGGTAACTCTGGACTCGTCTAGTTGCTGATTCGATTGTTCAGGAATTGCGGTGTTTTGAATGACAGAGGTTGAGAAGAGCCATACAGGCGAGCCGATTGTCAGTCCTGGAAGCGACAATGTGGCCATATGGGGTGCACCAACATCTCCCCAAGAGGAGAAGGGACTAGGATTTCCTCCAAGGGGAATTCTTTGGTTGGTGGATTGCATTTTCTCAACCCAAGATCAATGTAGGAAAGGGGTAATGGATATTTCGTTTAAAATAAATTTTAGATGCTTTGACACAACTTGTTTTTTCAATTTTTGAGAGTCGAGAAAAAACAAAAGATGACTCTAGTCTCCTTCGATTTTTAATGAGCCTAAAATGACAAGTGCTCAGATGGACCTTTTCTGTTAAAGAGTCTAAAAAGGAATGAAAGGGATTGCTCTGGAAATATAGGTAGAGGGATTACCAAACCAATCGCAAAACTGCAGAATAATTTTTACGGTACGGCAATCAATCTTCCTGAATGCTGTGTTCAGTGCATTGTGATCGATAGGGCGGTAGACACGGCTTCTCATGGATAAAGGACTAAGCCTATTGGGGTTTCCCAAAATATACTCGACGGTACGTGGGAGCACAAGTTCGTACTGGCACTTATCGTCTCAAAGTGGAGGAATCACCCAACCATCAGTGAGAACAACAGTTACCAGACTTTACGACACCGGAATGCGTCTCTAACCTAGACTTCTAAATGTTGTGCGTTAAGTTCCAAAGCGTTGTTAGATTCATTGAATTTATTTTATAGTTCATCTTGTTTATGAAGTTTTCCTTTCGGGTTCACTGCGAGATGTAGATGTAATTCCTAAAATGCAATCTAAGATGATAAACAATCTTTTTATCTTCTTTGTGCAATGAAAATCCTAGCTACTAAGAAAAGAAAGACAAAATCGTTTCACAAAGAGCAAAGAGCACACTCTAAATGCACTTTCCTAAATCAAACCAATCGGAATGTCTATATGCAAATGCACATGCATGTATTTGTTTTCGACTTTCTTAGTATATGAATGATAAAAAGAAAGTTGATGCACAAATCTGAATTTCTTTTCAAGTGACAACTATCAACAAGTTTCTTTTCGAAATCAAAAATGGAGACGATCACAACACCTTACGATTTTGAAATGAATACTTGTTTTCGACACTAGAAAATTTACAAATTCAAACCAAAAACAATAGTAACAGGATAATCGACCACCAATAGCAATCAAACTCTTTCCTATGATCGAAATCGACACTTGCGACAGTTTCAAATCAAAGGACGACAGTACGATTATGCTACTTTTGCAAAGGAGAACTGAAAAATGACTCAACAAACACACAAAACATATACAGTTCTTTTGTACAAAGGAGGCAGAATAACAGCAAGGAAAAGGGGTTTCAAACAGACATATATTGATCACAGGTAGCAAAATTCAGGAATAGAACTGGAAAGAATGAATCACAGAAACCAAAACTGCACAAAGCCTAGTCTGATCAGTGCACCTGTAACACAGGGAATTTGAAATGCAGCGCACCTTCTCCACTCGGGAAGTGTGCTGAAGTTCAGATTCTCTGAACAGTACCTGCGCTGGGCCAGAAACGAGACTCTGTTTGGGTTTCAGGTCACAGTTTGCAGTTCAGTTCATGGGTTTTGGCTTAGCAAAAGGTAATCAGTAACTCAACAATCAAGGGTAGATCTAAAGAGGATCTAAGAGCTATCACAAGGGCAATCAGAGAGTTTGTGAATCAGTTGTTTAAATCATAAACAGATCCCGTAGATAGACTGAAGTAGCATTTATTACTTTGCATTTGCTATGGCAAATGCAGTTCGAATGCTCCCTGTAAGTTTATGAAATAGACAACAAGGAATGATAAACAAACAAACTAATTCATCCCCATTGGAGTCGCCATTTTGTTACAGGGAAAAGTGTCTATATAGAACTGCTCTATCCCACTAAGGTGTGATAGCTGCCTTAGAAACAAACAGAGTAAAGCTACTTTCGTTTTTCCTTTATGAATTATAGATAGAGAGGAACAGAAAGACCAACCTCTGTCTTGCGCTAATCTCCTGATTTGATTCCTCTCTTCTTTGATAGTCTTTCGCTACTTGTTCCCTTGCACGCCCAGCTTCACAAAGTACCTGTAAGATCACAGTAGCATAGCACTATACAAAGACATGGATCTATAATCATAAACAATTTAGGATCAGATGTAAATTGACCATACAAATGCAGAAAACAACAATGACACAAGAGTACAGAGGAAAACTTGAATAACTTTTATTGATAAACAAGAAAGAGTCAAGAGGAGTTACAACCAGTTGTTCTGACCCAGCATCAACCTCTCATCAAGGAAGCCCCTCTTCACCTCATACAAAGCTTATATCACCCAACAATCTGATGTTTGTCTCAAGAAACCAACAACAATTCCTTACAATATGCAAAATTCCAGCCTCTGGATCTCTGGGATGAGGGATCCATATATAGATATCTGTAATGGAGATGAGTCAGCTTATGATTTGATTAGTGTCTTCCCTCTGATAGTTCTTGCTTCCACTTGGAGATTGATGATCTCTTACTCATCCTTGGTCGAATTCAGAGAGGCAAGTGTCACAAGAGAAGTTTCTGGAAGCTTCCATTGCCTCTCCACCTCGCGGAATGACACTGCCATTTATCATTTCTCGCCCATCGCACCCCATAGAAGGTCTTTTTGAAATTCAACGCACCCACATAGTGTATTTAGGTGAGATGCAACACACTTGGCCAGTGGAGCAGCTGAAATAATCTTGTCTTGACCAATTCTGAGCAGTTTTTCATGGAGAACTTCTGGCAGAAGCTGTAGTCTATTGACCTTGTTCCTTTAGGGGTTAGAACAACACTTTTAGGGACTTAGGAGCCCTTGGTTTATGGACATTTCATGTTTGGGGTTGTAGTGCCCAAAAATGTCTATAACAGGCCAGCAGGTAGAGAATTGTCTTTTAAATCAATCACTTCGACCTCTGCTTCAGCTATTTCATCTAAATGCATTTGCTTCAGCTCTTGCATGTTTTTCTCATAAAAAATGGTTGGGTGCAGCATTTGATTTTCTGCTTCAGCGGTTATAGTTTGCTCATTTTGGCTCATTTGTTGTTGTGGGTTATCCATGGCATCTTCATCAATGTTTAAGCTTGAGAATTCTTGCTGTAAGGTAAGAAAATTGTTGATTTGAACATCATCCTCAAACACTTACCAATCTTTGATATTGTTAGGGACAATAGGCCTGTGCTTTATCTCAGTAGTAAAGTGGTGATTGGGATCAAAGGGCAGCTTGCAAGTGCTAGCAAAAGTAGCTAGACTATGAGCATGCATGTTATGGCTTCTAGAAACCTTAGCAAGCTTGAATTCGGTGAAAGATTTGAGTATTTCTGTGGCAGCAGACCTATAAGCTCTTAGCCTATTGTCATTAGTAACAAAGTTACCTTTCATCTATTGAATGACCAAATCGGAGTCACCTAGAATGGACACTTTTGCAGCTCCTAGAGCTTTGAGCAATTTAAGGCCTAAAAGGAGAGCCTCATACTCTGCCATGTTATTGGTGCATTTGAAGTTTAGTCTATAAGCATGACCCTCTGCATGGCTGTTATGTGTATTGTGAATCCATATTCTTGCCCCTACTCCTAGCTTATTAACAAAACCATCAAACTCTAAATACCATGTGATTTCTTGCTTGTGGTTAGTATTAAGAGTTTCAGTCATTTTAGGATTGGGCGGACTTCATGTGGTTTTTCTTGTATGCTGGTTGCACTAATTGTTTTAATAGTTTTACGGGTATGGGCAACCGACTCTTGATTGATGCATGTTTCTTGTTCTAAAGGTAAAGGCTTCTCATCAGTGGGAGGGCAGCTATCATCATTGAACAATATAAAGGAATCCATATCAGAATGGATTGAGTAAATGGGAAATTTTTGGAGTTTTCCTCACTACTTACCACATACTTCATCAGTGTTTCTCTATACAGTCTCTTTGGTTGCCCAAAGACTGAAATAGTGGCATAGGAGAGGTCTAGTTGGAGAGATCCTTGGAGTTTTGCTCCCCAAGATCTTGATAAGAGCATGCCATACTTTGGTGGGATGTCAGTAACCACTACGTCAATTAGGATCCTTTTGTTGGGAAATTGGACTAAAGACACACAAAGGTCTTTGATTAAGCCTAAACACTTGACCTGACTAGAATCAAATGAGAATAAGTCTTTGTAGGGTCTAGTGACATCAAGGTTTAGCTTCTCCATTACAGCTTTGGGCATTAGATTGTGTGAAGCACGTGAATCAAACATAGCATTGTGCAACACTTTATCATGAATGTGCAAAATGACATAAAAGGGTAGAATAGCTCCATGTCCTGATTTACCATTGACTTCAGGACCAAAAAGTAATTCAGGTTGATTATCTAATACATTAACATCATCCCTATTCTCTGTCATTTGCAGTGATCTTTTGATTTGTTTCCTATACACATCATGTTTGGCAAGCTCAGAGAGAGGAATAGATATCTTTAATTTACCAATTTCTACTTCTAAATCAAAAGGTTTTTATGACTGTGTTTTAGTATTGTGACTGGCAGATTTTCCCTTTTCAATTGTATCTTCAGTGATCTTCTCTTGGTTATCAGTGATTTCTTGAGATTGTTCTGTTTTAGGAAGGCTTTGAGGAGTGTTATTTACATTGTCTTTTGAGGGAAAGGGTACAAAAGGCTAGTTATTAGAGGGCTGCATGTCAGATACACCCTTTATGGTCACTTTTTTTAATTTTGGGTCTGTTTTATCAGCAAGTTCTGTGATAGCGGCCTTGTCTTTTACTTTCTTAGGCTGCTTGGCATCCTTTGGCTTGATGGGATCAGACACATCAATGGTTCTTGTTCTCAATTTGTATTGTTTATGGACTTCGTAGACAGCTGAATCATAGCCTTGTTTGAAGTCAAATGACTCTCCAAACTTGGTCTGAAATTGATTTATATCATGGTCATCTTGGTCTTCTTAGGTTAGAAATACTTGTTGTTCACTCTTCAAACCCATCAAGTTTATGTGAGTGTCCTCTATCTGCTCACTAGATGTGGATGCTTCAACATAGTTTTCATGAAAAGGAGGTCTTATATCATGGTCAGGACTTGCCCTTCCAACGTTTGGGTTCTAATTTTTTCTAAAGTTTGGATTTCTGATAGGATTGTTTTGTTGTCCTTCCCATGAGGCTTTTCTTTCAATAGTTCCCATTCTATTTTCAAATCTGTCCATACCTTTGATGATTGTGTCCAATTTTTGCTCAAAGGCTGAAGGTTCATCTTTAAAAGTGGTTCTTCTCTCAGCTCTTGCTCTATTTCTCTTGGCAATCAGATTTGCCTCCACACTAACAGCTACATTCTGCATGTCTGCTAAGGTTTGAGGGGCTCTTTCCCTTAACTGATAAGCCATGTCTGAATCAAATCCATCAGGGAATTTGTATAAAGCTAGATCAGGTGGGGGTCTAAGGTTTCGTGGAATAGCGTTGTAAACATTGTTAAACCTGGAACAATAGTCTAAGACAGCTTCTTGAGGGCCTCTTTTGATAGTGTCATACTCGGATAATATGTGCAGAGGGTCTTTTTTCTTCTCCCATCTGTTAAGAAATGTTTGGTAAAGGGCCTCTGGGTCAGCTATGGAATTTGCAGGAAGAGCTCTAAACCAGGGCCTTACATCTCTTGTTAAACATTGGACAAAAATCTTCATTCTTGCACTATCATCATCTATTTCATAACTCTCAAAATAGTCATGCATTTTCTTGGTATGTTGCAGGGCTGTGCCAAAACTAGTACCATCAAAATATATGATTTTGATTTGATAATCTTGAGGCATAGCCTCTAGATTTGCAGGTAATTGTAAAGGTGCATATCTGTTAGCCATATTTATAGGGATAAGTGGAACGACTGGAACAGTTGGGACAACTGTAATAACAGTGGTGGTAGTGGTAGTATGCACAGTGAATGGAGGTGTGGAAAAGGCACTTGGAGAGGTTGATGTCGAACAAGGGGAAGTAGGGGTTGAACGAAACAAAACTTTAAAAGGGGTTGGAAAACAGCTCGGCTGAATTGTTCCAGGACTAGAATCAGCAAACTCTTCTTGTTTTTGTTTGCTAAGGTTTCTAGAGATTAAATTGGGATTTTCAAAAACAGCTGGTGGATTTGGGTCTAGATTTGACCTAGTATTACGTGTTTTCTTCTTGGGAACCAGCTTCTAACTTGTTTTTTGGAATTTTTTGAATAGTTCCCCAGTGGAGTCGCCAATGATGTTATCACTCAGGTTGTCCCTTGGCTCCTTAAGGGATACGGCCGAGGTAACCACAAACCAATCTTTGGGCTGCAGGTCCTAGCCTACTTGTAGTCAAAGAGGGCTCTCTCTTTTATAATTTAGCTTTGTTTTGGGTTGATTTTAGGCTAGTTATGGTCTACATGGGTTTTGTTTTTATTTTGGTGGGAATGATGATGTTTTCAAGCAGAGTTGGGATGCATAGAGTGAGAAGTTCAAACCATTGGGCATGGAGTCATGGATTAGGGCTTGTTGTTGTGTTTTCCTGGTCACAAGAGGAATACAGAGCAGGATAGCTACACATAGAACAATATCAAGCTGAAATAAAGATGGAATGAAGGTCAAGATGAAAGGCAACTAAGAATCTTTCATTAGCTAACAGAGAGGGAAGGTGAATGAAAGTTTGTCTAGGAGCAGTCAAGAATTCCTAAATTACAGTCTTATGTGAAAGAAACAGGGTAAACATGATCATTTAAGTATGCATATTCATAACCATTTCTGAAGAAAACATATAGAAATAACAAGAACTAAGCATAGAGTGCAGTCAAGCAACGCCTAAGCTATTCTTCTTTCTTGATATTTAGATGGTAACATAATGGTGGAGTAAACATATATAAACTGTAAACAGAGGTAAGAAAACACTTATTGAGCCATGTAGTAACACAGGAATTCCACAGTCACTCTTTGGCCATTAGATAACACAACAGACAGTTCTTCATCCAAAGCATTCCAACAGTCTTTGATTATAGAGCTCTCAAAGTATACAGCGCAAGTCTAGAATGAGGATTATCAACCAACCAACCCTTTAAACAATGAATCAGGGTGGTTTATATAGAGAAAATATCCAAAATATCTATTACAGCAGACCTTAAATAGATCTGAGGGAAATGAGTTCTTCAATCTAATCTTGTCCTGAAATTAATGCAAGAAGATATCTATTTGAGTTGTGCTGGAGGCAACTACATCAAAATGAGTTAATATGGTGTCCTTGGTGGGTCGGTGCAGTGTTTCTACAATAACTGTGCCTTTAATCTCTTATCTGCACCTCTTAGGCGGTTCTGCTGCTTTTTAGGTGGCTTTAATGTGCACTAATCTCGATCCGATGAGCTTTGAATGGCCTTTACTACTTCTTTGACTTGGATGGAGGCCTTTAATGTTCATCTGCTTTGATATTGTTGATCTGATACTTTTTGCCGCTTCACTGATACTCTTTTATTAAATCTGGGCTTTATCTTTCCTCTGATACTCTTTAACACTTGAATCGGGCTACTTTCTCTCCCTTAATATGCTTGAAACTGTCAAATCGCCCCTTTTTTTCCCTTTCAAGGCAAAAATAACTGTTGCAAATGCTTTTCGTGGCCTCTAAAATGCTATCGGCGCTGGCGATTGAATATGAACATACATGAAGAAATCTTGTCAAATAAAGGCGGAGGAATGCAATCTGATAACTATGCTGGGCTGAGGCTGGTTTTTAATTTGCGTTTTTTGGGCCTGCTGCCCTAGTGCTTCGCTAAGTCACTGCTTTGTTATCCTGCTCTTGGTATGCATACTTGGCCTTTTTATAAAATTTTCGTAGTCATATCTTGACTCCCTCTGCCTGCTGTCTTTCTTTAGTTCTCTGTTTCCAATGTTGCCTCTTGCGAATTTTTAGGTTTTGCAGGTAGCTAAGAAATAGGAAGCTCTCCATTTTGAGCAATTTTTCTTAGCGATGTGCTAATCGCACATCGAAAACTGCCTCTATTTCTGGTTTCGGGCATTCTTTGACGCGATTATCGCCCTTTGCGCCTTTACTGTGATGACGTCAGCATTATGTCATTGACGGGTCCTGGGTATGGCAGGGTGACGTGGTAGTGTGACGTGGCAGTACGGCAGGGTGACGTGGCGCAGGATACGGTGGCAGGGTAGGGATGGAGGCAGATGCAGTGGCAGTGACACATAGCAATGGCGGGTTGACGTGGAGGTGACGTGAGCGGTGACGTGGTGCTGATGTCAGGGGCGGAGAGACAGAAGGCGGTTTGTGGTTTTATCGGACCGCCTTTTGTACGAGAGTGGTAATTGTCAGAGGGGCTTCGATGCAATTGCATGGAGACACACGTCTTTTGTACGGTGGGGAAACCGCTACGCCATCGGACGCTAACTCCCGTGCGTCGGGGGCACCCTGAAATCCACCTGGGACGTTGGATCTGGGAGGGCGGATTGGAAGGCCGACGGAGCGCAGAGCTGGCGGCAGGTTAATGTACGGGGGCCCGCTATATTATATTGATTTATTTATGTGGCGAGGGTTCGAAAACTTTGGGTTTGTGGGTTACGCACTGGTGGTGTTTAATGTTTATTCAAACATTTTAACACTAAACTTTAAACGATGAGCGCGAGAGGGTAAAAGTGATGAAATGTTATGGGTAAAGGGGTGAGGAAAGAGGTTATTAACTTAACCAAATGTTAGGTTAATCCCAGGGTTAGGACGCGGAAGGCTAATGCTAAGGCCCCAAATGGACTTAGCATTCCCTTGACTTTGTTTTTATGGCTATAGTACCAAGGGGTAGGATATTTAATATTTTTTGGATTTTATATAGTTTTTTGTATAATAGGGGATAAGGAAATGATCTAGGGAGCTAGATAATAGAGTTAGGAGTTAATATGAGTTTATGGATTGAAACTGAATGGATGAATGCTAAGTCCATAGTATGAAAACTTAGACATAAGAAGATGAAGGGAGTATAGAATGATTTTTACACAAGAAATGTGGCTTCATTTCATTGAAGAGAGTCACAGCTTGACTTAGTATTTTACAAAATGAAGTGATAACAGGACTGGTTGGGCAGATCCCAAGGTCCTCAAGGGGATGTTAGTGAGTGATTTATGGGGAATAGAAGGGGAATTAGTCATTCTTCCAAAGTTCTGCCATCAAAACAACTGCTTTGCCACTTCTGGTATTGATGAGATGAGTTGTAATTGACAATACATCAGGTGATTAAAACCTTGCTTCTGCAACCTCAAACTACCTACCTAGCCTATACATCTAAAAAAATTTCTTCCTTTTGAATGGGTGCACTTAGACTTGCAGACCCTGATTATCTTCTTTTCTTTTGACTGCCCTCCTATCTAAATGTACCCTTATCTCTTCCAAGGGCCCAGATTAAGCAGTTGGGCTCCTTCATTTCTCTACCTAGCTACTCATCTGCCAAGCTTAAGCTATTTGGATAGATATTCATTCTCTATCTTCTAAAACAAGCAATTTAAACCTAGGGAAGCCAAGATTAAGCTGTGTGGCTTTCCCTTAACTGTAAAACTCTTCAAAAATAGTATGATTCTTCAAAATGGAACTTCTTGGAAATATGGAACCTTGCAGCATGAAAAGATGACATATTTGGCATGTAAAACAATCAATCATGAAATATGAAACCTATTGCAATAAGAGGCTAAGAGGAACGACCAACACAAAAACCGTAAAGGCTAAGTCAAAAAAGGCCCGTATGGTTTTAGGTCAAAATGCAAATGAAGAACTTCTCGCCTCGGAAGTAAATGCCTTATCGACTGACAAAGGCAAAGAAACCAAGCAACCAGGAGGCAAGAAGAAAAAGAAAGGGAAAAAGAAGAAACAGGAGGAGTCATCCCCTGAAAAATCTTCTGCAAACCCTTCTGGAGATAGGAAACCAAATTGTCCATGCCTTATATGTGATGAGGATCATTGGACAAGAGAATGTCCATATAAAGCCAAGCTTAGAAAATTCTTCAAGAATTCAAAAACCTCGGTGGTATTGACTGATCTGTTTCTATATCCAGGAACAAATCTGGTTGCTAGTGACAATGCTTCCCCATCCCAAGTGATAATGTTGTTGGTTTCGAAGCAGCAAAACGATGCTTTGATATCGACAAGGAATAAAGGTTACGGGAACCCACAGCTGTTGAACAACAAGGCTAATGATCAACCTAGTAGTTCGACAACAACTTTGACTGAAGTTGTGCCACCCATCATTCCTGAACTAACGATAAAGCCACCAAAGAGAGTAGTACACAAATCAACATTTAATCCTCGTGCCAAAGCAGCATAGCATTATAATATAGTGCAGGATCTGGCCCAATCTCCATCTGCTATGTCAACACTTGAGGTACTGCAAAATTGTCCCTCCCAAAAGTAGGCTTTATTATCAGCGATAGGTGGGATTGACCCAACAGACTCCAATCTTGTGTCCTTTAATCACAAAGGATATGACCCTCAGTTACCAGATCAACTAGCTTTCCTTATTCAAGTGAAATCCCTCAACAAAACTGTTCATCGAACAATTATTGATGAGGGGGCATCTACATGTATTATGTCGATGAGTTGCTAGAAAACTTTAGGATCTCCACCCTTGTCACGATCTTCGATGACATTAAAAGCATTTGATTGACGAACATACACCCCATATGGGATTTTAAGTAACTTGCAAGTAGAACTAGGGGGCAAAACAATAGAAATAGATGTTGAAGTAATTGACGGAAACCTCGATTACAACATCCTACTGGGAAGGCCTTAGATATATGCTATGGCTACCGTTTGTCGACCTACTTCAGGAAGATTGCATTTCCCTTTCAAGGAGGAATTACAATCGTCGACCAACAAACATTTCTCCCCAACAGTTCACAAGTTACAAGAAGCATTCCGATGATCCATGGAAGCCCTCATTCGCTTCAAAATATCAAAGTAGGCCTAATAAAAGACTCTATATTAATGGGGACTTTTTCCCTACCGCCTCCAATCAATCTAGCGGAAGTGGTAATGGTGGGAACCTGCAACATGATATCTTCTAGATTCAGAAGATTCCTGAACATTTTGTCAGCATGGATCATCTCCCTAATAGAAATATTGTAGCAATCAATTTTCTTGGCCTGGGGGGCAAACCCAAACCAACACTCATGGAGTGTTTGGATAGATAAGTCTAAGGAATATGCCACCTCTTCAGATCCTTGGTTGCATGTACATTCTACAGACGAAGGAATCATTCTATCAAAAATGATAGGAGAGGCACCATGGCATTATTACCAACATTGTTCCCATCTTCCAAATTACCATGAAGATTATTCCAGCAACCTTAATCATCCTTCAGTTTTTGATTTTCTATCAAATACTGTAAATACGGTGGATTATGAGGATAGTTCTTTTCCTGTGTCAACCTCATTAAAAAAATGGATTATGAGGATAGTTCTTTTCCTGTGTCAACCTCATTAAAAAAATGAAACAACTCCTTTTCGAAATCGAGTCTTTGATTACAATCTCGTAAAATCCAAATCAAGTCTTTCAAAAATCTCGAAAGTAAACCTTCATTCCAACCACCGTGTTGAATGCAATGAATCTTGGGGGGCATGCACCTCGATTTGCGTTATTATGCTGGGGGCATGTAAACTTATCACAAGCAGTTTTACCGCAGGGTTCAAGCTCGTTAAAAAATAAACCCGCCACGAGTAGTTTTTATGCAAAGTTCAAGCTCGTTAAAAATTAAACCTAAGCAATGAGAAAATGTTTCCCCCAGAGTTTAAGCTCATTAAAAAATGAACCAATCCCCAGTAAATAATCATTACGAATGCATTATCATCAGCTTTTAAGCCCTGGTCATGTTCTTACCATCACCTCCACTCTGTTTTAGCCGCTCATTCACCTCCATTTGATTGTTTACCCCTTTTGAGGAACAACTGTGAAGAGTGATCCTGTTAGCCATCCTTGTGACATTGCCGTGATTGTAAAATTCCAAACCTTACCTGGAATTAGCTGCTACCTGAAGTTATCACTCGTTCCTCAAAAATGAGTTTCCTTTAAGCTCTTTTCACCTGACTCGTAAAATATGAAAAGATTTCCGAGCGATTGGCCTCTCTAGCTCGTTAAAGTGACCGAAAGTGCTATCCCTCCTCTAGATTTTAATATTTTTGGACCTGAGGGATTATTACACAAAAAGATCGAGCGCTTGTTTTCTTCGGCTCGTTAAAATTATCGAAAATTCATCCCTTTCATATTATTTTATACTTTTTTGTACTTAAGGGATTATATGACGAAAAAGGATTATTGGAGTTTCCTTTACATCCCTTTCAGACTCTCTAAAATTGAAAAGGACCGAGTTATCTTTGTCATTAAACTCGTTAAAACCGAATAGTGACAAACTTGTCCATACAGACAAGAATGAGTTTCACTGTCGCTAGGCTTGTTAAAACATAGCGACGAGTTTGCCCAAAGGGAAAATTATAGAACAAGCATATGTTATCCTCCTCAAGCTTGACAAAAATAAAGAGGTACTGGTCAACAATGACTGGGGAAAAATTGGGAAGAAAACTTGAAGAAACTTTATTGGTAGCAAGTCGCTCTTGAACATGACACTTTCACTCCGCATCCAAGTCGGGTTGGGTTGTTCTGTTCACCGGTCATATCACCATTGGTCCATCACACCATCCATATTTGGGGTTAACGCTACCAATCCATGTCAGTGTCACCGATATGTTCAAGAGAAGTCGCTCAGAGAATTCACCTGTGTCTCATCCGCTGCAATACATTCATGCTCCATTCTTTCATGACTGCCACCCTGAACCCTGTATCATCATATCGTTTTCACCTCAAAAATCATTTACTCTGTTTCGTGTCGTAGATGTGGGATTCATTAAGGCCCTCCTACAATGGGTCGCTTCTTGATGACATCAGCTCATTATCCAAGAAGTCAACTTAGGAACAACCCTTTCAGTACTTTGAAGCTTGCATGCCTCAATGGCAAGTTTCTCACTTCCAGTGACAGGTTTACATCAATGGCCTTCAACCGAAATATTTTTCATGGTGTTCGACGCCAAGTCCCTTATTCACACCACACAAATTGTACTGTAGTATCTTGAGGGTCATCATCATTATCGGTGATTCCTCTCGTGCCTGTTAACAGCTTACATCATTGGCTGGTAATCAGGTAATGTCTTTCCATGTTCAACTCTAGAACATCTTTCACATGGATCGACTTGTACTCAGAGTGAAGATTGGACGAGTTTGAAGACCCTGGATCTAGTTTCATCCATCTGGGCTGCGATATATTCAGGAAAATAAAGACATCAAATGTACATTGTTGTTGCGCATATGATCATCCGAATTAAAGGATGATTACTCTATCAGAATCATCAGTCTCCCGCACAGACGGTTGTCTGTCTTATGTACATGAAAATGAATTTATAAATTTGAGCATGGGAATGCCTGCCTCAGCTAGATCATGAAAAATATTATGAAGATAATGTATTGTATTGTGTCTTATTACAGGTCGCCTCCAAGCTCGAAAAAACTTCAGATCCTCATGATAAAGCATTTCACCCGACATCAAAAGATTAACGACCTCATGCTTTAGGGGGCAAATGTTATAGACATTTTTGGGCACTACAACCCCAATCATACATGTCCATAAACCAAGGGCTCCTAAGTCCCTAAAAGTGTTGCTCCATACCCTAAAAGAACAAGGTCAGTTGATTACATCATCTCACAGAAGTTCTCCACAGGAAACTGCTCAGAACTGGTCAAAACTGGACCATACAGGTTGCTCAATGCTAAGGGTGCGATGCATCCCACCTGCCCAGTGTAAAAGGTGCGATGCATACTGAAAAATCCCTACTGTAGGGTGCTATGGGTGAGAGTGGACAAATGGCAGAGAGAGTTTGTGAGGTGGATGATCATAGAATCTTCCAGAAACTTCTCCTATGACACTTGCCTCTCTGAATTCGCCCAGGGATGAGTAGGAGATCATCAATCTCCAAGTGGAATCAAGAACTATCAGAGAGAGGACACTAATCAAAATCCCAGAAGCTGACTCACCCCCCTACAATCATATATATATATATATATATATATATATATCCCTCATCCTAGAGATCCAAAGGCTGGAATTTTGTATCTTGTAAGGAAGTGTTGTTGGTTTCTTAGTGGAATATCATAGTGCTGGGTGATCTAAGCTTTTCATGAGATGAAAGAAGGGCTTTCATGCTGGAGGATGACGCTAGGTCAGAACAATTGGTTGTAATCCTCTTTGCTATTCTTGATATTAATAAAGTTATTCAAGTTTTCCTCCACATTCTTGTATGTCTTGATGATATATGCATTTGTGTGGTCAATATATATTTGGTCCTATATTGTTCATGATTGTAGATCTCTGTTCTTCGATAGTATTATGCTGCTTTGATTCCACAGGTGCTCTTTGAAGCTGGGTAGATGAAGGAGAAGCAGCAAGGATCTGTCAGAAGGGAGAGGAACCGAGCAAGGAACCAAGCGCGAGACTGAGGTTGGTGTCCTTCATTCCCCTCTTATCTACTTCTCATAAAGGAAAATGAAAGTGGTTTTAGTTTGTTTGTTTCTAAGATAGCTACCAGTCTTAGTGGGACTAGCAGCTCCGAGTGGACACTAGATTTCCCGATAACACCCAGGGTTAGGTTTTTGGATGTTTAGGGTTTCCCATTGTTTTCCAATGATAAAAAGGCCACCGCGCCTCATTGTAACATAGTTCAGAGGCATGTAACCACCGCATCTCTTCTCAGTATAAGCTACCATCGCCCAAGCTAGTTTATTTCCATTTTGTATGTAATTTTATTAAGTTCTTTGATATTAATAAATTGAAGTTTTATTTATGTTACATCTTGGTATTTATGTTTATATTTGTATTCTATTGCATTCATGTATAAGTCCATATCATATAGAAGCAATGTCACATGGCACCAGAGTGAGACTTGCAAGTTACTTTCAATAAATTAATTGAGTTAAGGATTTCTGGCAAACAACCTTCTACAAAGATTGTTGAATTTAATATTATCAACCTCAACTCTAGAGATCATTCCCTAAGTTAGTGGGCTAGCTTGGGAAAATATTTTGGTTGTGATAAAGATGTTTATATTATAGATTGGCAAAGAGATGTATAGAGAAGTACATATAAGTTCTAATCAAGTTTGATAAAGATAAAAATATCTAAATTTATATTCATTTGATTTTTATATATGCAATCAAGTAGAAATAGTTAACTACATTCCCTAACCATGCTACTTGGGTTCTTAGTGAATGTTAAATCTAGTGCACTATTCAAAATTGATTTCTTTTACATTTCATTTCATCGCATGTCACCTTATGAATGTTGGATTGAATATCGAAAACAATTATGTAGTTTGTGATTGTAGAATTAGAAGTTGCACTCTTCATAGCAAGGGATAAACCTATGGAGCATTCATTCTTGAAATCAACTAACAATACCGCGTTTGCTTGGAACTTCTCTAAGATCGATCTCAACAACTTGGCATGATGGGAGTGGAAATAATAGGGTCAATGAGGCACTCCCACATGACTTCATAGGGACCTGCCAAGTGGCTTGATGAGTCACTACCATGTGGCCCCATAACCCATCGTAAATCAAAAGGACTAAATGGATTCCAATGGATGAAGACTATATAGTGCTAAGACACTATTAGATAGAACTACAAAAGATAAAAGGGTTTCTCACACAATATGTATGAACTTGAAGTGTAGGGATTGATATTGTAATGATAATTTGATGTGAGTAAATAACACTTGTAGATGTTGAGTCAACTCAAAGCTATTATGAAAACCCCATGCTAAATGAAAAATTCTTGTTGATCACTTACTCAACAATTACATTTGACCTCTATACATGTTTCCTTCTACTCTTGGACTTGGACTCTACCTATTTTTCAGAATTAGCATTACCATTTAATTTCAAACTCTTGTTATTTCCACCACAATACTATGATTTCCCTCCAATCAATTCCTTGTTATTTGATTTTAATTATTGCTATGCACTTTTCTCTCCAATAATTTCTAACTACTTAGCCAAATTAAGAAAATTAATTTCACATGCAAAAAAAATCTCATCTGCAACTAATCCTTGCAAATTATAGTTACTCAAAACCATTTCATCTTTCCTTCATGATTTGCCTTATCTGCAAAATAAGAGCACATTGGTATGTATATTGGTATTTACTATGTGAAATATATCCTCCATTTCATCAATTATTCTTCTATTTTAAAAGTATTCACTTATTTTAATGCTTTGTTGGTGGGTTCCTTGCTCGTCTTAAACATTGTGCTTATAATGCTTATCATATGATTCATGGAAATTTCAAAGTTGTCACTTAGCAATGAAAAATTTGCAACCATCATTTACATAGTGTGGATAAAACCAATAGAGAGATTAACCCTCAAATCCCTCTTATTGCATTCGAAAATGGATGAGTGAAGGTGTATAGCGCAACAATTTCCAAGCTGATGAACCCTACAAGACACCTTGGTGTACCCCATGTTATCACCGAAAATTCTGTTGCCAAAAATTTTTAGCCTAGCTTAAAGACAGGGTGTTTTCGCAGCGCATGAATTCTTTTTTAGCAGTTTCGCAGCGCTACCTGTTTAGGTGGTTTCGTAGCGTGCTACGAAATTGGGGATTTGTTCGAGTTTTCAGTGGAGGCCCAAATCCTAGCATGCCTATTGTACAGAGTTTTGCTTCCCTCCAGAAATGCAGATGAGAGCAGTGACAGTGTTTTCAAGGAAGAAGTGCATTAAGCTCGTTTGTAGCAACACAGATTTGCTCAGTGCTCTCCCTGAGACTAATACCTTGAAGATCCTTTCCTGGGACAATCGCTTTTCTCAAGTCAATGAAGTCCTTCTGATCCCAACTCAGGTTAATTATGTTGGAAAAGTAGCAAATATATATGAAGCTGGTTATCGACTAAGTGGTGGTGCATATATCATCTCCAAGTACATTGGGAATTCATGGTTGTGGGATCATGTTCGTGTCAGTGATGAGTTTTTGACAAATGAAATGTATTTGCATTTAAGTATGCGCCTCATGTTCTAATCTTTGTGTATTGACCGAATACAAGGAACCAAACGAGATGTTGAGATTTGATAAACATTACCAGCTGTTCGTGCATTAGTTCCTCCACCGACAGAGAACATAGACACCTGGTTGACATTTGTTTTTCTTTGCCAGAAAAGGGGTTCGGCGTCGTTAATTTCATATAGGATTAGGATGACTCCCGATTGCAAACATTTCGGCTTTAGCAGCGGCTGCCATTGGATTGGTTTTACATCTCCATGGTGCTACAGTAAATTACAGGTGAAAGGCAAGAGCGTCAGAGCGAAGACAACAATGGCTCACGGGCTTCGTGCAGAGCGAGTGGAAGGAGAAGGCAGTTCTGAAGCCTTTCTGAGCAAAGTTTCATACACACCTCCCTCTTGGGCGACAGAGCTTCATCCGATTCCGTCCCATTTCTATTCTCTCGGACATCTCCCTATACCAATTCATCGATGGAATCTTCTGGGCTTACCATCAAACATTGAAGTCTGGATAAAGCGTGATGACTTATCAGGTATGCAACTTAGTGGGAACAAGGTGCGGAAGCTAGAATTTTTAATGGCTGATGCAAAGGCGCAAGGTGCAGATTGTGTTATCACAATAGGAGGCATTCAAAGTAACCACTGTCGTGCTACTGCAGTGGCAGCTCGATACTTGAATCTTGACCGCTATCTCATATTACGAACTACCAAGGCACAAGTCGATGAAGATCCTGGCTTGACTGGGAATCTTCTTGTGGAGCGGATGGTTGGTGCGAACATAGAGCTTGTGTCCAAGGAGGAGTATGCACAAATTGGCAGTATCGCTCTTGTCTTACTTGTGAGAAATGAAGAAGCACCGTTAGCGCTGGGAAGGAGGGAACTTATTAGACTTTGTACCAAATGGTATTGCAAATACAAGCACTTCTGGTGCTTGCTGGAAGAGCATCGGATTCGCTTTGTTGTTGAAAAGTTTGTAAGTGATACTAGTGTACGTGATCAATCTCTCACAGGCCAAAGCAAATCAGAAGCTCGAAAAGATTTATGTGCAGTTGGTCCATCTGTTGGAGGTCAGTATGCTGATAACCACGCCAATGTTCATTTGGTACCTAAAACGAGCCCTAAACTTAAAGTTGCTGGCATCACAGAATCTTTGAACATTGTTGGACAATGTGAAGGTTCATGTTACAGGAATATGCCTTGTAAAGAGTGCAGGGACTATCTGACAATTAAAGATGCGTTAACCTCTTTTGTTGGCAATGAGTTATGAAAACAAAATGGGTTTGAAAGACAAGTTGCTATCAGCATTGACTCTCCTAAGATGGGAGGGTGTCTTATACCTTATTCAAGTACGATGGTAGCAGAAAAGCAGAATGCTGAATTATTGTTTTGGACTCCTGATATGAAAAGAGTATCTGAAGAGAAATTGCTTGCCAACATAAGTGAAAGGAGGCATTCTTGTGGAAATATGTACAATAAAGCAGATAGAAAATACAAGGATCTTTCAAATCATGAATCAGTGGGTATACTTGATCAAACAGTTACAGACACAACAGTTACTCCTCAGCATGTTAACAATGGTGATCTGGTTGATCTAACACTTAGTGTTGATATTGGAGATTGTGAACAAGGTAGGGGTAATTGCTTGGACAATGAATGCCTCGATGACATTAAGGTTAACAACAGTGTAAAACGCAGGGTGGCAGTCGCAACTGGCCCTTGTAATTGCAAATCTTGTTCTTTAAATATGAATTTTTGTCCAGGTTGCATGTGCTATATCTGTAATGTATCTATTCAGCCAAATGAAACATGGAACTATATAAAGTGTTCCTGTTATCATATTTTCCATTTAGAATGTACCATTAAGGAAAAATTGGAGGAGTTTAGAGGAAGACTGTGTTTTTTAAATCACACAGCAGTTTCGTAGCGCGCTACGAAACTGCTGTAGGTGATGTTTTCAATGCAGAATAAACAGTTTGACTGGGAATGTTAGAAGAGAGACACCTGTACATCAATACAGCCTACAGCTCATCTGGAGACATGGTGTTTGGTAGCAGCGTTCCATACTTTGAGTTATTAAAGAGTTGGGAACATGCTGCTACATTTTCGGAGGATGGTAGGAGACAGGGACCTTAAAAATAGGTGTTTTGATCCTGATGATAAATGATCCATCAGCGCTTACAGGTATCCAAAGTCAGCGTTCCTTGCATCTGTAGCTCAATCATCTTGAGCCTAACCAACAAAAGACAGCTGTCAAAGATCAAGAAAGGAATCAGGCATACGAGGAGAGATGAAGTTAGAGTTTTAGTATGATTAGGACTCTTTGTAATTACAGCTCAATACTTTATGTATTTAATGAGTTTGTTTAAAAATAGATAAGGGTAGTTAATGATAGGTCATCGAGCTCCCCTCATGCTGGAGGAGGAGACTCAAAGTAGTTTAGTTTGTTTTCCTATATATAGTGAAAACTCTGATGTAATAGGGGTTGGAGATTTATACAAAAAACAGAGTTTTTATATTGACTGATGTAAAAGACTTTTGACAGTAATAGAAAGATTACTTTTTCTTCTCAAGATTCATCTTGTGTTTAAATGCTCAGAATATATATGGTTGTGTCTCTTCCTTTCTGTTTTACAGCTCCATAGATGTGCAATCACTCTGAATTCACCTAGTGCTCAGATTTCCTGTGTATGTTTATGAGTTGAGGTTCCTTTGAGAAATGTTTTGAGTGTTTAGACATTATATGCCTTGACTTCCATGAATGAGTAGTTGGTGATTTACTGCAAAGGTATTTGACTCCATGAGCCCAATGGAAGAAGTCTTATTTTGTTGTTCCAACCAGCTTATTTTCATGTACTGTTTGAAGAGTTAGCCATCTTTTCTTGTTATTAATTCATATCAAAAATCTGTGAGAGAGCCCTCTCTGACTAAGGAGGCTAAGCCTTAGTCTAAAGCCTGGTTTGAAATAGTTGCATGAGATCTTGCTAAGTAGCAACCCTTAGTACACGATTTTGTGATAACACCCCATATAGTGATTGCAAAGTTCCACCAACGATGCCAATGATAAGGTCCCATAGAGTGCTAGTAAAATGGCAGCATAGAGTGTTAGCCAAGTTAAATTATTATACCTACCAAGTGGCCCCATAAAGTGCTCAAGTGACATAATTGCATGTCATCAAGTGGCCCCATAAAGCATAAGTGGCACCATTACTATTGACCAAGTGGCATTATTAGCAGTCCAACAAGTTGCCCCATAAAGTGCAAGTGGCACATAAAGCATTAACCAAGTTCCATGATTCTGCTTACAAAGTGGCCCCATGGAACACTTGCAAGTGACATCATTATGGTTGGCCTAGTGGCTCATTGATGCCCCTTTAAGTGACACCATGAAAATTTATCAAGTGGAACCATGATAGTGTACAAAGTGGCACCATTATTAGCCTGCTAAGTGGACCCATAAATTGATCACCAAGTGGTGTCATTGATAGCTACCCAGGTGGCACCATAGACAGTTGGCCATGTGGTCGCCAATAGACCACCCATGAAGTGGCAAAATGACTACATGGCAAGCATGTTAATTTTGGGTAGCATCGGATGTGCTCTAGGCCTCAAATTATACAGGGAGGCTTCAGCACATGCATTCCAAAGGACCCATAAATCGTTTTGGGAAATTCCACCCATAAATGATTTTATTAAAATAATTAATATTTTTAATGGGGTTCCTAAGTCTAAACTTAGGGAATTAAAATATTAATGGGTATTAATCTAATTGTGGTTGAATCTTCTAGATAAAGACATAGATCAAGTCAAAACGATCTAAGCTTTTGATTAAGAATTAATCTAGACCGTTGGTTGTCCAATAGGAAGATATAAGAAGGGGCATGAGGGTCATTTGGAAAACACACAAAGAGAGATCAAGAAATCGATTTTCTAAAGTAAGAAGTTCTCACGAGGAAAACTCGATTGAGGATATTTCTTGGAGTTGAGGGGCATGGATAGAAACTTTTGGAGAGAGATTCTTAGCCGGAGAATCATCAGCAGAGAGAGGAAGAGAGTGATCCAGTAGCCTTGATGCAGAGGTTGATAGAAGGGACACATAGAAGTAGTGCAGAGGGACAGAGAGAAGTCGAAAATCAGAGCAAAGAGTTAGTTTCAACATCCAAAAGCCGAGGTGTGAGACCGGAAGTCTACGAGCAGTGAATCTGAGCTACTGATTGATTCCCTAGTTGGGTGACATTATGCCTGAGAGGGTTGACGATGGGACATCGTAGAGGCAGTGTGATACCTTCCAGGGGCACCTCATCTAGCAGTCGGATAAACCGGGACTTTTTTCTCAGTGATTGTGTGAGGTAATCTCATAAATCTTCTACTAGTATATCTCTCTGGAACTGAATAAGCCTGTGAGGTATTCTGAGATGTATTCAGAATTTTCTACTACTTAATAATAATAAACCCTCATAGTTATTGCACCAGATTTACGGCATTGGGTTTTTCTGGGGACATATGTCCAAAAATAATGGTGTCCTATGTGTTTGTATTTCCTTGCTCAGTTTCTATGTTTCGGAATCATATGTAATTTGGTGTAGGCTACTTCAGTAATTTTATTCAATATTCCAAGAAGAAATTTGAAATAAGTTTGTAATTTAATATACAATCTAGGTGAAGTAGATTCAACTGGTTGTAGTAGGATTCGTGAGATTGTTAGATCTAGGATTTTTCACAAAGCATCCCCATTATTTTCCCACAAAGTGGCACTGTGATTGCTTATCAAGTGGCCCCATTATCTATTTGGCACTTGGATTTTCCATTGTGCTTTGACATCTTAAGATATCCTTAGTTCCACTATATTTGTATTGTCAATTCGGTTTGAATTGGATCATTTCTCCACAACTTGGATTGCTACATCTAATGACTTCTCCACCTTAAAGTGGCCAGTGATCATTTCTTTATTGATTGGTGGTTTGTCAATACTATGTTGCTTTAACATTTGTTTCTGTTACTTATTATAATTTGCTATTTTTTTAATTTGTGTGATCAAATTTTGTTTATAATTCTTAAGATGGGGAATTCATCTTTATCTACAACAACTTTGTAAAATCCTTTTTGCATCTTTCACACTAACTTTTGGTTTTCTAAATGATCATGTTTGAAATATGTTTAAAGTAGGGACTATGAAATCTAACTTCATTGCAATGTCTTGTAATATTATCATTTTCTTCATAAGCACCTAGTGTTTCCAACTAATTTAACTCACTGTGTATCAACCACATTTTTTTACATAAATATAATATTGAAATGTGATATGTATTTATAATCATCAATTGTTACCATCAAGTTTTTAATATTATATCTTTATTCATTGCAAATTACATTTGACTTTATAATTAATCATTGATTTATCAAATCAGCAATAATGTAATTTCTAAAATAATAATGAGATTAGTTTTTTTTTTAATATAAAAATTCCAATATATAAATTGAAAAACTATTATCATAAATTTTTTTTTTTTTAAATCCATTTTCATATTTTATTCAACAATTAAATATAGTAGCACTTTATTTCTTTCCATCAAATTTATTTCCTAACCTAAAAAATAAAATTACTAAAAAAATTGGTGAATATTTAATGGTACTTCCAGTTTGGAGTATGTCTTAGAACTGCTTCTTTTGCTTGGCTGAGAGCTCATCTTCCTTGGACGAAACTCTGCAAGCTTGCCCTTTAAGGACCATCAAAAGTAATTACAGGAGACTTAGTTTTTCTTGAATAATAGTGATGAGTGAACCTGTATTGGCAGATAACAACCAGTGATAACCATCTCCACCATTTCTGTGACAACTAAGTTAAAACTTGTGATTTTGGAGCCTGGACTAACATTATTTATAAAATGTGATTTTCGACTAACATTATTTATAAAATGACAGAAACTTTGTCCTTTGGTTTAAATTGGCATGCCACTTTTGATACCCGCGTTGTGAACTTTGAAAATTCAGCCTTTGGTGATCATGGTGGTTGTGTTTTATCTGAGAATCCTCGACGGGCTTAATTCGACTGTGTATCTGAGTATGAACGACAATAGTCATGGTGGTTGTGTTTTATCTGAGCATCCTCGACGGGCTTAATTCAACTGATCATTACGACTTGTTGCAGAAGAGAAATGATGCGGTGATGGTTTCAATATCTCATACGAACCAATTAGTTGCACAATGAGCTGGTTATTAACAATGGTCCGAGACTGCAATACACATTGGCTTTGTACTCTGGCTGAAAAGGGCAAAACGAGCTTGATGATTTAAGAACAATATCAAGATTTGTAGACAAAAGCAGGCAGTGTAAAACATTTGAATTTTTCTCAATTGTGAATTAGGGTTTTCCTGTATTTTAGATTGAACAAATATTTAGTTTGATTGCGGTGCCTTTTTGCACTGGACCTTACAATGTTTATTTCTTCTTTATATAAATATAGCAGAAAAATGATCTGACTGTATTTCTGAATTTCTTTTGTCTCGTTAATAAATGTTTTTTTTCCTTTCTTTAATGGTATTCAATTTTTCGTAGTGTTTATTTTCTTCATTAGAATTTATGAAATGGAGATGGTCAATGGACCAGTTTTTGGTGAAGACCTAAGTCTCAGAATTACTTTGATAAATTTAGTAAATATGTGATATTGTGTGTAATTTGTTACTGGGTGTAAGAAAACAATAACTTGATGGTTGTGGAATGCATAGGCAATAAAGAATTGAAAAATTAGAAAACCTAATTCTAAGTTACATTTATTCATCTCAAATTCATATTAGTAATAAAACAAATGAGATAAAGCATAATAGAAAACCATAACATGAATAAGAATTTTTAAAAAATGAAAGAATAACTCAAATATCAAATAAATATGACCACAATGAGAGCTGGATGAAGAAAATGGGTTCCAAAGTCTCTCTTTGGGATTGGGCCCTTTGTTTTCTTGGTGTATATATGATTCCCTTCTTAGTGTGTGAGAAACATACAAAAATAAGAAATGCAATATCAAGAGGAAGAGGTCTTTACGATTTCTCTTGTGATTTTTACAACAAAATCTTACTATGAATGTATGTATAATGATGGAATAATCTCAAGCCCTTTATTTATAGGGAAAACTGTGGTTAAACCCCCTAAATATGGTTTCCAAAATAATAGTTAAAGATGACCAAATCAAGACAACTATAATTAGTGTGTAAGATGGTCAACATATAATTGACTTCCCATTTTGGAAAAATCTGGCCTAGAAATAATAAAAATTGATTTTCCAGTGCAACATTTGGATGTATTATCCATGCAAGGGGTGCATGGTTTGGGGGTAGTATATCAGTTTGACCATTTTTGTTCAAAACCAAGATTTGACTTTGTGGTTTGGTGTGAGTTGGATGTCACAGAATGAGGGAAAATGGATGAAAATAAGGTTAAGTAGGCCAATAGGGTAGATATTAGTAAAGACGGCTAGAATATCACAAGTAAGCACTTTTTAGGTGATAACATGTGTCTAAGAGCTGGATTATACAATGTTTGAAAATAAAATAAAATAAATGAAGCTAATATCAACAAAAAGAACAAAGTTTATTTACTAAATTTGAAATGAACAACTTATTGTAAATTGAATAGCCAAAAAAAATAAGATAACATAAATATATGGATTACAAGAATGTATTGACTATGTAACATGAGAATGAATGATATACTTTGAACCACGTGACATTACATATATAAAGACATAATATGAAAGGTTATCATGCCTTTAACGTTGTTATTATTATTTATATTTAGTATACTAATGCTTATTATACAAGTAAATCATTGGATAAGTTCTTCTATGTGCATTAAAGATGTCTCTATGGTGAATTTCCTATCAAATCAAATCAATGTCAACATAAATATATGGATTACAATAATGTATTGAATATGTAACATGAGAATGAATGATATACAATGAACCACATGACATTACATATATAAAGACATAATATGAAAGGTCATGAGGTTGAGTTATCATCCCTTTAACATTATTATTACCATTTATATTTAGTATAGTTATGTTTATTATACAAGCAAATCATTGGATAAGTCCTTCTTTGTGCATTAAAGATGTATCTATGGTGAATTTCTTGTCAAATCAAATCAATGTCAACATAAATATATGGATCACAATAATGTATTGAATATGTAACATGAGAATGAATGATATACAATGAACCACATGACATTACATATATAAAGACATAATATGAAAGATCATGGCATTGAGTTATCATGCCTTTAACTTTATTATTACTATTTATGTTTAGTATAGTTATGTTTATTATACAAGCAAATCATTGGATAAGCCCTTCTTTGTGTATTAAAGATGTCTCTATGGTGAATTTCTTGTCAAATCAAATCAATGTCAACATAAATATATGGATTACAATAATGTATTGAATATATAACATGAGAATGAATGACATACAATGAATCACATGACATTACATATATAAAGACATAATATGAAAGGTCATGACCTTGAGATATCATGCCTTTACCTTTTATTATTACTATTTATATTTGGTATTAGTTATGTTTATTATACAAGCAAATCATTGGATAAGTCATTCTCTGTGCATTAAAGATGTCTCTATGGTGAATTTCCTGTCAAATCAAATCAATGTTTTTTAACTCTTTTCATTTGGTGCATGAATACTGCCCTTAGGGCTATTTTCATGTCAATGTCAAATCAAATCAATGCTTTTTAACCTTTTTCATTTGGTGCATCAATACAACCCTCAGGGCTATTTTGATGTCAATGTCAAAGTGAATCAGTGTTGAGGTTATTTCATCACCATAATAACATTCGCGTCCTTGTGACAATTTAACTCTTTCTTGGAGAAATTCACCTTCCTCAACATTAAACCTTGGGCAATGATTTCTTCATTGTAACGTTTCACCTTCCCTTTCTTAACTTGTTTTCTTTACATAGGCATTCTATCTACGATGTAAAACTTGTTGAAGAATGTAACTAGGTTTGGCCTTCATAATTGTACTTGAAGTCAAAATGTAATATATTTGTCAAAAGAAAAGAAAAAAGAAATTTTATTATTAATTTCATTGGCTTATTAAAGCATGGGTTTCATGCTTGGGTAAATTCTAGGTCAAGTCTCCATTGTTGCCTTTAAGTTGTTTTCAAAGTCATGTATTGGTCAAAGGTTTCTGCATCAATCCATCCTCTTTAACAAAGTCATTAACTCGACCTCTTCATCAAGTCTGCCTCTTCAAGTCGACCTCAAATAAATTATATTCAAGTCGGTTTCCTCAATAAACTCATGTTAGCTTAAAACAAAGTCACAACTCTTCACAAAGTCATGTTGGCTTATTTATTGTGGGAAACTACTATAAATACAAGGTGAGGACTTCGCATAAATCACAGTCAAGAAGTTTAGATTTTAGAGAGTTTGTTTCAGTGCTACAATTGAGATATCAAGTTTGGATAAGAAAAGAATTCCAGTGTCTTTATAGGGAGCTCATATAGGGTATATAGATGATATTTATGTTCCCACAGTTCGATATTATCCACAGTTTGGTGCTATTTTGCTCCCACATGATGAGGTCTCGGTGCAACAATGTGACAAGAATTCGGTGCTAACACAGTGACATGGATCTCAGTATTCAAACATCGTAAAAGAAGGATGACTTGATGGAGGTAGTCTTGAGTCTATGTTTTAAGGGTCTTGGCCGTCTCATCTTGAATCTACTGAAGGAAGAACTTTGACTAGGTTTTCCCCGAGAGTGAGGTTTTTCCCTGGCAGCCTGCCTACATCTTGTGTTCTCTTCTATTTGTTGCATGGCATTAGCCTTGATGATAAGAAAATATAATTCTAAGGAACAAATAAAACATCAAAAGATAATGTCATAAAAAGAGAAATCGTTTCACTACCCACCTCTATGGATTTCTCAACAAAACCTTCAAACTTAATCAATTCGAAATTAGTAGTCCATTCTCTTCACCAGTCTTGGCATTATCACAATCATCATGTGATTTTCTTGCTCTTATTGTATCATTTCTAACATAACCGAATTAAGTACACATTATGTCCAATTACATTATTTACATGGGAAATTTATCTATAATGTGAGACCTATTGACCATACTTTGTGAACAAGTCCAAGGAAGCAGAATGCGAAGACATGAAGAAATTTATTCAAAATTCAAAGTCATTAGCCAACACAGTTTTATCATTGTAAACCCAATTTATGCAAGTTATATTGTAAATAATACTATTATGACCGTCTGTTTATGTAAAAACACATAGGTAAGCCTCTGATTTTAGCACGGAATTTCATCCTAGGAAGTTTTTTAACCTCACCGAATTATATGTGTTTATAAACACGGATAATCAACATAGTTTCTCTTCTAGCTTAAACCCCAAAGCTAGGGTGGAATCTCTTGACAAGACCTTAGGTGAGTCGTAATGTTATATCGAGTCTTTGTAAAAGTGTGTTTGGAAATAATTTAAGCACATTTGGCTAAATTATTTTATTACAAACCACTTGGTCTATACTAGATCATATTGTGTCACATAATTGGGTAATGCCATGAGAGTCTGAGTCTAAATGTGTATTCCCCCTTTGAGGGTTGAATTAATTGTAATATCTGATGTAAAAAATATTTTAGTGCATGGTCCCTCATACTTAGACACCATGGTTAAAATATTTCAGGGTGGAAAAAATATTAATCCGCTTTAGTGTCATTTAATTAATTTTTCTAGCCAAATTAAATAAAAATACTAAGCTAAAAAATTAATTAATTTTGAGTCAAAAAATAATTATAGAGGAATTAATTTTTCTCCAAGTGGAAAATTCGTCGGTCAAAAATAAGTCAATTTTTGGAGGTCTCCCACTAAGGAAAAATTGATATTTTAAGAAACTTTGAGCCCTTGGGCCTTGGTAGTTAAGTCAAAGTCAAATTTTTGAGGAAATTAATTGAAAATATTAATTTTTGGATTAATTAAAAAAGGGTTTTAAGAAAAAACCGATTTTTTCCTCAAAATTAAAAATTCGATGATGAAGATTAACAGATTATCAAACTATTTTCAATGGTCAATATTATTTTGACGGGGATCAAGCCAACTAGCTGTTATTTTCCACTTGGAGTGGTTTTTCTATATAAAGAAGGCATTTAGCTTATATTGAACATCTTTGAATGATGTAAATTTTGTAATGTTGGCATTGAGTTGCTACTCTGTTGGGAACATTTTGTATCATAATAGAAATACTTTGGGGTTCAGTTCATGGTGTTTTTATTCCATTAATCTGTGGTATGTGTTAGCTATATGCGATCCTATTTTGAGCTAAATATTGATCAACAATTGTTATTTCATTTGTCGGTGATAAGAACATTCTATTGATATATTCTATCCTATGTGATCTAATCCACTATGTGATCTAACAATTTTCCTGAGAATATAATAGAGATTTACAAGTACGCTAGTTCTTGGGCTCCAAGTTCATGGAGTGTGGGGAAATGTTGACTATGTTTGGACTATGAGATTTTTGTATGGTATTTGTTTTTGCAAGAGGGTTTCAGCCATTATTTGTTTTTCGAAAATATACTCATCCATTGTTATTTATCCAAAAAAATGCATTTTCTCCAAAAATATTAAATTTTGTAAATAATTTGTAAATAATTTCTAACTTATTTGTTTTGCAACAATTGTTGTTTTATTATTTTTGGATTTTTGTATCTATATTTTGGGTTTGGCATTTTCTTATTCATTTGTGCAGGTGAACTTCAGGCCAATCAAGGGATTTTTTGTTGGGGATTTGAGGCATATCTAGGCCTAGGAAGGCAAGATCTTGCCTCCATTCATCCTGCAGGCCCAACGTCTAACATTTCTATAGTTATTTGTGGTGATTTTTTGGAATTTGCATGGTTTGAAATTTTTTTTGAAGGCCTAGGGCCTAACTATCCAGCCCTTTCACCCTAACCGTGAGCCTCCAAGGGATCCTTCTTGAGCCACTAGCCCTCTAAGGGCTAGTTGCAAGCCTTAGAGGCCCTTTCAGGGTCTCGCCTCTTCCTTGGCTTAGTCACAGGCCTGTAAGGGCCTCGGCCTTCCTTTAGGGCAGTCGTTTAGCCATTTAGAGGCCTTGGCCCCCCTCTTCTAGCTTGGTCGCGACCTTGGGCTACCTTTAGGAGCCCTCGACCCCCTAGAAACCCTAGCCACTAGCCCTTCTAGGACTTGCTATGTCCTTATGTCAACCTCTAAGGGCTTGACGTCGGCCCTTGTGGGATTATCTCTCTTCTTTCACCCCTTTTCCGACTTCATTTGTTCTATCCCTGCACTTCCTTGGCCTCTAGCTTTGCCTTGTGCTTCTTGTAGCATTAGTCGTGGGGTTTTCTAGCCTTCTAGCCCTTGCCCTAGCTTTGTATTCAGTCATCTATGGTTTTTATATTGTTTTAGTCGAATAGCATTTGGTTTTGCAACATTTATTTGAGCTAATTTGGTGTTTGAAAGCATCCAAACTCATTGGAGGTCAATCTAGTCTTCAACTAGGCCTCTTGGTTTGCCTCTCTTTCGTTCATCACTTTCTCTATTTTGTTACAACCATTTATACAGTCATAGAAGTTCAAATATAATCATGAAGATTAACTAAGGATGATCTAATAATCACTCAACCTAATTAGCTAATCATTAGACCTATTGTGGCATTAATAATTTGGCACCTTGTGGGTTTACTAAGGACTAAATCGTTAATTTTCTGAGTTGTTCCAAGTCTGAAATACATAATTTTGAGGTTTTATTTGAGCATAATAAATCCCATCTATAGTGTCCAAACAGTCTCATAATCATTTGTAATCATTGGAAAGTTGAAAGCATTAATTTTTTAACTTACCTTGGGCATTGTACATTGTCTTTTGACTGTTGATATGAAATTACAAGCCTCTAAAAACAATGATGCAACAATAATAAAACACATATAAGTCTCTAAAATTGGCTAATAGGCTCTTGTAATTCATAATCATTTGTGGTTGAAATGATTTTGGACTTGAAATTTGGTTATTAGCACCTATTTGCACTCTTTCATACTCACACACAAGTGTTCTAATCAAGTTCATAAAGTGTTTAATAAGTTTGGCTAATTTCTCTAAGTGATATTGTGATCTCATTACTATTATCATTGTTGGATATGTAGATACATTGTTCATCTCTTGTGGATCTCATAATCGAGTTTAATCATAAGTGTGATAAGAGAATCTAATTGTGTATCTTGACATATTGGCTATTCATCGACTATAATTCTAAAGTTCCTAATAGTATCAAAGTAACATTGATCTTGTCTTTTAAGAAATTATCTATTTGATATTATTTGTCACATTTTTTGGCACCATTAAGCACTTTCTATTGTGATTGAGATTGTTTATTGTTTAAGTTTTTCATTGTTCATAATTTAAAGGTCATTGTAATTGAATATTTAAGGAATTGAGTGATCTCCCCTTAATAAAACTCATCCATCTCGTGCACTTACATACTAGGATTAGTATCTTTCATTAATTAATTTACTTCTAAGCTTAAGCTTGGTTGATAAAGAGATAAGCCCATCTTTCTCATCTAGCTTGAGGAGTCTAGAAACTCTTTAGTGGTTAACGTGGTTACCTTGTAGTTGTCAGAACCATAGTCTCTATAGCGTCAGAGGAATCAAGTTGTTAGAACCTAAGGGGAGGTATTATTAGCCAAGTCTTGTATGCTTCCCCTTGGCTTACTCTAGAGAATAGCTTCAAAATAGTTAAGAGGATGATACATTTAGAGCATACATCTATTAAAATAAACCAAGACTTTGCATCTCACCTAGATTGTAATATTTGTTTCTCATTTAGGATAGTGAAGCATCCTTGAGCAACAACTGTTCATCTGGTGACTTTCCCATCTAAGGCACTGGTCTTTCACTATAATCTAATTAAATCATTTAACTTTTTGATTCAATCAAGTTTTTAGGACATTCAGTTGTGTCTCCTAGATTTGTTGGTTGCCAACAAGTTTGTCATCTTCACATTTCATAGGGACTACCCCCCATAGCTTGTTGTAAGGATACAACTAGAACAAAGAGGGAAGGGATCAAAGTGGTATCCCCCGCCCTAAGCATTGTCGCATATTTCCTATACAGTTTAGGCAACAACATTTTTGGTGCTGTTGTCGAGGATCCATTTCTTGGTCCTTGGTGTTATGACAATTTATTATCATCCTTTCCATCTCTTCATCTTTTCATCCTCTCATCCTTCATATTTTCACTAAATTTTCTCATCACCTTGTTCACCTTTCTATTTTCACCTTAGCACATAGACATTTGAGTTAGTTTCCTATTTGGGTGATGACACCACTTAGTCATCCATTCACATGATCTTATACTAAAATAAATCTTGGTACCTTGGTTAACCCCGCTCTTGATCTTGAAAAGGCTCTAAGAGCTCGGTTAAACAAATTACATTCTAGTAAGCATTTAATCTTTCTCAGACAAGAATCCCTCCATGATATCCATCTGCTTCTCCCTTACTAACATTTCAGTTTTTGCCTTTTGGATTTGGAGCTAGAGACATGTTCAAGTGCTAACTTCACTTATTTCATTTTTTACAAGAATTTCTGCTAGAATCCTGCTTCTTGCAAACCTCTTGCTTTTCTTAAACAATGATCTCTCTCTAACATCCACTAGCCCCTTTTCCCTTTAAGAAAGTCATCATGAATGACTTGTTTTCCCCTTGTCGTTTAACTAACATTCCTCGTGATATTTTAGAAATTTCCATTGATAAACTACCTTCTTTCACGGGTAATAATGCAATCACTACTACAAATAATCTCATAAATTTTAGTCAATGTATGCTAAGGTTCGGTGACTCTGCATATGATAAGTGTGAAGATGCCAAAATGCGACTTTTTTTCCTTTCTTTAGAAGGTGATGCTAAAGATTGGTTTTGTGATTTTCCTGACAATTATTTTGATTCTTTACGAGCCATCGTCAATGCTTTTAAAGATAGTTCTGGAGATCAAAAGGATTCACCTTGTGTTAATTACAATATAAAGAAAGATGATCCTATAAGGGACCTAACTGACATATAAAGGGTTCAAGAGAATGTGCCACATCAACCTTTACCATATTGTAGACCTTGTGACCATTTTCATTATGGATCCACTCGTGTCATTGCAAGAAGAATCCTCATAGTGGAAATGCAAGAACAAATTATCAAAGGGGTGTTGATGATAAGCATATTATCAAGATATTAACTCAAATACTTAGAGACATGAAATTCAATCAAGCTCAGTTGATCAAAACCATGAAACTCAACCAAGTGAATGTAGAAATTTTGAATAATTTAACACATATTCAACAGAGATTATCCTGATCATGTACTATTGCGGAATACATACACAATACATAAGCTCCTCTATGTTGATCATCAATATAGCAGCATCAATAACAATAAACATCAAGAGCATTCACACATTAACACAGTATGTAACCCGGGGAAAGCATCTCGCTAAAAACCCGACACTATCTGTATATTAATGATTGAGACCATGTAACATTACAAAGTACAATGCTTATCACAAGCAATCCAGTACCAGCTCCACCTGTTACACACAATACAGCTTAGATCTGATCTCCAAATCTATTCCACTGCTTGCCTGCCTCTCCAGCGCAATACCTGCTCAAGAACTGATGAGAATGGTTTACCAAACTCGTATTTCACCTGCAAAGAATCACTCACACTCTGTTGGACGTGAGCACAAGCTACAATTCTTGATATTGGCCAATTCATTGGCATACTCAATCCCTCTTATTGTGCAAATCATCATGCACAACTATAGTCACAGCTGATAGCAATCTAATCCTCTAACACCTATCCCTGTTGAACTGAACATGCACTGACATGCAACTGAGTTAACTGATGTATTCTATAGTTGCATTATGAGTTAATAACTTGTGAATTAATTAATAACTAATTCACCCAACTCATCTCTAGTCTATTTGCCAGTTAGACTAAATACAACCAGTTTAACAAAGCTAAACTGAACACAACTCCATCAACTGCACCTCTAGTCCACTAAACTCAACTCACTTGAGTTCTAACTGAAGTCCTGCATGCAAATATTAGTCATCCCATAGGTAACCACATATTTCCCTCTGGAATCTGCATGTACCACATCCGTAGCTCATCCTGAAGTGCTCCAAGAGAATAAGATCAAGTTTATAGTCTAAATATTATTATGAGACAATAATATTTGACTTTTCTATTTTTGACAGCCAGTCTAAAAATAGACTTTGATCACTCACACTGTGATCACTCACACTGTGGTCACCCACACTGTGGTCATCCCTGCTGGGATCAAAAATAGAAATTGCGCCATAATTTGCCTGCGGGCCCACTTAGTGAAGGCGACTCTTTTCACTAAGCTCCATCATCTTGTTGCAATCTCAACACTCCCTCTCGACAAGATATGGATTATTAGCAACCCCTATCCTGCCTCGGTGGTACTCGAATTTTCTCCTGGTGAGAGCCTTCGTCAGAATATCAACATCCTGATCCTCCGTTAGAATGTATGAAAGCAACATGATCCTCCGCTGCACACAATCTCTGATATGATGGTATCTGATGTCAATATGCTTAGATCTATCATGAAATACAGGATTAGCCGAGAGTTTAATGCAACTTTGATTATCACAGTAAATCACAGTAGGATCCAAATGAGAACCGAACAAACCAACCAGGATCTTCCTCATCCATATAGCCTCGCATGCAGCCAAACTTGCTGCCATATACTCGGCCTCCGCTGAACTGAGTGCCACGGATCTCTACTTCCTGCTGTACCAAGAAACTGTTGTCCATCCAATACTAAAGACCCCTCCTGATGTGCTCTTTCTGTCTGTTGGGCTCCCTGCCCAATCTGCATCTGTGAAGCCACATAGCTTCACCTCATCCTCCTGTCTGTACCACAAACCATATCCCGATGTGCCTCTCAAGTAGCGCAATACATGCTTGCCCGCCTTCCAGAAGAGCTTGGTAGGCTTAACCATAGCTTGTGAAAGTTGGTTAACTGCATAGCATATCTCAAGTCGTGTATTGACCAAATACATCAACTACCCCACCAACTATCAATAAACAGTGGCATCCACTTCTTCTCCCGAAGTGGCATCCTCCTTCCTCCAACCTCCAGGAAGAGGAGTATCAACAGGCTTGCAGCCATGCATGTTGAACTTCTCCAGTATCTCCCGAGCATACTTGCCCTGAGAAACAAACAGTCCACCACTGTGCTGCCATATTTCCAATCCTAGGAAATAGTGAAGGAGGCCCAAGTCCTTCATCTCAAACTCTGTAGCAAGATCCTTCTTGCATGACAGTATCAACAGCTCATCGCCCATTAGAATCAAATCATCAACATACAGTACAATGATAAGCAACTTACTCTCCACCACAATCTGGTATAGGTTAGGATCTGCCTCGCTCTTGGAGAATCCAAGTCCTGTGAAATAGTTGTCTATCCGTGTGTACCAAGCACATGGTGCTTGCTTCAACCCATACAACGCTCTCTTGAGCCTGCACACATGCGACTCGCTGCTAAAGACCTCAAAGCCTTCGGGCTGCTCAATGTACACCTCCTCCTCAATGACTTCGTTGAGGAACGCAGTCTTCACATCCATCTGATGAATGTGCCATCCCATCTGCGCTAAGAGAGCAAGAATCGTTCGTATGGAAGAATACCTTGCGAGAGGTGCAAAGGTCTCCTCATAATCGATCCCCTCTATCTGTGAAAAGCCTCGGGCAACAAATCTTGCCTTGTACTTCTCCACACTCCCGTCAGCTGCCTGCTTGACCTTGTAGATCCATCTCGAACCCACCACTGATTTCCCTTCCGGTCTCGGAACAATCTCCCATGCACTGTTTATGACAATAGAATCATACTCTTCCACCATGGCGTCTACCCATGCGGGATCCTCCACAGCTTCCTCGAAAGAGGATGGCTCAGTCACAACACACTTGCTCATAAGAGCCATGTATCCAGTGTACCGATCAGGTGACTGTCTCTGCCTGCGTTGGGCTGTAGGTGGTCCTACAACTTTCTCTGCATCTTGAGCCAGTCGCTCAACTTCTGTCAAGCGCTTTTGCCCTCTGATGGTTGACCCTGCATGAGTGGTCTCTTCCACTCCATGAACCTCGTCCTGTGGCTAATCCACGTCCTGAAGCTCATCCTTAGGAACTAATAGCTCCTCATCTGCATGCAAGTGTAGCTCCCTCTCAAGTGAACACTTCATGGCTTTCTCCTCCTGAAATTTTATATCCCGTCGCACGACAGTTTTACCACTGTCTGGCAAATACACACGATAGTTGTGGGGCGTATCAGTGTACCCCACAAATATCCCAACCTCTGTGATCGGCTCCAACTTCTTCCTGGCATCCTTCGTCACATGCATGTAAACGTTAGCAAAAAAAATCCTCAAATGAGAAAGATTAGGCTTCTTACCAGAATAAGCCTCCTCAGGCGTACTCATGCCAAGTATCCTATGAGGACAACGGTTCTGCACATAAACTACTGTATTGCATTCTTCCGCCCATAAGTGAAGGGGTAGGCCCTGATCATGCAACATTGCCCGTGCAGCACCCACAATTGTTATGTTCTTCCGCTCAGCTACCTCGTTCTGCTATGGGTTATGGGGAGCTATGAGCTCTCTTCGAATCCCTTCTGCATTGCAGAAATCCTTGAACTCATCCGAGATGTATTCAACACCATTATCGCTCCTAAGAGCCTTCACCTTCTTCCCCGGCTCCTTCTCGACCAGTGCTTTGAATTCACAAAACTTTGAATATGTCTCGCTCTTCTTCTGCATGAAGAAGATCCAACACTTACGAGAGAAATCATAAAAGAAAATCACATAATACCTGTGTTTTCCTATCGAAGCAACTGAGAAAGGTCCACACACGTCTGTGTAAATTCTCTCAAGGATCGTCGTGGCGTGACTATCCTTCTTGTGAAAGGTGGCTTTCACAAACTTCCCCAAAGTACACCCCTTGCACTGATCTGACTGCGCAAGTGTGCCTTTAGGAAGCCCTGTAGTGATCTGCTGCAATATCTTCAAGGCTCCATGGTGAAGGTGACCCAATCTCCTATGCCACAACTCGCCATCATCCCGGCTCACCAATCCTTCTGCCTTGACCGCCATTGTTGTGCATCCATCTACATGCAACTGATAAAGGTTCCTCACTCAAACCCCTATCTTCCGGGTCTCACCAGTTGTCTTGCTGCGCAGGAAAGCCTTTCCCTCGCTGAAAACAACATCATACCCCTTGTCTTCTAACATCGCCACTGAGATAAGATTCTTCTTCAATCCTGGAACATGCATGACTTCCTTCAATACGAAGGGTTTACCAGACTTCCTCTCAAAGGAAATGGTATCGATACCGGTCGCACTGTATCTACCATCATCACCCATCTCGATGTGCACTCCAAGATCTTTGTCCTCCAGATCAGAAAACAAATCTCTATCTCCCGTCATGTGAAAAGACGCACCACTGTCCAAGAACCACACTGATCCCATCACACTTGAAACCAGGCATGCGATCAATGAAAAATCAAGCTCAAACTGTGAGGCTAGAGCCTCTCCTGCTGAAGATCCAGCAGCCTGCTTGTTCTTCTTCTTCTGTGGACAATTAGTGGCATAGTGTCCATGCTGGTGACAGTGAAAACACTTCACCTTGGACATATCCTGCTTCTTGCCTTTCACACCAGACTGAGAAGCTTTCTTGCTCTTCCCTTTCTTTGCTTTGGCAGCCAAAGCACAATTCTCTTCATCATCTCCCTTTGACGAAGATCCATCCCTGGTACTCCGCCTGATCTCCTCCTGCACAAGATCTGACCATAGTCTTTCCCATCCTGGAAATTTCTCCCGACCATTGACAGAGTCCTGATAGGAATGCCAACTCTTCGGAAGACCAAGGAGAGCCAAGCTCACCAAGTCCTCATCATCGACAGTAACCCCCACACTTCCCAGCTCATCTCGACACTGAGTGAACTTCGTGAGATACTTGGGTATACTGTCACCCTTCTCGCATTTGATGTTTCTGAGTTTATCTTTGAGCGCCAGCTTCCTCTGATCGCTCTTGCTTTGGAATAATTCTATTAATGATTTCCACATCAAATATGGAGTAGCCTTTCCATGGAGGCTGGACACAATGTGATCCTTCACGCCCTCCAACAGAATCCTTCGACATTTTGCGGTCCTCTTTTGCCAAGCATCAGCTTGAGTAGCATCAGTAGGCTTTGGGACATCCGTCTCTATGAACTCCTTCAGCCCGTTATCATCCAATAATGCCTCCATCCTGTCCTTCCATGCAATATAGTTTGAGCTACCCTCAAGAGCATACTCCAATCGCAATCCGTTGAAAGACATTGTTGCGTTGTCACCAAGAAAACACTGCTGCAAATTTGAATTCCACCAGCAACCAACTCAACCGCCTCGGATCTAAGATTCGTGAGAACACAATATTTCTCGTACAGACATTGACTGTATGGGCATTCACCGGATATCTCACCTTCCAAAGGAAGGATGAATCCAGAGGCTACCTGGCTCGATTACAGACTCTGCCTGAAGAAATAGAATGTAAACACTTCCTGAATAGTAGATCTGATGATCAACAGCTCCGATACCATGTATAAATTTTGAATAATTTAACACATATTCAACAGAGATTATCCTGATCATGTACTATTGCGGAATACATACACAATACATAAGTTCCTCTACGTTGATCATCAATATAGCAGCATCAATAACAATAAAACATCAAGAGCATTCACACATTAACACAGTATGTAACCCGGGGAAAGCATCTCGCTAAAAACCCCACACTATCTGTATATTAGTGATTGAGACCATGTAACATTACAAAGTACAATGCTTATCACAAGCAATCCAGTACGAGCTCCACCTGTTACACACAATACAGCTCAAATCTAATCTCCAAATCTATTCCACTGCTTGCCTGCCTCTCCAGCGCAATACCTGCTCAAGAATTAATGAGAATGGTTTACCAAACTCGTATTTCACCTGCAAAGAATCACTCACACTCTGTTGGACGTGAGCACAAGCTACAATTCTTGATATTGGCCAATTCATTGGCATACTCAATCCCTCTGATTGTGCAAATCATCATGCAAAACTATAGTCACAACTGATAGCAATCTGATCCTCTAACACCTGTTCCTGCTGAACTGAACATGCAGTGACATGCAACTGAGTTAACTGATGTATTCTATAGTTTCATTATAAGTTAATAACTTGTGAATTAATCAATAACTAATTCACCCAACTCATCTCTAGTCTATTTGCTAGTTAGACTAAATACAACCAGTTTAACAAAGCTAAACTGAACACAACTCCATCAACTGCACCTCCAGTCCACTAAACTCAACTCACTTGAGTTCTAACTGAAGTCCTGCATGCAATATTAGTCATCCGATAGGTAACCACGTATTTCCCTTTGGGATCTGCATGTACCACATCCGTAGCTCATCCTGAAGTGCTCCAAGAGAATAAGATCAAGTTTATAGTCCAAATATTATTATGAGACAATAATATTTGGCTTTTCTATTTTTTACAGCCAGTCTAAAAATAGACTTTGATCACTCACACTATGATCACTCACACTGTGGTCACCCACACTGTGGTCATCCCTGCTGGGATCAAAAATAGAACTTGCGCCATAATTTGCCTACGGGTCCACTTAGTGAAGGCGACTCTTTTCACTAAGCTCCATCATCTTGTTGCAATCTCAACAGTGAATCGCTCTAAGGAAATAGATCCATGCACACCAAGTTGATAGCTACAGAAGAAGATCATATTGAAGACTTGAACACCATAAAGGAAAATCATAATGAAGAAATGATTTCCATGCAAGACATGGAAGTCAATGTTCATAATAGATTATTAGCCATAGAAGAAAATCATATTAAAGAGTTGGAAACCATGGAAGCCAATCATGAGAAAGAGATGAGTTTTATTCAAGAAAGTCATGAGAAATTAATAAAGACCATGGAATTATATCATGCTAAGGAAATGAGTTCCATGGAGGATACGTTACAGAACATGGTAAAAACCATGGAGGTTGATTGTATCCAACAAATTAAAATTATGGAATCAAAGCACGCCGAAGAAATGATTGCCATGAGTGCCAAATAGATCACTCTTTAGAGTAAACTGCAAATGATGGAAAGGTCACAGGTGCAGGAATTTTAGCATAGACCAGATGATCACAAGCCTCACAGTCCCCTAGAGCAATTCTCATCTCATTGCGAGGAGGTCACCTATCCCATTGGAGATAAGTTCGTTGGAATTTCCATGGTCGGAAAAGAAATCGAGAAAGATCAGGCTTATGTGTCACCTTTCACTGAATATATTCAAAATAAAATTGGATGTGCCTAAAACACTTCAATTTTTTCATCCAAGCATCAAGACACAAAATCCATATTGGCCGCATCGTTAGCATCACAGCATGCTTGAATCAAAAGTAAAAAGAAGAAAAGAAGAAGGAAGAGGTTTGATGTATCTGATGGTCAAGAGTAGCTCAATATTCAGGTGAGTCAAAGTCCTAGGATCTTCAAAATTCACCATGGCACATTAGAAAAGCAACCCACGAACTTGCCTGAAAGTCATCAGATGCTCAATATGCACTATGTTGAAGATGATGCCATAGGGCATCATTTGTATTGTATTTCTAACCCTACACTCTTAGTTAGGATTTATTTTATGTCATTAGTTAGTTTTCTTTCCTGAATTTAATTTTATGTCCTTCCATTTTAATATGTTAGAGAAGATTTTATTATTCCAACATATTTTCTATATATACATGATGATTTGGATTTTGAATGGATATCTATTTGATGGAATTTTCTTTTCTTGGATACAAGATTCTATATTCTCACATCCTTCAATGAAGCAACGTGTCCCCATGAGTCAAATGTTGACCACACTTTATCAACAAGTCCAAGGAAGAAAAATGTGAAGACATGATTTTTTTTTCAAAATTCAAAAGTCATCAGCCAACACAATTTTATCATTGTAAACCCAATTTCTGCAAGTTATATTGTAAATGATGCTAATATGATCGTCTATTTATGTAACAACACCTAGGTAAGCCTCTTATTTTTGTAACAGATTTCATCTTAGGAAGTTTTTTAGCCTCATTGAATTATGTGTGTTTTTAAACTCTAATAATCGACAAAAAATTTCTTCCAACTTAAACCCCAAAGCTAGGGTGGAATCTCCTGACAAGGTTTTAAGTGGGTCGTCGTGTTATATTGAGTCTCTGTAAAAGTGTGTTTGGGAATAATTTAAGCACATTTGGTTAAATTATTTTATTACAAACCACTTGGTCTATACTAGATCATATTGTGTCGCATAATTGGGTAATGTCATGAGGGTCTAAGTCTAAATGTTCATTCTCCCTTTGAGGGTTGAATTAATTGCAATATTTGATGTAAAAAATATTTGAGTGCGTGGTCTCTCATACTTAGACACCATGGCTAAAATATTTGAGGGTGGAAACAAATATTAATCTGCTACAGTGTCATTTAATTAAATTTTTCTGGCTAAATTAAATAAAAATCCTAATCCAGAAAATTAATTAATTTTGAGTCAAAAAAAAATTATAGAGAAATTAATTTCTCTCCATGTGGAAAATTTTTGGGTCAAAGAGACTTCAATTATTGGAGGTGTCCACGAAGGAAAAAATGGATATTTTAAGAAAATTTGAGCCACTCAACCTTGGTGTTTAAGTCAAAGTCAAGTTTTTGAGGAAATTAATCCAAAATATTAATTTTTGGATTAATTAAAAGTGGGTTTTAAGAAAAATTCCTCAGACAGAACACCAAAGGACACCGCTCACAAATAGATCACAGATCAATACACTAGTATTTTGACGTGGTTAAAACCCTCAAAGAGGGAAACATTCAACGGCCTAAGCCAACACGGCTACTTCAGGCAATTTATTAATAAAAGAATGAAAATTTACATATGCTTCTCTCATAGACGGATTACCGTACAAATGACCCTCCATGGTCTTTAAATAGAGTTCATGGACCAATCAGGTGTTAAGCCACGGATCAAGTGTCGATAATACCGAGGAGAGAATGAACCATCAGATCACTACATATTGTGACCGTCGGATTGTAAGTTACAAAATGTACATAGTAAAGAAACACACTTTACCTAACTCTATACTAGACCAAGTTGTACTTAACTATTTCCTATGTGTCAGAATATCCTAACATCCCCCCTTAAGAACAACTTGTGATAGGATTGAAGGATTTACAAATATGACACAATAGGAGAAGGAAGGAGGCACTAGAGCCTATCCCCCCTTAGTGACAACTTCCTGAACTCCAACCATAAATCGAAGTTTAGTGAACTTCGCCTCTGTGAGAGCCTTTGTAAAGATGTCTGCAACTTGATCATCTGTTGAACAATATTGCACTTCAAGAACATGGTCGTGAATGAGCTTTCTAATGAAGTGCATGTGCAGTTCAATGTGTTTGTTGTGCTGATGTTGGACTGGATCTTTGCATAGCTGAATGGCACTTTGATTATCACACCAAAGTGTAGTCGGATGCTGTTGCTGAAAGCCAAACTCTGACAGGATCTGATGAAGCCACAAGGCTTCCTTACTAGCTTCTATGGCACCACGATACTCTGCTTCTGCTGAAGAAAGAGAAATGGCACCTTGTTTCTTGCAAGCCCATGTAATAGGTCCTGAACCAAGAGTGAACACATAACCTGCAGTAGACTTCCAATCATCAGGGTCACCAGCCCAATCGGAATCAGTGAAACCAACCAATAGAGGAGCTATTTCGGCACTGTAATGAATCCCAAACTGAACTGTACCTCGAACATAACGAAGTATACTTTTAGCTACTTTCCAATTACTTTCATGTGGGTTTTGCATAAACCGAGCAACAAGGCCAACGACAAAGTAAAGGTCAGGACGAGTATGGGTTAGATACAAAAGTTTTCCTACAAGTTGACGGTATAAGGTAGCATCAACTTTAAGAGAAGTACAAGTGACTGAAAGTTTGACTCCAGACTGAAAGGGAGAAGGGGCTGGCTTACAGTATTCCATGTGAAAATGGCATAGAATATCATAGGCATACTTGGACTGAGAAAGGGAAATACCTTCCTTGGATTGCAAGACTTGAAGATCGAGAAAATAATGTAAGTGTCCTAAGTTTGTCATTTCAAACTTCCTTTTAAGGCTAGAATTCACATGGTTTATAAGGTTGGGATCACTACCAGTCAAGATAAGATCATCAACATAAAGAACAAGAATGATAAGAAACTTGCCCACTTTCTTGGTGTAGACAGTATTGTCAAAATGACACCTAGAGAAGCCAGATTCTAAAAGAAATTTATCCATTTTGGCATACCAAGCTCGAGGAGCTTGCTTGAGACCATAAAGGGATTTCTTAAGCCGACATACAAGGCTGGAAGCCATGCCACTTCCTCTTTCAGCCTGGAAGCCAACATCAAGAAATCAAAATCTCTCTCTTGTGTAATCCTCTGAAAATCTGTGTGAGTCCCCTAAGGTGGATGCCTCTACATCGTGGTCTCAACCCATAACTGATTTTCCCTTTTTTGTCTCTAATTACTTGCTCTGATACCATGTGAAAATTCTATTTCTGCAGTAACTAGTTTACTTTTCCTACTTATTCCACCATAAGTTATTCATGAAATAACTTCAATAAACATTAAAATAAATATTGCTACAGATATCACACTATAATACAGAAACAAACATATGCACAAGAATCAACACATTGACACAGATATTTTGGACTAATGTCCCCAAAAACCCAATGTGGGAAAACCAGTGCAGCAAGGGAGGATTTTATTTTTTAGCAATTTTCTAACACAATAGGGTGCCAAACTGGCTTACCCACAAATAGACAAATTCTCTAGCACTTCTTTTGAACCCAACGTTAGCCCTACTGACCTCTACATGGACTGAAACCCTCTGCGTCAGCCTGTTGAGACTCTGCGCAACCTCTATGGCCTTCTGCGTCACTCCTGCAGCCTCTGCATGGATGACACAGGCCCTGTTGGATCTGTGCAATCTCTGCTACCTCTGCGTGGCTCCCTTTGGCCCCGCGTTTACCTTTTTTGCCTCTGCACTAATCTCTCGTCTCTCTGTTCCATACTTGTTGCCTCCTGACTGCTCACCATACCACTAGTTCAATTTCTCAACTAACCCCGCTCCAAAAATTGAACTGACTAGTCTCCCTCAGTGTGTTCTCCAAATGACCCTCAAGCCTCCTCTTATACCTTTCTTGTTGACAAATCAATGACCGAGATTAAGTCCCTAATCAACGGCTAAGATTAGATATGGCTTGGTCCATGACTTTTGAACCATTCTAACACAGTTTCATATTAATTCACATTAATATTTTATTTTCCCTAAGTTTAGACTTAGGAATTACATTAAAAATATTAATTATTTTAATATCTCCCAAACTGTTTAGTATTGGAGATCTCATGTGCCTTAGCTTCTCCACCAAGTTTCGTGGCTAGAGCACATCTGATGCTACCCCAAATCAACACTTCCTCTTCTCTTATTTCAACTATAATCTAAGAAAGTGTCTTTTAGATTGTCTCGTTTGTTGCTAGACCCACTCATTGGGTTAGAGGGATCGTCTATGTCCGCATAGAGGATTTACCTACTCAACAAAATGACGACTCCATTGGAGAAGCTATAACATTTCCATCTATTTCTTCGATCTAATCCTCTGATTAGTTTGACCAACCGTCGATTTCTCAGCTTATGTGCATCACTGTAGGTTTATACAGTCATTGGTTTTTGCTTGAGAGTGTTGAATTTGATCTAATTTTTGAAACTTTTTGTCTTTTCCTTCTCTTCCTCACCCAGCGCATTTTCTGGTTTTACAGAAGCGTTGTTAGCATTGATTTTTGATTAACAGTCGCGCTGCTTTGCCTTTCAACACTACTTTGCCTTTCACAGGCACGCTGATTCCAGAGGTTAGAAAAAAATAGGGTTTCTTCTCATTTTCAATGTGTCTCAACCTCTGTGAGTGTTTTTCCAGTGTGATCTCATTATGTTTGCCTTGAATGTTGTCCTTTAATGGTTGCAATTGTCTCTTTGATTTTGTTGGTGTATGATTGAAATTAGATTGTCTTCTAGGGTTTTAAGGTCTAGGTTACCCTTCACTCATCACTTGGCTTGTCTTTGTGAGATCAATTGTCTCCATTTAGGAGTTTTACTGCGAACAGGACAAAATGTTCAAGTTGTTTTCGGTTCATATTTGCGAAGTTGTTTTCATTAGTATTGGATCATATTTGTACTTTGAAAATTACTTTTGCTCCATTGTCAAACGTAGATTACAAATGTTTGCTTTGGTGAAACTGAAAGTATATGTTTTTTTTATTTCATTGTTTCGAAAAGAAGAGTGAAAAGTCTCTTCATTAAAGTATTTTTGAAACGATTTTTGTTTTATTAGAAACCAAAGTGAATGAAATCTTCATTTTAGTTGTTTTGAAATCCATTTTTCCTTTTCTTATGCATTAATTTGCATTTTTAATTGAAGTGAGAGAAAAAGAACAAAAATATTAGTGTATCTTAGTGAAAGAAAGTGATTTTGTTTCTCATAAGATTGCATTTTGGCATTGCATTCATTAGTGAAAGTGAAAGAGTAGTTTTCATTTTTTCCATCTTTCATTCGAAAAGTTAGGGAGATATGTTTTGATGCATTTTTCATGATTGATGCATTTTTTGGTTGTCTCTATTCCCTCATTAGTTTAACTTTCGTCGAATGAAATCTTTGATTTTTCTCATTTAGTTGCATCATAGGAATTCAGGTGACATCAATGAGCCATAAAATTGAAACCTAATTCAAGATAAGCTTAAAATTTACCTCAATTAACCTAAGGAGAATTTGTAACTTATCGCAAATATCTAGAGGTCTAGGATAGAGACATGTCTCGTCTTCTTTAAACATAGCAGTTGTCGTTAACTGCTTGCATTGTATTCCGGGTGTGAAATCGTGTTCCAATATGGAAATATATCGAAGGTTCTTCAATACTTTCGAGTATATCGGAGGCACTTTAGTATGGCAAATATATCAGAATGCTCTCACTGAACGGTTATGCATTAGACAACGCTAACATGGACTTGTGCTCTCCATACCATCGAGTATATATTGAGAGACCCCACTAGGTTGCTATATTTTTGCCATCGGTAACCAAGTCTGTCGGCTTGTAAACGTGATACATCGAACACAGCATTCGGGGAGATTGGTCGTCATACGTCAAGTCCTTGGTTTCGGCTAAGGTGTATATAGCGGTTCACAGATACTTGGTAAACCCTCTTGCCTAGTATAACCCTTTTTTATTTATTTGTTGTTTTAAGTTATAAAATTAACTACCAACGATAATATGTCGAACCCATGTAGTTGCTTCTTGACCTCATATTGAGTAATTCCTTGTAAATTTTAATTTTAAAACCCTCAACGAAATCATCTCTTCTCCTTTTTCTTTTGAGAGAAAGTCATCGTGGCTGAACCACTACGTTCACCTCACCGTTCCCCTTCATCATCTAATACTGAAGGGTCATCACAAGGAGTTCGTCCTGAACTTTCACAATCACTTGAAGCTCAAGGTCTTGAACTTGGAATTGTCCCAAGTATCCAACCCCTTGCTTCTCGTCCCCCACCTCGAGACTCATCATCGTCTCAGGAGTTTGATCCAAAAACCCCTGAGATTCCACAGAGTTTTGTTTTATTCCCTCTGAATCCACTTTCTGATTTGGTGGTGATATCTCCTCAACAATCGTATAGTCCATACGATACCCCTGGTGTACCTTTGGAGTTATCTCCATCATCTCGGATTCCCCCTCGCCAATTGTTTCCACCTACGGCATCAGAAGGTGAGTTTCCAACCTCTCCTTGAGGTCCTCCAGAAGTCTCGGCTACTCACACTCCTAGTGTTGACAATAATTCTGAATACGACTTTCCACCGGAAGGTTTTCCTTATGTAAGAAGTGTTCCATCTCAACCACCTCTTGAACACAGTGGGCCTATGCTTCCACTTGGTTATAAAACTTTGACTCAACTAGTTTCAGGATCTCCCAGTGCTTATTCGTTATACCAAAATCCAATTTGGTCATCGAATGTTATGCCTACTTCTAGTCTATTTATTCCTAACATAACCTCTCATATCCCTGTGCAAACTGTCATTACTTCAGTTTCGATTCAACTGAATATTCCAACACAACCATTACTTTCATTCCAACCTACAATCCTGGTGCAACCGACAGTTTCGGTTAATATGTCTATAAGTTCCTCAATTCCCCCATCAAGTGGACAAAATGTGCCACCACCTCATTCGCAACATGGGGGGCAATTTCCAAACATCCCTCTTGTCTCAAGTGGAACCCATGTGATTAGATCACAACCGCACATGGTTGGAGTGAGTCAACCTGTTAGTGGTATTCCTAATCCCACTGAATCATCTATTCTAGTTAGAGCAAGTAATATCTAGTATCAATAGCCGTATTCGGCCCAAATACCCCACCAACAATCTTATGTTCCATATGGTTCACAAGCACCTCAAAATCCACCTTATATTCTAGAAATAGTTCCTCATATGCAACCTAGTCAAAATCTTGTTTTCGGTGCATATGGTCAATTCCCAACTGGAACTTATCAGTACCAACAAGGAATTCCTCAAGGGACTATTCAAAAACAACCTTTACAACAGCAGGGGCAACCTTTGCAACAGTAGGGGCAACCTTTGCAACAGCAGGGGCAACCTTTGTAGCAGTATCAACAAACTTTGCACCAGCAAGGGCCTTACCAACAACTATTGCAACATCGAGGTCAGCCCTTACAGTGGCAAAACCAACCATTATATCAACAAGGTCAATCCTTGCAGCCACATGGTCAACTCTTGCAACAGCAGGGCCAACAGTTTTATCACCAGGGCCAGCAATTGCAACAGCAACCTTACAATCTATATGACACGAAAAATGTTTATCCACCTTATGGTTCTCAACGGCCTATGGCGGGTCATTATCAACCTTACTCTAGTGAAAACTCACCTATGTGGGGGCAGAATCCACCTTATGGTCAGGGTATCCCTCAGTGGGGGCAATATCAAGCTCCTTATGGTCAAAATCTGCCACTTTGGGGGAAAAACCCATACCGACAAGGATGGAAACCACAAACTGGGCCTTAGCAAAGGCCTTCCATGCCTTTCAAACCGCAATTGTTGTTTATAGCCACATTGGAACTGTCGGATGTGTCAAGGATCACTGATGATCCAATACTTCATTCGCCTTATTGGACTCCGGTTCCCACTAAGATTCCTAGCGATTGCCCAAAATTTGAAGGAAAAGCTAAAGAAGATCCCTAGGCCCATGTTATGACTTACCACTTATGGTGTTCATCCAGTCCCTATGTTGACAACGATGTTCGTCTACGTCTCTTTTAGCGAACCTTGATGGATGCAGCTGCGAAATGGTATATCGAGTTACCTTGAGGTTCCTATTCAGACTTCAATTCTTTGGCCATGGCCTTCCTCACTCACTTCTGATTACCGGTTCGTTACGAAACTAATACCCATTTGCTTACATCTCTGAAACAGGACACCGCTACCCACATCTCTGATCACATCCATGAATGGAGATGTCGGCGTCACCTCATCAAGTTTGAAATACCTGATGAGTTGTTAACTGAATGGTTTACCAAATCATTCGTCAACAAAATTGTTGCAAACATAGCAATGGGAGGTTGTGTTAATGAAGATCAAACCATTGCATATGCCTAATATTTAGATTTGGTTTATTCCCAGTCTAGCACGTTATATGATCTCTTGCCTGATGCTCTGAGGCCATCTATGGATCCAACATTTTCTAAATCTCTGGATGTACCGCCCGTCGATGGTATTAAAAGATTAGTATCTCAAACTTCCAATAAAGCTTCTTCGAAGCAAAAATCCATTTCAAATACTGCATCCAATCCTCCTTCAAAACCCTCTTAAAATCCTGGTAAAACCTCTGAGGTTAATGTTGTTCAGTCTACCACAACAGAAAAAGCCTCAAAAGACAAAAAGAAGGGTAAAGGAAAAGCTAAATCTAATACCCCAAAACAGGATCCTCCTTAGTCATCTGCAGATGATGTCTCCAAATGTAAGCCTAAGTATCATTGCCTCATTTATGAGGAAGATAACTATACCAAGGATTGTCCCCATCGTGTGGAAGTTAGTCGCTTATTGAAAGGCACTCAAGGGACACCAGCTGTACTAAAAGAGTCATTTCCATCACAACAGACCCAATTGGTAGAACAACCACAATCCTCTGCCTCTTCAGGTTCTCAGGTTTACATGAGTGGAACAGTGCCTATTTCTGTTGCCACCCAGTCGAAAGATTATCAAACTCCTCAAAAGAAGACGGTGGAGAAAGAAGTCACTGATACACCTTCTACTTCTACTCCACCCAGTTCTGGTCCTCTTCACATTGAGAGACCCAGTAATGACTCTGTTATTCGGCCACCTCCCAAAGGTGTTCTTCGGAAATCATCTTATAATCTGAATGCGCAAGTTGCCCAGCATTACAATATTGTCAAAGACTTGGCTCAAATGCCTTCAGTGATATCTACCTTGGAAGTTCTCCAAACTTGTCCAACACAGTGGAAATCATTATTATCAGCTAGATGAGGAATTGATCCTGCAGATTCGAATTTGATCACTTTTGATCTAGAAAACCATGTTCCTCGTCTTCCCCATCAAATTGCGTTTTTAATCCAAGTCATTATAAAAGGGAAGACGATTCATTGGACTATCATTGATGAGGGTGCTTCCACCTGCATCATGTTTGTTTCATGTTGGAAAGCCATCAGCTCTCCACCTCTCAATCAGTCTCTAAACACCTTAGAAGCCTTTGATGGCAAAGGATCTCGTCCTTATGGTATTCTCACAAGTTTTCCCATCACCTTGGAAGGGAAAATTGTCGAATTAGAAGTAGAAGTCGTAGATGAAAATCTAAATTACAACCTTCTACTTGGACGAAGTTGGACTCATGCCATGTTTTGTGTGGTTTCCTCTTTGTTCCGTGTGCTCCGTTTTCCTCATGAAGGGAAAATCGTCACCATCGATCAATTGGCCTTTTTCTCTTCTGGTTCTTCAAATGGCAATGTCCCATATGTGGGAAATATCGATATTCCCTATGAGGTGTGGGGGTAGGTCTTTTCAAATATCCTTCTTTAATGGAAACTTTTTCTCTCCCACCTTTGCATATCGCCTCAGTCAACATGATCTCAACCTCACGTGATCCATGGATCATCCCTACTCTAAATCAGGTTGATTCTTTCGGTGATGCTATGTCGCTAAGTCCTTTAGAACAAGCTTATCAAGAAGTTATTTTGGCTTCAGCGGCTACTTTTGAAAGTCATACTACTCTTAGTATGCACCTAGACGCATATTTGCAATCTCCTTGGCTTGGTTCTTGGGATTCTCTGGATCCCTTGAATGAGATATTTCCCACTGACAAGAGTATTGTTGAGGTTATGTCTCTTGATGAAACTCCCTGGAATGATGCTCATCATCGTTCCTCATTTCTTCCAAGTCTTAGTGAGATTTCTTCATGTCTTGAGACTTTTGTTTCTCATAACCCAACGCATCCACTTCAAACACCTGTTTTGGTGCACGAAGTTCTATCCGAAGGTAATATGGGAAATATTACTGCTACCATGCCAATTGACATTTCCATTAAACCTGGGGTTGCAAGAACATCCACATCGGGGTTTCATGTTCTCCGGAAGAGATCAGGGTTTACACTGACCTTTCTAAAGAGTTTCGCAGTGTCTTCACTTGGTCGTATGAGGAAATGCTTGGTATTGATCCAGCTATAGTGGTTCACGAAATACCCACTTATCCTAATTCGAAGCTCATTCGTCAACGGCTACGTCCGATGCATCCTAGAAAGGTCGTTGTTATTAAGAAAGAGGTTGAAAAACTTCTAAAGGCTAGTTTTATTTACCCCATCCCATTGACAAACTAGGTTTCTAATATTGTACCCGTCACTAAAAAGAAAGGAACAATTCGAGTTTGTGTTGATTACCATGATATCAACTGTGCATGTCCTAAAGACAATTATCTCGCTCCCTTTATTGATCAGATCATTGATGGATGTGCTAGGAGTGAGATCTTTTCTTTTATGGATGGTTTTTCTGGTTATAACCAGATTAATATATTAACTGTTGATCAAAACAAAATTGCTTTCTTCTGTTCATGGGGGACTTTTGCTTATAAAAATCTCCCTTTCGGTCTCAAAAATGGTGGTGCTACCTTCTAGAGGGAGATGTCATATGCTTTTCATGATATTAAACACATCGTTAAGTCTTATTTGGACAACTTACCAACTCATTCTTCTAAGCATCGTGACCATTCGTACCACCTTCAAGCAATATTTCTATGTTGTTGACAGTATAATATTCGTCTCAATCCACATAAATGTGTCTTTTGCATCGAATCTAGTCGTCTCTCGGGTTTTATTATGTCTAAAGACGACATCCGAATAGATCCTCTGAAAGTAGAGGCTATTGTAAATCTACCCCCTCCTTCATCCCTACACCAATTGCAGAGTTTGCAAGGGAAGGCCAATTTTGTTCGTCGTTTTGTCCCTAATTATGTTGAGCTTGCCAAGGGATTTACTCGCTTGCTTAAGAAGGGGATATCATTCGTTTGGGATGAAATCACTCAACAATCTTTCGATTCTCTAAAGAAAACACTCACTAGTGCTCCTTTATTGCATTCCCCCGATTACCACTGTGATTATTTCTTGTACTTGGTTGTGGCTGACAGTACCATTGCCATGGTACTAGTCCAAGATGATGACGATGGCAATGAACACATGGTTTATTATTTGAATCGAAATCTTATTGACATAGAAACTCGATATGCTCATGTCGAGAAGCTATGATTTCACCATTATATTCTTCTACAGAAGACCACAATTATTTTTTACTATAACCCCATGACTTATATTCTGACCCGTCAGTTGCTTGGGGGAAAATACTCTAAATGGATCGTTATTCTGCAAAAGTTTGATTTGGATTTTATTTCTTCCAAATCAAAGAAATCACTATTTTTTGTTGAATTAATCTGCGCCCTTCCTTCCGCAAACACCTCCACTAATTTTACTGAACAGATTCTTGATGAAACCTTGTTTTTCATCAGTACTCTTGATCCATGGTACAGAGATGTTATTGTTTAGCTTCAGACCAAGACTTTCCAATCTGAGTTGTTTCAATCTGACCATCGTTGCATCCGACATAAGTCTCAACCTTATCAGATTATTGGTGATATGTTTTACCGAGTCGGTTTTGATTATGTTCTTCGCAGATGTTTAACACTTGAAGAGGTTGAACGAGTCCTAAATGACTGCCACTCCAAGGCATGTGGTGGTCACATGTCAGGCTATGCCAGTGCTGAGAAAATCCTTTGCGTCGATTATTTATGGCCTTCTATCTTCAAAGATTCCATTTTGGAAGTTCAAAAGTGCCATGAATGTCAGATATATAACTGTAAACAATGTGGCCCGCCAGCACCCTTACACCCAGTTGTTACCATAGGTCCATTCGCTAAATGGGTATTTGATTTCATGACTTGTAACCCTGGCTCGGCCAGGGGGCATGGCTATATCATCGTCGTCGTCAACTATTTTACTGAATGGGCCAAGGCGATGCCCACATATACTGCTGACGGTACAATTGTTGCTCAGTTCCTCTTTAACCATGTCATAACCCGTTTTGGTGTGCCTCAAGCCATTTTCACTTATCACGAATCCCATTTTCGTCAGTACATGATGGGAGCTTACTGCTCAATTGGGTCTATGTCACGATAGCTCAACTCCTTATTACCCACAAGCCAATGGCCAAGTTGAAGCGGTTAATAAAGTCTTAGTTACTATGCTTCAACATACCATTGGAAAGCATAAAAAAGACTGGCATCTCATGTTGTTTTCGGCTCTTTGGGCTTACCGAACCTCGGCTAAGACAACCACTGGTTTCACTCCATTCTAGTTGGTATATTGTTTATAGGCGACACTCCCTATTGAATGAGATTCCTTCATTAAAACTAGCTATCGAATTACTCCCCGATACCTCACCTAAAGAGGAACGTTTACTTTATCTCAAGAGGCTTGATGAAACCCGTCGTATTGCTATGATGGTTATCGAAACACAGAAAAAATGAGTTAAAGCTCATTATGATCAAACTGTTTCTCCACGAGCTTTCGCTGAAGGTGACTTGGTCTTCTTGTATGACCAAGCCAATGATACATTGGGAGCTGGGAAGTTCGAACCTATGTGGCATGGGCCATATTGTTAAACGTGTTTTGCAAAAAGGCGCTTATGAGTTGGTTGACTACAAAGGTAATGCGTTAGCACAACCTTGCAACGGGCTTTATTTGAAAAAGTATTATGTGTGATTTTCGTATAATTACTTTTGTACATTAGTGTGTGAATTCAATAGTGTGCATTTTGATTTTTTGGTGTGATTGTTTGCTTTGCAGACATGTTTCCTCTGCTTACCTCGTGTTCCACTCGGTTCGCAGATGTCATCAAACCATTATGTTGTTTTCCTGATGGTGCTTGTCATAACACACAGAACTTATCTTCCGCGGCTTGGGCACTCTTCGCCCATAATGGCGAGTTGATCAATTTACAAGATATTTCCTAGGACGAACAACTAATAATATTTCCAAGTACAGTGAAGTTATCGAACTGTTATCAAAAGCAGTTTCTCTCGGAATTAGAAATTTGGTTGTTAAGTTAGATTCACAACTCATTGTGCTACAATTAAATGCTCATTATTTAGTAAGAAATCCACAAATTTAGCGTATGTATTTACGTGTTCAATTACTAGAAAGAAACTTTGATTACATTACATATCAACACATTCCACAAAATTTGAATACGTTAACAAATGCATTGGCAAATTATGATTTAGATAGACATTTGCGTCACTTGTAAAAAACTGAACACATCATCATGATATATGAACACATAAGTAAACAATAGAAACATGCATATATATATATATATATATATATATAGAGAGAGAGAGAGAGAGAGAGAGAGAGAGAGTTGTCTCATGCTATCATGAGCATCACGTGGGCGAATAGCCTATTCCTAGTCGTATTGTTTGCACTGTTGTAGGCTATTAAAGCCATGTGCCTCAGAACACTATTTTTTGAGATTTTGACATAACAAACTTTGACAGAGTTGATATCGACTCTGTCAAATTTTGTTATGTCAAAATCTCAAAAAATAGTGTTCTGAGGCACATGGCTTTAATAGCCTACAACAGTGCAAACAATACGACTAGGAATAGGTTATTCGCCCACGTGATGCTCATGATAGCATGAGACAACTCTAATCACTCGGCCTAACAACCGACGAAGTCTCGTGAATACTCCCACTATGTGCCTCTGGTACCGCAGTGACACGTCATCTATAGTAGCATAATCTGGAATACTCTGAGTAAGTGCTTCCAGGTTTCGCTCCATCTCCACTACCAGGTCTTCTCCTTGCTTGTACGAAGCTTCTTCCTATATTTGGTGTGCTACTCACTGAGCTATCAGAGACATTCCGGGAGGTCTTTCCGGTCCCACATCTGCAAAATTATCATAAGTAAACTCTCAAATACACTTCAAAAAAAATCATAAAACTTGAAAAAATCCAAACAAAAAAAACAAGTTTTTACCTACATCGGTCCATCATGCACCAGGTGGTAGAGGAAGATCTAGGTCTCCTCTAAATTTTGTGCCCGCATAGGCATAGACATCTACCACAATCAATTGTTAGCGTAACCAACCAAAGAACGTTGGAGGGAAATGCATCTGTTGACCTCCTCCAACTCGAGGCATAATCTCACCCCATATGAGTAACCTTGAATCTCTTGGAGTTGGATCGTCCACCTCTATCCACTAGTAACGAAACATAGGCACACACTACAAGAAGATTGTGACTAAGATCGATAAATACCCAACTGCTTCAAACAACCTGTTTTGTGCTTGGTCAACTGTCTTTTCATGTTAACTAACAATCCTTCACACCAATTAAATACAATTGGAGTGAGATAGTCCACTGCGTATTGGAACTGAGATTTCCTTACCTCATGCAATGCTTAAGCCCTAGCTACACGGGCCATGGTATGTAGAATAGTCCTCAAGGGTAGCTTGTTGATGGTTTTTATCTCAACCTTTCCACTCATGGTTGTTTCTACATCCGGGCAATGCCTTTTGATCAATGCGCTAGTGCTCTCTCCTCCAGTGCGAGCTTCGAAGAGTTAGATCCTCTCTCCTCTCCTGGATAGTCTAGTGATGAAATAGATGTCAGATACCTCTATTTCAAGTTCTTGATCTCCAATAATGAAGATCTCGCAACCAACATCCCATAATCCTATGAGATACTCTAGCAACTCATTCTGAGCTCTGAGTCCTGGGGTCTGAAAGAACTTAAGCAATCCATAGTCCCTCAAAGCGTTAATACATGTGCTTTGAGCAGCTTGGTGGTCTTCCGCCTCATGGCCTCTCTCTTTCCATTCGATGGCCATATTCGTTGAAATCTTCTGCAAATAATCTATAAATAATATTTAGAAGTCTTTCAATGGATTAAAATTTTGAAAAAACCGATTAAGGTAGAGTATTTCTCGTTTTATTTTTTCTCTGCACCTAGCGCGACTGTTCGAATTGTTTTCACACTAGCAGCGCAATGATCTTTTGGGCTATGGGGTGATCAGCGTGGATCCAATGATCAGACTCGCGTTGATCGCCCCTAATAATAAAAACAAAAAACCTCCTCTTAAATAGTCAAAACTTCTATGAAATGGCATAAAAATGGTATGAAAAACAAGAGAAAGGGAAGAGCTCTTACCTACAATTGACGTTTCATGAAATGGTGTCCCGGATCTGCCACACCGTTTGCCTGAGGAATCAAAGAAAATAGGGTAAAATGCACTTTCCAAATTACCCAAAGTGAAATGGTAAAATGTTTTTACTTTTTGTCTATTTATAAGTTTTCAACTACATTTTTACCAATATTTAATATTTCTCTCGATATCGGTGATGTGTGGTTGCCTTGTGCAGTTACAAGATTTTTTGGTGGTAATAGTGATCATTCTTGACCAATTCAATGAGTTTTGTTTTATCTCTTTTTCAGACTCGTTAAAAATAAACGAAAAAAAGAACCCCCCTAGAGTCATCTTTAAGTTATTTTCTGACTCTCGAAATATGAAAGGATCGTTGAGTACTTGTCTTTTCGAACTCGTTAAATTAAATGAATTGTCGTCGTCTCAGTATATGATTACCCCTTTTTTGGGCTGGGATTGACTATTTATGAAAAAGGAACACCTTGGTCGACATGGGCAAGAGGTTCTCTCGAATATTATTTTCTACCTTTTCGAGTTCGAGAGACAAATTACGAAAAGGGACTTGATGGCATTTTCTTGTTCATCTCTTTTTCAAACTCTCTACATATGAAAAAGATATCGAGTTACTCTTCCATCGGAGTCGTAAAAATTAAACGACGAAAGACTTGTCACTGGCATGACGACATCGAGTTTCTCCTTCCTAGGACTCATCAAACTTACTAGGATGGATTCATTCGAAAAATGAACTTATACGACAAGCATATGCTATTCTCTTCAATCTTGTGATTAAAAATAATTAGGGTACTCACTAGAAATAATGGAGAAAAAGTGAAAGTGAAACATCTCTTGTATACGCGGCATGTCGCTCTTGAACATGACACTCATTTGTTTCTCATGTCGGGTTTGGTATATCCTCGCTCAATCACTTGTCCTTTCAGGTTTGGGTGATCCATTTTGCCTCTCATCTGATTGTTCCACTTCGTCGTCATGACCCTTGGTCTTATGTTGAGTCAAATGTTGCCACACTTTGGAGTCGTGTCACCAATATGTTCAAGAGAAGTCCTATTTGCAGTTTACTACCTATACATTGTCTGACATTTTGCCACATTCCTGGATCATACTTGTTTATTCCACTTTATTCCTTGTTTCGTGTCGATGATGAGGGAATCATTATGGCCCTCCTTCGACGAGTCATTTCCTGTTGACTTCAGCTCATTATCCAGGAAGATGACTTAGAAACTCCCTTTCAGTATCTTAGAGCTTGCATGCCTTAATGGCAAGTTCTTCTCATTTGATGACAAGTTTTTATCATTGGCCTTCGATTCGATGATTCCACAAGTGTTCGGCTTCAGCTTCATTTTCACACTTACGGATTTTATTGTCGTACCTTGAGAACCATTGTCATTATTAGTGGTTTCTCTCATGCCTGTTAACGGTTCACATCATTGGCCAGTAATCAGGTGGTTTTCTAGCATGTTCGACTTCGACACATTCATTCGCATGTTAGAATTTGTACTTTGATCGGGTTGGGATGGAGTGCAAGACCCTGAGTTTTGTCTGATATAACTCAGGTTGCGTGGAGTTATGTATTATTCATGATTGTATACATGTTTCCTCTATATGGATGGTTGTGACCATACCGTGGGACCTTATATCTATGATGATGATGATCCTTCTATATCGGGTGGTTGCATCCATACCGTGGATCTTAGACTTCTAGACGATCCTTTTCATTCGAATGGTTGCACCCATATCGTGGATCTTTTCACATGGTCCTTTCTATCTAGATGGTTGCGTCCATACCGTGGATTCATGTTTTGATATATATGACAGAGGTATCAAATATGTATATGTATATGCGTCCTTGATTTGCAAGTCTCCTGATGGTGTTTGTTCTAGTCCTTGCACTAGCTCGTAAAGCATCTCAGCCATCACTCCCTGTTTTGCCTTCATGCTTTAGGGGGCATGTGTTACACAGTATTTTGTCACACCTCCTGCACTTCCCTGTGTCATACCTCGAAGTGCCAAAACCTTGACAACTATGTAGTGTACCCATCCTAATATGCAGTCCAGATCCTCCCTGAAGAACTAATGAAAAGTTTCCTTGAGCCTTTCTTGAAAATGAGCTCAAAACCCTAATTTCTGGGTCAACGCGACTGTGACACTGCCCTCTCGTGTTGATGGCAAGTTACACCATATGAGCCTCATGCTGCCAGCGCGGCTTTTGCCTGGATACTCACGTTGAACCCTAAAAAGCAAGTTTTCCCAAAGTGGAGGAGAAGATTCGTGATCTAGAGGCTTCCAGAACGATGAGTTGGATGATGTTCGTTGTGAATGTGGTCAAATTCTCCTAATATTACCCTTTGATATTATTCCTATGAGCTTCCTCCTTAAGATGAGAACCTTCCCCTATCTTTGGTGAGATCCTAACTCCCTCTCCCTGCCTATAAATTCATCCCCCTCCATTCCCAAATGATTGGTCTCTGATTATTTGCACCCTTATGCTGAGATAGTGCTTACATGATATTCACTTTGGCTTGGAGAAGGCGAGCTTGGAGAGCAAGAGCTTGGACTTGGACATTCACTCAAGGAGGGCTACTAACATCAAGGCCTGGGTTGTATGCTTCATCTTTTGTTTATTAATATATAAAACTGTTGGTTCACTTTCCATATATGCTTGTGTCAATGCTTCGTTTATTTTAATGCTCCTTGATTTGTTAAGTGGATTATATTTGATTATGTGTGTTGCACTTTTATGCTTTGTCGTGCCTTTGGCATTTTGTGCAGGTATTCAAACGCTATGAACAGTAAGCATTGAGCCTGAGGAGCAAGTGATCAAGATCTTCAACAAAGGAGTGTATTATAGCATTAGAGCGAAATAAGTCTCATTCATCTTCTCTTATTTCGATTGTAATATAGGAAAGTGTCTTGTAGATTGTCTCGTTTATTACTAGACCCACTCATTGGGCTAGAGGGATCGTCTATGTCCGCAGAGAGGATTTACCTACTCAACAACATGCATTCTTCAATACCCAGAAATCGTTTTGGGAAATTCCACCCAGAGACAGTTTTATTAAAATAATTAATTATTTTTAATGGTACCCTAAGTCTAAACTTAGGAAATTAAAATAATTAATGGGTATTAATCTAACTCTAGGTGTAACTTCTAGAAGAAGACAAGGATCAAGCCAAAATGATCTAAACCATTGATTAGAAGTTAATCTGGGCCGTTGGTTGTCCAACAAAAAGATATAAGAAGAGGCCTGAGGGGCACTTGGAGAACACACATAGGGGAGATCAGAAGTTCGATTTCTGAAGCAGAAAAGCTGCCGGAGAGATTTCGATAGTGATCTTTTGCAGTGAGCAGAAAGGATAGTATCCAAAGGGACATCTTTCCCGGTCAAAGAATTCTCAGCAGAGAAGAGAGAGAGATCCAACATAGGCAACGTAGAGCCACGTAGAGGCAACATAGAAGCCAAGAGGGAATCTGAAAATTTGTTGAAGGAATCGATTGCAGAAGCTGAAAGCGAGGGTGTGAGACTGAGAGGTGCAAATCGAAGTTCCTGGGCAACAAATCAATCAGCTGAAGGGGTGACGTTGTCCCCAGAGGGTGTGATGTTGGGCTAACGCAGTGACTGCGCAGAGGCAGCCAGGGGCAGTTCATTCAGTGGCTGGATCAACGAGGATTTCCAATGATAGTGTGAGGCAACCTCACTTATCTCTTTGTCAGTGATATTCTTTGTAACTATATTGTTGAGAAGGCATCTAGAGATTGTATTCAAAAATTACTACTGCAAAATAATAAGACCCTTAGAGTTGTTGTATCGGTTTTCCCGCATTGGGTTTTTCTGGCGACATTTGTCCAAAAACAATTGTAGTCTTGTTGTGTATTTCTTTCTTTCTTAGTTTCTTATTTAAATGGTGAAGCCTGTAGTGTATTCATTTCAGTATTTACTATAGGAAACTGTAAATAATTTGGTTCAATAATTAACAAATAGGAGAAACGTAATCAATTGTTGTAGTAGGAATTTGGGTATCCAAATTTTCACATGGTATCAGAGTTGTAGGTGAAATAAGAGAGTAGTGTCGGAAGAGCCTAGCGTTGAAGGAAGAAGGGAGTTCGAAAAACTTGGAGAGGTAGAAATTCGAATCCCTAGAGGGATTGCGTAGTTCAGGCTAGGAGGGCATTATTTTCATGGTAAATCTTTGTCTGAGTAAGTCCACAAAAAGGTAGAATTTCCAGATCGAAATTTGTCAGCAGCAGAGGGAGCAACGCAGAAATAGCTTCAACGAAGAGGGGTCCCTGGTGTGACGCAGTTTTCTGCGGGCAGTGGTCGGGCAGAAAGATGTTAGAAGGAAGAAGAGACACTTGAGGGAATTTCTTCCTCATAAGACTTCCAACCAAGAAGTTTGATTCTCATTTGTTAAGCAGCAGTAGAGAGGAAAAGATCTACTAACTCCAATAGGGAATGCGTAGGCTAGCCCAGCAGCAGCGCAGAGGAGGAGGAATTTGACATTTTTGCTGAGATGGCCACAAAGGGGTTGGATCCATGGAAGCGCAGCAAATTAGATCCAATTGTTGCAAATCTCTCACATGGATCAGTATCCTTGCTACAGGAGCCCAACAAAATCAGTAGTAGGAGGATCACAGTATCAGCAGACGTAGCTAGTCATTCAAATGGCAGTTGAATAGTTGGTTGCAATCAGTTTCCGGAAGATAATTGCAGAACTAGTTGCAGTGACACAGGTGGTGTGAATTGCCCCATTGCAGTATGCATGTGCAATTCTAGCCGAGAGATTCCCAGGGCAGAGCTTCGCAGTCCAGCTTCCAGTGCAGGAGGACTGTGTGAGTTGTCGGGAGGGAGTAGAGATATTTCCCATAGGGAAATCGAAACTCAAAGGGAGTCTAGTTTCAAAGGGAGCAACCCTATGGAGGAAAGTACTTCTAGATCTGGGGAGATCAGACTCATTATTGCAGTAGTTACAGTAGCAGTGCATAAGCACCAACAGAGCAGTAGCAGTCACAGTATAAGTATATCATATTTCGCCATAACAGCACAAATACCTCTAGGAGGGAGGTGGGGTGATCTAGAGTTGTAGTTCGAAAGGACAACAGATGGGCAGGATCCTTGAGGAGTCCACCTCTTAGATCAATTTCTTGCTATGGGAGCCCACATCAAAAGTAGCAGGATGGACCAGTGTAAATTGGTGCAGAGGAGTGTCGGAGTGACAGTTCTAGTGGCTAGTAGCGCCAGAGACTAAGCAGTGCAGAGCAGAGTTGGCAATGGTGAAGATGGCACGGAGCAGAGGCCAGTAGCAACGCAGAGGCTTCAGAGGGTCAGCGTAGAGACTAGCAACAGTTAGACTCCAGCAACGAGATGTGTCATACTGAACACCAATTCAGCAATTTAGGATGCTTTTCCGTTGCTGATGCAGTAGCAACAACAGTTGGAGAAGGTTGCAGTGCAGATGCAGAGTTGGCAGTCGCAGGGCCAACAGCAACACGGATGCAGAATTAAGAGGAAGTTGCAGTATGGATGCAATTGATAATGGCAGGGTCAGCAACAATACAGATGCAGCATTTGCGCAGTAGTTGGTGGACAAGATGTCGAACATCAACAGCGCAGAGGGAGATGTTACAGAACGGGGTGATGCTTCAGCAGGTTGCATTACTAGAGCAAATTCCTCACTAAGAGGGCGTGTTGATTTTTGGTAGCATCAGATGTGCTCTAAGTCTCAAAATTTGTAGGGAGCCTTAGACACTTCATTTTCCAATACCCAAAAATTGTTTTGGGAAGTTCCACTCGGAGACAGTTTTATTAACATAATTAATTATTTTTAATGGGACCCTAAGTCTAAACTTAGGAAATTAAAATAATTAATGGGTATTAATCTAACTCTAGGTGTAACTTCTAGAAGAAGACAAGGATCAAGCCAAAATGGTCTAAGCCATTCGTTAGAAGTTAATCTGGGTCGTTGGTTGTCCAACAGAAAGATATAAGAAGAGGTCTGAGGGGAACTTAGAGAACACACAGAGAGGAGATCAGAGGTTCAATTTTCTGAAGCAGATCAACTGCCGGAGAGATTTTCGATAATGATCTTTTGCAATAAGGGGCAAGAATAGTATCCAAAGGGAAATCTTTCCCAGTCGGAGAATACTCAGTAGAGAAGAGAGAGAGAGAGATCCAGCAGAGGCAGTGTAGAGACAGAGAAGCTGACGCAGAGCCACGCAGAGGCAGCGTAAGAGCCAAGAGAAAATCTGTTAAAATTGGCAACTAGGGCCAAACTCCATGTGGGTCATCTTATTCATGGCTGATAATATTTTTATTAGATTCGTCTCGTCGAGAGGTGTAGGATTGATCTAAAGATCATCCGATTTCGATAAGTATTTATGAAGATATGAATTTATTTTGATTATGGAATAATTATCAAGCCGACCTGCAACTCATGTAGACTCAGAAGCCCAATAGTCGGATCTATTCAATCATCAACAATTGTGTATAAATACAGGAGGTCTTTTCCTTATTTGGACACACTCATCTCATCACATCTCTCTCTCTCTCTCTATTGCGCAGAAAAGAGTCTCTTCTCTATTGCGCAGAAAAGGGTCTCTCTCTCACACATGTGAAGCCAGAAGCTGCTGAAATTGAAGCTGCAACTGCAGATCCAAACTTTGACCAGCGTGGACCATAAAACCTCCTCTTCTAATCTATGTTGTAGGTTCATCTAAACCTCCTCTGAAGGCTACAAATTTTGGTGGTGGAATCAAGTCGATCCGACAGACAGTTGCGAGATATTGATTTCCCTAGTTTGAAAGACGCTGCTGAAACTGAAGCTGCAACTGCAGAAGTGAAGTTTGACCTACGTGGACCAGAAGATCTCATCATCTGAACTGCGTTGTAGGTTCATCTGAATCTCCTCTGAAGGCTGCAACTTTTGGTGGTGGAATCAAGCCGATACGACAGTTGGTTTGTGAGATATCGACTGCCCTAGTTTTGATGATGAAGTCGCTAATGTTGATGCTACTGATCTAGGGTTTGCTATTGCTAATATAAATCAGATTTATTGTACTATTTCTCTTTGTTGAATTATTGAAGATAAAAGAAGATTTGATCAAAGGGTTTCCCCACACATTGTGGGGTTTGTCCCTGGCTAGCAGCCACATCTTGTGTCTCTTGTCTTGGCTTGTTTTCTGTCGATCGTTTAATGTTTTATCTGCACTTTACTTTATGTACATGTGATTGCTAATCTGTGAAATATAATAAGAAAAAGAAGTAAACTGTTATAAGCATAGAACATACTATAACTTAACATGGTATCGGAGCTGAGGTGAAGACAAAGCCTGAGCAAGAGCAAGAGCAATCACCGAAGAGAAGATTGGCAAGGCTATCCTAAAAGAACTATGGGGTCCTCAACACTCTTTCCTGCCGAAGACAAGCTCCGTGAGAAATCTGACTATCACGGATGGAAGATGTCTATCGATCTAACCCTAGAAGATCACGGAGTGCTGGACCATGTAAGAGGCAATATTGTTGAGCCTCCATCAAATGCATCCGTTGTTGCCTGGAACAAATGGAAAAATGGAGAAGTCAAAAAAAAGAAGATCATCTAAGACTCTATTGCCAAGCACTTGGTGGCCTACATCTCTGAACTGGACACCTCCAAGGAAATCTACGATAGATTGGTGAGTTTATTTGTAGTTAATGATGCAAATCAAGTCTTTTTTCTTAGAAATAAGCAGGATGAATACTATCTACCTCTGCTCCTTCGAACTTAATGGGAATTTGGCTAATTGATAGTGGTGCCTCAAGACACTTCACTGGTTACAAAGAAGTACTCCATAATCTGGTAGAGAAAGAAACTAACCTGGAAATTGTCCTTGGAGATGACATGAAATACCCCGTGAAAGGTGTAGGCAATGTTTCTGTCAAATTGAATCAAGGTAATACGATCCACTTACAAGATGTATTATATGTACCTGATCTCAAAAAGAACACAGTATCCATCTCGGCAATGGAAGACAAAGGCTACAAGGTAACCTTCAGCGATGGAAAGCTACGTATATGGAAAAATAATGTTAAATATGCTTTCACTCTTGGGTTTCAAGTTGATTCTTTATATCAGGTCAGTGGAAGTCCATTAGGTGTCATGTCTTGTGAAACAACTCTTCAATCCGAACTTTGGCATCGGAGGTTTTCCCACCTTCATTACAAAGCTCTACCCGATGTAAGATAGATGGTAACAGGGATGCCCGAATTCCGAGTAGCGAAAGAAGGTTTATGTCCGGGATGTGCCGAAGGAAAGCTCAAAAGGGAACCATTCCCCTCAAGCCAAAGCAAGACCTCTGATATATTACAACTGGTTCACTCAGACATATTTGGTATGATGCCTGTGAACTCCTTGGGAGGATATTTATATTACCTTACTTTTACACATGACTATTCTCGAAAGACTTGGATATACTTCTTGAAGAAGAAGGATGAAGTGTTCTCCTTGTTTCGACACTTCAAAGCCTTGCTCGAGAATCAAACCGAAAAGAACATCAAGATCTTAAGGACTGATAATGGCACTGAATATGAATCTAACGAGTTTCATGACTTTTTGTAAAGAGGCTGGCATCAAGAGGGAGACTAGTACACCATATACTCCTGAACAGAATGGTGTGGCGGAAAGGAAGAACCGTACGATTGTGGAAGTTGTCCGTGCCATGCTCCATGATCAAAGACTTCCGAAGTTTCTATGGGCCGAAGCTACAAACACCGCCGTATATGTACAAAACCGATGCCCTCATCAAGCATTGGGTTCCAAGACTCCTGAAGAAATGTTCACCAGTAAGAAACCTGACGTATCTCATTTTAGAATTTTTGGAAGCCCTGTATATTTTCATGTGTCGAAAGAGAAAAGGAATAAATTGGGTGCATCTAGAAAGAAAGGAATCTTCGTGGGCTATGGTGAAAATACTAAGGGTTATAGAATCTATGTAGTTGGTCAAAGGGAAGTCGTGATTAGTCATGATGTTACCTTTGAAGAAGATACGGCCCTCAACAAGGTGGACGATCTTCCGACTTTGAGGAGCTCTCAAAAAGACAACACCAGGAAACCGAAAGAAAAGGATGATGAAACAATGCTTGATGTGGAAGAACCCATGGATCCTATTGATCCACCTGAGCCTTCCTCTTCTAGGAAGAGGCCCTCTTGGCTTAGGGGGCTACTTGATGATGCTGAAGGACACACTGCACCATGAGGAACCTTTCGTGAAAGTAACAAACCCAACAGGTATCAAGGATACCTAACCATCATGAGCACGATCATACAAAATGAGCTTTCATCATTCTCAGATGTCGTCAAGCATCAAGTATGGAAGGATGCTATGACCGAAGAATATGAGTCTATTATGAAGAATGATGTCTAGGAAGTAGTTCCCAAACCCCAGGACAAGACAATTGTCACTTCTAAATGGCTTTACAAGATAAAGCATGCAGCAGATGGAAGTATGGAAAAATATAAGGCTTGTTTTGTCGCTTGTGGCTTCTCCCAGAAGGAAGGTATAGACTATGACGAGATATTTGCACCTGTTGCCAGATATACCCGATCATAGCCCTTGCGGCTTCACTAGGATGGAACCTACATCAGATGGATGTCAAGACAACGTTCTTGCATGGTTCGATCAAAGAAGAGGTCTACGTGGAGCAACTCGAAGGATTTGAGATTTATGATCGAAAATCTCATGTATGCAGGCTGAAGAAGGCTATCTATGGACTAAAGCAAGCACCCCGAGCATGGTATGAGAGGATCGACAGCTACTTGATGAAGTTGGGATTCACTAGAAGTGAAGCTGACCCTAACCTCTACTTTAAGGTTAAAGATGACACACCTCTCATACTAGTGTTGTATGTGGATGGCCTCTTCCTAATAGGTGCAAACCTTCTCATTCACAATTGTAAGAGGGAGTTGGCTTCTGAATTTGAAATGAAGGACCTAGGACTGATGCACTATTTCCTAGGACTTGTAGTGTGGTAGAAGCCAAGGGAAACTTTCCTATCTCAAGGAAAATATGTGGTGAAGATATTGGAAAGATTCGGTATGGTGGACTGCAAACCTGTAACTACCTCGATGGAGCTTGACTTCGAGAAGTTAAGCGGTAGTGTTGTTGGACCTATTTTACGAAATGTTGCCGAGTATCGGCAACTCATCGGAGCATTAATGTTCTTAGTGAACTCCCGTCCATATATATGCTTCATAGTCAATACGTTGAGTCAACATATGGTTGAACCCCACCACATACATTAGATTGGTGCCAAGAATCTGTTGAGATATCTTCGTGGAACAATCACTTATGGGTTAAGATACACTGCCGAAGATGTGAGACTATTTGGATACACAGATGCTGATTGGGCAGGCAATGTGGAGGACCGTAAGAGAACTTCCGGGTGTTGTTTCTCCTTGGGATCTGCTTCGATATCCTGGATGAGCAGGAAGCAGAAGTCGGTGGCCTTGAGCACCGCCGCATCAGAGTATATTGCTACTAGCATGGCCACCTGTGAGGCAGTCTGGTTGTGAAAGCTCTTTACTGTGCTGTTTGGATTTACATTGGATACCACTGTGATCCTTTGTGACAACCAGAGTGGGATTCGTTTGTCAGAGAATCCCCTATTTCATGATCGCTCCAAGCATATCGATAGCAGGGACAACTATATTCGAGATATGGTGCAGCGGGGAGCTATAAGGCTCCAACATATTGGTACAGATGAACACGTCGCCGACATTCTAACAAAGCCCCTTCGGAAAGTAAAATTCCTGACTTTCTAAGAACAACTTGGAGTTGTTCAAAGACCCTCCAGTGAGGGTCCTGTATGATGCATTGAGCTCTAGGAGCTCCAAGGGAGTGCGGGGTACTTCTTGGAGTAGCATATGACCACAAGATGATTCACTATCCCCTGGTGGTATACATGTACACCCCGTGGTGACATTGTAGCAGGATTGATGTGTTCTCCTGTGAAGCCTGGATTGATGTGTTCTCCATGGTGATTGTAGCAGGATTGATGTGTTCTCCTATAAGGCCTAGATTGATGTGTTGTCCATGGTGATTGTAGCAGGATTGATGTGTTCTCCTATGAGGACAGGATTGATTAAGTTCTCCCATCGAGACATCCTACCCATGTAGTCTGGGACTCATGGGAAGTACCTCTCGTTTGATCAATGAGCAGGGAAAAGAAGTTAGGGACCATAGTAGTACCAATGGACGCATCGTTGTATCTACCGTACTCCCTACGCTAGGATGACCCCCATTGATCTGGGATCAATGATACTGGTCTGGGACCAGTGATAGGAGTGGTACATTCTATGACACTGACTTCGGGTCGATTGTTACTATTCTGGGACCAGTGGTACACACTCTGAGACTGACTTTGAGTCAGTGGAGGATGTTACTGGTCTGGGATCAGTGGTAGGAGTTGTACTCACTATGACGCAGACTTCGGATTGGTTGAGACTGCTCTGGGACTAGTGGTACATACTCTGAGACTGACTTTGAGTCAGTATGATACATCCTCAATCATTTCTTCTTCTTCATAATTCGGACAAAAGCATAGCAGAGCATAATAGAGCAGAGTCGTACAGATCAGTACAGGGCATAACAAGACAAAGCAGAACAGGGAAAATAGAGCAGAGCAAGGCAAGGGTCAGGCTGTACAGGGCAATGCATTTGATGGATGAATAGTAGTGACCAACAGACAGATTGCATATGAAGTTCTCCCTAGTTGAGAGGGAGTGTTAAAATTGGAAACTAGGTCCAAACTTCAAGTGAGTCATCTTATTCATGGTTGATAATATTTTTATTAGATTCCTCTCGTCGAAAGGTGTAGGATTGATCTAAAGCTCATCCGATTGCGATAAGTATTTATGGAGATATGAATTTATTTTGATTATGGAATAATTATCAAGCCGACCTGCAACTCATGTAGGCTCAAAAGCCCAGCAGTCGCATCTATTCAATCATCAACAATTGTGTATAAATACAGGAGGTCTTTTCCTCATATGGACATATTCATCTCATCGCATCTCTCTCTCTCTGCTGCGCAGAAAAGAGTCTTCTCTATTGCGCAAAAAAGGGTCTCTCTCTCACACATGTGAAGCCGGACGCTGCTAAAACTGACGCTGCAACTGCAGAAGTGAAGTTTGACCTACATGGACCAGAAGATCTCCTGATCTGAACTGCGTTGTAGGTTCATATGAACCTCCTCTGAAGGCTGCAACTTTTGGTGGTGGAATCAAGCCGATCCAACGGTCGGTTTGTGAGATATCGACTGCCCTAGTTTTGATGATGAAGCCACTAATGCTGATGCTGTTGATCTAGGGTTTTCTACTCCTAATATAAATCAGATTTATTGTACTATTTCTCTCTGCTGAATTATTGAAGATAAAAGAAGATTTGATCAAAGGGTTTCCCCACACATTGTGGGATTTGTCCCTGGCTAGCCGCCACATCTTATGTCTCTTGTCTTGGCTTGTTTTCTGTCGATCATTTAATGTTCTATCTGCACTTTACTTTATGTACATGTGATTGCTGATCTGTTGAATATAATGAGAAAAAGAAGTAAATTGTTATAAGCATAGAACATACCATAACTTAACAGAATCTAAAAATTTGTTGAAGGAATCGATTGTAGAAGCCTGACGCTGGGGTCTGAGACCAAGAGGTGCAAATCGAAGTTCCTCGGCAACAAATTGATCAGTTGAAGGGGTAACATTGTCCCCAAAGGGTGTGACGTTGGGTTGACACAGTGACTGCGTAGAGGCAATGCAGAGGAAGTCAAGGGCAATTCATTCAGTGGCTAGATCAGCTAGGATTTCCAACGATAATGTGAGGTAACCTCACTTATTTCTCTATCAGTGATATTCTCTGTAACTGGATTGTCGGGAAGGCATTTAGAGATTTTATTCAGAAATTACTACTGCATAATAATAAAACCCTCAGAGTTGTTCCACCGGTTTTCCCACATTGGGTTTTTCTAAGGACATTTGTCCAAAAACCACTGTGTATATGTGTTGTGTATTTCTTTCTTGCTCAGTTTTTTGTTTTCGTATTTTATTTAAATGGTGAAGGTTGCAGTGTATTCGTTTCAATATTTATTGTAGGAAACAACAAATAATTTGGTTCAGTAATTAACAAATAGGAGAAACGTAATCAGTTGCTACAGTAGGAATTTGGGCATCCAAATTTTCACACTTGAGAGGACACTGGGTACTATAGTGATCGAGCTCACCACACCTAAAGCACTTGACCTTCGACAAATCCTTCTTCTTCTTCCTTTGCTTCCCCTGTCCCTAACTGGGACCCTTAGATGTGAAGGCCACATTCTGATCCAGGTGGATCTTCCGACACAGTGGCATGGGAAAAGCTCAGAAATCAAAGTGGCAAAAAGGAAATTATCTTGACATCAGATCGAAGTGCTTGTCGCTCTGATTCCAACGGCGTGACCAGCATTCCAATCCGAGTCCGAATGAAGGAGATAGAAGCAGTCAAAGTTCTAGGTTGACTTGCAAGAAACAGAGGAAAATGAAAGTCCAGGGATGCTCTTGGAAATAGTTCCGATACGTACATCTTTTCATTATGAATCTACTGCAACTTGAATGGGCTAAAATGGGCTTCGAATGATGAAGTTATCATAAAAACAAGATTGCCTTTGTCCTTTGAAAAAGGAGACATTTCTTCTAAAAAATGGCATAAAAGGCTTTATATGTGGAAATCGCATCGGAAGAAGTGCAAAGGGGCAGACTTAATGCAAAGGCCTTTATAACCCCTGATCAGCAATCTTCGATATATCGGGTCGAAGGAAGGAAGGCACGCGATATCGGGACCCGGGCAGAACCGACTTGTGATTGTGATATCGGTGCTATCGGTGTCGGCATAACCAAAGGGAAGACCCCCGAGACCGTTGCGTTAGCGACATGCGATATTGCGATAGAGCCGATAGCGATACGTCGATATCAGTGGTCGGCGATCGGCGAAATCGACAGTCTACGATCGGCGATCGGCAAATCCCTGTGACAAGGACCATTGAACAATGTGATATGCGACTTGCGATGAAAGGGCCAGACCCAATGGGTTTATAGACCTGATTTAATAAAACTTGAAGTCCGGTTTTTTGGATTTTCTAGTGTTTCCATGTATTATTGGGTTTTTCACCATTTCACCGTGCGACTTGCGACTTGCGATAAGCGATCTTAGGATGGACCCGAAAGGTTATAGATGCGAGTCCATATTTCTTTGAAATCCGGCTAAGGTCCACAATCAGTTTTTCAATGTATTTCCATGTATTTCGTGGTATTGTTAATGTATGTTCTATTTCGAGATTAATGCCGGGAAAAAGGCCGAACGGTGGGGTAAACCCGCACCCACCGCTCCTTTCATTGGTAAAATTGTTTCTATTCTGAACATTTTAGTTCACGCTATAAGTGGAATGCTGCAACAAAAATGTGTTATAAAACATGATGAATGCAGAGTAGAAAAACAAGGGGGATTCCTCGGGAGGAAGACAGAGAGCTTGAGTGCCCGAGAGCCTGAGTGCCAGAGAGCCAAAGGGAAGGTTGCGCCAGACGGAGAAGCAGAGCTAGACAGAGCTGCAGAGCCGCAGAGCGAGAGGGCTAGACAGAGCTAGAGAGCTAGACAGAGCCCGAGAAGTTACTCAGAGAAGCATAAAAGCCAGAGAGCCTGAAAACCAGAGCGTCGCAGAGCCATAGAGCTTGATAGAGGCAGAATTATAAGACTCCTTTTTTGTAACTGATGATTGTATTCTTCTTTTTCATGCCATTTAATGAATGAAGGCCTCCCCATTGATCGAGCAGGGCTCGGAGACGTAGTCCAAGTTGGACAAACTGCGTTATCAAGTCTTCTTGTCTTCTTTCAGGATTTATGTTCTTCTTCTTCTTCTCTCATCTGCATATGAGATTTCTATGGTTAAGCTGCAATTTCTACATGTGATTCTTTAACACATCTATAAGCAAAAGATTCTTGGATCAAGTGGTATCGGAGCAGGTTTTCTTAGATGTGAATTGCATGTTTGTATGCTAACAAGAAACAGGCTCCGAAGAGGCGAAGGGAAACTAGAGTCTTTCGATCTCGAAGCGGGGCGTGCACATCGAAGGAGAAACATGGCAGATGAAGAGACTCGTCTTGAAGAGGAGCGCAATTTCCGCAAAACCTTCTATTTAATGGCAGAGAATGTCGGTCAATTGCTTTCAAGGTTGGAGAAAGCCAAAGAGAAAAAACCAGAAGAACAAGGTTCAGCGCATGGAAATGGTGGAGAAGAACCCCCTCCTTCTCCTTCCACGAGTGAAAGTTCTTAATCGTAGGAATTCCAGGGATGCACACAAGAAACCTTTCTTTAAATTAGATGTCAAATTTTATCTTCCCGTGTTTAATGGTGAAAGTAATGCAGAAAAGCTTAATAATTGGATTAGGAAGATTGACATCTACTACAGGATTCAGCAGATCGTGGAGGATGAGGCAAAGATTCAGCTGGCCTCTCTAAGGTTGAGCAACACCGCTCTCGTCTGGTGGGAGAGCAGATTGCAAAGCAGTAAGAATGTGGGTAACCTTCTTTCCTCATGGCCTGATTTCATTTCTGTGTTAAATAAACAATTTTATCCCTTTGGTTACAAGCAGAAAGCATTAATGAATTGGCAGTATTTAAGGCAAGGCAAAGGTCTAAATGTTCAAATTTTTACAAAGGAGTTTAGAAAGAAAGAACTTAATTTGGGTATTGCACTTGATACACCTGAAGTAGTAACTAAGTATATTGGATCATTACATAGTTACATTAGCATTTATTATTATTGTTTGAACCTACTACCATTGACTCGGCCAGTGTAAAGGCCATTCATCTGGAAAACATAGGAACACATGGACAAGATGACCACTCAAAGAGAACCGCGGCAGCCAAAAAAAGGGGAGCAAAGCCCTCTTGCACACATTGTGAGAAAGAGGGGCATAACGAAGAGAACTGTTGGAAGCTGCATCCTGAGCTGAGACCTAAGAGGAATGACAGAAAGGGGAAGTAGAACGTCGTCGCCACCATGCAGCAAAACCCAGATTCCGAGTCAGAGGAAGACGAGAAGGTCACAGCTACAGGATTTGCACGAGGTAGGCCCATTGACTTGCGGTCTGACTCCCGTGACAAGACGAAGTTTGCAGCCTTTGGGATCACAGCAGGAGGACCCATAGATTTAGGGTCTGATTCCGGTAATGAATCAAGGATTTCAACCGACATAACGAAAAGGGCACTCCCCGCAGCTGGATGCCAAGAACCCGAGGAGATCAACCACCACACCCAAGCAGAGAATGTTGAGCTAAGGAGGCTTCTATAGGAGGCAAGGGAAGAAAACCAAAGATTACTACACTAGTTGCAAGCCAAGGATGCGGCCTTGGAAACGCTACAACATAGCCATCTGGAGGTAAAAAGTGATTCTTCGATTTCATATAATTTTCATGATGATGAATTTGCTGCCTTTGAAAAACATACTACAGGGATTGGATCCAAACTAATGAAGGAAATGGGATATCAAGGAAAGGGCCTCAGCATCAAAGGCCAAGGCATCATAAGCCCCATCAAAGTCAAGGAATTTTCGTGCCATACAGGACTCAGATACACCAAAAAAGAGCCGGGGGAAAGCTCCAATATAGCTAGTAACCAGCCAACGACAGACGACGAAATTCCATCCTCACAGTTCAGCGATAGTGAAGGCCCCATGAACACTTGTCGAAGGAACACCAGGGGAAAGCGCCCCAAGGTGGCCAAAGTTTGGAGGAGAAAGAATCGTTGTAATCATTGCAACAAAGAGGGACACCAACAAATCATGTGTCTGATGCTCCATGTTCTAGAAACATCGCTAGAGGAGCCAAAAGGTGAATATGTTCAATAGATGAATCCACACCATTCACGGTGGTCTACTTTATTAAGTTGGTTTTTTTAGGGGTAGTAGCTTGTTATGGCCACCATTGTAAATCATACGTTGCAAGTAAATGTAAAAATGATGGCGTGTTTCTCATCACTTTAAGATGCAACAATGATATTTTGGCCTTTCCTTATTAGTATTTGAGGAATTAATTACTTTTTATATAATCCTTGGCCAATGAGTGTGTGCTATGAACTCTTGGCAGGGAGAGGTTGTTGAGTCATGTGTGGTGTGCATGATTGCAAGAATGTACTAGTTTCGCGTGCAAGTGATTGAAAGTGTGAATTGAGACAGCGTGCTAAGTGTAAATGCTTTTGGGGTCCAAAAGATTTTTAGTGGGGAGGATTGATCCAGGTGGATTTTCAGACACTGGCATGGGAAAAGCTCATAATTCAAAGTGGCAGAAAGGAAATTATCTTGACATCAGATCGAAGTGCTCGTCGCCCTAATTCCAACGGTGTGAATGGCACTCCAATCCGAGTCCGAATGAAGGAGATAGAAGCAGTCAAAGTTCTGGGTTGACTTGCAGGAAACAGAGGAAAATGAAAGTCCAAGGATGCTCTTGGAAATAGTCCCATTGCGTAGATATTTTCATTCTGAATCTACTGCAACTTGAATGGGCTAAAATGGACTTCAGATGATGAAGTTATCGCAGAAAGAAGATTGCCTTTGTCCTTTGAAAAATGAGGCATTTCTTCTAAAAAATGGCATAAAAGGCTTTATATGCGTTCCTTAAGGAAATCGCATTGGAAGAAGTGCAAAGGGGCAGACTTAACGCAAAGGCCTTTAGAACCCTCGATCAGTGATCTCCAATATATCAGGTCGGAGGAAGGCAGGCACGCAATATCGGGACCCGAGCAGAGACGACTTGCGATTGCGATATTGGTGATATTGGCGATATCGACGTCAGCGATCGGCATCAGCAAAACCAAAGGGAAGACCCTCGGGGCCGTTGCGTTAGCAACATGCGATATTGCGATAGGGCCGATAGTGATACGCCGATATCGGCAGTCGGCGATCGGCAGATCCCCACGACAAGGGCCATTGAACAGTGTGATATGCGACTTCCAATGAAAGGGCCAGACCCGATGGGTTTATAGACTCGATTTAATAAAAATTGAAGTCCGATTTTTCAAATTTTCTAGTGTTTCCATGTATTATTGGGTTTTTTACCATTTCGTTGTGCGACTTGCAATAAGCAATCTTAGGATGGACCCGAAAGGTTATAGATGCGAGTCTATATTTCTTTGAAATCCGGCTAAGGCTCACAGTCAGTTTTTCAATGTATTTCGTGGTATTGTTAATGTATGTTCTATTTTGGGATTAATGCCAGGAAAAAGGCCGAATGGTGGGGTAAACCCGTGCCCGCCGCTCCTTTCATTGGTAAAATTGTTTCTATTCTGAACATTTTAGTTCATGCTATAAGCGGAATGCTGCAACAAAAACGTGTTATAAAACACGATGAATGCAAAGCAGAAAAATAGGGGGGATTCCTCGGGAGGAAGATAGAGAGCTTGAGTGCCTGAGAGCCTGAGTGCCAGAGAGCCAAAGGGAAGGTTGCGCCAGACAGAGAAGCAAAGCTAGACAGAGCTACAGAGCCGTAGAGCGAGAGGGCCAGACAGAGCCAGAGAGCTAGACAAAGCCCGAGAAGTTACTCAAAGAAGCGTAAAAGCCAGAGAGCCTAAAAACCAGAGCGTCGCAAAGCCGCAGAGCCACAGAGCTTGATAGAGGCAGAATTATAAGACTCCTTTTTTGTAATTGATGACTATATTCTTCTTTTCATGCCATTTAATGAATGAAAGCTTCCCCATTGATTGAGCAGGGCCCGGAGACGTAGTCCAAGTTGGACGAACTCTGTTATCAAGTCTTGTTGTCTTCTTTCAGGCTTTATGTTCTTCTTCTTCTTCTCTCATATACACAGTGTATTTCTATGGTTAAACTGCAATTTCTACATGTGATTCTTTAACACATCTATAAGCAAAAGATTCTTGGATCACAATCTCCTCCTCCTTCACTTGCTTCTGTCTGTTGTTGCTGCCACTGATGGAGCTCTTTAGAAGAGCTCGCCTCAATTCCTCCTGCTGCAAGTCATCCCACATCCTGTCCCAATCTGGTAGCTTGTCTCTACCCAATATGCTTTGGACAAAGACTTGCTAGTCCTCAGAGACATTGTTGAGCGTCAATCTCACAAGCTTTGTGGGTTGAGGCACTGCCCCAACAACTGACAATTGGACCTGGACATCCTGAATCCTGATGAGGAAGGGGTTTATGCCTTCTCCCTTCTGTATCTGGATGAGCCTCAGCTTCTCCTCGAGGTACATCTTCCACTGCTCAGAAGTACCTTGATACAACGTGGCGAGAGCATCCCACATCTACTTGGCAGTATCTTTGCCAGCTATATGTGAAACAACATGATCCTGAACTTCATCTAGGATCAACAGTTTCACCCGTGTCATCTCCTTGTATTCTTTATGTTGATCTACATCCTAAGGAACTGCTACCACTGCATCAATATATCTTTTCAGGCCAAACTCATCTAGAAGGAAGGACATCCTTCCCTTCCAGATGATGTAGTTAGAAGCCCCATCCAACCAATCCTGATCGTGAAACCCAATAGTGGCCATCTCAACAAAATGTTGAAAATCTCCTCTTTCCTTCTGCTCAGCTACTGCTCTATTATTCGCACTCCCTTCTAGAGTGAGAAGATCTGCTCACAACGACTACTAATATGTAAGGAAAAAATTGAACTTCTTGAAACTAGAAGTTCCCTGAGGAAAATTTTCCCTCTATGTGTGATCTTCTTCCTTCCCCCTGACACTGGCTCTGCTCTAGCGTACTGCTGCAAAACTTTTGCGTCCAGCTAGAGATCTGCACAACGAAAAATTGGGTTGCTCCCTCTTCCTTTGGAATCACTTGATCTGGTAGGATCGAATTTTTCTACCCCACTCAGAAAAATCGAACCTCCACAAGTGATTCGGCCTCCTCGCAGAATGACTGTGCTACCCTTTGGAATTTTGGCATGCTACCAACACTAAGCAGCGAAATTCCTTCTCTTTTCGTGTTTGAGCTCTTCAGCTAATCAACTACACTTTGATACCATGTGAAAATTCCAAATTGGAATCCTATTACAGCAACTAGAAATTATTCTCCTAATTGTTAATTTTATTTAACAATTTATTTGCAGTTTGCTATGACAAACACTGAATAAATCGCACTGCAATCTACACAAATAAAATTGCTTAAGAATAAAATGTTGAAAGAAATGCTAGCACACACACATAAAAATAACACAATTATTTTTGGACAAAAGTCCCTGGAAAAACCCAACTTCGGAAAACCAGCGTAGTTGATCAGGGTTTTATTGTTATGCATCAGTGAGAAAATCTGAGTACAATTGGATGTCGAAATCTGGCAATCCTACAAAGAAAAATATTGGCACAAATCTAGAGAGGAATTTTCCTCACCCCACAAGAAAACTCCTAGCATGACTTACCTTCAGAAATTCGGCCCTTTGACCCTTTGCATCAGCCTCTACGCTGCTCTACGCAACATGCTGGACGTCTAGCCTCAGACTGGTCTTTGATGAAGTCGTTTTTCCTTCAGCTGGCTGGAAAGACATTTCTCCGACACTCTGGGACTCCTTCCCGACCTCTGGAACTGAAAATGTCAATCCCTCTCAACAATCTGACTTTGACTCTAGAAGTTGATGCACTGCCCTAGTGTCAGCCTCTCTGTGGCTCTTCTGCCTCTTTGCAAATGCACTCGCTAGATCTAGAATGCCTCATCTAGCCTCATTTTCTCTGCCCCTCTCACACTACTTCAATCTCTAGTTCTCTCTCCGACAACTAACTACTGCTACTCTAGAAATTGATCTGCTCAGAAGTTGAACCTCTTAAGTGTATTCTCCATCACCACATCAACCTCCTCTTATAATCCTCTGTTGGAGCACCAACGACCAAGATTAAATCATAATCGATGGCTAGGATCATCTCTGGATCGATTCGTGTGAGTTTCTAGATGATTCTTGTTGGAAATTCTGAGGGGGGGTGAATCAGTATTTCTTTTCAATTATTATTTTTATCAGTTAAAACATTTATAATTAGAACACATAAATAAAAAACAGGAATAGATGCTTTTATTAATGTGATCTTTGCAATAAATCAAGTACATATATATATATATATGGTTTCAATCAGTTTTTGAGGCTCCAACCTCTAGAGCACCAACTTGGACTCTTTTTGAGGCTCCAACCTCTAGAGCACCAACTCTGTCTTGTCAAGGCACCAACCTTGAATTTAGGAGCACCAACTCCCAGGACACCAATCCTTTCAGTTCTGAGGCACGAACCTCAAGGGCTCCAACCCTCTGCTGTAAACTATTTGGATCTGTTTGGTTGTAATTCTTTGCTCCCAACCCTGCTGGACCTATGAATTACTTCTGTCCTGTTGTTCCTTTCACTTTTGCCAGAACTTCAGCTCCCTTTTTTTCTTACAGTTCGCCAACACTTTAAAACTTTTCTTGTTCTCTGTTTTATATGCCTGATACCCCTAACCTTTGGCTTTCTCCTTGCTCGCTTGAGCTTCTTCTTCCTCAATGCTAGCTCGACCTTTTGGCTTCCCTCCTCGGTCGCTTGAGCTTCAGCTTCCTCTGCGCTCGCTTGACCATCTACGCTCACTTGATTCTTCGGCTTCCCGATCTATGGCTTCCTCTATCTATTCGGGTTTACCAATACTCACAGGACACGTTAATCCGGAAGAGAGGCCGAATTACAATAGAAAAATGTTGCATATTAAAACTATATTAGAGAGGCCCTTTTTCAATATTTATACAATAGATTCAACATTTATGGAGGATTTCATAGGAGAGGTTGTACCAACAGGGAGGTCCCACATGCCACGTCACAATCTCAATCACAATCGCAAGTTCTGGAGGTCTTTTATAAGTCGTGCCCAAAACATAGCCGATGGTTGATTCCCCTTCTGGATGCAATGTTATGTTAAATCCACAACTTTATCGCAATGGGTAGATTTGCACATAACATAGCCAATTCCCCGATACCCGGACGCGATATTATTATAAATTGTTTTCAATAACTCCATCAGGTCCATATATATATATATATATATATATAGATATCACAATCGGCGCTTTCAATGTGGCAAGGCTTTACAAGAGGCTTGCGTTAATATATTAAATCATATTGCAATGGTCCAGTCGGGTCCGTATACATGCACATTTTCCAATGTTTGCCTTTTCCGGATCAATCCTCCACCGTAGATCTTAACATCCCATCCGACAGTTGATATTACACACGAAGTTTCAAACAGGTCGTTGATCCACCACCGTCGATCACCTCCCGCAAGATCCAATGGTTCACAAGGAATTCGGGTCGACAAATAGCTCGAGGATTACCTATCTAAAAAACGGTTTCCTCTCTCCTCCTCGCTGCTACATGTCGCTCGATAAGTGGAATCGGGTGCTCACCCTTCAATACCACTTACCACTTCTGCCTCGCCCAAAATACCACTCCCTGTTGCAAAACTATTTTCCTCGTGAGTTAACGCCCTCACATCTATGCGATGCGATGACCGTTAGATCTATCGATCGGACAGTTCTCGCTTACTTCGGGTTTAGCTCAAGTTTTTTTTGGGTTACCCTCTATTCCTCAGCGGCTTGATCTGGACCATTGATCTCTAAGATCCAACGGCCCTTATGCATTCGAGTATGTAATATATATATATCGCATCTATATATTATATACTCTTCTGCTCTTTGCTATAACCTGTTCGGGTCCGTGTATTATATCGCATCTATATAATATATATACTCCTCTGCTCTTCGCTTCTCGTGGTTTCAAATGATTCTTCCTCTATGCTTCTCTTGCTCTGTAACCTGCTTCTTTGAGGGCTTCCGATGGACTCTTCCTCTCACTTTTTGGGCATACATTACATGTGATACTCCCGATATGGCTCCTCCGATGTGGCTCCTCCGATATCTTTCGCTCTTACACTTGCTTCTCTTCTCTGCTTTGATAGCTCTATTGCTCTTTGTTCTTCCAATAGCGGTTTCCCCTGGACATATCTCTATGTGACTTCCGATGACTCTGTTTATGTACCTTCGCTGATGCGATCCTCTTTCTAGTGGCTTTTCTCTTGTTCTTTACAAGTCTGCTCTGCTTCTCCTTGGCTTCATATTGACATTAATGACAATTTATATCAACAATATCCCCCTTTGTCATTGATGCCAATATTCTTCTTCTCTCCCCCTTTGACATCAATGGCAAAGGAGTGCACAAGGACTCCCCCTGTCGAACTGCTCCCCTGTCCTGCAACATCTTTATGAATCAACTTAAGTGATGCTAAAGAGATAACTCCCATCTTTTGACGAAGATGTTCAAATGCTTCTCGAGGAAGAGGTTTTGTGAAAATATCAGCTATCTGCTCCTTAGTATTGATATATTCCAGGATGATGTTTTGTTCAGCTACTTGTTCAAAAAGGAAATGATACTTGATTGGTATATGTTTGGTCTTTGAGTGCATCACTGGATTTTTGTTGAGGCTGATCGCACTTGTGTTATCACAATAGATGGTAATTGGTTGATTTGTACCTATGTTGACATCTTTTAGAGCTTCCTTCATCCATAGTATTTGAGTACAACAATTTGTGGCAGCTATATACTCGACTTCAACTGTAAATAGTGATATGGATGTCTGTTTTTTGTTGAGCCAAGATACTAAACAGTCTCCCATGAAGAATGCATTTCCACTAGTACTTTTCTGATCATCGACACTTCCGGCCCAATCAGCATCGGTGTATGCAATTAAAGTAAGAGTTGAGCTCTTAGGGTACCAAAGACCAAAATCAAGAGTTCCTTTCAGGTATTTGAGAATTCTTTTTACAACCAACAAATGGGATTGTTTAGGAGCTGATTGAAATCTTCCCACCATTCCTACTGCTTGCATAATGTCGGATCTCGTAGAAGTTAAGTACAAAAGGGCTCCAATTATTGACCTGTAATGAGTTGCATCTACCGGAGTGGAGTCACCATTTTTGCTCAATTTGCAACTTGTGGTCATAGGTGTGCTCATGGGTGCACAGTTTTCCATTCCATATATTTTAAGCATGTCTTTAAGATATTTGCTTGAGATATAAACATGTCTGTCGTGGTTTGAGATACTTGTAGTCCAAGGAAGTGAGATAACTCTCCTATCATTGACATCTCGAACTCTTTTGACATATTTTGAGAAAACTCATGGCTCATCTCATCATTATTACTAGCAGAAATCAAATCATCAACATAAACAAGTGTGACTAGTAACTTATCATCATCTGCCTTTATGTAGATATTACTTCCTACGACCCCCTTCTTGAAGCCTTGTTGTTGTAGATAGTCATCCAATCTTGCGTACCAAGCTCTAGCAGCTTGTTTCAACCCATATAATGCCTTTTTCAACTTACAAACAAAGTCTTTTCCTTCTGTTAGATTAAACCCTTCTGGTTGCTCCACGTAGACTTCTTCCTTGAGTTCCCCATTCTGAAATGTTGATTTTACGTCCATTTGATAGATTTTGAATCATTTTGAGCAAACAAATGCCAAGAACATCCTAATAGCTTCCACACGAGCTACTGGTGCAAATGTTTCTTCAAAGTCAATTCCTTCAATTTGTGAATAGTCTTTACAAACAAGCCTTGCCTTATTTCTGATGATTTGTCCATCTTCATTCATTTTGTTCTTAAACACTCACTTGGTTCCTATTATGTTTTTGTCCTTTGGACGAGGTACTAGCTCCCATGTCTCATTCTTCTCAATTTGAGACATTTCTTCTTCAATGGCTTTTACCCAATGAGGATCCTTGCTTGAGTAAATGTTTCTGATTATATCATGGATAGAAGAGCAATATCATTTTTCTTTGGTGTATTTGTCATCCTTCTTCGAGTTTGCATCCCTTCATCTATATTGCCAATAATCTGCTCTTCCGGGTGATATTTTTGGAGAAGTTTCATCTTTGAAGGAGTTTGAGATGGTTCTTTTTCCTGGGGTATTTCTTGATTTTTTCCTTCTTCGTTAGGTTCTTCTTCTTCAATGAGAGGATCAACTTCATGTTCTTCAATTTCTTTCTCTGGAAGGTCTTCATCAATCTTCACATCAATGCTTTCCACTATTTTCCATAGTCGGTTATTGTAGCACTTGTAGGCTTTGCTCCATGTAGAATATCCAAGGAAGATCCCTTCATCAACCCGAGAATCAAACTTTCCTAGTGAGCCATCATTGATTTTTATGAAGCACTTGCTTCCAAAAATCTTAAAATATTTTACTGAAGCAGGTCTTCCTTTCCATAATTCATAAGGAGTCTTTTCATTATTTGATCTTAATTGAGTTCGATTCAAGGTATAGAAAACTGTCCTGACTGCTTCTCTCTAGAATTTGGCTATAAGTCAGTTGTTATTAACATTGTTCTAGCCATTTCTTGAACTGTTTGGTTTCTTCTTTCAACTACCCCATTTTTCTTGGGTGTTCTGGCAGCAGAGAGTTCTCTTTTAATTCCATGTATTTTACAGAATTCATTAAATTTTTATGATGTGAATTCTCCCCCTCTATCTGTTCTCAGGCACTTAATCTTTGAATCCTTTTCATTTTCTACAAGAGCTTTAAGATTCTTAAAACACTCAAATGCTTCAGATTTATATTTTATAAAATATATCCACATCATTCTAGTATAGTCATCAACAAATAAAGCAAAGTACCTTTCTCCTTGGAGTGTCAGAGTTCTAGTTGGTCCACATAAATCAGCATGGATGATCTCCAAAGGCTTTGATGTAGAAAACTCCTTGGTCTTGTGGTTGGTTCTGGTTTGCTTTCCATGTTGACATGGACCACATATTCCTTGATTCGGTTTGAATAACTTTGGAATGTCTTGTACTGCTTTAATCTTGCTGATATTGATCAAGTTATCAAAGCTTGTATGTCCAAGTCGCTTGTGCCACAACCAACTTTCATCTGTTTGACTTAAGTAGCATTTGTCTTCTTGAATCTTGTTCAAAATGTAGATGGTGTCTGGTGTTCTAACCCCTTTTGCCACAACTTCCCCCGAGGAAGAGTTCCTTATTTCACAGTCTTTGGTGCTAAAGACAACATTATGTCCTTGATCACGAATTTGGCTAACACTCAGGAGGTTGTGTTTGAGCCTGTTTACTAGCAAAGCATTTTGAGCTTTTCCTTTTCCATTAATAAGAGTAACAGTTCCTTTTCCAGCAATTTTGGCAGATCCACTTCTAAAGGATACATTTCCTTCCTTTTTGTTCAATGAGACAAACTTCCTTTTGTCCCCTGTCATGTGTCTGGAGCACCCACTATCCACAAACCAATGATTTTCATCATTTTGAGCACATAGAGCTAGGCCACATTTATCTGTGTTGGGATTCTCACTTCTTGCTTTTCCTCTTTTGAGTGGGCAATTTTGTTCATTGTGTCCATTATTGTTACATAATGAGCAAATCAGATCAAATTTGGCCAAGGGATCAAAAGAATTGTAGGTTTTGATTTGTCCTTGCCCTTTGGGGCCATATGGTTTGTTTATTTGATCCTTCAGTTTTGATGTGCCATTCTTACTAGCCATACAATGTCTAGCTTGATGACCAAAATTTTTACAATAAAAACAATGCCCAAAAAAGATAGTTTTGTACCTGTTGTAATAGCCATGATTTGAATCAACATTCTTCCTTGGAGTTACTCCCGCTTCATTCTTTGGATTTGAGATGGGCCTTTGATGAAATATTGTTTTGTATCTGTTGTAACATCCATGATTCGAATCAACATTCTTCCTTGGAGTTACTCTCTCTTCATTCTTTGGATCTGGGATGAGCCTTTAACGAAATAATCTTCTTCTTTTGGGTTGTTGGAAGTACATCGGCATAGCTTTTCACAATATTCTTAGTACTTGATGATTCTCCTTTAAAACCTATTCCAGATCTGTCATGTTGAGGTTTTTGATTATTTAGGACAGTGTCAAGTATTTGAGAGCTTTTCCAACCCTTTTTAACTTGCTCCAATTCCTTCCTCAGAGATACTATTTCGGCTTCACGTTCTTCGCAAGCTTCTTCTTTTTCTTTTAGCTTATTTTTCAAGAGATCTTCCCTTCTTTTTGTTTCCTTGTTTTCTACCTTGAGAGAAATGATTTTATTCCGTAATTTCTCATTTTCTTCAATGGCACTTTGTTAATTTTAGGTATGTTCTATGCTAGAGAAATTTATTTAATTTCTTTTCCATATTAACAATCACATCAGCATAAAGTAAATTGCAGATAGAACATAAACATAAATCGCAGAAGAAAACCCAAGACAAGAGGACACAAGATGTGGCACGAGCCAGGGACAAACCCCACAATCTGTGGGGAAACCCTTTGATCAAATCTTCTTTTATCTTCAAAGTTCAGCAGAGAAGAGAGAGAGAGAGAGAGAGAGATAGTACGTTTACAACAGAAGTCAATACTTTCACTTGTCTAGATCTGAGCATAGATCATCTCATATAACGATGAGATCAGTTGAAGACATTCTGCTTCAACTGATACCTATCATCGTGCTGCATCTAGTCCTCTAGTTGCATACTGCACCATGCAACACTAATCATGATTATCATCATGCTGCCCATGTCCATGATCTTATCCATCATAATGCTTCTCAAACTAATGTGCATCATCATCATGCTATTGCCCCTGCTAATGTATCATTGTACTGCCCATCATGTTGTTGCCTCAGCCTTCCCTTTGCTTCATCATGCTGCAACAATTTGCTTCTATTGATATCAGCCTTAGTTGCTTGCTATGGCTTGCAGCCTAGCAAAGCATCTAGGCTATAGTTCCACGCAATCCCTTTACACACAGCGTATTGGTATTCTTCAGCTATAGGTTTTCTTTCATTGTTGCGTGTATCTATGACCTATGCATAAGAGTCTCTATGACCTATGCATAAGAGTCTCCATGAACTGTGTATGAGTGACTGGAGTCTCTATACCCTGATCTACGCTGCCTTATCTACTCCACATGGTAGCCCGATCTACACTACCAAATCCGCATACATCACAATGACTATCCTTGATGACGACAGTTATTCCTTTTAATGACAAGCATAGATACGTCTTTCATGCCCAGCGTATATATGTTAAGTGTCTCTAAGACCAGCATAGAACGTTGATTGTTTTATGAATGTTGTGCGTATATAGATTGCTATTGACATATATACATATTGTAATACCATGACAGCGTATACCTCTTCATTACTGCGGCTATAACCATGACCTCTTCATCATTGCGGCTTGATGACAGTGGTACCCTTGACTTCCTGACCAGCATATATATTCATAAACAGCATATTGGATAGTGTTTTCCATGTGTGCTCTGCGTATAGAGTCTATATGTGCTCTGCATCGTATAGTAGGGCCTTTCCTTTGGCTACGTATGAGTGTGACTGCGGAAAGCGTGAACATTGACTGCGTACAGCTATCTCCCATGGCTGCATCAATGCGTATAGCTATCTCCCATGGCAGCATGAAACCAGCGTGAACATTGAGACTGCGTACAGCTATCTCCCATGGCTACATGAAACCAGCGTGAACATTGACACTGCGTACAGTTATCTCGTGAACATCCACAACGTATTTACTATGAACAGCATATATCATTCACCGTGAGCAGAGTATATCTTCCATGACAGCATATACCTTATAAGGTCTCCAAGACTACGTTGGATTAGGGCATCATCAAACTTAGGCCAACGTATTCTTATTGTGACTCTCCTTCTCCAAAACCCAAGACATGGAGAGGAGATCACATCAAGAATGTTTCATCAAATGACATCAAATCCTCTTCTATTTATACCAAAAACATATAGGTTGAATAGACATGACGTTTGGGCTTCTTGAGCCTACATAAGTTGTTGGTCGACTAAATAATAAATCCATAATCAAAATAAATTAATATCTCCATAAATACTTATCGGAATCGGATGATTTTTAGATCGATCCTACACCTCTCGATGAGAGGGATCCAATAAAAATATCAGCTGCCATAAATAAGCTGACCCACATGGAGTTTGGCCCTAGTTTCCAATTTAACACTCCCTCTCAACTAGGGAGAACTCTATCCACTAATCCATAAGTCTAACTGTACTGCCTTTGCCATCAATGCCCTGCATTGTTCTTCTTGGCTTTGCTCAGCTCTGTTGGCTCTGCTCAGCTCTGTTGGTTCTGCTAGCTCTATTCAGCTCTACTGACTCTGCTCAGCTATGTTGGCTCTGCTCTGCTTTGCTCAGCGTTGTTGGTTCTGCTAGCTCTGTTCAGCTCTGCTGGCTCTGCTCAGCTCTGCTGAACTATGAAGAAGAAGAATTGATCGAGAATGTCTCATACCATTCTCCACTGACCCGAAGTCAGTGTCATAGAATGTACCACTCCTACCACTAGTCCCAAACCAGTATCATTGTTCCCAGATCAATGGAGGTCATCCTAGCATAGGGAGTACGGTAGATACAGTGATGCGTCCATCGGTACTACTATGGTCCCTAACTTCATTTCCCTGCTCATTGATCAAATGAAAGTTACTTCCCATGAGTCCCAGACTGCATGGGTAGGATGCCTCGACAGTAGAACTAATCAATCCTGTCCTCACAGGAGAACACATCAATCCTGCTACAATCTCCATGGAGAACACATCAATCCAGGCCTCACAGGAGAACACATCAATCTTGCTACAATCACCATGGAGAACACATCAATCCAGGCCTCACAGGAGAACACATCAATCCTGCTACAATCGCCATGGAGAACATATCAATCCTGCTACAATTTCCATGGAGAACACATCAATCCAAGCCTCACAAGAGAACACATCATCCTGCTACACTGGAGAGCAAAGCATCTTGTTCCACAAGAGAGCGAATCATCTTGTCCCACAAGAGAGCGAATCATCTTGTCCCAGTGCGCACCACCAGGGGAGGGTGAGTCACCCTGTGGTTGTACGTTGCTCCAATAAGAACCGCAAGCCCCCATAGCTCCTAGAGCTCAATGTATGCAACATGCAGGACCCTTGTACAAGGGTTTCTTGACGACTCCAAGTCATTTGGGAAAATCACAAATTGTATTAACCTGTACATCATCTTAATGCGATGGAGCCTCCTTGCTCATCGACTTGCCATATCCCAAATAAGGCAATATCTGATGTCTATCTGCTGGAGTAATAGTAGAATACAGGATTCCTCAATAATCGAATCCCACCTCTGGTTGTTACAAAGAATCACAGTGATATTCATCATGTGTACAAACAGCTCACTGAAGAGCTTCCCCAACTAGGCAGCTTCATACGAGATCATACTCGTAGATATGTATCCGATCTTGGCGGTGCTTACAACAACCGACTTCTGCTTCCCACTCATCCATGATATTGAAGCAAAATCCAAAGAGAAACAACACTAAGAAATGCTCTAGTGATCCTCCACACTGCCTGCCCAATTAGCATTTGAATAATCATGCAGTTCCATATTTCCGGCAGTGTATCTCAATCCATGAGAGATTGTGCCCTGAAGACATCTCAGAAGATTCTCGGCACCAATCTAGTGAGGCTCGACCAAATATGAGTTCCCTGTGCTAACTGCAAAACATATGTCCGGATGGAAGTTCACCAAGAAATTTCCCAAGTCTGGTCCGACATCACTACCGTATAACTTCCTCGAGGTAGTCACAGGCTTGCAGTTTATCATTTCACATCCGGAATCCAACTCCCTCTTACTTCTGCAAGTGAGAGGGTCTACATAGGTCGTCCTCATAAGGTGCTGGTATGAGAGGTCTATCATCCACAAGCTTTGGATGGTTTGGATCCGTTTCACTCTAGTGAATCTCAGCTTTATCAGACAGCTATCGATCCTCTCATACTATGCCCGAGGTGTTTAGCTTCAAGCCACAGAGGGCTTTCTTCCACCTGCATATGTGAGATTCCTGATTATCAATTTCAAACTCTTCGGGTTGTTCCACACCTGTGGACCTGCTACATGAGGGGAATGGTCCCCTTGTAAGATTTTCCTTTGGTACATCTCAAACATGTACTTTCATGCTCCTTTTGAATTCAGGCATCCCTATCACCATCTGACTCATAGACCTTCGGTGACAATGGACATGATCCCCGATGGACTTCCTGCAATTTGATACAATCCTGAACTCAAAAGCATCTTTGAAAATTCTATTTCGAAACACGTACCTTTCCATCGATGAGTGCCATCCTAAAAGCTTTGACTTCCACTTCCGAGACGGACACCAGGTTCTTCTTGTGATCAGGTACATAAAGGTGATTCCTTGCTTTCTTTGAAGAGACGTCTGTGTCCTTGATGACCTACTTCTCTGTTATTCGGACACTCCTCTGCATAAGGGCCTAACTTATTGTAACCAAGGCATTTGCCTTTCCTTCCATCCTTAGATCTGAACTTCCCAATGAAGTGATCTTTAGGTAGGCCATCAGAAATTCCCGTTGCGTCAGTCTGATAATATTCTCTGCTTCGACTTCACCCTAGGTGAATTATGAGGAACCCATTGATCCTTCTGTTTTGTCCCAACTGTCTTCAGTGATTGCTCTTTCACTCTTGCTTGGGCACTATCTTCACCTCAGCTCTGATACCATGTTAATTTTAGGTATGTTCTATTCTAGAGCGATTTATTTAATTTCTTTTCCATATTAGCAATCACATCAACATAAAGTAAACTACAGATAGAACATAAATATAAATCGCAGAAGGCAAGCCAAGACAAGAGGACACAAGATGTGGTGCGAGCCAGGGACAAACCCCACAATCTGTGGGGAAACCCTTTGATCAAATCTTCTTTTATCTTCAAAGTTCAGCAGAGAAAGAGAGAGAAAGAGAGAGAGAGATAGTACATTTACAATAGAAGTCAATACTTTCACTTGTCTAGATCTGAGCATAGATCATCTCATATAACGATGAGATCAGTTGAATACATTCTGCTTTAACTGATACCTATCATCGTGTTGCATCTGGTCCTCTAGTTGTACCACTGCATACTGCACCATGCTGCACTAATCATGATTATCATCATGCTGCCCATGTCATGATCTTATGCATCATAATGCTGCTCAAACTAGTGTGCATCATCATCATGCTGTTGCCCCTGCTAATGCATCATTTTACTGCCCATGCACATGATCTCATAGTGCTACCCATCATGTTGTTGCTTCAGCCTTCTCTTTGCTTCATCATGCTGCAACAATTTGCTTCTATTGATATCAGCGTTAGCTACTTGCTATGGCTTGCAACCTAGCAAAGCAGCTAGGTTATAGTTCCACGCAATCGCTTTACACACAGCATATTAGTATTCTTCAGCTATAGGTTTTCTTTCATTGTTGTGTGTCTCTATGACCTGTGCATAAGAGTCTCCATGAACTGTGAATGAGTTACTGGAGTCTCTATACCCTGATCTACGCTGCCTGATCTACTCCACATGGTAGCCCAATCTACACTACCAGATCCGCATACATCACAACGACTATCCTTGATGACTGCAACTGTTCCTTTTAATGACCAACATAGATATGTCTTTCATGCCCAGCGTATATATGTTAAGTGTCTCTAAGACCAGCATAGAACGTTGATTGTTTTATGAATGTTGTGCGTATATAGATTGCTATTGACATATATACATATTGTAATACCATGACAGTGTATACCTCTTCATTACTACGGCTATAACCATGACCTCTTCATCACTGCGCTTGATGACAGTGGTACCCTTGACTTCCTAACCAGCGTATATATTCATGAACAGCATATTGGATAGTGTTTTCCGTGTGTGCTCTGCGTATAGAGTCTATATTTTCTCTGCGTATAGAGTCTATATGTGCTCTGCATCGTATAGTAGGGCCTTTCCTTTGGCTACGTATGAGTGTGACTACGGAAAGCGTGAACATTGACTGCATACAGCTATCTCCCATCGCTGCATCAATGCGTATAGCTATCTCCCATGGCAGCATGAAACCAGCATGAACATTGAGACTGCGTGTAGCTATCTCCCATGGCTGCATGAAACCAGCGAGAACATTGAGACTGTGTACAATTATCTCGTGAACATCCACAACGTATTTACTATGAACATCATATATCATTGACTGTGAGCAGCGTATATCTTCCATGACAGCGTATACCTTATAAGGTCTCCAAGACTACATTGGATTAAGGCATCATCAAACTTAGGCCAGCGTATTCTTATTGTGACTCTCCTTCTCCAAAACCCAAGACATGGAGAGGAGATCACATCAAGAATGTTTCATCAAATGACATCAAATCCTCTTCTATTTATACCAAAAACGTATAGGTTGAATAGACATGACGTTTGGGCTTCTTGAGCCTACATAAGTTGCTGGTCGGCTAGATAATAAATCCATAATCAAAATAAATTCATATCTCCATAAATACTTATCGGAATTGGATGATCTTTAGATCAATCCTACACCTCTCGACGAGAGGGATCCAATAAAAATATCAGCTGCCATAAATAAGCTGACCCACATGGAGTTTGGCCCTAGTTGCCAATTTAACACACTTATTAACAATTCATCTACATTTCCATCTAGCCCTAAGTCATCATCATTTGTGAATGCCATGAATAATACTTCTTGGCTTCTAGCATGGTCATTTTCTTCATGTGATTCTTCATTACCTCCTTTGCAGTGAGGGAACTGGTTAGTTGATTTCTTTTTGATGACTACAAATTCAACTTCATCAAACTCATCTTGCTTAGAGAGGAAATTCTTCTTATTGAACCCTTTCTTTTTGTATACCATCCTTTTATAATTTTCTTCATCATCACTATCATGCTTATGAGGACATTTTGCAGCATAATGACCTATTTTTCCACATTTGAAACAAATAAGAGGGTATTTACCTTTTAGCTTAGATACTTTCTTCAGCTTTCGTATAAATTGCGCCAATTCAGATTCAACTTCAGAGTCATCACAACTGACATTCCTTGCTTTCCCCTTTTTTGATTTTGAGGCCTTGAATGTTGCATCTTTGGAACTTGGGCAACCTTTTCTCATCTCATAGGCAATGAGGATTCCATGGAGTTCATCCATCTTGAGAGTATCTAGATCCTTCATTTCTTCTATGGCACTTACTTTGGAGTCAAATCTGTTTGGGAGAGATCTTAAGACCTTTTGAACAATGGTGCTTTCTTCAATGTTTTCTTCCAATCCTTTAAGAGAGTTGACCACTTCAGCTACTTCGAGAAACTATGACGCAATATCTTCTTCATCATCCATTTTCAGACTTTCAAATTTCCTTCTATGAGTTTGAAGTTTTGCCTTCTTGACTTTGGAGTCCCCGTCGTATAAGCTAATTAGTGTATCCCATACTCCTTTGGCAGAGTTACAATTCATGACTTTTGTAAATTCAGAATCAGTGATTCCACTAGTGATGGAGTTTAAGGCTTTTGCATTTGCAACGTAGACTTTCCTCTCGTCTTGATCTGTTGGAAGAGTGGAAGGAGCTATGTACTCATTGAAGACCGAATGAAAAACTTCAGGTCCAAGGGACATTAAATAGTAGGACATTCTCGTTTTCCAGAAACCAAAATTTGTGCCATCGAACAGAGGAGGTCTTCCTAACACTTCTTGATTTCTCATCATAACTAAGAATCCTTCTTCAAGCTGTTAGGCTGATATGAAGAAGCCCGCTCTGATACCAATTGTTGGAAATACTGAGAGGGGGGTGAATCAGTATTTCTTTTCAATCATTATTTTTATCAGTTAAAACATTTATAATTGGAACACAGAAATAGATAACAGGAATAGATACTTTTATTAATGTGATCTTTGCAATAAATCAAGTACATATATATATATATATATATATATATATATATATATATATATATATATGGTTTCAATCAGTTGCCAAGCACCAACTTGGACTCTTTGTGAGGCTCCAACCTCCAGAGCACCAACTCTGTCTTGTCAAGGCACCAACCTTGAATTTAGGAGCACCAACTCCCAGGACACCAATCCTTTCAGTTCTGAGGCACCAACCTCAAGGGCTCCAACCCTCTGCTGTAAACTATTTGGATCTGTTTGGTTGTAATTCTCTGCTCCCAACCCTACTGGACCTATGACTTACTTTTGTCCTCCTGTTCCTTTCACTTCTGCCAGAACTTCAGCTCCCTTTTTTTTCTTACAGTTCGCCAGCACTTTAAAACTTTCCTTGTTCTATGTTTTATATGCCTGATACCCCTAACCTTTGGCTTTCTCCTTGCTCGCTTGAGCTTCTGCTTCCTCAATGCTCACTTGACCTTTTGGCTTCCCTCCTTTATCGCTTGAGCTTCAGCTTCCTCTGCGCTCGCTCGACCATATACGCTCACTTGATTCTTCAACTTCCCGATCTATGGCTTCCTCTGTCCATTCGGGTTTACCAATACTCACAGGACACGTTAATCCGAAAGAGAGGCCAAATTACAATAGAAAAATGTTGCATATTAAAACTATATCAGAGAGGCCCTTTTTCAATATTTATATAATATATTCAACATTTATGGAGGATTTCATAAGAGAGGTTGTACCAACAGGGAGGTCCCACATGCCACGTCACAATCTCAATCGCAATCACAAGTTCTGGAGGTCTTTTATAAGTCGTGCCTAAAACATAGTTGATGGCCAATTCCCCTTCTAAATGCAATATTATATTAACTCCACAACTTTATCGCAATCGGCAGATTTGCACATAACATAGCCAATTCCTCAATACCTGGACGCAATATTATTATAAACTGTTTTTAATAACTTCGTCGGGTCCATATATATATATATATATATATATATATATATATATATATATATATAGATATATATCACAATTGGTACTTTCAATGTGGTAAGGCTTTACAAAAGGCTTGCGAATAATATATTAAATCATATTGCAATGGTCTAGTCGAGTCCGTATACATGCACATGTTCCGATGTTTGCCTTTTCTGGATCAATCCTCCACCATAGATCAATGTTGCACAAAGCGGGGACGTTTTTTGGAAGCGGGGACGCGGAAATGTCATTTTCAAAAACTCTAGGAAGCGAAGTGTCTGCTATATATATATATATATGTATGTATATTGCATCTATGCTCAAAACAAACATCCCAAATACCAAATTAGTTGTAGAAGACATGAAACATGCATATTTTTGCATAAATCAAGATAAACATAGCATCCATTGTACATTAATGATTAATTATTTGAGCATCAACCATTTTGATTCATCAACCATCTAGAATCTAGATTCTTCTCTGTTGGAAATAATACTGAAAGGGGGGGTGAATCAGTATTATCAAGTCAAATATTCCTTTTTCAAAATCAAATGATATACGCTACTTCAATTAATTAAATCCGCGTATATACGCAACTATGCAGAAGGAAACCCGCGTATACAATGCAAACTTTTAAATGACTTTATCTTTCTGATGATGATTATTAATCTGTGTTTGAGAATCAAATAACGAGTAACCAGAAACATTAAAACAAAGCAGAAAGACAATCGCACACAAGAACACAAGATATAAGGTGGAAACCCAATGTGGGTGAAAACCACCTGCTGCAATTCGTCTCTATCTTCTCTTTAATTAGAAACTTCTTTTTACAATTGTACTGGTGCAGTCCTTTACCAGTACGCAGGCTGCAACCTGCAGAGAGCTACAACCCTCTCTCGTTTTCCAGCTTCTCCTGGAAGGGAGCTACAACCCCCTTAGCTCTTGCACTAGCCAAGATACTAGTACATAGGTGCTGGCCTACAGAAGGCTACAACCTTCTCTTTCTTTCAGGGACCACGTTTCATGAATTTTCAGACTGGATCCACAAATAGCATCAATCAAACATCAAGAATTTCTGCATCAACCAATCACCTTTTCACCAATCAAAACTGAATCAAAATAAACACTTCTCTGACGACTGTACCCAGATCACAGTAACAGTAACCACACACCAAATCTGAACCCAGAACACTGCAGCAATAAACAGAAGCAGCAAGATCACAACTCAAAATATATACGCTACTTTAATAGCCTGAAACCTGCGTGCATACGCTTCTGCGTATGGAACAACCTGCGTATACGTTGTTTTACTTCACTGAGCCAGCGTGTATACGCGCCTTTGCTTCATTGAACCTGCGTACAGATCTATAAAGGATAATTCGCTCTTTCAGATATTCAAACACTAATTAACCCAGATTATCAGTTTTATAGATCAAGCAAGCGCCACATATAACAGATCAAAATCATACAAAGATACTATCATTCAAGCTTAAGGATTATGATCCATCAATAGAACTTATCCATCTCTTTGCGCTAAGGTTCCTCCTTCATTCAGATCCAGATCTGCACCATAACCCAATTACCAGTATTCCAGATCTAGCACTTTATTAGATATTCAATAACAATTCAGATCATACCTTGCCACATGATCTCCTTCCTCTTTTATAGTTTTAGGCCTTCCACAATACCACGGTCCAAAGCCATAATAAACCAATACCACAGACCTAATACTTGGGATCAACATGTCTGACGAGGTACCATGGTCCAAAACCATAGGCTCAGATACCAAGGACTAACTACCACGGACCAAAGGTAAGTTCTCCAACATATACGCGCTTTTCCTTGCATGAAAGTGCGTGTATACGCACACGCGCCTTTGAAACGTATAACCCTCGTGTATACGCATCTTCGTCTAAATGAACCTGCGTATATGTCTTTTCCTTCATTCTGAAAGCCTAAACTGAGATCTGTTACCAAAGAGAGTTGCCATCAAGGACAACACCTGTGCCATAGCTCCAAACCTGTGCCATAATTCCAACATTCTCCTCTTGTCTAGCCTTTGCCTCTACCTCGATTGTCTAGGGATATTAGTCAACATTGCCCAATTTTGATCAAACTACCTAATCCAAGACTTAAAATATGGTAGAAAAAGCTTAACATGCTTGATCGATGATTTTGACTTGATTGAAAGGTAATTTTTTGCTAAGGGCGTGACAAAGGAGTTCAACAATTAACACCACCAACACTAGGGTACATATAGGGCTTGGTGCTCTTGATTAAATGCTAATTGCATTCCTTCATACTTGATATAATCTAATGAAATGCCACAATCCCATTGATCCTGAAATCCTGAAAACTGTTAAGTCTGTTGAATTTTGAATAGGATATGAAATTCTACTTTCTCCATATGAAGTCCAATGAGGCTGGAACCACTCTCAAACATCCTGAGTCATTTCATGGTAATGTTAAAAAATTAAGTAAAAGGAATTTTCATCCTTTTACTTTAAGAATTTAACATTACCATGAGGGATGAATGAGGGCTTTATTCCCTTCATTCCTCAACCCTAACCCAAGGTGGACCCACCCCCAACAAGCAAACTCACCAAAAAATAAAAAGAAACTGATTTTTTTAGGCCGCACGACACACTTTTCCGAAGCGCATACAGAATCATACGGGAACCGTACAATTCGGCCTCTGAAGCGCCGCGCTTCGTACGGCCAAAGCGCCATACGAAATGCGCTTCGGAGATTCCGAAACGCGTTTCGGAAGGATGCTTCCGGAATTTCCAGGAAGCATCATTATCAGTCTGAAACGCGTTTCGGAATTTCAGAACCGCATTTTGGGAGGCGCTTCCTAGACGCATCCTTATGGACTGCGTTTTGGGGGTTAGATCCCAGGGGGCGGGGATACGTTTCCTGCAACATTGCCATAGATCTTACCATCCCATCCAACGGTTGATATTACACCCGAAGTTTCAAAGAGTCCATTGATCCTCCGCTATTGATCACCTCCCGCAAGACCCAACTGTTCACAAGGATTTCGGGTGGACAAATAACTCGAGGATTACCAGCCTGAAAGACGGTTTCCTCTCTCCTCCTCGCTACTACGTGTCGCTCGATAAGTGGAATTAGATGCTCACCCTTCAATACCACTTACCACTTCTGCCTCGCCCAAAATACCACTCCCTATTGCAAAATTGTTTTCCTCGCGAGTTAACGCCCTCACATCTATGCCATGCGATGATCATTATATCTGTCGATCTATCGATCGGACAGTTCTCGCTTACTTCGAGTTTAGCTCAAGTTTTTTCGGGTTACCCTCTGTTCCTCAGCGGCTTGATCTGGACCATTGATCTCTGAGATCCAACGACCCTTATGCATTCGGGTCCGTAATATATATATATATATATATATATATATATATATATATATATATATATATATCGCATCTATATATTTTATACTCTTCTGCTCTTTGCTATAACCTGTTCGGGTCCGTGTATTATATCGCATCTATATAATATATATACTACTGCGCTCTTTGTACTCCTTTGCTCTTCGCTTCTCGTGGTTTCAAATGAATCTTCCTCTATGCTTCTCTTGCTCCGTAACCTGCTTCTTTGAGGACTTCCGATGAACTCTTCCTCTCACTTTTTGGGCATACATTACACGCAATACTCCCGATATGGCTCCTCCGATGTGGCTCCTCCTCAATTTTCCACTCTTACACTTGCTTCTCTTCTCTGCTTTGATAGCTCTATTTCTCTTTGTTCTTCCAATAGCTGTTTCCCTTGGACATATCTCTCGTTGACTTCCAATGACTCTGTTTATGTACCTTCGTTGATGCGATCCTCTTTCCAGTGGCTTTGCTCCTGTTCTTCACAACTTCTCCTTGGCTTCATATTGACATTAATGACAATCTAGATCAACACTGCCCCAATGTCAGCCTCTCTATGGCTCTTCTACCTCTCTGCAAGTGCACTTGCTAGATCTGGAATGCCTCATCCAACCTCATTGTCTCTACCCCTTTCACACTACTTCAATCTCTAGCTCTCTCTCCGACAACTAACTACTGCTACTCTGGAAATTGATCTTCTCAGAAATTGAACCTCTTAAGTGTATTCTCCATCACCACATCGACCTCCTCTTATAATCCTCTGTTTGAGCACCAACAACCAAAATTAAATCATAATCGATGGCTAGGATCATCTCTGGATCAATTTGTGTGAGTTTTTAGATGATTCTCGCCTTGACTTAATTAATACTGATTAATTAACCATATTCCCTAAGTTTAGACTTAAGAAATATTTAAAAATTGGTTAATAATCTAATTAAGTCATTTCCATGCGGAATTTCCAGAAACGATTTCTGGGTTTGGGAGATCTCATGTATTCTAGCCTCCACAAAATTTCAAGGCTAGAACACATCCGATGCTACAAAAACTAACACCCAAGTGTCCTCAAGTCGAGCACAAGCCTCCATGCAGGCAACGAAGTGTCCCCATTCCATAGAGGGATCGACGCCTTTTCTAGGATGTCCAACACTCCTTCAAGGCAAACCATTCTCCTAAACAAGAAAACAACCTCCATGTGCACATTGCATGAAGAAGTCATGAAGAAGTCACCAAACTATCTAGGTCTCCAATGCTCTGAGGAAGAACGCCATACAAAATTCAATACAAGGTCAAACAATCCATGAGCAAGTCAACTCCATAGTGTAGTCCATCAGGGAACAACCAAACATCATCCATAAACCATGCACTCCACATCACATGAAACACCCCCAAGCATTGTGTAAACACTTATAGAGTAACCCCAAATTCTGACAACATCAATGTTTTATGAGTGCTAGTCAAACTTGGCACGTGGTCGCAAGGCTTTGTTGCTAAAGGATTGAGGAGTGGACAGCTTGTTGGGCAGGTAGTTCACAAACAGGTACATCTAGAAAACACATTATTTTCATACACTCAATGCTAAAAGATTGAGAGGAGAGGTTGTTGGGCAGGTAGTTCACAACCAGGTACATCTAGAAAACACATTATTTTTATACTCTCATATCAGTTGAACAGATTTCAATGTTAGCAGATTTCCCATACCTGCAGATTCATTGGAGTGTTTAGAACAGATCTCGGAGGTCAAAGACTCCTAAAAGGTTCAGTCAGATCTCAATACCTGTTCACTTTATTGATTTTAAAATTTGTTTTATTGGAAATTGTGTTTCTTGAAAATCGTCTTATTCTATGATTTGCTCATATATATGGTGACCTTTACATAGATGAGCATATGGTTCAAATTGAGGAAAATCAGAGAAATTTTCTATTTTTAGAAAGTTATTATTCTCAGAGATTTGGTTCACATGGCAGGGTAATTTCATTTTTGGAGACCTAAAATGAAGATTTTTTTTCATATGGGTTTTTCCTAGAAATGCCCCTCAAATGCCACCTGCCTTTTCAGCTTGTGTTTCAGAATCATGAAATGCTATTTGAAATACATCATACCATTTCAATTCCATTTAGTATGTGTTTCAGCATATCTAGGCATCAAATGAGGGCTGGACCTGCGTTACCTACAATTTAGCTTCAATGAAACCCAACATCCAATTTAATATACTGGGTACTTCGAGTGATTTTTCTGTCAATTCAATCCTGCCAATTTCATTATTTTATTTGAATTTCAAGATGGATAATCGAAAACTAACAGATACTGTGATCCAATTTGGACCTTCACAAGATGTAACAACTCTACTATATTGTTTTGGATTATAGTGACACAATTTCATGCTCCTTTATAAAGGCCTATGTAGAAAGCATTTGCCCTTTAAAATCTCCCATTAAAAAGATCTATTGCATAGAAAAGAAATTTACCCTTTGTCCTTGTATCGTATGCTTCAAAGCAAGTCAATTCCAGGAGTACCCGATAACCCACAAATAATAGAAATTCAATGAGATCAAAAATGAAAAGGCCACTTTAAAAGGCTTCCAAAGACAAGTGACACAACCACATCTCTTGACAGAATTATTCCAGTTATGAAAAAGTAACACTGCCTTTCAAACTACAACCAAGTATGATGGGCATGTATATCTTCTTTGAACAGGATCTCATATACCATACTGGTCCAAGAAAATTGCATTATTTTAATGCAGAATGCTTTATTATTGAATTCTCGGGGCTTCCTTCTTTCGAAAATTCACAGCCATCGATAGGATCTGCTAAAGGCTCGCTTGATTCAAATGCTCAAATTTCTTACAATCCATTTAAGCCTAAAGGAAAATGCTGTCTATATCGGCTTTCCAGACAAAAATTTTACAGAATAAAAATCTCGGTAGGACCACCTACTTACGAGAAACAAACAGGAGCTCCAAGCTTCTTGTTGATTATTGACAAGGCCATGTACCTAGAACCCATACCAACAGGTGCAAGTTCGTCCTTCCCTTCCCAAAAAGGAGCTGGGCCTTCGCCGACTAGCTTCCAATAGCCTGCCTGAAGTGCTTCTGCCTGTTCGTCAGTTGCATTTTGTAGCAATGCCTCCAGACGAAAATTAATACCAAGTGAGCCAAGAAATTGAGACTGTGAAATTGGACCAAAAGCCGCCGCCTCCACTGCAAAGCTCAAATAATAATTCCGAAGTGCATTCTTCAGTCCCTTGCTATTAAACACGAATATGGATTCTCATCTTCAATTTCAAGAGGACAAGATACTCATCCTGCGATAAAGGAAAAATAGATGTGACCAAGACTATACCTGCCATTTCTTCCACGGTTTGTTTTACATAAGCAAAATCAACATAGGCACTAAGGTCTGCAGTTCCTGGGTCATCTAAAATATGAACAAATTTGTGCTTCCTTATGGCCTGCATACATATTAACCAAACCCCAATGTTGATGGAGTCAATTATTGAAATTTGAGACATCCAGCGGAATACAAAATGGGAGCAAACAATGTATCATATGATGTTACTGGTAAACACAACTTGATAAAGAAAGTACGTAAATAAGTTAAATTTCTGGTAGAACGAACAAATAAGGGCTTAAAAATCATGTAACAAACCAACTTTATTTAATTAGGAGAAGTTAGAGATGCTGTTCAAGGTGAAACATGTCCAAGTTACACAAAATGTCGTCACACGGTCCATCCATGTTGATCATGAGTTATATTGCATGCTTCTATTTATCATCTCAACAAAATGCCAAGATGGAAAGGCAGCAATAGTTTGAAACAGGGGCACTAAATAATCCAGGGGTTATAATATAAGATCATTGTTAAGAGGTATTAACACTAAACCATTAACATTGCAATAGATAATTTAAAAGAGTGAAAACTTCCAGACATTCAATTCTGCCCACATTCATTATACTCTGCCCACATTCATTATACGTTAATGGCAACTTGAAGAGATACATAAGTGACATGCTCCTTTGACATGTAAGAAGCATTTTGGATTTCACATCAGCTTGTCCAACTAAAGTTGTCCCAAAACTAGCATTTTGGGCCAAAGGGCCGGAACTTGGAAGGAAAAATAAAGTTATGCCTAAGCAAAGTTGTCCCAAAAACATGATGAACAACCTAGCATTTTGTGCCAAAGGACCTGTTGTCTCACAAAGTGTCTAAGCACCGCGACAATGCTCAGAGTAAGCGCTGTCACTCTTAAATCCTTACTCACTTATTTAGGCTCTCTCCTAGACAAGTCAAGGGGGGTAGTCCCTAGGTAAATGAATGAAATAAACTGTGAAAAACAGACTCTAGGAGATTTTAATGATGGACAACTTGATGAAGCTAAATGAATCTCGATTAAACAAGATGAATAGATCAAATGCCAACGTAAACAAGACACAACCATAAGATAGGAACAACTATAGACCAGTTTCTTTATGCTAAATTAACCGTAGATAAAGTAAAACAAGTTACCCAAAACACTTTTCCAATATGCGACGAATAATGACAATCAATATAAACGCCCAAAACTGTATCATACAAGAGATTTCAAATTTAAAATGATTTTCATCAATTGCCCAGATCTAGGATTAATTAACCATTTCCAACAGTCAATATGGTTTATCGCACCTTGACCATAGAAGAATCATAAAATATCAGAAACAGCAAAGGACTTCAATTTGGGAAGTAAAACAAATCAACGAGTTTTAAAAAATTGAAATTTTTAATGGGCCATAGGCCACATTAAAAAATTTAATGTTTAGGCGAAAAACCCCTTAATTAATTTCATTTTAAATCCTTAGTCATAAATTTAAATTTTTTTAGAAATTTAAAAAAAAAAATTTAAGATTTTTAAATGTTTAAGATTTTAGAAGTTTTTAGATTTTTATATTTTGAAAATTTGAAATTTTTTAAAGATTTTTAAATGTTTGTATGCCTTTTCACATTTTTTAATTTTTAGAATTTTTTAATTTTTTTTTATTTTTTTATGATTTTCAAAATTAAAATGAAATTAAAAATAAAAATAAAGTGAAATGAAATCAAAATATTAAAAAATAAAAACCAAAACAAAATTAAATCTCAGATAAAATGAAATAAAATTGAAAAAGGTATTCTTACCTTAACCCCCTAATGCATATACATAAAAAAAAAGAACCTAAACTTAACGCATTCTAAAACAAAGTAAAAGAAAATGAAAACGGTAAAAGAAAATGAAAACGCAATGTCTTGTTTGCTTGTGCAAGTGCAGCGGCGGCTTGGACAACGAAGGAGAGTAGCTCGAGCTGCAGTTTAATGGTTGCAAGTGTAGGGTGAGAGCAGAACGCGCAGAGGATAAAGGGCTAGCATGCAAGGGATAGAAGCAACAAGAGGAGGAAGGGTTTGTTGCGGTGAGGAGTTCAGGGAATGAGCGAGGGTTAGCAAATGGGACTGAATGAGGGTTTGCACGGATCTGGATGAGGAGAAGAACGAAATGCAGGTATGCCTTCCGGCGAGGGTTTGAGGATCTGGAGAGAACCAAAAATAGAGGGTTTCTAAAAAAAATCAAAAATTTACAGCAAACTCAGAAACCCCAAGCAGCAGACAGGTGGCCAGAAACCCTTTAAAATCACCAGAACCTCTAAAAAAAAGTTCCAGCAATCTTAATTTAAAATTTTAAATCCTTCCGCTTTAGACTTCTTAATGAAACCCTCACGAAAAAATTCCAGATCTGAAAATAAATAAATTTAAATCCTTGGACTGTGAAATCTAGATATGATCCCTGCCAAAATGATGTTGATGGACCCTCAAAGATCCAGATCTTACCCTCTAGGGCCTAGATCTGGACTCTGCAAAGCTTTCAGCTTCAGATCTGCAGCTACAGGACAACAAGAAACACCCAAACGAATATACAATGACCCAAAAAAACTAAATCCCTGAAAACCCAAGTTAGAAAACTGAAAAATAAAACAAATCAACAGGTTTAAAACAATCGAAATTTTTAATGGGCCATAGGCCACATTAAAAAATTTAACGTTTAAGCGAAAAACCCCTTAATTAATTTCATTTTAAATCCTTAGTCATAAATTTAAATTTTTTAGAAACTTAAAAAAAAAAATTAAAGATTTTTAAATGTTTAGGATTTTAAAAGTTTTTAGATTTTTATATTTTGAAATTTTTTAAAGATTTTTAAAATTTTTATGACTTTTCAAAGTTTTAATTTTTAGAATTAAAAAAAATAATAATTATGATTTTCAAAATCAAAATGAAGTTAAAAATAAAAATAAAGTGAAACGAAATCAAAATATTAAAAAATAAACACCAAAACAAAATCAAATCTCAGATAAAATGAAATAAAAATGAAAAAAGTATTCTAACCTTAAATCCCTAATGCATATACAACAAAGAAAAGAAAAAAAAATTGAACCTAAACTTAACGCATTCTAAAACAAAGTAAAAGAAAATGAAAACGCAATGTTTTGTTGTGCAGGGACAGCGGCGGCTTGGACAGCAAAGTAGAGTAGCTCGAGCTGCGGTTTAATGGTTGTAGGTGTAGGGTGAGAGCAGAACGCGCAGAGGATAGAGGGCTAGCATGCAGGGGATAGAAGCAGCAAGAGGAGGAAGGGTTTGCTGCGGTGAGGAGTTCAGGGAATGAGCGAGGGTTAGCAAATGGGACTGCATGAGGGTTTGCACGGATCTGCATGAGGAGAAAAATGAAATGCAGATATGGCTGCGAACGAGGGTTTGAGGATCTTGAGAGAACCAAAAATAAAGGGTTTCTAAAAAAAATTCAAAAATTTACAGCAAACTCAGAAACCCCACGCAGCAAACAGGTGGCCAGAAACCCTTTAAAATCACCAACACCTCAAAAAAAAATTCCAGCAATCTTAATTTAAAATTTTAAATCCTTCCGCTTTAGATTTCTTAATGAAACCCTCACGAAAAATTTCCAGATCTGAAAATAAATCAATTTAAACCCTTGGACTGTGAAATCTGGATATGATCCTGCCAAAATGATGCTGATGGACCCTCAGAGATCCAGATCTTACCCTCCAGGACCTATAGATCTAGACTCTGCAAAGCTTTCAGCTTCAGATCTGCAGCTACAGGACAACAAGAAACAACCAAACGAATATACAATGGCCCAAAAAAACTAAAACCCCGAAAACCCAACTTAGAAAACTGAAAATAATTACAGATCTATGTACATGAATGGCATATCTATCAGATCTAGGGAGTGTGAGTCCAACTCCGCTCCCAGATCTGATAATCTAAAGCTATCAACAACCAGAGCTATCGATTTAGCACATAAAAATTAAATATTTTGAATTTTAGAAAAAGTGTTGAGCACAAAACCCTTCATGCATCACCCATAAAAATATCTTATGATAAGCCCGGGATCAAATTTAAGCTAGAATCTTCAGAAAACACGGATCAGAAATTGGCTAATTCAACCGAGAACTTCCCCGAACGCCCGATAATCTAAAAAATCAAGACTTTCCTGCAAAACTCAATTTAACCATCAACATAGAACAAATAAACGATAATAAAATTCAAATAAATAGAAATACCTGCTATTATATTCTAAACTTAAATTATCATTCAAACCCCAGCAACTGAGCAAGATACCTGTACTCAAATCACTCTTCAAAAAACTATCATCAATAGCTAAAAAAAATCTATGCATGAAAATGACACATCTTATAGTATTTCCATGAAGAGTAACACCAACAAAAATTAACCCCAAATTCTTTCTTTATTGCTCATAAAAAGATTACAAGAGAGCTTTTTGCTTGGTACACGATCCAGAGATCCCATCTACTGACTGACAAATGACCTCCTATTTAAAGATAAATCCTCCAACGGCTAATTCGAGTGATCTTCGTCAAAGCAATCTCGATCGTTGATGAGGATTAAAATTTCTTTTAATCTCATCTGTCGAAATTTTAAATTATTGAAGAAATTCGAATTTTTCATTTAAATGAATTTTAATTAATTCAAAAATTAAAATTTTTGAATTAATTTCCTCAAAATTTTGACTTTGACTTAACCCAGGGACCAAAGGCTTAAAATTTAGCAAAATAATTAATTTCCCTTAGTCCCTCAACCTCTTCAAATTTAATTTTTTAAGAACTAATGAATTTTGCTTTCGGAGAATTTAAATTTACTTAGAATTAATTAAATTTTTGGCTTAGAATTTTAATTAATTTTGCCCAGAAAATTTAATTAATTAACCTATGAGGGAATAATTTGTTTTTTCAACCTTTAAGACACTTTACATCATGATTTCACATTTTTTACATCTCAAGGGGGAAAACCCATTTCCAAAAGACCCTCACAGACTACCCAGTTCTGCGACACAAAATTATTCTAGCAGATCAAGCAATTTGTAATAAAATAACCTAACCAAATAATCAGGATTATTCCCATATCACTTTTACATAGACTCTATCTATAACACTAGGACCCGCCTAAGATCCCAGTGACAAAAACATTTCGGCTTTGGGGTGAGACTGAAGAAAAACTCTGCCGACCATCTGAAAATGGATCGGTGAGACAAAAAACCTCCCAGAATGTAGATCGTCACTAGAAAAGTAAGTTTACCTAGGCGATTACATACACGACACAGATCTGCTGAGATTATTTACAACATATACATGCATAATGGGTTTACATTATAACATGATGATTAGGCTCATGATGATCGCTGAACAACACAGACACATCGATAAGGCGCTATCCCTTTTGCGAAAAAAGGGGGTGCACTTCTATGGGTCGTTGACACATAGTGGTCAACAGGACCAAAATTTAGAAGGCAAAATAAAGTTATGGGAAATTGTGGGACACCTTAGGTATGCAATCCAAATTACTATCTTCATACGAATCTTGGAAATAAACAAGAAAACGCAGCTATTTTTCTCTTTTTACTATCCGAATTTTGGTGGTCGTGGTTATGGGGTTGAGGAGGTTTGGTCAATTTTTCTTAATTAGTGGGAAAACCTATCATAACTAAGTTGTCAAACCAGCAGTGAGGACAGCCATTATTGGCTGCTATCTACGAATGCAAGCTAACTCATCACCGTTATTCAAGGAGAAACACGCCACCTGGAATTACCCATTGGCAGTTTGTAAGGGGGCAGGATTTCACTCTTGCCAAATGCCTCTAGGTCTTGGGCTATTAACTTGTTTCCTTACATCCAAGGAAGATGAGCTCTTAGCCAAGCAAAGGCAGTTTTAACTTTTAGGGCATACTCCAGGCCCAGGGAGGTTTAGTAAATTACGCAAATGAGTTACTAAAATATTATAACATAATGTAATTATTTACAATGAGAAATGAAGATTATATATTGTTAAAGCAATTTTAGGGCATACTCCAGGCCCAGGGAGGTTTGGTTGATTATGCAAATAATTACTACAATACTATAACATAATTTAATTATTTACAATGAGAAACTGAAGATTATAAATTGTTTCATAAGGGATTAGATTTTCTCTCTCTATCTTTATAGTAGTGTTTTAAAAAATGGTTGAGCCGACCAAGCCAGACCCCCGGCCGGTCCAACTCGACAGAAAAAACGACCCAGTGGCCGGTTTGTTACCAAAGCGGCCGAGCCAACCGAGCCAGACCCCCGACCGGTCCAGCTCAGTAGAAAAAACGGCCCGATGGCCGGTTTTTTACCGAACCGGTCGAGCCAACCAAACCGAGTTGCTCGAGCCAGAACCTTGGTCGATTTGTTAAGGTGTTCCAATTCATGGATGGGGAAAGATTGACTAAGGGCTTCATTTATGAGGCTATGGATCAAGCAAAGGAGAAAATAAAGGCAGCATACAAGGATAGAGTGGCTAAGTATGGCCCATTTGGGAAATCATTGATCAAAGATGGAACAATCAACTCCATCGCCCTATACATGGCACATGCAACTGGGTTTTTTCTGAACCCAAGGTATCATTATAAAGCTCTGGAGGCAGAAGCTTCACTGGGGAGGTTAGCAGTAGCCAGTAGTACTGGTGCCTAGTGATGTTTTACAATTTACTTTTGTTGTAGAGGCCATTTAGAGCCTCCTTGGTTATGTGTTTTTGTTTTGATCTCTATATCATGTATGTATTGGACAGTGCACTGGGTGCCATTTTGATATAATGGATATATTCATGAGCCTACTTTGATCATATGTTGTCTTCTCTCTATATTCTAATGCATTGTGTTTGGAAACATGAATGAAAATCTTTAAAATTGTGTTTTTTCATTAAAAAATAAATATTTAATGTATTTTTTACAACGACCGAGTCATTGAAATCAAACCAGCCAAGTCAATACCGAGTCGGAGTCATTGTCGACCCTCAGCAGGTTCTGAACCTGAGTCGGAGTTTTAAAACATTACAATGTTTTAAAACTAGGTCGGTCCGAATCGAATTCGACTTGGTTGAACGAGCCAGATCCCTGCCCGGGTTGGCTAGGTAGAAAAACCCGTCTGATGGTCGGTCCGTTACCAAACTGACCAAGCTAGACACTGATTTGAACGATTCAGTAACAAACCAGCCGATTCGATTGAACCCACCTTAAACCAACCGAGCTAGTCCGCGGGGAAAAAGGCGGAAACTCGGACTTCAAACTCAATTTTTTTTTGGTTTTTTTCTTCATGCCTCTACCTCTCTCCCAAGCCTATAAAAGTGACCAAACCCCCTCACATTTACTCACAACTATCTCATTGCATTTGTGTGAGGAGTTTATGAAGAGTTGGAGTTGGTTTTTGAAGCAGTAGTGACTAATGATGTCTTGTTGTAGAGGCCATTTAGAACCTCATTGGTTATGTGTTTTTACTCTGATCTTTATATATTACATGTATTGGACAGTGCACTGGGTCCCATTTTGATATAATAGATATATTCATGAGCATACTTTGATCATATATTGTCTTCTCTCTATATTCTAATGCTTTGAGTTTGGAAACATGAATGAAGGTCTTTAAAAATATGTTTTTCATGAAAAAATAAATATTTAATGTATTTTTTGCAAGGACCAAGTCATTGAAATCAATTAGGCCGAGTCAATACCAAGTCGAAGTCTGAGACGGATTCGGCCCTCGGCCGGTTCTGAATCTAAGTTGGAGTTCTAAAACTATGCTCCTCGTTTGGCCAACAAGTTGAGTGTACTTGGGGGTTTACAACCTATTAGTTTTTGGTTGCATCGGATGTGCTCTAGCCATGAAAATTGGTGGAGAGGCTAAGGCATACGAGTTCTAAAGAAACAAGAAATTGTTTGGTGAAAATCCACCCAGATTGTATTTTATTAAAATAATTAATATTTTTGATGGGGTTCTTAAGTCTAAACTTAGGAAAATTAAAGTATTAATGGGTATTAATCAAAATATGGGTGTCAATGTTCTAGAAAGCGGATCAAGTCAAGTTTTAATCTTAGCTATTGATCAGAGACTTAATATCAGTCGTTGAAGTCTAAACGAGAAAAGTATAAGGAGGCTCGGGGTTCATTTAGAAACACACACGAAGAGAACAAATTGATCTGGAGATCGATTTCTGGGGCTAAGAAGCTAAGAATTTAAATTGAGTGATCATTCTGTAGTAGAAGGGCAGGGATAGTTCAGGAATACTAGACAGAGAGGGGGAGAGCCACTAGTGGAGGTAGCGTGGCAGCGAGAAGGACTAATGTTGGGCCAATCTGGGCCCACGCAGTCTTGACGCAGAGCCAGAAGAGCCAACGAAGAAGTGGGGTTTCCCTCACGCAGAAAGCTGGAACTGTCGGAACAGCCAAGAGAGGTTGATGCAGAAGCTACAAGAGACAGAAGAGACAGTGTAGGGCTGACGCAGAGCCTGTAAGGCTGACGTAGGGCCAATGCAGAGATAGTTGGGGTTAGCCAGTTTTGCAGCCGAAAACTGCCAGGTGAAGTGAGGTAATCTCACTGAGTTTTCTGCCATTATATTTTTTCTCTATCACTAGATTGTCGGGAGGGCATCCAACATTGTATTCAAAACTACTGCTTAATAATAGAAAACCCTCAGAGTTGCTGCATCGTTTTCCCGTATTTAGTTTTTCCAGGGACTATTTTGTCCAAAAATAACGGTGTCCTATGTATCTTGTTCTTTGCTCAGTTTTCTATTTCATGTAATCAAATTTAAAGTAGTATAGGCTGCAGAAGTAATTTACTTCAGTATTCAGAAAATAACTTAATAATGCATATCAAAATCAAGTAGGAGAAGTAAATTCAGTTTTGCTACAGTATGTTGAAATTTCTAAGTCTAACTCATTAGAAATTTTTCTACACTCTCTAGTTTATGTTTCCTACTTGTTTAATTACTAAACAAGTTATTTAACCACATAAATATTGAAATAAATACAATGCAGTCTCAACCACCTACAGATCATCAACTGAAAGAAATAGACAAACACACAAGGGGCACCGTTATTTTTGGACAATCGTCCTCGAAAAAACCCAACTTGGGAAAACCGGTGCAGCAATTCTGAGGATTTCATTATTAAGCAGATTTACTTGAGTACAACTGGGTGCCAAACTAGCTCACCCGACAAAGAAATCTATCTGGCAACAATACCTCCTTTCGGAAGCAGATATTCTGAAACTCTACTCCACAAAACTCTCTCCAACGCCTCTTTGAGGCTTTGCGTCAGCCCTCCTAGCCTCTGCGTCAGCCTGAAACCCTCTGTGTCAACCCTCTGATGCTCTGCGCAGCCTCTGTGTCACTCACGAAGGCCCTCTGGCTCTCTACACAGTCACTCTGGCCTCTACGTGGCTCCTGTTGGCTCTGCGTCTGTCTCTCTGCCTCTGTGTTGGACTTCCAACACTATCTCTTCTTCCCTATTATGCACTCACTACCCCTCGCTACAACTCTGATCACTAGTTCGATTTCTCTTAGCAAGCCTCGCTCTAGAAAAATCGAACTGACTGATCAATCTGGTGTATCTCCCACTGACCCTCAAGCCTCCTCTTATACTTTTTCTGTTGAGACTTCAACGGTCGAGATTATATCTCTAATCAATGGCTAAGATTAGATTTGGCTTGATCCATGTCATTTAGAACCTTCTAACCCGGTTTTATATTAATACCCATTAATATTTATTTTCCTAAGTTTAGACTTAGGAACCCATTAAAAATATTAATTATTTTAATATCTCCTTCACCAAGTAGAATTTCCCCAAAGCATTTATGGGTCTTGGAGATCTCATGTGCTTTAGCCTCTCCACCAATTTTCATGACTGGAGCACATCCGATGCTACCCCAAATCAACACTCCCTCTTAGCAAGGAATGTGCTCTAGTAATGCTCCATAACTGAGCATCACCCTGATCATCTGGCACCAGTACCTGTGCTGATGTTTGGCCTTCCTGCCCAACATCCTCTGCATTGTTGCATCCTATACTGTTGCCCATGGCTCTACCACTGCCAATGCTACATCTGTACAGTAGCTCCCTCTGCATCCGTGCTGCTATTGGTCCTTTCTCCCAACACTGCATCTGCACTACAGCCCTCTCTCCTCATGCTACCATAACACTATCGTTGCTACTATTGCACTGCAACGCAGTGACTGAGACGATGGTAACTGATCTACCCAATCACTGACATCCTTGTCAGGCTAGAAACCCTCTTGATGTTGAAGCTCTCTCTATTGTTATCCTGTGCTCCCTCTGCTACCTCTACGCTACTGCAACAAACTTTATGCCTCTCACACCACTGCAAACACATTTGTGACTTCCTGCACTGCTGTAACCTCCTTTGTGCCTATCGCACTGCTGCAACCCTCTCTACGCTATCAGGGACTACTGCACTCTAGCACTCTCTACTGCTCCATCCACATCCATTTATACCGACATTCGCCATCCTGCTACTGTCACTTCGGGGCTCCTGTAGCCTGATATGATCCAAGAGTTTGGGTATCTCAACGATCCTGCCCGTCATCTCTTGTATTCCTCCTGACTACAGCTCGATGTCACCCCACCTCTTCTCTAGAGGTACATGAGCACTCATGGCAGAATCGTCATCATCCTCTACCTCCTTTTCCACCTTTGTTGCAAGGTTGCACGAAACGGGGAAACGGGTACGAGTTTCAGAAACGGGAAGCGATACGAAACGCGACCTCCCCAAATTTTGGAAACGGGGAAACGCGAATATATATATATATATATATATATATATATATATATATATTAGGAATTTAAGAAATATGTGCAATCATAAAGCATATATGATACATTCTAATTTATTACATTATGATAAAATTGTCAATTGTCAATGCATAAACTATAAGTATCTAAATTTACATCACATTTACTCATGAATAATAACATAATGAAAATAGAAATATCCAAAATCAGCCACGAGAAATTTCTAATTTTTTGTCTCGTGCTTGATTGGGAGTCTCCTCATACATAGTCGAATGACTTTAGTGCTCTTGACTAAATACAAGTTTCATACCCTAGTACACTACATTCTCTTGATTATTGGGAGTCTCCCCTGCATAGAGGGCTTTGTTCTCTCGATTAAATACAAGTTCCATACCCTAGTACATGATAAAATCCAATGGAAACATTGCAATCCCCCCAATCCTAAAATCCTGAAAAACAGATAAGTCTGCTGGATTTTGAGTGAGATCTAAAATTCTACTTTCTCCATATGAAATCCAATGAGGGCGAAACCACTCTCAAACATCCTGAGTCATTTCATGGTAATGTTAAAAATTTAAGTAAAAGGATGAAAATGAAAAATAAAGGAGAATAACACTTTTACTTTAAAAATTTAACATTACCATGAATTGCATATCAACACTAGGGCAAAAGTTCACTTTTATAACTTTAGACAGGCATCTGGAAGCAACTAGAAGTCACTAGGCTAACGTAAGAATAGATTAGAAAACAAATAATAACAAAAAAAATTAAAAAAACACAAGTAAATGCTGAAACGTGGGTCGTACGGCCCTGAAACGCGTTTCAGGCCGTACTAGCCACGTTTCAGTTTCGTGAAACGTGGCAGTACGGTCTGAAACGCGTTTCAAGGCCATACCAAACACGTTTCAGCGTTTCGTACTCGTTTCCGTACGGAAACGCCCTCCTACCCCACGTTTCCTGCAACATAGCTTTGTTGGCACTGCCTTGGAGTCAGACGCCTCTCCCTTATTCTTCTTGCTAATACACTGGATTGCATAATGGCCCAGCTTCCCACAGTTGAAGCAATTAATCTTGGAGAGGTCCTTTTTCTTCCTCTTCCCTTGCTGCTCCGCAGATGCCAGAGCCGCATCCTCTTCCTCCTCTTTCTTGACCCGAGCTCCTTTGCCACTACTTCCCACCTTGGTCAGCCGTTTGATCTCTTCTTGGCAAAGAGCTGCCCACAGTTCTTCCCAATCTGGAAGATTCGCTCTACCCAAAATGCTTTGGACGAATGTCTCCCACTCCTCAGAGACTGCGTTCAGCGCAGTCCTCACCATTAACTCTTGATCCAACGTGGCTCCTATGGAAGTCAGTTGGTCCCGAATGTCCTGCAACCTGCTGAGGAAGTGATCTATTTGCTCCCCCTTCTGCATCTGATACGAACGCAGCTGATTCTCCAGTAGCATCTTCCTCTACACAGAAGTGCCCTAATACAATGTCGTCAAGATGTCCCACATCTCCTTTGCCATATTCTTCTCAGCAATATGTTGGACTACATTATCCTTGACCCCATCAAGGATTATGCACTTTTCCTTGGCCATCGCATCCTCATACTTTTCGTTATCATTTGGGTCGATTGGGATAGCCACGGTTCTCAAGGCAAAGACCTTGATGCGATGTCTATCTAGAACAGACAGAATCCTTGCCTTCCAGATGACAAAGTTGGATGCCCCGTCCAGCCTGTCCTAATCCCTCAGTCAGTTCATAGCCATCTCTGCTCTTTTTTTCAACTCCTGTTAAGATTCGGTATGTTCTATGCTAGAGCAATTTATTTAAATTTTCACAGTTAGCAATCACATCAGCATTAAGATAAACTGCAGATAGAACATAAATATAAATCGCAGAAGACAAGCCAAGGAAAGAGGACACAAGATATGGCGCGAGCCAGGGACAAACCCCACAATGTGTGGGGAAACCCTTTGATCAAATCTTCTTTTATCTTCAAAGTTCAGCACAGAGAGAGAGAGAGATAATACATTTACAATAGAAGTCAACACATTGACTTTATCTGGTTCTGAGCATAGATCATTTCCTATAATGATGAGATCAGTTGAAGACATTCTGCTTCAACTGAATCTCCTAGGTGATGACTTTACCTATCCATTTTGTTCATCTGCTGCACCTTACCGTGTAGCATCATCATGCTGCATCATGTATCTTCATGCTGCTCATGATCACTGTGCTGCCCATACATCAAGTTGTCCATGACTTCATACTTCAGCTGCTCATGCATCATCATTCTTCATGCCACCCATGCCACCCATGATCTCACCAAGCTTCATGCTGCCCATGCTGCATCATACTGTTCTATTGCTGAGTTGTTGTACACAACTTTAGTGCCCTCCATCATCATGCTGTACATATTTTGCTGTTGTTGATATCAGCCTTAGCTGCTTGCTATGGCTTGCAGCCTAGCAAAGCAGCTAGGCTATAGTTCACACAATCTCATTATACACAGCATATTGGTATTCCTCCAATACCATGACTGGGTTTACCTCTTCATCACTGCGGCTTGATGACAGTGGCATCCTTGTCTGCTCAGCGTATATATAAGACCATGATGCCAGTGTATATATAAGACCATGATGCCAACGTATATATAATATCATGATGCAGCGTATATATAACTGCCCAGCGTCCAGCGTTTACATTTAATGCGTATGACTGTCCAGCGTTGACATCTGCGTTTCATGTATAATGCGATGACTGTGTTTCATGTATGAGATGTTTACATGTATGCGTTTCAATATATCTTCATTCCCATATCAGCGTATATATATATTGGTCCACGCATCTTATGCTGCCAGATCTATGACAATCACGCTGCCAGATCTAGGGTATGACAGCATTCCATACCCATACACAGCGTATTATATGACCGCGTTCCATCATTGCGTTTGCGTTCCATATTCCATGACCGCGTGGTATATTAGCTGATGCGTATATAGAATTGTTGTGCCTTTGTTGTGCGTATTATATGTATGACCTGCGTTGTTTCATTTGCTTGAGTGCCCAGCGTATTACTCCATGCGTTGTTTCATTTGCTTGAGTGCCCAGCGTATTACTCCATGCATTTTTTCATTTGCTTGAGTGCCCAGCGTATTACTCCATGCATTGTTTCATTTGCTTGAGTGCCCAGCGTATTATATGTTTAATTCATAGGTATGCCGAGAGTGAATTCAGCCCAGAACTTTGGTCAATACTGCATCCTCCGAGATGTGTTCATAACTGCACCTCTGTCATGCGAGATCAACCTATCATTGTAATACCGAGACTGCAATTCATAGACATGCCGAGAATGTACAAAACTTACTGCGTCCTTACACGAGGTCATTCCTGCTCCATTTATCCAGGATCGTCGCTGCACCTAAAACCCAAACGAGGTGCAGTCAAACCCTTATTGCAGCTTTGCGCCTTCAAGCGAAATTTCAGAGGAAATGTAAGATTCTTTCTCTTCATAAGCCTTTTGCTTACTGCGGCTAGGGCATTACTGCGTCTAGGGTATTACCTGCGGCTAGGGCATCAACGACTTAGCCCAGCATACTCTTAGTGTCTCTCTCCTTCACCAAAAACCCAGACGTGGAGAGGAGATTACCTAAAGAGTGTGTGAGTAAATGATATCAAATCCTCATCTATTTATACCAAAACAAGGATGATGAATAGACGCGTCGGCTGGGCTTCTAGAGCCTACATAAGAGTTGGTCGGCTTGACTATAATTACATAAACAAAATAAATTCATATCTCCATAAATACTTATCGGAATCGGATGATCTTTGGATCAATCCTACACCTCTCGACGAGAGGGATCCAATAAAAATATCAGCTGCCATAAATAAGCCGACCCACATGGAGTTTAGCCCTAGTTGCCAATTTAACAACTCCTCTGAGTCTTTACTTCCCTCCTGGAAGTTCTCTATAGACTCCCTCTGAGTCTCGGTTTCCCTCCTAGAAATCCTCCTGCCAACAATCGAATCGCACCTCTATGATCCCCTTTGCTCCCACAACATTGATCTGGATTTCTTGGCTAGAAATCTGCCTAGGTAGCGATTCCCTTCTACCTTGGTTCTGTCTCGTTAGGTACTATTCTGCCTCAACAGCAACAACACCCCACCAGCTTTTCACTCCACAATCCGCCCACAGCTTCCTATGCCCCAGCAATTGAAGAACTGAGCCTCTACGCTCTCCGCATCCCGGCAGTGGCTGAATCACTCCACTAGCCATCTGCGTCACTCCTACTTGGCTAAGCAAGATGACGTGGCTCTTCATGAGCCTCTTCTGCACTGGCCCCTTCTCTGGCTCGAACTAATGACGCAGGCCCTCTGCATCAACCCTTCTCTGTTTCTTTCTGCTTAGGAACAACTTCTGTCACTCGAGATAGTTGTTTCTGCTACAAATTCTCTAATTCAGCTGGTGCCTTCAGTTCTCCTATGAGCTGCAGCCCTCTAGTACCATGTTGAAATTTCTAAGTCTAACTCGTTAGAAATTTTTCTACACTATCTGGTTTATTTCTCCTACTTGTTTAATTAATAAACAAGTTATTTAACCATATAAACACTGAAATAAATACAATGCAGTATCAACCATCTACAGATCATCAACTGAAAGAAATAGACAAACACACAAGGGACACCGTTATCTTTTGACAATCATCCCCGGAAAAACCCAACTTGGTAAAACTGGTGCAACAGTTCTGAGGGTTTTATTATTAAGCAGATTTTCTTCAGTACAACTAGGTGCCAAACTAGCTCACCTAACAGAGAAATCTATCTCGCAGTAATACCCTCCTTTCAGAAGTAGATATTCTGAAAGTCTGCTCCACGAAACTCTCTCCAACGCCTCTTTGAAGCTTTGTGTCAGCCCTCCTAGCCTCTGTGTCAGCCCTCTCATACTCTATGCAGCGTTTTTGGCCCTCTGCATCACCTTTGCAACCTATGTGTCACTCACGCAAGCCCTCTAGCCCTCTACGCAGTCACTTTGGCCTCTGCATGACTCCTATTAGCTTTGTGTCTGCCTCTCTGGCTCTGCGCTGGTCTTCTGGCACTATCTCTGCCTCCCTGCTATGCACTCACTGCCCCTCGCTACAACTCTGATCACTGGTTCGATTTCTATTAGCAAGCCCCGCTCTAGAAAAATCGAACTAACTAATCAATCTAGTGTATCTCCAACTGACCCTCAAGCCTCCTCTTATACTTTTTCTATTGAGACTTCAACGGCAGAGATTATATCTCTAATCAACGGTTAAAATTAGATTTGGCTTGATCCATGTCATTTAGAACCTTCTAACCCAGTTTTATATTAATACCCATTAATATTTTTATTTTCCTAAGTTTAGACTTAAGAACCCATTAAAAATATTAATTATTTTAATATCTCCTCATCGGGTAAAAATTCCCCGAACCATTTATGGGTCTTGGAGATCTCATGTGCTTTAGCCTCTCCACCAATTTTCATGGCTAGAGCACATCCAATGCTACCCCAAATCAACACAATAGGGGTTCCTTGAGTGTAGGAATTTTCACATGGTATCACAGCATTGATTTTAGAACATGAAGAGCAAATCCAGCGCTGAGCAGAGAATGTCACAAAAATAATGCCAATGATCACCAATCCCTAGAAAATAGTGCATTCTTCCCCAATCCTTCATATCGAACTCTATGATTAGATTCTTCTTGCAGTCTTCAATAAGTCTGGATGACCCTGTCAGGAAGAGATCATCCACATATAATACTAAGATAAATGGCTTGCTCTCTACGACCAGATAGTAGAGATTCGAATCCGCATCACTCTTGATAAACCCCATCTTCTACAAGTAGCCATCTATTCGACCATACCACGCTCTTGGTGCCTGCTTCAGCGCATACAAGGCTTTCTTCAGCCTGCATACATGAGACTTCTTCTCATTGTTCAATTGTATACTTCTTCTTCTATTACCCCATTCAGAAATGTCGTCTTGACATCCATCTAATGGATCTCCCATCATATCTGGGCTGCAAGAGATAGCATGGTCCTAATAGATGTATACCTGGCTACTGAGGTGAAGGTTTCCTCATGGTCGATCCCTTCCCTTTGAGCATACCCCTTAGCCACAAACCTAGCCTTGTATTTTTCAATACTGTCGTCCGTAGCATATTTGATCTTATAGATCCATCTTCAACCTACCACAGATCTGTCTTGAGGCCTCAATGCCACCTCCCAGACATCGCTTACCATTATGGAGTTATACTCCTCCACCATCGCATTTAGCCAGACCTGATGTTGAGCTGCTATAGATTTGGGGTAGCATCGAATGTGCTCTAGCCACGAAATTTGGTGGAGAGGTTGGAGCACATGAGATCTCCAATACCCAGAAAGGGTTTGGGCAAATTCTAAACAGATCAAGAGATATTAAAATAATTAATATTTTTAATAGAGTCCCTAAGTCTAAACTTAGGGAAAATAAAATATTAATGTGTATTAATATGAATCTGTGTTAGAGTGGTCCAAAAGACATGGATCAAGCCAGATCTAATCTTAGCCGTTGATTAGGTACTTAATCTCGGTCGTTGATATGTGAACTGGAAAAGTATAAGAGGAGGCTTGAGGGTCACTTGGAGAGCACACCAGATGATCAGTAATTCTATTCTCTAGAGCGGGGTTTGCTAAGACAGATAGAACCAATGATTGGGAAAGCAGCTGAGGGGCATTGAGTACAGAGAAACAGAGAAGGCAGACATTATGACGGGAGAGCATCGCAACAGCCAAGGAGGGTGATGCAGAGCCAGCAAGGGCTCACGCAGGGCCACGCAGAGGCAACCAAGTGCTGCACAAAGCACCAGAGGGACCAGCGTAGCTAATGCAGAGGCTCCCAGAGCTGACGCAAGCTAAGAAAGGCTGACGCGGGGCCAGCGTGAGACAGGGAGGGGCTGAGGCAGTCCAGATTGGGCAGACGTTGGGGTTGTAGGAGCAGTTTTGTGCTAAGGAGCTACCGGAAGGGTTTTTTCAGGGTTTCAGCTAGGAGATTTCTCTCAAACTATGAGGTATAGCAGCTAAGGAAATTCTCTATTGGGTAGGCCAATTACGGCACCTAGATTGTACTCTGATATTGCTTAATAAGAAAACCTTCAGATAGTTGCGCCGATTTTCCCACATTGGATTTTTCCGGGGACATTGGTCCAAAAATAATGGTGTCATGTGGTGTGTTTGTTCTTGTTTCTTTTAGTTGTTGATCTGTAATATGTTGAGCATGCACTAGTGTTTATTTTCAGTATTTACTGTGTAAATAACTTATTAAAGAAAAATAACAAGTAGGTAGGAATAAATCAGAAAAAGTGCATGAAGGGTTTCTAACTTAAGTAAACTTAGAAAATTCAACATGGTATCAGAGCGTGATTGTAGATCACAGGAGGACTAAAAGCCATCAGCCGAGCAGGACAATAGCAGCAGTGAACAGTTGTCCAGAGGTGACAAAAGTTATTTCTAGCAGCGTAGAGGCTAGGGAAGTGTGACACAAAGCCAGCCAGAGCCACGCTGAAGAAGCCGGGAACTGCGTAGAGCCTCAAAGAGGCCAGCGTTGCTGACGCAAAGGGTTAGAGGGCTGACGCAAGGCATCCCAGGCCTGACGCAGACCCATCTGGGGTGACGCAGAGCCAACGTGGGGCAAAGAGGGGTTGACGCAGTTCACAGAGAGGCAGTTGCTGGAGTCTAGAAGGCTGCGGAAATATTGCAAAGTGGAGTTGGTGAGGCACTGTAGTCTAAACAGTACCTAACAGAGCAAGGCCAGAGGAGTTGTTATCAAGGGTTTCTAGCTGAGGAACCTGGATTAGCAGTGCAGTTGCACAAGACGATTAGAGTAGGGGGCATCTCGAAAAGCGGCAGAAGGATTTCCAGGAGGGAAATCAAGACTCAAAGGGAGTCCAGAAGAGAACTTCCAGACGGGAAGTAGAGACTAAGAGGAGTCGAACAGAGAACTTCCACGAGGGAAGTAGAGGAGCATCATGGCACTACACGAGGTAAGAGACCAAGATAGACTGGACGAAGCATTGAGCTCCGCAGTCTGGAAGGCCAAAATCTTATCAGTGCTTGACAGAAATCGTGTCAAGAACTTCGCCTTGAAGACGATAGCTATCCCAGTTGACCCCAATGATAACGACAAGTACGAAGAGGCGATGGCGAGGGCCAAGTGCATTATCCTTGACGGGGTCAAGGATCATGTGGTACCACATATAGCCGAGAAGGAAACGGCAGTTGAGATGTGGGAGGCTCTCAAGAACCTGTACCAGCATACTTCTATGCAGAGAAGAATGTTTCTCGAGAACCAGATGAGGTCATATCAAATGAAGAAGGGTCAATCGATTGACACCTTCCTTGGAGGACTGAACGAGATCCGAGACCAGTTAACTGCTATAGGAGCGACACCAGATCAGGAGCTTATGGTGAGGATAGCCCTGAATATTGTCTCAAAAGAATGGGAAGTGTTTGTCAAGAGTATCCGGGGCAGAGGAACTCTCCTACCTTGGGACGAGATGTGGGCAGCTCTTCGCCAGGAAGAGATCAGACGACAGTCAAAGACAGGTAGCAGCAACAAAAAGATCAAAGTTCAGTAGGAGGAGGAGGATGTGGCCCTAGCATCTGAGGGAAAGCAGGAGAAGCGAAAGAAGAAAGATCTCTCCAAGATCAAGTGCTTCCACTTTGGGGAGATGGGTCATTATGCGACCCAGTGCCCAAGGAAGAAGTGTAAGGGAGAGTCTTTTGAGACTAAGGCAGCGCCAGCACGCGCAGAGAAGGAATTTTTGACAGACGATGATTATGCCATGAGTGCACATGCACCACTTGAGCGGAAGTGGGGAGACATAGAACTGTAGTCAGGCAAACTACAGGCGATGAGGGGCAGGGTCCTCAAGGTACCCAGCTTCTTGGATTAGACCTTGTTATAGGAGCCCTGACGAGGAGTAGCAGGATTGGCTGAGTGGGTAAAGACGTAAGCAGATGGAGCAGCAGAGACAGCTACAGTGCAGGAGTCCTAAGACAGTGCAGAGCTAGCAAGCTGCAGCAATGCGAGAGGCACAGGAGTGTTGCACTAGTGCAAAAAGGCACAGCGAGGTGTGCAACGGTGCGAGATGCATGGAATTGTTGCAGCAACGCAGAGGTCAGAGAGAGGGAGCACTTGTCAGCGACATAAGGAGCTTCAGCATCAGTGGGCGTTTCTAGCCCAATAGGGAGGTTAGTTGGGAGATCAGTTACTTCTCAGTAACTGAGTTGCAGTGCAGCAGTGGGCAGCACGATGCAACATGATGAGAGGAGGTGCAGTGCAGATGCAATGCTCGGAGGAAGGACCAGCAGCAGCACGAATGCAGAGGGAGATGTCGTACAAATGCAACAGTGGCAGTGGCAGAACCATGGGCAACAGTACAAGATGCAACAGTGCAGAGGATGTTGGGCAGGAAGGCCTAGCATCAGCACAGGTAACGACGCCGGATGATCAGAGTAATACTCAGTGAGGAGTATTGCTAGAGCACAATCCTCCCTAAGAGGGAGTGTTGATTTGGGGTAACATCGGATGTGCTCTAGCCACGAATTTGGTGGAGAGGTTGGGGCACATGAGATCTCCAATACCCAGAAAGGGTTTGGGCAGATTCTAAACAGATCAGGAGATATTAAAATAATTAATATTTTTATGAAGTCCCTAAGTCTAAACTTAGGGAAAATAAAATATTAATGTGTATTAATATGAATATGTGTTAGAGTGGTCCAAAAGACATGGATCAAGCCAGATCTAAGCTTAGCCGTTGATTAGGGACTTAATCTCGGCCATTGATATGTCAACAGGAAAAGTATAAGAGGAGGCTTAAGGGTCACTTAGAGAGCACACCAAATGATCAGTCATTCTATTCTCTAGAGCGGGGTTTGCTAAGAGAGATAGAATCAGTGATCGGGAGAGCAGTTGAGGGGCATTGAGTACAGAGAAACAGAGAAGGCAGAGATTGTGTTGGGAGAGCAGCGCGGCAGCCAAGGAGGGTGACACAGAGCCAGGAAGGGCTCACGCAGGGCCATGCAGAGGCAACCAAGTGCTGCACAGAGCACCAGAGGGGCCAGCGTAGCTGACGAAGAGGCTCCCAAAGCTGATGAAAGGCCTCCTATGGCTGACGCAGGCCAAGAAAGGTTGACGCAGGGCCAACGTGAGACATAGAGGGGCTGACACAGTCCAGATTGGGAGGACGTTGAGGTTGCAGGAGCAGTTTTGTGCTGAGGAGCTGCCGAAAGGGTTTTACCGGGGTTTCAGCCAGGAGATTTCTCTCAAACTGTGAGGTATAGATACTAAGGAAATTCTCTGTTGGGTAGGCCAGTTAAAGCACCCAGATTGTACTCTGATATTGCTTAATAAGAAAATCTTCAGATAGCTGCATCGGTTTTCCCGCATTGGGTTTTTCCGGGGACATTGTTCCAAAAATAATGGTGTCATGTGGTGTCTTTGTTCTTGTTTCTTTTAGTTGTTGATCTGTAATATGTTGAGCATGCACTGGTGTTTATTTTCAGTACTTACTGTGTAAATAACTTGTTAAAGAAAAATAACAATTAGGTAGGAATAAATTAGAAAAAGTGCATGAAGGGTTTCTAAATTAAGTAAACTTAGAAACTTCAACAGCTGCCTCCTTGAAGCTAGAAGGCTCTCCATCCTAAGCTACTAATGCCTGATACCTGTCTGGCTGTTTTCACTCCCTTTTACTATTCCTTGGCTCTCCGATGAAGTTCTCTGCATCACGCAGAATCTGACGAAGTTCCCTGCTAGTTCTTCCTCTGCCAACAGGTGCTTCTGTTTATTGCTCTTCCTCATCCTAAGAATCTTCCTGATTTGAGGAAGGATTCTTCACTTTCGTTGGTTGAAGAGGCATGACCAACGGATCCTCTTTCAACTACTCCTTGGAAGGCATTTCGCGAGATCTTCTGAAAGCTTTGTCCTCCATGAACTTTACATCTCGTCATACTACTACCTTCCTGCTCCCTGGAAGATAGATCCTGTATGCCTTAGCATTCTCGCTATATCCTGCCAGATACCCCTTTTCTGTAGTCTGGTCCAGCTTCTTCCTCTTTTCTTCAGGGATGCGACAATATGCCAAACTCCCAAATATCCTCAAATGACTGACTTCAGGTGTCTTCCCAGTGAAGACTTTCTCTGGAGTAATCTTGCCCAATGCCCGATGAGGAGTCCTGTTCTGAACATAGACAGTTGTGTTGCATGCTTCTACCCACAAGAATTTTGGCATATCCTGATCATACAGCATGGCCCTAGCTGCTTCAAATGCCAACGTAAACAAGACACAACCATAAGATAGGAACAACTATAGACCAGTTTCTTTATGCTAAATTAACCGTAGATAAAGTAAAACAAGTTACCCAAAACACTTTTCCAATATGCGACGAATAATGACAATCAATATAAACGCCCAAAACTGTATCATACAAGAGATTTCAAATTTAAAATGATTTTCATCAATTGCCCAGATCTAGGATTAATTAACCATTTCCAACAGTCAATATGGTTTATCGCACCTTGACCATAGAAGAATCATAAAATATCAGAAACAGCAAAGGACTTCAATTTGGGAAGTAAAACAAATCAACGAGTTTTAAAAAATTGAAATTTTTAATGGGCCATAGGCCACATTAAAAAATTTAATGTTTAGGCGAAAAACCCCTTAATTAATTTCATTTTAAATCCTTAGTCATAAATTTAAATTTTTTTAGAAATTTAAAAAAAAAAATTTAAGATTTTTAAATGTTTAAGATTTTAGAAGTTTTTAGATTTTTATATTTTGAAAATTTGAAATTTTTTAAAGATTTTTAAATGTTTGTATGCCTTTTCACATTTTTTAATTTTTAGAATTTTTTAATTTTTTTTTATTTTTTTATGATTTTCAAAATTAAAATGAAATTAAAAATAAAAATAAAGTGAAATGAAATCAAAATATTAAAAAATAAAAACCAAAACAAAATTAAATCTCAGATAAAATGAAATAAAATTGAAAAAAGTATTCTTACCTTAACCCCCTAATGCATATACATAAAAAAAAAGAACCTAAACTTAACGCATTCTAAAACAAAGTAAAAGAAAATGAAAACGCAATGTCTTGTTTGCTTGTGCAAGTGCAGCGGCGGCTTGGACAACGAAGGAGAGTAGCTCGAGCTGCAGTTTAATGGTTGCAAGTGTAGGGTGAGAGCAGAACGCGCAGAGGATAAAGGGCTAGCATGCAAGGGATAGAAGCAACAAGAGGAGGAAGGGTTTGTTGCGGTGAGGAGTTCAGGGAATGAGCGAGGGTTAGCAAATGGGACTGAATGAGGGTTTGCACGGATCTGGATGAGGAGAAGAACGAAATGCAGGTATGCCTTCCGGCGAGGGTTTGAGGATCTGGAGAGAACCAAAAATAGAGGGTTTCTAAAAAAAATCAAAAATTTACAGCAAACTCAGAAACCCCAAGCAGCAGACAGGTGGCCAGAAACCCTTTAAAATCACCAGAACCTCTAAAAAAAAGTTCCAGCAATCTTAATTTAAAATTTTAAATCCTTCCGCTTTAGACTTCTTAATGAAACCCTCACGAAAAAATTCCAGATCTGAAAATAAATAAATTTAAATCCTTGGACTGTGAAATCTAGATATGATCCCTGCCAAAATGATGTTGATGGACCCTCAAAGATCCAGATCTTACCCTCTAGGGCCTAGATCTGGACTCTGCAAAGCTTTCAGCTTCAGATCTGCAGCTACAGGACAACAAGAAACACCCAAACGAATATACAATGACCCAAAAAAACTAAATCCCTGAAAACCCAAGTTAGAAAACTGAAAAATAAAACAAATCAACAGGTTTAAAACAATCGAAATTTTTAATGGGCCATAGGCCACATTAAAAAATTTAACGTTTAAGCGAAAAACCCCTTAATTAATTTCATTTTAAATCTTTAGTCATAAATTTAAATTTTTTAGAAACTTAAAAAAAAAAATTAAAGATTTTTAAATGTTTAGGATTTTAAAAGTTTTTAGATTTTTATATTTTGAAATTTTTTAAAGATTTTTAAAATTTTTATGACTTTTCAAAGTTTTAATTTTTAGAATTAAAAAAAAAAAATAATAATTATGATTTTCAAAATCAAAATGAAGTTAAAAATAAAAATAAAGTGAAACGAAATCAAAATATTAAAAAATAAACACCAAAACAAAATCAAATCTCAGATAAAATGAAATAAAAATGAAAAAAGTATTCTAACCTTAAATCCCTAATGCATATACAACAAAGAAAAGAAAAAAAAATTGAACCTAAACTTAACGCATTCTAAAACAAAGTAAAAGAAAATGAAAACGCAATGTTTTGTTGTGCAGGGACAGCGGCGGCTTGGACAGCAAAGTAGAGTAGCTCGAGCTGCGGTTTAATGGTTGTAGGTGTAGGGTGAGAGCAGAACGCGCAGAGGATAGAGGGCTAGCATGCAGGGGATAGAAGCAGCAAGAGGAGGAAGGGTTTGCTGCGGTGAGGAGTTCAGGGAATGAGCGAGGGTTAGCAAATGGGACTGCATGAGGGTTTGCACGGATCTGCATGAGGAGAAAAATGAAATGCAGATATGGCTGCGAACGAGGGTTTGAGGATCTTGAGAGAACCAAAAATAAAGGGTTTCTAAAAAAAATTCAAAAATTTACAGCAAACTCAGAAACCCCACGCAGCAAACAGGTGGCCAGAAACCCTTTAAAATCACCAACACCTCAAAAAAAAATTCCAGCAATCTTAATTTAAAATTTTAAATCCTTCCGCTTTAGATTTCTTAATGAAACCCTCACGAAAAATTTCCAGATCTGAAAATAAATCAATTTAAACCCTTGGACTGTGAAATCTGGATATGATCCTGCCAAAATGATGCTGATGGACCCTCAGAGATCCAGATCTTACCCTCCAGGACCTATAGATCTAGACTCTGCAAAGCTTTCAGCTTCAGATCTGCAGCTACAGGACAACAAGAAACAACCAAACGAATATACAATGGCCCAAAAAAACTAAAACCCCGAAAACCCAACTTAGAAAACTGAAAATAATTACAGATCTATGTACATGAATGGCATATCTATCAGATCTAGGGAGTGTGAGTCCAACTCCGCTCCCAGATCTGATAATCTAAAGCTATCAACAACCAGAGCTATCGATTTAGCACATAAAAATTAAATATTTTGAATTTTAGAAAAAGTGTTGAGCACAAAACCCTTCATGCATCACCCATAAAAATATCTTATGATAAGCCCGGGATCAAATTTAAGCTAGAATCTTCAGAAAACACGGATCAGAAATTGGCTGATTCAACCGAGAACTTCCCCGAACGCCCGATAATCTAAAAAATCAAGACTTTCCTGCAAAACTCAATTTAACCATCAACATAGAACAAAAAAACGATAATAAAATTCAAATAAATAGAAATACCTGCTATTATATTCTAAACTTAAATTATCATTCAAACCCCAGCAACTGAGCAAGATACCTGTACTCAAATCACTCTTCAAAAAACTATCATCAATAGCTAAAAAAAATCTATGCATGAAAATGACACATCTTATAGTATTTCCATGAAGAGTAACACCAACAAAAATTAACCCCAAATTCTTTCTTTATTGCTCATAAAAAGATTACAAGAGAGCTTTTTGCTTGGTACACGATCCAGAGATCCCATCTACTGACTGACAAATGACCTCCTATTTAAAGATAAATCCTCCAACGGCTAATTCGAGTGATCTTCGTCAAAGCAATCTCGATCGTTGATGAGGATTAAAATTTCTTTTAATCTCATCTGTCGAAATTTTAAATTATTGAAGAAATTCGAATTTTTCATTTAAATGAATTTTAATTAATTCAAAAATTAAAATTTTTGAATTAATTTCCTCAAAATTTTGACTTTGACTTAACCCAGGGACCAAAGGCTTAAAATTTAGCAAAATAATTAATTTCCCTTAGTCCCTCAACCTCTTAAAATTTAATTTTTTAAGAACTAATGAATTTTGCTTTCGGAGAATTTAAATTTACTTAGAATTAATTAAATTTTTGGCTTAGAATTTTAATTAATTTTGCCCAGAAAATTTAATTAATTAACCTATGAGGGAATAATTTGTTTTTTCAACCTTTAAGACACTTTACATCATGATTTCACATTTTTTACATCTCAAAGGGGAAAACCCATTTCCAAAAGACCCTCACAGACTACCCAGTTCTGCGACACAAAATTATTCTAGCAGATCAAGCAATTTGTAATAAAATAACCTAACCAAATAATCAGGATTATTCCCATATCACTTTTACATAGACTCTATCTATAACACTAGGACCCGCCTAAGATCCCAGTGACAAAAACATTTCGGCTTTGGGGTGAGACTGAAGAAAAACTCTGCCGACCATCTGAAAATGGATCGGTGAGACAAAAAACCTCCCAGAATGTAGATCGTCACTAGAAAAGTAGGTTTACCTAGGCGATTACATACACGACACAGATCTGCTGAGATTATTTACAACATATACATGCATAATGGGTTTACATTATAACATGATGATTAGGCTCATGATGATCGCTGAACGACACAGACACATCGATAAGGCGCTATCCCTTTTGCGAAAAAAGGGGGTGCACTTCTATGGGTCGTTGACACATAGTGGTCAACAGGACCAAAATTTAGAAGGCAAAATAAAGTTATGGGAAATTGTGGGACACCTTAGGTATGCAATCCAAATTACTATCTTCATACGAATCTTGGAAATAAACAAGAAAACGCAGCTATTTTTCTCTTTTTACTATCCGAATTTTGGTGGTCGTGGTTATGGGGTTGAGGAGGTTTGGTCAATTTTTCTTAATTAGTGGGAAAACCTATCATAACTAAGTTGTCAAACCAGCAGTGAGGACAGCCATTATTGGCTGCTATCTACGAATGCAAGCTAACTCATCACCGTTATTCAAGGAGAAACACGCCACCTGGAATTACCCATTGGCAGTTTGTAAGGGGGCAGGATTTCACTCTTGCCAAATGCCTCTAGGTCTTGGGCTATTAACTTGTTTCCTTACATCCAAGGAAGATGAGCTCTTAGCCAAGCAAAGGCAGTTTTAACTTTTAGGGCATACTCCAGGCCCAGGGAGGTTTAGTAAATTACGCAAATGAGTTACTAAAATATTATAACATAATGTAATTATTTACAATGAGAAATGAAGATTATATATTGTTAAAGCAATTTTAGGGCATACTCCAGGCCCAGGGAGGTTTGGTTGATTATGCAAATAATTACTACAATACTATAACATAATTTAATTATTTACAATGAGAAACTGAAGATTATAAATTGTTTCATAAGGGATTAGATTTTCTCTCTCTATCTTTATAGTAGTGTTTTAAAAAATGGTTGAGCCGACCAAGCCAGACCCCCGACCGGTCCAACTCGACAGAAAAAACGGCCCAGTGGCTTGTTTGTTACCAAAGCGGCCGAGCCAACCGAGCCAGACCCCCGACCGGTCCAGCTCAGTAGAAAAAACGGCCCGATGGCCGGTTTTTTACCGAACCGGTCGAGCCAACCAAACCGAGTTGCTCGAGCCAGAACCTTGGTCGATTTGTTAAGGTGTTCCAATTCATGGATGGGGAAAGATTGACTAAGGGCTTCATTTATGAGGCTATGGATAAAGCAAAGGAGAAAATAAAGGGAGCATACAAGGTTAGAGTGGCTAAGTATGGCCCATTTGGGAAATCATTGATCAAAGATGGAACAATCAACTCGATCGCCCTATACATGGCACATGCAACTGGGATTTTTCTGAACCCAAGTTATCATTATAAAGCTCTGGAGGCAGAAGCTTCACTGGGGAGGTTAGCAGTAGCCAGTAGTACTGGTGCCTAGTGATGTTTGACAATTTACTTTTGTTGTAGAGGCCATTTAGAGCCTCCTTGGTTATGTGTTTTTGTTTTGATCTCTATATCATGTATGTATTGGACAGTGCACTGGTTGCCATTTTGATATAATGGATATATTCTTGAGCCTACTTTGATCATATTGTCTTCTCTCTATATTCTAATGCATTGTGTTTGGAAACATGAATGAAAATCTTTAAAATTGTGTTTTTTCATTAAAAAATAAATATTTAATGTATTTTTTACAACGACCGAGTCATTGAAATCAAACCAGCCAAGTCAATACCGAGTCGGAGTCATTGTCGACCCTCAGCAGGTTCTGAACCTGAGTCGGAGTTTTAAAACATTACAATGTTTTAAAACTAGGTCGGTCCGAATCGAATTCGACTTGGTTGAACGAGCCAGATCCCTGCCCGGGTTGGCTAGGTAGAAAAACCCGTCTGATGGTCAGTCCGTTACCAAACTGACCAAGCTAGACACTGATTTGAACGATTCAGTAACAAACCAGCCGATTCGATTGAACCCACCTTAAACCAACCGAGCTAGTCCGCGGGGAAAAAGGCGGAAACTCGGACTTCAAACTCAATTTTTTTTTGGTTTTTTTCTTCATGCCTCTACCTCTCTCCCAAGCCTATAAAAGTGACCAAACCCCCTCACATTTACTCACAACTATCTCATTGCATTTGTGTGAGGAGTTTATGAAGAGTTGGAGTTGGTTTTTGAAGCAGTAGTGACTAATGATGTCTTGTTGTAGAGGCCATTTAGAACCTCATTGGTTATGTGTTTTTACTCTGATCTTTATATATTACATGTATTGGACAGTGCACTGGGTCCCATTTTGATATAATAGATATATTCATGAGCATACTTTGATCATATATTGTCTTCTCTCTATATTCTAATGCTTTGAGTTTGGAAACATGAATGAAGGTCTTTAAAAATATGTTTTTCATGAAAAAATAAATATTTAATGTATTTTTTGCAAGGACCAAGTCATTGAAATCAATTAGGCCGAGTCAATACCAAGTCGGAGTCTGAGACGGATTCGGCCCTCGGCCGGTTCTGAATCTAAGTTGGAGTTCTAAAACTATGCTCCTCGTTTGGCCAACAAGTTGAGTGTACTTGGGGGTTTACAACCTATTAGTTTTTGGTTGCATCGGATGTGCTCTAGCCATGAAAATTGGTGGAGAGGCTAAGGCATACGAGTTCTAAAGAAACACGAAATTGTTTGGTGAAAATCCACCCAGATTGTATTTTATTAAAATAATTAATATTTTTGATGGGGTTCTTAAGTCTAAACTTAGGAAAATTAAAGTATTAATGGGTATTAATCAAAATATGGGTGTCAATGTTCTAGAAAGCGGATCAAGTCAAGTTTTAATCTTAGCTATTGATCAGAGACTTAATATCAGTCGTTGAAGTCTAAACGAGAAAAGTATAAGGAGGCTCGGGGTTCATTTAGAAACACACACGAAGAGAACAAATTGATCTGGAGATCGATTTCTGGGGCTAAGAAGCTAAGAATTTAAATTGAGTGATCATTCTGTAGTAGAAGGGCAGGGATAGTTCAGGAATACTAGACAGAGAGGGGGAGAGCCACTAGTGGAGGTAGCGTGGCAGCGAGAAGGACTAATGTTGGGCCAATCTGGGCCCACGCAGTCTTGACGCAGAGCCAGAAGAGCCAACGAAGAAGTGGGGTTTCCCTCACGCAGAAAGCTGGAACTGTCGGAACAGCCAAGAGAGGTTGATGCAGAAGCTACAAGAGACAGAAGAGACAGTGTAGGGCTGACGCAGAGCCTGTAAGGCTGACGTAGGGCCAATGCAGAGATAGTTGGGGTTAGCCAGTTTTGCAGCCGAAAACTGCCAGGTGAAGTGAGGTAATCTCACTGAGTTTTCTGCCATTATATTTTTTCTCTATCACTAGATTGTCGGGAGGGCATCCAACATTGTATTCAAAACTACTGCTTAATAATAGAAAACCCTCAGAGTTGCTGCATCGGTTTTCCCGTATTTAGTTTTTCCAGGGACTATTTTGTCCAAAAATAACGGTGTCCTATGTATCTTGTTCTTTGCTCAGTTTTCTATTTCATGTAATCAAATTTAAAGTAGTATAGGCTGCAGAAGTAATTTACTTCAGTATTCAGAAAATAACTTAATAATGCATATCAAAATCAAGTAGGAGAAGTAAATTCAGTTTTGCTACAGTATGTTGAAATTTCTAAGTCTAACTCATTAGAAATTTTTCTACACTCTCTAGTTTATGTTTCCTACTTGTTTAATTACTAAACAAGTTATTTAACCACATAAATATTGAAATAAATACAATGCAGTCTCAACCACCTACAGATCATCAACTGAAAGAAATAGACAAACACACAAGGGGCACCGTTATTTTTGGACAATCGTCCTCGAAAAAACCCAACTTGGGAAAACCGGTGCAGCAATTCTGAGGATTTCATTATTAAGCAGATTTACTTGAGTACAACTGGGTGCCAAACTAGCTCACCCGACAAAGAAATCTATCTGGCAACAATACCTCCTTTCGGAAGCAGATATTCTGAAACTCTACTCCACAAAACTCTCTCCAACGCCTCTTTGAGGCTTTGCGTCAGCCCTCCTAGCCTCTGCGTCAGCCTGAAACCCTCTGTGTCAACCCTCTGATGCTCTGCGCAGCCTCTGTGTCACTCACGAAGGCCCTCTGGCTCTCTACACAGTCACTCTGGCCTCTACGTGGCTCCTGTTGGCTCTGCGTCTGTCTCTCTGCCTCTGTGTTGGACTTCCAACACTATCTCTTCTTCCCTATTATGCACTCACTACCCCTCGCTACAACTCTGATCACTAGTTCGATTTCTCTTAGCAAGCCTCGCTCTAGAAAAATCGAACTGACTGATCAATCTGGTGTATCTCCCACTGACCCTCAAGCCTCCTCTTATACTTTTTCTGTTGAGACTTCAACGGTCGAGATTATATCTCTAATCAATGGCTAAGATTAGATTTGGCTTGATCCATGTCATTTAGAACCTTCTAACCCGGTTTTATATTAATACCCATTAATATTTATTTTCCTAAGTTTAGACTTAGGAACCCATTAAAAATATTAATTATTTTAATATCTCCTTCACCAAGTAGAATTTCCCCAAAGCATTTATGGGTCTTGGAGATCTCATGTGCTTTAGCCTCTCCACCAATTTTCATGACTGGAGCACATCCGATGCTACCCCAAATCAACACTCCCTCTTAGCAAGGAATGTGCTCTAGTAATGCTCCATAACTGAGCATCACCCTGATCATCTGGCACCAGTACCTGTGCTGATGTTTGGCCTTCCTGCCCAACATCCTCTGCATTGTTGCATCCTATACTGTTGCCCATGGCTCTACCACTGCCAATGCTACATCTGTACAGTAGCTCCCTCTGCATCCGTGCTGCTATTGGTCCTTTCTCCCAACACTGCATCTGCACTACAGCCCTCTCTCCTCATGCTACCATAACACTATCGTTGCTACTATTGCACTGCAACGCAGTGACTGAGACGATGGTAACTGATCTACCCAATCACTGACATCCTTGTCAGGCTAGAAACCCTCTTGATGTTGAAGCTCTCTCTATTGTTATCCTGTGCTCCCTCTGCTACCTCTACGCTACTGCAACAAACTTTATGCCTCTCACACCACTGCAAACACATTTGTGACTTCCTGCACTGCTGTAACCTCCTTTGTGCCTATCGCACTGCTGCAACCCTCTCTACGCTATCAGGGACTACTGCACTCTAGCACTCTCTACTGCTCCATCCACATCCATTTATACCGACATTCGCCATCCTGCTACTGTCACTTCGGGGCTCCTGTAGCCTGATATGATCCAAGAGTTTGGGTATCTCAACGATCCTGCCCGTCATCTCTTGTATTCCTCCTGACTACAGCTCGATGTCACCCCACCTCTTCTCTAGAGGTACATGAGCACTCATGGCAAAATCGTCATCATCCTCTACCTCCTTTTCCACCTTTGTTGCAAGGTTGCACGAAACGGGGAAACGGGTACGAGTTTCAGAAACGGGAAGCGATACGAAACGCGACCTCCCCAAATTTTGGAAACGGGGAAACGCGAATATATATATATATATTAGGAATTTAAGAAATATGTGCAATCATAAAGCATATATGATACATTCTAATTTATTACATTATGATAAAATTGTCAATTGTCAATGCATAAACTATAAGTATCTAAATTTACATCACATTTACTCATGAATAATAACATAATGAAAATAGAAATATCCAAAATCAGCCACGAGAAATTTCTAATTTTTTGTCTCGTGCTTGATTGGGAGTCTCCTCATACATAGTCGAATGACTTTAGTGCTCTTGACTAAATACAAGTTTCATACCCTAGTACCCTACATTCTCTTGATTATTGGGAGTCTCCCCTGCATAGAGGGCTTTGTTCTCTCGATTAAATACAAGTTCCATACCCTAGTACATGATAAAATCCAATGGAAACATTGCAATCCCCCCAATCCTAAAATCCTGAAAAACAGATAAGTCTGCTGGATTTTGAGTGAGATCTAAAATTCTACTTTCTCCATATGAAATCCAATGAGGGCGAAACCACTCTCAAACATCCTGAGTCATTTCATGGTAATGTTAAAAATTTAAGTAAAAGGATGAAAATGAAAAATAAAGGAGAATAACACTTTTACTTTAAAAATTTAACATTACCATGAATTGCATATCAACACTAGGGCAAAAGTTCACTTTTATAACTTTAGACAGGCATCTGGAAGCAACTAGAAGTCACTAGGCTAACGTAAGAATAGATTAGAAAACAAATAATAACAAAAAAAATTAAAAAAACACAAGTAAATGCTGAAACGTGGGTCGTACGGCCCTGAAACGCGTTTCAGGCCGTACTAGCCACGTTTCAGTTTCGTGAAACGTGGCAGTACGGTCTGAAACGCGTTTCAAGGCCGTACCAAACACGTTTCAGCGTTTCGTACTCGTTTCCGTACGGAAACGCCCTCCTACCCCACGTTTCCTGCAACATAGCTTTGTTGGCACTGCCTTGGAGTCAGACGCCTCTCCCTTATTCTTCTTGCTAATACACTGGATTGCATAATGGCCCAACTTCCCACAGTTGAAGCAATTAATCTTGGAGAGGTCCTTTTTCTTCCTCTTCCCTTGCTGCTCTGCAGATGCCAGAGCCGCATCCTCTTCCTCCTCTTTCTTGACCCGAGCTCCTTTGCCACTACTTCCCACCTTGGTCAGCCGTTTGATCTCTTCTTGGCAAAGAGCTGCCCACAGTTCTTCCCAATCTGGAAGATTCGCTCTACCCAAAATGCTTTGGACGAATGTCTCCCACTCCTCAGAGACTGCGTTCAGCGCAGTCCTCACCATTAACTCTTGATCCAACGTGGCTCCTATGGAAGTCAGTTGGTCCCGAATGTCCTGCAACCTGCTGAGGAAGTGATCTATTTGCTCCCCCTTCTGCATCTGATACGACCGCAGCTGATTCTCCAGTAGCATCTTCCTCTACACAGAAGTGCCCTAATACAATGTCGTCAAGGTGTCCCACATCTCCTTTGCCATATTCTTCTCAGCAATATGTTGGACTACATGATCCTTGACCCCATCAAGGATTATGCACTTTTCCTTGGCCATCGCATCCTCATACTTTTCGTTATCAGTTGGGTCGACTGGGATAGCCACGGTTCTCAAGGCAAAGGCCTTGATACGATGTCTATCTAGAACAGACAGAATCCTTGCCTTCCAGATGACAAAGTTGGATGCCCCGTCCAGCCTGTCCTAATCCCTCAGTCAGTTCATAGCCATCTCTGCTCTTTTTTTCAACTCCTGTTAAGATTCGGTATGTTCTATGCTAGAGCAATTTATTTAAATTTTCACAGTTAGCAATCACATCAGCATTAAGATAAACTGCAGATAGAACATAAATATAAATCGCAGAAGACAAGCCAAGGCAAGAGGACACAAGATATGGCGCGAGCCAGGGACAAACCCCACAATGTGTGGGGAAACCCTTTGATCAAATCTTCTTTTATCTTCAAAGTTCAGCAGAGAGAGAGAGAGAGATAATACATTTACAACAGAAGTCAACACTTTGACTTTATCTGGTTCTGAGCATAGATCATTTCCTATAATGATGAGATCAGTTGAAGACATTCTGCTTCAACTGAATCTCCTAGGTGATGACTTTACCTATCCATTTTGTTCATCTGTTGCACCTTACCGTGTAGCATCATCATGCTGCATCATGTATCTTCATGTTGCTCATGATCACTGTGCTGCCCATACATCAAGTTGTCCATGACTTCATACTTCAGCTGCTCATGCATCATCATTCTTCATGCCACCCATGCCACCCATGATCTCACCAAGCTTCATGCTGCCCATGCTGCATCATACTGTTCTATTGCTGAGTTGTTGTACACAACTTTAGTGCCCTCCATCATCATGCTGTACATATTTTGCTGTTGTTGATATCAGCCTTAGCTGCTTGCTATGGCTTGCAGCCTAGCAAAGCAGCTAGGCTATAGTTCACACAATCTCATTATACACAGCATATTGGTATTCCTCCAATACCATGACTGGGTTTACCTCTTCATCACTGCGGCTTGATGACAGTGGCATCCTTGTCTGCTCAGCGTATATATAAGACCATGATGCCAGTGTATATATAAGACCATGATGCCAACGTATATATAATATCATGATGCAGCGTATATATAACTGCCCAGCGTCCAGCGTTTACATTTAATGCGTATGACTGTCCAGCGTTGACATTTGCGTTTCATGTATAATGCGATGACTGTGTTTCATGTATGAGATGTTTACATGTATGCGTTTCAATATATCTTCATTCCCATATCAGCGTATATATATATTGGTCCACGCATCTTATGCTGCCAGATCTATGACAATCACGCTGCCAGATCTAGGGTATGACAGCGTTCCATACCCATACACAGCGTATTATATGACCGCGTTCCATCATTGCGTTTGCGTTCCATATTCCATGACCGCGTGGTATATTAGCTGATGCGTATATAGAATTGTTGTGCTTTTGCTGTGCGTATTATATGTATGACCTGCGTTGTTTCATTTGCTTGAGTGCCCAGCGTATTACTCCATGCGTTGTTTCATTTGCTTGAGTGCCCAGCGTATTACTCCATGCGTTGTTTCATTTGCTTGAGTGCCCAGCGTATTACTCCATGCGTTGTTTCATTTGCTTGAGTGCCCAGCGTATTATATGTTTAATTCATAGGTATGCCGAGAGTGAATTCAGCCCAGAACTTTGGTCAATACTGCGTCCTCCGAGATGTGTTCATAACTGCACCTCTGTCATGCGAGATCAACCTATCATTGTAATACCGAGACTGCAATTCATAGACATGCCGAGAATGTACAAAACTTACTGCGTCCTTACACGAGGTCATTCCTGCTCCATTTATCCAGGATCGTGGCTGCACCTAAAACCCAAACGAGGTGCAGTCAAACCCTTATTGCAGCTTTGCGCCTTCAAGCGAAATTTCAGAGGAAATGTGAGATTCTTTCTCTTCATAAGCCTGTTGCTTACTGCGGCTAGGGCATTACTGCGTCTAGGGTATTACCTGCGGCTAGGGCATCAACGACTTAGCCCAGCATACTCTTAGTGTCTCTCTCCTTCACCAAAAACCCAGACGTGGAGAGGAGATTACCTAAAGAGTGTGTGAGTAAATGATATCAAATCCTCATCTATTTATACCAAAACAAGGATGATGAATAGACGCGTCGGCTGGGCTTCTAGAGCCTACATAAGAGTTGGTCGGCTTGACTATAATTACATAAACAAAATAAATTCATATCTCCATAAATACTTATCGGAATCGGATGATCTTTGGATCAATCCTACACCTCTCGACGAGAGGGATCCAATAAAAATATCAGCTGCCATAAATAAGCCGACCCACATGGAGTTTAGCCCTAGTTGCCAATTTAACAACTCCTCTGAGTCTTTACTTCCCTCCTGGAAGTTCTCTATAGACTCCCTCTGAGTCTCGGTTTCCCTCCTAGAAATCCTCCTGCCAACAATCGAATCGCACCTCTCTGATCCCCTTTGCTCCCACAACATTGATCTGGATTTCTTGGCTAGAAATCTGCCTAGGTAGCGATTCCCTTCTACCTTGGTTCTGTCTCGTTAGGTACTATTCTGCCTCAACAGCAACAACACCCCACCAGCTTTTCACTCCACAATCCGCCCACAGCTTCCTATGCCCCAGCAATTGAAGAACTGAGCCTCTACGCTCTCCGCATCCCGGCAGTGGCTGAATCACTCCACTAGCCATCTGCGTCACTCCTACTTGGCTAAGCAAGATGACGTGGCTCTTCATGAGCCTCTTCTGCACTGGCCCCTTCTCTGGCTCGAACTAATGACGCAGGCCCTCTGCATCAACCCTTCTCCGTTTCTTTCTGCTTAGGAACAACTTCTGTCACTCGAGATAGTTGTTTCTGCTACAAATTCTCTAATTCAGCTGGTGCCTTCAGTTCTCCTATGAGCTGCAGCCCTCTAGTACCATGTTGAAATTTCTAAGTCTAACTCGTTAGAAATTTTTCTACACTATCTGGTTTATTTCTCCTACTTGTTTAATTAATAAACAAGTTATTTAACCATATAAATACTGAAATAAATACAATGCAGTATCAACCATCTACAGATCATCAACTGAAAGAAATAGACAAACACACAAGGGACACCGTTATCTTTTGACAATCATCCCCGGAAAAACCCAACTTGGTAAAACTGGTGCAACAGTTCTGAGGGTTTTATTATTAAGCAGATTTTCTTCGGTACAACTAGGTGCCAAACTAGCTCACCTAACAGAGAAATCTATCTCGCAGTAATACCCTCCTTTTAGAAGTAGATATTCTGAAAGTCTGCTCCACGAAACTCTCTCCAACGCCTCTTTGAAGCTTTGTGTCAGCCCTCCTAGCCTCTGTGTCAGCCCTCTCATACTCTATGCAGCGTTTTTGGCCCTCTGCATCACCTTTGCAACCTATGTGTCACTCACGCAAGCCCTCTAGCCCTCTACGCAGTCACTTTGGCCTCTGCATGACTCCTATTAGCTTTGTGTCTGCCTCTCTGGCTCTGCGCTGGTCTTCTGGCACTATCTCTGCCTCCCTGCTATGCACTCACTGCCCCTCGCTACAACTCTGATCACTGGTTCGATTTCTATTAGCAAGCCCCGCTCTAGAAAAATCGAACTAACTAATCAATCTAGTGTATCTCCAACTGACCCTCAAGCCTCCTCTTATACTTTTTCTATTGAGACTTCAACGGCAGAGATTATATCTCTAATCAACGGTTAAAATTAGATTTGGCTTGATCCATGTCATTTAGAACCTTCTAACCCAGTTTTATATTAATACCCATTAATATTTTTATTTTCCTAAGTTTAGACTTAAGAACCCATTAAAAATATTAATTATTTTAATATCTCCTCATCGGGTAGAAATTCCCCGAACCATTTATGGGTCTTGGAGATCTCATGTGCTTTAGCCTCTCCACCAATTTTCATGGCTAGAGCACATCCAATGCTACCCCAAATCAACACAATAGGGGTTCTTTGAGTGTAGGAATTTTCACATGGTATCACAGCATTGATTTTAGAACATGAAGAGCAAATCCAGCGCTGAGCAGAGAATGTCACAAAAATAATGCCAATGATCACCAATCCCTAGAAAATAGTGCATTCTTCCCCAATCCTTCATATCGAACTCTATGATTAGATTCTTCTTGCAGTCTTCAATAAGTCTGGATGACCCTGTCAGGAAGAGATCATCCACATATAATACTAAGATAAATGGCTTGCTCTCTACGACCAGATAGTAGAGATTCGAATCCGCATCACTCTTGATAAACCCCATCTTCTACAAGTAGCCATCTATTCGACCATACCACGCTCTTGGTGCCTGCTTCAGCGCATACAAGGCTTTCTTCAGCCTGCATACATGAGACTTCTTCTCATTGTTCAATTGTATACTTCTTCTTCTATTACCCCATTCAGAAATGTCGTCTTGACATCCATCTAATGGATCTCCCATCATATCTGGGCTGCAAGAGATAGCATGGTCCTAATAGATGTATACCTGGCTACTGAGGTGAAGGTTTCCTCATGGTCGATCCCTTCCCTTTGAGCATACCCCTTAGCCACAAACCTAGCCTTGTATTTTTCAATACTGTCGTCCGTAGCATATTTGATCTTATAGATCCATCTTCAACCTACCACAGATCTGTCTTGAGGCCTCAATGCCACCTCCCAGACATCGCTTACCATTATGGAGTTATACTCCTCCACCATCGCATTTAGCCAGACCTGATGTTGAGCTGCTATAGATTTGGGGTAGCATCGAATGTGCTCTAGCCACGAAATTTGGTGGAGAGGTTGGAGCACATGAGATCTCCAATACCCAGAAAGGGTTTGGGCAAATTCTAAACAGATCAAGAGATATTAAAATAATTAATATTTTTAATAGAGTCCCTAAGTCTAAACTTAGGGAAAATAAAATATTAATGTGTATTAATATGAATCTGTGTTAGAGTGGTCCAAAAGACATGGATCAAGCCAGATCTAATCTTAGCCGTTGATTAGGTACTTAATCTCGGTCGTTGATATGTGAACTGGAAAAGTATAAGAGGAGGCTTGAGGGTCACTTGGAGAGCACACCAGATGATCAGTAATTCTATTCTCTAGAGCGGGGTTTGCTAAGACAGATAGAACCAATGATTGGGAAAGCAGCTGAGGGGCATTGAGTACAGAGAAACAGAGAAGGCAGACATTATGACGGGAGAGCATCGCAACAGCCAAGGAGGGTGATGCAGAGCCAGCAAGGGCTCACGCAGGGCCACGCAGAGGCAACCAAGTGCTGCACAAAGCACCAGAGGGACCAGCGTAGCTAATGCAGAGGCTCCCAGAGCTGACGCAGGCTAAGAAAGGCTGACGCGGGGCCAGCGTGAGACAGGGAGGGGCTGAGGCAGTCCAGATTGGGCAGACGTTGGGGTTGTAGGAGCAGTTTTGTGCTAAGGAGCTACCGGAAGGGTTTTTTCAGGGTTTCAGCTAGGAGATTTCTCTCAAACTATGAGGTATAGCAGCTAAGGAAATTCTCTATTGGGTAGGCCAATTACGGCACCTAGATTGTACTCTGATATTGCTTAATAAGAAAACCTTCAGATAGTTGCGCCGATTTTCCCACATTGGATTTTTCCGGGGACATTGGTCCAAAAATAATGGTGTCATGTGGTGTGTTTGTTCTTGTTTCTTTTAGTTGTTGATCTGTAATATGTTGAGCATGCACTAGTGTTTATTTTCAGTATTTACTGTGTAAATAACTTATTAAAGAAAAATAACAAGTAGGTAGGAATAAATCAGAAAAAGTGCATGAAGGGTTTCTAACTTAAGTAAACTTAGAAAATTCAACATGGTATCAGAGCGTGATTGTAGATCACAGGAGGACTAAAAGCCATCAGCCGAGCAGGACAATAGCAGCAGTGAACAGTTGTCCAGAGGTGACAAAAGTTATTTCTAGCAGCGTAGAGGCTAGGGAAGTGTGACACAAAGCCAGCCAGAGCCACGCTGAAGAAGCCGGGAACTGCGTAGAGCCTCAAAGAGGCCAGCGTTGCTGACGCAAAGGGTTAGAGGGCCGACGCAAGGCATCCCAGGCCTGACGCAGACCCATCTGGGGTGACGCAGAGCCAACGTGGGGCAAAGAGGGGTTGACGCAGTTCACAGAGAGGCAGTTGCTGGAGTCTAGAAGGCTGCGGAAATATTGCAAAGTGGAGTTGGTGAGGTACTGTAGTCTAAACAGTACCTAACAGAGCAAGGCCAGAGGAGTTGTTATCAAGGGTTTCTAGCTGAGGAACCTGGATTAGCAGTGCAGTTGCACAAGACGATTAGAGTAGGGGGCATCTCGAAAAGCGGCAGAAGGATTTCCAGGAGGGAAATCAAGACTCAAAGGGAGTCCAGAAGAGAACTTCCAGACGGGAAGTAGAGACTAAGAGGAGTCGAACAGAGAACTTCCACGAGGGAAGTAGAGGAGCATCATGGCACTACACGAGGTAAGAGACCAAGATAGACTGGACGAAGCATTGAGCTCCGCAGTCTGGAAGGCCAAAATCTTATCAGTGCTTGACAGAAATCGTGTCAAGAACTTCGCCTTGAAGACGATAGCTATCCCAGTTGACCCCAATGATAACGACAAGTACGAAGAGGCGATGGCGAGGGCCAAGTGCATTATCCTTGACGGGGTCAAGGATCATGTGGTACCACATATAGCCGAGAAGGAAACGGCAGTTGAGATGTGGGAGGCTCTCAAGAACCTGTACCAGCATACTTCTATGCAGAGAAGAATGTTTCTCGAGAACCAGATGAGGTCATATCAAATGAAGAAGGGTCAATCGATTGACACCTTCCTTGGAGGACTGAACGAGATCCGAGACCAGTTAACTGCTATAGGAGCGACACCAGATCAGGAGCTTATGGTGAGGATAGCCCTGAATATTGTCTCAAAAGAATGGGAAGTGTTTGTCAAGAGTATCCGGGGCAGAGGAACTCTCCTACCTTGGGACGAGATGTGGGCAGCTCTTCGCCAGGAAGAGATCAGACGACAGTCAAAGACAGGTAGCAGCAACAAAAAGATCAAAGTTCAGTAGGAGGAGGAGGATGTGGCCCTAGCATCTGAGGGAAAGCAGGAGAAGCGAAAGAAGAAAGATCTCTCCAAGATCAAGTGCTTCCACTTTGGGGAGATGGGTCATTATGCGACCCAGTGCCCAAGGAAGAAGTGTAAGGGAGAGTCTTTTGAGACTAAGGCAGCGCCAGCACGCGCAGAGAAGGAATTTTTGACAGACGATGATTGTGCCATGAGTGCACATGCACCACTTGAGCGGAAGTGGGGAGACATAGAACTGTAGTCAGGCAAACTACAGGCGATGAGGGGCAGGGTCCTCAAGGTACCCAGCTTCTTGGATTAGACCTTGTTATAGGAGCCCTGACGAGGAGTAGCAGGATTGGATGAGTGGGTAAAGACGTAAGCAGATGGAGCAGCAGAGACAGCTACAGTGCAGGAGTCCTAAGACAGTGCAGAGCTAGCAAGCTGCAGCAATGCGAGAGGCACAGGAGTGTTGCACTAGTGCAAAAAGGCACAGCGAGGTGTGCAACGGTGCGAGATGCATGGAATTGTTGCAGCAACGCAGAGGTCAGAGAGAGGGAGCACTTGTCAGCGACATAAGGAGCTTCAGCATCAGTGGGCGTTTCTAGCCCAATAGGGAGGTTAGTTGGGAGATCAGTTACTTCTCAGTAACTGAGTTGCAGTGCAGCAGTGGGCAGCACGATGCAACATGATGAGAGGAGGTGCAGTGCAGATGCAATGCTCGGAGGAAGGACCAGCAGCAGCACGAATGCAGAGGGAGATGTCGTACAAATGCAACAGTGGCAGTGGCAGAACCATGGGCAACAGTACAAGATGCAACAGTGCAGAGGATGTTGGGCAGGAAGGCCTAGCATCAGCACAGGTAACGACGCCGGATGATCAGAGTAATACTCAGTGAGGAGTATTGCTAGAGCACAATCCTCCCTAAGAGGGAGTGTTGATTTGGGGTAGCATCGGATGTGCTCTAGCCACGAATTTGGTGGAGAGGTTGGGGCACATGAGATCTCCAATACCCAGAAAGGGTTTGGGCAGATTCTAAACAGATCAGGAGATATTAAAATAATTAATATTTTTATGAAGTCCCTAAGTCTAAACTTAGGGAAAATAAAATATTAATGTGTATTAATATGAATATGTGTTAGAGTGGTCCAAAAGACATGGATCAAGCCAGATCTAATCTTAGCCGTTGATTAGGGACTTAATCTCGGCCATTGATATGTCAACAGGAAAAGTATAAGAGGAGGCTTGAGGGTCACTTAGAGAGCACACCAAATGATCAGTCATTCTATTCTCTAGAGCGGGGTTTGCTAAGAGAGATAGAATCAGTGATCGGGAGAGCAGTTGAGGGGCATTGAGTACAGAGAAACAGAGAAGGCAGAGATTGTGTTGGGAGAGCAGCGCAGCAGCCAAGGAGGGTGACGCAGAGCCAGCAAGGGCTCACGCAGGGCCATGCAGAGGCAACCAAGTGCTGCACAGAGCACCAGAGGGGCCAGCGTAGCTGACGCAGAGGCTCCCAAAGCTGATGAAAGGCCTCCTATGGCTGACGCAGGCCAAGAAAGGTTGACGCAGGGCCAACGTGAGACATAGAGGGGCTGACACAGTCCAGATTGGGAGGACGTTGAGGTTGCAGGAGCAGTTTTGTGCTGAGGAGCTGCCGAAAGGGTTTTACCGGGGTTTCAGCCAGGAGATTTCTCTCAAACTGTGAGGTATAGATACTAAGGAAATTCTCTGTTGGGTAGGCCAGTTAAAGCACCCAGATTGTACTCTGATATTGCTTAATAAGAAAATCTTCAGATAGCTGCATCGGTTTTCCCGCATTGGGTTTTTCCGGGGACATTGTTCCAAAAATAATGGTGTCATGTGGTGTCTTTGTTCTTGTTTCTTTTAGTTGTTGATCTGTAATATGTTGAGCATGCACTGGTGTTTATTTTCAGTACTTACTGTGTAAATAACTTGTTAAAGAAAAATAACAATTAGGTAGGAATAAATTAGAAAAAGTGCATGAAGGGTTTCTAAATTAAGTAAACTTAGAAACTTCAACAGCTGCCTCCTTGAAGCTAGAAGGCTCTCCATCCTAAGCTACTAATGCCTGATACCTGTCTGGCTGTTTTCACTCCCTTTTACTATTCCTTGGCTCTCCGATGAAGTTCTCTGCATCACGCAGAATCTGACGAAGTTCCCTGCTAGTTCTTCCTCTGCCAACAGGTGCTTCTGTTTATTGCTCTTCCTCATCCTAAGAATCTTCCTGATTTGAGGAAGGATTCTTCACTTTCGTTGGTTGAAGAGGCATGACCAATGGATCCTCTTTCAACTACTCCTTGGAAGGCATTTCGCGAGATCTTCTGAAAGCTTTGTCCTCCATGAACTTTACATCTCGTCATACTACTACCTTCCTGCTCCCTGGAAGATAGATCCTGTATGCCTTAGCATTCTCGCTATATCCTGCCAGATACCCCTTTTCTGTAGTCTGGTCCAGCTTCTTCCTCTTTTCTTCAGGGATGCGACAATATGCCAAACTCCCAAATATCCTCAAATGACTGACTTCAGGTGTCTTCCCAGTGAAGACTTTCTCTGGAGTAATCTTGCCCAATGCCCGATGAGGAGTCCTGTTCTGAACATAGACAGTTGTGTTGCATGCTTCTACCCACAAGAATTTTGGCATATCCTGATCATACAGCATGGCCCTAGCTGCTTCTACAATAGTCTTCTTTTTCCTTTCTGCCACCCCATTCTGCTCTGGATTGTAGGGAGTTGTCCACTCTCTTATGATGCCTTGCTTAGTGCAGAAATCAGTGAAGTCCTTATCGACATATTCTCCACCATTATCTGAGCGCAAGACTTTTATTTTCTTACCTATCAGATTCTCCACTAGAGCCTTGAATTCCTTGAATCGACTGAAAACCTCATCCTTGGTTTTCAAAAAATAGATCCAAGTTTTCCTCAAGTGGTCATCAATGAAAGTGAGGAAATACTCGGCATCGCTGAGAGCTTTGATGGACATAGGTCTGCAGATATCTGAGTGTATCAATCCTAGTACACTCTTGACCCTGTGGTTGCTCCTAGGAAATGCAGCCTTGGCATACTTTCCTAGAGCCCATCCCCTGCATACATCAACTCGTTCCGTACTCAGATCCGGAACTCTTGTTACAGTACTCCTGAAAATTCTCAAAGCTCCATGGTGCAAGTGACCCATCCTTCTGTGCCATAGTTCGTTCAAGTCTTTGTCCCCATGACTGCCTATTAGTACCATTGGAGATTCTAGTTGTAATTTGTACAACCAATTACTTTTGATCCCAATCTACACTTTCTTTTTCCAGCTCGGTTGTTTGACGTATACCTTTTCCTTGATGAAGTAGACATCATAGCCCTTGCCTTGTAGTTGTGACATAGAAAGTAAGTTCATCCCAAATCCTGGCACATGCAGCACATTTGTGGCATGGAACCGCTCTCATGATTCTGTCTGAAAAACTATGGTACCCTTTCCTACTGGAGTACACTTTGCCTTGTTCCCCATGATGATCTGAAAGTTCATCTTCTCTTCTCGATATTCTGAGAAACACTACCTGATTCCCGTCATATGCCACTAGGCTCCATTGTCTATATACCATACTTCTAATGATGCAACACTAGTCATGCACGCCACTTCTTCTTCCAACCTGGAAGCCAACATAGAGAAATTGAAATCTCTCTCTTCTGCAATCTTTTGAAAATCTATGTGAGTCCCCTGAGGTGGATGCCTCTACATCATGGTCTCGACCCATAACTGATTTTCCCTTTTGGTCTTTCATTACTTGCTCTGATACCATGTGAAAATTTTATCACTGCAGCAACTAATTTACTTTTCCTACTTATTTCATCATGAGTTATTCATGAAATTACTTCAACAAACATTAAAATAAATACTGTTGTAGACATCACATCGTAATACAAAAACAAAAATATGCACACATTGACATAGTTATTTTGGACTAATGTCCCCAGAAAAACCCAATGTGGGAAAATCGGTGCAACAAGGGAGGATTTTATTATTCAGCAATTTTCTTGTACAACAGGGTGCCAAACTGGCTTACCCACAGACAGACAAACTTCCAGCGCTTTCCTAAACCCAGCGTAGGCACTACTAACCTCTGCTACAACCTGAAACACTCGCGTCAGCCTACTGAGGCTCTGCGCAGCCTCTTTGGGCTTTTGCGTCACTCCTGCAGCCTCTACGTGGATGACGCAGGCCCTTCTGGCTCTGCGCAATCTCTGCTCCCTCTGCGTGGCTTCCTCTAGCTCTGCGTTTGCCTCTTTTGCGTTGATCTCTCGTCTCTCTATTTCGTACTTGCTGCCTCCTGACTGCTCTCTAGACCACTGGTTCAATTTCTCAACAAACCCCGCTCCAGAAATTGAATTGACTGGTCTCCCTCAATGTGTTCTCCAAGTGCCCCTCAAGCCTCCTCTTATACTTTTTCTGTTGACATCTCAACGGCCGAGATTAAGTCCCTAATCAACGGCTAAGATTAGATCTAGCTTAATCCATGTCTTTTTGGACCATTCTAACACAAACTCATATTAAAACACATTAATATTTTATTTTCCCTAAGTTTAGACTTAGGGACTCCATTAAAAATATTGATTATTTTAATATCTCCTTATCTGTTTAGAATCTGCCCAAACCCTTTATGGGTATTGGAGATCTCATGTGCCCCAGCCTCTCCACAAAATTTCATGGCTAAAGCACATCCGATGCTACCCCAAATCAACAGAGACCAAAAGCTACATTTGGCAGCAATTCGAAACCCCTTGAAGGGATTGCGCAATCCTTGCCAAGAAAGCAGAGCTTCCGAGGAAATCTCTCTCTGAGAGATGCGACAGAGAGGTACAATTTCCAGTTTGTGAGCTTGCAGAGGCAGAGGGAGTGATGCAGAGCCTCAACGTTGTGCTTGAAGGGCGCAGTTTCTACCGGGGCATAAACCCGTCGGAAAAGAGCAAAGACTCATAGAAGGGGAATTTTCTCCTCAGAGGACTTTTCTCGCCAAAAGTCTGAATTCTTCACTTGTCGAACAGTAGATCAGTGTTGAGCAGTGACTAGAGGAGCCAATTCGACAGTTTGGGTGAGAATCACATGGGCTCAGAGATTAGGACAGGTTGGAAGGAGCTTCCAACTATGTCATATGGAAGACCGGAATCTTAGCTGTTCTGGAGGAATATGATCTCGAAGCCTAGGTCAAGAGTCTTGTGGTTGTTCCTACCGACAATGATCAGAAGAAGTACAAGGCCGAGCAAGGGAAGGCGAAGAGGTTCATACTCGATGGAGTTCGAGACCATTTGGTCTCACACTTGCAGGGCAAAGATACAACCTGAGAAATGTGGGAAGCTTTGTCTTCACTGTATGAAGCTTCTTCCGAATAGCGAAAGATGTCTTTAAAACAAAAGTTGCAGCAGACATTGATGTAGAAGGGAGAAGGGGTTGACTCCTATCTTCAACATCTTCAGGACACCAGAGACCAGCTTGTTGCAGTGGGGTACTCCTCAGTCTACCGTGATGGTAAGGAAGGCCCTGAATGGAGTCTCGAATGAATGGAAAGTCTTCGTTCAAAATATATTGGACAGGGAAAGACTACCTTCATGGAAGGAGATGTGGGCAACTCTTCAACAAGAAGCATTAAGGAGGGACCTAGTTAAGGTCAACCTCAATGGCAGCAGTAGGAGTGGCATGAAGACCGAAGAGGAGGAGGAGAATGCAACTCTAGCATCAAAGGGGCAACAGAAACAGAAGCAGAAGGACATTTCGAAGATGAAATGTTTCAGATGTGGCAAGATGGGCCACTTTGCATCCCAGTGTCCTTTGAAACAAAAGGATAAGGATGAGAAACATGATCCTAAGGTTGATCCAGCAAAAAATGATGAAGATGAGTTTTCCATGAGTGCCCACGCATCTCTAGGAGGGAAATGGGGTGATATAGAACTGTAGTTGGGAGAGCTACATGTGGGCAGGATCCTTGAGGAACCCACCTCTTGGATCAATTCCTTGCTACGGGAACCCAAGATTTAGCAGTAGTGATATGGACGTAGTGTCAAATGATGCAGTGGGTTGATTGGAGAGATAGATGTAGTAGCTTGAGACCAGCGATTGATTAGTGCAGAGCAAGGTTGGCAGCAGTGCAGATGGCACAGTGTAGAAGTCAGCTACAGTGTCAGGCTAGGCAGTAACTCCACCAAATCAATTCGTATATTATTCCTTCAGGTTGGTCTTTATAATATACATGAGGGAGAGACTGTTCACTTCATCTCCCGATGACTATTCATATTTCTTATTATTTATTTACATTAATTACATTCACCCAATCCTGATGATTAGGTGTCAACATTCCCCCCTTAATCTGAAGGGATGTTGGTGAGTCCAAGCATCATTTTGAATTGTTCAAGCTTTTCTCTTCCAAGCACTGATGAAAATGAGATTAACTCAGACAAATATATAAATCACACATAAAAATCAGACACAAAATATTGGCGGAAAAAGGCTGAAGCCTCATGCTTCTCTCTCACTTTCATACATCCATTTTTTAATAATTGAATATAGTGTTACAAATAAATAGATGAGAAATAGTGTTCTCAAGATAGTGCGTGCTATCTTAGACACTTTTGGTTGAGATAATTTCTCCTTTGGTTGAGATAATTTCTCACCAGACACACACCAATACAGGAGTTACCTAAACTAACTCCTATCTTAGAGGAACAACCCAAGAGTTAGGCACAAATTCCTAACTTGGAATATTTAATTAATTTATTTATTTTTGGATTTATTATTGTTTTATGAGAGAGGCTAACAAGCGCTTTGGTGAAGATGTCTGCAATTTGCTCATTAGTGGAACAATGACGGAGATGGATTGTTTTGGCCTCAACATGATGTCGAGTCAGAGGATATTTAGTATTGATGTGCTCCGTTCGATCATGGAACTTTGGGTCCTTGGCCAACTTTATTGCAGAGGTATTGTCAATCATGAGTGGAGTTGATTGTACTTGTTTTACCTGCATATCTTCAAGAATTTTCCTGAGCCACACAATTTCTTTTGTTGCTTCAGCTGCTGCCACGTATTCTGCTTTTGTTGTGGAATCTGTTGGAACTGATTGATTGCGTGATCTCCAGGAGACAGCTCCTGATCCAAGACTCATAGCATATCTTGAAGTAGATAGCCCAGTTTCTTTGTCTCCATTGAAGTCTGAATCAGAGTATCCAATCAAGCTGAAGTCATCCACCTGTGTATACTTGATTCCAAAGTCCTGAGTTTCCTTCAAGTACCTTAGAACTTTTTTTGCAACAGACCAATGTCCCTCACAAGGCTTTTGCATAAACCTGGAGAGGATTCCAACAGCAAACGAAATGTCTGGTTTGGTAGTAGTTAAGTAGTTGAGACTTCCTACAAGCTATCTATACTTTGTTGCATCCTCAAATTCTTTTCCTTCAATAGATGTGAGCTTTAAGTTTTGTTCCATTGGAGTAGCAAGAGGATTGCATTCTATCATGCCAAATCTGTTCAACAGATCCCCAATGTACTTCTTTTGAGAAAGAAATATGGACTTTGGATGTTGAGTTACTTCAATACCAAGATAGTAATGAACATAGCCCAAATCAGTCATTTCAAAACTTTTCCCCAATTCCTTCTTTATGGATGCAATGTAGCTTTCATTGTTCCCAGTCATCAAAAGATCATCTACATATACCACAAGATATACAACTGTTTTGCAACTTTCTTGACAAATAAAGTTGCATCATCAAGATCATAATGTTTGAAATTGAGTTTCAGAAGATGCTCAGTTAGTTTTTCATACCAGGCTCGCAGTGCTTGTTTGAAGCCATACAAGGACTTCACAAGTTTGCATACTTTGTGTTCATGTCATTTAACAGCAAATCCTTCAGGCTGGGACATAAAAACATTCTCTTTTAGATCTCCATTCAAGAAAGTAGTTTTTACATCCATTTGATGGACTTTCCAACCGTTCTGAGCTGCTAGGGCAAAGAGTGTCCGGATGGTAACCCATTTTGTTGTGGGAGCAAAAGTCTCCTCATAATCGACCCCTTCCTTCTATGCAAAACCTTTTGCTACAAGCCTGGCTTTGTGCTTGTCAAGTGAGCAATCAGCTTTATACTTGTTCTTGTAGACCCACTTGCAGCCAATTGGTTTGGTTTCTAAGGGAGGATCAACCAGCTTCCAAGTGTCGTTCTTTATGAGGGCATCATATTCCTTTTGCATCGCTTCTTTCCATTCATCATTAGAAGCATCTTCTTTGAAGGAAGTTGGTTCAAAATCTATAGACAAGTTCAATTCACAATCATAAGAAACATCCATATCAACAGGTGAATTAGAGTCATCTACATCACCTCCATTTTGCCGGTTTGAATTTCTAGTTCCTGTCTTTCCAACCCCATCAAGATGAACATTTTCAAGTGTCTTTGTCAACCACTTTGGGGGACCTTTCTCAGATGGTCCAGGCTGCTCCGTTGATTGAGTTGGGACTGAATCAAGATTGAGTCTCCCAATTCTATCAATCACATCACTTAAAGCATCATCCATTGTTGGAGTTTCATGCGAGGGAGAGAGTTCTTCAGAAGAAGATTCCACTTGTTGATCTAGTATAGGAATCCCCCCTTCAAGATGTGGAATCTAATTATCAAATTCTTGAAATGATTTTGCATTTGCGAATATATCCAAGCAATCAAGTTGCCGCTCAACAACATTGTCAGTTTTGGATGATTCAAAAAAAATTACATCTCTAGATACAACAAACTTTTTATTGACTTCATCATAGAGACGGTATGCTTTGGAGGTGTTTGAATACCCCAAGAAGATACACTTACAACTTCTTGCACCAAGTTTATTTCTATGTACCTTTGGTATCAAGGCATAACAGGTGGAACCAAAGACCCTGAGATGGGAATGTGCCCATACCACATTTCATAGGGAGTCTTGTTTCTAATAGCATTATATGGACATCTATTCTTTATATATGCAGCACATAGAACAACATCAGCCCAAAACATTATTTTTACATTTTTGAAGAAAAGCATGGAGCGTACCATATTTAAGATTGTCCTATTCATTCTTTCAGCTACACCATTCTGTTGGGGATTATAAGGTACAGTCATTTGATGTTTGATCCCATGTTGGCGAAGATAGTTTTCAAATTCATTTGATGTGTATTCTTTTCCATTATCAGTGCGAATAGACCCAATATGAGATTGTGCATCATTCTCAATCCATTTATGAAAGCTCTTGAATGTTTGAAAAGCATCAGATTTGTTCTTCAATAAATAAGCCCAACACATTCTGGTGTTGTCATCAATAAATGTCATTATATATTTATTTCCATTTGCAGAAGGAACTGGCATTGGACCACATAAATTTGAATGAATGAGTTCAAGTTTTCTATGTGCTCTTGAATGTGAATCATGAAAAGACTGTTTGCTATGCTTTCGTAGAATGCAAGCATCACATTGCTTAAATTTCCTAGGAATTGTAGGCAAACCAGCAACACCATTTTTCTTTAACAAGCGGAGGTTGTCGTAATTCAAATGTCAAAATCTAGCATGCCAAAATAAACTTGATGGAAGTGTACCTTCTTCATAATGAGAATTGTATGAGAAATGTTGTGCACGAGCAAAGGTACCTTGCAGCTTGAGAAGCCTTTCTTCTTCTATTCCCCTCATGAAAAGTGAGTGGTCAGATGCTTTTCTCACATCAAGCTTGCCATCAAACATATGAATGGAGTGACCTCGCTGGCGGATGTGGACCAAGGACAGCAAGTTTCTCTTCAGCTGTGGGAGATAGAGAACATGATGCAGAAGAAAGTCTGAAAGACCAAGAAATTTAAGCCTGATTGTGCCAAGCCCTGATGGCTTGATTTTTGATTGGTCTGCAAAGTATACTGCTCCATCAACATTGTCAGTAAATTCTTCAAAAAAACCTTTTCTATGAGTCATGTGGCAAGTTGCTCTTGAATCAAGCAACCAATCATTTTTCCAAGAAGCAAGTGAAGCATTAAATAAATCTTCATTTACTCCAATATTACATTGTGCCACCACATAATGAGCAGATTCAAGTGCTTTACCTTTTTCAGTGTTATTAGTTTTACGTTTGGGTTGATTTCCTTGCTGCTCAATTTTGTCCCAAGGTATTTTGCATGTAGAGGCATCATGTGATCCATTTCTTTTGCAGCGTATGCAATGCAAATCTGCCTTTTCTCCTTGAGATTGTCTGCCCCCCCTGCCTGTAAAATATCTTCCTCTTCCTCTTCGACCACCTCTTCCTCTGGAAGAATCTTGAGCAGGATTCTTTTCTTTATGAGCAAGGCACACAGCCTCTTCAGAAGAAGATATGATTGAATGCATTGTAAAAATACTTCTGCTAGCAAAAAATGTGCTTTTGTGGAGAAAACTTCTGCTGCTAAAACATTGATTCTGATATATGATATTTGGAGACAGAGGTATGCAAAATAATTTATCTTCAAAGCTATCTCAATCCAAATTCACAAAAATATCAAAGATATATGTGAACAAATTATTTTCATTTTCATGGCATCTTCGCAATTATTGTCTATGCTGTCAAAGGAATCTAAAGAAAACTACTAAGACTTGTATAAGCAATTCCAAAAATAAATCAAAAGTCAGTGTACAGAAGTTAACAGCGTGATATATCAAGAGCATCAGCATTCAAGATACCACAGCGTTCATAATTCTCTTTGGCTTTTCCAAGTGAACACGTATTTTCTTTATCTCGGCTCTTTCAAGTAGAAATCCCTGTGCTTTTCAGCAGCCTCGAAGACACATATGTCGCTCTTCATAACAAAGAAAAATAACTTATTTACTATGCATACTGACCTCACCTCCGTCATTTTCTCTTAGGTAAAAATGATCTACCTCTAACATTTTCACATAAAAAATAGTCTCATTACAGCCATACATTATTCAGTGTCAAAACCACCATCACATTACGTCTTCCAACGTAACGTTTGGCCGCACTCACTAAAAACAAAATAGACCAACAACGCTATACTATCTGGTTTTAATACATCGATGTATCTTGGGAATGAGATAGTGTAGCGTAGAATAGGAGCAGCGTTCAACAGTATACTGTAGAATAGGAGCAGCGTAAATATACAAAAGTATACCAACGCAAATGAGACTGTAGAATAGGAGCAATGTAAATATATGGAAGTATACCAGCGTAAATGAGACTGTAGAATAGGAGCAGCGTAAATATATGTAAGTATACCAGTGTAAATGAGACTGTAGAATAGGAGCAGCATAAATATATGGGGCAGCGTTAACAACCATATCAAGCATCAACGCATATGCCAACACCAACCTTTAATCTACGTAGCACAATCTTCAAAAAACTCAACGCTCATACCAGGAATTACACATGGAGACTTCATGCTTCAACGCATTTCTCAACAATTTTCCACAACTTTCACAAGTCGGCTTTCACAACCAGCGTACATTCGAACCAGCGTTATCCTTCAACATTCAAATCTTCAAATCGCAAATGCAGCAAAGACCAACGGACCAGCGTTCAACATATTCTAGTGCACGACCTTCAAAACTCAATGCACAAAGAAACTAACCAGGTGTTTCAACGCACAAAGATGTAGAGATTCAACGCTCCTCTTCTGGAAAACCGAGAGACAGAAGTGGGTAAATGAAACGTTACACCCATACAGAAAAACTGTGCCAACAATGATTATGGCAGAGAGCCCAGAGAGCGCAGAGGACGCAGATAATGTCAGAGATTTGTAGCAGCGACTGTGGAGAGGGCAGTAGACAGACTCCACAGGGGGTAGTGGACAGACAACAAGAAAATGGCAGAAGGGAGTTACAACTAATTTTAGGAACTTGGGACCTATGCTCTGATACCATGTCAGGCCAGGCAGTAACTCCACCAAATCAATTCATATATTATTCCTTCAGGTTGGTCTTTATTATATACATGAGGGAGAGACTGTTCACTTCATCTCCCGATGACTGTTCATATTTCTTATTATTTATTTACATTAATTACATTCACCCAAACCTGATGATTAGGTGTCAACATGAAGTGCAGAAGATTTAGAGGGTCAGAGGACTAGTAGCAGTCAGATTCCAATATTCACATGGTATTATTCTGAACAAAGTTCAAAAATTTCAGATGCTTTTTCGTTGTTGAGCAGCAGCAATTGGAAAATGACGCAGTGCAAAGCTAGCAATGGCATTGTTAACAACAGATGCAGAGGAAGTTGTAGTACAGATGCAGCAGTGGCAGTGGCAGTGTCATGCACAGCAATACAGTAGCAGTAGCAGCACAGTGCTGGTGGCAGCAACAGTGTAGAAACGAGATGCTTTAGAGACAGAGCAGCATGCAGTTGGACGTTGTTGCTAGAGCACATTCCTAGCTAAGAGGGAGTGTTAGTTTTTGGTAGCATCAGATGGGATATAGCCATGAAAATTGGTAGAGAGGCTAAGGCACATGAGTTCTAAAGAACCCAAAAATCGTTTGGTGAAATTCCACCCGGATAGTATTTTATTAAAATAATTAATATTTTTAATGGGGTTCCTAAATCTAAACTTAGGAAAATTAAAGTATTAATGGGTACTAATCAAAATATGGATGTGAATGTTCTAGAAAGTGGATCAAGTAAAGTTTTAATTTTAGTCGTTGATTAAAGACTTAATCTCGGTAGTTGAAATCTCAACGAGAAAAGTATAAGGAGGCTTGGGCTTCATTTAGAAACACACATGGAGAGAACGAATTGATCTTGAGTTCGATTTTTGGGGCTAGGACGCTGAGAATTCAAAGTGAGTGATCATTTTGCGGCAGAGGGGAAGGGATAGTTCAGGAATACTAGACAGAGAGGCGGAGAGCCACTAATGGAGGTAGTGCAGCAGCTAGAAGGGCTAGTGTTGGGCAAATCTGGGTCCACGCAGTCTTGACGCAAAGCCAGAAGGGCCAGTGCAAAAGTGAGGTTGCCCTCACGCAGAAAGCCGAAACAGCCAGGAGAGGTTGACACAGAAGCTCTAGGAGGCAGAAGAGACATCACAGGGCTGACGCAGAGCCTGTAACGCTAACGTAGGGCCTACACAAGGCTAGCGCAGAGATAGTCGAGGCTAGCCAGTTTTGCAGCCGGATCAGCCGGTAACTGTCGGGTGAAGTGAAGTAATCTCACTGAGTTTTCCTCCAATATATTTTTTCTTTGTCACTGGATTGTTGAGAAGGCATCCAGCATTGTATTCAAAACTACTTCTTAATAATAGAAAACCCTCAAAGCTGCTACATCGGTTTTCCCGTATTGGGTTTTGTCAAGGACTATTTTGTCCAAATATAACGGTGTCCTATGTATCTTGTTCTTTGCTCAGTTTTTTGTTTCATGTAATCAAATTTAAAGTAGTTTAGGCTGCAGAAGTAATTTACTTTAGTATCAAGAAAATAGCTTGATAATGTATATTAAAATCAAGTAGGAGAAGTAAATTCAGTTGTGCTACAGTAGGGGTTCCTTGAGTGTAGGAATTTTCACACAACCCAAGGCGATTATGATGTAGGTGTTCTACCACATGACTACTGAGAGTCATTGTTGGGAAGATCGATAGGCAATAGGATTCTAAGTTGAGGGTAAGCTCCCCGATGAAATTTTGGGTTGAGGGTAAGCTCCTCGATGAGATTCCGGAGTCGAGGGTCTACTCCCCTGTATGATGAGTTATCCTATTGCTTGGTATGGGTGGAAGCTATTGCTTCTCGATTCTTCTTCTTCTAAATCTGAGAAAGTTTCAAGAGATAGAGTTGAGCATTGACAGTGAAATTATTACGACAACAAGGCAGGATATTGGCAAGTGGAATTCTTCCTAGTTGAGAGGGAGTGTTAATTTTTGCAACTAGGATCAGATTCCACATCGGACGGCTCAAATGACCGAGATAATGCTTGCATTAAATTCCTCTTTTCGAGAGGACCAAAATCGACCTAAAGATCACCTAATTTGGTCAAGCGGAAGTTAAGTTTTGAATTATTTTATTCATACATACATTATGGAATGGGTCGGCCCTAACCACATGTGTAACTACTTGGGTCAACCTTAACCCAAGTGAACCCTTAGGAAAGCCTATAAATAGAAGTGACCTCAAGTTCATTTCATCACATTGATCAAGCCATTTTCTATTCTTCTCTTTTGTCTTGGTTCGCACAGGTTCAACGAAAGGAGTTCGCACAAGGGTCTCAAATCACAGGTGTGAGGTTCGCTCTGAGTTAGGGTTTTCTGCATTCTGGACGCTAGCACAAAACAAGGAATTTTAGTCCCTAGACGTTGGCACAGAGTGGACAAGACAACTTCCAGGGGGCCCTAGACACTGGCAAACAGGCTTATGAGAGCCTCCAGGGATGCGGAGTCAAATCGGGCCGCATTAGTCTCCGAATGCTTGCACAGAGTGGTCTTGAGAGCGTCTAGGTCGTCCCGATGCATGCATAGCAGCTGTAAGGGAGCGTCCAAGGGTTTTTGGTGTGTTTTACCCTAGACGCACACACAGCCTTCCTGAGGGCGTCTGAATAGTCACAAATGCCCTCACACAATGTCCGAGAGAGCGTCCAAGATGTTTCAGACACACAGAGACAGTTTTGATGAAAGCGTCCAGGGTTCAAATCTAGGGTTTGCCATCTTGTCTTCCAGAAAATTTAACACATGTTGTCCTAGCATGTAGAAGATATTTGATGTCCTTTTTACGTGCTTACTTAGTAGAGTAAGTGATATTATGATTTCTTTCCTAATTTTAACTTAGGAAAAGTACAATAATTAATCTAAATAATTAGTGGACTAGTAGGCCAAAGTTCTAAGAATAAATAATCAAAATTATTTAAGTGACTTAGATATAATCTCAACCGTTGATCTCAAGTGAGGCTTAGGATTTAATCCTGGCCATTGATCACTTAGGAGATTAGGATTAGTGATTTGGGCTAATAAGCCTAAGGGAGAGGTGAAGACATATACACACAATCGAAGGAAAGGGTTTTCTCTAGAGCAAGAGGCTCAACTAGACTAAAGAGAAGTGAGGGAAGTGTGGCAGGGAATTTCGGGAGAAATTCAAGGAGGTCGAGTTCAGGAAAGAGGGAGGCCAAGTTGCTAAAGGAGAGGGCCGAATTGTGGAGGAGGCTAAATTATCCAAGGAGGCCAATTTCTCTAGTTCGCAGGGGCCATACGAGACAAAGGAGAAAGGGGGGTTGATTTGTTGGTCAGACAGGTTAATTCTCCAGGGCCGATTTGCTTTAGGTGGTTAGATTTCTAGAGGTTGAATTCTTTGAGGCTGATTTTCCCAATTGAGACAAGTTTCCAGGTGCCCAACAACTGTATTTTTCTGTATTCTCTGTGGGTCTAACCCTGAATTTTCTCAATAAAATTAATGAAGGAAAATTTTGTTGGGTCTAAATTTGTTGTGGAGATGTGATTGATCTCTGCATTTTATTTCCATTGCATTTTTAAGATAATATACTTGTGAATTTATTTTTCGGCAAGTTCAGAAATATATGAGATAGAAAGAAAAAAAATTATTGGGGTTTTAATAATTTGTTGAGAACTGTCTAAGGAACACTACACTAAGGCCAAATCCACATACAAACTGTATGAATCATAACCATGCAGTAAGACATAGGTGCACCTTGATGCAAGCTAGACTAGCCCATACATTGCTGATCACCCCTACATAACCAAGGTTCCTTCAAACCATGAGTCCCTTTGAGATCCATGCAGAAACCCTCGATACTATATAGGACAAAGAGACCAAGGACTACACCCAAAAGACAACCATGGCCAACCATCACAAGACCTAGGACACCTAAATACAAAGACTCCCGTGGTTTTTTACAATTTTCACTTGAGCCCTGAAGCTTACAATGGTGATAATGAAAAGTGTAAAAATATGTGTATCCCTATTAACATGAGGAGTAACAGCTACCACTATTGTCATTGTCATCTATCAGGTGGCGAAGTCACTAAAAATCACTTTGAATCATTGTTGATTTACAATTTTACATTGATTTCAATTGCTTTTATTTTTTATTTTTCATGTGTGTGTTTGCCTTGATGAACACCAATCCCTTATCTCAAAAAGTGTCACACCTGCGACTTGGCAACCTAGGAAATTACAAAACTGATAGATTGATGAGAATATAATATAGATAGAATTTACTTCAAAAAATTTGCCAATGACACCTTGTTTCAATGGTGAGGTCAACAGAGTATAAAGATGTCCACCAGGGTTCCATTCTCGTTGTGGTCTACCCCACCAAAGTGGGTATAAAAAAGGAATAATGTTGGGTGCTAGTACAAGGCAATTTTAATGGAATAGTTAGCCCTGGACCCCACACCTAAGCCAACGGAAGTCCATGTTATGAAATGCAACCCTCAACGTCGGTGCATTTTTCTTAGAGTAAACTTCAAATTGAAATTGTTTTCATATCTTAAACAGGTTTCATAGCATTCTCCTCTTTCCTACACAGATTACCCGATAATTTTCATACCATCAGACCCTTACACTTGCTTCCTTCTCTTTACTATTTCCAGTTTCCGATACTTGGGAACACAGCTGAAAACACACACATGAGAGGACATACAAATTCTAACCCAGCTTCCCAAAAGCTAAAGAGAGTAGATAATGTTGGAGTAAAAAGGAATCTTTTAATCAAACTTGCAAGAAAAAGTTGATTTTAATAAGATGATCAAACAAGATTCTTCTCACTGGAGATACAAAGTAATATGTCTCTAATGTCAATTACCATAAATCGCCGTCACTGTAAAAAATGTCAGAAGCATGAAATCTAATTTGGATCTTTAAATATAGAATGGGCATGTCATACCTGTAAGCTGTCTGAAACTATTCCATTTTGTCCATAATCAATGATGAGTGCACCACCACCATCGGATGAAATCCTCTTTGCAATATTCTTTGTCAATTCAACAGCCTGAGGGCAAACTTCAACATGCTCCAACTGAGCTATTTCATCTGGAAAAAGGCCCTTAAGGCGCTTAGTTAAGTACAGCTTGCTGGCAGTTGTTGGTTCTCGGGACAACACAAAACGAAAGCCATCACTGCATGTCAATTAGATAACCAATCCAATTGATTTCAATTTTGATAAGACATAAAAGTAGGTCAGAATAACCCCAAATCAATCAGCCTTTCGTAACATGGAGAGAAACTTACGAGTCTTCTGCAATATCAATGAGCTTTTCAGACCACCCACGAGGAGTTCTCTGCATATAGGTCACAACAAATATATACTTAAAATACTAATACCATACTCACTTGATCAGAATATGACAAGGAATATGTTCTAGTAACTACACAGACACCAATTTAATCGAAAAGATTTCCAAAGGTCTAATGTCCCTTTTCGGTTCTATAGGGTTACTCAAATACTACCATCATTTAAATGTACGTTGACACATATTATATCATACAAGGACATTTTGGAAATGTAATTACTGTTGTAATTTTGGGTTGGAATAAATGTTTCTTATACATTTTAATAACTTGTAATTGCAAAAGTTCCTCCACTAAAGTTTGTGTGCTTTTGTATTCATGTAATGACAGGGATGCCTTTTATATGAAACATTGTTGTCATTCCTCATTGGCTAAACCATGTGATAGCTCTACTCTAAATCTACAATCATAACTAAAAGTAATATTGGCACGACCTCATCTTGCTCTTTCGAAATTCTTTGTTGGGGTTTAGACGCTCTTGCTTTAATACAGATTTCCAATTTATCCAATTACAGCATTTCATTAAGTCTTAAAAATAGTGGCATCATGAATTAGCACATTTGTGCACGAACCAATTCAAGGTCAATCCATTGCAGACCATGATCATGGGAATAAGATTCCACAAGTATATTGAAACCAGAATAACAACCTAGTCAATGTTAGCTTGCTAGGGAAGTGAAAACGGATAGCTAATACAGTACCCTCAAGCTTCAAGTTCTACCAAGTAACATGTTCGAGTTAAATTTTAATGCCCATGCTTGTGGATGCACGCTAGCACATATAGGTGCAAGCCCTAGACAACATTGGCAAAATAGATACCCCCACTCACGATTGCTTAGCCAAAGGCAACTGAATCGAATGGTGCTAATGGTTCTCCTGTAACGTTCAATCTAGGCGCAATAGCCTCATCATGATAAGAGGAAGCTAGTTCAAAATTGGACTTTTATCAATTATGTCATATTTACTACAGTTTCATCCTATTGATAATGACTACAAAGGTCCTTGCTAAAGCACCTTCATAACTACATTTATAACATCAACAACCATTTCAATAGTTTGGATTATTGTAGCCAAATACAGTCGCATTTAAGAAAATCACCATTATATTTATAAGTAGTTTTAGCATCTAGAAATATGGTGAACAACCATTTTTTTATCATCCCACAATCATTGGGAGAAAAATCTAATATGTAAAAATGCATGAGGAGCGAAAAGGTTAATTTAAGGTTCTAAAATTTAAATTTACCAGTAATAAACAAATTTGAAATATCGAATGCTAGAGAGTACAGTTCTTATCACAGAAATCAAACACAAAAGAAACAAGATACATGAGAGTTCTATGTATCGCATTGCATTAATGAGAGAAAAAAGCATTATTATAGAGGGTTATGAGCTAGTCAAGTCAATCCACTTTATGAAGGTGGGAAAACCTAGAAACACACTAAAATGAAATAAAGCATAAAATAAACTAAAGTTTGTCATGTTCCTTTTTTTGGTTTCCCTTATGGTGTGATTAGGATGGACTTCCAGGGTTGGAGACAACTAGGTCATAGGAGCAGATTTACTCCATCAGCAGGCCCGAGGACTTCTGGAGGGGCTTTATGGGGTTTTGAGGAGTTTCTATGGGATTCGATGGCATTCACTTTACATATTCCATCCCCAAAGGTATGATTTTTCATTATGTAATTGGGTGTTTATGCTTGCTTTTCTTGGGCACATTTGGGCATGGATTAGTTGGGGGATTCGATGGAAAGAACAAGCTCAGATTGTACTCTTGTTCCCTTACCTCAACTTGGGGTTTAATCTTGTATCCTAGTCCTGTGGGATCTCCTCTATTAGCTACTAGCTTTAGGAGGGGCACAACATGGGAAAATCTAATTTTGGTCACGTGGTCCTACTTCCCGATACCATATATCTCGTTCCCCTCTACTCATTACAAGCCATTTTCCACTTTTTCCCCACTTGGGTCCACATTTTGCCATTGGGTCCACAAGGTGTTAGCCTCCCCTTCCCCTTGTCCACACCCTGGGTCAGGCTTGGAACGATGCCCCAGAGGTTGATGCAGCTAAAAAGAAAGATAAAAGCATAATATGGCCACATACAACAGGAAATGTACCACAAAATACAAAAGATGGTCGAGACAAAAGAATTTAGCGCATGGGAAAAAACCAAACATGAGCTCTACCCCCTATCATTATGGCCATCACCCTGGTTCCTAGGGCCCCTATGAGTGCCCCCTGCATCATTAAGGAACCCATGATTGTCCCAACCCCTAGTGGGCAATGAATTGTCCCACCTTAAGGGGGTATTCACTGCTACATCTTACATATCGTGCTCTCATCCGCTTGAGCACTGGGCAGTAAAAAGAAGAAAAATCAATAAATGGTAAAAGGCATATGAAGAAGTGTGGAAAAACAAAGGTCTGGGTAACTCGAGTACCATGATTGCTCCTTCCTACATTCATACACCCAAGGTGTGGGCTTCCTTCATTATAGCTACCCTTGTACCATGGCATGTGGCTTAGAGCCTCCCTTTCGTGCCCACTCCACTCCATCATCATTTCACATGACACTTGTCACTTGATGGATGTACCATGGACCTGTCACTTCCGTAGAGGTTGAAACCACCTAATAGGGTCCTTCATTAACCTCTTGTCAAGCAAGGTAACATTAGTATACGTTTAAAGCCCATTCAAAAGGGCATGCCACTATGAAGGGCCCACTTCTTCTCTTTATTAACAAGCTTATTTACTCAATTGCATTGATGATTAATTGTATTGGAAGGTGAGGAGACGCATTGGATATACAGGATTGCAAGTGGGTCTTCATCTTGGACTTGGTCACCGTATATGGGGTCCAAGCCCTCTAGAGGGTCATAATGGCACTTGTAGGGTGAGCGTTGAGAGCTATGGGCCTCCAGCCATGCAAAGCATTGATTTCCATAGCATGGGCTTCTTCAACACCACCACATTGCTTGCTCGTGCCCCAGTTATATAGAGATGATGATACACAGTGCCCAGCCAGCTACACATTGCACCCAACACTTGGCAGTTGATCCAGCGCCAAAGGAGGTTTTGTCTCTTCAGGGAAGACATGGGAGGGCATGTGTCATCTTCTATCCCTCATTGATGGAGCATCGACTTGACCTTGAACCATTTCGAAACCCATTTGGAGCCCACAGGGCCCAAATTGGGGTTTGGAGATGTTTTGTAGCATTTAGAGGGCATCCCCCTCTTATCCATCATTTTTGAGGCCCTCACTTTCATCTTTAGCACATGAGGCCTCAACGCTGCCCTTCTAGGCCTCCACGTCAGCCTAGTGTGGCCCTAAGAAGGCTAATTCAACTTGCTTTTTGAGCTATCATGGTTGGCTTGTAACCATGGGTGGGTTACTTAGCATTTTAGGCATAACAGGGGCTTCATTTGGATATTTTGACATTTTAGAACTTGTATAAATAAGAGAGAACCTTATTCTCTCAAATCATGATCACTTTGGATCTTCGATCTCTATAAAAGAGAATTTGTACCTGTAGTAGAGGACGAGATTTGGATGTGTTTGATGAATTATGATGTTTGGATAATTTCGCTAGCATTCTTGGAGCTTCTTTTTGGCAATCTTGTGGATGGATATACTCTTCTTTGTCTTGTAAGTGCTATATGATGCTATATTTATGTTTTGATGAATGTCTAATGCATGGAATAATTCTCGTGATGATTATATGTTCCTTAATTAATGTGAATTGTTTGAATCATTGAAAACTATTGGAATTTTTTGCATGTATTACTCATTGGACAAAGAATGAATGGATATTCCTAGGGGATTAATTGCATTTTCATCCTTGAAACTCCACAAAAGTGTCATTGAAGTATAAAAATCTAGAAGTCGTTTTATTGTTGCCTCCATCTAGGGTAGTGAAAATCCTTCTAGGTCTCCTTGAAGAGCGAGTTGCCATTTCATGGTTTATCTTGACTCCATTTTCTCCCAATAGGTAGGCATTGGGTCTAGGATCCTTGGTGATCACATTCTACTTGAAAAATCATTCTTTCTTCACCTCTTTTTCTCTCTTTTCCTCGTCCCTTTAAGGCCAAGGAAGCTTGTCTAGCGTTTGGTGTGAAATTCTCTAGAGGAGTGTGTTTTGGACTCTGATTGGATCAGAATTGTGGGGGAGCAACTCCCCCCCCTCCCCCGAAACTGGTCCCAAAGCGCGTCCCCGAAGAGAGTGAAATTTTCAATCCCTAGCCTTTTTTGCAATTTTTTTTTTTGCAGTAACATTCCAAATGCAATTTTTTTTCAAAGAAACAAATAATTTTTTAGTGGGGTAACCTAATGGTCAAACCTATGGCCCTAGTATTGATATGTGATTCATGGTAAAAGTGACATTCTCCTTAATCTTCATTTTCATCCTTTTACTTAAATTTTTAACATTACCATGAAATGACTCAGGATGTTTGAGAGTGGTTCCGACCTCATTGGATTTCATATGGAGAAAGTAGAATTTTAGATTTCATTCAAAATCCAGCAGACTTATCAATTTTTCAGTATTTCAAAATTGGGGGGATTGCAATGTTTCCATTGGATTTTGTCATGTATTAGGGTATGGAACTCGTATTTAATCAATAGCATCAATCCCTCTATGTAGCTTGATGTTAGTGACATTGGTTGTTGAACTCCTCTATCATGACCCTACTAAAAAAGTACCCATCACTCAAACAAAATCTTGACTTGACATGTTATGTTTTTTCTATCTTATGTTAATGCTTAGAGGGTGATATTAATGACAAAGATCTTGATTTTCCAACAAGACTCAAAAATTAGACATTTCTCGTGGCAGCAAGAGGCCCAAGCATTAGCAATAGATAATAGATTTACTTGTCTTTTCTAGTTTCTAGTAGTTTTTATAACTGTTGACTCTTTCATATTTATTATGATATTTTTTGTAAACAATATATGACAATTTAAGTTTGAAGTTTGAAGTTGGCAATTATAACTCATTGGTAATGAACTATGAATATGATGCTTCGTGAAAGTTGAAAGTTGTTTCATTTCATTTCATTTTATAACATGTCATTTTATGTTAGATATTCTTTGTTGTAATGGTTACACTTAGCTTACAAGTACAACTTTGGTAATCAATGATGATAAACATTATATATTGAATTCTGAAAGCTTGAAACTTTAAAGATTGATGAATCATGACACTCAATATGTTTTATGTCACTAACTTGTGGACGTGGTTGACGAAGATTATAACTTCTAGATGATTGTTGTTATATGGTTCAATCTATGTTTTTATTCTTTTTATATCTAATTCATCATTCTACATGCCTTTGTTCACATATATGCATCAATATATATATATATATATATATATATATATATATATATATATATTCGCTCCCCGATTTGCTCCCGTAGTGGGAGCTTCTGAAAATGTCGCTCCCGCTCCCACTCCCAAGTAACCTTGGATTGGATAGACCTCTTCTACATGTTGAAATTCTGATGTTTTATGCTTTAACAATCACTTATTACAAAACTTCTTTACGCTGCAATATTAGATAAGTAATTGTAGATAGAACATTCAACATAAATCAAATGCACAATAGAAGACATCCAAGAATACATTGAGACACAGAGAATTTAGGTCCAATGACCTGGGCAAAACCCACAAGGGGAAAACCCAACCAGATTCTTCTTCTACTAGAACTCAATTATTCAGCAGACATACAAAATACAATGAGAGATCAAGAGAATGCGTGAGTTCACCCAAATCTGAACAAGTTGTAGCATGAAGATCACCGGTAGCAACAACAATTGCACACACTAAATCAACCTTCCCTTCAACTGAATCAACAGTGAAACACTAAGGCACTGAATCAACCTTGGTTCACCAAGTTTTGCTCTTACTCTCTAAGTCTCTCTCTCACAATCTTTTTACTCCTACTCTCTAAATCTCTCTCTCACAATCTTCTTCAATTCTCTCCAATTCTCTCTCAAGTTCGAATTCTTCTTTCACAATGCACAAGTAGTGAGGGGAGAAAGAATGAGGGACATATATATAGAAGAAGCAGTGAATCCATACCATAAAGGAGGAGTAACTCGCATGCCAAGAGGAGTCTAACTCATGCCCATTTAGGAAATGTAACTCTACCAGGGAAAAACCCCTATCTAGGGGAATATCAAGTCAAACTTCTTCCTTCAGTAGTTAAGACGAGATAATCCAAGACTCTTCAACCTAGACACAGACCTCCTCCAACCACCAAGTCAGCCCTTCCTTCCAACAACTTCGACCTTGCAGCAACAGCACTTTGACCTAGCAAATCCAAAATTTTGACCTCCCATCAGCAAAATCTTCGATCCAACACTTTCAGAATTTCGACCCTCCCAGCAACGAAACTTCGATCCAACAACTAGCCCAGTAACTTTGCATAAAAGAGAGAGAGAGATAGCCCATAAACTTCGACTTGTACTTCTTCCTTCTTCTCTTTGAACTTCACACTTTTTCTGCACTTCCTTGATGTGTATCGAACTTGTTGAGTTGATGTCCAAATAGATTGAACTGCTCTTGTATATATAGCCTCTTCTGTGGGTCGAATTGTCCTCTTGTAGGCCGACTTCATCAGGATAGGGCCGCCTTTATGTGGAGGTGACTAATTACATTTTTGACTCAATAATAATTCTTTTTACATGATACAAAAGCCTAAGAAGGGTCTCATTAAATGGACAATGACTTTAATGACTCAGTGTAAAACCTAGAAGCCCACAATGGGGACATTGACCTATAAAATGACGACACAAGCATGAAACCCATGCTTTAATAAGTCACTGAAATAATAATAATAATAATAAAATCATTCTTTGACTCAAGTATAAATATGAAGTCTGAACCTGGTTACATTCTTCAACACTCCCTCTTAACTAGGGAGGTATTCATAATTTACACATGTATATACAAGTACAAGGAAGATCTCAAAACACAAGAACTACGAAGAACTTCGGCACATAAGGTGCCACAGACTAGATTCCTGACCAGGGAATCTCTCCGAGTGGAACTAAGATGGACTACAGCTTTCAGCCTCTCTAGGTACCATTAGGCTTACTTGCTAACCATCAACCCAGGGATCTAGGTGCGTAATACAAGGTCAGAGCTCTATGACCAACGCCACCCTCCCTACTTTGGGATCTAGACATCAACACATATGTCGGTTAGATGTCCTCCCAGGAATTTTGTATCACACAAGATGCCTCCTCAAGTCTCTTCCAAACACCTTTCGTTAACGAAATCAATAATATCAACCAAACCAAGCATGCTTCTCAAATATTCAAACTTCTTATTAGGAAGAGACTTTGTTAACACATTAGCTACCAGTTCGTCGGTTGGAACATACTATAGCTTCACGATCCCATCTTGTAGCAAACTTCTAATATAGTGGTACTTATTGATGATATGCTTCGTCCTTGAATGGAACACGATATCTTCAAACATCTTAATGTTGCTTTGATTATCGCAATTTATCACAGTAGGACTCAGAGGTTTCTCAAACAAATCCGACAGAATCTTCCTTAACCATACAGCCTCCTTTCCTACTTCACATGCAACCACATACTTAGCTTCAGCACTACTTAAAGCAACAAGATCTTGTTTTCTACTCATCCATGAAATCATCACAGATCCCAAACTAAAACATCCACCAGTAGTGCTTCTTCCATCGGTCTCACTGCCACCCCAATCCGAATCTGTAAAACATGATAGCTTGACTTCCTTGCTATCAAACTTTAGGCAGTGATGAATAGTACCTTGTAGATATCTCAATATATGCCTGGCATCTATCCAATGATCATGATGAGGCTCCAACTGAAATTGACTAAGAATGTTCACAGCGAAACATATATCTAGTCTAATGTTCACCAGATACATCAGAGAACCCACCAACTTTCGATAGGAGGTAGGATCTACAAGACTTGAGTCAGAGCTTCACAACTTCTTGAGATTGGTGATCATGGGAGTAGTCATGAGCACTGAATCCATCATTCTGAATTTTTGCAACAACTTAATTATATACTTTCCTTTGCCCAAATAAATCTCCCCAGGTTTCTACCATACTTCCAATCCTAGGTAATAATACATTAGACCCAGATCCTTCATCTAAAATTCAGCTGCCAACATCTTCTTGCATTCTTGTATCCTTTGCTCTACACCTGTAATAAATAGAACATCCACCTATAGTAGAATAATGACTGGCTCATTATCCACAACCTTGATATAGATATTTGGATTAGCAGAACTTTTGACAAACTCGATTCTTAGAAGGTATGCATCCATTCTTGCTTATCTTGCCCTAGGAACTTGCTTCAAACCGTACAGGGCCTTCTTGAGTCTACAAACATGAGTGTCTTTGCCATTTATTTCAAAGCCTCCAGGTTGTTCAATGTATACTTCTTCATCGATGGTCCCATTCATATATGCAATTTTTACATCCATTTGATGGATATCAGTGTTGCGAAAATCGCGATAATATCAAAAAATCATGATTTTTTGAGTTTGGTGATATTATCGCTCGATTTTTACGCCAAACTTTTTTTTCACAAAAAATCGCGATAACTTGAAAAAATCGCTATTTTTTGGGAAAAAATCTTTGGAAACAAAACAAAACAAAACAAAAAAAATCTTCAATTTTTTGATGAGGAGGAGGTGACACAACTTACCCAGGCTACCCCTGTCACCAGTAGAGGACGTGGTCTACCTCCTATAGCTCCTAGTTCTTCAGCTTCTAGAGCACAGCAGAGTCCACTGCCAACTCCACCAGCATCTACATCTAGAGGGGCAGAGGAAATCAGTAGTATTAGACTTTAGTTATTTGGTTCATTTCATTGTATATGACATTATGACTCATGAGATGAGATACATTGTTATATTTTTTGTTGATATTTTGAGGCTGAGTTGGGACTCAGGAGTCAGGACTTACTATTCAGGACATGATTCACTGTTATGTGTGATGTAGCACTAGAAATGATATTACACATCTTATATATTAGTTCTTTTATCATATTTATGTGTCAATGTATTTATTTTATGTTGTAGATGCTTTAGATATTAAAAAATTTGAAAAAAAATGAATATTTTTGTATGTTATGATTTTTTCCCGATTTTTACCTATTTTTACGATGTTTTCCCCTCGCTGATAATATCCCAATAACGATTACTGCAACATTGATGGATATTACATCCCATTGTTGTAGCCAATGAAACCAAATATCTTATAGTAGTATGTCTTGCAGTAGGTGCAAAAGTTTTTTCAGTCTATAACTTCCTTTTGAGGGAAACCCCTTGGAACGAATCTAGCTTTGTACTTGTCCATGCTTCCATCAACAGCGTGCTTGATCTTGTAGATCCATTTAGAGGTGACAACCGATTTGTCACTAGGTCTAGGAACGATTTCCCAAACCCCATTCTTCATGATGGATTGATATTCTTCTTTAATAGCCTTCTTCCATACTTCTTGATGAGTAGCTTCCTCAAATGTAGTTGGTTCAGATTCTATTGGGTTTTTCATGTATGCAGCATATCCATAAAATCCTTTTGGTCTTTTGCTTTCTCTAAAAGTTCCTTTCGTAGCTCCATGACCTTCGGCATCTTCAAGAGTAGCTTTTAACCCATTTGGCCTTTTCCTTGTGCCAAGTATGATCACAGGTTGAATAGGCTCACTTGGTCCTCCTTCTTCTTCTTCTTGATTTGTAGTAGGATTATCGTGGTGCTCTTCTTCTTTGAATAATGGTATGTATTCGTCATCGGAATTAATAGGAATATCCTTGGTTCTTTTGTAGGCATGATTTTCATCAAATATAACATCCCTGCTTACTTCAATATGTCTCCCTTCCTTGATGTAGATTCTATATGCCTTTGAAGAAAGACTGTAGCCAACGAAAATCCCTTTAATTCTTGTAGAATCTAGCTTCTTTCGTTTGTCCTTTGGAACATGGATATAGGCAAGACATCCAAAGATTCGGAGATGGTCCACACATGGCTTCCTTCCTTGTAATATTTCTAATTAGCTATGGCTAATTGGAATATTCGATTTTGTTCAATTTTTGCCTTCTATAGTTATTTGTAAATAAAAAGTGAGGAAGGGGGGCATAACTCACTTTAGAATAAAAAGTCACTTCCTAGGTAGCACAACGTTGTGACTTAAAGGGGAGCCAAGGGGGCCAAAGGGGGACGCAGAAATGGAGCCCATGCAGACACATGGAGAGACTGCGCAGGAGGGAAGAACACGTGGCAAGAGGAGAAGCACGCAGGAGGAGGTGAGCCTAGGGATTGTGAGAGGCAGAGGCTATAAACTAGAGAGGAGCCCCCTCATTATGGATCATTCAGTTATGTGCATTTTGAGCTAGTCGTTTCGACTTGTGAGCACGCTGGATGTTTAGCTAGTCTGCAGCACTGTTTAGTGCATTGAGTGTCTCCGTTCGGAGATCTCACCCTTAGCCCCATGGGACTTCGAGTGCTTGCTCGGGCAAGGTATTTCCATTGGCATTTCAGCAGTAATTTTATCCGCATTTCAGCAGCAGTTTCATCAGCGTTTTGGAGGACTGCGCAGCACTGGGAGAAGGACGCAGTTCTTTCTGGCAGTAGTGTTGGATTGGGGTTTGCAGGAGGATTTATGCTGGGTGTTTGAGAAAGGGACCAGCCCTTGTCTATTGACGGATTTTTGGTAGGGTTTCGGGCGGAGTTTCAGGCAGAGTTTAGAAGGGTTTCCTTCAGTGGCAGCGCAGAGCTTTGAGGAACTACGCAGAACCCCAAGGGGGTGATTTTCAGGGGTCGGCTATTCCAAGAGAGCTTTCTGGTTTTTTTTGGGTTTCTTGAGTAGAGCCCGAATCCAGAGTTTCAGCTTATTCCGAGTAGGGGAGTAGCCCCAAATCATCAATTGTTTCCTAGCAGCAGCATCCACGCAGAGAGGCCATTCTTTGCTATTCTGAGAGTATTTCTTCACTTGCCTTCTGCAAGTCGAAATCATCAATTGTTTCCTAGCAGCAGCATCCACGCAGAGAGGCCATTCTTTGCTATTCTGAGAGTATTTCTTCACTTGCCTTCTGCAAGTCGAGGTGCCATCTTTCTGATCACCTCCTGTACTTATCTTATTGCTTAGTATAATAAAATGGCTTAGCATTTTACGCTGCATTTCTTGAGTATCTGCTCATATTTCCTGTCTACATTATTATATGTTGTACCACAGTTATTTTGTCATTTTTGGGTTATTGTATCGTTTGCACGTATTTGGTTGGAGTTTTGCTGGGGTTTGAGGGATATTCCGGGTTAGGGATATTACAGTGGTATCAGAGCATAGATCTGGCTCAGCCTGTGGAGCTAGCAATCTATGACACCGGGGGAAAAACCCTACATTTGTTACAGAGGTAGGAGGTACAGAGACACTGAGCGTAGGTTGGAGAATACCTATGGAGAGGGAGACTGTGTTCCGGTGGTGGACGCAGAACAGGAGGAGCCTGTGGTGGACGCAGGATAGAGGGAGCCTGTGGTGGACACAGAGCAGGAGGATCCGATGGCAGATGATGACGGGAAGAGATTTGTGGATATGCTCCTCAAATCAGTGCAGGATCTGTCGAGGCAGATTGAGGTGATGGGGCAGAGATTCACAGCAGTAGAGGCCAGACAGCGTGAGAGCCCACGGGTTTTTCAGATTGGTGAGGGATCAGGTGCATCCCATCATTTGCCAGAGCAGCGTGATACTGCGCAGCAGGTGGCCTCGTATGCCCCTACACGCTCTACCATGCCCACCTTCTTAGGAGCAGATATAGGGGCCGGAGCCCAGCAGGAGGCAGAGCCTGGGCATATGGGTGATTATTTTGCAGAGTACCCGACCTATGGGCAGGAGTTTAGGGAAGCCCTCTCATTCAGAGATTTTGTTCAGCTCTAGTGGGATAGTAGACCCCGGGACCATCATAAAGGGTACCGGCATTACCATGATGGTGACAGTGGGCACCCACCGTGCAGCGAGTAGATCCCACTTGCCCACGTTTGATGGTTCATCAAACAGTTCGGCAAAGTCTTGGGTGGAGAAGCTGGACATTTATTTCCAACCTAACCAGATGTCGAAGACAGAGGCCATCAAGGTGGCAACATTGCATTTGGATGGTGAGGCCCAGGATTGGTGGTTTCATGGGATGGTTACACTAGGACACTCCACAGTGACGACATATGTCGAGTTTACCAAGAGACTGATGGAGCGATTTGATCGAAGGGATCTAGAGCAGCATTTTGTCGAGCTGACGAGGCTCAAACAGACAGGGAGCCCAGAGACCTACATTGCAGGTTTCTTGAGGGTCTCTATGATGGTGCCAGACCTATCCACGGCACGGAGGGTCTATATGTAAGTTGAGGGGTTAGCAGAGCCACTTCGGGGTTTAGTCCGATCCACTAAACCGGCCACACTCCAGGACGCTATCAACAGGACCTGGGACTTACAGGATGTCTTACCCAGGACCCGGACACCTTACCCCCAGAGACAGACCTTTCAGTCTAAGGGGAAGGATGTGAGGATTCCTCCTCCAAAGGGGAATCCAGGACGAGTACAGCTTGATGACGATGCCAGGAGGGAGTTGAAGAAGAAGCAGTTGTGCTTCACATGTCAGGAGCCGTGGGCACCGGGACATAGATGTGCTGCTGGCAAAGCACATTTTATTGAGGTCTTCTCCAAGAGCAATGGAGAAGAGGATGACGAGGATGATGTGGAGGTAGGAGATAGCCATGCCATACAGGGACCTTTGCCACCTCCACCGCAAGCAACAGGTGGTGCATCTTTTGCACCTACCGGAGGGGCCCTTGCAGCATTGCGAGGAGTTCCCAAGTATCTGACGCTATGCATACGGGGGACAGTACGTGGCCAGCGAGTATCAGTTTTGGTGGACAGTGGGGCGACCCACAACTTCATCGATGACCAGATGGTTGAGCGGAGAGGTATACAGACAAAGAGCTTTGATGGGTTTTCAGTCTTGGTCCCAGGAGATCAGACCATGACGTGTGCTCGTTATGTTCCAGAGCTTTCAGCGACAATGGGCACCTACACAGTGACTGACCACTTTTTCGTGGTCGATATTCTGGACACCAACATGATACTGGGTGTTCAGTGGCTTATCACTCCAGAGAAGGTCACGACAAATTGGAAGACCCTAGAGATGGAGTGGGATGATGAGAAGACAGGGAGGCATGAGAAGGTACGGGGACAGCACACATATCCGCCTCACACTGTTTCGGCTCATCGGATGGAGGCAGTCTTCCGAAAGGGAGACATAGAGTGGGCAGTGGAACTGCGTGCATCAGAGGCAGGGACTACAAGGCAGACGGTACATCCAGAGATACAGTCCATCCTTGATCGGTATGCCATAGTGTTTGGGGATATTCTGCCAGGATAGCCACCGGATCGGGGGTTTGAGCACACCATCGAGCTTGAGCAGGGGCATACAGGTTGTGATCACCACCCCCTATAGGCACCCCAAGGCCTATCGGGATGAGATCGAGCGGGCTATCCAGGAGTTGCTGGCTCTTGGGCATATCTGACCGAGCACGAGTCCTTTTTCTTCTTCTGTGGTGTTGGTGAAGAAGAAGGACGGTACATTGAGGATGTGCATTGACTACAGGGCCCTGAACAAGAAGACCCTGAAGAACAGGTACCCCATACCCAGGATCGATGAGTTGATGGATGAGTTGAGAGGGGCACGTTTCTTCTCAAAGATTGATTTGAGATCTGGGTACCAACAGATTCATGTGAGGGAGCAGGACATTCCCAAGACCGCCTTCAGGTGTCACTATGGGCACTTTGAGTTTTTGGTGATGCCTTTTGGGCTAACCAATGCCCCAGCTACATTTCAGTCCTGTATGAATCACATCTTCCGTAGTCACTTGAGGAAGTTTGCGTTGGTATTCTTTAATGACATTCTCATTTACAGCCAGACTTGGGAGGAGCATCTCCAGCACATTGAGACGGTATTGTGTATCTTATAGGAGCAGCAGTTCTATGCCAAACTCTCCAAGTGCGAGTTTGGGTTAACGGAGATGTTGTATCTGGGACACATCATAGGGGTGGACGGAGTGAGGGTCCACAAGGAGAAGATCAGGGACATCAGAGAATGGGCGGAGCCGAGAAATGTGACGGAACTTCAAGGATTCATTGGCATTTATACTTACTACCGGTAGTTCATCAAAGGTTTCTCGCAGCTTGTTGCACCCCTGACAGATTTGACGAGGAAGGGGGCATTCGGTTGGTCAGATACGGCGCAGCGAGCCTTTGACAAGCTCAAGGAGGTTATGAGCAGCTGCCCAGTGCTTGCGTTGCCAGATTTTACGCAGCCATTTATTTTGGAGTGTGATGCGTCAGGAGAGGGGATCAGCACAATGTTGATGTAGGGAGGTCACCCTATAGCCTTTGAGAGTCGGAAGCTCCTTCCGCACGAGAGGTTGTATTCTATATACGATAAGGAGATGCTGGCCATCATGCATGCATTGGCTAAGTGCCAGCAGTACTTGGTGGGTAACAGGTTCAGGGTGATGACTGATCACAACAACCTCAAGTTCTTTTTGGAGCAGAAGCAGCTACAGGAGAGGCAGCAGAAGTGGATCAGCAAGATCCAAGCATATGACTTTGACATTGAGTATGTCAAAGGTAAGAACAACGTGGTAGCAAATGCCCTTTCACGTAAACCAGCCACGTTGTCTCTTATGAGCTTGAATACAGAGTGGAGGGCTCGACTCTTAGTAGAGTACTCCAAGGACAGGTTTGCATGTGAGGTTCTGGATGGGCAGGTGGCAGATGACAGGTACAGGGTGGTTGATGAGATCATCTATTACAGGGACCGGATCTTCTTGACTAAGGGGTCTCAACTCAAGAAGAAGATACTCCAGGCATCACATGATTCACCATTGGCAGGACATCAGGGGTTTACCAAAACCTACAGGGCCATTAGGGAGAGGTTCTCATGAAAGGGCCTCAAGGAGGACGTACTCCAGCACATCCGGGAGTGCGATGTTTGCCAGAGGAACAAGAAAGAGATGAGCCATCCCGCAGGATTATTGCAGCCTCTTCCCATTCCGGAGGGGAAATGGGAGAGTATTTCTATGGACTTCATCACAGGGTTGCCCACGGTACAGGGTAAGGATTGCATCTTTGTCGTTGTTGATCGATTAACGAAGTACGCACATTTTATCCGCACACTATACAGCAGCATAGGTGGCCAAGCTGTTCTTTAGAGAGATCTTCAGGCTACATGGTCTTCCTAAGACCATCGTCAGTGATAGGGACAGCCGTTTCATGGGCGGATTTTGGCAAGAGCTTTTCCGGCTAGTGGGGATGGAGTTGACACTGAGTACCAGTTATCACCCACAAATGGATGGGCAGACAGAGATAGTTAACAAGTGGCTAGAGGGCTACTTGCATAACTATGTCAGTGGGCGACAGTGAGCATGGTTGAGGTGGCTACATCTAGGGGAGTACTGCTACAATACTTCACATCACATGTCCATTGGTATGTCACCATTCTATGCCTTGTATGGGTATCATCCTTTATCTTTTGCTGACGTGATGTTTGGTGATAGCAAGGCTCCCAGAGCCAAGATTTGGATCCAAGAGAGTCAGGATATTCTCCGAGCTCTCAAGGATAACATGGCTACAGCACAGAATCAACAAAAGTTGTATGCCGACAGGGGTCAGGTGGAGAGACAGTTCGAGGTAGGGGACATGGTCTACCTACGATTACAGCCATACCGACAGTCGTCACTAAAGCAGAAGGGGGTTAAGAAGCTCAAGCCCCGCTTTTATGGGTTGTACAGGGTGATATGCAAGGTTGGACAGGTTGCATATGAGCTAGAGCTGCCCCAAGGCAGCAAGATTCATAACGTTTTTCATATATCACGCCTGAAAAATGCATTGGGACAGCAGGTGGCAGTGACAGATGAGCTACCACCCATGGATGACGAGGGGCATTTGGTATTGCAGTTGGAGGCTATCATTGATACCAGGGAGAGGCAGCTGCGGAGCAAGACGGTCCGGGAATAGTGGAAGAATTTGCCGGATGAGGATGCCACTTGGGAGAGTGAGAGGATCTTGTAGCATCCATCACTTCAGTTGCTTGAGGACAAGCAACATTTTGCCAACGGAGACTGTAATATTTCTAATTAGTTATGGCTAATTGGAATATTCGATTTTGTTCAATTTTTGCCTTCTATAGTTATTTGCAAATAAAAGGTGAGGAAGGGGGACATAACTCACTTTAGAATAAAAAGTCACTTCCTAGGTAGCACAATGTTGTGACTTAAAGGGGAGCCAAGGGGGCCAAAGGGGGACGCAGAAATGGAGCCCACGCAGACACATGGAGAGACTGCGCAGGAGGGAAGAACACGTGGCAAGAGGAGAAGCATGCAGGAGGAGGTGAGCCTAGGGATTGTGAGAGGCAGAGGCTATAAAATAGAGAGGAGTCCCCTCATTTTGGATCATTCAGTTATGTGCATTTTGAGCTAGTCGTTTCGACTTCTGAGCACGCTGGTTGTTTAACTAGTCTGCAGCACTGTTTAGTGCATTGAGTGTCTCCATTTGGAGATCTCACCCTTAGCCCCGTGGGACTTCGAGTGCCCGCTCGGGCAAGGTATTTCCATTGGCATTTCAGCAGTAGTTTTATCTACATTACAGCAGCAATTTCATCAGTGTTTTGGAGGACTGCACAACACTGAGAGATGGACGCAGTTCTTTCTGGTAGTAGTCTTGGATTGGGGTTTGCAGGAGGATTTACGCTGGGTGTTTGAGCAAGGGACCAGCCCTTGTCTATTAATGGATTTTTGGCAGGGTTTCAGGCGGAGTTTCAGGCAGAGTTTAGAGGGGTTTGCTTTAGTGGCAGCGCAGAGCTTTGAGGAACTGCGCAGAACCCCAAGGGGGTGATTTTCGGGGTCGGCTATTCCAGTAGAGCTTCCTGGGTTTTTTTGGGTTTCTTGAGTAGAGCCCAAATCCAGAGTTTCAGCTTATTCTGAGGAGGGGAGCAACCCCAAATCATCAGTTGTTTCCTAGTAGCAGCAACAGCATCCACGCAAAGAGGCCATTCTTTGCTATTATAAGAGTATTTCTTCACTTGCCTTGTGCAAGTTGAGGTGCCATCTTTCTGATCACCCCCTGTACTTATCTTATTGCTTAGTATAATAAAATGGCTTAGCATTTTACGCCGCATTTCTGGAGTATCTGCTCATATTTCCTGTTTACATTATTATATGTTGTACCACAGTTATTTTGTCATTTTTGGGTTATTGTATCATTTGCACGTATTTGGTTGGAGTTTTGCTGGGGTTTGAGGGATATTCCGGATTAGGGATATTACATTCCTGTGAATGCTTCTTCGGGTGTCATATTATCGAGGATTCTATGAGGACTTCTATTTTGTATGTATACAGCAGTCATTGTATCTTCTTCCCATAGAAATTACATGATACTATGAGGACTTTCTTTTTAACTGCATCAACCTCTGGGCTTCATTCCAAGCCATGACCCAAGGTGCAGGCAAGGGAAAGGGGTGAGCTGACCCTATGTGGACCCGATGGAGGAATGTAGACCCAAGTGGGAGAAGTGATGGATGGGGTAATAATGAATGGAAAGGGGGTAATGTAAGCGAATAAGGGAGCGCGACCAGGCAACCAAAATCGAGGTTTCCCATGAAATACTTTCCCTGAAACCAAGTGGTCAGTAAAGAGATCCCACAGGACTAGAATCCAAGGTAAGCCCCAAAAGGGGTCTAGGGGACAGAAGCATGGATCTAACCCATTCTTTCCGCCGAATGCCCCAATTCATCCATATCGAGAAGTGTCCATGATAAGCAAACTACAAGACTCAATTTCAAAATGACAAGGCATACCTTTAGCTTCAGGAGGCCCACATTCAAACATACGATCATGGTAGATGGGCAAGGGACCACATGGCTGGCTCAGGTGATAGAGAAAATGGCACAATGAGCTAGGTGATGGTTGCAAGGGGCTGCTGGCTACCGATTGAGGACCATCTTGGAGAAAAAAATTCTCCTAGGGATATTACCCATAAAATGGTGGGTAACATCTGGCTCCAACTGGGACGTTATCTCTCAAAGAAGTGTGCGAAGCTACTCGAACAGGAGGTCACGAGAACTCCAGTAATCTCTTGGTTACTGTAGATTTGTCACCTGCACATATACTATATGGAAAAAACAAGGGGCAGCATGCTTTCGCGGCGTCTCATGATCGCACATGCTATATGTTAGGCCATAAAAATCAACAGAAAATAAAATATGTAGATATATGCACCTATCTATCATGAGAAATATCATATGTTGTTATTTCTAATGCGGAAATCAGCGTGCAATACATCCTACCCTAACATGCATGTGATAATGCTAATGCTACGTGTAATCATAAAGCCAATGCAACCAACATATGGTGTTAAAGAGCGAGTCCATACAGGTTGGTAGAATTTATTTTTGTTTGTGGAAAAACCTGTGAACAGTTTTTCAAACCAACGTTTCGGACTAGCTTAGTAAGTCCATCATCAGGACAATGTGATTTGTATTTTGAGAAGAGAAAGCGTGAAGTTATGGAGCTATTAATATTTAATTAAGATTTCATCTCTACATTGTTTTAGAAAAATGAGATTTGATAGGTTTTTAGCTCTGGAAATTCTCATCTTCTCAAAATTTAGAGCATTGTTCATTATGTCACTTCCATGGTGGGACTTAATGGTGTTAAAGAGCGAGTCCATACAAGTTGGTAGAATTTATTTTTGTTTGTGGAAAAACTGAAACCAACGTTTCGGACTAGCTTAGTGAGTCCATCATCAGGGCAATGTGATTTGCACGTTGAAACCAACATATGATCACATAAATATACAAAGTGAATATGAATACTCATGTACCAAACCCCAAAGCGAATTCAAACCCAAATACATGGAGGACGTTGCGGGCAAGAGGTGGGAAAATATGATGCCCACACATGGATGACCCTGCGATATGAGGTAAGAAAAGGATGTAATCTAGTCCATGAGATCTTCTCTTGCAACCAAAATATAGAGATGTCAACAACCAAGCTCATAAACTTTTGATGGATGACCAACGCTAGCATATCACTTCCACCATTGTCCTTATTATTTATGTCATGGCTTATGGCCTTCATTGGGTTATGATTAGTGGGAAAGGGAGGCCAACGAGATGGCAAAACATAAGTAGGTCGCACATGATGATTACAGTGGAGAGGGGAGACTATGGAGTGATCAAAACCTTGAGGGTGCGTCCAAGGAGGAAAAGTATAATCGTTGAAGGGCTTTTCCTTGATACTATACGCGGGTGGGGGGAAGGGCTCACGGTTACTTGACATCATATGACCAGAGGTGAGGGAATCACATGACAAAGACTCATGATGATGACCAATAGGAAAAAGGGAAAAAGAAATATTGCATTCAACGATTTGCGCTTTCCCAAAATCATAATCTAAAGGCTCAAGTGATTTGAACATTGAATCATACTCAAGAGAAGTGGGAGCCTTATCAATTTCCTTAGTATCAAAGATCGGGTCTCTCCTAAAGGAAAATTGATCTCTTCCAACTGCCCCTCTTTATGCAAAGGAAAATGGAGATTCTCATTCCCAGGGGTAACAATGGGTATGTCATCATAAGTAGTGTCTGAGGGGAAGGGAAGACCAATCTCATCCTCATCCTCCTTGTCGGTATCACAAATGGGAGCACAATCAAATTGAGGACCAACAATTTCCCATTTCTCCTTTTCAATGTGGAAATAATCCTCAATGTCATCTTTCAAGGGGCTAATAGGATCATCTCTCTCAAGGTTTTCAAAAGAGGATTCATCAGGGGTGAGATTCTTGAGAAAGGTAGGGTTGGTCTCAATTCCACTTTCCATAAATTCATCCTTCCCTGCGCATGTGTCGTCAAAATCATCATTTTCATCATGTGGACCCAAGGAGGATTCATCTTATTGCTCATTACCTAGATTCTTAATGTCTTGATGATGCTCAATGAGGGTTTCCTCTTGGATGGTTAATGCAGGATGTACTTGAAAATGTCTAAGAAAGCCATCAACGAACTCTTCAATAGATGAGATGCTCCTAAGTTTTGATCATGCATCCATGAGTTATGACCACCGAGAGATCCCATGAACAATAAACATAAGGACATCTTGGTGGACAACCTTCTCTCTTGAAGTATGGGCATTAAATCTCTCTATGTGGTTAATTGTGGAGAGTGGATCACCATCAAACACGAGCATCCCATATAGCATTCTTCCCGTGACATGATTAGGATGTCCAGGGATACTAGCAATGTCCAAAGCTGGAAATTTACGAAAGAACGACAACCTATTTGAGGTATACATGAAACATATGTAGGAGTCGCCAAGGTGAAATGGAAGATGCCTATAAAAATTCTTGCTTCACCCTACAAGCATCGACTTTAAAGTTCAATGAAGAACTAGGGCTTCGTTTTTCCAATGGAATTGCCAATAATGATATGTCGATATGCCGTACAGGGAACAAAACACACATCTCGTGTCCCCAGCAATGGCGCCAAAATGTTACCGCTCAAACTAGCAAGGGACCTAAAAGGGGTTCCTATGAGGACAATTGCTAGGTCAAGGGCACGAGGCCAAGTGAACCCAGCCCAGGTTAGGGATTGGATTTTGGGAACCAATGATGTTCCTAACATGGCTAAGGTGAGGGGAAAAGGATCGAACAAGAATCTTCTCCCAAAGATGTCAAATTGATCCTACTAGGTTCTAGCCTTGGGAACACCTAGGCAAAACTTGATCCTAGAGCTAGGGCTTGAGGTATTCAGAGATTCCACCATCAAAATTGCTTCAAATTTGGAGGAGAGCAAGGGGACCCACCAATGTAGTTGTATCTAGGAGATCAAAGTTTTCTTGTGGCCAGTTTCCTGGGAAATTGATGCCCTAGGTGACCTAATGGGGCTAGACCTAAGGGAAAAGGAAAAGGGCTAAAAAGAGGGTTAAAATGATCACCCTTTTTGAGGGACTAGTGCCTAATTCACTTGGGGACATGGAGTCAAGGATAATAATGAAGAAAGATTTAGTTTCTTGTTGAAGGAGGCTCCAAAATTCAACTTTGTCCAATGTTATAGGAAAGAGAAGAAAAGTGACTTTCAAGCATTTATACTTCATACAAATGGTGCAAGCTTATCAAGATAACATGATCTCTAGGATATTTCATTCATCTAACAATGGCCCATACAAAGAATAAGCTAAATGTTAAAATTGGCAACCAGGGCAAAACTTCATGTGGGTCATGTTATTCATGGCTAATAATATTTTTATTAAATTCCTCTCGTCGAGAGGTGTAGGATTGATATAAAGATCATTCAATTCCGATAAGTATTCATGGAGATATGAATTTATTTTGATTATGGAATTATTATCAAGCCGACCTACAACTCATGTAGGCTCAGAAGCCCAACAATCGCATCTATTCACCCACCAACGTTGTGTATAAATATAAGAGGACTTTTCCTCATTTAGACTCACTCATCTCATCACATCTCTCTCTCTCTACTGCGCAGATATGAGTCTCTTCTCTACTGCGCTGAAATGGGTCTCTCTCTCTCACACATGTGAAGCCGGACGCTGTTGAATTTGAAGCTGCAACTGCAGAAGTAAAGATTGACTTGCGTGGCCTAGAAGATCTCCTCTTTGGAACTGCGCTGTAGGTTCATCTGAACCTCCTTTGAAAGCCGCAACTTTTGGTGGTGGAATGAAGTCAATCCGACGAACGGTTTGCAAGATATCGACTGCCCTAGTTTGAAGCCGGAAACTGCTGAAACTGAAGCTGCAACTGCAGAAGTAAAGATTGACTTGCGTGGCCTAGAATATCTCCTCATCTGAACTGCATTGTAGGTTCATCTGAACCTCCTCTGGAAGCCGAAACTTTTGGTGGTGGAATGAAGTCAATCCGACTGTCGGTTTGTGAGATATGGTCTGCCCTAGTTTGATAATGAAGCTGCTAATGCTGATGCTACTGATCTAGGGTTTGCTACTGCTGATATGAATCAGATTTATTGTACTATTTCTCTCTGCTGAATTATTGAAGATAAAAGAAGATTTGATCAAAGGGTTTCCCCACACATTGTGTTGTTTGTCCCTGGCTAGCCGCCACATCTTGTGTCTCTTGTCTTGGCTTGTTTTCTGTCGATCGTTTAATGTTCTATCTGCACTTTACTTTATGTACATGTGATTGCTAATCGGTGGAATATAATAAGAAAAAGAAGTAAACTGTTATAAGCATAGAACATACCATAACTTAACACTAAATAGATACATAATTCCACATTTTGTACATGCAACAATTAGCCCTAATTATAGCGAAATTCAAATGTATGCAGCGACAAGAAAACTAGCGTTAAATTTGCACTTAAAATGTTAGAGAGTATATCCAACCAGCATCACATTTGCAGATAAGAAGCTCCCAGATAGAAATAGCCCAAATCCATACATCAAAATTGATTCATCATCCAAATAATCCTCCAAGGAAAAAGTGTGAAATTCTCTAAAGATAGAGAGATCCCAATCAATGTTGCAGTAATCGTTATCGGGATATTATCAGCGAGGGGAAAAAATCGTAAAAATCAGAAGTAAAAAAATCGGTAAAAATGGGGAAAAAATAGTAACATACAAAAATATTCAATTTTTTTCAATCTTTTTAATATCTAAAGCATCTACAACATAAAATAAATACATTGACACAAAATATGATAAAAGAACTAATATATAAGATGTGTAATATCATTTCTAGTGCTACATCACATAACAATGAATCATGTCCTGAATAGTAAGTCCTGACTCCTGAGTCCCAACTCAGCCTCAAAATATCAACAAAAAATATAATAATGTATCTCATATCATGAGTCATAATGTCATATACAATGAAATGAACCAAATAACTAAAGTCTAATACTATTGATTTCCTTTGCCCCTCTAGATGTAGATGTCGGTGGAGTTGGCAGTGGACTCTGCTGTGCTCTAGAAGCTGAAGAACTAGGAGCTACAGGAGGTAGACCACGTCCTCTACTGGTGACAGGGGTAGCCTGGGTAGGTTGTGTCACCTCCTCCTCCTGTTGCTCCTCCTCATCAAAAAATCGGAGAATAAAAAATAATAATAATAATATTTCCAAAGATTTTTTCCCAAAAAATCGTGATTTTCCAATATTATTGCGATAATATCACGATTTTCGCAACATTGATCCCAAGTCAAGTGATGATACAAATGAATCCAACTAACTCTTATTTATACACCAATTAGGAGTTTGATTTAGCTAATGAGCCTACATTAGCCCCTAAAAATAAAATAATGTGCAAATGACATAACTTTGGTAACAAGCCCACCAAACTAACTCACAAATGAAAAGATAAGCCTCTCAAAAGGAAAAATAATAATATATGCATGTCGTAGGCCCCTCTAAGTGGCCTAATGAGGTCCATGGATGCCATAATGAAGAATCGGACCCTCAAGAGCAGTGGAGAAGGGGTTGGTTCCTTTAATACCTTCTGGTGCTCCAAATTAATGTGGGGGTACACAAATGTCCTCATGGGTCTCCAAACAAGTCGAAGACGCCTGTAGGTTGCCCTCAACGGCTAGGATGACAATGTAGGAGATGCCACATCGTCATAGAAGTCCTGGATCATCTACCAAGTGTGTGGTGTAGATCTGGGGTTAGTTGGGCATGATGGATCAGGTGCATCCTCCTCTTCCAATAAATAAACCCTGAGAAATCTCTAGATGGCTGTGGAGATCCATGAAGTGCAATCTGTTGCTATGGAGGCCCATGGCTCTCAACGCTCACCCTATATGTGCCAATGTAGCTCTCTGGAGGATTAGGACCCCATATAGGAAGACCAAACCCCAAATGGAAACCATCTGAAATCCTGCATATCAATGCGTTCCCTAGGCTTCCAATACAACAAGTCATTAGAGAAATCGAGTGAGTGAGCTTTACCTAATCATGGACCACCAATGGGGACTTCATAATGGCCTGCCCTTCTAAAATGGACTTTGGGTGTGCCAATGTCTCCTAAACTCCCAATGGGGTTAACCAAATACCCTATTAGGTGGTTTCTGCTTCTAAAGGGAATAATATAGTCAAGGTACATCCGTCAAAAGGTGGTGGCATGTGGCAGGTAGGTGAATGAGGTAGGAAATGAGAGGGGGTAGCCCTAGGTCACATGTTGGGGCATAGGGGTAGCTAATAAGAGGGAAGCCCACACTTGGGTTTATAAGGTGTAGGAGGGAGCAATCGTGGTACATGAGGTGCCCCGGCCTTGATTTTTCCACTCTTATTTATGCCTTTTGCCTTTTTATCATCTTCTTTGATTAATTGCTCAGGGCTCAAGGGGTTAGAGCATGATGTATAATATATAGCAGTGAATTCCCCCCTTTAGGTCGGAAGATTCATCACCCACCAGGGGTTGGGACAATCATGGGTTCCTATATGACGATGAAGGTTCAAAAAACCTGTTGGAACCAGGGTAATGACCATGATGATGGGGTAGAGCTTCATGTAATGGCTTTTGCCCACGTTCTAAATGCTTTTGTCTCAACCATCTTTTGCATTTTGTGGTACTTTTCCTCTTGAATGTATCCATATATGCTTTTGACTTTCTTTTTAGCAGCATCAACCTCTGGGCTTCATTCCAAGCCATGACCCAAGGTGCAAGCAAAGGGAAGGGGTGACCTGACGTTATGTGGACTCGATGGAGGAATGTGGACCCAGGTGGGAGAAGTGATAGATGGGGTAATAATGAATGGAAAGGGGGTAATGTAAACGAATAAGGGAGCGGGACCACGCAACCAAAATCAAGGTTTCCCATGAAATACAATCCCTGAAACCAAGTGGTCAATAAAAGAGATCCCACGGGACTAGAATCTAAGGTTAAGTCCAAAAAGGGGTCTAGGGGACAAAAGCACATACCTAGGCCATTCTTTCCGCCGAATGCCACCATTAATCCATACCCAAAAGTGTCCATGATAAGCAAACTACAAAACTCAATTTCAAAATGACAAGGCATACCTTTAGCTTCAGGAGGCCCACCTTCAAACATACGATCATGGCAAACGGGCGAGGGACCACATGGTTGGCTCAGGTGGCAGAGAAAATGGCACAACGAGCTAGCTGATGGATGCAAGGGGCTACTGGCTGCCGACTAAGGACCATCTTGGAGAAAAAATTTCTCGTAGGGATATTACCCATAAAATGGTGGGTAACAGTTCCTAAGTCTAAACTTAGGGAATATGATTAATTAAAGGGTATTAATTAAGTCACGGTGAGAATCTTCTCGAAAAAGACATGGATCGAGTTCTAGTTAATCTTAGCCATCAATTATGTTTTAATCTTGGTCGTTGATGTCTGAACAAGAGATTATAAGAAGAAACTCGATGGAACTTGGAGAACACACACCAGCAGCTAGTTAGTTGCAAAAGCAGATCTGCTTTTTCAGTGGCTGAAGTTCAGCAGAGGAGATAGAGCCAGAGGGTGAGTTGCAGGGGAGAGAGAGGATATCAGCTATGATCCGGGAAGTGCAGAACGAGTTTCAGAGCAGATAGGAGGAGGAGAGACGCAGTCCACTAGAGCTCTGTGCAATTACTGCGCAGAGGGTGATCCAGAGACCCAACGTATGGATAGAGGGTTCATCTCGGGGTCATGGAATCGCTATGGAGAGTGAGAAATTCATCACTAAATTATTCTCAGTATTTTTCCTCTATTCTGATCTTTGAATTTTCGTACTTGAATTTTCGCTGAAGAATTAATAAAGAAGCCCTCATCTGTTGCACCGGTTTTGCCAAGTTGGATTTTTCCAAGGACAATTGTCCAAAAATAAATGTGTCAATATTTTTATGTGTGTGCTAGAATTTCTCTAATTTTCCAGCATTTATTTTTCCGCAGTATCATTTTTGTGAACGTTGCAGCATATATATTTCAATATTTGTCATAGGAAACTGCAAATAGTTTGTTCAATTAATTTAACAAATAGAAGAAATATTATCAATTGTTGCAGTGGGATTTTGGGTTTCGGAATTTTCACATGGTATCAAGGCATAGAAAGGCGTCAGAGAGCTCAGTAGCAGAAGGGAAGAGGAATTTCGAAACTTTGCGTAGGCAGCGATTCGAAACCCTCTAAGGCAGCGCAGTTCCTTTGGCCAGGAGGGTTGCTTTTTTGAGGAAAAAGTTATTTCTCTGAGAGAGTCGACAGAGAATAAATTTTCCAAATCAAAGAGTATCAAAGGCAGATGGAACAGCAGTATTTTCCTTGCAGAGTAGATCTTCAACGGGGACGCAGTTATTTTGCAACAGTTTGCCGATGCAGAATAATGCCAGGAAGGAAAGGAGAAATAGCATAGAAAATCATAGATAGAATCAACATTCAAGAAGTCTCAGAATTATCTTCCAGGTTGGAGGATGAGTTCGCGTGCTTGCCAGGTTCAGCGTCATCTGGTGTCTGGGACATTGATAGTGGAGCTTTAGCTCATATGACAGGAGTTATAGAATATTTCTCTAGCTATCAGGAGGAGCAGATGGACTTCCACATCACTATGTGAAATAGAACTAAATGTAATCCGGTAGGGAGAGGCACCAAATAATTTTAGACAAAAACTGGAACCAGCACCAGCGCTACTAATGCACTGCATGTGTCAAGATTGGGTATGAATCTAATTTCAGTGTCCCAGTTACAGGACAAGGGGTACAATGTACACTTCGTGGGGAAGAAAGTGTACGTCAAACACTCTAGTTGGAAGAAGGTGAGACAGATTGGAGCTCGGAGCAACAGGCTATACAGGTTGCAGCTCGATTCTCCAATGGCACTGATAAGCAGTGATAATAGCAATGAGAAGGAGCCGAACGAACTATTGCACGGGAGGATGAGACATTTACATCATGTAGCACTTAGGATGCTCAGAGAAACTGTAACAGCAGTTCCAGTTCTCAGCAAAGAGGACGATGATGTGTGTAGAGGATGCGTGCTTGGGAAGTACACAAAGGCAACATATCCTAGAAGTGACAGCAGAGAAAATGGCTTGTTGGGATTGATACACACAGGTATTTGCGGTCCTATGTCCACTAGAGCTCTTAGCGATGGTGAATATTTCGTCACCTTTATTGATGATCATTCCAGTAAGACCTAGATCTATTTCTTAAAGACCAAAGATGAGTTCTTTGATCGGTTCAGAGAGTTCAAGGCTCTCGTAGAAAACACGACAGGGAAAAAGATCAAGGTGCTACGTTCAGATGTTGGAGAATACAAAGATAAAGACTTCACCGACTTCTGCGCAAAGGAAGGCATCAAAAGGGAATGGAGAACTCCATATAATCCTCAGCAGAATGGAGTAGCGGAGCAGAAGAACAAAACAATGGATGGTTTTTGCAAAGGCTATGATGTATGACCAGGATTTGCCCAGATTTTTATGGGCAGAGGCATGCAACACAGCGATCTACATTCAAAACAGAACACCTCATAGGGCATTGGGGAAGAAGACGCCAGAGGAAGTCTTCACAGGAAAGAAGCTTGAACTAAGTCATTTGAGGATATTCGGGAGTGTGGCTTACTGCCACATACCAAATGAAAAGCGTAGTAAATTGGATCAGACTGCAGAGAAGGGGTTTCTCGTAAGGTATAGCAAGACCTCAGAGGCATACAGGATCTACATTCCGAGCAGTATGAAGATTGTAGTGAGACGAGATGTAAAGTTCAAGGAAGACAAAGCTTTTAGGAGATTTCGCGAAATGCCTAAAGGTAATCAGTCAGCAGAAGTTTTGTTAGTCCAGCAGCAGGGGCAACAAGTGGGACAAGCAGAAGGACAGTCACAAGGGTCGAGTACGATGACCAGTACTAGTGTCTCCTTAGGGGTAGGAGATCCAAGGAGTTCACAGCAAGATGGAGCAGCAGGAACAGGAGGAGGAACTGATTGAACCTCCCACCAGCAGTGGTAGAGCCAATAGGGAAGTGCGTCAAACCTTGAGGGACGCAGAGGAGTTTGTCGGAGCTCCTAGGACAAACAAGAGATTGAAAAATCCTAGATCTAACAGCCTCTAGAATCCTACTGTAACAAGCTGAATGTACTTCACCCAGATCGTAAATTAAATTACAAACTTATTTCAGATTTCTTCTTAAACATTGAAGTAAATTACTGAAGCAGCCTACACCATATTAAATATGATTCTGAAACATGGAAACTGAGTAAGGAAATACAAACACATAGGACACCGTTATTTTTGGGAAAATGTCCCCGGAAAAACCCAATGCGAGAAACCAGTGCAACAGCTCTGAGGGTTTATTATTATTAAGCAGTAGCAAATTCTGAATACATCATTGAATACCTCATAGGGTTATTTAGTTAGCAGAATCTTTGTGAGTTTTACCTCACACAATCACTAAGAAAAAGTCTTCGCTATTCCAACTGCTAGATGAGGTGCCCCTGGCAGGCCCTGCGTTGCCTCTATGCTGTCCCAATGAAAATCCTCTCAGGCACAACATCACCCAACTGTGGAATCGATCAGTAGCCCAGAGTCACTACTCTCAGCCTCCCGGTTTCACACCCCAGCTTCCGGCTGCTGAAACTGACCCCCTGCTCTGATTTTCGACACTCTCTCTCCCTCTGCGTTGCTTTTCAATTGCTTTTGCGTGGCCTTTCTAGCCTTGTGTCCGCCTTTGCGTCAAGGCTATTAGATCACTCTCTGCCTCTCTCTGTTGATGTATCTCCCGCTGAGAATCTCTCTCTTCGGAAGCTGCTATCCTTGCCCCTCAACTGCAAGAGATCCTCTCGATCAGAACTTCCTCCTTAGAACTTCTCACTTCATAAATTTGATCTCTTGATCTCTCGATGTGTTTTCCAAATGACCCTCAAGCCCCTTCTTATATCTTCTTGTTGGACAACCAACGGCCTAGATTAAATCATAATCAAAGGCTCAGACCGTTTTGGCTTGATCCATGTCTTTTTCTATAAGTTTCACCTCTGATTAGATTGATACCCATTAATATTTTAATTTTCCTAAGTTTAGACTTGGGAACCTCATTAAAAATATTAATTATTTTAATAAAATCACTTCTAGGTGGAATTTCCCAAAACGCTTTCTGGGTTCTTTAGAATACATGTGCCCAAGCCTCCTTGCAAAATTTGAGACTTAGAGCACATCCGATGCTACCCCAAATCAACAGAGACAACGCAGGCAACCTGACAGATGTCAAGCTTTGGTATCTCAGGATACAGAACCCTCCAACTTTCAGGAAGCCGCACAACAGCAGGTGTGTGTGGATGCCATGGTAGAAGAATACAATTCTATCATGACAAATGATGTTTGGGAGCTCGTGCTTAGACCAAAAGACAGATCAGTTGTAGGTTCCAGATGGATCTACAAGATCAAGTACGTTGCAGATGGAAGTGTAGAGAAGTACAAGGCTAGATTCGTGGCGAAGGGGTATGCACAGAAGGAAGGGATAGACTATGAGGAGACCTTCACCCCAGTTGCCAGATATACCTCTATCAGATCCGTTATATCCCTAGCAGCACAGCTAGGATGGGAGATTCACTAGATGGACGTCAAGACAGCATTCTTGAACAGGGTGATAGAAGAAGAGGTGTATATAGAGCAACCTGAAGGCTTCGAAACTCATGAGAAGCACACTCATGTATGCAGGTTGAAGAAAGCCCTATATGGGCTCAAACAAGCACCCAGGGCATGGTATGGTCGGATTGACAGTTATTTGCAGCAGTTGGGATTCATCAAGAGTGATGCAGATCCCAATCTCTACTATTTGATGGTGGAGAATGAGCCTCTAATTTTGGTTTTGTATGTAGATGACTTGTTTTTGACAAGATCATCAAGGCTCATAAAGGACTGCAAAAGGAACCTTGAAGCAAAATTCAACATGAAAGATATGGGGTTGATGCACTATTTTTTAGGATTGGAGGTGTGGCAGAAGAATGGGGGGATCTTCCTTGGGCAAGGGAGATATGCTATAGATATTCTGAAGAGATTCAAAATGCAGGATTGTCGACCCATGACGACACCCATGATCACTAATAGGAAGAAGATAGATGCATCACGGGACAAGGAAGTTGACCCCACCTTGTACAGATAGCTCATTGGTTCGCTCATGTATCTGGTTAACACTAGGCCAGACATTTGTTTCGTTGTCAATACCCTTAGTCAGTTTATGGTAGAACCGAAAAGGGTACATTGGGCAGCAGCTAGGCACATTCTTAGATATGTGTGTGGAATAGTCAGATATGGATTGAAATATACTCAAGGAGATGACGTCATATTATTTGGATTCACAGATGCAGATTGGGCAAGTAGTTCAATGGACAGGAAACGTACCTTTGGGTACTGCTTCATTGTTGGATCAAGGATGGTCTCTAGGTGCAGCAGGAACCAGAAGTCAATAGCACTGAGCTTAGCAGAAGTTGAATATATGGCAGCCAGTACAACTACGTGTGAAGCTATATGGATTAGGAAGCTGCTCGTGAGTTTGTTCAAAAAGAAGATGGGAGCGACCAGTGTTTACTTTGATAATCAAAGTTGCATAAAAATCTGAGAATCTAGTATTTCATGATAGGTCGAAGCACATTGATATCAGATGTCATTTCATTAGAGACTGTGTCCAACGTGGGGCAGTCCAGCTGCAGTATGTTCCCACAGGAGATCAGGTAGCAGACATACTCACGAAAGCTCTAGGGAGAGCTAAGTTCATCCAGTTCAGGGAATAGACGGGTATGGTGGAGAACACGGTTTAGTAGCAAAAATAGATGGATTCTCAGCAGCAGCAGGAGCAGATGAGAGGGATTTGTAGTGTTGGCAACAGTTCAGCAATGCCAGCAGCAGCATAGATGCAGCGTATATCAGAGTTGCGCAGTAGTTGGTGGGCAGCAATAGCCAGACATCAGTAGCGTGACAGGAGATGGTGCAGAGACAAGGTGTTGCTTCAGTGGGTGCAGCACTAGAACACTTTACTCGCTAAGAGGGAGTGTTAGTTTTTGTAGCATCGAATGTGTTCTAACCAAAAAATTTGGTGGAGAGGCTAGAATACATGTATTCTCCAAAACAAAGAAATCGTTTCTGGAAATTTCACCTAGAGACGACTTAATTAAAATAATTAATCATTTTTTAATGGTTCCTAAGTCTAAACTTAGGGAATATGATTAATTAAAGGGTATTAATTAAGTCATGGTGAGAATCTTCTAGAAAAAGACATGGATCGAGTTCTAGTTAATCTTAGCCATCGATTATGTTTTAATCTTGGTCGTTGATGTCTCAACAAGAGATTATAAGAAGAAACTCGATGGGACTTGGAGAACACACACCAACAGTTATTCAGTTGCCCAAGCAAATCGATTTTCTCAATGGCTGAAGTTCAGCAGAGGAGATAGAGCCTAAGGGTGAGTTGTAGGGGAGAGAGAGGGTATTAGCAGTGAACCGAGAAGTGCAGAACAAGTTTCGGAAGAGACAGGAGGAGGAGAGACGTAGTCCACTAGAGCTCTGTGCAATTACTACGCAGAGGGTGATGCAAAGACCTAGCGTATGGACAGAGGGTTCATCTCGGGGTCAGGGAGTCGCTGTGGAGAGTGAGAAATTCATCACTAAATTTCTCTCAGTATCTTTCCTCTGTTCTAATGTTCAAATTCTTGTACTTGAATTTCTGCTAAAGAATTAATAAAGAAACCCTCACTTGCTGCACCGGTTTTCCCAAGTTGGGTTTTTCCGGGGACAATTGTCCAAAAACAATTGTGTCTATTTTTATGTGCGCTAAAATTTCTCTAATTTTCCAACATTTATTTTTCCACAGTATTTGTTTTGTGAAGGTTGCAGCGTATATATTTCAATATTTGCCTTAGGAAACTGCAAATAGTTTGTTCAGTTAATTTAACAAATAGAAGAAATATTATCAGTTGTTGCAATAGGATTCTGGGTTTTGGAATTTTCACAGTCCATGATTAGGTAAGCTCATTTACTCGATTTCTCTAATGACTTGTTGTATTGGAAGGCTAGGGGACGCAATGGATCTTATGCAAGATTGTAGATGGTTTCTATTTGGGTTTGGTCTCCCTATACGGGGTCCTAATCCTCCGGAGAGCTACATTGGCACATGTAGGGTGAGCGTTGAGAGCCATGGGCCTCTACAGGAGTAGATTGCACTCCATGGATCCCCACAGCCATTCAGAGATTGCTCGTGGTTCACTTAATGGACGAGGAGGATGCACCTAATCTATGATGCCCAACTGGCCCCAAATCTACACCATACACTAGGCAGAGGATCCAGGACTTGCACAATGATGTGGCATCACCTACACCATCATCCTAGCCTTTGCAGACGATCTACAGGGATCTTTGATTTGTTTGGAGACCCATGAGGACACTTGTGTTCCTCCACATGTCATTTGGAGCACCACAAATTATTACAAGGGGCCAACCCATTGTCCACTGCTTTTGAGGGTCCTATTCTTCATTGTGGCACCCATGGACCCCATTAGGCCTCTTAGAGGGCCCGACGACATGCACAGATTATTATTTGACCTCTTGAGAGGCTTACTTTTTTCATTTATGAGCTAGTTTGGTGGGCTTGTCACCAAAAGTTGTATTATTTGCACGTTATTTTACTTTTGGGGCTTATGTAGGCCAAGGAGGCTAATTCGAACTCCTAAGATGTGTGTAAATACAAGTGAGGTGAGATCATTTCTCATCATCACTTTGGATTGGATCTCTCTCTTCTTTAGAGAATTTCCCACTTCTTTTCTGGAGGATGAATTCGAGCATTTAGGGATGAATTTTGGTGTATGGTTATTGGTCTATCTTCTCTTGAAGCTTCTCTATTGTCATTTGTGAATGGTTGGATATACTCTACTTCATGTAAGTATGAAATTTTGATGTTATTCTTGTTACTTTTGTCATATATTCTGGATTGGAATTTTCGTTGTTTTAGGGCTAATTGCTACATGCAAATTATTGCTTAATATTGTGGGATTGTCTCTATTATAACGCTCTATCCATGTAGTGTGAACGAAATCTCCTACAAATAAAATCTAACCTTGATAAGCCATTCCTCTTGTGCATTTGAAGTATAAAAGCTACAAGATTGTTTTCACTTGACCTAGAGGATTTATGAAATAATTTTGAGGCCTCCTTGACTGGGAACCAAGAAATCTTACACATAATCAACATAGGCTCCATTGTCCCAAGGATTAAGGCACCGATCTACCAAGGGTGGTCATCAAAACTCTTAGTCTTTCACCTTCTCCCAAGTCTAGCCACATTAGGGTGCCTAGGGTATCAATTTCCCGACAAAATAGACACTGAAAGAATTCGGTCTCCTAGGGTCTCCTGCACTGGCATTTCTTCTAGCCCTAATCCAAATTTGAAGACATTCCGACGGTGGAATTGGGAGAAAAGCCAAGCCCTAGCTTCAGGACCAAAACTTGCCCTTCCATCCCCAAGGCTAGCACTTCCTAGGGTCAAACCATCTTTGAGTAATAATATTTTCCTTGATCCTCTCTCCACCTTGTCTAGGGTAAAAATATCATTGGTTGCTACATTCCTTCCTCATACCCTAGACTGGGTCCACTTGGCCCCGTGTGGTCCCACTCCTTTGAAAGGCCATTCTTTAGGAACCATCTGGGATACCAATTCTAACAAGGATTTTAGGGATTGGGAAACTCCTTCATAAGTCTTATCCCATAAACCTAGCCCTCAAATCCTCTCTTCCTTTCCCTAGATTACCTAGTACCTTGCTTACAAAGCAAGCAATCTTTATGCTTGAAATTCTGGGAAAGGGTTATTCGGGTCACTCGTATTCATTGACTTCTCCTTAATAGGTGACTCCACATATACTGGGTCTCCTCCTATTGGTGAAAGTCCATAAATACAAGGGAGCCTTAACTGAGGTGAAAGTGGGCTAAGACTCCATTTATTGCCCTTGGCCTAGCATTTTCCCTTTAGGGATTTCCCTTAGGTCCACTACTAGTTTGAACGGTAATAGGGCCACAATCACAAGCACATCACAGAAGGATCTCGACCACAGTAGCTCTCACATAGGCTCAAGCGTGCAGCTGGAGCCTTCCAGTCGCACAGACAACTCACTGTGCATGCGACCGGGAGTTAGGGTTTTCACAGGCCTAGTCGCTTGCTCGCCATAGACCAGATCCAGCCCTAGTCGCTCACTCGATGGGCTTAAGGATCCGACTGGGCGGCTATAGTCACTCACATAACATCTTGAAGGTTGCGACTGAAGCTCAAAGATAGATCTAGGTAGATCTTACTACTCTCACTCACTTGCAGTGCTTCAGAGAGCGGCCAGGAAGCTATAGTCGCTCGGATGACTCCTCCTCCATGCACCCAAGAACTAAAAGATGAAATCTCAGTTATCTGAATATTTCGCTCAGTGACCGCAGGGTTCGGCAGTTGACTGTAGTTAGTGATAGTTCAGTACAGACTTCGGAATCAGTATTTTGAGTATAAGCTTTGTTGGGTTTATTCATGGATGTTGTAGTTGTTTTTGTTGGTTAGTTACATAGATGAAGATATGGATCATTGTACTCTCTTTTGCTAAATCATTTGATGACAATCTAGAAGAAGAAGAATTTGCAAGGGTTTTCCCCATAGTGGGTTTTGCCTTGGTCTCCAACCAATCCTAGTGTCTCTACGTGTGCATGATTTTTTTCTATTGTTCCTTTATGTTTCGCTACATTGATGATGACGATATTGTTCTTTATACATAGTTGCATATGCTGCTTAATAATGATGTATATCTGGATAATGTTATGATGTTATGGGGTGAGCTCAATGTGTTAATGAAGAAATGTAATTATCAAAGCAAAGAACAATATAGCCCTATGGAAAATTAACATGGAATCATATTTGGGCTGAAGAAAAGTCATGGAGATCACCCCTATCATGACACCGATGATGGAAGTGTTGATTTATGGTAGCATCAGATGTGCTCTAGCCATGAAAATTGGTGGAATGGCTAAAGCACATGAGATCTCCAAGACCCAGAAATGGTTTGGGGAAATTCCACCAAGTTAGAGAGATATTAAAATAATTAATATTTTTAATGGGGTTCCTAAGTCTAAACTTAGGAAAATTAAAATATTAATGAGTATTAATATAAAACTGCGTGAGAAGGTTTTAAATGGCACGGATCAAGCCAAATCTAATCTTAGCCATTGATTAGAGACTTAATCTTGGTCATTGAGAATCAACAGGAAAAGTATAAGAAGAGGCTTGAGGGTCAGTTTGAGATACACCAAGATTGAGCAATCAATTCGATTTTCTGAAGCGGGGTTTGCGAGAAAATTCGAACAAGTGATCTGAGTTGCAGCGAGGGGCAGTGAGTACATAGCAGAGAGAAGGAGATAGTGCCTGAGGGTCAGCGCAGAGCTTGGAGAGGCTACACAGAGCTAGCCAGAGCTACACAGAGGCAGCAGGAGCCACGCAGAGGTAGCTAGAGACTGCGCAGAGGCTGAGGGGCCTGTGTGGGTGACGGAGAAGGCCAGAAAGTTGATGCAGAGAAGTAGAAGGCTGACGCAGAGGGTTCAGGAGTGACGTTGTGGCTAGCAGAGCTGATGCAGAGCCGAGAGGAAGCGCCAGAACAATTTTCGTGGGGCAGAATTGCTAGATATCTGCCTCCGAGAAGAGGTATTACTACCATGTAGAAATCTCTGTTGGGTGAGCCAGTTTGGCACACTAGTTGTACTCAAGAAAGTTGCTTAATAATAAAATCCTCAAAACTGTTGCGTCAGTTTTCCCGCATTAGCTTTTTCCGGGGACGATTGTCCAAAAATAACGGTGTCCCTTGTGTGTTTGTCTATTATTTCAGTTAATGATCTGTATATGAGTTGAGACTGCATTTGTGATTATTTTCAGTATTTATATGGTTAAATAATTTGTTAAGGAATAAACAAGTAGGTGAAATAAACCAGATAATGCAATAGGAATTTCTGACGTGTCAGACTTGTAGATTTCAACATGGTATCAGAGCATTGTAGATCACAGGGGGACTGTGTTGATTTGGAGTAGCATCAGATGTGCTCTAGCCACGAAATTTGGTGGAAATGTTGGGCCACATGAGATCTCCAATACCCAAAAAGGGTTTGGGCAGATTCTAAACAATTCAGAAGATATTAAAATAATTAATATTTTTAATGGAGTCCCTAAGTCTAAACTTAGGGAAAATAAAATATTAATGTGTATTAATATGAAACTATGTTAGACTGGTCCAAAAGACATGGATCAAGCCAGATCTAATCTTAGCCGTTGATTAGGGACTTAATCTCGACCGTTGATATGTCAACAGTGAAAGTATAAGAGGAGGCTTGAGGGTCGCTTGGAGAAAACACCAGATGATTAGTCATTCTATTCTCTAGAGCCGGGTTTGCTAAGAGAGATAAAATCAGTGATCGGGAGAGCAGCTGAGAGGCATTGAGTACAGAGAAACAGAGAAAGCAGAGATTGTGCCAGGAGACCAGCTGAGAGGCATTGAGTACAGAGAAACAGAGAAGGCAGAGATTGTGCTGGGAGAGAAGTGCAGCAGCCAAGGAGAGTAACGCAGAGCCAGCAAGGGCTGACGCAAGGCCACGCAGAGGCAGCCAAGTGCTGCGCAGAGCACCAGAGAGGCCAAGGTGTCTGACGCAGAGGCCCAGAAAGCTGACGCAGGTTCTCCTAGAGCTAACGCAGGCCAAGAAAGGCTGATGCAGGGCCAGCGTGGGACAGAGGAGCTGAAGCAGTTCAGATTGGGCAGACACTGGGGTTGCAAGAACAGTTTTGTGCTGAGGAACTGCCAAAAGGATTTTCTAGGGTTTCAGCTAGGAGATTTCTCTCAAACTATGAGGTATAGTTGCTAAGGAAATTCTCTGTTGGGTAGGCCATTTTCGGCACCTAGATTGTACTCTGATATTGCTTAATAAGAAAACCCTCAGATAGCTGCACCAGTTTTCTCGCATTGGGTTTTTCTGGGGACATTGGTCCAAAAATAATGGTGTCATGTGGTGTGTTTGTTCTTGTTTCTTTTAGTTGCTGATCTGTAATATGTTGAGCATGCACTGGTGTTTATTTTCAGTATTTACTTTGTAAATAACTTGTTAAAGAAAAAATAACAAGTAGGTAGGAATAAATCAGAAAAAGTGCATGAAGGGTTTCTAACTAAGGAAAATTAGAAACTTCAACATGGTATCAGAGCGTGATTGCAGATCACAGGAGAACTAAGAGACATCGGCCAAGCGGAGCAACGGCAGCAGAAAACAGTTGTCCCGAAGTGACAAAAGCTGTTTCTAAAAGCGCAGAGGCCAAGAAGTGTGACGCAGAGCCAGCGAGAGCCACGCAAAAGAAGTCGGGGGTTGCGCAAAGCCTCAAAGAGGCCAGCGTTGCTGACGCAGAGGGCCAGAGGGCTGATGCAGGGCATCCCAGGGCTGACGCAGACCCATCCGGGGTAATGCAGAGCCAACGTGAGGTGGAGAGGGGCTAACGCAATTCACAGAGAGGCAGTTGCTAGGGTCTAGAAGGTTGTAAGAATATTGCAGAGTGGAGCTGGTGAGGTACTGTAGTCATAATAGTATCTGACAGAGCAGGGCCAGAGGAGTTGTTACCAAGGGTTTCTAGCTGAGGAACTTGGATCAGCAGTGGAGTTGCACAAGACAATCAGAGTAGGGGACATCTCGAGAAGCGGCAGAAGGATTTCCAGGAGGGAAATCAGGACTCAGAGGGAGTCCAGAAGATAACTTCCAGACGAGAAGTAGAGACTCAGAGGAGTAGAACATAGGACTTCCAGGAGGGAAGTAGAGGAGCGTCATGGCACTACATGGGGTAAGAGACCAGGATAGACTGGACGGAGCATCGAACTTCGCAGTCTGGAAGGCCAGAATCTTATCAGTGCTTGACAGGAATCGTGTCAAAAACGTCGCCTTGAAGACGATAGCTATCCCAGTTGACCCAAATGATATTGACAAGTACGAAGAGGCGATGGTGAGGGCCAAGTACATTATCCTTGACAGGTTCAAGGATCATGTGGTACCACATATAGCCGAGAAGGAAACGGCAATTGAGATGTGGGAGGCTCTCAAGAACCTGTACCTGCATACTTCTGTCAAGAGAAGAATGCTGCTCAAGAACCAAATGAGGTCGTATCAGATGAAGAAGGGTCAATCAATTGACACCTTCCTCGGAGGACTGAACGAGATCCGAGACCAGTTGACCTCTATAGGAGCGACACCGGATTAGGAGCTTATGGTGAGGACAGCCCTGAATGTTGTCTCAGAAGATTGGGAAGAGTTGTCCAGAGTATCCTGCGCAGAGGGACTCTTCGACCTTGGGACGAGAAGTGGGTAGCTCTTCGCCAGGAAGAGATCAGACGGCAGTCGAAGACAGGTAGCAGCAGCAAAGGGATCAAAGTTCAGCAGGAGGAGGATGTGGCCCTAGCATCTGAGGGAAAGCAGGAGAAGCGGAAGAAGAAAGATCTCTCCAAGATCAAGTGCTTCCACTATGGGGAGATGGGTCATTATGCAACCCAGTGCCCAAGGAAGAAGAGTAAGGGAGAGTCTTCTCAGACTAAGGCAGCACCAGCACGGGCAAAGAAGGAAGTTTTGACAAACGATGACTATGCCATGAGTGCACAAGTGCCACTTGAGCGGAAGTGGAGAGACATCGAGCTGTAGTCAGGCGGACTACAGGCGATGAGGGGCAAGATCCTCGAGGTACCCAGCCTATTGGATTAGACCTTGCTACGGGAGCCCCAAAGAGGAGTAGCAGCACTGGTTGATGTGGGTAGAGACGGATGCGGATGGAGCGGCAGAGAGAGCTACAGTGCAAGAGTCCTGAGACAGCGCAAGGCTAGCAGGCTGCAGCAGTGCAAGAGGCACAGGAGTGTTGCACCAGTGCAGGATGGCACAGAGAGGTGTGCAACGGTGCAAGATGCAGGGAGTTGTTGCAGCAGCGCAGAGGTCAGAGAGGGAGAACTTGTCAGCAGCAGAGGGAGCTTCAACATTAGTGGGTGTCTCTAGCCGAACAGGGAGGTCAGGTTGGGAGATCAGTTACTTACTTCTCAGTAACTAAGTTGCAGTGCAGCAGTGGGCAGCACGATGCAGCATGATGAGAGGAGGTGCAGTGCGGATCCAGTGCTAGGAGAAAGGAACAGCAGCAGCACAGATGCAGAGGGAGCTATCGTACAGATGCAGCAGTGGCAGTGGCAGAAGCATGGGCAGCAGTACAGGAAGAAGAATAAGGGAGAGTCTTTCGAGCCTAAGGCAGCGCCAGCACGGGCAGAGAAAGAAGTTTTGACAGACGATGACTGTGCCATGAGTGCACATGTGCCACTTGAGCAAAAGTGGGGAGACATCGAGCTGTAGTCAGGCAGACTACAGGCGATGAGGGGCAGGATCCTCGAGGTATGCAGCCTCTTGGATTAGACCTTGCTACGGGAGCCCCGAAGAGGAGTAGCAGGACTGGCTAATGTGGGTAGAGACAGATGTGGATGGAGTGGCAGAGAGAGCTATAGTGCAAAAGTCCCGAGACAGCGCAAGGCTAGCAGGCTGCAGCAGTGCGAGAGGCACAGGAGTGTTGCACCAGTGCAGGATGGCATAGAGAGGTGTGCAAACGGTGCAAGATGCAGGGAATTGTTGCAGCAACGTAGAGGTTAGAGAGGGAGCACTTGTCAGCGGTAAAGGGAGCTTCAACATCAGTGGGTGTCTCTAGCCCAACAGGGAGGTCAGGTTGGGAGAACAATTACTTCCTTCTCAGTAACTGAGTTGCAGTGCAGTAGTGGGCAGCACTATGCAACATGATGAGAGGAGGTGCAGTGCGGATGCAGTTCTAGGAGAAAGGACCAGCAGCAGCATGGATGCAGAGGGAGCTGTCATACAGACGCAGAAATGGCAGTGGCAGAACCATGGGCAGCAGTACAGAGGATGTTGGGCAGGAAGGCCTAGCATCAGCACAGGGACCGATGTCGGATGATCAGAGTAATACTCAGTGAGGAGTATTGCTAGAGCACAGTCCTCGCTAAAAGGGAGTGTTTATTTGGGGTAGCATCGAATGTGCTCTAGCAACGAAATTTGGTGGAGAGGTTGGGGCACATGAGATCTCCAATACCCAGAAAGGGTTTGCGCAGATTCTAAACAGTTCAGAAGATATTAAAATAATTAATATTTTTAATGGAGTCCCTAAGTCTAAACTTAAGGAAAATAAAATATTAATGTGTATTAATATGAAACTGTGTTAGACTGGTCCAAAAGACATGGATCAAGCCAAATCTAATCTTAGCTGTTGATTAGGGACTTAATCTCGGTCGTTGATATGTCAACACGAAAAGTATAAGAGGAGGCTTGAGGGTCACTTGGAGAGAACACCAGATGATCAGTCATTCTATTCTCTAGAGCAGGGTTTGCTAAGAGAGATAGAATCAGTGATCGGGAGAGCAGCTGAGGGGCATTGAGTACAGAGAAACAAAAAAGGCAGAGATTGTGCTGGGAGAGCAACATAGCAGCCAAGGAGAGTGACGCAGAGACAACAAGGGCTCACGTAGGGCCACGCAGAGGTAGCCAAGCGCTATGTAGAGCACCAGAGAGGCCAGCATGTCTGACACAAAGGCCCAGAAAGTTGACGCAGGGCCTCTTGGGGCTGACGCAGGCCAGGAAAGGCTGACACAGGGCCAGCGTGGAACAGAGAAGGGCTAACGCAGTCTAGATTGGGTAGATGCTGGGGTTGCAGGAACAGTTTTGTGCTGAGGAACTGCCGGAAGGATTTTCCGAGGTTTCAGCCAGGAGATTTCTCTCAAACTGTGAGGTATAGCTGCTAAGGAAATTCTTCGTTGGGTAGGTCAATGTCAGCACCCAGATTGTACTCTAATATTGCTTAATAAGAAAACCCTCAGATAGCTGCACCGGTTTTCCCGCATTAGGTTTTTCCGGGGACATTGGTCCAAAAATAATGGTGTCATGTGGTGTGTTTGTTCTTGTTTCTTTTAATTGCTGATATGTAATATGTTGAGCATGCACTGGTGTTTATTTTCAGTATTTGCTTTGTAAATAACTTGTTAAAGAAAAAATAACAAGTCGGTAGGAATAAATCAGAAAAAGAGCATGAAGGGTTTCTAACTAAGGAAAATTGGAAACTTCTATAGACTGAAGGCGTCAGCATAATCAGAAATATTTGCAGCAGTAGCAGCTGTCCCAAGAGACAGAGTTGCTCCTACGCAGAAAGCAGCAGAGACGGAGTCACATAGAGGGCCTGCATCATCGCTTCGAGCCAGAGAGAGGCCTAGCGCAAAGGAAGAGAGAGGAAGAAGAGGCTCATAAAGAGCCACGTCATCCTACTCAGTCAGGTAGGTTTGACGCAGTTGGCTAGAGGAGTGATTCGATCATTTGCCGGATTGCACAGAGTTGAAACGCTCAGTTTCTTTTGTTGCTGAGGCGTAGGGAGCTGTGGGCAGATTGTGGATTAAGAAGCATGTGGGGTGTTGTTGTTGTCGAAGCATAATAGTACCTAACAGGACAGAACCAAGGTAGAGGGAGTTGCTGACTTGACGGATTTCTAGCCAAGAAATCCAGATCTGAGTTGCAATTGCAAAGAGGATCAGAGAAGAGCAGATCGACAAATGGCGAGAAGATTTCCAGCAGGGAAATCGAGACTCAGGGGGAGTCTAGGAGAGAATTTCCAAGAGGGAAGTCGAGACTCAGAGGGAGTCCAAAAAAGGAGCAGAGATGGCAATGAATGGAATGAGGGATCAGGACAGGTTGGACGAGGCCTCCAACTTTGTCATCTAGAAGGCCAGGATCCTATCTGTTCTGGATAGACATCGCATCAAGGGCTTCGCCTTGAGAACTGTCGCTATCCCAATTGACCTAGCTGATAATGAAAGGTATGAGGATGCAATGGCGAAGGCAAAGTGCATAATCCTTGATGGGGTCAAGGATCATGTAATATCACATATTGCCGAGAAGAACACGGCAAAAGAGATGTGGGATACCTTGACGACATTGTATCAGGGCACTTTCGTGTAGAAGATGTTATTAGAAAATTAGTTGCGGTTGTATCAGATGCAAAAGGGGGAGCAACTAGATCTATACCTCAGCAGGTTGCAAGAGATTCGGGACCAACTTACTTCCATAGCAGCCACATCGGATCAGGAGTTCATGGTGAAGACAACCCTGAATGTAGTCTCCGAATTGGGAGACATTTGTCCAAAGCATTTTGGCCAAAGTTGATCTTCCAAGATGGGAAGAGATGTGGGCAGCTCTTCGCCAAGAAGAGATCATACAGTTGACCAAGGCGGGAAGTAGCAGCAAAGGAGGTCGAATCCAGAAAGAGTTGGAGGAGGATGCAGCTCTGGCATCTGCGAGACAGCAAGGGAAGAGGAAGAAGAAGGACGTCTCCAAGGTGAAGTGCTTCCATTGTGAGGAGTTGGGTCATTATGCAACCCAGTGTCCAAGGAAGAAGAATAAGGGAGAGGCTTCTGACTCCAAGGCAGCTCTGGCTAAGGCGGAGAAAGAAGTCGAGACTGATGACGACTGTGCCATGAGTGCTCATGCACCTCTACAGAAGAGGTGGGGAGACATCGAGCTATAGTGACAAGGACTATAGAAGATGAGGAGCAGGATCCTTGAGGTACCCAAACTCTTGGATCATATCCGGCTACAGAAGCCCCGAATGACAGTAGCAGAATTACGAATGTTGATAGAAGCAAGATGTGGATGGAGCGACAAGGCAATGCTAGAGTACAGAAGTCTGTAGCAGCACAGTGGGGGTTGCAGCAGTGCGAAAGGCACAGAGATGGTTGCAACAGTGCAGAAAGGCACAGAGGTGGTTGCAACAGTGCAAGAGGCACAGAGGTGGTTGCAGCAGCGCAGAGGCAGCAAGGTAGCACAGGATAACAGCAGAGATAGCTTCAACATCAAGAGGCTTCCAGACTGACAAGGATGTCGGTATTTGGGTAGATCAATTACTTACTTCTCAGTAATTGAGTTGCAGTGTAGCAGTTAGCAGTGGTAGTGCTATGGTCAGCATGATGCAACATGTTGAGAGGGAGATGCAATACAGATGTAGCAGTGGCAGTGGCAGAGCCATGGGCAGCAGTACAGGAGGCAGCAGTGCAGTGGATGTAGGGCAGCAGGCCCAACATCAGCACAAGTACCAGTTCTGGATGATCAAGGTGATGTTCAGTGGTGGAGCATTACCAAAGCACATTCCTCGCTAAGATGGAGTGTTGATTTGTGGTAGCATCGGATGTGCTCTAGCCATGAAAATTGGTGGAAAGGCTAAAGCACATGAGATCTCCAAGACCCAAAAATGGTTTGGGAAAATTCCACCCAGTTAGAGAGATATTAATATAATTAATATTTTTAATGGGGTTCCTAAGTCTAAACTTAGGAAAATTAAAATATTAATGGGTATTAATATAAAACTGGGTGAGAAGGTTCTAAATGACATGGATCAAGCCAAATCTAATCTTAGCCGTTGATTAGAGACTTAATCTTGGTCGTTGAGAATCAATAAGGAAAGTATAAGAAGAGGCTTGAGGGTCAGTTGGAGATACACCAAGATTGATCAGTCAGTTTGATTTTCTAGAGAGGGGTGTGCTGAGAAAATTCGAACAAGTGATCTAAGTTGCAGTGAGGGGTAGTGAGTACATAGCAGAGAGGTAGAGATAGTGCCTAAGGGTCAGCGCAGAGCCGAGAGAGGCTACGCAGAGGCAGTCAAAGCTACACAGAGGCAGCAGGAGCCATGCAGAGGTAGCTAGAGACTGCGCAAAGACTGAGGGCCCTGTGTGGGTGATGCAAAAGGCCAAAAAGCTGACGCAGAGAGGTAGAAGGCTGACGTTGAGGGTTCAAGAGTCACGATGTGGCTAGCAGAGCTGACGCAGAGCCGAGAGGAAGCGCCCCAACAATTTTCATGGGGCAGACTTGCTGAATATCTGCCTCCGAGAAGAGGTATTATTGTTGTGTAGAAATCTTTGTTGGGTGAGCCAGTTTGGCACCCTAGTTGTACTCAAGAAAGTTGTTTAATAATAAAACCCTCAGAATTGATGCACTGGTTTTCCCGCATTGTGTTTTTCTGGAGACGATTGTCCAAAAATAACGGTGTCCCTTGTGTGTTTGTCTATTACTTCAGTGGATGAACTGTATATGAGTTGAGACTACATTTGTGTTTATTTTCAGTGTTTATATAGTTAAATAACTTGTTAAGGAATAAACAAGTAGGTGAAATAAACTAGATAATGCAGTAGGAATTTCTGACGTGTCAAACTTAGAGATTTCAACAGTAAGAAGAGGATGGAGGTGACCTAAAAGAATTCTAGGGTTTAAAGAAAACCTTTGGCAATTTGTGTATTAGGTTTTTATTGATATTATAAAGTTAGGGTTTGAGAGAAACCCTAGTTTATGGCAAGATTTGAGATATGAAATCTTAAAACCCTAGCATGGTCAAAGTAAAGATGTCCAAGCACTTGTGACAGATTTGACGAAGCCTTAGATGGGATAGTCTCTACTAGGCCTGGTTGTTGATAAAGTTGAATGAAGGCAACATTGTTATGTGGACAATGGACAGTGATGGCTAGTTCAAGAGGGAGAGGATCACCTCTCATTGAAGATAAGTATTTCCTGACTTATGATGCTCCTTTATGTTTTAACTTTTGTCTAGACTTATGGGTCTGATTATTATGGATCTGATTATTGTTTTGATCATTAATTATACTTCCTGCATGTATATTTGAGTATTTGGATGTTTCTTGTTGGAATTTCTAAGTCTATCTGTTATAAACCCTTCATGTACTTTACTGATTTATTCCTACCTACTTGTTTTGTTAATTAACAAGTTATTTACCATGTAAATACTAGAAATAAATACAAGTACATGCTCAACACATTACAGATCATCAACTGAAGGAAACAGAAACAAGCGCACAAGTGACACCATTGTTTTTGAACTAATGTCCCCGGAAAAACCCAATGCGGGAAAATCGGTGCAGCTATCTAAGGGTCTGATTTATTAAGCAGTTTTAGAATACAATCTGAGTGCCAAATCCAGCTCACCCAATAGAGAAAAATCTCGGCAGTCGTACCTCTCTACTCAGAAGCAGATACTATGGCTGAAACCCCGGATAAACACTCCGGTAGCCCCACAGCTCCAATCTACCCCACAAAACCCCAGCGTCAGCCTCTAGGGATTGTGCCAGCTCTTCTCTAGCCCAGCATTATCCCAACATCACTCTGGTTGGGCCTGCGTCAACCTCTGGAGGCACTGCGTAAGTCCTCTAGCCGTCTGTGTCACTCACGCTGGCCCTCTGAGGCACTGCGCAGCACCTGGCTGCCTCTGCGTGAGCCCTGGCTAGCTCTGCGTGAACCCTTGACTGGTTCTGCGTCCCTCTCTCCGGCTACTGCGCTGATACTCCCGGTGCTATCTCTACCTCTCTGCTTCTGTATTCATTGCCCCTCAGCTGCAACTCTGATCACTCTCTCAACTTTCTCAGCAATCCCAGCCCCAGAAGGTCGAAATCTTGATCTCTTCGTGTGTTCTCCAAGTGACCCTCAAGCCTCATCTTATACTTTTCTCGTTGACAAATCAACAACCGAGATTAAGTCCCTAATCAATGGCAAAGATTAGATCTGCCTTGATCCATGACTTTTGGACCATTCTAACACAGTTTTAAATTAATTCACATTAATATTTTCTTTTCCCTAAGATTAGACTTAGGGACTCCTTTAAAAATATTAATTATTTTAACATCTCCCAAATTGTTCAGAATCTGTCCAAACCCTTTCTGGGTATTGGAGATCTCATGTGCCTCAACATCTCCACCAATTTTCATGGCTAGAGCACATCCAATGCTACCCCAAATCAACACTCCCTCTTAGTGAGGACTATGCTCTAGCAATACTCCTCACTAAGTATCACCCTGATCATCCGGCATCAGTCCCTGTGCTGACGCTAAGCTTGTTGCCCATCATCTGCACTGTTGCATCCTGTACTGTTACCCATGGCCCTGCCACTGCCACTGCTGCATCCGTACTGCAACTCCTTTTGCATCTGTGTTGCTGCCCATGGCCCTACAACTGCCACTGCTGCATCTGCACTGCAACCCCTCTTATCATGCTGCATCATGTTGCTCATAACACTACCACTGCTAATTGTTGCACTGCAACTCAATTACTAAGAAGTAAGTAACTGATCTCCCTACTTTGACATCTTTGTCAGGCTAGAGACACCCTCAATGTTGAAACTCTCTCTGTCGCTGACAAGTGCTCCCTCTCTGACCTCTGCGCTGCTGCAACAAATCTATGCATCTTGCACCGTTGCACACCTCTTTGTGCCATCTTGCACTGTTGTTCTTGTAACATCCTTGTTTTTGATAAGTTAGCTATTAGATGAAAAAATCAAAATGCCATATAAAAAATGACAAGTTAGGATATGCCAATATGGACCAAAAACAACTTGGAAAATAAAAATGTTAGGAATCATTATTATTACAGGTCCATATCAAATAAAATGATAAGATAGTTGCTCTAAAAAAAGAAGGCAAAATAAAAAAGTTAGATAAGCAACAAAAGAAAAATATTTGCTTTAGAAAATAAAATTAAAGTCGCTAGCTCAAATGCACCTTTTAAAATGATCTTTTGATTAATCATGCTTAACTTCTTTAATTATGATTTAGTTATTATAATAAAGCTTGATGACCTTATAAATAAGTCACATCATACACTTTTGTCATATTGGCGGAGGCAACAAAATGACACATCGATCACCGATAACCAATGGGCACTTTTAAACGAGGATTGTTCACTTCGCCCGGCTCAACAGCGGAGGAAGCCTTTCGGCCCCCCTTCGGTTGTTTCCCATTAGCACAAGGGGGCGTCTGAAAAGAAGTTTTCATGGCTGCTGTTTTTTGCGACGTGGCGCCTCCACAATGTTTCGGACCCCCAAGGCTCGAAACCACAAACCATTATGCCCCCCGCCCCGAAATCCGTTGCCGGTTTTCTTCCATTCGACCGTTGACTTCTTCCTGTGCCATATGCATCTGTTATCTCCCATCCAATCACGAACCTCCACGTCACCAATCCGTTTTCATTCACCCATTCATCGCCCGCCACGTTATAATATCGTTGCTATACGCTCCAAAGCCATTGTTGTGCCTAATTAACCGTTTAAACATCCATTAAGCATTAATTTGCATCCTTCTGCAAATTGATTGCCTACGGCTAGATCTAAACAGTCAATTGAGCCCAATTGAACCTATAAATGCTCCATGGCTCCAATCTTTGCCACTTTTCGCTTCCATCCATAAATCAAAAGCACCATTTGTCATTTTGTGTATTTTCGCCACTGTTATCCATTTTTTATTAAAACAGCTTCTGAATTTCCCCTGCAGCAGGATGGCTCCTAAAGCAAAGATACAGAAGACTATTGAAGAAGGGAATCCCTCCACAGTCTCCCTTGATCTGGATCATATGCCCCTTGTAGATTCCCTTTTTAAGATCAATGACTATGAATGTGAATTCGATTTTTATGAATTACATTCATGGTTAAAACTGAAATATGCTGATAAAGAGGACCCCATTCGCTTCTAGGAGACACTTCTGCCATTATATTCTTTTCCTAAGACCCATCACTTTCTTGATTTAATCTCTTGGTGTCAAGCTAGGTATGACCCTATGCAAAGAACTATGATGACTCAAGATGGAAAAATCCTGATCACCATTACTGCTCAGAGCATAAATCAAATGTTAATGATACCTCCATCTGATTCCCTCAGCCATTTCTCACCTGCAGCTCTCATGGACCTCTACAATAAACTTACCTTCCCATAGAGAGCCCTTATCTTTGAACTTTTCCTACCAGAAGATGTCGAATTACCTAAGAGAAATCCACCATATTCATCTTCCATGTTCCCTGAAGCTACTAGACACATTATCTCTCTGTTATCATACCTCCTAGGTTATGAAAATGACCAATCTGTTGATGAATCCATCCTTGGATTCTTTTCCATTTTTAGCAAAGAATATCAACCTGCCTTCATGTATAATTATCTGATAATATACATGAACAATTTATGAATTTGACCACTCAAGGAGTTTTCAGGTACAGTTCAGTCATAATCCATTTAATTTTGTTTCAATAGGGAGATCTATTGCCCATTCAACTGAACAGAGAAGATGAGCAAGGAGTGAATCAATCACTGATTCATTGGACAGAGTTAGTAAGAGCAGGATCATCTAACTTTACATTCTCTCAGTTCATTGATTCTTTTATACATCCAGTTCTTCAACTACTCAACAGTCAGGCAGAGCCCAGAATTGGAGAAGAAATTAAAAAGACATTGCACCTATCAGAGCAGACCAAGACTGGTGACTGGTACCTATACCATAATTACACTAAGATTAGGATATATGGCAGTGAGTTGGCTCCATATAAATTGCCTAAGTATGTGCCAATGAGAATATTCTCATTGGAATACATCAGGCAGATGATAAATATGGATGAAGTCCATTTTCTCTCAGGCAAGAAGAAATAACAATTTAAACTCAAAGCCATGGTAGGAAATTTCATTTGTAACACTAGGTCTGCAGGTACAGAGGCAGACATATTACTAAAGAACATGAACCTCCAGCCAAGCTTTACTTGGTCTTATGATCCTTTTGGGATCATTTCAGCTCTCAAAGTGCAGTTGAAGGCAACACCTTACAACCATACTCCCAGGCCAGAATTGGAAAAATTTATGAACCAGGAGCAATGGTCTGAAGGTACTCTCACAGAAGCTGATGAACAAGTTATATCAACTCCACAAACAAAGACTCCAGCTACAGAGAGTAGTTAGCATAAGAGAGTTAGAGAGGAAGCTCTCTCAGCTACAAAGCCAGGTAAAGAGTACTATATCTTACAAAAGAAGTTGAAAACTGGACTATCAATGTCATCAGGAAGCAAGCCACCAGAGATAATTGATCTTGGAGAATTGGAAGATGTTTCATCAGCAGGGACCACTAATCCCAAGCCTCCCTCTACTTCTTCAATGCCTCCTTCAACTAAACCTATGGAGATTATCCAATCAATTGAGACCAACTCAACAAGAGATACTAATATCTTCTCAACATTTTTTGAAATCAAGCAAAAGAATGAAAGTCTTAAATCTAAGTTTACAGTCTGTTTTGGAAACAGACATCCACTTCCCAACATAGACTTCTCTCTGCCTTTGACAGTGAAAGAGGAAGGATGCAAATGGCATTTTTGCGGGCTCAAATTCCATTTCCCAAATACACAGCAGACTATAAGAAGACCATCATCTCATTTGACATGACACAGATACATCCCATTGATCAAATGGATTTGCATAGGCAATCAAGTGAGATGTTATTTTCAACAATGACTACAACTTCCATGTCTCTTTCCAAGCTCAGAACTGCTTTGTCAAATGTACAGTCACAGCTTAAGATTGAAAAGTTGTCATCCTTGTCTAAAGATAACAAATTAAAGTCTTTAGAAGATATCATTATCAAGATTGGATATGATCCCCAAGACTGTAAAGCAATTGAAGAAATACTGCAAAAGAAGAATGTGGAGATTACAGCCTTGAAGAAACAGTTGAAGCTGCCTTCAACTGAGGATCCACAGACCAAAGAAATGGCAGAAAATGAACAGCACAGGGAGGAGATGTTGAAGCTCATCATTGAGCAAAACATACAAATCAAGAAAATGGAGGAGCAGATAGAACAACTGCTCAAGGAAAAAGAGACAGCACAGCTTGTTGTGACCTCAGTGACAGCAATTCCAATGACAGGTGCAGATTTAAGCTCATCTCCTACTGACATTGCTTCATCTTCAGCAACAGGTGAAACAACAAGGTTATCACAGGAGCTACAAGCACAGAAACAACAAAATGAGAAGTTACTCTAGAAGTTCCAAACCCTGGAGTCACAGAAGGTAAAAAATGATACCTTGTATGTAGAGGAAATGCAAAAGTCACATAGGTTAGAGCTCAAGGTTAAATAGTTAGAGAGCAAGACTCTAATGGCAGACACTTTGGCCCAAGCCAAAGAAGACATCTGGTTAGATATTAGCCACTCTATAACAGAAGTATGGCCATCCATACAAATCATTTTTGAGCAGCAAGAATTGATTGCTAAATGCAGGGCAGAGATAGAGACCCAGAAGGCAGCATTGGGCACAAAACCCAAAGAAGCATCAGGGATGATCAGGGTATTAAACTCTAAAACTAGGCAACAGTTACAAGAGATGAACATTCCAGATAGGACAGCTACTATTTTGGAAATTAAGAAAGTCCTAGTGAAGAAGAATCTGTTAACTCAGCTAAAAACAAAATGTGAAGCTTTGAACACTACAATTAGAAGGTTTCATTCCAAATTCAGTATGTTGCATAAGAAAGGGTTACCAGAGATAGTGTCATCGAATGATCAGCTAGTAAAATTGGAGGATTATTGTGAGAGACTATATACTATTGCAGCAGACAGCAGTCAATTTGCAGGGATAAAAAGACAGATTACTGACAAAGAGTTTTTGGAAGCCTTGAGCTCTAACCTCACCATCAAATATGAAGTTGGACACCTTTTTCTCACTAAACCAAATTTTGAGAGATATACCGAAGTTGATGAGATATTTAGAAGGATGGTAAATCTCGAGATACCTAGTGAGAAAAGGTGGGATCAATTGTGTGAAACAATTGATTAACTTTTCATTCCAACAAGAAGACAGCAATAGCAGATTTTGAAGGAACAGTCATCAACAACTTCCTATCTAATAGGGACACATCATGCAACAGTTTTTCTTTTCCTATCTTCTTTCAAGCTATTTTGTAATCAGTTTAGGATATTTTGTTTAAACTTGTATAAATAACTCTCTTCTATGAGTTATTAAAGGTGGTACCTTTCCATAAGCAATTTTGTAAAAGCATTGATGTACAAGTTGTTTCTAGATCACTGATAATAAAGCAAAGGATTCTGAATTTGGTGTCATACAGTCTTGTTTTCTTCTGTAAGTTTTCACTGTGTTTCAATTCATTATGTTTATTCTACATATGCTTAAGTTTTACAGAGATATCAGGTGAGAATAAATGTGTTACAATTATTCTTAAAATTCCTTCTGAAGTTATTATCATAAAGAGACTGAGATATTGGATTGTCTATCTGAAATGCTCCCTCTAAATCATAAAATTGTCAACATCTTATGTAATTTTAAGCATAGTTTGTTTAACTTTTGAACATTGGACAAAGGTTTTCCCACTTATGATAATTTATCTTTGTCTGAAATCTAAATTAATCATATCTCCTTACTATTCTTTCTACACACCTTATAAATTCAAATCACTGTGTGAAGTTAAATAGCAACCCCTTGATTATCTATTAGTACTATCTAAAAGAGTTAATACATCATTCTTACAGTTTGTTCTATGTATTGGTCCTCCATAAAAACCAAAACCAAAACCCCCAAAACAAATATCTTAGATGCTCTGGCATGATCAATTGGCCATTATCATCTCAGAGAAACAACAGGTGCAACACTCCCGTGCTTCTCGCACTGTTGCCTCACGCTGTCCTGGGAATCCTGCACTGTAGCTCCCTCTGTCGCTCCATCCACATCCGTCTCTACTGACATCGCCAGTACTGCTACTCCTTTTCGGGGCTCCCGTAGCAAGGTCTAATCCAAGAGGCTGGGTAACTCAGGGATCTTGCCCCTCATCGCCTGTAGTCCGTCTAACTACAGCTTGATGTCTCCCCACTTCTGCTCAAGTGGTGTGTGTGCACTCATGGCACAGTCATCGTTTATCTCCACTTCCTTCTCTGCCCTTGCTGATGCAGCCTTGGTCTCGGAAGCCTCTCCCTTGCTCTTCTTCCTTGGACAATGGGTCGCATAATCACCCAGCTCCCCACAGTGGAAGCATTTGACCTTAGAGAGGTCCTTCTTCTTTCATTTCTCCTGCTTTCCCTCAAATGCTAGGGCAGCATCCACCTCCTCCTCCTTCTTGTTTTAGATCCCCTTGTCGTTGCTTCCTGCCTTGCTTAGCCTTCTGATCTCTTCTTGGCGAAGAGCAACCCACATTTCCTCCGAATCTGGAAGGGTCGACCTACCCAGTATGCTCTGGACAAACACCTCCCAGTCTTCTGAGGCTGCATTCAGGGTTGTTCTCACCATCAATTCTTGATCCGGTGTGGCCCCTATGGAAGTCAATTGATCCCGGATCTCCTTCAATCGACCGAGGAAGGGGTCGATCTGTTCTCCTTTCTGCATCTGGTAAGATCACAATTGATTTTCTAGTAACATCCTTCTCTGCACAGAAGTATGCTGGTACAATTCTTTTAGGGCCTCCCACATCTCATTTGTCGTGTCCTTTTTGGCAATATGTGGTACTACATGGTCCTTGACCCCGTCAAGAATGATGCTCTTGGCCCTCGCCATTGCCTCCTCGTACTTGTCGTTATCAACTGGGTCAACTGGGATAGCTATCGTCCTCAAGGCAAAGTGCTTGACACGATTCCTGTCTAGAACAGATAGGATTTTGGCCTTCCAGACTACGAAGTTTGAGGCTCTGTCCAGTCTGTCCTAGTCTCTTACCCCGTTCACTGCCATCTCGCTACTCCTCTACTTCCCTTCTGGAAGTTCTTGGTGTGACTCCCTCTGAGCCTCGATTTCCCTCCTAGAAACCCTTCCGCCAATGTCGAGATGCCCCCACTCCGATCGTTAGTGCAGTTGCACCACTAATCCGGATTTCTCGGCTAGAAATCCTCAGTAGCATCTACCTCCTCCTTGGCCTTGCCCTGTTAGATACTATTCTGAATATAGTACCCCACCAGTTCCACTTTTCAACTTACCCACAGCTTCCTAAACCCCAGCAACCTAAAGGTTAGAGCTCCTAGGCTCTGCGCAATCTCGGCACTGGCAAATTAGCCTCCTCAGCTAACTGTGTCAACCCTCTTGGCCTCTGCGTGGCTCTGTGTGAGCCTGTCTTTGCCTCCCTCAACCTCTGCGCAGCCTCTTCTTGGCTCGAACTTGATGATGCAGGCACTGCGTCACCCCTTCCTTGCTGCTTCTCTGCTAGGAACAACTTTTGTCACTCGGGATAGTTGTTTTCTGTTGTTGCTGCTCTACTCAGCTAATGTCCCCAGTTCTCCTGTGATCATCAACCACGCTCTAATACCATGTTGGAATTTCTAAGTCTATCCGTTAGAAACCCTTCATGTACTTTACTGATTTATTCCTACCTACTTGTTATGTTAATTAACAAGTTATTTACCATGTAAATACTGGAAATAAATACAAGTACATGCTCAACACATTACAGATCATCCACTGAACGAAAGAGAAACAAGCACACAAGTCACACCATTGTTTTTGGACTAATGTCCCGGGAAAAACCCAATGCAGGAAAACCAGTGCAGCTATCTGAGGGTTTGATTTATTAAGCAGTTTCAGAATACAATTTGGGTGCCAAATCCAGCTCACCCAACGGAGAAAAATCTCAGCGATAGTACCTCTCTACTCAGAAGCAAATATTATGGTTGAAACCCTAGATAAACACTCTGGCAACCCCACAGCTCCAATCTACCCCACGAAACCCCAGCGTCAGCCTCTAGGGACTGCGCCAGCTCTTCTCTGGCCCAGCGTTAGCCCAGCATCACTCTGGCTTGGCCTGCGTCAGCCTCTGGAGGCATTGCGTCAGTCCTCTAGCCCTCTGCATCACTCACGCTGGCCCTCTGAGGCACTACGCAGTGCTTGGTTGCCTCTGCATGAGCCCTCGCTGGCTCTGCGTGAACCCTTGGCTGCTTTTGCGTCCCTCTCTCTATTATGCTCTTAACCCACAAAAAGATACCCAAATACAGAATATGCGAAGAAAGATACCCAGAACATAGAATAGTGAGAGACAACAACAAATATTTTATTATTCAGAAAGCAATGTTCATTGGCCTCTTCGAGGGGGCAACCTCCAATAGAGCAGAGCTCGATACAAAAATAAGACACGATGCTCCTTACAGGGAGTCTCTATCCTTTATATATGACTCATACATGCAATACCAAGGATCAATACCATGGGTTTTATTAATAACATCTATCTAATACTACGACCCATTTGCAACTAACTGTGGTCCCGTCATTAATTGCAGGTTAACCACTTACAATTATTAATATGGGCTTTATTGACTCTTGACTATGACTCGATCCCATTACATAAATAAGGGGGTTAGGGTGGGACCCTAACATGCCCTCCCCCTTAAGACTAGCCTTGTCCTCAAGGCTGAAGCTGCGGAAACTGCTGAAGAATAGTGGCTAGTTCCCAAGTTGCATCTTCCGGAGAGGTGTCTTTCCACTTGACAAGGACTTCCCTAATCATGCGGCCCTGCAGGTGCCTGTCTCGTGTGTCTAGGACCTGCTCAGGTTGGAGCCAGATTGACCCTTCTTCGTCCAATTCAGGTAGACTGGTTTGAATTCTGCAATTGTTCCCAATCACTTTCTTGAGGCATGAGACATGGAAAACTGGATGGATTTTTGCAGTAGGTGGCAAAGCCAACTTGTAAGCCACTTCTCCAATGCGCTGAAGTACTTGATATGGTCCATAGAATTTTGGAGATAGTTTCTGACAACCCTTGTCTTTGAGTGATGTTTGATTATATGGTTGTAGCCTCAAAAAGCCCTGATCCCATTCTTGAAATTGGCGCTCTGAGCGATGCTGGTCTACCTGTTGCTTCATGCGGTTTTGAGCTTGATGAAGATTCTCTCTAAGATGGGTGAGCATGGTTGCGCGGTGTTGTAGGAGTTGATCCACTGCTTGTACCTTTGAGCACCCCTTGATATAAGAAGTAGGGGAAGGAGGGAGTTGACCATATACTGCTTCATAGGGAGTCATTTTGGTGGTGGCATGATAGTTGGTGTTATAGCACCATTCAGCCAGAGGTAACCACTGTACCCAAAGATGTTGCTTTTCTGAAGTGAAACACCTAAGGTAGGTTTCTAAACATTTGTTGACGGCTTCAGTTTGACCATCCGTTTGCGGATGATAGGAAGTATTGAGTTTTAGTTGAGTGCCTTGTAGCCTGAAGAGTTCTTGCCAAAAATTACTGGTGAAGATCGGGTCGCGATCGGACACAATAGAAGTGGGCATGCCATGCAATTTGAAGATCTGATCCATGAAAGATTGAGCGACCAAAGTCGATGTAAACGGGTGGGGTAGGGCGCAGAAATGAGCATACTTCGAAAGTCTGTCCACAACCACCATGATGACTGACTTGTTTCCTGACTTTGGAAGACCTGTAATGAAATCCATAGAAACCTCCGTCCATATCGATGCCGGGATGGGCAACGGTTGTAATGTGCCTGGTGTGTTAACAGTCTCCCCTTTGTGGCATTGACAAACATCGCATTTTGCTACAAAAGTAAGGATGTCCTTTTTCATGCCTGTCCAAAAAAATGATCTTCTGGTGCGAGCATACGTCTTCTGAAAGCCTGAATGTCCTGCAATGGGGGATGAGTGCAATTTTGCCAAAATGCGACTTTTGAGGGTGGATGTTGGTGATATTACGACTCTGTCCCTGTAGCGAAGAATCTCATCCTGCCACGAGTAGCCCTTGGTGGAATTTGGATCCACCTGCAATTGAGAAATGAGTTGGGAGAGCCCGGGATGTGAAAACCATTCCCTGCGAACCTCTTCAATCCATTCTGGAATGGGGAGGGAAATTGCTAGCAGAGTACTTTCTTCCTCAAATTGGCAAGATAATGCATCTGCTACACTATTGTCTTGCCATTTCTTGTAAATGATCTCATAATCATATCCCAGTATTTTGGCGAGCCATTTATTTTGTTGTGGGGAGGATAGGCGGTGCTCCAAAAAATATTTAAGACTGTGATGGTCTGTGCGGATTTGGAAACGTCGCCCCAATAAGTAAGGTCGCCAGGTCTCTACTGCATGTAAGATGGCCATCATTTCCTTCTCGTAGGTAGATTGGCCAAGATTCTTCCCACTTAGTTGTTGGCTTTTGAAGGCCAAAGGTCGCCCTTCTTGCATTAAGACCGCCCCAATACCCATACCCGAAGCATCACATTCAATGACAAAAGATTTGGTGAAGTCAGGTAGTGCTAAGACTGGAGTGGAACACATGGCATTTTTGAGAGTTGTAAATGCCTGTTGTGCGTCCTCATTCCAGAAGAATGAATTTTTCTTCAGGAGTTGAGTGAGGGCCTTTGCTATGCGACCATAGTTGCGGACAAATTTACGATAATAGCCTGTGAGACCCAAAAATCCTCTCAAGCTCTTCAAGGTCTTAGGTTGAGGCCAATCCTGCATTGCCTGGATCTTTTTGGGGTCCACCTTGACACCTTCACGCCCCACAATGTGGCCCAAATACTCAACTTCTTCCATGCCAAACGAACACTTGGACATCTTGACAAATAATTTATGCTTGCGGAGTAGTTGCAAGAGTAGATCTACATGGCTGAAGTTGTGCGGCCCAAGTGCAACTATAGATGAGGATGTCATCGAAGAAGACAAGGACAAATTTCCTGAGATATGGTTTGAGAAGGTGCTTCATAAGGCTCTGAAAAGTAGAGGGGGCATTACAAAGACCGAATGGCATGACCAAGAACTCATAATGGCCTTCATGAGTTATGAAAGCAGTCTTTGGAATGTCGACTTCCTTCATGCGAATTTGGTGGTAGCCCGAGCAAAGATCCAACTTAGTGAAGAATTGAGCCCCATTGAGTTCATCCAGCAAATCGTCAACCACCGGGATGGGAAATTTATCTTTGACTGTCAACTTATTGAGGGCCCTGAAGTCTGGACACATCCGCCACTCCCCATCTTTCTTGAGCACCATGACCACCGGTGATGAATAAGGACTAATGCTGGGACGAATGACACCTGCTTCCAAAAGTTCCTTGATTATGTTTTCTATTTCATTCTTTTGGGTGAACGAATATCTGTATGGGCGCACATTTGGGGTTGGGCCCCTGGAACCAAGGTGATGCTATGATCATGTTCCCCTCTCGAGGGTGGGAGCTCATGAGGCTTGTCAAAGACCGACAGATGGTTATTTAAAATCTGTTGCATCTCAGGATGAATCGGCAGAGACTTGGTTTCGACTGCCTGGATGGCATTAAATTGAGCTATAACTCCATGATGGCCCTTTTTTAGCAATTTTTCCATCCTATGCGAGCTGATGATAGAGGGAGCTCCCGCCTGGAGTCCACGGAGGGTATGTGTGGAGTTGTTCTACTTAAAACTCATATATAACTCCTGGAAATCCATTGTGATTGGCCCAAGAGTGCGAAGCCATTCAGCACCAAGGACAATGTCGCACCCTCCCATGTGTATGGCAAACATGTGGGTCTTCAACTAATAATCCCGCATTTGAAGTTTGTCATTTTCACAGCGGCCTTCACATTTCATTGTGCCCCCATCCGCAATTTGGACTTGGAAGTTAGAAACTGCTCGTACAAAACAATGCACTACTTCCACAACTTTTGATGGATGAAATTATGTGTACTTCCACTATCAATCAAGACTACTACTGGGCGATGTTTAATAAAACCTCTGATTTTGAGAGTTTGAGGTGAAGAAATCCCTACCAAAGCATGCAGCGAAATAACTGGTTCGTCAGGGACATTGTCCTTTTGGTTGTCCTCTTCTACCACCTCATGTTCCTCCAGTGGTGGATCTTCCTCCGATGAGCTGTAATTAATTTATGACCTGGGGAGTATTTTTCATCACAGTAGTACCATAATCCTTGCTTTCTTCTTTCGTCCATTTCTGCAGGTGACACCTTTTGAACCTTAAGTGTTTGAGTCATGCTGTGAGCCTGTGGGGGCGACCCTTAGCGGTGAAATTTGGGCGACTGTACTGGGATGCTAACGCACGTTCCACGTTACGAGCTACCTTACAAGCCTCCGTCCATGTGGGAGGGTGGTGCAGTAAGACGTGGGCTTTTATGGCTTCTTTAAGACTACTGATAAAACATTCCGTGTAGAACACATCTGATAGACCCCTAGTGCGGAAGGCTAAGGCTTCAAAAGCTGTAATATATTCATCCACTGTGCCAGTCTGTTGGAACTTAGTAAGACGACCCAAAAAAGAAGATTCCTGGTCAAAGCGTTCTGTAAGAGCTTTTTTGAAGGAGTTCCAAGTCCTAAAAGGTCCATTGCAACGTTGATGCCATTCCCACCATTGCCACCTTTCATTGTCCAAGTACATGCTCCCCACCATAAGCTCAGTCTCATTATCTAAGATGTTATTCAGATTGAAATACTGCTCCATTTGTGCTATCCATGCTGCCGAGTGAGAACCATCAAATTTATGCATATCCAACTTGGGAGGTCGCGGACGGGATTGTTGGTGGGGGCCCCCGAGGTGAAGAGAGTGGCTAGACTCACCCTCACTGTGTCCATTGCCAATATACGCCTCCTCATGGGTTTCCTCCTTGCCCGTCGGGGTCATGCTATTTAGTCGGTCAAGCTGAATTTGGAGGGATTGCAAGGATTCTTCAAGTTTGTCCATCCTTTCATTGGCCATAGCTTGAGCTCTAGTTTCTACCATGCACCGACCTGATGTTCTTGAAAATTGGGACCGCCTAAAAAAAAAAAAATTGTCACTAAGAATTGAATGGTACCACCGTGCTCAGCTCGTCGTCCTGATTCTGATGGGCTAGATCACCAATAAGCGCCCCGGGAGATCTCAGACCCTTTTTTTTTCTTAAAACTCCTAACAGAGTTTTACTACTCCCTTATAAATACTGCAGTCGCCAAATCCTCAAAATGTCAATGCTACCAAAAGTCCTCCAAAAATTATACCCCGGTATAGGAACCCCACACAACTACTCAGATCTGGTGGATCTAAGAGATATGAATGGTGGATCGAATAGCTCTGGGCGGCGGAACAAACTGTTGTTGTGGATCTGATGGATCTAATAGATCAGAATGGCTGGTCTGCTAACTCGGAACTGCGGGACTGATGTCTGCTGCTGCTGCACCTCTTTGCGCGCTGATCTGGCAGAGATGATGCATGATCCCCAGATAGAAAAGGGAACTATGGTCTTGAGGAGTGTCAGGTGCTACAGATCGCAATATACATAAGGGTCTGACAGTAGTACTCGGCCCAATGTTTCAGGGCTCTAACTAAGGAGGATCAACCGTACCCTTAGCCGTACAACCCGACTACCTTATCGTACGGGCAAGTAATCTCTCTGAGTGCTGTTCTCTGTGTACTGTAGTAGCAAGACAGCCGACGGTTTATCTATGGCGAGGTTGCAGAGGAGCTAAGGGGCTTCCGATATACCCAGAAGGTACTTGGAAGACAGTCCGTACGCGGTTCTGTCTAATGCGCTACTACTCGAAGGGGTACCCACAGGGGTTACAAGGGAGTCCAACAAGCGTGACCACCTCTTGTATTTCCTGCGTGCATGCCTCCCCAAATCCGTAGGTTTATGCGCTTAACGACAGATCCCGTGGTTTAAAAACGCTGAAACACGTCTCTAGCCAAAAAAAAAATTTGCTAAGAAATGGAGATCCCACTGGCCCTAGAAAGTGCTCTGATACCACTTGTTATGCTCTTAACCTGCAAAAACTTAAAAGATACCCAAATACAGAATATGCGAAGAAAGATACCCAGAACATAGAATAGTGAGAGACAACAGCAAATATTTTATTATTCAGAAAGCAATGTTCACTGGCCTCTTCAAGGGGGCAACCTCCAATAGAGCATAGCTCGATACAAAAATAAGACACGATGCTCCTCGCAGGGAGTCTCTATCCTTTATATATGACTCATACATGCAATACCAAGGATCAATACCATGGGTTTTATTAATACCATCTAACTAATACTACGGCCCATTTGCAACTAACTGTGGTCCCGTCATTAATTGCGGGTTAACCACTTACAATTATTAATATGGGCTTTATTGACTCTTGACTATGACTCGAACCCATTACATAAATAAGAGGGTTAGGGTGGGACCCTAACACTCTCCGACTACTACACTAATCCTCTCGGTGCTATCTCTGCTTCTGTATTCACTATCCCTCAACTGCAACTCTGATCACTCTCTCAACTTTCTCAACAAACCCAGCCCCAGAAAGTCGAAATCCTGATCTCTTGGTGTGTTCTCCAAGTGACCCTCAAGCCTCCTCTTATACTTTTCTCGTTGAAAAATCAACAGGGAAGACCGAGTCCCTAATCAATGGCTAAGATTAGGTCTGGCTTGATCCATGACTTTTGGACCATTCTAACATAGTTTTATATTAATTCACAATAATATTTTCTTTTCCCTAAGTTTAGACTTAGGGACTCCATTAAAAATATTAATTATTTTAATATCTCCCAAACTGTTTAGAATCTGCCCAAACCCTTTCTGGGTATTGGAGATCTCATGTGCCTTAGACTCTCCACCAATTTTCGTGGCTAGAGCACATCTGATGCTACCCCAAATCAACATTTCTAACCTCCTTGATAAGATGTCACAGGAGGATCCTTCTTGAGGATTATTTGAGGTGCAGGTAAGAAAAGCTAAAGCTGGGAAAGGTAAAGAGACACCTGATGAAAAGGTGACAATGTGCTATAGGTTGACTATATAAAATAAGGTGCACAGGTATTTGAATACTACAAGGTATGCATGATATATTATGTTATATTTTAGCTATAATATTAAATGGCACGGTAAGCCCTAAGGTATGATGAATGTTTCATCCACAAATGGTTCTTGCATACATATGACAGTGATTTGGATTCATGTTTCTTATGATGAAATGGTGCACCTGGTATTGAACATTTTGATCATGATGAACTTCTGAGGCTACTTAACGTAGACCTTTGATATATTGGTATACTTGATGTTTGGCTAGCATCTATTGTTTTGGATATCCCAATCCTATGAAAAAGGTTTACACCTTGACTCTAGTAAATAATACTCTTGTTTTGGAAATCCCGACCCTATGAAAAAGGTTAGCACCTTGACTCTAGTAAATAATAATCTTGACACGTGACATACATAAGACAGGATGGATCTCATATAGAAGGTTACCTCATTGATTTCTATATACAATGGTATTGATAATGTTTGTGATGAGCATGATCAAAGTATGGAAAAAGGGTTGACACTTGTTGTTTTGGTAAAGTTTTATTGAATGACTTGACTTAATTCTATTGACAATGATAAGCATGGTAACCATGATGATAGAAGTATAACTATGAGATGACATTCTAGATCTTTTATTAAGAGTGGTTATGTTTTGATGTGATTAGTAACTATCACATATGGTAAAATTGAATGGCCTAACTTGATGCATTGACTTGATCGAAGTGATATTTTGTTCATGATCTTTGAAGTATGATGTCACACCTGTTAGCTTCCCCTATCATGTGATTCTAACCCTTGATGAAAAATTGATGCCCTGATGTGATGATGTAGTAACTGAAGTTAGCATGTTATGACCATGATGGATATGTGTTTGACTTTATGATCTAACAGATCTGTTGATGCATGACAGTATTATAGACAGGTTAATGACATGAATGAAGATGACTGGAATGGATTCCCATTCAGAGGGAGAACCTCTCCATAAGATCCCCTCTCCTATTGTCATTTGTATACTCTTTATTGTTGAAATATGATTTACGGGCATGGATAGTCATATATCTAACATTGATGATCTATAGCAAAGTTCTGACCTGAGGAAAGAGAGTTTTCCCTTGCTCTAAACCTCTGTTGCACAAAAGCAAGCTTACATGTGCAACTGTAGCCTCCCAGTCACACGGATGCAAGCTCAAGGGTGCGACCAAGGCACTAAGTCAGTTCTGAGCTAGGGTTTGGTAGTTGGGAAGCCACAGTCGCTCGCATAACATCATGAAGATAGTGACTGTAATCTCCCACCCGCTTAGAGAAAGGCCTGTGACCCACCATTTTGTGGGTAACATCACTACGCGAAATTTTTCTACAAAATGGTCCTCAACCGGCAGCCAGCAGCCCCTTGCAGCCATCAGCTAGCTCATTGTGCCATTTCTCCACCACCTGAGCCAGCCATGTGGTCCCTCGTCCATCTGCCATGATCATACGTTTGAAGATGGGCCTCCCGAATCTAAAGGTATGCCTTGTCATTTGGACATTGAGTATTGTAGTTTGCTTATCATGGGCACTCCTGGGTATGGATTAATAGGAGGATTCGGCAGAAAGAATGGGCTAGGTCTGTGCTTCTGTCCCCTAGACCCCTTTTACGAACTAACCTCGGATTCTAGTCCCATGGGATCTTTTTTACTGACCATCTAGTTCCAAAGATGGCATTTTACGGAAACCCCAATTTTCGTTGAGTGGTCCTGCTCCCTTATCCGCTCATATTACCCTCTTTCCATTAATTATTACCCCATCCATCATTTCTCCCACCTTGGTCTACATTCCTCCATCAAGTCTAGATAGGGTCAGCTCACCCCTCCCCCTTGCCCACACCTTAGGTCATGGCCTGGAATGAAGCCCGGAGGTTGATGCAACTAAAAAAAGAAAGTTAAAAGCGTATATGGCCACATTCAACACGAAAAGTACCACAAAATGCAAAAGATGGTCGGGACAAAAGTCAGCGAAACCCAATACATGAGCTCTACCCCACCATCATGGCCATCACCCTCGTTCCTACAAGTTCTATGAGTCGTCTTCATCATATAGGAACCCATGTTGTCCCAACCCATGGTGAGCGATGAAGTGCCCCACCTTATAAGGGGGTATTCACTGCTATATTTTACGCATCATGCTCTCATTACCTAGAGCCCCAAGCAGTGAAGCAAAGAAAATCATAAAAAGGCAAGAGGCATATGAAGAAGGGCGGAAAAATCAAGGTCGGGGTAACTCATGTACCACGATTTATCCCTCCTACACATTAGAAACCTAAGTGTGGGCTTCCCTCTTATTAGCTACCCTTGTACCCCAGCATGTGACCCAGGGTTGCCCCTTCTCATCCCCTACTTCATCCACCTACCTGTCACATGCCACCACCTTTTGACAGATGTACCTTGACTATATTATCCCCTTTAGAGGTAGAAACCACCTAATAGGATACTTAGCTAACCCCATTAGGAGTTTAGGAGACATTGGCACATCTCGAAGCCCATTATGGAAGGGCAGGCCATTATGAAGTCCCCACAAGTGGTCCATGATTAGGTAAGCTCATTTACTCAATTTCTCTAATGACTTGTTGTACTAGAAGGTTAGGGGACGCATTGGATCTTATGTAGGATTGCAGATGGTTTCCATTTGGGTTTGGTCTCCCTATACAGGGTCCTAATCCTCCAGAGGGATACATTGGCACATTTAAAGGTGAGCGTTGAGAGCCATGGTCCTCCACAATAGCAGATTTCACACATGTTTTGTAGATGTTTGTAAGACCACTCTTTAAACATTTGTAATGTATGTTTGCTTAACCTGTACTAAGATAGTTGAACTACTTTGGTTGTTTTGGTACTTACATTGTTGAAGATGTGTTGTATTGTTTCTCACTATTGTCTCGTCCTTGTGGACTACTCTGCGAGACATTAGACAAACCTATCTTGCTTATTGGTTATAACGACCGTCACATCTGTGTGGACAACTCTGTTGGATGGTGTATGTGTTTTCCCTTGTACTTCAGTTTTAACGACTGTCGCGTTCGTTTGGACTATTCTGCTGGATGTTGGACAGACCCTTCCTAGTCCGCGTGTGTCTCTTCCTAGGTGGTACTACTACCTCTCATTTAGAGGCTCACTTTACCTCCTTATTTCCCTTCTTCCCCAACTCTTGCAGATCATGAGGCACCTCAGATTGCAGGGGAGAAGCCCAACACCCCATTTGTTCCTTGTCCTCCTGCTTTTCCGGTCCCAATGTGGGTGCCCCCTTGTGGTGATTGCAAAGCTGAGAAATCTGCACAGCATGTCCCCCTCTCATCTATCTCCTGCTTCTATGGAGGAAGTTCTGGAATGGCTCAGGAAGCCTATAGCGAAGACTCACTCCTCCATTCTGCAAGAGGACGTCATTGTTCATAACTCAAGTCTCGAATTTGATCTACATCTCTGCCATCCTCCATCATCTACAAGCCATGACTCCTTGTACCATGACTCGCTTGATCAATCCACTTCACCAGCCAGTTGTTCGCATTCTCTTGATTCTCAAGCTGCTAGCTCAAATTGCGATCAGGCGCAAGGCAGTCACATTACACAGGCAAAGGAGCAGAAAGGTGAGGACATTATCAATCTTCCCTCTCTGATTCAAAATTGTGTGCATCAAAACAATGAGCTTCCATTCTTGAACGATTCTCAATATGCTAATCTCGGTGGAACATCCTGTACAATTAATTCTTTCGATCAACCCCCAGTCTTGGGCAGTCATCACTCCCATGCTTCCATATGCTATGACGAATGCCCAAGCACATCATGTGATCTTCGTTTTCTCATGAAGACTCTAACTCAGATCTAGAATGTGCTCCTTTCAAAGAAGACATTCATATCGAAACTTCTTCTTCACCTCACTTGCATGTGTCTTACCATTCACAACGCATCCACATGCGTCGGAAATACTTCACGTACTCTTGTTTCTTTATCTGATGAGTTATTTCCTCAATTGACACAAGGCAACAAGGTTGTCCATGATGAAGTTGAAAACAGTCTAATCATAGAGCGTACTTCCCATTCCCCATCATCTCCTCTTGCATGAAGATAACTCTTCAAGTCATCGTGCTGAAGCTGAAAAATCTAGTGCAACCTGTGATAGTTGCCATCTTGAAATCAGCAACATCAGCCACCTTCAAGCCATGCATGATCTGGTTCACGCTTCAAAATGTGATTCTGTAAGTTTCGAAATTTTCGGGACGTGCCAGTGAGTCGAGGCACTTCAACATCCGTTGATGGTTATGTCAGGTCTTCGCAACTCTGGTAAGCCCCCATAACCAAATCAAATCTGGTTTCTCATGCACAATTCATCTATTAGCATGGTTGCACTCAATGTGAATTCACGTGTAAAAAATGTTTGGTATTCCAGATGTGATATCTCAAATTTTCAAAGTTTCACTTATGACCAAATTCACAAATTTGCCACAGCGCATCCGTCTTCATGCAAATCTCTCACGTTAAACTCGGGTTGGGAATGTTCATCTATCATGAAATGATGGGATTATGAAGTTTATCATCTCAAAGAGTCTCTTTCCCTGCAATCATACTTATCGAATTTCCCTCTTCATGATTAGCTCCTTGGTCTTCTTGCGAACCTTGCACTGCAAATTTATCCATCATATCTAGCTCACAACGAACTTGGTTCCATTATTCGGAGCGTTTGCAAGATTGTTCACATGGATTTTTCTTTGTTCATTGCAAACTGGGAATCTGATGTCTCAATTAATTCATCTGATCATTACTCTGTCTTGGGTGACTGTCATTTGGCTTATCATTTTCCCATCAGCATGTCCAATGATAGTTGCTTCGCACTCTGATCTTCATTGTTTAGCATCTTTCTCCTCAGATTCTGTCAAGTAGGTGAGGCACTTCAGCCTGCGCTGATGGCAGGTCCTCACTGTCTTGGCATGACTGCCGAGAATGATCAGATTTATTTTTCTTTACAAGATCCCCATCGTGATCCCGTCTGTCAAATCGAGAATTCATCCTCTCAAAGATCACGAGGCTTTCCAAACAGCCATCATGAATTTTATGATCCAATCGCTGAATGGCTGGAATAATATTACTTGGCAAGTCATGTTGCAGGCAACAAGCTTCCATCGTTCGTTGCACTTGCTGAGAAGCTCGGTGCACATGAGGACGCACCCGCAAGGAGTTTTGGAGGTTTGTTTAGAAAGGGTATCCATCAAAAAGGTAAGCATGTGTATTGGGTGGTTGTGACACATCCTTCTGCCCACGGGCAAGACCTTCCTTTCCGTGTGCAGCTCGTTCAAGTTTTTGTATTTTTTGTTGCACACTACCTTTTCTCTTCTTTAATTGTTTGTATCTTTGTGGATGCAGATCAAGAGCGACTACGGTGGCTTCACTAGAAATTTCATTTCACGTAACCCGACCGTTTCGCTATTAGGATAGGAGTATGATTAATTGCATCTTAGTTTTCCCTTCCTTGCACTCGTAGTCTATAATGGTTTTCTTATTCTGGTTTTACATCCTGTTTTCTTTAGTCATTTTGCTTCCTTGTCTTTTAGTTTTGTGTGCTTGTTGTGTACTCCTCTCCTCTCATCTTGTTTTTCCCTTGCATGTTGAGTTTTCCTTTTGTTTTCGCTACGCGAATAAGTGTTGTGCCTGCAGTGTGTTCTGGTTTCTAAATAGGTATGTGGCTGAAGTTCAAAGAGTCTTATGACACTGCAGCGCGTGGGTAGTCCTGTGTTCGTCTTCTTTGTGCTTGGTTGTAACTTCTGGCCGATGACATCTTGACGGAAAATACAATCCGTCTGTAAGGAAAGTTTTGGCCGAACCATGAACCCTTGTCCAGTCTGGGAAACCTCATGCCTATACTCAATTTTATGCTTTGGTGTGTTCAAGCTTATCCAACTAGTAAAACGGAGAAGGGGAAAATCTGAAAGAACAAACCTGAATCAGAGGTCTTTACATGTTTCTCTAAAGGAACAACCTCTCCTACTCTCAATAAGTCGGGATCCCTCTTCCACCCCAAAATGAATAAGTGCCTATGCACAATTCTCTTTGAAAATAACAAAGGTGAAACAAGAGAAAGGCTTCCTACATAGAGAGGTGAAGCAAGCAACTCCCATGGGCTACTGTCCAGGCTCGCTAGCAGCGAAGCAATGCTTGTGTTCCTGCGTAACTTCGTCGGGGTACTGTCCAGGCCTGCTAGTAGCGGAGCAACACTAGAGATGAAAAACTATACTCTGAAAATCTTAAGCTTGTGAGCTAAACTACCCTTCCCAATTCGAAACACTATGATCTCGCTGAACCTTATGTTGTGTTCAACTGAGTCAGTACAAGGTGAACCATGTATGTCCATAGGGTAAGTGGGGAAGCCAAAGTGATCTGCACAACGAATCAATACTCCCCGAAAGGCCAAGGCCCTGTGCTAAAATGAACCAAAACAGAGAAGTTGGTATTCAACCAGTGTGTCGCCAAGTGTTGTAGCGGCTGCAACACCCTCCAAAATTTTGGCTTGCATCCAAATTTCGAAGCCTTCCTTGGTTTTTCCTTTGATGGTTGCAAACACTCGAGCTCACCCCATGAGCTCTTGTGAAGTCTTTTCACCCTTTTGCTTGTTTGACCAGCAGTCATCTTTTGGCATATTGATTGCTTTGTCATGCTTGCGATCTTATTCTGGTGAGTTTGAAGGTTTGTCTTTGTGTGTTTGGGTTGTCTTCGTTATGTGAACATCTGTCGCACTCACACACAAAGTTGTAAGCATTTTCGCGCAAGTGTTGCCACAGTCGTCCGAATGTCTATCTCAAGTGTTGTGCTTGTCGCTTTCAGCTCTAAGAAAGTCTCATCGAGGGCATGTTTTGTCTTATTGTACTAGTGGTCTGTGTTGTCTCATCGTCAAAGTATGTTAAGTGTATGATCACAATGTCAAGTCTGCACCAGCTCACTTGCTTTCAACACACAGCATTTTCCTAAAAATTTGTCCAACCGGACAACCCTATTCCACCGGATCCCGACTGAGCTGCATTGCGCAGTCTCGGCCCTCAGTGACCTTAATCTGCTGCCCATAACTACGCAATGCTTGAGGTTGTCCTCCAGGTCAGTTGCACTACGCAATCTCGAAGGTAAGCAACCTATCTGATTCCCAAAACTCTGCAGAAATTGCCTTCATGTCCAAATGGAAATGCTCAAGCACAGTCATCAAACCTCCCTCTGGTCTTCCAGAACCCTACACTGCACCAAGACCTAGGTCTGCAATGTTCTCCAAAACTACCCAAACATGCCAAGCTGATCCCTCTGTTGCATGTCTTGCACTTTTCTCCAAAACTACGCAGTCATGTCTAGCAAGCCCCCTACTGCCTGTCCTGCACTGTTCTCCAAAACTACGCAGTCATGTCTAGCAAGCCCCCTACTGCCTGTCCTACACTATTCTATAAAATTGTGCAGCCATGTCTAGCAGGTCCTCTACTAGCCGTCCTACATTGTTCTCCAAAAGTGTGCAGTCATGTCTAGCAAGCCCTCTATTGCCTATCCTGGATTGTTCTCCACAACTGCGTAGTCATGCCCAACAGGTCCCTTGCAGCCCTGTCATGCCTTGCTCTTGAAAACTGCGCAGAACTGCCCAGCAAGTCCCTTGCAGCCCTGTCTTGCCTTCCCTCCAGGAACTGCATAGAAGTGCCCCTCAGGGTCCCACCTTGCAGCTGCCACTGGTGTCCTTCACTGCACAATTCTGCCTCCCAGTGGTCATTGCACAGTTTTTCCCGACAGTGTAGGCTGTCCTCCCAGAGTTCCTCATTCCAGCCTAAGCTGCGCTCTGTGCTGTCTCAGTGAGTTGTCCTCCCTCCCTGTCACCCAAAACACGAGAACAATGCATCATGCTAGACTAGGAGGCTTTGGATTTGACTAGGAGACTTTGAATTTGATGTCATCCCGTCATGAGTGAATTGTAGGAACAGGTACATTGATAGATCATGGCAAGATGACGAACGGGATAAAGAAGGATCGCACATGCTAGAAGACTTGCTTGCAGCTGGACGGACATACCAAGCACATCAAGCAACAAGCAAAAGGAACATATGCATTGAACCATCATGCAAGACCAAGACCAGGCAGCACTATGCCATGTGGAGGAGAAGACAAAGCACACCAAGAGTAAATCCATCACTCAGTAGCGCAGCAGCTTGACACGGACACCACAGTCAGCCAGTACATGTCAGCAATGTCATGTCGAGTTGTGTCATGAGTTGTCTTGGCCACATCACCACTATGGGCCATATCTGTTGTAACTCAATGTAATGTAAAGTGAAGTCCAATGGTCACACACAAGAAGTTGACGAGTGATGTCAGTCGAAAAGTCATTGGAAGTTGAACGGTCATGAGGGTAGTCCAAGAGTCATAAGGGTCGAGCATCACCCTTGGCTATATATGCCCCTCCCATTTTATGAGCAAGGACTTTTCACCTTGGGTCCTCCCACATAGCCTTGAGAGTTTGCAGTCTGTTCTTTGAGGAGCAAGGAGTGGCTCCAATGTCTCGCTATTAGGACTAGTGATGTATGGTGTATAGATGTGTCTTAGGACTTTTGCTTAATTTAGAAACCTGTTAAGGCCAGCACGTTTTCACGCATGTTTTGTAGATGTTTGTAAGACTAGTCTTTAAACATTTGTAATGCATGTTTGCTTAACCTGTACTAAGATAGTTGAACTACTTTGGTTGTTTTAGTACTTACATTGTTGAAGATGTGTTGTATTGTTTCTCACTGTTGTCTTGTCCTTGTGGACTACTCCACAGGACATTAGACAGACCTGTCTTGTTTATTGGATATAACGACCGTCAGATCTGTGTGGACTACTCTATTAGATGATGTACGTGTTTTCCTTTGTACTTTGGTTTTAAAGACGGTCGCGTCCGCTGTGGACTATTCCACTAGATGTTGAACAGACCCTTCCCGGTTCACGTGTCTCTTCCTGGGTGGTACTACTACCTCTCACTTAGAAGCTCACTTTACTCTTCCCCTTTTGCAGTAAGAGAACCTTGACACAGTTACATTACGCACTCACCAGGAACACGTACCTTGTTGTTTGAAGGTACAGCGTAACACTCTCATGTGTTCATACCAGATTGAACTCCTACACCAAACGATGTGAGGTCTAGTTGGGACTTCACATCGGGGAGATCCCCTTGGTTGACGGATTTCCAGCACCGTCAACATAGTCCGATGAATAGAGGGTGGTAGCTTAAACTCCCCTACGGTAACAAATTCTTCTTTTAGATTCGGTGTTATGTAACCAGCTCGCAAAAATAGAAGAAAAAAGATAGATCAACGACTTCAAAATCAGCCTCTTCGAGGGGGCAACCTCCTTTACATTACACAAATAAATAATTATTGGATGATACAAATGACAAAACCTCCTTCCTATATATAGGCGTCTCAAGGGTCACAATATAATCAAAGCCAACATAATAATAATAATATAAGGGCACAACAATAACAATAGTGGGATTTTATGGGGCACAATAATAACAATATGGGGGCAATAAGAGCACAACAATAACAATAAGGGCTACAATGACAATAGTAATGGGGAAATCACTAGTATTATAGGGACCTAACATGCCCATCTCCTTCAAAAAAGTGTTGTCCTCAATGCTTGAGTAGTTTTGGATACTTCTGTATAAAATTATCACCCTCCCATGTGGAATCTTCAGCGGATAAGTTCTTTCACTTGATGAGATACTCCGAAATTGATCCATTTCGTAGCTGTCGAGTTCTTATTTCTGTGACTGCTTCAGGGTCCAATATGATTTTTCCTTCCTCATCAAGTTCTAGCAATATTGTTTGAATTGGGAGTTTGTCACCTATAACCTTCTTTAAGCATGAAACATGGAAAACTGGGTGCACTCAGGAAGTTGCAGGAAGCTCCAATTTGTATGCCACAGTACCAATATTTTGCAACACCTTGTACGGACCATAATACTTTGGTGATAATTTATTATCCTTCTTAGCTTTCTTGAAGGACATTTGTTTATATGGTTGTAGCCATAGGAATACCCAGTCATCTACATCAAAACTTTTTTTGTTGCAATGTTGATCTACTTGTTGTTTCATTCTATTCTGCACTAAAGTGACGTTATCCTTTAAGAGTTGGAGAACTAGTTGTTGATGCTCGATGTGATCTTCTACTGCTTGAACCTTAGAATTTTCTCTTAAATATGATGTGATGGACGGTGGATGATATCCATAAAGTGCCATAAATGGGATCATTTTCGCTGCAATATGGAAGGAAGTGTTATACCACCATTCAGCCAGAGGCAACCATTTGACCCATTGTGTCTGTTTATCATATACAAAGCAACGAAGATATCCTTCCAAACATTTGATTACTATCTCAGTTTGCCCATCAAATTGATGATGATAAGATGAGCTATGAGCTAACTGAGTACCAAGACAAGAAAATAATTGTGTCCAAAAATTTCCAGTGAAAATGGGATCTTTGTCGCTTACAATAATCTTTGGGTTTCCATGTAGCTTTTTAATTGTTTCGATAAATGCAGTAGAAACTGTACTGGATTTAAATGGATGCGATAATGCGCAAAAGTGTGCATACTTGGTAAGTTTGTCAACTACAACCATGATGACACTTTTTCCTTCGAGCTTGGGTAAGCCTGTGATAAAATCCACTAACCTCCTCCCAACGTTAGCTTGGAATGGATAAAGGTTTTAATAGACGTGGGGTCTTAATTGTTTCCACTTTATTTTGTTGGCAAGCCAAACGTTCCACCACAAACTTTTGAATATTTGATTTAAGGCCATCCCAAAAAAAATTACTTCTTAACCCTGTGGTAAGTTTTTAAAAATCCTAAGTGCCCTCATAAGGGAGAGGTGTGCAATTCCATAAGAATCTTTTGTTTGAGGTGGGAATTCTTACATAGGTATAAGAGATCTTTGTACCAAAACGCATCATTTTTCCAGCTAAATGTATCAGATGTACTGGGATCTTGTTGTAGCTTTTGAATGAGTGCCCACACTTCTTTTTCATTCTTCCATTCATCCCTTGCTTCGTTTATCCAATCTGGTTGGATAATAGAAATGGCGCAAAGAAATGCTTCCACATCCTCATCCTTTCTTGAGAGTGCATCTGCCACAACATTTATCTTCCCTTTTTTGTAGATGATTTCAACTTCATAACCCAACATCTTTGTGAGCTATTTTTGTTGCTCTTCTAAATACAGTCTTTGTTCTAAAAAGTATTTAAGACTATCATGATCCTTTTTTACCTTGAAGTGTCTTCCCATTAGGTAGGGTCGCCATTTCTTAAGTGCATGTAGCTAAGTTGCAGGAAACGTTGGCAGGGGAGGAGTTTCCGTACGGAAATGGAAACGAAACATGGAAACGTGTATGGTAGGGCCCAAAAACGCGTTTCTGGCCGTACTGGCACGTTTCTCAAGGTGGAAACGTGGCCAGTACGGCCGGAAACGCATTTCAGGGCTGTACGACGCCGTTTCCACATGCAACTTGACTTTTTTTTAATTTTTTTTATTAATTTGTCTTCTAATTTTTAATTAAGTTTTTCTAATGCCTTCTAGTTGCTTCTAGATGCCTGTCTAAAGTTATAAAAGTGAACTTTTGCCCTAGTGTTGATATGCAATTCATCATGAAGTTTGAGACATATGCAGTTCATGGTAATGTTAAATTCTTAAAGTAAAAGGATGAAAATGAAAAATAAAATTACTTAAATTTTTAACATTACCATGAAATGACTCGGGATGTTTGAGAGTGGTTTCACCCTCATTGGATTTCATATGGAGAAAGTAGAATTTTAGATCTCACTCAAAATCCAACAGACTTATCTGTTTTTCAAGATTTCAGGATTGAGTGGATTGCAATGTTTCCATTGGATTTTATCATGTACTAGGGTATAGAACTTGTATTTAATCAAGAGAACCAAGCCCTCTATGCAGGGGCAACTCTCAATAATCAAGAGCATGTAGGGTACTAGGGTATGAAACTTGTACTTAATCAAGAGCACTAAGGTCGTTCGACTATGTAGGAGGAGACTCCTAATCAAGCACAAGACAAGAAATTAGAAATTTCTCGTGGCTGATTTTGGATATTTCTATTTTCATTATGTGATCATTCATGAATAAATGTGATGTAAATTTAGAGACTTATAGTTTATGCATTGACAATTGACAATTTTATCATAATGTAATAAATTAGAATGTATCATATATGCTTTATGACTGCACATATTTCTTAAATGTCCTAATATATATATATATATATATATATATATATATTCGCATTTCCCCATTTCCAAAATTTGGGGGGGTCACGTTTCATACCCGTGCCCGTTTCGGAAACTCGTACTTGTTTTCCCGTTTCGTGCAACCTTGGCATGTAGTATTGCCAACATTTCTTTCTCGTAAATAGCTTTGTGTAAATACTTTCCTTCGATTAGACGACTTTCGAAAGCAATGGGTCTTTCTTCTTGCATTAAAACAGCACCAATTCCATTTTTTGAGACATCACATTCCATAATAAAGGTTTTTCTGAAGTCCGGCGTAGCTAAGACTGGTGCTTGGCACATTGCATCTTTAAGATGTTCAAAGGCCTTCGTTGCTTCTGGAGTCCGCGAAAATGCATCTTTCTTCAATAATGTTGTTAGAGGTGCTGCTATTTGCCCATAATTCTTAACAAACTTGTGATAATACCTTGTCAACCCGAAAAATCGTCGCAGATGCTTTATGGATGTGGGAATTTTCCATTCCTTAATAGCTTTAATTTTGTTAGGGTCTACCTTCACACCTTCATGAGATACAATATGACCCAGATATTCCACCTCTTGTACTCCAAAGAAACATTTGGAGCTTTTTGCATATAATTGTTTCTCCTCTAATAGTTTGAGCACCTTGTCAACATGTTGAACATGATCCTTCCAAGACTTGCTGTAGATTAGTATATCATCAAAAAATACTAACACAAATTTTCTAAGGAAGGGTTTGAAAATGGAATTCATCAAACCTTGAAATGTAGAAGGTACATTGGTAAGGCCAAAAGGCATGACCAAAAATTCATAATGATCCTTTTGAGTTATAAATGTTGTTTTTGGAATGTCTTCAGTCTTCATTTTGATTTGATGATAACCTAAACAAAGATCCAACTTGGTGAAGTAAATTGATCCATGCAATTCATCAAATAATTCATCAATGACAGGAATGGGAAATTTATCTTTAATAGTGAGCTTGTTGAGCTCCCTATAATACGAACACATGCGCCATGACCCATCCTTCTTGTGCACCAATACTACTGGAGCAGAAAAAGAACTTTGAGTAGGTTGAATTATACTAGCCTCTAGCATTTCTGCAACCATATGTTCAATTTCACTCTTTTGGGCATAGGGATATCTGTAAGGATTGATGTTTGGAGGAACACTTCCTGGAATCAAATGAATAGCATGATCATGATCACGAATAGGTGGGATGCCTTTGGGAGTCTCAAATACCTTGGAATGATTGTACAAGACTTTTTGGAGATATGGAGAAATAGATTATTTTGATGTGGGAACCTCTAGCAAACATAATTTTGCAATTACACCTCATTGTTATTTCTTTGGAAGCTTTGTCATTCCGTTAGAGCTGATTATCTTTCCCGATTTCCCTGTGATACCCCTTAATTCAACTTCCTTTCCTTCAGAAGAAAATTTCATGAGAAGTTCTTAAAAATTAAAATCCATTGTACCCAAGAATTGTAGCCATTGGACTCCTAGTACAACATCAGACCATTGGAATGGAAAGCATTGGGCTATTCAATACATATTCTCCCATGGATAGCTTGATATTATGGCACTTTCCCGAGCAATTTATGGTTCCTCCACTTGCAACCATCACTTGAGACTCTGGTGCTGGATATAGGAAGCAATTCAATTCTTTGGCTATCTTACAATGAATAAAATTATGAGTACTACCCGAATCAATCAACATTATTACCTTTTTCTTCTTGATATGTCCTCCTATCTTGATAGTTTGAGTGGTAATTCCGGCCAAAGCATTACAAGATATGGTGGGATCCATTTCTTCTTTCTCTAAGGTTTGCTCCTGGTGTATATCCTCTTCTTTAGACATTTTTTATTCCTTTTCTTCCTCCTCTTCACAATCTATGTAAAATAATTTCTTCTCGACACGCTTATGACCTTTAGTGTATTTGCTATCAAAACTGTAACAAATCCCTTTTGCTCTTTTTTCTTACAATTGTTGTGGTGTCAACCTTGTAGGTTGTGGAAGGCTAGGGGCAACAACACTTCCATCTTTATAGTTGTGAGTGGTAGGCTTCCTTGTTGCCATAATTTTGCTTTCCATTTTTCTTGCCAACCTGAATGCCTTCTCCAATGAATCGGGTTCCCAAAGGCAAACCTCATGTTGGATGTTATCCTTTAAAGTCCCTATGAACACATCAATCCTATTCTCCTCTGGAATATATTTTACCCTTATATTCAATTTTTGGAAGTCCTCAATGTGCTCCATCATTGAATCCTTTTGTTTCAGATTTATCAATTGGCTAAAAAAAGTATTGCTTTTTGTATCCTCATAATGCCCTACCATTTCTTCCGTAAAAATTGCCCAAGTGACAATTTGTTTACGAGAGCAAAGCCATCAATACCATACAAACTAATTTGGTTCCAAATATAGAGTTGCAATGCGTACCTTTTGTCTGTTTTGCACATTATGGAGGTCGAAATATTGCTCCATCTGTAGTATCCATGTTATGGGATCCTTGCCATCAAACTTCTTCATATCGATATTTGGAACATGGTGGGTCTTCAATCCACCGTTAGAGTCTATGAAATCATGATTAACATTTTTTTTGTTCTCCTCATGAGTTTCCTTTACTACCCTTTCGTCATTAGTAAGCATTTCTTGTAGCAAATTTGTCAAATCTGTGTTCAAATCTTCCATGTTGCCTTTAAGTTTTTATTCTATACCATTCATCTTAGCTTCCACGTTTGTCTTCAAATCTTCCATGTTGCCTTTAAGTTTTTCTTCTATACCATCTATCTTAGCTTCCATGTCTTTCTTTAAACCAATCCATCTTAGCTTCCATGCCATCCATCTTATCTTCCACGCCTTTTTTTAAACTATCCATCTTAGTTTCTGTTACTTTTTGTGAGAGTGAATTTTATTGCACTTGGTCTCGTAATTTTGATATATCATGTTGCATTTCTTCCTCTTCTTCATGAGTCATGCTAGAGCTTTTAGGTTGCTTATTAGGTGTTTCCATTTTCTTTCTTCGGGGCATCAATTAATGATAGTAATGCTTCACTATGCCCTTTATATTCCTTCAAACTAATTTTTCAAAACAAACTTATCCAAAATTTTAAAAAAACTACACACATTTTTCACTTTGTAGGAGCTCGATATTGAATCTATTGTATCTCTGTAATCTTAGATCTCCAAGGTCTAAAATTGCGTTCTGTTGTAACCCTCTGAGTCCTCTTTCCAACCCCGCAAGTCTGATCAAGATTGGATTCTCCAAGGAAGAGTTATGCCAAATCTCCCACGATGACCTGATTATAAATTGGCTCAGTAGAGCGAACTTGTACGAAGTGCCACGTGTCACGGTTTCGGCCTTAAGACCTAAAACCGATACACAGAAAACTACAGGCATCCTCTTTCTGTAACTTTTTACGAAATTTCAATCTGATGCTCAGAGAGAAAGTTATGACGATTTTGCCTAGGTCACCTATTTGAGATATATTTCGGGAGCCTGCACAAACCCTAACTTCCTTGGATCCTATGTCCGAAAATATAGAAAGAAAAGATCTGAAATTCGGACCCGAGGTTCATCAAGATTTCGACTCAAATGGGTTTTACTTTCCGCTTCTTAAACGTCGTAGAAAAAAAGTTATAGCGAAAATGCCACGATGACCTGTTTGGAGCAGCGAAACCCTAGAATCCAAAGCTCTGATACCAAATGTTATTTAACCAGCTCACAAAAATAGAAGAAAAGATAGATCAACAACTTCAAAATCAACGTCTTCGAGGGGGCAACCTCCTTTACATTACACAAATGAACAATTCGTGGATGATACAAATGACAAAACCCCCTTTTTATATATAGGAGTCTAAGGGGTCACAATATAATAAAAGTTGACATAACAATAATAATATAAGGGCACAACAATAACAATAAGGGCTACAATGACAATAGTAATGGGGGAATCACTAGTATTATAGGGACCTAACATCGACAATGTTCAGCATATGAGCAGAGACAATTAAGAGATAAGCATAAATAAGTAAGAGATGATCAATGATGATACGAGATGATGAGATACTTGAGATTGGATATGATGACAGGATGCCATGTTGATCAATGATCAAATATTGGCAGGTGGAATTCTCCCTAATTGAGAGGGAGTGTTAAAAATATGCAACTACGGTTAAATTCCATTTTAGACGGCTCACCTAATGAAGATAATAATTGCATTGAATTTCTCTTTTCGAGAGAACCAAAATTGACCTAAAGATCACTCAAATCGTATAAGGGAACATGTATTTATGAATAATATCCCACATGCGCATATTTGATAAGGTCGGCCCTAAAGCAAAGTGGACCCTCTTGGAAGGCTATAAATACAAGTGGCCTCTATCTCATTTGGACACAATCATGAGACACTCTTCTATCTTGGCTTTTGGCTTGCACAGGTCTGAAGCTCGTCCGCAAAGGAATAGGTTTGCTCTGAGTTGAAATTGCAGGGTCTAAAGCTTGCATTTCAGATCTAAGGTTTTGGGCCACAGTCGCAAGCACGGCACAAAAGGATATCGACCACAGCCGCTCTCACATAAGCTGATGCGTATGATTGGAGCCTTCCAGTCGTACGGACAACTCACTGTGCATGCGACCGAGAGTAAGGGTTTTCACAAACACAGTCGCTCGCTCACCATAGACCAGATCCGGCCCTAGTCGCTCGCTCGCCAGGCTTAAGGGTACGATTAGGATGCTATAGTCGCTCGCATAACATCTTGAAGGGTGCGGTCGAAGCTCAGAGACGGATCTAGGTAGATCCGACCATAGTCGCTCGCTTGCAATGCTTCAGAGAGCGACCATGCAGCTATAGTCGCTCGGATGACTCCTCCATGTGAACGGGAACTAAAAGATGAAATCTCAGTTGTCCGAAGATTTTGCTGAGTGACTGCAAGGTTCGTGTTGATTTGGGTTAGCATCGGATGTGCTCTGGCCATGAAAATTGGTGGAGAGGCTAAAGCACATGGGATCTCCAAGACCCAAAAATGGTTTGGGGAAATTCCACCCAATTAGAGAGATATTAAAATAATTAATATTTTTAATGGGTTCCTAAGTCTAAACTTAGGAAAATAAAAATATTAATGGGTATTAATATAAAATTGGGTGAGAAGGTTCTAAATGACATGGATCAAGCCAAATCTAATCTTAGTCGTTGATTAGAGATTTAATCTCGGTCGTTGAAGACTCAACAGAAAAAGTATAAGAGGAGGCTTGAGGGTTAGTTGGAGATACACCAACACTGATCAGTCAGTTTGATTTTCTAGAGCGGGGTTTGCTAAGAGAAATCAACCAGTGATCAGAGTTGCAACAAAGGGCAGTGAGTGCATAGTAGAGAGGTAGAGATAGTGTCGGAAGACCAGTGCAGAGGCAGAGAGGCAGACACAGAGCCGGCAGAAGATACGCAGAGGGCCATAGTGACTGCGCAGAGAGCCTGAGGGCCTGTGTGAGTGACGCAGGGGCTGCAGAAGTGACACAGAGGGCCAGAGAGCCTGCGCAAAGCATCAGAGGGCTGACGTGGAGGGTTTTAGGCTGACGCAGTGCCTCAAAGAGGTGTTGGAGAAGTTTTCGTGGAGCAGACTTGCCAAATATCTACTTCCGAAGAGAGGTATTACTACCAGATTGATTTCTCTGTCAAGTGAGCCAGTTTGGCACCCAGTTGTACTCAAGAAAATTTGCTTAATAATAAAATCCGCAGAATTATTGCACCAGTTTTCCCAAGTTGGGTTTTTCCGGGGACAATTGTCCTAAAATAACAGTGGCCCTTGTGTGTTTGTCAATTTATTTCAGTTGATGAACTGTAGATGGTTGAGACTGCATTGTGTTTGTTTCAGTATTTATATGGTTAAATAACTTGTTCAGTAATTAAACAAGTAGGTGAAATAAACCAGATAGTGCAAGAAAATTTCTAACGGGTTATACTTAGAAATTTCAACATGGTATCAGAGCATTGCAGATCACAGGAAAGCTGAAGGCACCAGCTGAATCAGAGAATATGCAGCAGAAACAGTTGTCCCTAGAGACAAAAGTTGTTCCTAAGCATAAAGAAGCAGAGAAGGAGTGACGCAGAAGGGCCTGCATCATCATTTCAAGCTAGAGAGAGGTCAGCACAAAGGCAGAGGAAGGCAAAAGAGGCTCACGAAGAGCCACGTCATCCTACTCAGCTAGGTAGGAGTGACACAGTTGGCCAGAAGAGCAATTCAGCCTTGCTGGGATTGCGCAGAGCCAAGAGGCTCAGTTTCTTCAGTTGCTAGGGCATAGGGAGTTGTGGGCAGATTGTGGAGTGTGAAGCTAGTGGGGTGATGTTGCTGTCGAGATAGAACAGTGCCTAACGGGACAGAACCAAGGTAAAGGGAGTCGCTACCTAGGCGGATTTCTAGCCAAGAAATCCAGATCAGTGTTGCAGGAGCAAAGGAGATCGGACAAGTGCAAATCCATTGTTGGCAGAAGAATTTCCAGGAAGGAAATCGAGGCTCAGAGGGAGTCTAGGAGAGGATTTCCAGGAGGGAAATCGAGACTTAGAAGGAGTCAAGAAGAGAACTTCCAGGAGGGAAGTAGACACTCAGAGGAAGTCGAAAAGAAGAGCAGATATGGCAATGAACGCACTGAGGGATCAGGACAAGCTAGACAGGGCGTCCAACTTTGTCATCTGGAAGGCCATGATCATGTCTGTTCTGGATAGACATCGCATCAAGGCCTTCGCCTTGAGAACCATGGCTATCCCAATCGACCCAAATGATAACGAAAAGTATGAGGATGCGATGGCCAAGGAAAAGTGCATAATCCTTGATGGGGTCAAGGATAATGTAGTCCAACATATTGCTGAGAAGAATATGGAAAAGGAGATGTGGGACACCTTGACGACATTGTATCAAGGCACTTCCGTGCAGAACAAGATGCTACTGGAGAATCAACTGTGGTCGTATCAGATGCAGAAGGGGGAGCAGATAGATCACTTCCTTAGCAGGTTGCAGGAGATTCGGGACCAACTTACTTCCATAGGGGCCACGCCGGATCAGGAGTTAATGGTGAGGACCGCCCTAAACGCAGTCTCCGAGGAGTGGGAGACATTTGTCCAAAGCATTTTGGGCAGAGCGAATCTTCCAGATTGGGAAGAATTATGGGCAGCTCTTCGCCAAGAAGAGATCAGACGGCTGACCAAGGCGGGAAGTAGCAACAAAGGAGCCTGAGTCAAGAAAGAGGAGGAAGAGGATGCAGCTCTGGCATCTCGGGGAAGCAAGGGAAGAGGAAGAAGAAGGACATCTCCAAGATAAAGTGCTTCCACTGTGGGGAGCTAAGCCATTATGCAACCTAGTGTCCCAGGAAGAAGAATAAGGGAGAGGCTTATGACTACAAGGCAGCGCTGGCTAAGGCGGCGAAGGAAGTGGAGGATGATGACAATTGTGCCATGAGTGCTCATGTACCTCTAGAAAAGAGGTGGGGTGACATCAAGTTGTAGTCAAGAGGACTACAGGAGATGTGGGGCAGGATCCTTGAGGTACCCAAACTCTTAGATCATATCTAGCTACGAGAGCCCCGAGAGACAGTAGAAGGATGACGGATGTCGGTAGAAGCAAGATGCGCATGGAGCGGCAGAACAGTGCTAGAGTGCAATAGTCCCTAGCAGCGCAGAGAGGGTTGCGGCACTGCGAGAGGCACATAGGAGGTTGCAGCAGTGTAGGAAGGCACAAAGGTGTTTGCAGCAGTGCGAGAGGCACAGAGTTGTCACAACAGCGTAGGGGCAGTAGAGGGAGCACGGAATAGCAACAGAGAGAGCTTCAGCATCAGGAGGGCTTCTAGCCTGACAAGGATGTCAATAGTTGGGTAGATTAGTTACCATCATCTCAGTAACTGAGTTGCAGTGCAGCAGTAGCAGTGGTAGTGCTATGGGCAGCACAATGCAACATGATGAGAGAGGGCTGCAGTGCAAATGCAGCGTTGGGAGAAAGGAACAGCAGCAGCACGGATGCAGAGGAAGCTACAGCACAAATGTAGCAGTGGCAGTGATAGATCCATGGGCAGCATTACAGGAGGCAGCAGTGCAGTGGATGTTGGGCAGCAAGGCCAAACATCAGCAGAGGTACCGATGTCGGATGATCAGGGTGATGTTCAGTGGTGGAGCATTACCAGAGCACATTCCTCGCTAAGAGGGAGTGTTGATTTGGGGTGGCATCGGATGTGCTCTAGCCATGAAAATTGGTGGAGAGGCTAAAGCACATGAGATCTCCAAGACCCAGAAATCGTTTGGGGAAATTCCACCCGTTAGAGAGATATTAAAATAATTAATATTTTTAATGGATTCCTAAGTCTAAACTTAGGAAAATAAATTATTAATGGGTATTAATATAAAAGCGGGTGAGAAGGTTCTAAATGACATGGATCAAACCAAATATAATCTTAGCCGTTGAATAGAGATTTAATCTTGGTTGTTGAAGACTCAATAGAAAATGTATAAGAGGAGGCTTGAGGGTCAGTTGGAGATACACCAAGATTGATCAGTCAGTTCGATTTTCTAGAGCGGGGTTTGCTAAGAGTAATCGAACCAGTGATCAGAGTTGCAGCGAGGGGCAGTGAGTGCATAGCAAAGAGGCAAAGATAGTGCTGGAAGACCAACGCAGAGGCAGCGAGGCAGACGTAGAGCCAGCAAAAGCTATGCAGAGGACCAAAGTGACTGTGCAGAGGGCCAGAGAGCCTTCGTGAGTGACGCAGAGGTTGTAGAAGTGATGCAGAGGGCCAGAGAGCCTGCGCAAAGCATCAGAGGGCTGACGCAGTGCCTAAGAGAGATGTTGGAGAAGTTTTTGTGGAGCAAACTTGCCGAATATCTACTTCCGAAGAGAGGTATTCCTACCAGATTGATTTCTCTATCGGGTGAACTAGTTTGGCACCCAGTTATACTCAAGAAAAGTTTCTTAATAATAAAACCCTCAAAACTATTGCACCAGTTTTCCCAAGTTGGGTTTTTCCGGGGACAATTGTCAAAAAATAACAGTGTCCCTTGTGTGTTTGTCTATCTCTTTCAGTTGATGATCTGTAGATGGTTGAGAATGCATTGTGTTTATTTCAGTATTTATATGGTTAAATAACTTGTTCAGTAATTAAACAAGTAGGTGAAATAAACCAGATAGTGCAAGAAAATTTCTAACAGCTTAGACTTCGAAATTTCAACAGTTCGGTGGTTGACTCCAGTCAGTGACAGTGCAGTACAGACTTCAGAATCAGTGTTTTGAGTATAAGCTTTGTTGGGTTTATTCCAAGGATGTTGTAGTTATTTTTGCTAGTTAGTTACATAGATGAAGATATGGATCATTGTACTCTCTTTTGCTGAATCATTTGATAACAATCTAGAAGAAGAAGAATTTGCAAGGGTTTTCCCCATAATGGGTTTTGCCCAGGTCTCCGACCAATCCTGGTGTCTCTATGTGTGCATGTTTTTCTTCTATTGTTCCTTTATGTTCCGCTGCATTGATGATGATGATATTGTTCTTTCTACATAGTTGCATATGTTGCTCAATAACAATGTATATCTGAATAATGTTATGATGTTATGGGGTCAGCTTAATTTTTTAATGAAGAAATATAATTATCAAAGCAAAGAACAATATAGCCCTATGGAAAATTAACAGATCTTATCTAGCATAGTTCATATCTATTATTCGCATGCCTTTGTAGGCTTTTATAGTAGTGGCCTTTACCCTCCCACTTTGTATCCCACGCTGTTGCACTTAGCATTCCCTTAATAATAAAATTTGTGATCAGTAGATGTTGACCACTGGAGTGGCACCTGATGATTATGTGAAGATTCCATGCCCAAGGATGATCCAGAGGACACTTGTACCATCAGATATCATCAGTTAACAGAGTTTTTTAACTCTACTTCTATCTTCTCATCATATTTCTTGTACCCAGATTCCACACCCTACAGGGAATTGTAATAAGTGATACTAGTAATGATGAGTTTTGAATTTGTAACAGGCCTAGGATGTTGGGACTCGATCAGCAAACGAGTACACCTTGGAGTGTTTTTTTTTATCCGGTTAATTATCCCTTCTTTTTCAGAGGCGGATAATTTTCTGGATTTTTTCACTCATGTTTTACCCCAAAGCCGGGGTGACGGTTTGAATATTGAGCCCCTGACACATCTTGGTGTCTAGAGTCGATGTATATTACCATACTAGATCACACAAAATGTTTCGTGGAATTTGGCTAGATCTAAGTAGGATTTTTTAATAATTAAAAATTTCCCGCAAAACGGGATTTTCTAATTATTTTCTATGTAATGGTGTAAATAAGTGGCCTTAGGAAATGTCTAGGGTGTATGACTACTCGAAATTCATCCTCAGAGGCCCAGCATTATCCTAAGACCCACTTTGGGGGTCAAAAAATGACTTAGAGCCCCTCAAAAGCTGATTTTTCAAATGAGAGTGGCAAAAATGAGGGAAAAAATCAAAAAATTGAATAATTGGAAAAATTTAGAAATTTTTCCATAGTCAAAATAAATCAAATTTTGACAAAAGGAATATCAAAGGTGATGTAGTAGCAATGTCGGGCCCACCACATGGAAGAAAGTCAGTCAAAGTTCCAAGTGGCAAGTCAAATGGTCCAACGTTAAGTTAAAGAGGCAATGGTGAAATATTACATATGGCTAAAGTTCAAATAATTTTATTTATTTCAATATGTTGTTGCAAATTAAAGTTTGTGGGGGGGAAATAGTGACATGGCCGCCACATTAGAAAGACAAAGTCAACAGCCAGTCAAAAGAGTTCCGAATTATCCACTCAGCAGGTGTAAAATTCAGTTTAAGAGAATTCGTAAAGGTAAAAGAAATCGTTCACGGATTTGGAAAAGTTTGAATGGGGACAGAACTGCCACATGGGACAGACTTTGTCTCCCACTTGTCCCCCACTAAAACTCATGGAGCAGTGAAGTTTATACGCAGCAGTTTGTGCATATTTTAAGCTCACGGATTTGGAAAAGTTTGAGTGGGGACAGAACTGCCACATGGGACAGTTCTTGTCCCCCACTTACTCTCACTTGTCTCCCACTCACATACATATCAGCCAATGGGATCAGCGCAGGGATATGTTACTGCCAGCCAAAAAGGATGATACGCAGCAGTCTACTCCAGCCTATAGGCAGCCAGATTTAACACGTGTTTATCACCGTTTCATATGTTTGGGTTAACAACTAGTTGAGTGGGATATTTTTCCTACTTACTCCCACTAAGTTTCACAATTGTCTAATCAAAGTAATGCGTATATCAGTTAAGGGGATACGCTGGCAGCTAAAAGAAATTTTTGATGAAAATCTACAGCAGTTCATTGGCAGCCTACAGCCAGTAACTCAGCCACTTGGAATTTGACTTGCTAGCATTGGGATCTTCACCCTTCCACTTGTCACTTGTATTCACATTGGGATTGGTTCCCATTTGCCTATTTAAATGAGCTTTGGCTCTCATCTTGGCATCATAGAATGAGCTGTTGGGCTTGCGGAGACTCTGATGGATTTTGTACTCATCTTTCATATAAATAAATAAAAGTCTTTGGAGTTACTAGCTTCTCTTGTGGTGCATTCTTTGGTTGATGAGGTATACTTGTGTCATTTGATGTTATTATTCATTTGATTTTACATTGCTATCTAATTGTTTTTTTTGCGCATTTGCCTGAAGGCATTATTGTCTAGGGAGGAGAGATTTGCAGTTGTCTCAAATCTCCAACTTGGTCTCTATATGCCAAGTCTCTTTTGCACTAACAATTGGTTTGCAGGCATTTTTGTGTTCAAAGGATATGTTGCCAACTCTATTGGAGTGTGAGGACTTTTTCGGTTGGAATAGTCACCTCCAAGGATATCAAAGATCCCACAAGTTGTTCAAGCCAACAATCTCATAAGACATCAAGAGATTTATTTAAGAGGGAGTTTCCTGAGCCCTTTGCTTCTTTTCTATCTTGAAAAATTATTGGTTATTTTCTTCTTTCATGTGTGTGCATATTGGTTTTATCTAGCATTTGAGGCCCTATTTCTTTTGCATGCTAACTCTTTTGTTTGCTTTCCTACAGGTGTTCTTGGAGGCAATTCAAGTTTGAAGAAGAAAGCTAAAGCATAAGCTAATTAACCCTTTTCCATTTGGAAACCCAAGTCCAAAGTTATTTGGGCTTTCATTTGAAAGCATTTGACTTCATTCTAAGCAAAAAAAACAATTTCATTTCTTAAAGAGCAATACTTTGAAGGCACTGGTTGTTTACGTATTTCATGTTTATCTTATGTGTTTATGGTTATTGCTCATATCAAGTTTGCTTATAAATCTTAAATAAATAATCTATTTAACTCTAACAATTCTCCTAGAGACTCACATTTTTTTTTAACTTAACTCTTCATTAGGGACCACCCCCCTTAGCTAACCTAGGAGATAGCTCAAACGGAGAGAGTTGGGATTAGTGTGACAGCCCCTTCTCTGAGTTCCCTAACACCAATCACACCTTGTGGGGTTGATGGCTTTTCTCACTGACTTGTAGGTAGGTGTAGGCGGCAGGGTCAACAAGTAGACATTATTAAAATTATATTATCTTATCTCTCTTACTTTGGTCTGTACAATTGAATATCTGCATTTTCTGTATACTTCCATGGTAATCAAGTTTATGAGGATTATAGTGGCAATAAAAGAAAATAAACAGCTTTCTCATTTAATGAGGGGCCTTTGCTTGGATGCACAGTAGTCAAGAGGCAATAACAGATTTCATAAAGAAAATTTATTGAATGCTTCATAAATGTCTTGAATAATAAGTACAAGTGAGCTCAGTGATACATATAAACAGGTACAAGCTAGTTTGTTTGTCAAAACAAAAAATATTAAATAATAAAATGCCTACCTGGAATTGGTGCACTGGAAGAGCATCATAAAACTCATGGGCAATAATGATGGTTGGCACTGCCAAGAGAAACAAGAAAGTGAATTAAAATTGTCTGAGGCAGAAAGTAAGCAAGAATAACGTGAATGACAAATGAGTGAAAAATGTAACAAATCAGGCCAGATACCTGTACATATTTGAGACTACAATAAGAAAGAAAAATCCACAAAGAATAATCAATATTGTATTGTGTTTCAGTCTTTCAGCAATAAATGAATACAAAAACTACAGTAGAAAACTTGATCTCCGTTACTTCTAAATACCAAATTTCTGTCAAAAAAAATTGAACAACTAAGATCGAAAAATAAAGAGATACTACGATAGGATTAAGAAGGATAGTGCATCAGTTAACCGTAAATGTGTCACAGAAACTTTTAATATAAGTGAAGACATGCTGAGTTTGTCAGTAGCATGAAAAGCCCAGTTTATCCTCTTGGTGTTCTGCATTTGAAACAATTTTTTAAGACCCTCATTAACAACCAAATGTGTGTCTATTCGTGTTTCAATCATGGTGAAATCCATGCAATTTGACCTCAGTGTGCCCTCATAGCATATGATACACAACCTCTCTTCCTGTCAAGCAAGCATCCTGCTATCTTAGCATGTGTCAATGAGAAAGACACACCTAATACAGAACTCAAACTCTGCTGTAGAATCAATCTTGTTGAGTAAATGCATAATATTCCCTCATGTGCATAGTCATTCTCCTTCATGTGCACAATATGTGATATCATGGGAAAATACCACAGGTTCATAAATCACCATTGGTAAATTCCACTTTTATCTTAGGTAAATTCTTATTTTCTAGGTATAAATGTGCTTTTGAGGAGGGCTTAGACCCTACTTTATAGCAGTGAAAGCACATGAGCTACTTGAGTGAACTTGACTAGTAAAATCCAAGTTAACACCCTCATGAAAGCACACTTCAATTGGCTAAATTAGGTCAAGCAAATTTTGCATGTAGGTAAACCTACCATAGTTGCATGGGTAATTCTTGTTGAGAAATCAAAAGGCTTGTAGATTAGGGTAGATTTCTTTTACTTGATAATTACTTGTGAATGTTGTTGGCTTCTTATTAAATTTTATGTTTTCTTCTTCATCAAGCAATTACCAAAATACAAAACATGAAGATCACAAGAAACAAAGAACACAAGAAATTAGGCTCCAAGCTAGGGCAAAACCCCACAAAGGAGAAAACCCAAACAAATTCTCTTCTTATAGAATCAGATCAAAGTGAGATATCCAATACCCAAGACCAAGACCAAGACTGCCACATAGACACAAGTCAGCCCTCCTTCATTCCATGTCTATCAAACCATAGTCAACACAACTCAAAGCTGGTCAAATCTAAGAAATCTGATCATCCCCTGAAATTTCGGGCCTGCAATACCACAGAAGTTGCCTCAGAAACTTGCACGTGTGAACAGAAACTAGGGCAGAAAACAGAAATTTCTTTCTCCTTATACTTCTTTTCTCTCTCTCCTTTGAATTTTTTGCTGAAATTCCTTCTTTCTTGGCACAGAAATCAAAGTGGAGAGTGAGTGCTCCAATGAGGTCGAACTGCTCTATATATATACACATCCAAGAGATCGAATAGCTACCTATTCTAGGGCAACTTGTCCAAGAGGGCCGATTTGGTCGTGTGGGTAACAAAAAGACTCTTTTGGCTCAAGATATTTTTTTTCTTTTTCTTATAAATAGTCCAAATGGTACTTTGACACATGACAAATTTTATTTCTGACTCAATAAACCCTAGAAGCATGAAGAACATGCTTTGCTTAAAAAATAATAATAATAATAATAATACAAGTTATTTTTCTTCTTTTTCTTTTTACATGAAATATATATTGATACAAGTAAAATGATAATTATGAAACCCAAACCTAGTTTCATTTTTCAACAATTCTTATATATTTCATTGTATTGTAAGGAAACTCAATTGATTAATTTCTCTTCTACATGTTAATGAGAATTGATTTGCTCTATTATTATTTTTTATCTTCCTCTTAAATGCTATTGTATTATTTTTCTATTAGATTCTAGATCTTCCAGCTGTGCAGCAATTTCCACATGGTATCAAAGCAGGTTTGAACCCGAGGAGTATACAGTTTTTACAGGTGGAAACACATAAAAAGAGCACAGCAGATAAAATGGATCAGCCCCAACAAATAATTCTTACTCCATTCAACTACCATAAATGAAGAGGCAAGTAGTTATTCTCTAGCGTAGTAAAGGCTTGTATAGGCTTATGATGGAAACAGAGACTGAACTCAATTCTGCGGTGGAGAAAGCAAAATGGTTTAATAGAAGGGATGAAGCCTTTGGGTCATTATACCTCTCAATTTTTCCTGATCTTCTATTCCACATCAACTCTGCCACTACTCCAAAAGAAGTTTGGACCAAATTGGAAGTACTTTTCAGGAAGCAAGATGTGCTCTGAGGTCATCAATTAGAGAAAGAGCTCATTGCTTTGTGCCCAAGTAACTTCAACACTATTCACTATTCAGGAGTTCTTCACAAAATTTAAATCATTAGTTTTGCAGCTCAAGCTATGTGGTATAGAAAAGAAAGAATAGCAGCTCAATCTTTTCATTCTATCAAAACTGGGTCCTGAATACTCGGTGTTTGTCTCTACTTTTCATGCCACAAAACTAGCAATGGGAGCTGCTTCGACCATGCCTCCCATGGATGCTTTTGTTGAGTCACTCACTTGTGAGGAAGATAAACTTGTTCAAATGGGTGCCCTCAAGTCCTCAAAGGCACATGCACTTACAGGTAATCAACAAATCCAAACAAACATTCAAAGGTAAGAAAGACCCAGATCTGAAAAAGGATAGAAATCCCAAATCTACTAAGGAGATCTCCAACACAAAGAGGGGGAAATCAAAGAAGGAGAAGGTGAAGTACGATTACTGCAATAGAGGCTTACATTGATAACATGCATGCATAAAGAGAACAATTGATCAAACGGGACATTCTCTTCAGCAAAACAATCTTGGCGGGCATATACAGAAAATGCTAAAAGAAGGATGGTGTGAAATGTCCCCTGATGATAAAGAAAATGGATGAGATGTGTTAATTTTTCAATATTCTACGTTGTAACAATCACTTTAACAATTTCTTCTTTCAGTAGCAATCACTTTTTCCAATTCAATTTCAATCACCCAAAAACAGTAAATAATTGTAGATTAAACAGTAAACAATATGCACAATAGAAGACAGCCAAGATCAATGAGACAGAGATTTAGGTCAAAGGCCATGGAAAAACCCCGCAAGGGAGAAAACCAGTCAATAGCAGTCAACACAGCCCTAACCAGTCAAAGTCAACAGTCCAAAGTGCTCAAAAATTTTGGTCAAGGCAGCAATAAATTCGGACTCTTCTGCTCAAGTCAAACCCAGTCAAAAAAGTCCATGAATTCTGCTCACAAATCGGTCAAAGTCAACAGTTGACTTGCGGAAACCCTAGCTTCAGACCTACAGTCAAAGATGGTCAAAGTGCTCAAAAAACTTCGGTCAACATCCCAGTCAAATCAGCCTTCCAAAACAGATCAGGTTCCAGTCAAACCTAGTCAAAGTCACCCCAAGTCAATGCTGATCAAAGGAGGCCGAAAATCAGAAAGTCAATGCAATCAACATAAGTCTCCTCTCTATTGAAGAGTGTAACGAGGTTCGATCTTCATAATGACGTGTGTAATTGTGATTTTATGTAATTGATGAAAAGAAGAAAAATAAAATTATTATTGAAATGCTTGTCTCATGGGTTTCATGAGCAAGGAATTTAATTTTTAGTGATGGCTCCCATTGAGAGACTTTAGGATTTGTCATCTAGCCATAAAAGTCAATTTGAGTCTATGTCATGTATGAAGGACCCTTCTTGGGCATATTACATTTTGTATGAGTCATTAGACAAGTAAGAAAGGCCCTCCAAGACAAGCACAAGCATCTCCAAACATGTCAGCTTCAAGAAGAATAATGAAATCTCCTCAAAAGACACGTCGGCCTAGCTTGTCAAGTCAGCTTATTATCCTAGGTAACCACTATAAATAGGCAGCTCGGCCTAATCTCAGAACACAGATTTTCAGTGATCATTTTCGGTGAAGGTATCAAGCAGTTAGAAGTGCGAAAGGGTAAAGGAAAAGCCTCCCAACCAGCGAAGTAACGAAAGGGAAGAGCGAAGTTCTTAAGGGTATTTTGGGACTGTTTTAAGGTCAGAAAACCTCTCTACAAGAAGTTGTTGCAGCAGTGAAGGAGAAGTTTGTAAAGCAGTGAAGGCTGAAGGTAAGTCTGTTGCACCAGTGAAGGAGAAGTTTGTTACAGCAGTGGAAGCCAAGGAGAAGTGCAGTCCTCCTAAGGAGCCGAAGTGGAAGAAGGGCTAGTCAAGAAGGCCAAAGGTCTAAAGCAGAAGGAAGCCAAGGTTGAAGAAGAAGCCAAGAAGGAAGAAGGAACTGAAAGTTGACTATCATTTACTAAGGATCTTGTGTCTTGTTCTTGGAGTGGCAAATAGGTCAAGGATCTTGGTCTTGGTATTCGTCAACTGAAATCTCTATAAGAAGAAGAATTTGTTCGGGTTTTCCTCTCAAAGAGTGAGAGGTTTTGGCCCTGGCTGATAGCCTATATTCTGTGTTTCTTGTCTCCTCATAGTTTATGCATTGGTAGTTGTTTGATGAAGAAGAACAATAATAACCTAAGTAAAAAAAGATCCTAATCTAAAGTAAAAAGCACTCACAAGCAGTTACTAAAAGAAGAGAAACCACTTAATTGCCATGCCCTAGATTTCTCAACATGGTTTCAAAGCTAAGGTGACTAAGTCAAGGAAGGGCATCTCATCAAGGGACACTCAAGGATCAAATCTCAAGGAAGGCATCAAAGCAAAGATCATCTTGAAGTCAAAGGAAGCATCATAACCCTAGATCAAAGAAGTCTACAAAGTAGTATTGGGATCATCATCAAGAGGGAGAAGGCCAAAACCCTACATCTACTCAAGTTAAAGTGTTTTGAAGACTATTCATCCAAAGGAAGCTAGATCAAAAGGCGGTGTCATCTCACTCTCTGTGGGATCAAGGATCATTCTTGAAGAAAACTACCTTCATCAAGGAAAAGTTTTCTATCCTCTATATTATCATCAACATCAAGGAAGCACCAAAAAGGAGCATCCTATCAAGTATATTTATGTCCACATCTGAATCTGTCAAAATGTCTTTTTGCAAGGAAAGCAACAAATTGGTTGGGGCTTCAAACTATCTTGCATGGAAGAAAATGACAGATCTATATCTCATTGAAAATGAGGTTATGAAATTTGTCAAAGGTTCTATCACTAAACCAAGAAAGGAAGATGCTCAAGCTCTTGCCAAGTATATGAAAGGGAAAGTTAGGGCTCAAAGGATTCTCATAGAATCCATCAAAGATCCCCTCATCCCATATGTATCTAAACTCGAAACTTCAAAAGAAATTTATGACAAATTGGTAGAGTTGTATTTCGTAAGTACTGCTGGAGAAGTCATCTCATTAAGGGAAGAACTCTACACGTTGAAGATGTCAAGGAAAGATGGAATAGCCTCATACTTTATGAGGATATCTGAAATCTGAGATCAACTACAAGATCTAGGAGAAGTCATGTCTGATAGAGAAATGACTACAGTGGTATTAAATGCACTACCGGAGGAGTGGGGTAACTTTACTTCAAGTATTTATGGGAAGAAAGAAGCTACTCCATTCTAGGATCTATGGTCACTGTGCAAGATTGAAGAATCTAAACTAAAGGCCAAATCTGATGTGGGAGAAAGTGAGCAAAGTCAAGCTTATGCTACAATGACAAGAAGAAAGGGAAAATTTGGAAAGTTTGGTTCTTGGAAAAATAAAAGGGACATGTCTAAGATTCAATGCTATGGGTGTCAAGAATATGGGCACTACAAAAGAAATTGTCCTAAGATCAAGAAGGACAATAACAAAAGAGGAAGAGAGATACATATCACCGAAGAAGTGGAGGAAGTTGAAAAGAAGAAATCCAAGAATGAGGAAGTAAGAGATATCTATTATGATTGAGACAGTCTTCCTCACTTAAGTTCTTCGCAAGTTCCTTAGTCTTTTATTGTAAGATATGGCTATCATTATTCACTAAGAAAAATGATGGGATGCATCATGGCATCATAGAAGCATTGAAAGCAAGAGCTCGGGACATCATCATAGAGAAGCATGAAAGATGGTTAGAATCTATGGAAGTCAAGGATATAGCTCTTGGGAATCTCATTGGGAACATAAGTGGCAAGGTCATCTAGTACAAGGTTCATCATACATTTGTCAAAAGGAAACATCTGTTGATAGGGATACTTTAGATCCTCAAGATTCTTTGATGGAATCTTCATTGAAAGGTTCACAGATCATGAGGAGAAGCAAGTATTTCATCGAGAATTCCAAACTTGTGGAATTCATGGATGATTGTATGATGACATAAAAGTGAAGCAAATCAAGGGATTGAAGTTGTTTCAATCAAGGAAGTTGTTGTAGGAGGTCTGGATGACCCAAAAGAAAAATGAGGTATGTATGCTTACATTTGATATTGTGGAAGTCATGTCATATGGTTGCAAGGATCATCAACCAATGCTCTATCTTAAGAGTGTGATCAAAAGAAAGGATCTCCTCCCTCAAAGGGATGCAGGAATGCATGGGTCACACATTCACTAGATGAAATCAACATAATATGTCCTCATATGAAGTATGAGGTAGTTGACTACAATTGAGGAACTCTAATTGGAAGCTCCTGGGAATGCAATGTGTGAAGAAAGGAAGGAAGAGATCGTGGAATATGCAACCATGGCAAAAGCAATCAACATTCGAGAGACCAAGAAGATTTGACTAGGATATCTCCATGGAAGATATGAAGACTCTGATGGAGTCTGAAAAAGAAAGAGACCCTTAACAACATATATCTTTAAGAGATGTGTCGATATGTATGCAGGATGTTGATGCAAACTAGAAGATGTCATGATGAAAGACCATCACAAAGGTAATGTTGAATTAATGTTCATTCCTTTATTTTTGAACAAATATCGGGATGGGTTTATGCAGGGCTTCCAAGGGAAGATCTATGGATGTCTTCCACCACCGATACACATGCAGTAAGATGAAAGATCCTTAAGTAAACATGGCATGAAGAAAGCAGCATGGCATGAAGGAAGGCCAGATATGGATTGATGAATCACTTTCTGATGATGACATGGCTGACTCATGGATGAAAGTGATGGATGGTCGATGCCCTATGTAGAAGTCCCAAACATGAAGACTCCTAGATAACGAAAAGAAGTTCATGACATCGTGAAGAGGAGTTCTTCAAGCAGTTGGTTGTCCCATCATCTCCACCTGAGGAGTTGTTGTAGGTCCCTAGTTAAGAGGGAGCTTAGGTACATTCCTTCTGTAGGAATGAGTAGATTCCTTTATTGGAATAGATATGTCCTCCCTAATTAAGAGGGAGATATAGACACATCATTCTTGTCTTCACTTGGAAAGACACAATGGAGGATTAGGTAAACATCTGGCATTTGATGCTCTTTGAGGATGTATTAGGGCATCCAAGATAACAGTAGTCGTTGAGGACCAATATTCTTTAAGCACTGGGAATCCAAGATAAGAATAGTCCTGGTAGAACACACCATGAGAACCCGAGTGGGGTATGTTCCGAGAGAGACAATGACAAGGGTGTCTATACATCATTGGTCACTCTAGCATTCTACTTAGATCTCGTAGAGAGATAGAGTTGTTAGTCAAGGCCTTGTTATGTGACAATGCTAGTTGATATGATGCTACACAAATGGGTTACCAATCCGACTCTTCTTAGGAGAAATTCTTCAGATTGAGAATGACCAAGTACCATTATGAATACATCCCTAGTTAAGAGGGAGTGTTGAAAAGTGCAACTAGGTTTGGTCTTCATAATGACATGTGTAATTCCGATTTTATGTAATTGATGAAAAGAAGAAAAATAAAATTATTATTGTAATGCTTGTCTCATGGGTTTCATGAGCAAGGAATTTTATTTTTAGTGATGGTTCCCATTGAGAGCCTTTATGATTTGTCATCTAGTCATAAAAGTCAATTTGAGTCTATGTCATGTACGAAGGACCCTTCTTGAGCATATTACATTTTGTATGTCAATAGACAAGTAAGAAAGACCCTCCAAGACAAGCACAAGCATCTCCAAACATGTCGGCTTCAAGAATAATAAAGAAATCTCCTCAAAAGACACATCGGCCTAGCTCACTGTCAAGTTAGCTTATTATCCTGGACACCACTATAAATAGGCAACTTGGCCTAATCTCAGAACACAGATTTCTGGTGATCATTTTTGGTAAAGGTCTGAAGAAGTTAGAAGTGCGAAAGGGTAAAAGGAAAAGCCTCCCAACCGACGAAGTAACAAAATGGAAGAGCGAAGTTCTTAAGGGTATTTTGGGACTATTTTAAGAGCAGAAAACCTCTATACAAGAAGTTTGTTGCAGCAGTGAAGGAGAAGTTTGTTACAGCAGTGAAGGTCGAAGGTAAGTCTGTTGCAGCAATGAAGGAGAAGTCTGTTGCAGCAGTGGAAGCCGAGGAGAAGTGCAGTCCTCCTAAGGAGCCAAAGTAGAAGAAAGGCTAGTCAAGAAGTTCAAAGGTCTAAAGCAGAAGGAAGCCAAGGTTGAAGAAGAAGCCAAGAAGGAAGAAGGAGTTGAAGGTTGACTATCATTGACTAAGGATCTTGTGTCTTCGTCTTGGAGTGGCAAATAGGTCAAGGGTTTTGGTCTTGGTATTTGTCAATTGGAATCTTTATAAGAAGAAGAATTTGTTCGGGTTTTCCTCTAAAAGAGTGAGAGGTTTAGGCCCTGGTTGATAGCCTATATTCTATGTCTCTTGTCTCTTTATGGTTTATGCATTGGTAGTTGTTTAATGATGAAAAACACTAATAACCTAAGTAAAAGAAGATCCTAATCTAAAGAAGTAAAAATCATTCACAAGTAGTTACTAAAAGAAGAGAAATCACTTAAATGCTATGCCCTAGATTTCTTAACACTCTCTGTCGTTCACACGTGTGAACTCAGACCCTGCAATTTCAGAAGTGAGTGAACCAAATGAACGACGAATGTTGTGTGTTGATTCCTCCAAATGATGTCAACTCAGGTGTGTTTATATGTGGTTTAGTGTTGGAAAATGTAACCAATTTCGGATCTTCATAATTGTCATTGTACTCATCTAATTATGTATATGTTATGTTACAAGAAAAAGAAGGAAAATATTATTTTAAGCGTGGGTTTCATGCTTCATTTTATTGGTCAACTAGGTCAAGCATGCATTTCATGCTCCTACGGTTTGTCAAGTCAAAAGAATATTTTTCTCGAGTCAAGACAATCATTATCATTTGTATAAAACCCTATTGGGCAAGCTGTAACATGTAAAAGATATTAATTATGAGTCTAGAAAGTCAAATAAGCCTCCCAGCTCAAGTCGGCCCTGCCAGTGACAAGTCGACCTAGTAGAGGCTATTCGACCACAAGAGAAGCATATATATAGAAGAGACTTCAACCTAATTGACACACACTTTTGCAGTTTGTTCGTAAGCAAGAAAGAAGAAGAAGAGGAAGCGAAGGTCTAGGAGAAGGAAACATCTCAAGAAGAAACCAAAAATTTGATTTTTGCGACCATCTCTCTCACATGTGTGAAGGATCTAGGGTTTCTGTTGTTGCTACAAGGCCGAGATTGCAAACCTAGTTGCAGGTCCGAAACTTTGTCGCAAGAAGGACAAGACTTGAAGAAAAAAGTCTAGAAGTAAAGGAACAAGCTAAAACGAAGGAAGGAGACTTTAAACTTGATCTCTTCTACCCACACGTGTGGTGCTAGGGATCTGCAACCACTGCAAGGCCGAGAGTTGCAAGTCGCGATTACAGATCCAAATTGGAGGCCGAAGTTGAAATTCGAAGCAGATTGTAGGAGAATTAACCCTTGTTGACTTGACCCATTTGGAAGAGATGCTTGGAGGGTTGACTTGGTGCTTGGAGGAGGTCTTGACTTTAAAAGAATGTTGAATGAATTAATTTCGAATGAGCAAACAGCTCAATCATAATACAGAGATATTTACAATAATAGAAACATCAGGTTTCTATGTAGAATATAGAAACACTCAGTTTCATCAAAGAAACTGCTAAAAGAATATAAATAGCAACAGCTAAAAGGAATGAGCATTAAATGCTAAATAGGAATATTCTAATATATTCTAATACCCTCCCTTAATGCTCAATCTATTTACAACACCAATAGACCCTCTGAATTTTACAAATTTATCAGGACCAAGAGGCTTGGTGAAGATGTCGGCGGGCTGCTCTGTTGTGGGAACATATTGCAACTGAACTGAGCCGTCTTCAACAAGTTGGCGAATGTAGTGGCAATGAGTTTCCACATGCTTTGTTCGTTCATGAAAGACGGGATTCTTGGCAAGTTTGAGCACTCCCTGATTATCACAAAACAAAGAAGTAGGCCCTGTCTGGGAAACATGCATATCTGCCAGCATACGTCGAAGCCAAACTGCCTCACAGGATGCCTTAACTGCTCCCCGATACTCGGCTTCTGTTGAGGAGAGAGCCACTGCCTGTTGCTTCTTACTAGTCCAAGTAACAGCGCCGGATCCTAGATTAAACACATACCCAGCTGTAGATTTACGGTCATCAACCGAACCGGCCCAGTCAGAATCAGTGTAACCACTGAGAATAGGATTGGAACTTCGAGTGTATAGGAGGCCATAATCAGAAGTGCCACGCACATATCGTAGCACACGCTTTGCTGCTTGCCAATGATCAGCTTTAGGAGCAGACATGAAGCGAGAAATGTAGCTTACTGCCAAACTGATGTCAGGTCTGGTAGCAGTAAGATAGATGAGACTGCCCACTAATTGCCTGAATAAAGTTTCATCCACAAGGGGAGAGGATGACTGAGCTGAAAGTTTGAGCCCTGGTTCCATAGGAGTCGTGGCCGGTTTGCAATCCTGCATTCTGAATCTGTCCACAAGATTTTTGGCATACTTGGACTGAGAGAGAAAGATCTGATTTTCAGTCTGCCAAACTTCAACCCCCAGACAATAATGAAGAAGCCCCAAGTCTGTCATCTCAAAAGTTCTGCATAAATCTTGTTTGATCCCATGGATCAAATATGCAGAGCTGCCAGTGATGATAAGATCATCCACATAGACAACCACAACCAAGATATCATCATCAGTATGCTTGATATACAGGTTTGCATCAGAAGGGCTCCGCTGAAAACCCTGATCTGTCAGGTACTGATCAATTTTCATATACCAAGCCCGAGGAGCTTGTTTCAATCCATAGATTGCTTTAGCTAACCGACACACTTTCTGTTCTTGACCAGCAACCTTGAATCCTGGAGGCTGCGTCATGTAGACTTCTTCTTGGAGATCACCATTTAGGAAAGCACTTTTTACATCCATCTGATGAACTTTCCAATTGAATTGAGCTGCTAGGGCAAGAACAAGCCTTATGGTACTCATCTTGGCTGTAGGAGCAAAAGTCTCCTCATAGTCGATGCCTTCCTTCTGTGAAAATCCTCGAGCCACAAGCCGAGCTTTATACTTGTCTATGGTTCCATCAGCTTTGTATTTCACTTTATACACCCACTTGCAGCCTATGGGCTTTTTGTCTGCAGGAAGATCAGAAAGTGTCCATGTGTGATTCTTCTGAAGACTCTGGAATTCGGCTTCCATAGCCTGTTCCCACTCAGATGTACCCTTAGCCTCTGAATAGGTTTGAGGCTCAAAAGTACTGTGCAGGTTAGCCATAAGAGCAAAATTGACTGTAGACTGTTGTCTGTTCTTATGTCTAGAAGTTCTGCCTTCAAGGAGCTCATCATCCCGGAGATCACCAATGGTTTTAGCCCACCATTTTGGCCGAAGAGTAGAAGAAGCAATAGCAGAAGTAGAGGAACCAATATCAGGAGGAGGTGGAGGAGACTCAAGAGCAATAGGGGCGGCAAGAGGAGGGTTATTTTCTGGAGGAAGCTCAGATAGAGTATGATCAAATACTGATGCTATATCATCCCTCCCATCAGGTGGACCGACCGGAAGAAGTACACTGTGAGGCTGATCCTCAGAACACTGCTTAGAAGAAGAAGACTAAAAAAATCCTCTGTCTTCATCAAATACTACATCCCGACTGAAGCTAAGACGACCAGTGGCTATATCTATTAGCCTATAGGCTTTGTGATGATCATTGTACCCTGTCATCATGAGTTTCTGGCTTTTGCAATCCAACTTAGATCGCTTAACAGCTAGAATCCAAACATATGCAACTGAGCCAAATACTTTGAGATGACTGATCTTAGGCTTTCGACCAGACCAAACCTCTTCAAGAGTCTTCCCTGTAACAGCCTGAGTGGGTGATCTGTTAAGAAGATAAACAGCAGTAAATACTGCTTCAGCCCAGAATTTGTTTGGAACACTCCTGTGTTGTAGCATGGAACGAGCCATTTCAACAACCGTGCGATTGCGACGCTCGACAACACTGTTTTGCTGAGGAGTGTAAGGAGTGGTTAATTGTCGTTTGATGCCATGAATATCACAGAAGTTGGCAAACGCCGAAGAACAGAATTCCCCCCCATTGTCAGTCCTAAGGGTCATGATGTTACAACCAGATTCTTTCTCCACTAATGTTTTAAACTTCTGAAAGGTAATAAGAACATCAAATTTATTTTTTTAAAAATATACCCACATCTTTCTACTGAAATCATCTACAATAAGTAAAAAATATTTACAAGCAGTGATAGAGGCTGTATTCATAGGTCCGCAAATATCAGCATGAAGCAACTGAAGTACCTTAGATGCGCGCCAAGATTCTCCATTTTTGAATGAAGACCGATGTTTCTTTCCCGCTTGACAGGCGCTGCATACCCCCAACTGCTGAGTCTGAATATCAGGTAATCCAGACACAAGTCCCTCCCTAGAGAGCTGAGAGAGATACTGCATATTGAGATGCCCATATCGCTGATGCCATAGAATGCTGATAGGAGAAATACGTGCTGCTAGAGCCACTTCTGGAGAGTCACCGGTGTCAAGTAGCCTGTATAGACCATGATCTTCTAGGCCAACAGCAACTGTTAAACTAGACTCCCTGTCAATAATGGAGCACTTGTGGGTACTGAACACTACATCAAGTTGAGGAGAATTCCTCATAATCTGGCTGACAGATAGCAGATTAATTTCCATACCAGGAACATAGTATACATTCAGAAATATAAGTGTGCGCCCACCAGACTGAATTTGAACTGTACCTCTGCCAGCTACTGTGTACTTTTCACCTCCGCCAAATACCACGGAATCACTGAAAGGTGAGAAGTCAATAAACCAGTCACGCCTGTGAGAAAAATGACGTGATGCGCCAGAATCAATGTACCATGCAGAGGAAGGAACATGGTCTGAAGACCTTTTAGCCATAAAGGCGTAAAAGGCAGACTCTGTCTACTCTGAATGTTCTGCAACATTGGCTGTCTGATGTGGCCCTCCCTGTTTCCTCTGTTCAGAAGCAATCCTCTGTCGGCAATCTTTCTTCATGTGACCGAACTTGTGACAGTAATTACACTGCACACTTTTCTTCCGAGCAGGATCAAAAGGCTGAGAGGAGCCTTTTTGCTGAAAGGACTGAGAGGACTGATATTTTGCAGAAAATGCATTTTCCGAGGACACTGATGAAGCACTACTACCAAACTGCTGTTTCCACCGATCCTGCTGCAGAAGTTTGGTACATAAATCTGGGAACTTCAGATCAACATTTGTGGTGGTAATGTTGAGCGTTTCAATGAAGTGTTCATAAGATTTCGGTAGACTTTTCAAAGTAATGACTACCATATCTTCCTCCTCCATGGTCCGACCAATGGCTTCAAGCTGATCTCGAATGTCTTTAATTTTGTTGAGATGTTCCTGTAAAGACATATGTTCGTCCATCATGATGGAGAACAACTGATTTTTGAGAAAAAAAGCTCTGCTTTTATCAGATGTCTCATGCAATTCTTTCAACTGTTCCCAGATTTCAGCAGCTGTCTTGCCAGAAGGGATCTGTGGTAACTGATCATCAGCGACAGAGAGCTTGAGAAGCATAACAGCCTCTCGATTTCGATCATCAAATTTATCTTGATCGGTCCCGGCTGTACCTGGACGAAGCTCTTTGCCCAAAATGAGTTGATCAAGACGCCTGTACTCAAAAATGGTCAACATTCTTTGTTTCCAAATGTTATAGTTGCTGCCATTAAAGCGTTGATTTCCTTCTAACATCAGATTGGTAAGTGTGGCCATTTTCACAAAGAAAATACAGAAGTATGACACACAAGAACAATGTAGCTGACTGTTTATCCTGGTGTAAATTAAAGAACAGACTTTGTCCTGCTAAAAAAAAAATTTACCCAGCAAAGATATCTCTCCAGTCTAAAACAATGGTAATACTGCTAGCACAAAATATATATTTCTGAGAATACAGTTTCCCACAGGAGAATGCAAGTCTACCACACGTGTATAGCTTGTAAAGGAGGCTGTCAGGATCACAAAAAAATTCCGCTGATAAAAATTCCGGTAACCAGAACCACAAATACCACGGATAAAAAATCCGGCAAGCACCACGGATTGGTAACACTGATAAATCAAATACGAATATCTAAACACGTTGGCCCACGTGAGCTATCAAGGCTTCACGTCACGTCTCAGCTGTAAACGACTCAGAGATATACGTCTCAGCTATATACGGCTCAGCTATATAGAACCACAGGTGTATATATCCACGGGTTTCAACTGCCACGGGTTTCAACTGTATATATGGACCACGGGTTTCAAATATTTATCCTCGGGTTTGAAATATAAATGAACCACGGGTTTCAAATACGGGTCGGAAATATATAACCACGGGTTTCAACTGCCACGGGACGGAAATATATATCCATGCCAAAATATATATCCACAGGTTTCAAATGTGTATCCACGGGTCGAAAATATATATCCACGGCAAAATATATATCCACAGGTTTCAAATGTGTATCCACGGGTTTCAAATGTAAATCCTCGGGCTTCAAAATGAATATCCACGAGTTTCAAAAATACACGCGTATCCACGGGTTTGACAGCTTTGAAAATAAAACCACGAATTTGCCCGCAGATCGAATTTTCAAACCACGAGTCTGACTTTCAAAAAAACAAATAAGTTTTGAGAGAAAACACCTGGATCACGAATGCTGAGAAATTCCACGTTGTGGTCGAGTAGCCGCCAGGTGAAGAAGAAGATAGCCGGATCCACGATTCCAAGCAAAACTGGCCAACCAAAAAAAAAATTCCGCTCCCACGAAAACAGTCACCGCCACAAAGTTATTTCCTTAATAAAATGATCATGCAAGGGAAGAATCCATTTCTGTATCGAGATGGACGACTGTAAGCTTTTATCACAGCGAGCAAAGCCGAGGCTAAGACTCAGTGAAGGCTGCCTGGCTTACAGAGGGCTCGACCTTAGAAAGGACTCAAGAGATTACGATGCAGAGAGAATTATTGTTCAAGAAATCTCTTAACCTTGCTCTGATACCATAAAAGAATGTTGAATGAATTAATTTCGAATGAGCAAACAGCTCAATCATAATACAGAGATATTTACAATAATAGAAACATCAGGTTTCTATGTAGAATATAGAAACACTCAGTTTCATCAAAGAAACTGCTAAAAGAATATAAATAGCAACAGCTAAAAGGAATGAGCATTAAATGCTAAATAGGAATATTCTAATATATTCTAATAGACTTTAGTTTTGAGTCTTGGTTTTCTCATCTCATCATACTCTATAAGAAAAGATGAAGTTCCTTTGGGTTTTCCCCTTGGAGGGGTTTTTCCCTGGCTTGGATCTTATATTTGTGTCCATTGTTCTTATTATTTATGCTCTTGATAATTGTTTGATGAAGAGAACCTAACTAAGAATATAAAGAAGATAGTATAAAATCACAAACATATCAAGGATAAGGAGAATTATTTTAATAGTTGCCCTACTACATTTTCCAACATTTAGGAGGTTGAATTTCTCCTTTAGGTTGACTTGTACTTTTTGAGATGACTCTGATCCACATTAAAAATAAGATTTTTCCATGTTCAAAAATTAATCTTTCCAATTGCAAGTGGGGTCTCCTGAGGACTTGTTGGGCTTCTCCAAGGAGGGAATTGCTCGCTCAGCTGCGAAATTTTAACACTCCCTCTCAACTGGGGAGGAATTTTTCACTGCATCATAAGTCTCATCTCAGATGTACATGTCTCATCATCATCGTTGCATCATCTCATCTCATCTCTGCTCATTTGCTGAACAATGATGTCTCGATCTAAAGAATAAGAATCGTCATAAGGAAGACCAATTAACCACCAGGGTAAAGATTCTCCAAACCCTGTATCCAATGACAATAGGGGAGATCAATTACCATTGGGGTAAAGATCCTCCAAACCCTTATGTCCGACCTGTTGATCAAAGAATGTTAAAATTGGCAACTAGGGCCAAACTCCACCTTGGACAACTCATATGATGGAGCTGATATTTTTATTGGATTCCTCTTTTCGAGAGGTGTAGGATTGATCTAAAGATCATCTCATTCTGACAAGTATAAACAGAATTATGAATTTATTTCTTCTATGGACAAATTGTCAAGGTTAGTTAGCAATCTAATGTAGGCTCAAGAAGCCCAAAATTCATGTCTCTTCACCCTCCACATTGCATATAAATAGAAGGAGCATCTAGCTCATTTGGACATTCATCATCTCACACACATCTCTCTCTGTCCTAATCTGATTGGGTCGTACGAATTTCAGGGCAGCCTTCCTCTCCTCCCCACGTGCAAAGGGTTCACTGCGTTTTCTATTTTCCTGCGTTGACCAAGCTGCAACAAGTTTTACGAGTGTTGACCAGGTAGCATTTGACCTTGTTTGACTGCGTTTTTCTTGGGAGAATTTTTGTTTGGGCAGTCTACATTCTTTGGCACAAATTTTGAGGATTTCTAAGCAGATTGACCAACGTTGACCGCAGGTTTGACAGTGCGTTGACCAAGTTTGACTGATTTCTTCAAGACTATTTTGGATTGATTTGGGCTGTCTTTGAAGGCCGAATTGACTAGGTTTGACCAAGCTGATTTGGAGGAGTAATTCTGTTGATTTGACTAGCGTTGACTTTCTGGTTAGGGCATCCTATTGACTGCAGTTTGGCTGGACAGGTTTGACTGTGTTTGGGCAAGTAAATTTTGCATATTGTACTCTCTCTCTATGCTGAACTTTTGAAGAAGAATAAGAAGATTTGATCAAAGGGTTTGTTGGACACCTAATCCTCTAAGGGTTGGTGTGGACGTTGAACAGCCAAAAGGAGTCCAAGGAACCACTTGGAATATGAAACCAAGGGTCACTCCTATGTATTATAAATATGTATCATTGTGAATAAGAAATGCAAATCTCATGTTTATCTTTCCTATTTTGTCTCTACCATGTGTGTGTTTAACATGGTATCATGTTAAATTTGGACAACTAGGTCCAAACTCCATGTTCTGATGCTCAGATTAAGAGGCTAATATTTTTGTTGGATTCCTCTTTCTGAGAGGTGTAAAATCCATATAAAAATAGTCTTAATCCGATGAGCAGAACTTATATTTTGAATTTATTATTCTTAATAAATTATATGTGCAAAGGTCAGCCAGTTTTGTAATGTAGGCTCACATGCCCAACAGATGTGTCACACACCCTCATTGATGGATATATATATACAGGAAAAGTTGGAGAGAATTTGACCACAAAAACAACTCACATATTCCTCTCTCATCCTAAAAGTACGAGCTACCTGGAGGATGAATTTCAGCCACACGTGGGAAGGACGAAGAGGATTTTTCTGCTGCTAGGGTTTCTGCTGCTAGGGTTTCGCAGAAGTTTGACCAGCGTTGACTTTGGTCAACGCTTGGTCCAAACAAGCTGAAAACTTGTGGGAGGTTCGATTTTTGAAGGCCATACTACCTGGCACAAAAATCGAGGTCAAAGGGTTGACCGTTTTGCTGCTGCGTTGACTTTTAGCTTGCTGCCCCTGCGTTGACTTTTCAGGACAGCGTTGACTTTTGTAGAACTGACTTGGGTTGACTCATCTACTGGTTGGAGGGTTGTTGTGACACATGCTGGGCTGGCTGACCAAAGGAGACTTTGCTGGTTGAAGCATCCTGTTGACCGCCGAAACAAACACATACATTTTTCTTGTTTCTGATTTGTCTTTGGTAAGATCTGCTTATATGTTCTATCTGCATTTTGCTTATCTACTTGTATGATTGCTGTGAGAAAAGTGAAATTGCTCTTAGCATAGAACATCTACAAAACTTTACATGGTATCAGAGCTGAGGTGAAGACAAACTCTATCTATAGCAATCATCATCGAAGGAAATGGATTCCTCTAAGCTTGAATTCAGGGAGAATGACAAGCTGACTGGAAGTGATGACTTCCATGCCTGGAAGATGTTATTAGATCTCAAATTAGAAGATCATGATCTCCTAGATCATGTGACAGGGAAGATTCAAGAACCTCCATCAAATGCCTCTGCTGCTGTTAAACACAAGTATAAGAAGGGAGAAATCAGAGCAAAACTGCTGATCAGGGAATCCATAAATAAGAGTCTGGTTGCCTACATATCTGAACTAGGCACATCCAAGGAGATGTATGACAAACTGATACTTATGTTCCGAGTAAACAATGTGAACCAAGTGCTATTCCTCAAGAACAAGTTGAAGAATATGAAGAAGGGCCGAGACGAGTCTATTCAAACTTTCTTTATGAAGTTGACCGAAACCAGGAACAATCTGCTAGCTATTGGGGAGACAATAGCTGATCGTGAGATGGTTCTCACCGCACTTGGAGGACTTCCATATGAATGGCAAGTATTCACAACTACCATTCTCAACAATAATACCATCCCTAACTTTGATGAGCTTCTGTCTAGATGTATGCAAGAAGAAACAAGGATGAAGGAATTTGATAATGAAAGAAATGCTGCCTATGTTGCTCATTCCCGAAAGAAGAACTCTGGTGGTTCCAAGGACAAAGGAAGGACTAAGACTCAAAAGAAGAAGGGTAAATGTTTCACCTGCCATAGGACTGGACACTATGCTAGAGAATGCCCCTTCCAGAAGAATTCTCCCGATAGTGACGACAACAACAACAATCGAAGGAATGGGAATCAAAGAAATGACAAATCCAAAGGAAAGAGGAAGGCTCACTTTGAAGGAAACCATCCACCTTCTAAAAGGACCAGAAATACCAGGTATGAGGAGTCTAATGTTGTTGATAAAAGAAATGAGTATATTCTAATATCTGCTCTCTCAGTTGCATCTCCGCCCGACACTATGGATGTCTGGCTAATCGATAGTGGTGCCTCAAGACACATCACCGGATTCAAGGAAGCACTTTCTGACATGGTTGAAAGGGATACTAATCTAGAAATTACCCTTGGGGATAATGCCACTTATCCTGTGAAAGGGACCGGGACTGTGACCCTCCACTTGTCTCAAGGACAAGTCCTCCATCTACAAGATGTACTCTATGTACCCAAATTGAAGAAGAACCTTGTGTCTGTATCTGCCATGGAAGACAAAGGATTCAATGTAACTTTCTCTGATGGAAAGGTACTCATGTGGAAGAAGAGCTTCAAGGAAGCTATCTCAATTGGTTTTAGAGTTGGTACACTCTACCAGGTTGGAGGGAGTCCGTTGGGAGCTATGACTTGTGATACTATCCGTCAAACCGAACTATGGCACCGAAGATTTGGACACCTTCATTACAAGGCTCTTCCCGAAGCAAGGAAGGTGGTGACAGGGATGCCTGATTTTGGAAATAATCATAAAGGTGTATGTAAGGGCTGTGCTGAAGGAAAACATACAAGGGGACCTTTCCCCTCAAGTGTCACAAAGACATCTGAGATATTGCAACTGGTCCATTCTGATCTTTCCGGTATGTTGCCTGTAACATCCCTGGGGGGATGTTCTTACTATATGACATTTACTGATGACTTCTCTCGCAAAACCTGGATATACTTCTTGAAGAAGAAGGATGAGGCTTTCATGTGGTTCCGTACCTTCAAAGCCTTGGTGGAAAATATGACCGGAAAGAAGATCAAGATTTTGAGGACTGACAATGGCACTGAATATGAGTCAAATGAGTTCAAAGACTTTTGCAGAGAAGCTGGCATTAAGAGGGAGACTACCACTGCATATACCCCTGAGCAGAATGGTGTTGCTGAACGCAAGAATAGGACTATTGTGGACGCTGCCCGTGCCATGCTATGTGACCAGGGTCTTCCAAAGTTTCTGTGGGGAGAAGCTGCAAATACTGCTGTGTACATTCAAAACCGATGCCCTCATTCCGCTTTGGACTCCAAAACTCCCGAAGAGGTTTTCTCTGGTAAGAAACCTGATGTCTCACATTCTAGAATTTTTGGATGTCCTGTCTATTTTCATGTGCCGAAAGAAAAGAGAAGTAAGCTGGACGCTACTGGGAAGAAAGGAATGTTTGTGGGCCACAGTGAGACTTCTAAGGCATATAGAGTCTATGTACCTGGTCAAAGGGAAGTAGAGATAAGCCATGATGTCACTTTTGACGAAGATGCTTCCCTGAAGAAAGTAGTAGATCTTCCTAGATCTGAAGAAAACCATGAAGAAAGACCTGGAAATCTGGAAGAACCCCAGGATGAGACTATGCCTGATGTTGAAGAGCCAATGGACCCTATTGATCCTTCCCCTTCTCTAGGAAAGAGGCCATCATGGCTCAGGGACACCCTCGAAGATGCTGAGGGTCATGCTGCCCTAAGGGGAACATTCCAAGAAAGCAAGAAGTCGTGTAGATACCAAGGGTATCTAGCTGCCATGAGTACTATTATACAATCTGAACCTGGATCTTTTGAAGAAGCCATCAAGCATCAAGTCTGGAAGGATGCTATGCATGAAGAATATGAGGCTATTATGAAGAATGATGTCTGGGATGTGGTCCCGAGACCGAAGGACAAATCTGTTGTCACTGCTAAATGGCTCTACAAGATTAAACATGGATCTGATGGGAGTGCTGAAAAGTTTAAGGCAAGATTTGTTGCCCGTGGCTTCTCTCAAAAGGAAGGAATTGACTATGACGATATATTTGCACCTGTGGCTCGATATACCACCATCCGATCCATCATAGCCCTTGCTGCTACGCAAGGATGGAGTCTTCATCAGATGGATGTCAAGACTGCTTTTCTGCATGGTGCAATAAAGGAAGAGGTGTATGTAGAACAACCTCTGGGATTTGAAGTTCAAGATCGAGACACTTATGTCTGCAGGTTGAAGAAAGCCCTCTATGGGTTAAAGCAAGCACCCAGAGCTTGGTATGAGAGGATGGATAGTTACTTGATGAAGCTGGGCTTCACTCGAAGCAATGCTGATCCAAACCTTTACTTTAAGGTTGAGGAAGGAAAGCCTCTCATTCTAGTGCTGTATGTGGACGACCTCTTCCTGACAGGTGATGACCCTCTCATTCATCAATGTAAGAGGGAGCTTGCTGCTGAGTTCGAGATGAAAGACCTAGGACTGATGCACTATTTCCTAGGCCTGGAGGTCTGGCAGAGACCTGGAGAGATTTTCCTTTCTCAAGGAAAGTATATTGTGAAGCTTCTGGAAAGATTTGGGATGGTGGACTGTAAGTCCGTGTCGACACCAATGGAACTCAACTTTAAGAAGTTGAGTGGCAGCGCTGCAGGGCCTATCTTGGCCAATCCTACTGAGTATCGTCAACTCATAGGAGCTTTGATGTTCTTAGTGAACACCCGTCCGGACATATGTTTTGCAGTGAATACTTTGAGTCAACAGATGGTTGAGCCTCATCATTTTCACTGGGTTGGTGCCAAGAATCTTTTGAGATATCTTCGGGGCACGATAAACCATGGGCTGAGATACACTGCCGGGAGTGTGATACTCCGGGGATATACTGATGCCGATTGGGCTGGCAGTGTGGTGGATCGTAAGAGCACATCTGGATGCTGTTTCAATCTTGGTTCTGCTTCGATCTCATGGATGAGCAGGAAGCAGAAGTCGGTGGCTTTGAGCACCGCGGAGGCCGAATACATTGCTGCTAGTATGGCCTGTTGTGAAGCAGTTTGGTTGAGGAAGCTCTTTAGTGCGCTGTTCCAACATGTGCTAGATACCACTGTAATACTCTGTGATAATCAGAGTGGGATTCGTATGACTGAGAATCCTGTGTTCCACGACCGATCCAAGCATATTGATTTCAGGTACCACTTTATCCGGGATATGGTACAGCGAGGCGCCGTAAGGCTCGATCATATAGGAACTGATGAGCAGGTCGCGGATATTCTCACTAAGCCCCTGGGGAAGGTCAAGTTCCTAACCTTCCGTGAGAGTCTTGGTGTCGTGGAAAGACCCTATGATGTGGGTCCTGTTGGACAATGAGCTCTGGGAGCTCTGGGGGGCTTTGGGGATAGCTTCTCGGAGCTATAAGCACTCATAATGCTTCTGCCCCACCCTTGTGATTATTGAGCTGGTTCGCCACTCATTTAATCTGTGCCCCGTATGCATCCTACCCATTGAGTTCAGGGCTCATGGGAAGTACCTCTCATTTGGCCAATGAGGTGTGGAAAAGCTAGAGACTATTAGCAAAGACTGATGGACGCATCAGAGATTGCCGTACTCTCTATCTAGGATGGCATGGTCCAACCACTTGATCTGGGATCAAGATTTGTGAGGTCTGGGACCTCTGGACTGATTATGTCAGTCGGGGAATGATGTCTTTGTGACTGACCCACTTCTGTTCTGAAATAAAGAAGCCAGCAAAGCAAGTTTCGGCGAGATGACTCACGATGTTAATTGCACTAATAGATGGAGTTCTCCCTAGTTGAGAGGGAGTGTTAAATTTGGACAACTAGGTCCAAACTCCATGTTCTGATGCTCAGATTAAGAGGCTAATATTTTTGTTGGATTCCTCTTTCTGAGAGGTGTAAAATCCATATAAAAATAGTCTTAATCCGATGAGCAGAACTTATATTTTGAATTTATTATTCTTAATAAATTATATGTGCAAAGGTCAGCCAGTTTTGTAATGTAGGCTCACATGCCCAACAGATGTGTCACACACCCTCATTGATGGATATATATATACAGGAAAAGTTGGAGAGAATTTGACCACAAAAACAACTCACATCTTCCTCTCTCATCGTAAAAGTACGAGCTACCTGGAGGATGAATTTCAGCCACACGTGGGAAGGACGAAGAGGATTTTTCTGCTGCTAGGGTTTCTGCTGCTAGGGTTTCGCAGAAGTTTGACCAGCGTTGACCTGGTCCAAACAAGCTGAAAACTTGTGGGAGGTTCGATTTTTGAAGGCCATACTACCTGGCACAAAAATCGAGGTCAAAGGATTGACCGTTTTGCTGCTGCGTTGACTTTTAGCTTGCTGCCCCTGCGTTGACTTTTCAGGACAGCGTTGACTTTTGTAGAACTGACTTGGGTTGACTCATCTACTGGTTGGAGGGTTGTTGTGACACATGCTGGGCTGGCTGACCAAAGGAGACTTTGCTGGTTGAAGCATCCTGTTGACCGCCGAAACAAACACATACATTTTTCTTGTTTCTGATTTGTCTTCTATAAGATCTGCTTATATGTTCTATCTGCATTTTGCTTATCTACTTGTATGATTGCTGTGAGAAAAGTGAAATTGCTCTTAGCATAGAACATCTACAAAACTTTACATATCAGAGCAGGGATACTCCTTCCCTGCCCAAATATGAGCCACTAATTTTGTGACCTCTCTGTGCATGTCAGTCTTGCATTTCATGAATATGTTGTCAACTAAATTGTAGCTGCGATCCCTGCCCAGTTCTATAGCAGCTCTAAGAAACGTTCCCTGCACAATTACATCTTCTTACAGAAACGCACCTGTCATTTTTGTGTGCATTGTTCTATGACCATTTACCTTCTATTACCTGACCATTTCTCTCATAACGCACTTTTTAATGAGCGTTTCATCTTTCCTTTCCTCTGCGTGCCGACCTTTACGCTGCTCGTTTCATATTCCTGATTTATGATGAATGGATGTGAAATGTTGCATAGTATGCCATTCTGTCACCTGCGTTTTTTTCAATTCACTGTGTGTTGAACGCGACCTTCTACGTAGGATTCTACATAGATTCTCCTTCGACTGGCACACTGAGTCAATAGTGCAGTCTGAGACAATGGACTGCCAACTAATGTTTGACTCGTTGGATTTTCAAGACCAGCAAAGTTGAAACCAGATCCTAGTTTTTGTATCAGAATTTGGCATCGCAGAGTTTATTAGCTCATCAATTTGACCACCTAGATCGTCGCCTTCAAAAGCTTTTACGGAAGCACTCTGACTTGGTTTCTCACAGTTGATCCCCTCGTCACCCTAAGAGATTAAATCATTGCCACTATTTGAAACTGTTGATCTCCTTGTCACATTGAGAGATTAAATCATTGCCACTATTTGAAATTGAGTACCCGCTTTGCGACATGTGATTCAAAAAGTCCCCAAGGAAAGCACCTTGTGTCCCTAATGTGACATACTCAACCCCATATCCAGTTTGTGATACCTGAGTGGATATTCAGCTACATTGTAAGTGACGTGTGATCCTTGACTCTTGAAATCTTCACCAAGAAAGTCCTGAAACATTCCCCCGATGTAGGCATTGAACTCTGTCTCGTTGGTCTTCGCCCAGTGCAGTGCTACTAAGGGGATTTCGTTTTCTCCTGGAAAGAAGCAGATGACGGAGGGGATTTCGCTTTCGCCGGGGGAGAAGCAAAAGGCCTAGGTCGTAGGTTCGACTCCCGGAGAAACCGTAGCCAGTGCGTGATACCAACATATGCCAATTCTCACTTGCTAGGCGGATAGTGAGGCTCGAAAGAAATCATAATCAGTAAACACAAGCAGAAGCGAATACGGAGATCTTCTCTTCCGATCGTAGATGCCTAACGACTCTTGGCATTCCCTGGCCAAACGATTTTTCTCTACGCTAAAGCATTACAGTGAATAAAACTACCTTTCAAACAGGCTTCGTTCTGGCTCTTGTTTTTGGTTTAAGTGAACGATCTGGAATAAGATCTACAGTGCAGCCAAGGATGTGCCTTTAGATAAATGTCGACAGCTCTGTACAACTCATCATGCAAAGACCTGAATGAAGAGATGGCAGATTTGAGAGTTTGCATTGAAGAGATGGCGAAGATTCTTGAACTCTGATATGATATGCTTCAACTCAAGCGATAGTTGGATAGGCAGCTCGTACTGAACGAAGTCATGGATCTCCTTCTCCAGCGGCTGAATTTCAGAAGCATATCTGACATTCCAGAAAAGATCAAGAGGGCTGGTTTTCCCACACTTTTTCACAATTCAACGCCTCTATCGAGGATGCTCAGAGATTTCTCATATATACGTTTTTGCCCACTTTGGGGCTTTTGTGTATTCATTGAACAGAGCTACCTAACTCTTTGAATAGTGCCTGCAAGCAGCGTATATATACTACCACATAACTCATTGCAATTGAATGCATTCATCCTGTAAAGGAGGTGATATCCTCCAATGCAGGAAGGGAAGCGTTATTAAGCCAAGAGAACAACTTCTAGTGTTTCTCCTTTAGTATACAGGTCTTCGAAGTATAGAGTGTTTCTCCTTCACTATACAGGTATCTAAAGTATATAGATATTTCTAGCCTTTTGGTTAGTTGTAATCTAGCTTTCTCCCCTGGAAAATATCTAGTTGGAGTCTCGCTTTCTCGCAAAAACACCTAGTTGTTCTGAGATTCGATATCTACTTTCCTTGCTTTAAATTTCAGAAACGTTGGGCACTTCTGCTATTTATAGATGTTTTGTAGTCTGGGAGGATGCATACGAAATAAATTTCTGCGTTCCTTCAAACGATGGTGCGTGGTGTACACAATCTGACGGTATGAGTTTCATTGGACGGTTGTCCTCCATAAATATATGTGATTGTCGAGACAAAGGTCTTCTCTGCTAATCCTGTTGGAGAGCAATCCCATGGCGGCTACTGATAAGAAATGAATGAGATGATAGCCACATAATCTGAATTCAGTGAAGCCTGTCACTCAAAACTGTTAGGAACGCCACAGAAAAGTATAAAGAGCAGAGAAATCACAAATGTCGCTTTGCCCATTTCCATTGCATCGATGAAGGTTTTGAATCCATAGTTCGAAGCATTGTCCCCTTTCTGTTTTTTTTATCAGGATTTATATATTAAGATATTTGTCTCTTCAAATCCTATGATTGCTGCTCATTCTACATCAACATAACTGTGACAAATTGGGTTAGACGAGGAAAGGATTGGTGCAGCCAATATTTTGTGTGGTGCAATTCTTATTTATGGACATCATGTTTAGTTTAGCAGAAGAGTTATAGCATGTGGGGTTTTGGATATTTGAACTAATTTGGAGATTGGAGACTATTGAGAGCTTCTTTGTCTTGGCATTGTATTGGAGTTTGGAGTGCGTTGAGGTCCTCATTGTTTTACTATTTTTTGAGGTTAATTTGTTGAAAAATGGCTCTAATTGGTGAAGTATTAGAGTTCTTAAAAACTCTGATACATTCCTCTGATCATGATAAAGTAAGAATCAACAAAGTTTCTCTTGTTGACATTAGAACTTGTTTGCAAAATGCACAAGACAAGATTGAATTTTTGCAGCTTGAATCTCAACTACTTAAAGCAGAATTACAACAATGGAGTCATCATTTTGAACCTGTTTCTATTCAGAACAATGAAACAAACTCCCATAAACAGTGAGTCAATAATGTTACAAATTCATATCCAGTGCCCAGTGAAGCAGCAAAGTCACATGCAGATGCAGAAGTTCAGTCTGCACTTCCCAAACCCATCATCAGACCTTGGGAAGAGCTTGTCCACAACAATCACAAAACATGTCTTGGATATGATAAGGAAGTTTCCTTTCATATTCCAGATTACTCAGAGCCCATTCAGTTTCAGAGTGTTGGATTCCTTCATGACAGTTCACCTTCAGCTGTTTCAGATTCTACCCCTCTTCCACAGCAACAACAACAGATTGTGAAACGCCAACACTGTGACCGAGTTGTCCATATGAAAGATCATTGTTTTGATATTCATCCATGTAAGCATTGTCATAAAACCAATCATTCTTCAAACAGATGCTTCAAAAACAAACCTCTTGCAAAAACAAAGATTCATCTTGGATGGATCGCTTCTTGGCAATGGGCATCAACAGCCAAGAAGATATTCTAGTCATATGTTAGAACTTCTTCTAGAATATGGAAAAGTCTTGCAGTTGAGTTTTCTCCATCATCTCACCTTGTATTTGATAGGGGGGAAATGATGGTCATCTACAAGCTTCAAAGTCACATCAAGTGAGCTTGAGCCACAACCTGCCATACCAGATTCCGAGTTGTAGCCAGAGACAAAGATGCCCCTGATCATGCCTTCAGTTGGTGATGCTTCTTAAAAGAATTGGGGACACTTCCTCTAGTAGAAGACTTCAACTTCTTACGAGTTTTCGAAGAGTTCCAAGAATTGCATTAAGCATTCCAGAGTTGTTGGTCATCCTTAAACCATCACAGGTTGAGACCTCCCTTTTCAGGTTGAAGTTCTCCCTTTTATGCGAGGTGAGATCTCCCTTTTCAGGTTGAGGTTCTCCCTTTTATGCGGGGTGAGACCTCCCTTTCATGGTTGAAGGTTTCCCTCTTCAAAACATCAGGAGCACTTCCTCTAGCAGAAGACCTAAGCTCTATGCCAGACTTGGAAGAGTTACAAGAACTGCACTAAGCGTTCCAGTGTTGGTGGTCATCCTTAAACCACCTCCCTTTATACCAACATTTCAAAGAGCACATTCAGCCTAGTGCTGCCATGCATTTTTGCACGTTTTATATTACAACTCTCTTCTTGGACTCATACATAACCCTTCGGATTAAGGGGGGGGAATGTTGGACACCTAATCCTCCAAGGGTTGGTGTGGAAGCTGAACAGCCAAAAAGAGTCCAAGGGACCACTTGGAATATGAAACCAAGGGTCACTCCTATGTATTATAAATATGTATCATTGTGAATAAGAAATGCAAATCTCATGTTTATCTTTCCAATTTTGTCTCTGTCATGTGTGTGTTTAACTGGGTTTTCCCCACATTGGGGTTTTTCCCTGGCATCCGCCAAATATTGTGTCCTCTTGTCTTAGTTTATCTTTTGTTTATTATTTATGTTCTATCTGCATTTACTATCATGTTAATGTGACTGCGAATCTGGAAATTGATATTGGGCTAATACGAAAAATTGAAGTAAATTGCTCTTAAGCATAGAACATACCATTGTTATTTAAAATTAACATGGTATCAGAGCTATAAGGTGAAGACAAAGCCCAAGCAAAAGTGAAAAAAAGCAATCACTGAGATTTGTTGGACATGGACAAGACTCAATGGCCTCCTCATCTTACTTCAAATCTGATGACAAGCTCAATAATAAGTTTGAATATCATGCATGGAAGACGTCTCTTGACTTGACTTTGGAAGAGCATGATGTTATGGACTATGCGCAAGGAAAGATTGTTGAACCTCCTTCAAGTGCAACAGCTATCGCTAAGACAAAGTACAAGAAAGGTGAAATCAAAGCTAAGAAGATCATCAGGGATTCTATTAATAAGCATTTGGTTGTATACATCTCCGATTTTAACACATCTAAGGAGATGTATGATAGGCTGGTTGGCATGTTCAAAGTTAGCAGTGCAAACCAAGTCCTCTTTCTCAAAAACAAGTTGAAGGACATAAAGAAGGGAAGAGGTGAAGAATCCAATCCTACTTCATGAGGATTACCAAGATCAAAAATGATTTCTTTCAATTGGAGAAGTTATTGCTGATAGCGAGCTCACTCTCATTGCCCTTGGAGGTCTCCCTCGTGAATGGCATGTATTCAGCACTACTATCCTCAACAATGATAGGATTCCAGGTTTTGATGAATAGCTGACTAGATGTACTCAAGAAGAGACAAGGATGACGGAGAGAGACATGCCTTCAAATAGGAATGATCCTACTGCATTCTCCGCTCATGCTAAAAGAAAGAACAATGCAGGTTCAAAGAAGTAATGTCAAGGAAAACCGGGGTTCAAAGATGGAAGGCAGGGAAGATGCTTCATTGGTAACTGGTTTGGACACTATGCTAGGAAGTGTCCTAATAGAAGGGATATACCTCAGGATGATGACAACAACTACAACAACAATTTTCGAGGCAACAACAATCAAAGGAATGGCAGGTTCAACAACAAAGGAAAAAGGAATGCTCCCGCTACTCAACATGGAAATGGTCGACCTCCCAAAAGATCAACAAACTCTAGGTATGATGAATCTAATGTTGTAAATAACAAGCAAAAAGAATTTTATCTTATACCTGCCCTCTCTACTACCTCTCCTCCGAATACCTTGGGATATTGGTTGATTGATAGTGGTGCCTCAAGGCACTTCACTAGGTATAATGAAGCTCTTTCAAATCTGATAGAAAATGATACAAATTTGGAAATCATTCTTGGATACATTGTCACCTATCCCTTGAAATGAGTTGGGAATGTTACTCTTCAATTAAATCAAGGTAGCACCATTCATCTACAAGAAGTACTATATGTACCTGATCTAAAGAAGAACCTGGGATCTATCTCGGCAATGGAAGACAAAGGATTCAAAGTGGGATTCTGATGCAGGAGCATTCAGCCCAAGGGAAACTATTGTAAATAGTAGACATAGGGGGTCATGCATTCTTAGAATTATTTTCCTAAGTTACAAGTCATTTTAATATTTACGCTGATAAGTGTGATTTAAATTAGATATTCTCAAAATAAATAAATAAGAGCATGAGTATTCCATGACTCTAGAAGTAAGGGAGAGCTTTTAGGCATAAAAGAAATAGATGTGGATAAGGAGGCTTTTCTGTTTTAAAATAGAGAAAAGATAGAATAAAGCTTCAATAGGCTTTTTACTATATATGCATGCATGTAAAAGCTTTAGGCTTTTGATACCAATGTTTATTATATATATGAATGTAAGCCTACGGGCAAGAGGAGAGCCACCAGAGGAGAGAATTTGGCTTGTGAGAAGAAAGCCACTAGAGTGGAGAATTTGGCTTGTGAGAGAAGAGGCACCAGAATTGGTAATCGGGCCTGTGAGAGAGTGCAGCATTGACTGTTAGGCCTGTGTGCCTGTATATGTGTGTGTGTGTATGAGACCGAAGTCTCAATATAGATTTATTGCTTTCAGATTAATATATGCATAGGTTCTGATGGAGGTGCACGTATGAAGTGTCTGCCTGTGATTATTTATGGTATGGATGAGAATTAATGGTTCTGTTAATATGCATGTATCGGACATCTTAATTACTGTATATTGAAAGTATTGGAAGTGGTTTATTTCCCTGCATAATGTTTGGTTGGAGCCTTCATGGCGTTTCCATTTAACTGTTGCTTCCGTGGACTCCCTAAGTCCTTTTTATAGAGCTCTGTGTATAACTCTATTTACACAGAGAAATTGTAATATTTTCCTTAAGCGGGAGTGTGACGGACGTGAAACTGTATTAATATTGGTCCATACCCATATTGGGTCCGAGATCCAATATCGCATCGCATCGGAGAAGGGCTTTGGAACTATCATGTGGAAGCTCCGAATTACCGGAGCCGAAATATTATTAAGCCAGCATAAAAGAAGATCGGGTCCGAAAGGGCCTTCAGCAGTGTGAAGCTCTGACACATATCGGAGCCGAGAGCCTATTAAAGTTGAGTGTAAAGCCATATCGGGTCCGCAGAAACCTTGTATCGCATCGGAGCAGCGGAGGTAGCGATCGCCGAAATCCGGACCCGCCGAAATTTATGAAGGCGGCCATATAATCCTTGAGGTCCGCGTGCATTAAGTTGAGCGGGTTTTATGTTGGTTCCGAGGATTGATATTATATGGTTATATATGGCCATGGGGGGGTTTAAGGTATATATATATATAAAGCCTGCGTGATGGTTGATTAAAGGCTCGGTGGTGGCTTCCGATGGTTGATTATAAAGCGCCGATAAAAAGGTGGCTGTGATTCTAAATAAGTCCATGGTTTATAAAAGGCTTAGAGCCTAAGCTGAAGCTTCCGATAGGACTTTGTGGCCATATCCACAGGTCCAAGGTTTGGGAATTTATATAAGAAAGGGGATTTTGGGCTTGTACCAGATCTCTTTTCATCAGGTGGTATCAGAGCAGGGAAAGTTTCCTGCGGGGAAAGAATTCCAGAAAGGAAAAGTTGATATCAGAGAAGGATTGAGGTAACAGCAGCACTACTGACAGAACAGAAATAAAGTGAAGAGGAACATGCACATAGGGAAAGGCAATGAGCGGAATGATGGAAGACTACAGTGGGAGATGTAGCAGTCCAACAGAGGATTGGAGTAAACAAGAATAGAGAATTCCTTAAAGGAAGGCGAAAGCAAGATTGCTTAATGTAAGTTCTAGTTGGTTTCTCAAGCAGAGGACAAGCCATTCAAGGTGTAGAAGAAGAGAGGTAATATGTTATGCTCTGTTTTAAATTAAGAGTATGTTTTATGCTAATGCACAGGTGATAGCAAGAGAAGCTATGAGAGAAGAACCAAGTGAGTTCTTAAAGACAGAGTAAGGAGAATACTCTTATAGAGAAGTGGCAGTGAACCTGAAGAATCCAATAAGAAATTGGATAGAGAGGACAACTGAAGTGTTCTCAGGAGAGAGTGAGGGGATTGCAGAAGCCTAGAAGGAGCAAAGGTGTTGCTCAGGAGGAAGTTCCAGACAGAGGAACCATGCTTACCAAAAGACTAAGTGAGGAGAGCTTAGTGAGGTAAGATTGCAGCCAGGAGGACTAGCTGTTGCAGAGGCTTGTTGCAAAGGAGAATCAACAGAGGTTGAAGAAAGTTGCAGATGAGAGAAGCCTGAAAGAGCAGTGGAGAATGCTCGAAAGGTTCCAGCAGAGGACCGGTGATTACCAAAAGACCAGATCCGAGGGAAGGATTGGTGAGGTAAGTGGCAGCAAAAGAGTTTGCTGTTGTAGAGGCTTGATGCAACTCATGGGTGAGAAACTCATGGCGAAGAAGATGACTATTGAAAGTCATAAAGGAGATAGCCAAGGTTCAGGAAAAAGCCACAGTAGAGGACATAAGAAAGAGGATGCCAAGGTAAATGGCAAGAAGATAAGTCCAGAGGAAGTTGAAATGGAATAATACATTTGTGAACCAAAACAAGGAGAATTTCTGGGAGATAGTGAAGATGAAGACTTGAAGGCTGAAACTTCAAGTAAGACCAAAGGGTCATATGGTTTTAAATCTGACAATTTGTGGATGTTTGCAGGTGAAAGACAATTGGCTGATATTGTCATGAAGAAGGAAAGAGACCAGCAGAATCAAAATTCTGTTCTGGAAAAGCATAAGGTAGATAGGCCTTATATACAGCTAGAGAAGGTGATCATGGAGAATCAGAGAAGAGGTCTAGAGGAATGGCACAGAAATGGGATGACTGCAGAAGTTCGAGGAAGAGAGATTGCAGTAATGAAGGTACAATTGCAGGTACTGGAAGAATGGCTGCAAGAGCAGGAAAATCAAAATAGAAAATGGATCTTTCCACTGAAGGGAAAGAGAGTGACTTGGCGACAATTGCAGAGGAGGTTGAGGAAAATTGTGATTGCCTTGTTGAAAAAGGAACTTAGAGTTCTTGTGCCAGAGATGGAATTTGAAGATTCCACAAGCAGATCTGTTCAGAAAGAAGTAATGGAGGAAGCAGTCAAGACTGAAAAGTCTTGTGATTTAAAAACTAATGAGTTGCACATGTTTGCAGGTACAGAACAGGGAGATGAACAAGCTCTAGAGTTTGTGCAAGAAGAGTTGAATTTGAAGGTTGTTCAGATCGATGATGAGTTAGCAATATCTCAGAAGGAGATGAAAAAGAAGGAGGATAATCAGAATATTGATGCAGAAAGACAAGGACCAGCTGATGATGGGTCAAGCACTAGGGAAGGTATGGAAAATCATGTGAAATTTCCAAGGTCTACTCCTAATGAAGTTGTTGAATTGTATAGGAAACTAGATCTACAGAGAAGAGAGTTGGAGAGACAGAGGACTTATGTGCAGGCTAATTTGCTGAAGAAGCAAGAGAAGAGAGTTTTTATGAATGACAGTCATGAAGCAGAAGATGGCAAGAAGGATTGGAATCAGCATACTGATATGCTGACAGAGAAGAAGGAGAAAATAGAACAGCAAATTGAATTATTGCCAAAAGGAGATAAGGCACAGCAGCCTTATGATTTTAATTTTAACAAGCGTTTTGTGACTGCAGGTGATGTAGAAGAAAGACCATCATTTGGAATTGTCTTGAGGGAAGAAGAACTATTGCAGAAAGAAGATGGGACAATCATGTCTCATAAACAGAGGCTTGTTACCATATGCAATAAAAGAGAGTCGGCTTTTTTGTATAGCCAAAAGAAGATTGAAGGACAAAATTTTGAAGCTGCTACAGGAGTACAGGATGAAGCAACAGTGGTTGAAGAACTTGATTTGATTGCCAGAATCAATCAAGATGATGAAGGACAAATATTGAAGATTGTCAAAGAAGATGGAAGTTATGCTGAAGTTAAATTGCAGTATATTCATGAAGTGCTTCAGAAGAAGTGGCCGAAATATGATAAGCAAAAGAATGTTGCAGAGGGACAGGAAGTTTGGGAGGTAGCAACATCTGTGAAAGCAGCGGTAGCAACATCTATGGTGGCAGCTGAAGCAACATCAATGGCAGCAACATCTATGGTGACAGCTGAAACAACATCTATGGTGGCAGCTGAAGCAACATCTATGGCAACATTGACAGCAGTAGTATCAATGTTGGGAACAAGAAGAGCAGTAACAACAGTTATAGCAAAAGCAGCTACAGCAACTGAAATAATAGAGTTTGAAGACAGTAGCAGCAGGCAAGGAAATTCCCATACAGAAGAAAGGCTGGACATAGAAATTGAAGAAATATGGCAGCTGATGATGCAGCAATCCAAATGGAGGAAAATAGAAATAACAGCAAGCAAGATCAATCAGAAGCTGAACCTGATTGACAGGGAGAAGAAAATGGAGCAAAGGACAGCAGAAATGCAGCGACAGCAAAGGAATAAAGCATTTGGACAGTTGCAGAACAAGATATGGGATCCAGGAAGACCAAGACCACAAGACACATGATCAGGAGATCATGAAATTTTTCTACCTTGGGAGTCTGATGCAGGAGCATTCAGCCCAAGGGAAACTATTGTAAATAGTAGACATAGGGGGTCATGCATTCTTAGAATTATTTTCCTAAGTTACAAGTCATTTTAATATTTAGGCTGATAAGTGTGATTTAAATTAGATATTCTCAAAATAAATAAATAAGAGCATGAGTATTCCATGACTCTAGAAGTAAGGGAGAGCTTTTAGGCATAAAAGAAATAGATGTGGATAAGGAGGCTTTTCTGTTTTAAAACAGAGAAAAGATAGAATAAAGCTTCAATAGGCTTTTTACCATATATGCATGCATGTAAAAGCTTTAGGCTTTTGATACCAATGTTTATTATATATATGAATGTAAGCCTACGGACAAGAGGAGAGCCACCAAAGGAGAGAATTTGGCTTGTGAGAAGAAAGCCACTAGAGTGGAGAATTTGGCTTGTGAGAGAAGAGGCACCAGAATTGGTAATCAGGCCTGTGAGAGAGTGCAGCATTGACTGTTAGGCCTGTGTGCCTGTATATGTGTGTGTATGTATGAGACCGAAGTCTCAATATAGATTTATTGCTTTCAGATTAATATATGCATAGGTTCTGATGGAGGTGCACGTATGAAGTGTCTGCCTGTGATTATTTATGGTATGGATGAGAATTAATGGTTCTGTTAATGTGCATGTATCGAACATCTTAATTACTGTATATTGAAAGTATTGGAAGTGGTTTATTTCCCTGCATAATGTTTGGTTGGAGCCTTCATGGCGCTTCCATTTAGCTGTTGCTTCCGTGGACTCTCTAAGTCCTTTTTATAGAGCTCTGTGTATAACTCTGTTTACACAGAGAAATTGTAATCTTTTCCTTAAGCGGGAGTGTGACGGACGTGAAACTGTATTAATATTGGTCCAGACCCATATCGGGTCCGAGATCCAATATTGCATCGCATCGGAGAAGGGCTTTGGAACTATCATGTGGAAGCTCCGAATTACCGGAGCCGAAATATTATTAAGCCAGCATAAAAGAAGATCGGGTCCGAAAGGGCCTTCAGCAGTGTGAAGCTCCAACACATATCGGAGCCGAGAGCCTATTAAAGCTGAGTGTAAAGCCATATCGGGTCCGCAGAAACCTTGTATCGCATCGGAGCAGCGGAGGTAGCGATCGCCGAAATCCGGACCCGCCGAAATTTATGAAGGCAGCCATATAATCCTTGAGGTCCGCGTGCATTAAGTTGAGCGGGTTTTATGTTGGTTCCGAGGATTGATATTATATGGTTATATGTGGCCATGGGGGGGTTTAAGGTATATATATATAAAGCCTGCGTGACGGTTGATTAAAGGCTCGGTGGTGGCTTGCGATGGTTGATTATAAAGCGCCGATAAAAAGGTGGCTGTGATTCTAAATAAGTCCATGGTTTATAAAAGGTTTAGAGCCTAAGTTGAAGCTTCCGATAGGACTTTGTGGCCATATCCACAGGTCCAAGGTTTGGGAATTTATATAAGAAAGGGGATTTTGGGCTTGTACCAGATCTCTTTTCATCACATTCAATGATGGAAAGGTACATGTTTGGAGGAAGTCCAGTGGGAGCTATGGCTTCGACACATCTCTTCAATCCGAATTATGGCACCGGAGGTTTGCTCATCTACATTATAAAGGCCTACCCAATGCAAGGAAGATGGTGACAGGTATGCCCAAATTTAACGTAGAACATGAAGGTGTTTGTCAGGGATGTGCCGAAGGAAAACATAAAAGGGGACCATTTCCCTCAAGTGATAGCAAGACTACCGATATTTTGCAATTGGTTCATTATGATCTATCTGGTATGTTGCCCGTGACATCTTTGGGAGGATATTTATATTATGTTATCTTTATGGATGACTTCTCTCACAAAACTTGGATTTATTTCTTGAAGCAGAAGGACGAAGTGTTCACATGGTTCTGCTCTTTCAAAGCCTTGGTCAAAAATCAAACAGGGAAGAAAATCAAAATATTGAGCACTGATAATGGAACCGAATACGAAACAAATGAGTTCAATGACTATTGTAGAGAAGTTGGCATTAACAGGGAGACTACTACCGCATATACTCCTGAACAAAATGGTGTTGCTGAAAGGAAGAATCGTTCTATTATAGAAGCCACTTGTGCCATGCTTCATGATCAAAGCCTTCCGAACTTCCTATGGATAGAAGTTGCCAACACTGTCGTGTATGTACAAAATCGATCATCAACCATTGGACTCCAAAACTCGTGAAGAAGTTTGCACGGTAAGAAACCTGATGTTTCTTATTTCAGAATTTTTGGTAGCCCCGTGTATTTTCATGTGCCCAAAGAAAAGAGAAGCAAATTGGATGCATCTGGGAAGAAAGGAACATTTGTGGGATACAGTGAAACTTCTAAGGCATATAGAATCTATGTGCCTGGTCAAAGAGAAGTGGAGATAAGTCATGATGTCAACTTTGATGAAGACGCCACCCTTGGGAAGATTAGGAACCTTCCTATTCCAAGGAAGGACAAAGAAGCAGATACAGGAAGCCAGGGAGAACCACAGGATGAGCCGATGCCCGATGTTGAAGGACCAATGGATCCCATTGATCCACCTCCTCAAAAAGGAGACCCTCATGGCTTAGGGAAACTCTCAAAGATGCCAAGAGACATATTGCACCAAGGGGAACTTTTCGTGAATGTAAGAAGCCAAATAGGTACCAAGGGTACTTAGCTACCATGAGCACCATTGTTCAAATTGAGCCTTGCACATTCAAAGAAGTTGTGAAGCACCAAGTTTGGAAGGATGCTATGAACGGAGAGTATGAGTCAATTATGAAGAATGATGTCTGGGATGTAGTCCCTAGACCCAAGGACAAATTCGTTGTCACCTCGAAATGGCTCTACAAGATCAAGCATGGAGCTAATGGAAATGCTGAAAAGTTCAAGGCCAAGTTTGTTGCTCAAGGCTTCTCTCAAAAGTAAGGTGTGGACTATGATGAGATATTTGCACCAGTTGCCCGATATACCACCATCCATTCGATCATTGCCCTTGCTGCTTCGCAAGGATGGAATCTACATCAAACGAATGTCAAGACCACCTTCTTGCATGGTTCACTTAAGGAGGAAGTCTATGTAGAACAACCCGAGGGGTTCAAAGTCTAAGACTGAAAGACACATGTATGCAAGTTGAAGAAAGCCCTCTATGGGTTGAAGCAAGCTCCCCGAGCTTGGTATGAGAGGATCGACAGCTATCTAACGAAGCTGGGTTTTACAAGAAGTGAAGTTGATCTAAACCTTTACTTTATGGTTAAGAATGATAGACCTCTCAACTTGGTAATTTATGTGGACGATCTCTTTCTAACAAGTGCAGACCCTCTCATTCATCAATGCAAGAGGGAGTTGGCTTCCGAATTCGAGATGAAGGACCTAGCATTGATGCATTATTTCCTAGGGTTGGAAGTTTAGCAAAAGGCAGGTGATATTTTCCTTTCTCAACAAAAATACATTGTGAAGCTACTTGAAAGATTTGGGATGGTGGATTCTAAGTTCGTGAATACTCCGACAGTACTTAACTTCAAGAAGTTATGCAGAAGTGTTGTTGAGCCCGATTTGGGAAATCCTTCTGAGTATCATCAACTCGTGGGGACCCTGATGTTCTTTGTGAACTCTCGTTTGGACATATGCTTTGCAGTGAATACGTTGAGTCAATTTATGGTCGAGCCTCATCACATACATTGGATTGCTACCAAGAATCTTTTGAGATATCTTCGAGGCACAATCACCTATGGACTGAGATACACTATCGAGAATGTGAGGCTTCATGGTTATTCAGATGTTGACTGGGCTGGCAGTGTGGCGGATCGTAAGAGCACATTTGGATGTTGCTTCTCACGAGGTTTTGCTTCAATATCCTAGATGAAATGGAAGCAGAAATCGGTTGCCTTGAGCACCGTTGATGCTGAATATATTGCTGCTAGTATGCCCTCCTATGAAGTTGTTTGGTTGAGGAAGTTCTTTAGTGAGTTGTTTGGGCATGTGTTGGATACCACTGTGATCTACTACCACAACCAAAGTGGGATTCGTCTTTCTAAGAATCTCGTGCTTCATTACCGCTCCAAGCATATTGATATCCGGTACCACTTTATCTAGGATATGGTACAATGGGGAGCAATAAGGCTCCATCACATTAGGACTGATGAACAAGTCGCAGATATTTTTACGAAGCCCCTGGGGAACGTCAAATTCTTAACCTTCTGTGAATGACTTGGAGTCGTGGAGAGACCCTCTTATGAGGGTCCCATTTGAGTTGGATATTGAGCTCTATGAGCTCTTGGGGAGCTTGGGGTACTTCCTGGAGTGATGAGCGACCATAGGGTGAGTGGTTCACCTTCCTCTAGTGGTGTGTTGTGTACAGGGTGAGTGGTTCACCTTCCTCTAGTGTTGCGCTGTGTGCAAGGTGAGTGGTTCGCCTTCCCCTGTGATACCCCGTGATGGTTGATATATGCATAGGATGAGTGGTTCACCTTCTCCTATGGCATATGCGCAAGATGAGTGGTTCACCTTCTCCTGCCAATACATCCTACCCATGTAGTCCGAGACTCATGGGAAGCACCTCTCATCTAGCCAATGAGTAGGGAAATGAAGATAGGTACTACCGATGGACGCATCTGGGATCAATGGAGACTGACTTCTGGTCAGTGGAGAGTGGTATGATACATTCTGGACCATTTCTTCTTCATTATTTCTCATAGTTCAGCAGAACAGAGTAGGGATGTCAGAGATGGTACAGATTGTCAGATGGTTTACCAGGTGGATTTCTCCCTAGTTGAGAGGGAGTGTTAAAATTGGCAACTAGGGCCAAACTCCACCTTGAACAACTCATATGATGGAGCAAATATTTTTATTGGAATCCTCTCTTCGAGAGGTGTAGGATTGATCTAAGGATCATCTCATTCTCACAAGTATAAATGGAATTATGAATTTATTTCTTCTATGGACAAACTGTCAAGGTCGGCCAGCAATCTAATGTAGGCTCAAAACCCAAAAGCCATGCCTCTTCACCCTCAACATTGCATATAAATAGAAGGAGCATTTGCCTCATTTGGACATTCATCATCTCACACATATCTCTCTCTCTCTCCTCATCTGATTGGATCATACAAATTTAGGGGCAGCCTTCTTCTCCTCCACACATGCGAAGGGTTGACTGCGTTATCCGTTTTCTTGCATTGACCAAGTTGCAACAAGTTCAAACAGCGTTGACCGGGTAGCATTTGACCTTGTTTGATTGCATTTTTCTTGGGAGAATTTCTGTTTGGGCAGGCTGCATTCTTTGGCACAAATTTCGAGGATTTATGGGCAAGTTGACCAATGTTGACTGCAGGTTTGACACAGCGTTGACCAAGTCTGACCGATTTCTTCAGGACTGTTTTGGGCTCATTTGGACTGTCTTTGGAGGCTGAATTGACTGCGTTTGACTGAGCTGATTTGGAGTAATTATGTTGATTTTACCAACATTGACTTTCTGGTTAGGGCATCCTATTGACTGCAATTTGACTAGAGAGATTTGACTGTGTATGGGCAAGTAAATTTTGCATATTTTACTCTCTCTCTCTACTGAACTTTTGAAGAATAATAAGATTTGATCAAAGGGTTTTCCCCACATTGGGGTTTTTCCCTGGCATCTGCCAAATTATTGTGTCCTCTTGTCTTGGCTTGTCTTCTGTTTATTATTTATGTTCTATCTGCGTTTACTATCATGTTAATGTGATTGCTAACCTAGAAATTGATATTGAGCTAATAAGAAAAATTGAAGTAAATTGCTCTTAAGCATAGAACATACGATTGTTATCTAAAATTAACAAAGGATCCATCTAGATAATAGTGGATATGAATTTACCATTGGGGTAAAGATCCTTCAAACCCTATATCTTCAACAATGCGGGAGATTGATTTGCCACAAGTGACAAAGATCCTCCAAACCCTATGTCACCCAACTTGATCTTAGTGATCAAATGGTTGAACACAATGCTTCCCAGACTTATGGAGATCAATTTACTAGAAGCGTTTGCCATGGGTAAAGATCCTCCAAACCTAAGTCTCCTCACTCATTGGCTAGATGAGTGGCAACCCAACAAGCCCAACTTGTGGGTAGGATGCATGCTAGAGTATGTACTCTGTCAAGTCTCAAACTTGACTAGGGGAGATCAACTTATCAAAATGACAAGGATCCTCCAACCCTATAGATCCAAAGGAGTACCCTATGCCCCCAGCAGCTCCCAAAGCTTAGTGTTCATGATCAGTTGTGACCCCTTCCTAGAAGGATCACCTCCACCAGTCCAAGTTGCTCTCTAAAGACCAAGAACTTCCCTTTCGGCAAAGGATTGGTAAGGATGTCGGCTATCTGCTCATCAATTGAAATGTGATGGAGTCTTACAACTCTTTGCACCATATCCTAGATATAGTGATATCTAATCTCAATATGCTTGGACCTGTCGTGGAACATGGGATTCTCTTAGGGTTATGTTACCACTCAAACCAATGGGGAACCTAAAAGGGGTTCCTAAGAGGACAACTGTTAGGTTAAGGGCAACGATGTCACCACAGTTAAGTCTCCCTGCTCTTTACAAACTTTCACCAATGGGAGGAGTCCCGGTAGTGTAGGGATCACTTGTAAAGTATATGTCAATGGATAGGTGGAAAGTGACCCTGGAAACCTTTTCCCAAGGATGGAATAAAGAATGGAACTTGCTTTCTCTTTAAGCAAGGGACTTGGTCCTCCAGGGGTGAGGGGTGAGGACTGGAGGGTTGAGGGAGAAGAAATAGGCTTATAGACGAGGTTCTTAATCCCTATAATCCTTGGCAAACTTGGGTTCCCAAATGGTCCTTGACAAATAATCTTTATTGAGAAGTGGGAACACACAAGGCCAAGTGGACCCAGTCTAGGTTCGAGGATGGAATGTAGCAACCAATGATGTTTCTATCCTGGAAAAGGTGAAAGGAAAGGACCAAACAAGAATATTTAATTCAAAAGGTTGAATTGATCCTGTTGAGGTCTAGCCTTGGGGATGCCTAAGCAAATTCGATCCTAAAGATAGGTCTTGGGATTCCCGGATATTCCACTGTTAGAATTGCCTCAAATTTGGAGGAGAGGGATGGGACCCACCAGCGCAGTAGCCTGTAGGAGATCAATTTTTTTCCTTGGGTCAATTCCCGGGAAATTGATGCCCTAGGTGACCTAATGGGGCTAGACCTAGGGACAAAGGGGAAAGGGTAAAAAGAGGGTTAAAATTATCACCCTTTTTAAGGAATTAGTGCCTAATTCGCTTGGGGATATGGAGTCAAGGATAATGATGAGTAAGAACTTGGTTTCTTGATCTAGGAGGCCCAGAAAGTCAGCTTCATCCAATGTTGAGAGAAAGAAAATAAAAGTGACCTTCAAACATTTATACTTCAAAGCAAATGATGTAAGCTTATCAAGACAAATAATCTCTAGGACATTTCATTCATCCAACATTGGCCCATACATTAAATTAGCTAAAACATGCTTAATTCCACATTTCAATTATGCAACAACTAGCCCTAATTTTAGCAGTATGCAGCAACAACAATAACAACGTCAAAATTTACTTACAACATTATAAAATATATGCAACCAACATTTTGTTTGCAAGACAAAGCTCCAAGACAAGAAAAATAGCCCAAATCCATACGTCAAAATTCATCCATCTCCAAAAAATATTCTTCAAGGAAAAATGTGAAGTTCTCTATGATTAGAGAGATCCCAAGTCAAGTGATGATCCAAATGAATGTATCTAACATCAATATATAGACTCCTAAGGAGTTTGACTTAGCCTATGGGCCTACATTAGCCCCTAATGACAAAATAATGTGCAAATAAAACCCCTATTGGTGACAAGCCCACCAAACTAGCTCACAAGTGTAAAAATAAGCCTCACAAGGGGCCAAATAATAATATGTACATGTCGTGGCACTACAAAGGTCTAATAATGTCCTAAAGTGACATACTAAGGAATAAATTCCTCGGAATATGATGGACAAGGGGGTGGCCCCTTGTTCTCCAAGTAGTAGACCTGTGGTGCTCCCAGTGGGTTTGAAGGCACATAAATGACCCCATGCGTCTCCATATGAATCGGAGATGCCTATAGATCCTTTGCAAGGGTCCCAGTGGTGGAATGAATGTTTCCATGACATCGTACAAGTCCTGGGACACCTGCCAAAAGTGTGGGGCACCTGTGGGGGTCTGCTAGGCATAATCTACCAAGCATATCACCATCATCCCAAAAGTGGATCGCTAGTAGTCTCTGAGCATCGATGAAGATCCGTGGCATGTTGTCTGCTGCTGTGGAGGCCAATGGCTCTCTATGCACACCCTATATGTGCCAGTGGAGACCTCTAAGGGTTAGGATCCCATTTAGGGAGACCAAACCCAAATGGAAACCACCTGTAATCCTGCATAAGATCCAATACGTCCCCTGGGCTTCCAGTACAACCAGTCATTAAAATAATTGGGTAAAAGAGTTTACAAATCATGGATAACAAAGTGGGCACTTGATAATGGCATGCCCTTGTTCGAAACACTGAGAGGGGGGTGAATCAGTATTTCTTTTCAATTGTTATTATTACCAGTTTGGATTCTTTACAATATTAATCAAAGAAATGATTTTATTAAATATAGAAAAAGATTGAATATAATATCTGATGAGTTTTGCCAAGCACCAACTTGGACTTTGATGAGGCTCCAACCTCTAGGGCTCCGACCCTATCTTACCAAGGCACCAACCTTGAATTTAGGAGCACCAACTCCAAGGACACCAATCCTTCCAATTCTGAGGCACCAACCCCAAGGGCTCCGACCCTATAGATTTACTCTGTCAAGAAATGTTTGATTGTATTATACTGCTTCCAAGGACTTCTTTACCAAATCCTGTCCTTGTAGTCTTTGCAACAGGTCGTTGTCTGCACTATGGCTTCACTTCAGGTCTGAACTTTCCAAGATGAATCAGGTCAAAAGATTGTCCTCCCGCTCTGTCTTCTGCTTCCTTTTTTGCTCGGCTTTCGGCTTCTGCTACACCTTCGTCTTCTACTAGACCTTCGGCTTCCTCTGTCTTTTCAAGTTCACGAGTTGTGAACTTTTTAATTCTTCTTTGTTCCCGATGCCCGATCGATGCCTTTAGTGAAACGTTTTAACTTGTACTTATACGAGTTTCACCAATGACTTGAGAGACACGTTTATTGGAGGGAGGCCGACTTGTTTATTTACGGAGAGACCAGAGAGGCTATAACCATATTATAATAGAAGTCTGGCGGTCCCCACATGCCACGTCACCGCTAATCGCAATCGCAACTTTCGGAGGTCTCTTGCTACACAATATATCGGAGAGGCCCTTTTTAATATTCATCCAAGGCCCACATGGAGGTCCCACATCCACATCATCAAACGCAATCGCAATCGCAACTTTTGGAGGTCTCGCAATCGCAACCTTTAACGTTACCAATGTAACATAGCCGATACTCATATTGTCGATGAGGCAGACGCAATATAACATTAAACAGTTGTCAATAGATCCGTCAGATCCACAGCTTCTATCGCAATCGGCGGTTCAGGGGTTTATCACAATTGGTGGTCCGGGGTGACAACCCTTTATGATTTGTGTAACTTTCGATACCCAGACGCGATACTACATAAAGGTATATTTTAATGGAGCTATCGGGTCCGCATATTATATCACAATCGGCGTTTTAACGTTTCATCCCTTTAAGCCTTGTGATATGAAAATTCCGATACGCGGATGCGATATTACATTAGGGTGTTTTATAATGGAGAAATCGGGTCCGCACCTTATATCACAATCGCAGTTTTTATTGTGACATCCCTTTATGACTTGCGATATGAAAGTTTATACGGTGGATGCGATATTGTATTATGGCGTATTGTAGTGGAACCATCAGGTCCGCAGTACATATCGCAATCGGCGGATTTGGGGCGGTGATACATAATAAACCTTATGGTTTGTGATTATGCGACGGATGCGATATTCTATTGAGTTGTATTACAATGGTGCAGCGGGTCCACAATGGTATCACAATCGCAGGTTTTTGGGCGGTGACATTTATGACTTGTGATATGTAACTTCCGATAGTGGTGGATGCGGTATTATATTAGAGCTTGTTCTATTGGAAAGTCAGGTTTGTAACCCGTTGATATTATATATGCCGATATGTTAACTCCTCCGGTTTGTTTTATGCATTGTGAACTTTTTAAGAGGTTTCCATGGTTTATTCCTTCCTCCGATAGATCTGCTTTGTCTTGGCTCGTCGCTCCTGTGGTTTCTCTTCACTCCTATGACTTCCGATACACTGCTCTGATAGCTCTTCTTCCGATAGCTCTTCTTTGATGGCTTTCAATGAACTCTTCCTGCTCCTGTTGCTTCACGGATCTGCTTTGCTTGGCTTCACATCATTATTTACTATCCAGAATATTGCCATATTGACATCAATGACAATCTAGATCAACAATCTCCCCCTTTTTCATTGGTGGCAATATTCTTCTTCTCTCCCCCTTTGACATCAATGGCAAAGGAGTGCACAAGGACTCCCCCTGTCAAAATGCTCCCCCTGTCAAATTGCTCCCCCTGTCATGTGGCATCTTAAGAATCGGTTTAGTGTGATGCTAAAGCAATAACCCCCATCTTTTGACGAATATGTTCAAATGCTTCTCGAGGAAGAGGTTTGGTGAAAATATCTGCAATCTGTTCCTTGGTATTGATATATGTTGGAATTTCTGCGTACTTGTTCTAATTAATTAACAAGTTATTTACCATGTAAATACAGAAAATAAATACAAGTACATGCTCAACACATTACAGATCATCAACTGAAGGAAACAAAACAAGTACACAAGTGACACCGTTGTTTTTGGACCAATGTCCCCGGAATAACCCAATGTGGGAAAACTGGTGCAGCTATCTGGGGGTTTGTATTATTAAGCAGTTTCATAATACAATCTGGGTGCCAAAACCGGCTTACCCAACAGAGAATAATCCTGGCAGTAGTACCTCTCACTCGGAGACAGATGTTCCAGCTGAAAACACCGAATAAACACTCCGACAGCTCCCAGCTCCAATCTGCCCCAAGAAAACCCCAGTGTTAACCTCTAGGGAGTGTGTTAGCCCTTTCTGGCCCAGCGTCTGCCCAGCGTCACCCTGGCTTGCTCCGCGTCAGGCTTTGGAGGCCCTGCATCAGCCCTTAGAACCTCTGCGTCACCCACGCTGGCTCTTTGAGGCACTGCGCAGCTCCTGGCTGCCTCTGTGTGAGCCCTGGCTGGCTCTGCGTGAACCTCTCGCTGGCTCTGCGTCCCTCTCTCTCGGCTTTTGCGTTGATCCTCCTAGTACTATCTCTGCCTCTCTGCTTCTGTATTCACTGCCCCTCAGCTGCAACTCTAATCACTCTTTCGACTTCCTCAGCAAACCCTGCCCCAGAAAATCGAAATCTTGATCAACTCGGTGTGTTCTCCAAGTGACCCTCAAGCCTCCTTTTATACTTTTCTCGTTGACAATTCAACGACCGAGATTAAGTCCCTAATAAACGGCTAAGATTAATTCTGGCTTGATCCATGACTTTTGGACCATTGTAACACAGTTTTATATTAATACACATTAATATTTTATTTTCCCTAAGTTTAGACTTAGGGACTCTATTAAAAATATGAATTATTTTAATGTCTCTCAAACTGTTTAGAAACTGCCCAAACCATTTCTGGGTATTGGAGCTCTCATGTGCCTTAGCCTCTCCACCAAGTTTCGAGGCTATAGCACATTCGATGCTACCCCAAATCAACACTCCCTCTTAGCGAGGACTGTGCTCTAGTAATACTCCTAACTGAGCATCACCTTGATCATCCAGCATCAGTCCTTATGCTGATGCTAGGCCTGCTGCCCAACATCCTCTGAAGCTGTTGCATCATGTATTGCTACCCATGGCCCTGCCACTGCCACGAATGCATCTGTACAGCAACTCCCTCTGCATCTGTGCTACTACACATGGCTCTACCACTGCCACTGCTGCAACTGCACTACAATCCCTCTCATCATGTTGCATCATGTTGCCCATAGCAATGCCACTGCTAATTGTTGCACTGCAACTCAGTTACTGAGAAGTCTGTAACTGATCTCCCAACTCTGACATCTATGTCAGGCTAGAGACACCCTCGATGCTGAAACTCCCTCTGTCGCTGACAAGTGCTCCCTCTCTGACCTCTGCGCTGCTGCAACAACTTTATGCATCTCGCATTGCTGCCTCACGCTGTCCTGGGAATTCTACACTGTAGCTCGCTCTGATGCTCCATCTGCATCTGTCTCTACTGACATCTGCCAATACTGCTACTCCTCTTCGCGGCTCTCGTAGCAAGGTATAATCCAAGAGGTTGGGTACCTCGAGGATCCTGCCCCTCATTGCCTGTAGTCCATCTGACTACAACTCGATGTCTCCCCACTTCCGCTCAAGTGGCGAGTGAGCACTCATGGTACAATCATCATCTGTCTATACTTCCTTCTCACCCTTGCTGGCGCTGCCTTGGTCTCGGAAGCCTCTCCTTAACTCTTCTTCCTCAGACACTGGCTTGCATAGTGACCCAGTTCCCCATAGTTGAAGCATTTGACCTTGGAGAGGTTCTTCTTCTTCCGTTTCTCCTGCTTTCCCTCAGATGCTAGGGTAGCATCCTCCTCCTCCTCCTCCTTGATTCTGATCCCCTTGCCGCCGCTTCCTGCCTTGCTTAGCCTTTTGATCTCTTCTTGGCGAAGAGTCGCCCACATTTCCTCCCAATCTGGAAGGGTCACCCTACCCAATATGCTTTGGACAAACACCTCCTAGTCTTCAGAGACTGCATTCAGGGTTGTTCTCACCATCAATTCCTGATCTGGCATGGCCCCTATGGAAGTTCGTTGATCCTGAATCTCCTTCAATTGACAGAGGAAGATGTCAATCTCTTCTCCCTTTTGCATCTGGTATGACTGCAGCTGATTTTCTAGTAGCATCCTTATCCGCACATAAGTATGTTGGTACAATTTCTTTAGGGCCTCCCACATCTCATTTGTTGTGTCCTTTTCGGCAATATGTGGTACTACATGGTCCTTGACCCCATGAAGGATGATGCTCTTGGCCCACGCCATTGCCTCCTCGTACTTGTTGTTCTCAGCTGTGTCAACTAGGATCGCTATCGTCCTCAAGGCGAAGTGCTTGACATGATTCCTGTCTAGAACAGACAAGATTTTGGCCTTCCAGACTACGAAGTTTGAGGCTCTGTCCAGTCTGTCCTGGTCTCTTACCCCGTTCACTGCCATCTCGTTGCTCCTCTACTTCCCTTCTGGAAGTTCTCGGTGTGACTCCCTCTGAGCCTCGATTTCCCTCTTGGAAACCCCTCTGCCAATGTCGAGATGCCCCCACTCCAATCCTTAGTGCAGCTGCACCACTAATCCAGATTTCTTGGCTAGAAATCCTCGGCAGCAACTCCCTCCTCCTTGGTCTTACCCTGTTAGGTACTGTTCTGAATACAGTACCCCACCAACTTCACTCTGCAACTCACCCACAGCCTCCTAAGCCCTAGCAAACTGAAGGTTAAAGCTTCTAGGCTCTGCGCAATCCCGACACCAGCAAAATCCGCACCTCCTGGCCATGGGTGTTAATCCTTCCTGACTGAGAAAGATGACCGGGCACTGCGTAGGTCAAGTATGCTCCCCTCTACCACTGCGTTGATCCTCTTCCCGCCTCAAAATTGATGACGCAAGTACTACCTCACCCCTTCCTTGCTGCTTATTTGCTAGGAACAACTTCTGTCACTCGAGACAACTGTTTTCTACTGTTGTTGCTCTGCTTGGCTGATGTCGTCAGTTCTCCTATGATCTACAACCTGGCTCTGATACCATGTTGGAATTTCTAAGTTTAACCTGTTAGAAACCCTTCATGTACTTTTCTAATTTATTTCTGCCTACTTGTTCTGATTAATTAACAAGTTATTTACCATGTAAATACTGAAAATAAATACAAGTACTTGCTCAACACATTACAAATCATCAACTAAAGGAAACAAAACAAGCACACAAGTGACACCGTTGTTTTTGGACCAATGTCCTCGGAAAAACCCAATGCGGGAAAATTGGTGCAGCTATCTGAGGGTTTGTATTATTAAGCAGTTTCAGAATACAATCTCGGTGCCAAAACCGGCTCACCCAACAGAGAATAATCTCGGCAGTAGTACCTCCCAGTCAGAGACAGATGTTCCAGCTGAAAACCCCAGATAAACATTCCGACAACTCCCAGCTCCAATCTGCCCCACGAAAACCCCAGCGTCAGCCTCTAGGGACTACGTCAGCCCTTTCTGGCATAGCGTCTGCCCAGTGTCACCCTGGCTTGCACTGCGTCAGTCTCTAGAGGCCCTGCATCAGCCCTTAGAGCCTCTGCGTCACCCATGCTAACTCTCTGAGGCACTGCGCAACTCCTGGTTGCCTCTGCGTAAGCCCTGGCTGGCTCTGTGTGAACCGCTGGCCAGCTCTGCGTCCCTCTCTCCCGGCTTCTGCGCTAATTCTCCTGGTACTATCTTTGCCTCTCTGCTTCTATATTCACTGCCCCTCAGCTGCAACTTTGATCACTCTTTCGACTTTCTCAGCAAACTTTGCCCCAGAAAATCAAAATCTTGATCAACTCAGTGTGTTCTCCAAGTGACCCTCGAGCCTCCTTGTATACTTTTCTCATTAACAATTCAACGGCCGAGATTAAGTCCCTAATCAATGACTAAAATTATTTCTGCCTTGATCCATGACTTTTGGACCATTTTAACACAGTTTTATATTAATACACAATAATATTTTATTTGCCCTAAGTTTAGACTTAGGAACTCGATTAAAAATATTAATTATTTTAATATCTCTCAAACTGTTTAGAAATTGCCCAAACCATTTTTGGGTATTGGAGATCTCATGTGCCTTAGCCTCTCCACCAAGTTTCGAGGCTAGAGCACATCCGATGCTACCCCAAATCAACAATATATTCCAACTTGATGTTTTGTTCAACCTCCTGTTAATGGAGAAAATGATACTTGATTGGCATATGTTTGGTTTTTAAGTGCATCGCTGGACTTTTACTGAGACTGATAGCACTTGTGTTATCACAATGGATGGTGATTGGTTGTTTAGTTTCTATGTTGACATCCTTCAAAGCTTCCTTCATTCATAGTATTTGTGCACAACAGTCAATTGCGGCTATCTATATCTCTCAGCTGTGGAGAGAAATATAGGTGATTTCTTTTTATTGAGCCAAGCTACCGGGCAATCTCCCATAAAAAATGCATTTCCACTGGTGCTTTTACAATCATCCACGCTTCCAGCCCAATCAGCATCGGTATAGGCTGTCACTGTAGTATTTGTGCTTTTGGGATACCAAAGATCAAAGTCAGGGGTTCCTTTCATGTATCTGAGAATTCTTTTCACAGCCAACATGTGGGATTCCTTAGGAGTTGATTGAAATCTTCCCACCATTCCCACTGCTTACAGAATGTCGGGCCTTGTAGCAATTAAGTATAAGAGAGCTCCAATTATTGACCTGTAAAGAGTTGCATCTACCGGGAGGGAGTCATCATCTTTGCTTAGTTTGCAGTTTGTGGTCATCGGTGTGCTCATAGATGCACATTCTTCCATTCCATATCTTTTAAGCATATCTTTGAGATATTTTGTTTGAGAGATAAACACGCCTGTTGTGGTTTGCGATACTTGTAGTCCAAGGAAGTAGGATAGCTCACCAATCATTGACATTTCGAATTCTTTTTACATATTTTGAGCAAACTCATCACTCATTTCATCATTATTGCTAGCAAAAATCATATCATCAACATACACAAGGGTGATTAGTGATTTATCCTCATCCATCTTCATGTAGAGATTACTTCCCGCCACCCCCTTTTTGAAGTTTTATTGTTGTAGATAGTGATCCAATCTTGCGTACCATGCTCTAGGAGCTTGTTTCAAACCGTATAATGCCTTTTTCAACTTACATACAAAGTCTTTTCCTTCTGCTAGATCAAAACCTTCTGGTTGCTCCATGTAGACTTCTTCCTTGAGTTCCCCATTCAGAAATGTTGATTTTACGTCCATTTGATAGACTTTGAATCCTTTTGAGCATGCAAATGCCAAGAACATCCTTATAGCTTCCATACGAGCTACTAGTGCAAAGGTTTCTTCAAAATCGATTCCTTCAATTTGTGAATAACCTTTACAGACAAGTCTTGCCTTATTTCTAATGATTTGTCCATCTTCATTCATTTTGTTTTTGAACACCCACTTAGTTCCAATTATATTTTTATCCTTTGGATGAGGTACCAACTCCCATGTCTCATTTTTCTCGATTTGAGACATTTCTTCTTCCATGGCTTCCACCCAATGAGGATCCTTGCTTGAGTAAAAGTTTCTGGTTCTATCATAGATAGGAGAGCAACATCATTTCTCTTTGGTGTACTTATCATCCTTCTTCGGGTTTGTATTCCTTCATCTACATGTTAATAATCTGCTCTTCAGTGTGATTCTTTTGGAGGAATTTCACTTTTAAAGGAGTTTGAGATGATTCTTTTTCTTTTTGTTTTTCTTAATCTTTTTCTTCCTTTTCAGATTCTTCTTTACTTTCTTCAATAAAGGGGTCAGCTTCATGATCTTCAATTTTCTTTTCTAGAAGTTCTTCATCAATCTTCACATCAATACTTTCCACTATTTTCCGTAGTCGATTATTGTAGCATTTGTAAGCTTTGCTTCTGGTAGAATACCCAAGAAATATTCCTTCGTCAACCCGAGAATCAAATTTTCCTAGTGAGTCATCATTGATCTTTATGAAGCATTTGCTTCCAAAAATCCTGAAGTATTTTACTGAAGCAGGTCTTCCTTTCCATAATTCATAAGGAGTCTTCTCATTATTTGGTCTTAGTTGAGTTTGATTCAAGGTATAAACTATTGTCCCGACTGCTTCCTTCCAAAATTTTGGCTGCAAGTCAACTGCTAGTAACATAGTTCTGGCCATTTCTTGAACAGTTCGGTTTCTCCTTTCAACTACCCCATTTTGCTTAGGTGTTCTAGTAGCGGAGAGCTCTCTTTCGATTCCATGTTCTTTACAGAATTCATCAAATTCTTTTGATGTGAATTCTCCTCCTCTATCCGTTCTAAGACATTTAATTTTGGAATCCTTTTCATTTTCTACAAGAGCTTTAAGATTCTTAAAACATTCAAATGCTTCAGATTTATATTTTATGAAATATACCCACATCATTCTAGTATAGTCATCAACAAATAAAGCAAAATACCTTTCTCCTTGGAGTGTTGGAGTTCTAGTTGGCCCACATAAATTTGCATGAATGATCTCTAGAGGTTTTGATGTGGAGAACTCCTTAGTCTTGTGGCTGGTTCTAGTTTGCTTGCCATGTTGACATGGGCCACATACAGCTTGATCTGGTTTGGACATCTTTGGAATGTCCCTTACTGCATTGATTTTGTTGATATTGATCAACTTATCAAAACTTGTATGCCCCAGTCGTTTATGCCACAACCATTTTTCCCCTGTTTGACTTAGATAACATTTATCTTCTTGAATTTTGTTCAGAATGTAGACGTTATCTGATGTTCTAACTCCTTTTGCCACAAGTTCTCCTGAGGAAGAGTTCCTTATTTCACAATTTTTAGTGTTGAAGACAACATTATGTCCTTGATCACAGATTTGGCTAACACTCAAGAGATTGTGTTTGAGCCCATCTACCAGCAAAGCATTTTGAGCCTTTCCTTTTCCATTAATAAGGGTAACAATTCCTTTTCCAACAATTTTGGTAGACCCACTCCCAAATGATACATTTCCTTCCTTTTCGTTTAATGAGATAAACTTCCTTTTGTCACCTATCACATGTCTGGAGCACCCACTATCCACAAACCACAGATTTTCCTCACTGTGAGCACATAAAGCTAGACCACATTTATCCATATTGGGACTTTCATCTTTTGCTTCTCTACTTTTGAGGGGGCAATTTTGTTCCCTATGTCCATTATCATTACATAATGAGCAAATTGGATCAAATTTGGCCAAAGGATCAAACGAGTTGAAAGTCTTGATTTGTCCTTGCCCTTTGAGACTACATGGTTTGTTTGTCTGATTCTTCAATCTTGGTGCTTCATTCTTACGAGCCATGCAATGTTTAGCTTGATGACCAAAATTTTTACAATAATAACACTATCCAAGAAAGATAGTTTGGTACATGTTATAATAGCCATGATTTGAATAAACCTTCTTCCTTGGAGTTGCTCTTTCTTCATTCTTTGGATTTGAGTCGGGCCTTTGATGAGATGATTTTTCTTCTTTTGGATTGCTGCAAAGTACGTCGGCATAGCTTCTTGTATTATCCTTGGCACTTGATGAAAAATCAATCTCGGACTTGTCACTTTGAGATTTCTGAGTGTTGAGAATGTGATCAAGTGTTTGAGAACTTTGCCAAATTCTTTTGATTTGTTCCATTTCCTTTTTGAGAGATGCTATTGCAGCTTCATGTCTTTCACATATAATGTCCTCCCTTCTTTTAGCTTCCTCTTTGTCCGTTTTATGAGAGATAACCTTCTTTTGTAACTCCTCATTTTCTTCAATGGTGCTTATCAATAATTCATTTGTATCTTCTTCGTTTCCCTGTCTTGGTTCATCATCTTCAGTGAATGCCATAAATAGTACTTCCTTGCTTCCAGCATAGTCATTCTCTTCATCTGATTCATCATTACTTTCTTTGAGATGGAAGATATCTTTGGATGATTTCTTCTTGATGACCACATATTCATCCTCATCAGATTCATCTTGTTTAGAGAGGAAATTCTTCTTACTAAATCCTTTCTTTTTGTATATCCTTCCTTCCTCATTATCACCGTCATGCTTATGAGGACATCTTGCAGCGCAATGACCTATTCTTCCACAGTTGAAAAAAATAAGAGATGCTTACCTTTTAGCTTGGATCGTTTCTTTAGTCTTCATACAAATTGTGCCAATTCTGATTCAACATCAGAGTCATCACCGTTGGTATTCCATCCTTTTCCCTTTTTTTGATTTTGAAGCCTTGAATGTTGCATCTTTGGAACTTGGGATTCCTTTTCTCATCTCATAGGCAGTGAGGATTCCATGAAGTTCATCCATTTTGAGAGTGTCTAGTTCCTTCATTTCTTCTATAGCACTTATTTTGGAGTCAAATCTATCTGGGAGAGATCTTAAGACCTTTTGAACAACAGTGCTTTCTTCAATCTTTTCTCCCAATCCTTTAAGAGAGTTGACTACTTCAGCTACTAGGAGGAAGTATGATGCAATATCTTCTTCATCATCCATTTTCAGACTTTCGAACTACCTCCTATGAGTTTGAAGCTTTGCCTTTCTAACCTTGGAGTCCCCATCATATAAGCTAACCAGTTTATCCAATACTTCTTTGGCCGAGTCCCAATTCAAGACTTCCGTAAACTCAGAATCAGTAATTCCACCTGTAATGGAATTTAGAGCTTTGGCATTGGCAATGTACACTTTCCTTTCCTCTTGATCGGTAGGAAGAGTGGGAGGGGCATTGTACCCATTCAGAACAGCATTCCAAACTTCAGGTCCAAGGGACATTAAGTAGTAAGACATTCTCTTTTTCCAAAAACCAAAATTAGTACCATCGAACAAGGGAAGCCTTCCTATTGTCATTTCTTGATTCTTCATTGTAACTAAGAATCCTTCTTCCAGCTGATAGGCTGATTCTAAAGAAGTTAGCTCTGATACCAATTTTTGGAAATACTGAGAAGGGGGTGAATCAGTATTTCTTTTCAATTGTTATTATTACTAGTTTAGATTCTTTCCAATTTTAATCAAAGAAATGATTTTATTAAATATAGAAAAAAATTGAATATAATATCTTATGAGTTTTTCCAAGCACCAACTTGCACTTTGATGAGGCTCCAACCTCTAGGGCCCCGACCCTATCTTACCAACGCACCAACCTTGAACTTAGGAGCAACAACTCCAAGGACACCAATCCTTCCAATTTTGAGGCACCAACCCCAAGGGCTCCGACCCTATAGATTTACTCTGTCAAGAAATGTTTGATTGTATTATACTGCTTCCAAGAACTTCTTTACCAAATTCTCTCCTTGTAGTCTTTGCAAAAGGTCGTTGTCTGCGTTATGGCTTCACTTCGGGCCTAAATTTTCCAAGACAAATCAGGTCAAAAGATTGTCCTCCCGCTCTGTCTTCTGCTTCCTTTTCTGCTCGGCTTTCAGTTTCTGTTGCACCTTCGTCTTCTACTAGACATTCGACTTCCTTTGTCTTTTAAAGTTCACGAGCTGTGAACTTTTTAATTCTTCTTTGTGTCTGATGCCCGATCGCTGCCTTTAGTGAAATGTTTTAACTTGTACTTATACGAGTTTCCCCAATGATTTGAGAGACACGTTTATTGGAGGTAGGCTGACTTGTTTATTTACAGAGAGACTAGAGAGGCTATAACCATATTATAATAGAAGTCTAGTGGTCCCCACATGCCACAACACCGCTAATCACAACTTTCGGAGGTCTCTTGCTACACAATATATCGGAGAGGCCCTTTTTAATATTAATCCAAGGCCCACATTGAGATCCCACATCCACATCATCAAACGCAATTGCAATCGCAACTTTTGGAGGTCCCGCAATCGCAACCTTTAACGTTACCAATGTAACATAGCCGATACACATATTGTCGATGAGCCGAACGCGATATAACATTAAATAGTTGTCAATAGATCCGTCGGATCCACAGCTTCTATCGCAATTGGCGGTTCGAGGGTTTATCGCAATCGGTGGTCCGAGGTGACAACCATTTATGATTTGTGTAACTTCCAATACCCAGATGCAATACTACATAAAGGTATATTTTAATGGAGTTGTTGGGTCTGCATATTATATCGCAATTGGCGTTTTAACGTTTCATCCCTTTCAGACTTGTGATATGAAAATTATGATATGCGAATGCGATATTACATTAGGGTGTTTTATAATGGAGTAATCGGGTCCACACCTTATATTGCAATTGCACTTTTTATTGTGACATCCCTTTACGACTTGAGATATCAAAGTTTATACGGTAGATGAGATATTGTATTATGGCGTATTGTAGTGGAACCATCGGGTCTGCAGTACATATCGCAATCAACGGATTTGGGGCGGTGATACATAATAAACCTTATGGTTTGCGATTATGTGACGGATGCGATATTCTATTGAGTTGTATTACAATGGTGCAGCGGGTCCGCAATGGTATCGCAATCGCAGGTTTTTGGGCAGTGACATTTATGACTTGCGATACGTAACTTCCGATAGTGGCAGACGCGATATTATATTAGAGCTTGTTCTATTGGAAAGTCGGGTCCGCAGCTCAAATCGCAATCGGGGGTTTTGTGTGGTGGCATGTAATAGAGCCCGCCGATATTATATATGCCGATATGTTAACTCCTCTGGTTTGTTTTATGCGTTGTGAACTTTTTAAGAGGTTTCCACAGTTTATTCCTTCCTCCAATAGATCTGCTTTGTCTTGGCTCGTCGCTCCTGTGGTTTCTCTTCACTCCTATGACTTCCGATACACTGCTCCGATAGCTCTTTTTTGATGGATTTCAAATAACTCTTCCTGCTCCTGTTGCTTCATGGATCTGCTCTACTTGGCTTCACATCATTATTTACTATCTAGAATATTTCCATATTGACATCAATGACAATCTAGATCAACAACCCTTCTGTAGTGGGCTTTGGCATGTGTTAGTGTCTCCAAGCTCCAAAGGTGGTTAACCAAGTACCTTATTAGGTGGTTTCAGTCCTTAAAGGGGATAGTATGTCCAAGGTACATCCCTCTAATGGGGGTGGCAAGTGATAAATAAGTGGAATGGAATAAGGAATGAGAGGCACAACCCTGGGCCACATATTGGGGCATAGGGGTAGTTGGATAAGGGGAAGCCCACACTTGGGTATGTAATGTGTAGAAGGGAGCAATCGTGGTACACGAGGTGCCCCAGCCTTGATTTTTCCACCCTTCATTATATGCCTTTTGCCTTTTATGAATTTTCTTTCATTAACTTCTCGAGGCTCAAAGGACAAGAGCATGATGTGTAAGATGTAGCAGTGATTACCCGCTTTCAGGTAGGGCAGTTCATTGCCCTCCAGGGGTTGTGACAGTCATAGGTTCCTAAATGATAAAAGAGGCTCATCTAGGGCCTATGGCACCAGGGTGCTGACCATGGATTGGGGTAGCGCTCATGTATTGGCTTTTGCCCATGTGCTAATTATTGTCCCGACCATCTTTTGCATTTTGTGGTACAATTTCCTATTAAATGTGGCCCATTATGCTTTTTTATTTTTCCTTTAGCTACTTCAACCTCGGGGGCATCATTCCAAGCCTGACCCAAGGTGGGGGGCAAGGCGACAAGGAAGCTGACCCTATGCGGTCTCAGAATGGAAATGTGGACCCAAGTGGGAGAAATGATGAATGGGGTATAGTGAGTCGAAAAAGAGTAATATATGCAGATAAAGGAGCGGGACCATGCACCCAAAGACGGGGTTTCCCAAGTAGTACCACCCTAGAACCAATTGGTCAATAAAGGAGATCCCACAGGACTAAGTTCCAAGGGTAACATCTAAAAGAGATCAAGAAGACAAGAGCACAAACTAAGCCCACCCTTTCCGCCAAATCCCCTCATCAATCCATATCCAGAAGTAGCCATTAAACCCGATACTTAATTACCAAATGACAAGTCACAAGACATACCTTTAGATTCAAGAGGCCTACCTTCAAACATACGATCAATACAGGTGGGGGCTCAGGTGGTAGAGAAATGGCACAACGAGCTAGTAGGAGGCTGCAAGGGCTTGATGGCTACCGGCTAAGATTCACCATGGAGAAAAATTTCTCCAAGGAATATCACCCATGAAGTGGTGGATAACATCTGCCTCCAACTGAGATGTGATCTCTCGAAGAAGTGAATGAGGTTGCTCGAACGGGAGGTCACGAGAACTTCAACAATCTCTTGGTCACCGTAGACCTATTATCTACACATATAAAAGATCAAAGCCACGGGGCAGCCTGTTTTTCATGGTGTCTTATGATCACCCATGCTTAATGTTAGCCCATAAAACCAACGAGAAATAGAATATGCAATTTTTAATCTAAATGCAATCTAATCTATCATGAGAAATATCATGTGGTTGGTTCTAATGCAAAAATCATCATAAAATGCATTCTACCCTAGCATGAATATGACGAAGCTTCTATTAAGTGTAATCATAAATCCAATGGAACCAACATGCCATCAAGTCAATATAAATATGTCTGCTTGTATGATTACTCATGTAGGAAACCCCAAAGCGAATGCAAACCCAAACACATGGAGGATGTTGCGGGCGGGAGGTGGGAAAATATGATGCCCACACATGGATGATTATGTGAGAAGACGTAAGAAAAGGATGTAATCTAGTCCATGAGATCTTCTCTTGCAACCAAAATATAGAGATGTCAACAACCAAGCTCATAAACTTTTGATGGATGGCCACCTCTAGCACATCACTTCCACCATTGTCCTTATTATTTATGTCATGGCTTATGGCCTTCATCGAGTTATGATTAGTAGGAAAGGGAGGCCAACGAGATGGAGAGACACAAGTAGGTTGCACATGATGATCACACTAGAGAGGGGATACCATGGAGTGATTAAAACCCTGAGGGTACGTCCAAGGAGGAAAAGTATAATCAATGAAGGTCTCTTCCTTGACACTATACTCAGGAGGGAGGAGAGGCTCACAGTTACTTGAGGTCATATAACTAGAGGTGAGGGAATCATTTAATGAAGACTAAAGATGATGACCAATAGGAAAAAGGGATGAAGAAGTATTACATTCAACAAATTTTGCTTTCCCAAGATCATAATCTAAAGGCTCAAGTGATTTGAACATAGAATCATGAGAAGTGGGAGCTTTATCAATTTCCGTAGTATCAAAGATAGGGTTTCTCCTAAAAGGAAAATTTATCACTTCCAATTGCCCCTCTTTATGCAAAGGAAAATGAAGATTCTGCCCCCCAAGGATATCAATGAGTATGCCATCACAAAGAGTGCCTGAGGGGAAAATATGACCAATCCCATCCTCATCCTCCTTGTCAATGTCGTAAATGGGAGCACAATCAAATTGAGGACCAACAATTTCCCATTTCTCCCTTTCAATGTGGAAATAATCCTCAATGCCATCTTTCAAGGGGCTAATGGGATCATCTTTCTCAAGGTTTTCAGAAGAGATTCATCGGGAGTAATATCCTTGAGAAAGGTAAGGTTGGTCTCAATTTCACTTTCCATAAATTCATCCTTCCCAGCACATATGTCCTCAAAATCATTAATTTCATCATGTGGACTGTGGGAGAACTTGTCTTTTTACTCATTACCTAGATTCTTAATGTCTTGATGATGCTCAATGAAGGCTTCCTCTTGGATGCATAATGTAGGGTGTACTTGAAAATGTCTAAGAAAGCCATCAACGAACTCTTCAATAGATGAGATGCTCCTAGGTTCATGATCATGCAGCCATGAGATATGACCTCCGAGAGATCGCATGAACAATAACATAAGGACATCTTGGTGGACAACCTTCTTTCTTGAAGCATGTGCATTAAATCATTCTACATGGTCAATTGTGGAGAGTGGATCACCATCAAACACAGGCATCCCACATAGCATCCTTCCCACGACATGATTAGGATGTCCAGGGATGCTAGCAATGTCCAAAGCGGGAAATTTACAAAAGAATGACAACCTATTTGAGGTATACATGAAACATATGTAGGAGTCGCCACGGTGAAATTAAAGATGCCTAGAAAAATGTGTGCTTCACCCTACAAGCATCGACCTTAAAGTTCAATGAAGAACTAGGGCTTCGTCCTTCCAATGGAGTCGCCCATAATGATATGTCAATATGTCGTATGGGGAACAAAACGCACATTTCGTGTCCCCGGCAACGGCGCTAGAAATGTTACCACTCAAACCAGCAGGGGACCTATAAGGGGTTCCTAAGAGGGTAGCTCCTAAGTTAAGGGCAACGGTGGAGGCTTAGCCCACTGTCACCACAGCTAAGACTCCCTGCTCTTTACGAATTTTCACCGATGGGAGGAGTCCGGTAGTGTAGGGATCATTTGTAAGTATATGTCAATGGATAGGTGGAAAGTGACCCTGGAAACCATTTCCCAAGGATGGAGTGAAGAATGGAACTTTCTTGCTCTTTAAGCAAGGGACTTGGTCCTTCAGGGGTAACGAGTGAGAATTGGAGGGTTGAGGGAGAAGGAATAGGCTTATAGACAAGGTTCTCAATCCCTATAATCCTTGGGAAACTTGGGTTCCTAAATGGTCCTTGACAAATAATCTTTATTGAGAAGTGGAACCACACGGGGCCAAGTGGACCCAGTCCAGGTTCGGGGATGGAATGTAGCAACCAATGTTGTTCCTATCCTAGACAAAGTGAAACGAAAGGACCAAACAAGAATATTTACTTCAAAAGGTTGAATTGATCCTGTTGAGGTCTAGCCTTGGGGATGCTTAGGCAAAATTTGATCCTAGAGCTAGGGCTTGGGATTCCCGGAGATTCCACCATTAGAATTGTCTCAAATTTGGAGAGGGAGGGGGCCCATTAGCGTAGTAGCCAGTGAGAGATCAAAATTTTTCCTTGGGTCAATTCCCGAGAAATTGATGCCCTAGGTGACCTAATGGGGCTAGACCTAGGGAAAGGGGGAAAAGGGAGAAAAGAGGGTTAAAATGATCACCCTTTTTGAGGGATCAGTGCCTAATTCGCTTGGGGATATGAAGTCAAGGATGATGATGAGTAAGAACTTGGTTTCTTGATTAAGGAGGCCTAGAAAGTCGGCTTCATCCAATGTTGAGAGAAAGAAAAGAAAAGTGACCTTCAAGCATTTATACCTCAAAGCAAATGACGCAAGCTTATCGAGACAAATAATCTCTAAGACATTACATTCATATAACATGGCCCATACATTAAATTAGCTAAACCATGCTTAATTCCACTTTTCAATTATGTAGTAACTAGCCCTAATTTAGTAATTTTAGCAGTATGCAACAACAAGAATAAAACGTCAAAATTTACTTACAACGGTATAGAATATATCCAACCAACATTTTGTTTGCAAGACAAAGCTCTAAGACAAGAAAAATAGCCCAAATCCATACGTCAAAATTCATCCATCTCCAAAAAATATCCTCGAAGGAAAAAATGTGAAGTTCTTTGTGATTAGAGAGATACCAAGTCAAGTGATGATCCAAATGAATGTATCTAACATCAATATATAGACTCCTAAGGAATTTGCATTAGCCTATGGGCCTACATTAGCCCCTAATGATAAAATAATGTGCAAACAAAGCCCCTATTGGTGACAAGCCCACCAAACTAGCTCACAAGTGTAAAAATAAGCCTCACAAGGGGCCAAATAATATGTACATGTCATGGGGCCCTCCAAAGGTCTAATAATATCCTGAAGTGCCATACCAAGGAATAAATTCCTCGAAATATGATGGACAAGGGGTGGCCCCTTGTTCTCCAAATAGTAGACTTGTGGTGCTCCCAGTGGGTCAGAGGGCACATAAATGACCCCATGAGTCCCCATATGAATCGGAGATGCATGTAGATCCTCTGCAAGGGTATGAGTGGTGGAATGAATGTTGCCATGACATCGTACAAGTTTTGGGACACTTGCCAAGAGTGTGGGGCTCCTGTGGGGGTCTGTTGTGTATAATGTAACAAGCATATCACCATCATCCCAAAAGTGGATCGCTAGTAGTCTTTGAGCATCGATGAAGCTCCGTGGAGTGTTGCCTGCTGCTGTGGAGGCCAATGGATCTCGTGATCCAAAATGGATTTTGGATAGACTCCTAAGTCTAAGTGTTCCTCACTAAGGAAAATGAAAGTCCAAGGAAGTCCCTGGAACTAGCCCCATTGCAGAGATCGTCTCATCCTGAATCTACTGCAACTTGAATGGGCAAAAACTAACTTACGATGCAAAAGTTATCATAAAATGAAGCTGCCTATATCCTTTGGAAAAAGGGGAAAAATCCCTTGAAAATGGGTCCTAAAAACCCTCTAAGTCTTCAAAATCTCCTAAAAGGTCAAAACCATCGCAAAAGGAGAAGTTTTGGAAAAGGGCGGATAACACTATCAGGCCTTAAAACATGAGAAAACAGCGAAAATCGAGCCCATCGGAGGTCAAAGGAATAGTGAACAGGCGTCGTCGGATTTGGCCGATCAACGGTCCAGATCCGATCAACAATCGCAATCGGCGGTGGCTATCGGAGGATATCGGAGCATAATATATGATTATTGTGATCGTGACATCGCAATCGGCGATTGCAATGGAGCGATATCGCAATCGGCGACCACAATAGAGCACTACATTGGCCCGAGGCATGAGCGATATGCGATTGCGATCAATCACATCGTGATATCGCAATCGGAGTTACACAGAGGAGCGGTCATACACACATATATATATGTGATGCGATCAGCCGGACCCGATAACAAATATAAACACTATTTGATATGATTTGAGATCCGTCAAATGGCAAATTTCTGTGTATTTCGTGTATTTCGTTTATTAAACGAATTACAAAGAAAATGCGTCGATGCGATATTACGGACCCAAAAGGGTTTATTAATACTGTTACATATGATTTCAAGTCCGATAAGCGGGATTTTCAATGTTTTTAATGTATTTTATAAATACAAAGGGAAAGCCACGGAACGGGCAATTGCGACTTGCGACAGCGACTAAGGGCGGACCCGATAATGTTATAAAGCACATTTATGAAAATTTGAAGTCCAGTGAACAGTGTTTTCTGCAGATTTTTCCCATGTTTGGTGTATTTTCCTGTGTAAGCTGAGAATGCCAAAATTTGGGGATTTCAAGCACCGGTGGTTTCTCCCGTTGTGGAACAGGTGGCCACCATCCCTGAGGGCGTTTAGCAATGATTGCTAATGCTCAGAGAGGGGATTTGAGCAGACCAAAACAGCAAGATAAAGAGCCAGAGAGGGAAAATGAACCAATAGCGCCAATTTGACTTAAAAAGCCACAGAACGACAGAGACAGGAGTTGTTGTTGGTTGCTGAGGTTGTTGTTGGGTTTTGTTACTGAAAGTGAAGCCAAAGCAGGAAGCTAAGGCGAAGGAGGTAGCGCAGAAGAAAAAAGGCAGCCAAGGGAGTCACTTGGAAGTCAAGTGAAAAGCCAAGAGGGTTGTAAACTGATAGAGGGCAGAAAGAAGTTAGAGCCGAAGAGCCAGAGCCAGAGCCAGAGCCAAAGAGCTAGAGTCAGAGCCAAAGAGCCAGAACCAAGAGCCAAGAGCCAAAGTTGAAGAGCCAGAGTCTGAGCCAAAGAGCCAGAACCAAGAGCCAAGAGCCAGAGCCAAGAGCCCGAGCTTCAAGAGCCAAGGAATGACATGGTGTCTGAACCCAATGTTTCTGTGCAAAATAGCAGGAGTTAAGCCAAGAGCTTGTAAAAAAGACTTATACCATAATCCCAGAGAGCCTAGTTGAGTTGACTAGAGCTCACAGAGATGTAGCCCAAGAGTTGTGGGTGAACTCCTAATTAAATTGATGTCTTATGTATTTGTTTTTACTGTACAGTTCACACTTGAGATCCATTTTACTTAGGCAGTTCGGTTCTCTAGAGAGCAGCAGCAGTTGTCAGAAGAGTTCGAGCTAGAGAAGGGAAGCAAAGACAGAGAGGGGCAAAGACAGTGAGTCCGGAGGAATTTTTCCAGTTTCGGAAAGTCAGAAAGAGGAGGCTGAGGTTTTCTCCAGGAGGTTGTTCAGAGGCAGTGCAAAGCCTCAAGAGAGAAATTCAATCCAGCTGAAGAGTTCATTTTCAGTTCCAGAGGTCGAGAAAGTTTTTCAGAGGGTCGAAGAGACAATTTCTCAATCAGCAGCACACAGAACGTTAGATTGGCAGTTGATTTAGGCAGAGCGTTTGAGGGATTATGCTAGGGTGACGTAGGGCTTGCGCAGAGCTGGTTGGACAACTAGATTTTCAGAGGCAGTCCATTGTCGGGATTGCTCGGAGAGACGGTAATTTCCCTCAAAGAATTTTTGCCAGTATTCCTCTTGGATAGATTCGCCAATTTGGTGATATTTATTATACTCAAAATTTCTCATTGTTGCTTAATAATAAAAATACTCAGTTGTTGCACCGATTTCCCCAAGTTGGGTTTTTCTGGGGACTTTAGTCCAAAAACAATTGTGTCAAATTTATTGTGTGTGCTAGCATTTCTCAGATTCCAGTTTATCTTCCACAATAATTTTTATTTGTGAAGATTGCAGTGTGATTAATTCGTTGTTGTCGTAGCAATAAACTTCTAACTTAATTTACGGTAAGAAGAATTAATTCCAATTGTTGCAATAGGATTTCAGTGGTGAAATTTTCACATGGTATCAAAGTGATTTTGATCAGACCGGGAAGCTCAGAAGAGGAAGCTGAAATTCGTTGTTCAAAAAGCAGCAGGAGGAATTTTTGGTGGTTTCACAAAGCCTAAGGCAGTTGCTTGAGCAAGTTCGATTTTTCAATGCAGGTTGGAAGAAAAAATCGGCTTGCCAGTTCAAGTGATTCCGGAAAGCAAAAGGGCAGTTATAGCTCAGATTTTCGCTAAGCAAATTCCTTGTTTGGGCGCAGAAGGGTTTTGCAGCAGTTTGTAGCAGCAGAATTAGCATAGAGTGGAAGAGGAAGTGCACACACAAAGAGAATTTCTCTCAAAGAGTTTCTAGTTTAGAAATTTGATTTTCCAGTTGCAGTTGACAGTAGCTGCAAGCAGAGTCTCTCACTCCATAAGAGAGTGCGAGTAGCAAATTCAGCAGCCAAGTAGGGGGAAGAGGGAGTTCCCAGTTCAGATTCGAGATGGCCACAGCTGGGCTTAGAGATCAAGATAGGTTGGAGAGAGCTTCCAACTTTGTCATCTGGAAAGCCAGGATGTCCTTCCTCCTAGATGAATTTGGCCTAAAGACCTACGCAAAAAATCTTGTGGCAGTGCCAACAAATTGTTGAATTTTCTAAGTCTATCTGTTAGAAAATTAATCTGTATTATGCTGGTTTATTTCTTCTACTTGTAAATTTTGAACAAGTTATTTAAAACATTTAAATACCAAAATAAACACAATACAGTCACAACATCTAAAAATCATCAACTAAAAGAAAACAAGCATACAAGTGACACCATTATTTTTGGACAAATGTCCCCGGAAAAACCCAATGTCGGAAAATCGATGCGGCTATTCTGAGGGTTTATTATTATGCAGCATTTCCTTGAGTACAACTAGGTGCCTAACCGGCTCACCTGACAGAGAAAAATACACGGCAGTAATACCTCTATATTCGGAAACAAGTATTCAGAAAACCTGTCCCACGAAACCTTCTTCGGCACAACTGAAGCTCAACGCTGGCCCTTATGGCCTCTGCCCCAGCCTCTTGCTGACCTGCGTCAGCCCCAGGACCCTCTGTGTCAGCGCTCTAAGGCACTGCGCTGCCTCTCGGACCCTTTGCGTCACTCCAGCAACCTCTGCATGGATGACGCAGTCCCTCTAGCCTCTGCGTTGTCTCTACTGGGCTCAGTGTGGCCTGAACTGACTTCTGCTCTCGCTCTCCCTGATCTGCACTAGTCTCTCAGTACTGTCTCTGTCTCTCTGTCTAGTACTCACTGCCCCTCTATCTCTGCCTCTCTGTCTAGTACTCACTGATTCACTTTTGCTTAGCAACCCCGCTTTAGAAAAATGAATGACTGATTACTCTAGTGTGTTTTCCAACTGACCCTCAAACCTCCTCCTATACTTTCCTCGTTGGTCCTTCAACGGTCGAGATTAAATCTCTAATCAATGGCTAAGATTAGATTTGGCTTGATCCATGACTTTTGGAACCTTCTAACCCACTTTTATATTAATACCCATTAATATTTTATTTTTCCTAAGTTTAGACTTAGGAACTCCATTAAAAATATTAATTATTTTAATATCTCCCAAACCGGGTACAGTCTGTCCAAACCATTTATGGGTCTTGGAGATCTCATGTGCTTTAGCCTTTCCACCACTTTTCATGGCTAGAGCACATCCGATGCTACCCCAAATCAACACAGATGTAGATCATCTCCAAGAGTACAGGAAAGAGATGACAAAGGCGAAGCGAATGATCTTGGATGGTGTCTGAGATCATATAGTCTCACATATATCGGCCAAGAATACGGCCAAGGAGATGTGGGATGCTCTTGATCAACTATATCAGAATCCTTCCAAGCAACTAAAGATGTTCCTATAGGTGAAGTTGAGAAACATCATGTTAAATTGGCAACTAGGGCCAAACTCCATGTGGGTCAGCTTATTTATGGCAGCTGATATTTTTATTGGATCCCTCTCGTCAAGAGGTGTAGAATTGATCCAAAGATCATCCGATTCCGATAAGTATTTATGGAGATATGAATTTATTTTGTTTATGTAATTATTATCAAGCCAACCAGCTCTTATGTAGGCTCTGTCAGGCCAGGAGTAACTCCAGACTTGGCAGAAAAACTGATGTGTTTATTTCATTAGGTAGCTATTGTTATATACATGAATATGATTGATCAGTTCATCTTCTTGATGACTGTTCACATTCCACATTCACCCAATCGCAGAGGATTAGGTGTCAACATTCCCCCCCTTCATCTGAAGGGATGTTGGTGAGTCCAAGCATCGCTCTGAATCTTTCAAGCTTTTCTCTTCCAAGCGCTTTGGTGAAGATGTCTGCAATTTGCTCATTTGTGGAACAATGACGAAGATGGATTGGTTTGGCCTCAACATGATGTCGGCTCAGGTGATATTTAGTATTGATGTGCTTTGTACGATCATGGAACTTTGAGTTCTTGGCCAACTTTATTGCAGAGGTGTTGTCAATCATGAGTGGAGTTGATTGTACTTGTTTTACCTGCAAATCTTCAAGAATTTTCCTGAGCCACACAATTTCTTTCGTTGCTTCAGTTGCTGCCACGTATTCTGCTTCTGTTGTGGAATCTGCTAGAACTGATTGTTTGCGTGATCTCCAAGAGACAGCTCCTGATCCAAGACTCATAGCATATCCTGAAGTAGATACTCCAGTTTCTTTGTCTCCATCGAAGTCTAAATCAGAGTATCCAATCAAGCTGAAGTCGTCCACCTGTGTATACTTGATTCCAAGGTCTTGAGTTCCCTTCAAGTACCTTAGAACTCTTTTTGCAGCAGACCAATGTCCCTCACAAGGCTTTTGCATAAACCTGGAGAGGATTCCAACAGCAAATGAAATCTCTGGTCTGGTAGTAGTGAGGTAGATGAGACTTCCTATAAGCTGTCTATACTTTGTTGCATCCTCAAATTCCTTTCCTTCAATAGATGTGAGCTTTAAGTTTTGTTCCATTGGAGTAGAAAGAGGATTGCACTCTGTCATGCCAAATCTGTTTAACAAATCTCCAATGTATTTCTTTTGAGAAAGAAATATGGATTTTGGATGTTGGGTTACTTCAATGCCAAGATAGTAATGAACATAGCCCAAATCAGTCATTTCAAAACTTTTTCCTAATTCTTTCTTTATGGATGCAATATAGCTTTCATTGTTCCCTGTCATTAAAAGATCATCTACATATACCACAAGATATACAACTGTTTTGCCAACTTCCTTGACAAATAAAGTTGCATCATCAAGATCAAAATGATTGAAGTTGAGTTTCAGAAGATGCTCAGTTAGTTTTTCATACCAGGCTCGCGGTGCTTGTTTGAGGCCATACAAGGACTTCACAAGTTTGCATACTTTTTGTTCATGTCCTTTCACAGCAAATCCTTCAGGCTGGGACATAAAAACATTCTCTTTTAGATCTCCATTCAAGAATGCAGTCTTTACATCCATTTGATGGACTTTCCAACCGTTCTGAGCTGCTAGTGCAAAGAGTGTCCGGATGGTGGTCCATTTTGCTGTGGGGGCAAAAGTTTCCTCATAATTGACCCCTTCCTTCTGTGCAAAACCTTTTGCCACAAGCCTAGATTTGTGCTTGTCAAGTGAGCCATCAGCTTTGTACTTGTTCTTGTAGACCCACTTGCAGCCAATTGGTTTGGTTCCAAATGGAGGGTCAACCAGCTTCCAAGTGCCATTCTTTATGAGAGCATCATACTCTTTTTGCATCGCTTCTTTCCATTCATCATGAGAAGCAGCTTCTTTGAAGGAAGTTGGTTCAAAATCTGTAGACAAGTTCAATTCACAATCATAAGTAACATCCATATCAACAGGTAAATTAGAGTCATCTACATCACCTCCATTTTGTCGGTTTGAATTTCTGGTTCCTGTTTTTCCAATTTCATCAAGATGAACACATTCAAGTGTCTTTGTCAGCCACTTTGGGGGACCTTTCTGAGATGGTCTAGGCTGCTCTGTTGATTGAGTTGGGACTGAATCAAGATTGAGTCTCCCAATTCTATCAATTACATCACTTAAAGCATCATCCGTTGTTGGAGTTTCATGCAGGGGAGATTGTGTTTCAGAAGAAGATTCCACATGTTGATCTAGTATAGGAATCCCCCCTTCAAGATGTGGAATCTGATTATCAAATTCTTGAAATGATTTCGTTTTTGCGAATCTATCCAAGCGATCAAGTTGCCGCTCAACAACATTGTCAGATTTGGATGATTCAAGAAAAATGACATCTCTAGATACAACAAACTTTTTATTTACTTCATCATAGAGGCGGTATGCTTTAGAGGTGTTTGAATACCCCGGGAAGATACACTTACGACTTCTAGCACCAAGTTTGTTTCTATGTACCTTTGGTATCAAAGCATAACAGGTGGAACCAAAGATCCTGAGATGTTTTACCGAAGGACCATGTCCATACCACAATTCATAAGGAGTCTTGTTTCTTATAGCATTAGATGGACATCTATTCTTTATATATGCAGCACATAGAACAACATCAGCCCAAAACATTATCTTTACATTTTTTAAGAAAAGCATGGATCGTACCATATTCAAGATTGTTCTATTCATTCTTTCAGCTACACCATTCTGTTGGGGATTATAAGGCACAGTTGTTTGATGTTTGATCCCATGTTGGCGGAGATAGTTTTCAAATTCATTTGATGTATATTCTTTTCCATTATCAGTGCGAATAGACCCAATATGAGATTGTGCATCATTTTCAATCCATTTATGAAAATTCTTGAATGTTTGAAAAGCATCAGATTTGTTCTTCAATAAATAAACCCAACACATTCTGGTGTAATCATCAATAAATGTCATGATATATTTATTTCCATTTGCAGAAGGAACAGGCATTGGACCACATCAATCTGAATGAATGAGTTCAAGCTTCCTTTGTGCTCTTGAATGTGAATCATGAAAAGATTGTTTGCTATGCTTTCCTAGAATGCAAGCATCACATTGCTTATGTTTCCTAGGAATTGTAAGCAAACCAGCAACACCATTTTTCTTCAATAAGCGGAGACTGTCATAGTTTAAATGTCCAAATCTAGCATGCCATAATAAACTTGATGGAAGTGTACCTTCTTCATGATGAGAAATATATGAGAAATGTTGTGCATGAGGAGAGGTTCCTTGCAGTTTGAGAAGCCTTTCTTCTTCTATTCCCCTCATGACAAGTGAGTGGTCAGATGCTTTTCTTACCTCAAGCTTGCCATCAAACATATGAATGGAGTGACCTTGCTGAAGGATGTGGACCAAGGACAGCAAGTTTCTCTTGAGCTGTGGGAGATATAGAACATGATCCAGAAGAAACTCTGGAAGACCAGGCAGTTTAAGCCTGATTGTGCCAAGCCCTGATGGCTTGATTTTTGATTGATCTGCAAAGTATACTGCGCCATCAACATTGTCAATGAAATCTTCAAAAAAATCTTTCCTATGAGTCATATGACAGGTTGCTCCTGAATCAAGCAACCAATCATTTTTCGAAGAAGCAAGTGAAGCATTAAACAAATCTTCATATACTCCAATGTTACATTGTGCCTCAATATAGTGAGCGGATTCAGGTGCTTTACCTTTGTCTGTATCATCAGTTTTACCTTTCTGCTGGTTTCTTTTCTGCTCAATTTTGTCCCATGGTAGCTTGCATGTAGAAGCATCATGTGATCCATTTCGTTTGCAGCGAATGCAATGCAGATCTGCCTTTTCTCCTTGAGAATGTCTGCCCTCCCTGCCTCTGAAATATCTTCCTCTTCCTCTTCGTCCACCTCTTCCTCTTGTAGAGTCTTGAGCAGGATGCTTTTCTTTATGAGCAAGGCACACAGTCTCTTCAGAAGATTTAGGGACTGTCTTCTTTCCAAAGGCTTTCTCTCTTTCAGCAAACTTTTTCACAAGAGAGTCAAAGGTTATATCTTTAAGATTTCCATTTGCTTGTAAAGACTCAAGATAATTGGAGTAAGTAGGATAGAGTGCCTTGAGAAAAGCAATAAGAGGGATATCCAGCTCAACCTTAGTGGATTTGATATCATGCATTATGGATTTTACTTCAGATGCAAGAGCAAGAGGATCATTATTTTTCAGTTCAAGAGTGAAGAGTTTAATCATGAGCTGAACAACTTCAAGTGCAGAATGTGAGTCATAAAGTTCTTTCAGCTTTTGTAAAGCTTCAAAGGCAGTTGAATATGATGAAATATGGTGACTTACTTCTTCATTTACAGATGCTGCGATTAATGCATAGGCTTTGTTGTTCTTGTTTTCCCAAATGACGGGCTCTTTGTCTGATGTAGGCTGTACTAGGTCATTGTCTCCTTCTCCGACACACACTCCCTTCCACAACTCATTGAAGATGAGGGTGTGTTTTATCATCCGGGACCATTCAGGATAGTTCTCCTTGCCAGTGAGAACTATTCCTACCATAGAGATGATTGAATGCATTCTGTAAAAAAATACTTCTACTGCTGATATACAGTGAAATTGTACTCAAAAGGGCAAAAAAAAATTCAAACACTTTTATGTACTGTTTCTTCAAATCCCTCCGAGGATAATGTATCCACTATATTCCATATCTACAAACTCAGTTCATAACTCATTCAAATGAAAACCATAATATATATATATATACTGGTTAATATAACCACAGCGCACATATATATATATATATATATATACTGATCAATATAGCACACAGCTTTAGCGCACATATAAATCACTGCTTTAATATAGCCACAGCAACACGCATTAATTCAGCACTCTATCTCAAATAAAAAAAACACCGCACGATAGCCATGTTTCAACGCATCAGAAAAACAACGCATCAATCAAGCACCATTATCTTAGCAAAGAGGAGCACCGCACGATAGCCATGTTTCAACGCATCAGCAAAAACAGCGCATCAATCAAGCACCATTATCTTAGCAAAGAGGAGCACCGCACGATAGCCATGTTTCAACGCATCAGCAAAAACAGCGCATCAATCTTTTCACATTCCCACGCAGTGGAGTCCCAGCTTCGGTCATTCAAAGGTAAAAGAAGTTTTCAGGCTTCATTCGTGGGCCAGAAGTTTATGCACAATATTCAGTCCAAAATGGAGCATTTTATGCACAATATACAGTCCAAAGTTTGCAAATATACAGTAAATTATACAGGCCAGTTCACAACCTGCTAAAAGGGCAAAGAGCTCTTGAACTGTAGGGTTTATTCCAAATTATAATGCCCCCTACGGCCGTATGGGAAATGGGTATCAGAGAAGGGAATTCTTCTGGATACCTTTGGAGAAGTTATGCACTAGAGCTGCCATCTAAATGCCAGAAAAAAAACAGAGAAACGTTGGATAACATGCCTTCTTTCTTTTTTTTTTGGCAAATCCGTCTCCGGAACGTCTGGTTGTTGCTTTCAATGAAATAATTTGAGTGTAGGGAGGAGTAATGTCTTCAAGCAGAGACCTCTTCGGTGGAAAATGCAAGCAATTTCACGCTTACGGAATGGCTCGCAAGCTTCAGGCCGAGTTCACACCGCAGAAATGCAGGAAACAGACCTTCCTCTCGCGTAGTCTTTTCGATAGGATTACGTTACAGGCACCAACGCATACCATGTCTGCCATGGATTGAGGCAGAGCAGCGATATGTCTGGTGAGGCAATGGACAGAGGCAGAGCAACACTCAGCACAGAGGCAGAGGCAAACTATTTCAGGACAGAGGCAGTGGCAGTGCTCAGGACAGAGGGAGTTACGACTATTTTTAGAACCTGGGACCTGTGCTCTGATACCATGTCAGGCCAGGAGTAACTCCAGACTTGGCAGAAAAACTGATGTGTTTATTTCATTAGGTAGCTATTGTTATATACATGAATGTGACTGATCAGTTCATCTTCTTGATGACTGTTCACATTCCACATTCACCCAATCGCAGAGGATTAGGTGTCAACAGGCTCTAGAAGCCCAAACGTCATGTCTATTGAACCTATACGTTTTGGTATAAATAGAAGAGGATTTGAAGTCATTTAGACACTCTTCACGTGATCTCTTCTCCACGTCTGGGTTTTTGGAGAAGGAGAAAACGCCAAGAGTATTTGCTATGATGCCCTAGCCACAGTAGCATAATGATCTAGATCTAAACACTGCTATGGAAGAAACCCTAAAAGCTGTCACTAAGGCTCAAGATCTCATAACGCAGTCCAAGAAGAAACAGCGTAGAACAACAGGCAGCGTGTAATCTGGGCAGCCGTGGCATTATGGTGAAACGCAGTCATATTGAACGTTGTGGCATTATGATAAAACGCAGTCCTGGCAATGTCTAGATTGAAGCAACAATCAACGTGATGAAAATGCCGCAGATAGCATGGTAAGACCTATACGTTGTATGTATGCAAACACTATTCATATAAGCTGTTCACGTTCATTTATACACAGTCATATGAATATGGAACCACGTTATATGAAACCACGTATATATATGGAACCACGCTATACCCAGTCCATTCAGCGCACAGCACTACCACGCAGTCTCAATGTTCACGCTGGATAGCTGTACGCAGTCATCACGTTGTCCGCAGTCAATGCTATACGCAGCCCTAGCTTATACACTGTAGTGGAGCCTAACCACAGGAATATATATGCCATCAAACCGCAGTAAGGGAAGGAATAAACGCATTCGCAGGTCATTAAGATCCGCAGGCAAATGAAGACAGAGACATCTTCACGCAGTCATAGGAGACATCTGTACATTGTTCATAGAAACCGATATACACAGATCATGAGATAGCAATATATACGCACAGCATTTCATATGATGTAATGGGACAGCAATATATATATATATATATATATATATATATATACGCTTAGCATGGAGAATACGCTGACACTTTCCACGTAGTCATGAAGACTTCTAAACACTGAGACCTGTTCACAAGTTGATGCCCTAAACGCAGAGATCTGTTCACTCAACCATAGAAGCACAGAACTCACGCATATTCAGATGGCTCTGTGATTTCACATGCAAAAGGAGTCACTGTCAAGAGGCCGCATTCTAGACATGGAGCTGCAGTCAAAACTTGAAGTTGCAGTCAAGATATGAGGGTATCCGGAATGAAGGAGCAACAAAACTTGTCTAAGGGCATCAACAATTGAGGTAACAATCTTGCATTCCTCTCGCATGAAGGAGCAGATCCAAATCTAGGGCTTGACTACACCTCGATTGGGTATTAGGTGCAGTCACAGTCAAGACCTCGGATAACTGGAGCAACAGTGACACAACGTTTGAACAATCTCGGCATTCCAGTGTTGTTCTAATTCCGCATGAATAAGAACAGTCATCACATCATACTCTTGTAGCTACAGAACATCGGATGGAGATGGAACAGTAAGATTGTCATGCCATAAAGATGATCTCGGGATTACAGTGAACCTGTAAAAGGACTCAGTCTCAACATCATGAAAATGATTAGGATAAACAGCTATGGTGTATAATCCTCTCATCAAAGCAGTGATGTATGATGATGAATGAAGCAGTGGGCATGATAAATAATGAGCAGCATGATGATGAGAGCAGGAGCAGCTCAGTCATCAAGGTTCAACACATGTGACAGTATAGCATGGTGTCACACAATTATGTGCAGCAAATGGACGAAAGGCAGCACTACGATAGGTGAAGCCGTCACCTTGGAGAATCAGTTGAAGCAGAATGTCTTCAACTGATCTCATCGTTATAGGAGATGATCTATGCTTAGATCTAGATAAGTCAAAGTGTTGACTTCTGTTGTAAATGTACTATCTCTCTCTCTCTCTCTTTCTCTGTTGAACTTTGAAGATAAAAGAAGATTTGATCAAAGGGTTTCCCCACACATTGCGGGGTTTGTCCCTGGCTGGTGCCACATCTTGTGTCCTCTTCTCTTGGCTTGTCTTCTGTGATTTATATTTATGTTCTATCTGCAGTTTACTTTATGCTGATGTGATTGCTAATATGGAAAAGAAATTAAATAAATTGCTCTAGCATAGAACATACCAAATATTAACACATCAGGATGTGGAAGGATGAAGGCATAGATCCCTCTCTCACCAGGATTCAGAAAATCTGGGATCAACTTGTAGCCGTTGGGAAGGCACCTCAACCGACAGAGCTTGTGTATTTGGTACTAAAAAGTGTTTCAGAGGAGTGGCAAGTCTTTGTCCATAGTATCTTGGGCCGAGACACATTACTTAGATGGGACAGAATGTGGTCAGACCTACAGAGGGAGGAGATGAGGCGAGCTCTAGTAAAGAGCTCCATCAGCGGAAGCAGCAGCAAGGGTTCAAAAGGTGAGAAGGAAGAGGAGAATGTGCCCTGCATCAAAGCGTCCCAGTTAGGGACACGGGGAGAAGAAGAAAAAGAAAGACTTGCCTAAGGTCAAGTGCTTCAAGTGTGGCGAGTTTGGCCATTATAGTACTCAGTGTCCTCTCAGGAAGAAGGACAAGCAGGAGAAGCAAGACTAGGAGGTAGTGTCTGTAAAGATAGGCAAATTGTCCTCCGTGTTGGAGGAAGACTTTGCCATGTTTGCAACTATACCTCTAGGAGTGAGGTGGGGCAATATGGAGCTATAGTCCCAGGGCAGCACAGAGATGGGCGGGGTCCATTGAGGTGTCCTCCTCATGGATCATTTCCTTGCTACAGGGGCCCACAATATTCAGTAGCAGGATGGATCAGTGTCAATGACATAATCAAATTCCAGAGTGACAGTTGCAGACTAGTTGCAGTCAGGTGTTGAGGAGCATAAGGCAGTGTTGACAGCAAAGCAGGTGGCTCAGTGCAGAGTTAGTAGCGGCGCAAATTCTTTCGTGGACATTATCGAGGCTAGTAGCGGTCAGATGCTCAGGAGACAGATGCAGCACAGAGACAATTGATTCAGTATTTTGGATGCTTCTCAATTGCAGTACTTGTAGTAGCAACAGCAACAATTGAGAGCAGTGTTGCGAAAATCGCAATTTTTTTACTCAGCCGATATTATCGCCCGATTTTTACGATTTTTTTTTCCGAAAAATTCGCTGAAAAATTTGTGATTCGAACGGAAAAAATCGAGACCCTATGGGACAGCGCGTTTTATAAGCAAATTAATGAGTTTTATTTCTCATTTTTAGTAGATTGCGGACTTGTTTGAGAACTGAGAAAGAGAGGAAGGCATCTAATCGGGCAGAGGAGGAGAAAAACAGGAGATTTTAGCATCCCAAGCAAGAGAACTTCGTGTTTGGACCAACTTTCTTCGACAAACTATGGTTTCTAGGTATGGGCACCAAATTTGGCCATTTTGTTTTGGTTTCTTTCTTGTTCTTGCTTGGGTTTCTATAACCCATTGATTATCAATGATTTTTAAGTCGATATGATGGTGTTTTTTTCATTTTTGTTGCATAGAGTGGAGAGGGTTCATTTTGGTCAGAAATGCAAAAACTTAATTGTTAGATTTATTAGTTTATTTCTTTCTTCTGCTCTATTTTTTTGCATCATTTTTTATTGGGTTTGAATGTGCGTTTTTTCTATTATTGTTGGATTGAGTTGAGGTTTTTTTTGTTTATCAAAAATTCAATGTGTTGTGTCATGTATGTAATTTTTTTTTTTTTTTAACTTGCAATTCTTATTGTGCCATAGGTTCAACTTCAAACTTCATCTTACATTAAAACTCAAGAGTTCAACCAAGTTACAAACATGCTAAGGAAATTGGACCCTCTGTGGGAATTTGGTGAACCTGATGGAGGGTTTGATAGAATAAACTTGTCTTGCAAGTTGTGTGGGCAGCATATGTCGGGGGGGTTTATAGATTGAAGTATCACCTTGCACAAATCCCTGGACGTGATGTAGGGCCTTGCACCAATACAAATGCGGAAATCATCCGAAGAGCCATGAGATCATTGGAAGAATTAGAGCAAGACAAAGTGACCAAAGCAGATCTGAAGAAGCAACTAGCAGGGAGTGTGTTAGGATGTGAATATGGAAGTGGCACTGGTTCTACTTCAGCATCAATGTCTACAACCAACCCTGTAGCTACCTCATCATTTTTTGTTCCTAGAACCACGGCTAGTTCACAACCATCTATCACTTCAATGCTTAAAAAAAGGAGAAAGAACAAGCTAACAAGTTGTTGGGCAAGTTTTTCCTTTGGAGTGATATTCCTTTCAGCATTGCAAGGAATAATCCATTTTTCCAGCCTGTTGTTGATGCTATTGCAATTGTTGGCCCAGGGTACAAAATCTCTTCTTATGATGACTTTAGAGGTTGCATTCTTCAAGATGAAAAAGTTGACTGCACCAAAAGATTGGAGGAGTTTAGGGCATCATGGGCACAAACAAGATGCATTGTGATGTCAAATGGTTGGACCGACCAAAAGGGGAGAACCCTTATAAACTTTTTGGTTAATTGTCCCAGGGGGACAATGTTTATGAAATCTGTTGATGCATCTTCACATATCAAAGATGCAAAATTATTATGTGATTTGCTGAATGTGTTTATTTTGGAGGTGGGTGCAGAACATGTTGTCCAAGTCATAATGGACAATGCTGCAAATTATGTTGCTGCAGGCAAGATGCTTATGAAGAGACATCCTACTTTATATTGGCCACCTTGTGCTACACATTGTATTGATTTGATGTTGGAGGACATAGGAAAATTTTCCTTTGTCAAAGATATTGTTGACTCATCAAAAAGCATCACAAAATTTATATATAATCATGCATTTGTGCTTAGCTTGATGAGAAAAATCACCAAAAACAAGGAGTTGGTGCGCCCCGCCATTACATGGTTTGCCACCAGTTTCATATCTCTTCAATCCCTCTTGAATTCTATGTGGGATGTGAAGAGAATGTTTCTTTTAGATGAGTGACGTGCTTTGACATTTAGCCGCAAACCAGAGGGAGAGGCCATATGCAGATTAGTTTCATACCATGAAAAATTATGGGCAGGAGTGCAGGAGGTTTGCAGTGTTACTAAAACTTTGATAAAGGTTCTTCGATTAGTTGATGGTGAGAAGCCCGCAATAGGCTATTTGTATGAGGCCATGGGCAGGGCCAAAGAATCCATTCAGGCCTACTATGATGATAAGGGAGATGAGGGGTTTCAAAAACAACTCCTCCTATGGGAAGTGATTGATGAACGATGGAACAACACATTCCATCGTCTCATTCATGCTGCAGGGATCTACCTGAACCCTGCATTTTCTTACCCATGTGGGTTCTTATTTGATGCTGAAATCATAGATGGATTCTTAACCTGTGTTCAGCGATGGTGCGATCTCCAGCAGAACGTGTAGAAATCTCCAAAGAAATGGAGATATACAAAATGGCAGGTGGCACATTTAGCTTTGAGATGGTTGTGGTTGATAGGAAGACTAAAATGCGAGGTATTTTTTAGTTTGTTTCAAATTTCATTATCTCTTCAAGTTCATAACTTCATACTTTGCTTCAACTTTCAAATTTCATTTTTTCTTATGTTTATCTTATTTGTAATTTTGTTGTAGATGCATGGTGGACTCGCTATGGTGCCAGAGTACCCCATCTGCGAAAGCTTGCCATTCGAATCCTCAGCCAAACATGTAGCTCCTTAGGATGCGAGCAAAACTGGAGTGTATTTGAAAAAATACACAACAAGAAGCACAACAGGTTAAACTTAAAACTTAAAATATTCCAAATTTCCAATTAATTTTTTGAATTCATTAAATAATTTTTTTTATAATTATTATTTATGATCTTTGTACAGGTTGGAGTCCCAACGACTTAATGACATGGTCTATGTCTACTACAATCTTCGATTGTGGGTGAGGCAACTTGAGAGGATACCTGATATGAAGGCCATCTCATTGGATGGGATTGACAACACTGTTGCATGGAGGGTTAAGGCCGAGAGGCCTCTCATGGAGTCTGACGATGATTGGTTGGAGCAGGAGGTAGTGGAAGGCGTAGAGGGGGAGGAGGAGGAGGAGGAGGTGACACCACCTACCCAAGCTACCCCTGCCACCAGTAGAGGACGTGGTCTACCTCCTGTAGCTCCTAGTTCTTCAACTTCTAGAGCACAGCAGAGTCCACTGGCATCTACATCTAGAGGGAAAGGGAAAGCTCTTGCATTTTCTCGCAAGAGAGGCAGGGGAAATCAGTAGTATTAGTTATTTGGTTCATTTCATTGTATATGACATTATGACTAATGATATGAGATACATTATTATATTTTTTGTTGATATTTTGAGACTGAGTTGGGACTCAAGAGTTTGGACTTACTATTCAGAACATGATTCACTATTATGTGTGATGTAGCACTAAAAATGATTTACACATCTTATATATTAGTTAGTTTATCATATTTATGTGTCAATGTATTTATTTTATGTTGTAGATGCTTTAGATATTAAAAAGTTTGAAAAAAAATGAATATTTTTGTATTTTACGATTTTTTCCCGATTTTTACTGATTTTTTCCTGATTTTTAAGACTTTTTTCCCCTCATTGATTTAATCCCGATCACGATTTTCGCAACATTGGTTGAGAGGGAGTTGCAATGCAGATGTAGAATTGGCAGTAGTATGGCATTCTCAGCAGCAACACAAAAGTTGCACAATGGTTGGTGGGCAGTGGTAGGCACTCACAATGGCCAGACATCAGCAACTCATACAGAGGGTGATGCAAAGACAGGGTGTTGTAGCAGTAGTGCAGCACTAGAACACCTTCCTCACTAAAAGGGAGTGTTAGTTTTTATGTAGCATCAGAAGTGTTCTAGTCTCAAAAATTTGTGGAAAGGCTAAAACACAGGAGTTCTCCATAACCCAAAAATCGTTTTTGGAAATTCCACCTAGAAGTGTCTCAATTAGTTTATTAACTAATTTTTTAATATTTCCTAAGTCCAAACTTAGGAAATTTGGTTAATTAATCAGTATTAATTGAGAAAGATATGAATTGTCTAGAAACTCACACGGATTGATCCAGAAATAATCTCAGCCATTGATTAAGATTTAATCTTGGTCGTTGGAGTCCCACAATGAGATTATAAGAAGTCGATGGGTAGATGGATAACATAAACTTGAGATCGATTTTCCTTAGGCAGTTCAATTCTCCAAAGAGCAGCAACAGTTGTCAGAAGAGTTCGACCAGAGAAGGGAAGTAGAGACAAAGGGGGGCAGAGACAGTGAGTTTAGAGGAATTTTTCTAGTTCCAAAGAGTCAGAAAGAGAAGGTCGAGAAATTCCCCAGGAGGCTGCACACAGGCAGCGCATAGCCTCAAGAGGGCAATTCGATCCAACTAAAGAGGAGTTCAATTTTAGTACCAAAGGCCGAGAAAGTTTTCCGGAGGGCCGAAGAGACAGTTTCTTAGTCAACAGCAGGCGGGACAACTAGATTGGCAGCTGATTCATGCGGAGCATTTGAGGGATTGCGCTAAGGTGATGCAGGGTCTACGCGGAGCTGGTTGGATGGCTAGCTTTTCAGAGGCAATCAAGTGTCGAGATTGCTCAGAGAGAGGGTAATTTCCCTCAGAGAATTTTTGCCAGTATTCCTCTTGGATAGATTCGCCAGTTTGGCGATATTTATTGTACTCGGAATTTCTCACTACTGCTTAATAATAAAAACCCTCAGCGGTAGCACCAGTTTTCCCAAGTTGATTTTTTTCGGGGACTTTAGTCCAAAAACAGCAATGTCAAATTTATTGTGTGCGCTAGCATTTCTCAAATTCTAGTTTATCTTCTGCAGTATTTTTTTATTTGTGAAGATTACAGTGATTAATTCATTGTTGTTGTAGCAATAATCTGTTAATTTAATTTACAGTTAGAAGAATTAATACCAGATGCTACAATAAGATTTCAGTGGTGAAATTTTCACAAAAGACACACCATACAACAGCACAAGATTGAGAGAGGCATCTCAGAGGAGTCTGATACTCCAGTGTGTTGGATCCGAGGAAGGGGGCAGCAAAGAGATCCTATCAGCTGAGGTTTTGATCAGCTGGATCAGATCCAATTGTTTTAAATGTATTTCCTCACCTAGGCCATTATCTGTTAATTTTAGGTATGTTTTATGCTTAGAGCAATTTATTTCAATTTTCACAATTAGCTTAATATCTTTTACAGATTAGCAATCACATCACCATTAAAGTAAACTGCAGATAGAACATAAACATAAATCACAAAAGACAAGCCAAGACAAGAGGACACAAGATGTGGCGCTAGACAGGGACAAACCCCAACGTGGGGAAACCCTTGATAAATTCTTCTTCTATGTTCTTCAATAGTTCAGCGGAGAGAGAGAGAGTACAATGATTTTAAGTCAATACTTGACTTGCCAAATAGGAGATCAGACATCAGAGATCTTCACCTTGAAGATGACACAATGAGGTTGCAAATCTGATCCCAAGGACTGAAGATATGCAGCAAATGAACAGCTTAGTCATTTGCCCAGATTACTGAAGCTTTCCTTCCATAAGACTCTCCTTCCTTTGCTGCTTCATTGATCATGTCAAGGCTGCTAATTTGGTACCTTTCATAAGGACTGGTGCATGGCAAACCTGGTCATTTGTTAGGGCACAAACTCTGAGAGCCACAACACCTTAACCATACCCCACAGTTCACCTGATTACTGCGGCTAGCCTTCATACAATCCTCCAATGATACGCTGCCTTATAGGGTTGCTTACCTTCTAAACACAGCTACTAAAAAGGCTTCCAACTGCTAGCTATGGCCTGCGGCCTAGCCCAACAGTGGACTGTAGCTTTAGTCCCTTCAAACAGTGATCCAAACAGCCCCTTAAACAACTGTCCCTAGCTCCTCCTTTTTGCGGATTCTTTTGCCCAGCATATCAAGATCAAGAACAGCTTGATCATGCCCAAACAATCCTGAAATAGGCCACGTTGTCACCTACAGCAATGTGGCAGTATGTCAGCGGCTTAGGTGACAACAACTGGATCTCTTTGAGCTGCGTATAAGGGCTTCCCTTACTGCGGCTAAGGGCACTACTAGACAGCTGCTTAAGACCTCCATTTGTTGTGGCTGGAACCTCCTTCTTTGACTGCGGCTAAGGCAGATTATGACTGTGGATAAGGAGTTTCTTTCTTGCTGCATATAGGGTCAATAGACAGCGGATTCAGGCCTTCATTTAGGGCCTATATTAGCCCTCCTCTCATCTGCGGATTGAGCCTCTTGAGACAGCGTATAGGGGCTTATTCATGCTTCACATAAGTCTCCTCTTTTTTGCATGTAGATCTCCTCATAAGCTTGCGGCTAGGGCATCACTACGGTTATGGACAGACTTCTCTGCGACTACCTTTGTCTCCTTTTCTTTGCCCCCAAGCACAGTCTCCTTTGCATCAATTGTAGACCGAATGATGAGCCTTCTTCTTGCTGCGTATAGACTTCTCCATGATAGCTTCTAGGGCTTCTTCCATAGCTGCATTTAGATCTAGGGCATCATTCTTACATAGGCCTGCGTATACTTCTTAGTGTCTCTCCTTCACCAAAACCCAAAGACGTGGAGAGGAGATCACATGAAGAGTATGTGAGTGTCAAATGACTTCAAGTCCTCTTCTATTTATACTAAAAACGTAGAGGTTGAATAGACATGATGGTTGGGCTTTTGAGCCTACATAAGTTGTTGGCCGACTTGACAATTTGTCCATTAATCAAAATAAATTCATATCTTCATAAATACTTATCGGAATCGGATGATCTTTAGATCAATCCTACACCTCACAATGAGAGGGATCCAAGAAAAATATCAGCTGCCATAAATAAGATGACCCACATGGAGTTTGGCCCTAGTTGCCAATTTTAACACTCCCTCTCAACTAGGGAGAACTCCATCCGCTGATCCATATGTCCGACTATACTATCTCTGCCATCAGTGCCTTGCATTACTCTGCTCTGCTTTGCTCAACTCTCCTCAGCTTTGCTCTGCTCAACTCTGCTCTGCTCAGCTTTGCTCTGCTCAACTCTGCTCTGCTCTGCTCAGCTCAGCTCTACTCAACTCTGCTGAACCATGAAGAAGAAGAATAAATCGAGAATGTCTCATACCATCCTCCACTGACCCGAAGTCAGTCTGGAGTGTGTACCACTTTCACTGGTCCCAGACCAGTCCTCTACTGACCCGAAGTCAATTTCAGAGGGTGTACCACTCTCACTGGTCCCAGACCAGTATCATTGATCCCAGATCAATGAAGGTCATCCTAGCATAGGGAGTACGGTAGATACAACAATGCGTCCATCAGTACTACTATGGTCCCTATCCTCATTTCCCTGCTCATTGATCAGATGAGAGGTACTTCCCATGAGTCCCAGACTGCATGGGTAGGATGCCTCGACAGGAGAACTAATCATCCTGTCCACAGGAGAACGAATCATCCTGTCCAGTGGATGCCACAAAGAACTAATCATCCTGGTCTACAGGAGAACGAATCATCCTATTCCACAATCGCCATGGAGAACGAATCATCCTAGCCCACAGGAGAACGAATCATCCTGTTCCACAGTCACCACGGAGAACGAATCATCCTGGCCCACAGGAGAACTAATCATCCTGTTCATAACACACCACCAGGGAAGGGTGAGTCACCCTGTGGTCTTATGTTGCTCCAGTAAGTACCTCAAGCCTCTAGAGCTCCCATAGCTCAATGTATGCAACATGCAGGACCCTTTTACAAGGGTCTTTCGACGACTCCAAGTCGTTCGAGAAAATCACATATTTGATCTTTCCCTGGGGCTTTGAAAAAGTGTAGCGATGATCCGAAAAGGATCCAAGAAGAGTTATCAAAGAACCATGACTGTATCAGGTCGGGACAAGCTTCAACGAATTAAGAGCAACGATCAGAAACACCTCTAAACAGTGGCAGTTAGAAGCCAGCGTGGAACGACGAGGACCTCGGTCAAAGTGCGTTGACCAAGGCCCATGGAGACTGCGCAGGAGGCGAAACTAGCCCCTGGGAAGCCCGGATCGGGAAAAGGAGGCAAAACCCCTGGCGAAGGAGAGGCCCCGAGTACTCGGTCGCATGGGAGCAGAGAAAACCATGGGGAAAAGGCTAAAGGCTAAGGCGGGACCCACGCTCCAAAAACCGGCGGTACATATCGGGGACACCCTTGGGCGGTAAGCAGATTTGGCGAAAACAGAGCGATTCCACTCAGCGCCCGACGCGTGGCAAGCGGAGGAGAGAGAAAATTGCCGCTCATCACACGCTAACAGTTGAGCAAGTCAACCGCGCGAAATGTGCGAATGGCGTCGGATCTGGAGGCCCCAGATCTAACGGCTGAGATCACGCCCGATGGGGAAACCGGAATTGACAGGGGAATAAGCCACGATCTATAAGAATTTGAGGTTTGATTTGACCGCCAAGGTGGCAGAGGACTCATTCCACGATGTAACCGAAGAATTGAACCGACGAGGAAAAAGCTGGCGCAGTTCGCAGGAGGACAAGTGGCCACTCCCTGTGAGCCTGATGATGATGCCGAAACAGGGAACTCCAAGCGAAGCTGCAGCAGGCGATCTGACGGAAGTGGAAGGGGAATCGAACAGCCATGAGCTCAAATGGCTTTAAAGCCATGAACAAACAAAGCAGAAGACACCCAAAGACAGAAGACGGAGAAAGAGAAGAAAGGAAAGAAGACAGAGAAAACGAAGAAAAGACAGTGAAGCAAAAAAAAGCAAAAAGAAGACAGAGGGCCGAGCTAACCAAAGGCAGCATCGAGCACCAGAGAGCTTGAGAGATTCAAGCCATCCCTGAGAGGATCTGTCAGGACTGAGCACCACACTGGGCTCCTTCCATTAAAGACCAGAGAGGTCAAAGAGCTGGTGAGGAAAAGAGTCTGTGCACTCTAGTGGCTTGGGGAATCCAAGAACCACCCTACCAAGCAAATTCTGTTTCAGGAGACTCATATTGAGCTCCTTCATTGTAATTCTCTGCTTTAAGACACAATAAAAGAAGGCCACCACTGAGAGTTGGACCGGAGATGTAGCCCTGGAGGATAGGGTGAACTCCTTATTAAATTCTTGTGTTCTTATATTTGCTTACTGTATTTCTCTGTTGTTTTCCGTTTCAAGTGCCTGTGTATTCAATCTAATCGATCCGTTGCCTAAATAACATAGACACACATCAGCACATAAGTCTGTAATATCTTCATTTAATAAATCTTTAACTGTGATCACTCATAGGGTGATTTTCAGATCAAGTGTTATCAGAGCTTTAGGTTGTAAGGTTAGACAAGCTTGTGTTGGTTTAGTTGTTGAATGCTCACTAGATCAAAGCTCAAATTAGGAGAAGGAGAGTTGGTCGAAACTAATCCTGAAATTGGGAGAGTCTATCCTCAGAAGACAATGTCAGAGGAAGGTTCTGTGGAGCCAGACCCTCAATTCATAGAAAGTTTCCTAGCCATAAAGTCCATGGTAGAAGAAATGTATAGAGACTTTAGAAAACATAAGGAGGAAGATTCATCAAGCTCTAAACAAGACAGAGAAGAAGATGAGTCTCACTTCCATGACCACTCCAAAGGAAAAGGGAAAGAAAAAAGCTTCCTCACCCCTCCTAATAGCCCTATGCATAACAAGAAGGCATCTTTAATCAAGCCAGATGTTAAATTTGATTTGCCTATATATGATGGAGAGTTAAATGCAGAGAAGTTGGACAACTAGATTAGACAAATTGATGTTTATTGCAGAGTACAGAACATCGACTCAGACAAGAGTAAGATTCAGCTGGCAAGCCTACGCCTAGGAGGCACTGCCTTGGTTTGGTGGGAAGGCAGGACCCAAGCTGACATAAAGACACATGGTAAAACTATCTCTGTCTGGAGTGAATTTGTTTCTGCAATCAAAAAGCAGTTCTATCCATTGGCATACATGCAACAAGCCATGATGAGTTGGCAAACTCTTCGGCAGTTGAAAGGGCAAAGCGTGCAAGGGTACACTCAAGAATTTAGAAAGAGAGCATTGATTCTAGGAATCTCATTAGACTCACTAGAGACTCTGTTGAAGTACATTGGTGGTCTACACAGCTACATGAGGCATACCATCCTCATGTTTAATCCCATTAGTATAAATGAGGTATCTGTACAGACTACTCATTTAGAAGCTAGAGGAAAGAATGGAAATCCAGAAGTTGGGGACCATCCCAACCCACTACAAGCAAGAGCAAGGAGAAAAAAAAGCAGAAGTGGAAGGCAAAGAAGGCTAACACTGCACAGAAGAGCAAAGCTTCATGCACTCACTGTAAAAAGGATGGGCATGATGATGAGCACTGTTGGATTCTGCATCCAGAGCTGAGACCTAAGAAGTTCGAGGGCAAGAAGAAGAAGACTGATGCAGCTATTCAAAAGATTTGGGGTCAGACTCGGGAGATGAAACAACCATTGCAGCCACAGGTATAAAAGGTAAGAATTCTGAAGCATCTACTACTAATTCTACTCAACCTATTATTGATGAAGAGAACGAGAAAAAAAGACATGAGCTTTTCCATATTCGAGTTGTTTCCAACTATCAAAAGATTGATACTTTGTTTAATAGTGTCTCACAAGTAAATTTAATTTCTGAAGCAATTGTAAAGAAATTGGGATTAGCAACTACACCTCACAAAAAACCATACCCATTAGGATGGTTGAATGATAAAGCAAAACTACAAGTGATTAGACAATGCAAACTCCAGTTTTCTTTTGGGTCAGCATTTGTAGATGAGGTTGAGTTAGACATAATTCCTTTGGATATATGTGGAATTGTTTTAGGAAGTCCTTACTTGTATGATAGAAAAACTATTTTCTATAGCTGAGAACAAGTATCTACTTGTTAAAGATAGAATCGAATACTTTGTAAGAGCTCATAAGCTCAAGAATAATTATACTATCATAAACTCAGGGCAGATGAAAAGAATGATAAATTCATGCAAACAATTCTTATTGATGGTTGTAAATGAAAAGAAACCCGATAAAACCAATGTATTTAAGGGTTGTAATGCTAAACAGCAAGCTGATATAGAAAAGGTTGTTTCAGAGTATGATATCTTGTTTCAAGAACCTAAAGGTCTGCCACCCAAAAAGGAAATGGTACATGATATTATTTTGCAACAAGATGCTCCATTACCTAACATTGGAATGTACAAGTTGTCTGCTTTAGAGAATGCTAAAATCAAGAAGCAAGTGTAGGAGTTGCTCGAGAAGGGGTTCATCAGGCCTAGCACATCACCATGTGGGTCACCAATCATTTTGGTGAGGAAGAAAGATGGCTCGTGGAGAATGTGCATTGACTACCAAGCACTAAATAAGATAACAATCAAAAATCGTTATCCCCTTCCTCGCATAGATGATCTTTTAGATCAATTGAAGGAAGTTGTTTATTTCACCAAGCTAGACTTGCACAGTGGATACCATCAAGTCAGAGTTGCAGAACAAGATGCATGGAAGACTGCTTTCAAAACAAAGCAGGGATTGTATGAGTGGCTAGTTATGCCTTTTGGCTTAACGAATGCTCCTGCTCCTTTCATGAGATTAATAAATGATGTACTCAGACCTTTTCTTGATGATTTTGTTATTGTGTATCTGGATGACAATCTGATCTTTAGTAAAATGTGGTAAGAACACTTAAAGCATGTTAAGCAGACATTAGATGTTTGGAAAGAGGAAAACTTCGTGTTAAACTCTCAAAATGTGAATTTGGCAAAACATATCTAAATTATTTGGGTCATATAGTAGGGGGTGGTGAATTGAAAATAGATCCCTCTAAAGTGGCAATCATTGTGAACTGGCCTAAACCCAAGTCTGCTACAGAAGTTAGAAGCTTCTTAGGAGCAGCACAGTATTGGAGGAAGTTCATTTCTAACTTTTCCTCAATTGCAGCTCCCTTACATGCTTTAACAGGATTGAACAAGGTGTTTCAGTGGGGAGGCAAACATCAAAAAGCCTTCGACACCTTGAAGGAAAAGATTAGTACAGCACCTGTACTAGCACTGCCTGATTTGCAAAGACCATTTGAGATCCAAACAGATGCCAGTGACTATGCCATGGGAGCAGTGTTGACACAGCGCGATAAACCCATATGTTATAATACTGAGACTTTTAATCCTGTAGTAGTTAACTATCCTACATATGATAAGGAATTGTATGCATTAGTTCAGAGTGTGAAGAAGTGGAAACATTACTTATGGGCAAAGAGACAGTAATACATACTGATCATCAACCACTTCAATATCTACACTCCCAAACTAAGTTGCAGCAATCAAGACATTACAAATGGATGGGTTTTCTACAACAGTTCCATTTAGTCATTAGATATAAAAAGGGCACACACAATAAAGTTGCAGAAATGTTATCTAGACCCATTATAAATGCATCTACTATACTTAAGCATAATTCTGTGCTACATGAAAGCTACATTGAACAATATGCTCAAGATATAGGCTTTAAAAATGTATATGCAATTTTAAGTCAAGGCAAAAGAGTAGAAGAATTGGATTATCTTGTAAAGGACCGGCTCTTATACCATTGCGGGAAACTCTGCATTCCACAAACTGAGAGAGTAAAGATAATTAGAGAGGCACACACTTCCTGATATCAGGTCACTTTGGGGTAAGTAAAATAGTTGCAAAGCTGCAAAGATTTTGTTATTGGCCAAAAATGAATGAGACAGTTTCTAGATATGTAAGAGGGTGTACTATGTGTGCTAAAAGCAAGCCCAGCAACAGAAAACTAGGCTTGTACACTCCATTACCAGTACCTTCTCACCCTTGGGAAAGTGTTTCCATGGATTTCGTTGGGGGACTGCCTAAATCTAGAAAAGGTCATGATTATCTATATGTTGTTGTGGATAGGTTCAGCAAAATGTGTATTTTGATACCTTGTAATAAACAGATTACAGCTGAACAAACTGCAAAACTGTTCTTTGAACATGTATGGGTTCATTTTGGATTACCCACTTCTATTGTATCTGATCGAGACACCCGATTTGTGGGGAAGTTTTGGTCAAGTCTGTGGGAACTGATGGACACCAAACTAAAGAAAAGCACAGCTTTTCATCCACAAACTGATGGCCAGACAGAAGTAGTTAACAGGACAGTGATCCAGTTACTCAGAGGATATTGCAGCAAACATCCTAAGCTTTGGGATGAACATTTGTGTTATGTGCAGCATGCTTACAACAGAGCCAAACATTCTTCTACACAGAGATCTCCTTTTGAGACCTGTTTTGGTTTCACACCAAGGACTCCTTTGGATTTTGTTTTTGGTAAAAGATACCACAGTTGAGGGACACAGTGATGTGGACAAGTCAACTAGGTTCATTGAACAAATCCAGAAGATCCACCAGGCAGTACAGGAACAGCTGGAAAAGAGCCAAGCCAAATACAAGGCTAGGCATGACAAGCATCGGATGGAGCATAGTTTCCAAGTTGGTGACCAAGTCTGGCTGTATATCAACAAGGACAGGATGCAACATGAAGGTAAAAAGCCTATCAGGTATGGACCTTTCAAAATACTTGAGAAGATTGGTAAGAATGCTTTTCGCCTTGATCTACCAGCTTACATGCACATCTACTCAATCGTAAATGCAGATTGCTTGAGATTGTTTGAACCCTCACTGATTGAGGATCCTAAAGAGCAAAGTCAGTTGTCATTCTATCGATGACCTGCTACCTGAATATCTTAATGAATTGCAGGAAGACACAGTGCTGGACAGGAAGGTGAGGACGACGCGCAAAGGAGATGTTGAGTACCTCAGGGTCGGGCTCAAGGGTTCAAAGTCGAGCAGTGCAATGTGGATTGAGATTGGACAAGTGAGACAACAGTACCCTCACTTAGTCGATGCTTGAAAACCAGCTTTTGGTGGTCCAAAAGCTTTTCAGTGGGAAGGCCGTGATCCGAATTGGATCCAAGAAGAGTTAGCAGAGAACCATGACTATATCAGGTCAGGACAAGCTTCAAAGAATTAAGAGCAGCGATCAGAAACACCTCTAAACCATAGTTTTAAAACTCCGACTCCGACTCCGACTCGGCCAAGGGTCGACTCCGACTCGGTATCAACTCGGCCGGCTCGATTTCAATGACTCGGTCGTTGTAAAAAATACATTAAATATTTATTTTTTATAAAAACACATAATTTTAAAGATTTTCATTCATGTTTCCAAACACACAGCATTAGAATATAGATAGAACACAACATATGATCAAAGTAGGCTCATGAATATATCCATTATATCAAAATGGCACCCAGTGCATTGTCCAATACATAACGATGATGATATAGAGATCAAAACAAAAACACATAACCAAGGAGGCTATAAATGGCCTCTACAACAAAAGTCTGTGACCAGTACTACTGGCTACTGCTAGAGTTGCCAACATCATCTGGCTCAGTGTTACTTGGAAGCAGGAGCGAAAGTGGGGAGCGAGAGCGAAAACGGGAGCGGGAGCGACATTTTCAGAAGCTCCTGGTTTGGGAGCAAATCCCAGAGGAGTTCGACAACCAATGTCACTAACATCAAGGTACATACTACATAGAGGGATTGGTGCTCTTGATTAAATACGAGTTCCATACCCTAATACATGACAACCTTCAATGGAAACATTGCAATCCTCCAATCCTGAAATCCTGAAAAACTGATAAGTCTGCTGGATTTTGAATGAAATCTAAAATTCTACTTTCTCCATATGAAATCCAATGAGGCCGAAACCACTCTCAAACATCCTGAGTCATTTCATGGTAATGTTAAAAATTTAAGTAAAAGGATGAAAATGAAGATTAAGGAGAATGTCACTTTTACTTTAAGAATTTAACATTACCATGAAATTTGAATAGCATATCAATAGTAGAGAGCATTTGAGTGTGTTAAATAGGGTTTGGGAGGGGGAAATGGACCCCAAATAACATTTAACTAATTCATAAAACACATTGGAGTCCAAACCAATCAACAAACACCTTAAAAAATCATTAAAAAATTGTTAAATCGTTGTTTTACTGGGGTTACAGGCCGCTGTTTGTGACTCGGCCGAGTCAGTATGGAAACGGCCGAGTTGGCCGAGTCAGCCATGACTCGGCCAAGTCATTCAATGACTCAGCCGAGTCATGGCTGACTCGGCCAAACGAGCCGTTTCTTCTACCGAGTCACTCCTGAGGGCAACAAAACGGATCAACTTGGCCGTTTCGGTTTCGAAACGGCCGAATTTTAAAACTATGCTCTAAACAGTGGCAGTTAGCAGCCAGCGTGGAATGATGAGGACCTCGGTCAAAGTGCGCTGACCGAGGCCCATGGAGACTGCGCAGGAGGCGAAACTAGCCCCTAGGAAGCCCGGATCGGGAAAAGGAGGCAGTTTTTGATGCGCGATTAGCGCTAATCGCGCATCGCTGGGCAAAACCCCTCGAGAAGGAGAGGCCCCGAGCGCTCGGTCGCATGGGAGCCAGGAAAACCGTGGGGAAAAGGCTAAAGGCTAAGGCGGGACCCGCGCTCCAAAAACCGACGGTATTTATCGGGGGCACCCTTGGGCGGTAAGCAGATTTGGCGAAAACGGAGCGATTCCACTCAGCGCCCGACGCGTGGCAAGCAGAGGAGAGAGAAAAACTGCCGCTCATCGCGCGCTAACAGTCGAGCAAGTCAACTGCGCGAAATGTGCGAATGGCGTCGGATCTGGAGGCCCCAGATCTAACAGTTGAGATCGCGCCTGATGGGGAAACCGGAATTGACAGGGGAATAAGCCGCGATCTATAAGAATTTGAGGTCTGATTTGACCGCCAAGGTGGCAGAGGACTCATTCCACGACATAACCGAAGAATTGAACCGACGAGGAAAAAGTTGGCGCAGTTCACAGGAGGACAAGTGGCCACTCCCTGTGAGCCTGATGATGACGCCGAAACAGGGAACTCCAAGCGAAGCTGCAGCAGGCAATCCGACGGAAGTGGAAGGGGAATCGAACAGCCATGAGCTCGAATGGCTTTAAAGCCATGAACAGACAAAGCAGAAGACACCCGAAGACAGAAGACGGAGAAAGAGAAGAAAGGAAAGAAGACAGAGAAAACGAAGAAAAGACAATGAAGCAAAAAAAAACAGAAAGAAGACAAAGGGCCGAGCTGACCAAAGGCAGCGTCAAGCACCAAAGAGCTTGAGAGATTCAAGCCATCCCTAAGAGGATCTGTCAGGACTGAGCACCACACTGGGCTCCTTCCATTAAAGACCAGAGAGGTCAAAGAGCTGGTGAGGAAAAGAGTCTGTGCACTCTAGTGGCTTGGGGAATCCAAGAACCACCCTACCAAGCAAATTCTGTTTCAGGAGACTCATATTGGGCTCCTTCATTGTAATTCTCTGCTTTAAGACACAATAAAAGAAGGCCACCACTGAGAGTTGGACCGAAGATGTAGCCCTGGAGGATAGGGTGAACTCCTTATTAAATTGTTGTGTTCTTATATTTGCTCACTGTATTTCTCTGTTGTTTTTCGTTTCAAGTGTATGTGTATTTGCACTCTGATCGATCCGTTGCCTAAATAACATAGACACACATCAGCACGAGTCTGTAATACCTTCATTTAATAAATCTTTAACTGAGATCACTCATAGGGTGATTTTCAGATCAAGCGACCTGTACATCATCTCATAGCAATGGAGCTTCCTCGCTCATTGACTTACCATATCCCAGATAAGGTAGTATCTGATGTCTATCTGCTGGAGCAATCATCGAATACGGGATTCTTTCAATAATCGAATCCCAACTCTGGTTGTCACAGAGAATCACAATTCATCATGTGTACAAACAGCTCACTTAAGAGCTTCCTCAACCAGGCAGCTTCACACAAGATCATACTCGTAGCTATGTATTCGTTCTCGGTGGTGCTTATAACAACCAACTTCTGCTTCCTACTTATCCATGATATCGAAGCAGAATCCAAAGAGAACCAGCACTGAGAAGTGCTCTAGTGTTCCTCCACATTGCCTGCGCAGTCATCATTTGAATAATCATGCAGTTTCATATTTCCAGCAATGTATCTCAATCCATGAGAGATTGTGCCCCGAAGATATCTCAAAAGATTCTTGATACCAATCCACTGAGGCTCAACCAAATATGAGCTCACCATGCTAACAACAAAACATATGTCTGAGCCCCAAGGGTTAGCCCAACTGGTCAAGTCGTGCCTCGCCAAAACGGGAGGTCACAGGGTCGATTCTACCCGAAGCCCTTGGGGTTAGGTCTGTGATGGCCGAGGGGTGTGATCCTAGAGATCAGCCCTAGTTATTTCGTGGACGTAGCCTGCACCCCCTAACCACGGGTGTACGTGAACCACCGGGTAAAAACAAAAACAAAAACAAAACATATGTCTGGACGGAAGTTCACCAAGGACATTAACGCGAATGAATTTATGAAACTCAGAGGCATTTCCAAAATCTAGTCCGACATCACTAACATATAACTTCTGAAAGTTAAGATCCTTGAGGTAGTCACAAGCTGGCAGTTTATCATTCCACATCCGGAATCCAACTCCCTCTTACTTTTGCAAATGAGAGGGTCTGCACCTATCAGAAATAGGTCGTCCTCATAAGGTGCTAGTATGAGAGGTCTATCATCCACAACCTTCAAGCAATGGTTTGGATAGACTTCACTCTTAGTGAACCTCAGCTTTATCAGACAGCTATCAATCCTCTCATACTACGCCCGGGGTGTTTTGCTTCAAGCCATAGAGGGCTTTCTTCCACCTATATACATGAGATTCCTGATTATGAATCTCAAACTCCTCGGGTTGTTCCAAATCTGTGGACCTGTTGCATGAGGGGAATGGTCCCCTAATAAGATTTTCCTTTGGTACATCTCAGACATGTACTTTCATGCTCTTTTTGAATTCAGGCATCCCTGTCACCATCTGACTCACAGACCTCCAGTGCTATGTGTCAATGGACATGGTCCCTAGTGGAATTCCTGCAACTTGATACAACCCTGAACTCAAAAGCATCTTTGAAAATTCTATTTTCAAACACATACCTTTCCATCGATGAGTGCCACCTCATAACCTTCGACTTCCATTGCTGAAATGGACACCAGGTTCTTGCGATCAGGTACATATAAGAGATTCTGTAAATGAATCGAGTTACCCCCATTCAATTAAGGGATAACATTTCCTACACCCTTTCTGGGATATGTGGCATCGGCTCCAAGTATAATCCCATGATTGTTTCCATCTCTACCAAATTGGAGAGTGCATCCTTCCTTTCTATGAAGAGTCGGCTATTTCCTTGATGACCTGGATTACCTGTCATTCCTTTGATCACTGAAGATTTCCCTGTTGTTATCATCATCAAGTGATGTGTACCTTCCATTCGGAGACTCTTTCGCATAATGGTCGAACCAGTTATCTGCCTTTCCTTCCACCCTGAGATCCGGTCTTCGAATGAAGTGATCTTAAGGTAGGCCATATTCCGCTGCGCCATTCTGATAATATTCTCGGCTTCGACTTCACCCTTTGGTGAATTAGAAGAGGAATGAGGAATCCACTGATCCTTTTGTCCTTTCCCAACTGTCTTCGGTGATTGCTCTTTCACTCTTGCTTGGGCATTGTCTTCACCTCAGTGCTAATACCATGTTAATTTTAGGTATGTTCTATGCTTAGAGCAATTTATTTCAATTTTCACAGTTAGTTTAATATCTTTTCCAGATTAGCAATCACATCAGCATTAAAGTAAATTGCAGATAGAACATAAACATAAATCGCAAAAGACAAGCCAAGACAAGAGGACACAAGATGTGGTGCTAGCCAGGGACAAACCCCAATGTGGGGAAACCCTTGATAAATTCTTCTTCTATGTTCTTCAATAGTTCAGCAGAGAGAGAGATAGAGTACAATGATTTTAAGTCAATACTTGACTTGCCAAATAGGAGATCAGACATCAGAGATCTTCACCTTGAAGATGACACAATGAGGTTGCAGATCTGATCCCAAGGACTGAAGATATGCAGCAGATGAACAGCTCAGTCAATTACCCAGATTACTGAAGCTTTCCTTCCATAAGACTCTCCTTCCTTTGCTGCTTCACTGATCATGTCAAGGCTGCTAATCTGGTACCTTTCAAAAGGACTGGTGCATGGTAGACCTGGTCATTTGTTAGGGCACAAACTTTGAGAACCACAACACCTTAAACATACCCCACAGTTCACCTGATTACTGCGGCTAGCCTTCATACAATCCTCCAATGATACGCTGCCTTATAGGGCTGCTTACCTTCTGAACGCAGCTACTAAAAAGGCCTCCAACTGCTGGCTATGGCCTGCGGCCTAGCCCAGCAGTGGACTGTAGCTTTAGTCCCTTCAAACAGTGATCCAAACAGCCCCTTAAACAACTGTCCCTAGCTCCTCCTTTTTGCGGATTCTTCTGCCCAGCATACCGAGATCAAGAACAGCTTGATCATGCCCAAACAATCCTGAAATAGGCCACGCTGTCACCTACAGCAATGTGGCATTATGTCAGCAGCTTAGGTGACAGCAACTGGGTCTCTTTGAGCTGCGTATAAGGGCTTCCCTTACTGTGGCTAAGGGCACTACTAGACAGCTGCTTAAGACCTCCATTTGCTGTGGCTGGAACCTCCTCCTTTGACTGCAGCTAAGGCAGATTATGACTGTGGATAAGGAGTCTCTTTCTTGCTGCATATAGGGTCAATAGACAGTGGATTCAGGTCTTCATTTAGGGCCTATATTAGCCCTCCTCTCATCTGTGGATTGAGCCTCTTGAGACAGCGTATAGGGGCTTATTCATGCTGCACATAAGTCTCCTCTTTTCTGCATGTAGATCTCCTCATAAGCCTGCGGCTAGGGCATCACTGCGGCTAAGGACAGACTTCTCTGCGGCTACCTTTGTCTCCTTTTCTTTGCCCCCAAGCACAGTCTCCTTTGCATCAATTGTAGACCGAATGATGAGCCTTCTTCTTGTTGCGTATAGACTTCTCCATGACAGCTTCTATGGCTTCTTCCATAGCTGCGTTTAGATCTAGGGCATCATTCTTACATAGGCCTGCGTATACTTCTTAGTGTCTCTCCTTCACCAAAAACCCAAAGACGTGGAGAGAAGGAGATCACATGAAGAGTATGTGAGTGTCAAATGACTTCAAGTCCTCTTCTATTTATACTAAAAACGTAGAGGTTGAATAGACATGACAGTTGGGTTTCTGAGCCTACATAAGTTGCTGGCCGACTTGACAATTTGTCCATTAATCAAAATAAATTCATATCTTCATAGATACTTATCGGAATCGGATGATCTTTAGATCAATCCTACACCTCTCAATGAGAGAAATCCAAGAAATATATCAGCTGCCATAAATAAGATGACCCACATGGAGTTTGGCCCTAGTTGCCAATTTTAGCATTATCCCAGGAGGGGAGCTCAAGTAGGTTCTGAATATTTTAATGACGAACTGATTTGATTGGGCAGAATCTGTTGTATCATTTTTTAGATTGGTTATGTTTTTGCTTCAGCTAATTAATGTTAAGAACCTAACTGTGCATTCCTTCAGTAGATCTGTAATCTACTGGGTCAATGGTGTCCCAGGTGCTAGGTTTGTAGGAGAATTAACAAAATTAACTTTGAAGACTTGATTGTTTGAAGCAGAATGGGTTTTGTGTTTTGCTTGGACAGGCTTATCTGACTGTAATAAAAAAGTAAATACCCATTCTCTAAGAGTGTGTGCGCGGTTGTGCATAATAACATGTGCATGGTGTATACCTGTTAATCTGTAACCAAAATATTGTTGAAAACATGAGAAATCTTCTGTGAAAAGCTACTGAGGTTATCTGGGAATCCATTCTAGTACTTTATATATTTGATTGACAAAAGCGGAATGGTTTTCTGTTTGCTTGAACAGACAATCTGAAAGCAATAACAAAAGTAATTACCCATTCATTAAGCATGCAGATGCCCTGAGCTTGCACATTGAAATATGAGAAAATGAATGAAAGAGTACAAACAGTATTCCTTCCCAATTCCTACCTCCTTGAGGAACTTGTTCCAAATCAGCATGCCAAGAAACTGGAGCTCCAGAGAAAGCACTGAATGCATCTCCATCCCTACTGTTATCCTTTTGTGCATCACGTTCAGTACAGCATAATGCATTATGCTGAAGCTTTCTCAATGCAGGACTGCACTCAACCAAATGCACAGAAAGACTTCCCGAAAACTCCTTGAACTTTGCAGCACCCTGCAATACAATCTTACACATTGTAAACTCAAATGGCCCAAAAAGTGGGCATATGCTAAGATAATATGGATATGCAGACTTGATCACATTGGAACAAGGAGCAATATTATTTTGGGCCTTTATTTCAGTGAGCTTTTTCCAAAATTATAAAATATAAAAGATATTCAATCGTAATCTCCACAGTAGAACAAAATCAAAGATAAAATGCCTTACCCGAAGAAGGTCAGCCATAAGTGTTCCACGTCCTGGACCCAACTCCACAAGGTTCACGTGCTTTGGTTGGCCCATCTGGTCCCATAAGCACATGCTCCATACTCCAACCAACTACAAAGATTCCAAAGTCAATTGTAGTACCTCGAAAAGGATAAAACTTTTCTACATTCAAAGCCGTAGAATGCTTGATTTAGTATTTTGGATTCTGGACAACCAGTTGATAATGCTATCACAGCATGGTCCAGACCATGACATAACTTACATATTTTCTTATCAAAATTCAAATATATAAGAATAAACTGGGCTTCATTCTGCACATAAAATTAACTTAATCTGTAGCATTTTACTTTGATGATTTTCATATTTGCAAACTTGTACATGTAATACTGTTTCTACCTAAGAGCAAAAACATAATTGCAAAGTGTTTCGGATGTCGTAATTGATTAGTAGCACTGAGAAGTATCAAAAGCATTGTACATGGTAAATACAAAATTCTCAAGTTATGCGATTGAACTGAATTGCACTTGTACTCATGGGGAACTGTTACCACTAGTTAAGCAGGATCAGCACCAATCTGTGTATAAGATGATGATGATGGCAGCAATATTTTAGAGGTTGGACGGCCAACAGTGACACAGCGTAGACTGAGAGTATTTCTGTTTCTAGGTATCCTGGTGGTTTGGTGCAGAACAAAAAGGACTGGGTATTATGTTTGTTCCTTGGTCCTGCATAAAGAATATTAAATACAGCTCTCAATGTAGCTGTATCGTTGAAATATGGTTGAATACTGGCAATTTCCACCCTGCTTCTTATTTGTGTTTGCAAGCAGTTGCTTTATTGCTAGTACAAACTTCTCGTCCAGCACGTTCTCCATGTATGCAATTACCCTTGCATCAGCTGCACTTATTTTGAGAATCCTGCCATATCTGTTTCAGTGGTTGCCGGTGGTATTTCTCTTGGTTAGCCATTCTTACAGTGGTGCCACTGGATATTTATGCTTTAACCATTGGAAATTTTAAAACGCAATAACTTCAATATTGTATGGTGTGGTACTATCAGTATTGATGGATTATTACTATTACAGAATGTGGACTTGATCAGTGCTCAATTTGCTAGTTATAATGTTGTCAGAGGAGATGGAAGCCATTTGTATGGGGCAGAAGACCCATTGTTCTGTTTCAGGAATGGCTTAAGTGATTTCAACATTGCACTTGTATATGCATTTGCTGTTCTTCACAATAATGCTGATTACAAAGAAAATTCAAAAAGGACGCTGTAGTACCAGTGTTTAAAATATCGGTATGGGCAAAATATCGGCGAGGGTCCAGAAAACATCTTATCGGCAATATCGGTGAAAATATCATAAAATATCGGCAAACATAAAAAAATGCATAATAGATTTTTAAACATATAAAGCAATAACAACATGAAATAAACAGATTGGCACAAAAATATGAAAAAAGCACTGATATATATGATGTAGTGGATGTAAAATAAAAATGATACATCAAAGGCGATACCAAATCCTGTTGATCCCTGATAATTGTCCAATCAAGGACTCAAATGTGGAGAACCAATACAAAATAATATCACATAGATAAAAGTATATCATCATCATGAGTTATATGTAGCAAAACAAATAAAACTAGCAGCTATCTATCTGAGATCAGTGCCCTCTCCCCCTTTTACGGGAAAACATGACGGGTTGTTTGTCAAGCCTGCCCCTAGCAGTAAAAGGCTCTGCCTCTGCCCCTAATGTCAAATAATGACTACTGGGTATGGAGTTGTGCTCTCCTATATCTATAGCAGATGGTGCTGATGTTGATGCTCCCATAGTCTCCTCCTCCTCCTCCTCATCTTCGTCCTGCTCCTCCTCCACGTGTTGCTCCTCCCCCGAGTCCTCCTCCTCTTGCTACCCTCTGGCTCTAACCATGCAGGTGACTCCTCCAAGATGGGCACCTCAGACTCCACCCTCCACTGAAACAATACATCAATATTGTCTAAGGAAATGGCATCTGGATCCATTGGTGTTTCTATTTGCTTCACTCGAAGTTGGAGATTGTAATGCACATACACTAAATCATTGAAGCATGATAACTCCAACCTATAAGAGTGTCAAAAAAACTAATGAGTCTTGACTTTTGACACTTGAGGGTCATAAATTAAAATTACAATAAATGTAATTGCTCAACTTAAGGCTGAAGCTCAAAGTTATACTTGTGTTTTTTTGAGTGTATTTTCTCAAATACACTTCGATTGCGCTCACACCCTGAAGAGCTACATGTTTGCCTCAGGATTCTTATGGCCAGTTTCTGCAAATTTGGTGCCCTTGTACCATAACTTCACCATCAAATATCTATTATAACAAAATCAAGAAATAAAAAAGTCAAAAACTTAAAACATAA